>CM049430.1:54010918-55260918 GCA_026929855.1 Poa annua
AGACACAAACGGACATGAAAACGGAGCTCCCTCGCAACCGGTATGTCGCCGGCGACTAACATATACAACGACCTCCATATCCAGCACACCTCACGACAACACACTGACAAAAATCTACCACAACTCCGAACAGAGAGAGAAAAGGCGCGCGACGGCGCAGGAGGAGATGAACTGGGCACATGAGGAATGGAGCTACGTGGTCAGCCCTCGGCGTCGTCGCTGCCCTCCACTCCTCCAGCCCCTCCTCTGATTGTCGCCATGGACCGACAGCGGGAGCAGGGAGGAGCTCCTCTGTTTCACCGCTTCCTCCTCCGTAGTTGCCGAGACAGAGAACCTAACGGGCAACTAAACCCGCCCTCCAACGGGCTTCATCCAGCCCGCTAACTGGCGACCGAGACGACGCGAAATGGTGAGAGACGCCCGCGAGCTAGACAACATGAATCGCGAGGAAAGAAACGAAGGGCCAGAAAAGTGACTGCGCACAAAAACGAAATCAGACAGCTGAGAATCAGCAGAATCAAAAAAAAAAGTCGGATCAGCTGATTAGTCGATGAGTTCCCGCCTCATGCATCATGGAAGGCAGGACCGGGAGTACTTCTCCATATACGAGGAACAAGAAACAACAAAAAAGAAAAAAAAACTGGGCGTACACGTTCGAGGAAAGGCCAGCTTTCGTTGTTAGTTTGTTCGTTTCGGATCAGAGTCTGAGCAGCAGCAGACGAATCTCATCCGATGAGGATCGTGCAAGCGGACGTGGGCATGCAGGACACAGACAAGGAAACATGCGTCAGTCTCCAGTCGACCTTCGCGCGGGTCAAAGTAATCGCCAGGCCACACGCCGCAGTCGCAAGACATGAGCCACGCAGACGCAGGCATGCAGCTGTCGACATGCTCGCTTAGTTCAGTGCGTGCAATCCCATCAAGGGTAATACAAAAAAGTCAGCTCAATGATCACAGCCAGACTAGCAACAGTCAACATTGGCGACTTCAATCTCGCTACATAAGGGGCGCCACATGTACGGACTGGAGGTTGCAGTCGACGTTTCGACTCAGCCTGGCCCAACACCGTGCCATTCCGCCTGTTTCGACTTCGCCTCGCTGACTCAACATGACGGACTCGGGGGCTGGGCGTTACAGTCGATGTTTTGATTCCGTCTGGCCAAACGTCCGCAACATTACACTGCGTTGACTCACTTCGCCGCATCTACTCTCGCAGATAAGTTTAAATTTATAGAATTACAATTTATCAATATGAGTAAAATTTATTTATTTCAAACTATTATTTTTGCTTTTATCAATTGGCCGCTAAGCCACTATAGATATAACAATTGCGGCCAATACGGTCATTTTTTCTCTTGTAATAAATCATATTGTTCGCTGGCCGATATTACACATCGGCGTAAATATTGGATGATCACCTGGATTTCTCAAAGTCGGGTCATACCTCGCATTGGATTTGTAAAAGTCGGGATATTACCCGCATCGGAATATTTTCAAAATCGGGTTCTTTATTACCCGCATCGGAATTTCTAAAGTTGGTCTCTTTATTACCTGCATCGGAATTTTTTAAAGTCGGGATTTCTACAATCCGCGTTGGATTTCTCAAAGTCGGGTTATTTGCAACCCACGTCGGATTTTTTCAAAGTCGGGTTTCTCTATAACCGGCATCGGGATTTTTAAATTCAAGTTCTCTAAATACTTGTATCAGATTTCTCAAACTGATGTCACTCAGTGCCGTGACGACGTTGACGCGGCGAGTACCAGCTATCGCACTCGACCCTGGGGGCTGCGGCATAACAGGTTATTCAACAAATCACCCAGTCGCACTCGACGCTCGGGGTTGCATCGACTCCGGTCCACCGCATTCGCTTTATCTACCGCGTTACACTCCGTGTCGACTCCGTTCACCAGCTCTACTACTTCTCAAAAGATAAATTTTAATTTATGATATTTTGGTTTACCAACATGGACAATAATCTTCTATTGCAAGATATTATATTTGATTACACTAATTGGCCAATTAGCCATCGTTTCAAGTTATTATATACAGATAAAAAGACGAGTTGAGCGATCTACTCAGTCGCTTCATACTTCAGCAATTTACTCCCATCAGAAGGGCACCCACAATAGTGTGATTTTGAGCCTACGCTCAATTGCAAGCAATTAAACATAGCCTCGAGGGCTACTCCTATCGGGTACACTTTCTCGCACCCGATGGATTCTTGTCAGTCGACGATCAACGTCAGTCAAAGGATGAAATTAGGTCGACAGTAAGCGTCAGATGTACGAAGATTTTACTCGGAAGTATTGAGTGATACAAAAGAAAATATATGCAAAACATATAACAATTCCGGTACGTTCTAGCCTAGTCTAGTCCCCGATGCTGCATCAAACTATGTAACGGTAAGACCTGAATAAGGCCGGTGACCCGTACAAGTTATGTGGACCCGTTAAATTTCCATGCCAACAGGCATGCAGCAAAATCCTAGCGGACGCGCTAAGGGTACTTTATTTATGACCGGGTTCTGACCAGTAAGTCCCGACAGGCATGAGTCAAACTTGAATGGTCTTGCCGGTTTCGAGTCAGGGGACTCGAGATTGAGTAGGCTAGTAAGGTATTTCGCCCGAGTCGCGAATTAACTTGACCCTGATCCGTCGGTTGAATCAGGCCTTCTATGCCATCCATCCCATGAGGCGAAAAGAAAGTATATGGCACATTATACCCTCAACAGGAGTTCATAGGATACGAGCAACCACGAAACATAAGATAAAATAGATGGGATTAGAACAACTTGAGCCTATGCCCCACTCTACGAGTCGCACATAGCCTCGGGGGCTACTCCCATCGGGAGCGCTGGCCGCGCACCCGATGAGCGTTGATCGCGCAACTGATGACTTGAAGTATTACGAAGACAAAAGCACTCGAAGAATTATCAAGACAGAAGCACTCGAAGTATAACCAAGACAGAAGCACCCGACGCAATACCGACTGAAGACTACAATCAACCATTAAGATTAAAGAGGACCTGAAGATCTATGAAGTGTTGAGTACCTGCACGACTCTTCGAGTCGACCATGCACTCGGGGGCTACTGACGTGGGTATACCTTCCGGGTACCCCCACTATGGCGTAGAATGAAGAGGAGTCCTACCGGGTGGCCAAATGAAGACCAAGAAGCTGCTAAGGAAATAACTTGAAGGACAAGACAAGAACTCCTATTCATAGTCTACTAGGACTCTCATATAAAACCCCCTGGCTCCATATATAAAGACAGGGAGGGGTAGACAAAGGGACAGGCTACACCACAATAGACAATAGGCAACGGCGCATCTAGCCCTAGCCATCTCAATCACCATCAAGGCCACCATGTAATCATCATCAATACAAGATCAGACAAGCAGGAGTAGGTATTTTCCCAATAAGGGGCCGAACCTGGGTAAATTCTTGCTTGTCAGCCGTCCGGAACCACCAGCCGCCATACTTCTCTCCCTATACGAAACCCGAGGTATCTAACCGAGGGATTTCCCGGGTTTACACCCCGTCAAGTGACATGTTCCCGTTCAGATTCAAGAGGAAGCAGTTTCCAATCAGGCTTAACTTTACCATGACAATCAACAAGGCACAAGGGCAGACCATCCCAATTGTAGGCGCGTGTCAGACCCTGTATTCAGACGTCACAAAGAAGACGTACCGGTTGGGCCACATAACTAGAAGCATACTGGGGGTACCAATCCCAGAAAAAAGGCAGGCGGGCTCGGAATGGATCATCGGCCCATAGCTCGCTAGCGATCCCAACGTCACATACGTCTCGTGAATGCGCACGAAAAAAATCAAAAATCCTACCAATTCGTACACTTAAAACATACATACATTGTATATGAATCGGTTTGGAAACAGAATGGAAATCACAGGATAAACCAAACACACAAAGAAAGGAAATAAATATCCAACGCTCTCATTGAGAAAGATAGCAAATATCACCAAGCAGAGGACACATGTCCCAACATTACATCATTCAGCGGAAGCATGCCGGTTTGGGTACAGACAAGAAGCAAATAGGCACAAGGCCGAAACGAAAAGAGAAAGCCCATCCACGCGGTCCACCAGGAAGAAGCCTAGGGAACTCTATCTACTCGTCGTAGATCTCGTCATCGAACTCCACAAAGTAGCCACCCACCTGGTCGTATGGAGACTCCTCAACTGCAGAAAAACCACAGCCCGCGAACGGGTCAATACACCGGAGCGTATCGAACAAGTTAGAGCTAACAAGGTATAAAACAGAAAGACTCCCAAAGTATGGGGTTAGGTGGACTTAGCGGCAGCATCACTAGCAACCTAATAGAGACACGCTACAACTTCCGTCTAATTAGAGAGGGATAAGAGAGCGCACAGGTAACCATCTACCACTAACACCAATCATAACCCATTCTCGGATTAACCCCCTCAACCAAGTATGAGGAAGCAATTCGGGAAAACTCACACATTGAACAATTTTAGTTACCATTTATTGTGAAAGTAATTCTATATTACTTGTCAAATTAATTAACAATGATTAGGTGTAAGTTGTCTAGATCTCATTAGTCCGCAACGCACCAAGCTGTCCATAACCGCGGACGCAGCTCATCGATAAGATTATACCCTGGAAGGGTGCACTACTGTACCCATACTCGCATGATCAACCCAGTCAAAAGCATTAGGGCCTCTCAACACAACCCTTTCCTTCACCGCAACAAGTCCAAGGAGCCACATGAGCTATGCTGGTCCCGGCCAAAAGGGTGCGGATTCCCGCAGGACACACCCCTCCGCACCAACAGGCCGCGTCCTATATGCATGTAACAAGACACACCGTCAAAGTAAAATACTACACTAGTATCAATGCATATGAGACAAATGGAAAGCCTGAACTAGGTGTAGCTCCTGGACAAGTTGAAGTTCCAGTCAAAGTCGAGGGGGGATCCATAGGGCCTCCCACAAGTGGTTAGTGCGCTCAGTCTTGGATTAGGGGAGCAAGTTCTCAGTTCCTAGGTCGACACTTAGCAGAACAAATCACCTCGTAAGACCTTCCGCCGGTGCCTTATCTTTTAATTATAATATCCAACATATGACAACATTTTATTAAGGTAGAACAACCTATCATACTAAGCATGTGAAATGAAAGACCAACAGACGACTCGCACAACCAATCTCTAAACATGCGCTACGACTCGCAAGGCCAACAGATAAACATACAACAGGTAATAGGTTGTGGGGGGTAAACCTGTATGGGCTGCAGGATAAACATGTGACAGGGTCGCAATTCAAGAATCGAAAACTAGGCTAGCATATATCAAAAGGCAGGGATGAAAACCAAACAACCTATAACAGGTTAGCAGTAGCTTGCCTAACAGCTCGTGGCCCGACACAAAAGTTGGAACCTCAGGGACATAAGTATCGTCAGCAGGCACGTCGTCGTCTACCCAGAGAAGAGCAGCACATACTAAATAGGAAACATAATCAATACAAGGAAATGCGCAAACAATTGATGGTGCAATATGGTATGCGATGATTAGGTCACATTAAAGCGGGAATGGAATCCCGACAATTAATTATGGTGCAAATTATTTATCTAACCAACAAATTAAATGTTAATTAACATGGTGAAAGCATGGCATGGGTGATCTAATCAAATTAAATTGAATAAGGCCATAAATAAATAATTGCCCAACACATCCCATTTTTATTATTTAGGTGCAAATATTAAACTACACTAAGAAAATAAAATAAAATATGCAAAATGGCATAAGAATGGCATATTAATGTTTATTGCATTTATCTGATAATTAAACATATAAAGATTAATAAATTTGGAGTTATAAAATTAAAGTTATTAATGTTTTAAGTTTCTGGACCAAACTGCAAAAACATGGACTTGTTCGTGATGGAAAAGAATCTGTGAGGGACTAAAGCACTAAACCCGAGAGCACAGGGGGCTCGGGGTAAGAATGCAGCGCCGAGATCTCCCAGGATCTCTTCTCACCGTGCAGAGGGCTAGCCAGAGAGGCTGCTATGCGGGCCCAACGCCAGCGTGGCGCTGACTGGGCGCTGCTGTGGCACCATGGTCATTGACCGGTGGGCCCAACCTGTCAGCGTTCGCAAATAAACAAAAAGGCTGGCTTTTCGTCCACCGCCAGGGTTCGAACCCGCGCCGCGGACGCGCACGGAGCGGATCGGCTACGCTAGCCAGAGAGTCGGATGTGTGTTGTTGTTAGAATAAGAAGCGCGCTCTTTTTAACGTGAAGTAAGCGCGTTGTTTTCTGACGAAACTGAACATCACCGGAGTCAGTTGCGCACGGCAGACGGAAACACGACGCCGGCGACCTAATCCAGACGGCGTTGCGCGCGTGAGGTGTGTGCGTGTGTGCTGGAGTTCGTGTGCGTGCTCAGAATCGAAGGGGGAGGCACGGTGGCTCGTGCTTGTGCTCGGCCGGTGCGGCGGGCTGTGTCCGTGGCGGTGTGTCGTCGGCGCGGATGAAATTGGGTGAAACAAGACGTGAATGGAGGGGGAAAAGAGGGGGAATGGTGCGGCTCACCCCGAGGGTGCTAATGGTGAGCGGAGGGAGACCGAGGACGGCGGAGAAGAGCAGACGGTCTCGGGGAAGGAGGGGCGGAGCTACGACCGACGTCGGGGAAGAAGGGGTTCGGCGGGGCGCTCCTCGTGGCTTCTGGTTCCCGCTCCTGGCGTCGAGGACGGAGGATCTCGTGGCGCAGTTCGTGGCGAGAAGACGAGGCAGGGGGCGAGCGGTAGCACCAGGGGCCCGAGCTCGGAGCGGCAATGGCGACGGCGTGTGGCGGGGAAAAGAAGCAAGCGGCGGCGGGGCAGAGGGAAGAGGGCTAGGTTAGGGTTTAGGGGGTGCAGCGGCTGCTTAAGGAGAGGGGGAAATGAGTAGGTAGCGAGGTGGGGGCGGCATGGCAGTGCCTCGCCATGTCTCTGCTCGCCTCTCTGTAAAGAGTACGGAGAAGAAGACAACAAAGAGAGAGGGCGATGGGCGGAGTTGGGCCAGATTTGGCCCACTTCGGCCAGAGATAGGTTTTTTCCTTCTCTATTTTTTTTATTCTTTTATGTTTTAAAATAAGAATAGAAAAGAAAAAGAGATAGAAACTTTTAGCCAATTTTAATAGTTTAAAATATACAATTTGCAACACTAGTTTGAAAATTTGAAAAGAAATGTAACATCACATTTAAATTTATTTAAATTGCATTTGAATTTAAAAGTGTGTGATTTAAATTTAAATGCAACCATTTAATTAATTGAGGAGACAAATGAAATAATGTCATGATGTTTTTCTTTATTGCACAACAAACAAAACATTCTAACAGGACATTACATTTGGGATGTTACAACGCGTACCTGTCGGAGCCGGTATTCTCTCATGGAGAGCTATACGTGACGTTGACGAGAGCCACCGCGAAAAGAAATATCAAGATCCTCGCCATCAAGGTCGAAGAAAATGATGAAAGTCAAAGAAGAGAAAAATGAGTACTAGTACGATCACAAAGAACATAGTTTATAATGATGTCTTTACTTTTTAAACTAGCTAGACTAGACATGAGCAGATTAATTCACTTCACGATTATTATATTTTACAAAACTGGTTATCCACTTAAATCCATTTTTAATCCTTTTTCAATAATATTAGTACTATGCTGATTTTTGTAAATAAAAATATGCTTACTTTACCTGCAGCAACGTACGAGAATTTTACTCGTTACGATATATATAAAATAGTTTTGGAAGGGATATCGAGAAAGGAACGGTACCAGGCGTCTACCATTTCAGCCCGCCACGTCGCACGCAGGGGTCTCGACAACCCAACAAACAGCGCTGCGCGCAGGGAAGATTCAGCGTGCTCCCTTCGCGTCTACCGTTTCCCTTACCCTTGATCTCCCTGCGCGTTTTCTTCTCCACCCCGCAACAGATCTTGGTCGCCTCGTCGGCCACCTCCCCGGCGGCAGCGATGGGGGACCACGAGGCCCGCGGGGACGACATGGAGAAGAAGGCTGAGAAGAAGATCTCCGGCTGGGGGATCTTTGGCTCCAAGTACGAGGACGCCGCCGACCTCTACGACAAGGCCGCCAACTTTTTTAAGCTCGCTAAGAACTGTGAGTTCACGACGGCCCCGTTCCTTCCCACCCCATTAGCGCCGTCCCCCATCCCAATTTTATCATCGTCTCTCCCCCTTCTAATGCGGCAAGATCTGCCGGTCGATCGGGGCAGGATCGTGGCCCTGGAACCATTGGGGGTTAGTGCGATCTGTGGGCTGTGGATCTATAAACGTGCTGCGTAGTCTGGTCATATTGTTAGATCAGCAAGTCGTCTTTTGATTACGGATGCCAAATCTCTCGTAATGATTTCGAGTTTTAGGGCAGGGGCTATTTGATAGTTTCGCATGAGGAGGCTGCTGAATTGATAATCTCTAGTTCAGATCAGCTATTTTTGTTCTCTAATTTGGTATTGGTTCCAATTAGAACTCTCTTCTAGGACGACGTTGCACCCAAAAATCAGCTTATCCTCCGTGACAAGTTCGGTTGTCATGGTCCTGTTTCAAGGATAATTTGTGCATTAGAAAGCATGGCTCTTTCATCGCTGATCTGCAGTTCTGAGTTTGTTAAATGGTTTAAAATCTAAGTGGCCAACGTTGTATCCAACTTGGTGTGCAGGGAACAGAGCTGCAACCGTGTACATCAAGATTGCTATCTGTCATATGAAGGTTGGTTTGGTTATTTGGGGTCATTTTTGTGATCTTGATCATTTCTGTATTTCGAATGAGGAGATGCTTAGGTTGCTTATTACTGTGCTTGACAGGGTGATAGCAAGCATGAAGCTGCATCAGCTTATGTGGAGGCTGCAAATTGCTACAAAAAATTCTCGCCTCAGGGTATTTCTTCAACTAACTGAGCGTGACACATATCCTCTGCCATTAATATTCTTCGATTTATTATTTGTGTTTCCCTTATAAATCATGCAAACCAGCATGATGCAACTGTGCTGCACTCCTTTTGATTTAATAACAACTTTTTCCTCTTGAACTTGATCAATTAACATTAGCATCAAAATCATCAAACGGAAGTTCCAACTTGACCTGACTAACTAGAAAAGTAAACAAGGGAATAAATCGCTCTAACTTTGTTAGTCTAGTCCCAATGAACTTCAAAGCAAATGTGTGTTTGAAGGAGTACCATTGTTAAGAGCTTTGGAGATCGAACTCAGCCTGCGGCTGCTGTTCTGAAACTGTCGAATCTAGAGTTGGGTGACTATTTGTACTTTTAGTAAAAGAAACTACACCTCAAATAAGGTGCTTTCCAACTAAGCGCAGTATTCGGAAATGGAAATAAATAGTGCTTTTGAAAGAGATAGAGCAATACATTTGAAAATATGAAATAACCGAACCTAAGCATGGCATCTCTAAAAGTGGTATCTTGGAAACATAGGAAAATAGAGAAGCATATTTTTTTTCTTATGTTGTGCATCCTTCATTATGTGTGATGTTTAATGTTCTCTATTTTATCTAACTCTATTATGTTGTGCATCCTTCATTATGTGTGCTGGTTCCATTTATGCAGAAGCTGCACAAGCGCTAGATCAGGCTGTTAATCTTTTTATGGAAATTGGTAGATTGAGCATGGCTGCAAGATACTGCAAGGTGAATCTTTTCTTCAATCTTTATGCCTGAATGTAGACTTTATTCAAAAGGAGTATATCGCTTTTGTCCCATCTGGAAGTGTCTTAGCTGCCATGATGTTAATTTATGCATTTTCAGGACATTGGTGAGATATATCAGCAAGAACAAGATTTGGAGAAGGCTTCAGATTACCTGGAAAGGGCAGCCGATCTTTTTGACAGTGAGGGGCAGACATCTCAATCAAACACCATCAAGCAGAAAGTTGCAGAAATTGCTGCTCAGTTGGAACAGTAAGATTACCTTCATTTCCTACATGCAAGTTGCTTGAATGTGTATTTTTGGTGTTTTGTGTTGCTTTAGGATGGGTCTGTTCAATTTGTATCTGCTTATGTTAGTAAATATATGTGGTTATGATTAGTTCCATAGATGATTATATTTTTATCAGTGATTTTTTAGCTATTCCTGTCATGAGTTGAGTGGCTACATGTAGCAGTTGGAATAGGAACTTAATAACTACTCCCTCCGTTCCTAAATGTACGATGTTTTAACCTTTTCTGGCCCACACGTATGGGCCGATAAGCATGTCGAGATACGTGTGGACCAAAAAAGGCTAAAACATCTTACATTTAGGAACGGAGGGAGTATATTTGTGGCATTATCTGACTAATCTAAATGCCTTACTCATTTGCTTCGTTAAAATATGTTGTTTATTGCTGTGAAGTTGAGTTCAGAGATTATCTTTCGGGCAAAACAATATGTGCTTGTATGGTTGGGTGTCACGATTAATGCATTTGATAAGTTACTTGAGGAAGGAGAAAATTCCTGGCAAAATCATAAATGTACACCTACAAACAACCGTGTAAAAATGTTTCCCCTTGTGTCTGTATTCCACACTGAAAATTACACAAAATCTTGATAACGTGCTTTTAACTTGTTACTTAATGCTGGAAAAACCTGAAACGTCATAGGAAATTCATGAGGAACTTTTTATTATTTTGGCTGTTCAATCCAATTTTTCTGGCTTGCTATTTGGGAAAACATCTTTAGGAAACTTTGACAAATTTTCGGATTGACTATTGCAAAACTACTTAGCAACATCAGTGAATCCATTTGTTAAAACAATTGCTTAAGCTGTGTAATTTCCATGGCAAGCTGATGAAGACTGATGTGTAGTTAAGGCAAAACCGTGTGGGATATGAGAGATGGGGTTAAAATAAATGGACTGACGGTTCAAGGTTGAAAAATAAGGATTTCAGAGTGCATGGTTGGAATGTCAACTTATGCAAATAGTCCACGGTTAAACGTGGACTTCTTTCTTGCAGATTATCCCAATGGAATATGCAACTTTTCAAATTGGCATCCTGTTGTATGGCTTATAGTGATCATGTGGATGTCTTTGTTCAAGGTTTAGATATTCATCTACTCCTCCGATCCGGAAAAAAGTGACGTGACTTGTAGCTACGAGTTGAACGTACAAAGTTCTATTTCTCCGACACTAATTTTGGATCGGAGGTAGTATCAGTTTTCATCATGCCGACTTATGTTTTTATCCTCTGGTCCTATAGAAGTTGTTATTCTAGAATACAACTTTGACCATTAATTTATTAAAAGTATATTTATAAAATCCAGAAGTAATGTATTGCGAAAGTGATTCTAAAGACATCTTGACACACATGATTTCTAGTATTCAACAAAAAATCTGCTGTTTGGCTCTAGGTTCGTCTAAACAAGCAACTTTTGCAGGACTGGAGGGATCATGTATTTAACTCGTAGCTTGTCATGCAAGACTACAACCTCAGTGCTCTCATACAAAATTCTGTGTTATAGGTACCCAAAGGCAACTGAGATTTTTGAAGCAATTGCTCGTCAATCAATCAACAACAATCTTCTGAAGTATAGTGTCAGAGGCATCCTTCTGAATGCAGGCATCTGCCAACTATGTAGAGCTGATCCTGTTGCTATACAAAATTCGTTGGAGCGATACCAGGTTTATATTATTCTTATGAAATATCAGCCAGTTAGTTTCTGCCATTGCTTCATTTCTGAAGTTGTTTTGACATGTTGCAGGAAATTGATCCGACTTTCTCGGGAACTCGTGAATACAAACTTTTAGCTGTATGCCTTTTCTTTGCAACACCTGTCACTCCCTTGTTAATTTCATTTCCCATCTGTAACTTGTATGCATTGGTTATAATTGGTTTAATGGCAATTCCGACTTGGCCAATCACCCAGCTAAATAAACTCACATTCCTTCTTTGAAATAGTTTATACTGAACTGGGTTTCTCATTGTAGGATCTTGCTGCATCAATGGATGATGGAGATGTTGCCAAATTTACTGATGCCATCAAGGATTTTGATGGCATGACACGTCTGGTATGTTGCTTGCTGTTATTGTACTATATCTATTCTTGTATTCTGTCATGTGTCATTTTCTGTGGCAACCGTATTCTGTAATCTGCTTTGGATGCATATAAAGCAAAAACCCAATATGCCATTCATTTAACTCATACTACAAACTTATATCATGCCAAGGTACGTAGTCATGTACTCCCTCCGTTCTAAATTAGATGAGTCTTGATACATCCACTTTTCGACAAAAGAGTCATCTAATATGGAACGGAGGGAGTATATAGTGTAGACTGTTCCGCGATGAGTATACTCGTTTATTACTAAGGTTTTCGGCTACTCTTTGACATTTTGACTCTGCGAAAGAGATAATTGCACGTCAGATGCACATGTATACTATTTAGTTCCTACAACTAATGCGTTTGTTGTTCAGGATCCTTGGAAAACGACACTGCTGCTCAGGGCAAAGAATGAGTTAAAGAAACAAGAGGATGATGAGGATGATCTAACCTGAGCCTTGTTGTAAAAATCATTCTTCAGTATGCTTTTGTTTGTGCATCTATTTGATCTTGGAGGTCCATATAATGGGCATAATGAATTGGCCGTTTGGTTGTATAGAACTTCATTTTCAACTACCGTGGGTGTCATGTGTTCTTTCACCACTTTGCTGTCCTACTGCAAACTAAAATAGCATTTGCTTGTTGCTTCTATCCTCTGTGAAACATGTTTCATGACTGTAACATCAATTTACGTTTGAGCTACTACCTTTTATGCTCCTATTGGAAATAGGGTGCTGAACACGTAGGCATATATTGGGACGGTTGACCCTACTGCCACACCGCAACCTAAACACTAAAACAAATTGGGCAATCAAAATCAAGAAGATTTTAAATTTTATTTAAAATTGTTTGTTATTTCATAAGAATTTGAACAAAAATTGAACCTAAAACTACACAAAACAGTAGCATGGTTTGTGTCCAGCTGGGACAATACGGCCAGGGGATGTGGAAACATCACGACCTATGTGCACTGTTTAGTTGGCCAGAAGATGTCACTGCGCCGTGTTGACGTGCATGGCTTCGCTTATCATATTACAATGCCGCGGCTATCTAAACTATTTAGATGAGAAGTGTCCTGTTTTATGAACTTAGGAATGGGGTTGTTGGAAGATAGCATACACACCAGGTGCTACATTAATTCATATTGTGGGTCATAACCAAAACAAAAGTTTGAACTGATCCACGACACATTAAGGAGTTCCATAGAGACTATCTTCCGCTATTTCAAATGAGTCTTATGTACTACAATTGGAGAGCTCAGAAAAAAAATGATGAAGCCACCAACAGGGTCAAACACCGTTGAAGATATGAAACAACTTTAGATGGAATACATATTTCAAGATGAGTACTGAGTAGTAATTTTGTTTTCTCGTCACAACACATGACTGCATTGGTCATAAACGTGATTGTTTGTCCGCTTGGGCGTCATCGATGGTACTCATGTGGCTGTTAGAGTGCTGAAACATTACATGAGGTAAAATATGCATGCTGCTGTTGATTTTGATTTCAAGTTCAGATATGTGTTAACTGGTTGGAAAGGATCAGCACATGATGCCACCATTCCAACTAACAACATGTCTAAACCTGATGGTAAGTTCTAACTTGAATATGCTAGATATGCATGTACGCCTGAGAATTTTTCCACCTTCAAGTGCAAGATTTTTTTTTAAAGTGCAATCACAGTTTAAAGAATTGTGCTATTGCATTTATCCAGAAAAGTGCAACTAAACCTTAAGAAAAATGCAATAATACTTTTTTACTACTATCGTTACACTATTCTGAGGTGGGACTTAAGAAAAAAATCAGTGAGCTGAGACATATACATGTCTGCTACATGCTGATGCTCACAAGCGTCAGACTTCGTGTTCTTGGGAGAACCCAAAAGGAAGATGTGATGAGTGTAGCAGCAAGATTTCTCTCAGTTATGAAACCAAAGTTATCGAAATGAGAATTCCCTCGAGGTGTCAACGGCGTCAGAAATCCTTGGTCGTGCTAAGTTGACGTGAAGCTTGCACACAACATAATCAAGATACTTTGCCCCAACTTAACAGCGAGGGTGTCAATCTCACCGGTTTTATTTGCAGAGAATGAAAGTAACAGGTTTGCAGTAGGTGGTTTCATCAGATGAAAGAAAAAGACCGGGGTCCACAGTTCACTAGCGGTGTCTCTGCATAAATAATAATAACATTCATGCGGGTAAACAAATTACAGCTGGGTAATTGATAGAATAATGAATTGCATAACAATGCATATACTAATATCATGATGTCTAGTGTGAGATTCATTTGAACATTACAACAATATACATAGACCGTTCCAAACCGTATCTATGAAAAATAATCCACCTTCCGGTTAGCGTCCGCACCCCATTCAGTATTAAGTTGCAAACAACAGATTATTGCATTAAACAAAGTATGTAAAGTAAGTAAGTAACATCATCCTTAGATAAAGTAATACTGTTTTATCCCTAATAGCAACAGTACATCTACAACCTTAAACCTTTCTGTCACTACCCCAGATTAAATAGAGACATGAACATACTATCGAGCATAAATACCCCCTCTTAGAGTCACAAGCATCTACTTGGCCAGAGCATCTACTAGTAACGGAGAGCATGCAAGATCATAAATAACACACACACACATAATATATTATGAAGCAAATGACTTAGTACTCAATATTCATCGGATCCCAGCAAACACAACATGAAGTATTACATAACGATGATCTTGATCATGATAGACAACTCACAAGATCTAAACATGATAACACAAGAGGAGAAGACAACCATCTACCTACTGCTATGGACTCGTAGTCCAAGGGTGAACTACTCACCCATCAGTCCAGAGGCGAGCATGGTGATGTAGAGCCCTCAGGTGATGATTCCCCCTCCCGGCAGGGTGCCGGGGAGAGCTTCTGATCTCTCCCAAACTAGGGTTGACGAAGGCGGCGGCTCGGGAGTCCGTGGAGGAATAATTTTCTTCGTGTGGGTCTCATGGTTGAGGGCGTCAATCTTCGCGTTGTAGGGAGACCCCAAGAGGAAGGTATGATGAGTGTAGCAGCAATATTTCCCTCAGTTATGGAACCAAGGTTATAGAACCAGTAGGAAATGAGAACTCCCTCGAGGTGTCAACGGCGCCAGAAATTACTTGGTGGTGCTGAGTTGACGTGGAGCCTGCACACAACACAATCAAGATACTTTGCCCCAACTTAACGGTGAGGTGTCAATCTCACCGGCTTGCTGTAACAAAGGATTAAACATATGTGTTGAAGAATAATGTTTGTTTGTAGAGAATGAAAGTAACAAATTTGCAGTAGGTGGTTTTTCATATTAAAGAAAAGGACCGGGGTCCACAGTTCACTAGTGGAGTCTCTGCATAAATAATAATAACATTCATGCGGGTAAATAAATTACAGCTGGGCAACTGATAGAATAATGAAGTGCATAACAATGCATATACTAATTTCATGATGTCTAGTGTGAGATTCACTTGGGCATTACAACAATATACATAGAGCGTTCTGACCGCATCTATGACAAATAATCCACCTTCCGGTTAGCGTCTGCACCCAGTATTAAGTTGCAAGCAACAGATTATCGCCTTAAGCACTGTGTGTAAAGTACGTAAGTAACATCATCCTTAGATAAAGTATTACTGTTTAACCCCTAGTAGCAACAGTACATCTACAAGCTTAGAGCTTTCTGTCACTACCCCAGATTAAATAGAGACATGAACCTACTATCGAGCATAAATACCCCCTCTTGGAGTCACAAGCATCTACTTGGCCAGAGCATTTACTAGCAACGGAGAGCATGCAAGATCATAAATAGCACACACATGATATATTATGAAGTAAATGACTTAGTCCTCAATATTCATCGGATCCCAGCAAACACAACATGAAGTATTACATAACGATGATCTTGATCATGATAGGCATCTCACAAGATCTAAACATGATAGCACAAGAGGAGAAGACAACCATCTAGCTACTGCTATGGACCTGTAGACCAAGGGTGAAATACTCATATTAGTCCGGAGGCGGGCATGGTGCCGTAGATCCCTCCAGTGTCGATTCCCCCTCCCGGTAGGGTGCCAAGGAGAGCTTCTGATCTCCCCCGAAGTGGTGTTGACGAAGGCGGCGGCTCAGGTATCCATGGAGGAAATATTTTCTTCTTTTGTATCTTAGGTTTCCGAGGGGTATAAGTAGGCGAAAGGGCGAAGGCGGTGGAGGGCCGAGGCCCCATCACCATGTGCTCGTGCGGCAGGAGGGCCCGCCGTGCCTGGACTTGGTGTGGGCCCCTCGGTGCCCTTCTTAGTGTCCTTTTCGGAGTTCTCGAACGTTTCTAGGAAAATAGGGGCTTTGGAAAATAAATCGTCCAATTCCGAGAATATTTCCTTAAGTACTTTTCTGAAACAAAAAACAACAGAAAACAGGGAACTGGAACTGTGACATCTTGTTAATAGGTTAGTTCCTGAAAATGCATAAAACCATATAAAATGCACATAAAACATGTCATAAGTGGTATAATATAAGCATGAAACATAAGAAATTATAGATACGTTGGAGACGTATTAATATCCCCAAGCTTAGTTCTACTCGTCCCGAGTAGGCAATAAAGATAAAAGAATAATTTCTGAAGTGACATGCTTTCACACATTCTTGATCATATAATAACGTAATGCATGTAAACTGAGATCAAATGAATAAGGGTTGTAGTTTATATTGATATCAAATGAGTAATAAATAAACAAGTAGGCAAAGCAAAGCAACACTTTCAATGATATAGTACTAGATAGCAATCAACCGTGCAAATTAGATATTAGAGATGATTTAAGCTTCAAAAACAACAATATAATCATCTAATGCTTCCAACAAACATGACAACTTTGTGAAAGGATCAAGTCAAGTAATATCAATATGCACGTAGAAAATCAACTCTCTGTTGTTCACGAGAAACAAGCAAACGTTCAACGTTGGTTCCTGGCACAAGTATGTTTTGGCTAAGAGAATGTTAACGGGGGTTTGGAAGGCTGATGCACACGGTGGATGTGTTGCTGGGAGACCCCAAGAGGAAGGTATGAAGTAGTGCAGCAGCAAATTTCCCTCAGTTATGAAACAAAGGTTAATCGATCCAGTAGGAAATGAGAATTCTCTCTAGTTTGTTGGCAGCGCCGTTTACGATAACCAACGTGGAGCCTGCACACAAACAATTAAGATACTTTGCCCCAACTTAACAGTGAGGTTGTCAATCTCACCGGCTTGCTGTAACAAAGGATTAAACGTATATGTGAAAGAAAGATGTTTGTTTGCAGAAAGTAACAGGTTTGCAGTTTGTGGTTTATCAGAATAAAGAGAAGGACCACGGCCCACAGTTCACTAGTGGTGTCTCTATAAATAATAATAACATTCATGCGGATAAAAAAATTACAGCTGGGCAATTGATAGAATATTGATGAGCAAACCAATGCATATACCAACGTTATGATGTCTAGTGTGAGATTCATTCGAGCATTACAACAATATACATAGACCGTTCCAACCGCATCTATGACTAATAATCCACCTTTTGGTTAGCGTCCGCACCCCTTTCAGTATTAAGTTGCATGCAACAGATATCACCTTAAGCACTATGTGTAAAGTAAGTAAGTAACATCATACTTAGACAAAGCACTACTGTATTATCCCTAGTAGCAACAATACATCTACAACCTTAGAGCTAGCTATCACCACCCCAGATTAAATAGAGACATGAACCTACTATCGAGCATAAATACCCCCTCTTGGAGTCACAAGCATCTATTTGGCCAGAGCATCTACTAGTAACAGAGAGCATGCAAGATCATTAAATAGCACACACATGATATATTATGAAGCAATAACTTTAGTACTCAATATTTATCGGATCCCAACAAACACAACATGAAGTATTACATAACGGTGATCTTGATCATGATAGGGAGCTCACAAGATCTAAACATGATAGCACAAGGGGAGAAGACAAATCACGCATCAGTCTGGATAGCACAAGACCCGTAGTCCAAGGATGAACTACTCACGCATCAGTCTGGAGGCGGGCATGGTGACGTAGAGCCCTCCGGTGACGATTCCCCCTCCCGACAGGGTGCCGGGGAGAAGTTTTGATCTCTCCCGAATTGGTGTTGACGATGGTGGCGGCTCGGGACTCGTGGAGGAAATAATGAAAACCGTGCTAGGTCTTTTGGTCTGGGGGGGGGGGGGGGGGTATATGTAGGTGAAAGGGCGAGGTCGGTGGCACCCCGAGGGGCCCACACCATGTGCTCGTGCGGCCAGAAAGGCTGCCGCACGAGCACCTGATGAGGCCGCCTCGGTCGCCTACTTCGTCTTGTGTTCGGTCTTCTGGAACGTTCCCAATTAAAAATGGATTGTCCAGGCCAACGGAAGAAAATCTCACAAAAATGCAAGTGATCATTAGACAAGAGGAAGTCTTACAATCGAACCTATGCAAGGAGTAGTGATTGCCACACAACAGATGCACATATATCTATAAGTGTATGAAAGCTCTCCAATGGAACTAGTGTGGGTGCATCCAACTTGCTTGATCACGAAGACCTAGAGCACTTTTGAGGAGGCTCATCATTGGAATATACGAGCCAAGTTCTATAGTGTAAAGTTCCCCACATAGTTATGCAAGTAAGACATGAAAACTCTTTCATATGGAGTAAAGGTGCTAAACATGAGCACAAATGATGATCATAAATGATATGATGCTATAAAATGAGCACAAGTGATGACTTTGAATGATATGGTGCTGTAACATAAGCACAAGTGTGTGATAAAGAATAGTAATGCTGCCCCCTTTTTTGTTTTTGTTTTTCTCTTATTTTATTTTATTTTTCTATTTCTCTTTTCGATGTCCTACATGGCTTTTTTCACTTTTAGGGGTAAACATTCTAATATGATGATATGACAACACACTATTGATACAAGTAACTAATATGAATACATAATGTATATGAAACGGTGCCTCTGCCAGTGTAGCAGGTTATGCAATGATCTAGCATAACATGGGTAAAACCGCACATCAGCTGTACAGAATCATGCAAATCAATATATAAGTAATGAATGACACAAAGTCATGTAATGTAAGATGGATGTTGCATGGCAATATATCTCGGAACAGCTATGGAAATGATGTAGTAGGTAGATATGGTGGATGTTTTGAGGAAGATATTTGGCTTATGTGTAGGAGAACATGATGAAGATCTCCCACGAGTTTTGGATGTACCCGCGAAGTTCGCACCAACTCTCAATCTGAGAAAGGGAATGCAAAGTACCGAAGAGGCTAGCAATATAGTGGTGGAAGTTGAAGGGGATCGTGTGCAGAAAACAAATTTTTTCCTAGCAATGATATCCTTAAACTAGCCAAGATCTACACTATGCAGATAAAGTAGTACGGCGGAGATCGGAATACATACCCTCGTAGACCGAATAGCGGGGATTACGCTCCCGCACAAGCGTTGACGACGAAGACGACGTAGCCGACCTCTAGGTCGCGGAGAACTCGGCGCGAGGAAGACGACGAAGATGACCCCGAGGTCGGGTGGAGGAAGTAGGCCTCTGAGTACCGCAAGCGCAGCACCTCGCAGGGCGTTACACACATACGGTGGAGACGACGGCCTCCGAAGCTCCAGTCTAGGACAAACAGCGGAAGATTTGGACCGGAACACCAGCATCGCGGCAACGGGCTATGGTGGAAGAGACCCCCCTCTCAACTCGGCGCAACTCCGACAAAGGGAATTACGAGATCGAGAGAGAATTGGGGAATTAATTGGTGAATTAAAAGGCCAGTGGTGCCCCTTCTTATATAGGCTCCCAGGGGGAGCCAACCTGGCCAGCCAGGCAATGTGGGACTATCCCCCATTGCCTGGTGCGGCTAGGCTTGATGCGCCGGCCCTAGGTGGGCCCCATTTGGCCCACCTAGGCCGGCCAAGCCTCCACACAAAATTCCCTTGAGGGTTTTTCCCTCCCATGGGCCTTCTTTCCACCAGAAGGCCCATTTAGGGAAATCAGCCTAAATAAATTCGAAAATAAATATATAAAATCATATTTAAATATTAATTACACTAATTAATATCAAACATATTATATATAATTTATTCTAGCTCCGAAAACTATTTCGTCGCTGCCTGATCTCCATTGGACCATTCCCGGGACGTTCCCGGTGATCTCTTTCCTTTCCGGTTGTCTTGTCAAAACCCCTTAAGTGTGTTACCCTAGCGGTTCGATATAATAACAAACATGATCGAGACTCCTCTCCGAACAATGACTAACTCGTAGGCCTGGACCCCATGAATTAATCTCTGTGATATATCGAATGACTTTCATCTATCAAACCTGGACGTCTAGTCTTAAACCTTTTGTCATGGCGATACTTAGCGTGTCCGAGCATCATTGTCAGATATCTCCATACCTAGCATGATCTCGTTACCGGCATCGCTATCTTCTACTCGTCTATGATATTATGTCAGCTAGTGACCTAGTCACATGTGAAAGAACATTTTCTGTCTCCTGAGTTTTGGATAGTAATGACAACACAAAAAGGATGTTTAACGTTGTGTCTAAGTATTTCAGATACTACATAAACTTGAAGAACAAAAAGGATGAAGATCAACAGGATTAAAGAGAGAATTGGCTGGCAGTCTTTCCTGTTCTGTCAGGCCGAAAGTTCCGGTGCTATGACCGGAAGTTCCGGCCTACGGGACGGAATTTCCGGGCCTGCACCGGACATTTCTAGATGGCCAGAAAACGGCTAAGTCCTTTAGGATTTAAGCTCTGGCAAAGGCGAAACTTTGGTCGGAGGTTTGGCCGGATCTTTCCGGGCGACCGAAAGTTCTGGTCAGCCACCGGAAGTTCCGTTCTAGACAAACGAGAAAATCGGCTAAGTCAAAACTTGCCTGCGCACGGGCAAAGCCGGAACTTTGTCCGGAGATTTGACCGGAACATTCCGGGTGATCGGAAGTTCCGGTGCTGACTAGCAGAGAAATCTGCTAAGTCAGGAATTGCTCGCGCACGGGCAAAGCCGGAACTTTGGCCGGATCTTTCCGGGCGACCGGAATTTCCGGCCAGACAACCGGAAGTTCCGGTGCTGAACATGCTGTTTTTTTCTCTAAGTCTGGAACTGCCTGCGCCCTGGCCAGGCCGGAAGTTTCACCGGAACTTTGGCCGGAACTTTCCGGGCGACCGGAAGTTCCGTCCTGTGCAGTGAAAAACGGCTAGTTCTTGGAGGGGCTATAAATACCCCTCCACCTACCTCCAGCCATTTTAGCTCTTGCACTCTCTCTCATCATAAGTATGCTGAAGCTCAAATCTTTAAGATCTCCCAACTCCTCCACCGAAACTCGTTGATCTTTGGAGGAGTGAAGGAGAAGGCCCCGATCTACTACTTCACCAAAGCGATTTGTAATCTTCCCCCATTCACTTCGGGATTTCGAGTCTAGGGTTTCCTCAAGGAAAATCTAGATCTCACCATTGTTGGTACTTAGTGTAAGCTTGACCTTTTGTGGTCGTTACCTTTTGTGGTCATCTTGAGAGCCCCAATTAAGTTGTGGGTGTGTGCCTCAAGCGTTTGTAAGGGATTCGATCTCCGTCCTAAAAGGGGATCAATAGTAGAAGGTAAACTCGCAACCTTTGTGGTTGAGTTCATCGGAGAAGAAGGTGAGCCTTTGTGGCATTGCGGCTAACCTGTTGTGGTAGCGCACACCTCTCCAACGAGACGTACACCCTTGGGTGGAACTCGGGATTACATCTTCGTCTCCGCGTGCTTCACTTGGTTCCCCTTATCCTCTCTCCCTTACTCGCTTGTCATGTTTATCTTGTTTCTGCTTAGCTTGTCATTTAGGTAAATTCACCGTAGTTGCATATCTAGAGAATTTACCTTTGTGTTGAGCCTAAATTTGAAAATACCTAAAAAATTTAGTAGCACCTATTCACCCCCCCCCTCTAGGTGCCGGATTCCCGTTCAACATGTTTGCAAACTCATTTGACATAATCTCACCGAGTTGGCCCTAGTGACGTGGGACTACCTTTCGACTAGCCCACGATGAGGCTACCTGGGCCGTGCCAAGCACTGGGAGGCCCACAGAAGGCCCACTCGGGGTACCATGTATCCTAGTCCAAGTCGGTTAGGTCTCATAACCTTCCATATCTGTAAATACTGTCGATACCGACCACCCGAGACCTGGCTACCTATAAAGCCAGGAGGGTTGCTCGTCCTAGAGGACACGCAAACAACCACCGCCACAAACCCTAGCGAGATCGCAATCTCACCGCCATTGTAACCGCAAATCGCCATCAATAACAGACAAGCATGAGTAGGGTGTTATCCTCCGGGAGCCTGAACCTGGGTAAAACCTTGCTTGTCAGCCGTCGTGATCACCAACGCTCCTCTCTCTCCCCTTCAATCAACCCGCGGTGCACAACCCTGGGACTTGTCGAGTTACACCCTCGTCAATTGGCGCCGTCTGTGGGAAAGAAATCAAGCGTTGGAATCATGGTCGCACCGGCTCCATCCGCAATAAAGATCGAGCTCGACGTCACTCGGGAACCCATCCGCTTCGGCTCCTTCGAGTATGCCGTCCACCCGCCGGCCCATCGCTCGGTGTACGCCAATCTGCGCAAAGGTATACATATCACCTTCGGCTCCATATACTGTTTCGTCGACAGTCGTGGCATGTTCAGGTCTACGACAACCACGGCACGCGTGGCCAGGGCACCCGCATCTGCCACCTGCGTGCCATCGTCGACGGTACCCGCCGCGGGAGCCGCGCCCGCCACACCTACGAAGATCGTACCTGCATCGACTACCTCGTCAACCTCGGCGACGTCCGCGCAGATCGAGTCTACTCCAACCATCTCGATCGCACGGTCGACAAGGTCAAGATCTACCTCAACTACGACTGTACCAGTGCGTGCGACCAAGGGCGTACCGTCGACTGCCGCATCGCGTGCACCCTCGTGGGACCATCAAGTCTACCCCAAGCCAATCGCACTCGCCCCTGCGACTGTGAAACCTCCGTCCGCGACCGCGGTGACGATCCTCCGAAGACGCAACGGCGACTACGCTGCCCACATAGCAGCAATTTTCGATCCCGAGCAAGATTCGGATCAAGGAAGCAGCAGCGGCAACGTAAACACCCCTACCGAAGTTTACCGCCGGCAAGTCTTCATGGCCAACACCGAGCCTCCAGAAGGCAACGAGGAACCCACATACCCACTGGAGGGGGTCATGCCTGACCAGACACGGCTCACCATCACGCGAGACATGGGAATCAGGGCCCTGAAGCATGTCGACGATGGCACCTTCCCTGTACCCGACGCGCCTAGAGAAGACCACCTGGCGGTCCAGTACTTGCTACGGAAGGAAGGCGAACGACTTCGTGCCGAAAAGGCCGAACTGCTAAGGCGCAAGAGGGACGCGGATGCATCGAGTGCCAGACGGGCCGCCATCTCGTTCACTTCCTCCACGGAAGTTAACCAAGGGGGACGGCGACACAGAGCTCGCGTTCCCCACATGACAGACGCTGATCGAACAAGGGTCACCCGCAACCTCGACTCATCCTTCTCCACAAACGGGAAACCTGTCCCCAAGACGGCGAACGCCGCCATCATGTCAGTCGAGACATACCTCCGGCTCACGCAGCCGCCGGAGGGAGATCCACGCGCCCTTCTCCACAAACAGCAGATCATGTCCATTAAGGCAATCGAGGAAGCTTTGGCGACTGGAGCACCAAACAACCGGGCACGTGAAGAACGAGAGCGCCAAACCCGCGAGCCAGCAACATCAGGGGCCACGCAGCCACTGAGACAAGCCCAGCCAGGCGAGGATCTCTGCAACGTCATCACACAAAGGATAGTGGACCGCAATAGCAGCCAACGCTCGGCTGACGCGATGAACCTGGATGATCCGGCCGACCGCAACTTCGAGCCGTGCGGCGCTGCATGTTTTAGCTTCAACATCCGCGACACCCGCATGCCTAAGGGTTTCAAGTTGACAGCGGGAACCCCCAAGTACGACGGAAAGCAGGACCCGCGCCTGTGGCTTGAAGATTACCTCATCGCCTGCACCTGTCAAGGCGGGACGTCGACTACGGCAATGCAATACATCCAGCTCATGCTCACGGACTCAGCCCGCGGGTGGCTCACCAGCCAGCCCAAGGACTCCTTCAAAACCTGGGAAGAATTGCAAGATACTTTCATAAAAAGTTTCTCTGGAACATTCGCAAGGCCGACAACCTACATCGAGTTGCAAGCCTGCAAGCAAGGAAAGGACGAGTCGCTCCGCGCGTACATCCAGCGATGGACACTCCTCCGGAATACTATGGAACCCGTCTCAGAAGACAGGGTGATGGATGCTTTCATGCACGGTGTCGCTCGCCGCGATCTCCGCGAGGAATTTGGTAGGATCCAGCCGAAAAGTATGA
Organism: Poa annua; assembly: GCA_026929855.1. Classification (NCBI taxonomy): domain Eukaryota; kingdom Viridiplantae; phylum Streptophyta; class Magnoliopsida; order Poales; family Poaceae; genus Poa; species Poa annua. Next base: position 54,035,449 of record CM049430.1, read on the forward strand.
TCGAGCTCATGAAGGTAGCCAACCAGTGGGCCGAAGGAGAGGACTACGTCCGGGACACCTCCCCAAAGAAAGAAGCCGAAACAAACAACTGGCGAGACGGACGCCAGAAGAAGAAGCAACGTTTCACCAACTCAGACACCATCGAGCTAGTAGCGGCGGGATATCAAACCCCCCGTGATGACACACAAGATAACAGTCGACAACATGATCAGAGTCGGCAGTCCAGCTCAGGGCAGTACAATCGCAGCAGCGGCAGCATTAGCCACAACGACGGAAGCCAGAAACACGAGTGGAAGCGTCCGTTGACCCCAGCCGAAGAGTTGATGCAACCTTGCAAGCATCACTCGTTCCGCAACCCGGAGACATGCAAGTGGGGCGCCAACCACCTGTTGAAGGACTGTCGCAAGGCGCGAAAGATTTACCAGGCTATGCAGCAGATCATTACTCCCGTGCAAGCATTGATGACGACTCCACAGCTCGCTATTCAGGCAGCACCCGCAAACAACAACACAACACAAGCGGCTGGAACCTTCCCCCAGCAACAGCCGCAACATGACACCCAGATGGTGGCGCACGAAGCATATCGGACTGCGCGAGGACAGATCAACATGATTCAAAAAGGACGTCCTTCGAACAGGGTCCAGAAGCTCATCACCCGCCAGGTACTCCAGGCTACCACCAGCACGCGCGCAGTACCGGAATACCTGAGAGGGTCAGAGACACCAATCACATTCTCCAGGACAGACCACCCGTCGGAGGTGCCGCGACCTGGTCACGCTGCTCTGGTTATCGAAGCCCTAATTGGAGACTACAACCTGAAGAAAGTATTCATGGACGGAGGCAGCGGCATCAACATCATATTCGCCGACACCCTGAGAAGAATGAACAAGTCGACAGAGAAGTTGCCAGAGTCGGAGACCACCTTCCACGGCATAGTACCAGGGCAAGCAATCACGCCCATGGGAACAATCACACTCGACGTCATCCTCGGCACACCCGAACACTTCAGGAAGGAGTCGATCGACTTCGAGGTTGTCGACTTGAAATCACAGTATCACGCCATACTTGGGCGCCCAACTTTTGCCTGGTTTATGGCCATACCTAATTATGCCTACCTGATGATCAAGTTGCCCGGACCCAAAGGAGTAATCACTGTGCGTGGCGACTTCGACCGCTCAAACAGCTGCGACCGAGAGTTCAGCAGGATCTCGGAGTTCTTCCTGGTCGAAGAGCACTTCAAGGCCATATCAGCCGACAACGACAAGACCATCTTTCCACCTCGCAAGAAGCCCGCTAAGGACGCCACCTTCGACACAAACGACGACACCGTCACCCACCAGGTCCATCCGACTGACAGTAGCAAGACGGTCAACCCCTGCATAGGAAAGCGCGCTCGTCGAGTTCCTACGTGAGAACTGGAAGATATTTGCATGGCAACCTTCTGACATGCCAGGAATACCCAGAGAACTCGCCGAGCACTCTCTAAAGGTCCACAAAGATGCAAGACCAGTAAAACAAGCCATGCGACGCTTTTCAGGTCCCAAACGGGACACAATCACCGCAGAAATTGACCGGCTGCTGCACGCCAAGTTCATCCGAGAAATCAAGGACTCGGACTGGGTCGCCAACCCCGTCCTGGTAGAAAAGAAGAAGACGGAGAAATTGCGCATGTGTGTAGACTTCACAGCAGTCAACAAATGTTGTCCAAAGGATTACTTCCCGCTCCCGCGGATAGACCAGATCGTCGACTCGACGGCAGGCTGCGAGCGCTTATCTTTCCTGGACGCCTACTCAGGTTACCAGCAAATCAGGCTGAAAGTCGAAGACGAAGAGAAAACAACATTCATCACACCGGACGACGTCTTTTGCTACCAGACGATGCCTTTCAGGTTGAAGAACGTGGGCGCCACATATCAGCGCACCATGCAGGCATGCCTTAAGGGACTTATCGGGAAAATTGTCCAAGTCTCGTCGATGACATCGTTGTCACGACCCGGAAAGAAGACACCCTAGTCGACGACCTTCGCAAGGTCTTCGCAGCACTGGACGCATATCAGATCAAGCTCAACCCAGAGAAGTGCGTATTCGGCGTGCCAGCCGGAGAATTGCTGGGCTACCTTGTCTCTGCAAGAGGAATCGAAGCAAATCCTGAGAAGGTGCAGAACATACCCACAATGCTAGAACCCACCAAACTCAGAGAAGTGCAACGATTAGCCGGCCGAGTCGCAGCTCTCAGCCGGTTCATAAGTAAGTTGGGCGAGAAGGCCTTACCCTTCTACCAACTGATGAAGAAGACGGACAAATTCGAGTGGACACAGGAGGCGCAAGAGGCGTTTGACCATCTCAAAAAGACCCTGACGACTTCCCCGATCCTGGTTGCACCACTGGATAATGAGCCGCTATACCTGTACGTCTCAGCGACAAACAGGGTGGTGAGCACGATACTCGTGGTTGAGCGAGAAGAAGAAGGGCACACTCATCCTGTCCAGAGGCTAGTCTACTACCTCAGCGAAGTTCTAACACTGTCCAAGCAAAACTACCCGCACTACCAGAAGCTGGCGTATGGGGTCTTCATGACTTCACGGAAAGTTATCCACTACTTCTCCGAGCACCCGATCACGGTGGTAAGCTCCTCCGGCCTGGCAGACATCCTCACCAATCAGTGCGCGACAGGACGAGTCGCCAAGTGGGTTGTCGAGCTAGGACCCTGGGGTCTGAAATATGCTCACCCGAAGTCTATCAAGGCCCAAGTCCTTCCGGAATTCACTACCGAGTGGATAGAAGCCCAGCTACCTAACATCCCCGACTTATCCATTGCATGGACCATGTACTTCGACGGCTCCAAGAAATTCACGGCAGCCGGGGCATGAGTTGTGCTCATCTCCCCCAAAGGTGACAAGCTGAAGTATGTCCTGCAGATGGATTTCCCAACACCCTCCAACAATGAAGCCGAATACGAGGCCCTGATCCACGGCATGCGGATGTCCTAGAACTGCGGCGCCATGCACCTTATGATCTACGGCGACTCCTACCTGGTTGTGCAGCAAACCATGAAGTCCTGCGACGCCATCGCCGACAACATGATCGCCTACAGAGACCTGTACAACCAGCTAGAGGGCGCCTTCGACGGCTGCGAGCTACGACACATCGGCCGCGACAGCAACGAGGAAGCCGACATCCTCGCCAACATGGGATCATATAGGGTACCAGTACCACCTGGCGTCTTCCTCGAGCGCATCACGCAAAGGTCCATCAAAACTCGACCCGCAGCAAAACCCTCCACACCGGCAACAAGCACCGCGAACCCGCCCAGCCAAGCAAAGGAGCCCATGGAAGTGATGTTAGTCGAAGCTACCTGGACAGGGCCTTACTGCACCAGAGGCTGCCAGCAGACCCAGTCGAAGCAAAGCGCATCATCAGGCGCTCCAAAATTTTTACCGTCATCAACGGAGAACTCTACAAGAGAAGCATCTCAGGGATCCTGCAAAGGTGCATAGATCCAGTCGACGGCCAAGCCATCCTACTCGACATCCACGCGAGCATATGCGGGCATCACGCCAACAGTCGAGCACTGGTAGCCAAAGCATTACGCGCTGGGTTCTACTGGCTAACAGCTATGCAAGACACAGAAGATCTAGTAAAGAAATGTACCGGGTGCCAGGAGTTCGCCAACAAGCCGCGCGCGCCGGCCTCCGAGTTGAAGACAATACCGCTAGCCTGGCCCTTTGCCCAATGGGGACTGGACATGGTAGGCCCGCTGAAGAAATCCTCACCGGAGGGCACACTCACCTCCTGGTCGCAGTCGATAAGTTCACCAAGTGGATTGAGGCCGCACCCATCACAAGTTCGACTGCATCATCATCGGTCAACTTCATCAGGTCCATCATCTTCAGATTTGGAGTTCCGAACGGGATCATCACAGACAATGGCTGAAACTTCACAGCCGAAGAATTCAAAGACTTCTGCTCAGATCAAGGTATCAAACTCAACTATGCGTCCGTCTCGCATCCGCAATCCAATGGACAGGTGGAGAAGGCCAACGGTCTTGTGTGCAGCAGCATCAAGAAACGACTGCGTGTGCCACTCAGACGCGCAACGGGCACATGGGTCGAAGAACTGCCGTCAGTCCTCTGGAGTCTGTGGACCACGCCTAACAGATCCACCCAGTACACGCCATTCTTTATGGTGTACGGTGCAGAGGCAGTCCTACCCCGCGACATCAAATTTGACGCACCACGGGTGGTCGCATACGACAAGTCAGATGTAGAAGAGGCACTCGAAGACAACATGGACATATTGGACGAAGCACGAGACATCGCCCTGGCGTGATCAGCCGTTTACCAGCAAGACCTGCGCAACTATCACGGACGGAGATTGCGACCAAGAGCTTTCGTCGCAGGTGACCTGGTCCTCCGCCTCAAACAGAAGAAAGTGCACAAGCTCGCCTCCCTATGGGAAGGTCCATACATTGTGACCGAGGCAATTGGCAACGGAGCATATCACCTAAAGGACTCGAAGACAGGAGCAGCCTGCAGCAACCCGTGGAACGTCGCACAACTCCGGCGGTTCTACGCTTAGTCGACCCAACCATTGTAAACAAGGATAACATGTCAATGCGACAGGTTTCAGACGCACTCTTTCCCTTACCAGGGTACCTAAGGGGACTGGAAGGGTTTTAACGAGGCGACCTGTTCGCAACAATCAATAAAGTGATTTGAAGAAAATGCTGTCCACTCTACCTTCTCAGTCAAGGCAAACAAAAATCCTAGGCCATCACTCGAATCACTCGGGGACTGCGCCACACAGGTTGAAAGAAAAGCCTAGGCCGCCACTCGAATCACTCGGGGGCTGCGCCATACAGGCACAACTCGCAAAATCCTAGGCCTCTACTCAATCTACTCGGGAGTTGCGCCACAGAGGTCAAGTCAGAAATCCTAGGTCGCCACCCGACGCACTCAGGGGCTGCACCTCACAGGTCACACTTGAAAAAGCCTAGGCCGTCACTCGAACCACTCGGGGGCTGCGCCACACAGGCGCAATTCAAAAATCCTAGGCCTCTACCCGAGTTACTCGGGAGTCGCGCCGCACAGGTCAAGTAAAAAATCCTAGGTCGCCACCCGACGCACTCGGGGGCTGCACCTCACAGGTCACACTTGAAGAATCCCTAGGCCGCCACTCGAACTACTTGGGGGCTGCGCCATACAAGCTTCACTGAAAAATCCTAGGCCGCCACCCGAGCTGCTCGGGGGCTGCGCCATACAGGTCAAGTCCGATACCCTAAATCGCCACGCGATGCAATCGGAAGCCGCGGTATACAGGTTTCACTTGAAAAATCCTAGGACGCCACTCGACTCGCTCGGGGGCTGCGCCACACAGGTTCACAACACAGGCTTAGGCCGTCACCCAAGGTACTCGGGGCCTGCGCCACACAAGTCAAAGCCGAAGCAAATACTCGCACAGTAATGCAAACAATTCCACTCGTTACCCGAGAACTCTGTTAACTTCATATACTGTCATTTACATTGGCATATTCGTCACCTATAAGTAACCCTGTACAGCAGAAGAAAGCTATTCTTAGTCTGCAGGCTCGCCCTTCGGCGCACCGAGTGGGCCTACGAGGCGCTCACTATGCTTCTGCACCTGCTCGATCATCTGGCGCGCAGCCGCCAGGGTATCAGCGTACTCGATGTCGCTAAGCAGTCCACCCATCAGCCTCTCCAACGTAAGGTTCGGCCGATGCAGCCGGACGTACGCCAGAGCCGCATTCGCCCCGGCGACAAGCTGAGCATGGACGATCTCCTTCAGCGCATCACCATCACAGAACCTCTCCAGCAAGGTGGCCAGCCCATGCGGCTGCACATTGTGCGGGAAGTAAACACGATGGATGTGCCAAAGGGTCTTCCGGCAATTCTCCAGAAGGAAAGCCGCACGCCAAGTTCGGTCAAGCATCAGCGCAAGGATGCGCCCTCTCGACTTGTTCACCGAGAATTTGCGAGCTTCGTAAGAGTCGCCAGACGCCTCCCGGGTAACACGCTCTTCAACGCGGTCCCGTTCAGCCTCCCAATCCGGATTCACGTCTGCATACACAAGCTAGAAGTCAGAACCAGCAAGTTTTAACAAGGAAAAGCAGCCGCAGAGGATGCCAACCTTGAAGTTGTTGACTGATCAGATCGATCTCCCCGATCAGAAAATCTTCACGTTGGGAGAACCCGGCGGTAGGATGCGACCGGGACCGATGCAGCAGCAACTCGGTATTCTTCAAGTTCGCCTCAAGCTCAGCCACCTTATTCTTCAAGTATGTGATGATCCGCTGGTCGTTCGCGCTTCGCGGAGGAGCTGGCGTCGCCCGACGACGGCGAGCAGTCGAAGAAGATCTCTCGCCACTCGGCCCAGCCGTAGACGCAGAGGAAGTGCCGCCGCGCACGTCAGTCTGCCATGAGTTCGCAGAGTCAATACAGATGCGCGACCGCTCAGCAGAAGCAAATATAGTTGAAGACATACTCAATTTCAGCACACAATACTGTTCAAGGTCAGAAGACCAAACAAAATATCAGTCGATTACAAGCAAAATACTATAAATATAGGCCACGGCGACTGCCGAATCCCTACACCACTACTACTCCGGGGCAGCAGACTCCGACCGGGAGCGGGTCTTCCGGGAAGCAGCCGCCTCAGTCGCCTTGGCGAGCGCCCTCTCAAAGGTAGCCACAAGCTTCACAGCTAGCTGCTTAGCCTGCACCTTCACTCCGCCCAGGGACGCGGTCCGGCCATCAGCCTTCCGAGGGAAGCCGCTGACGACCTTCTCGAAATCGCCCTGAATCTGGTGACCTAGAAGGAGCTGGAAGGTGAGCTCGGAGCCGCGTACCGTCTGGGTCCGGGTGAAGTCCGCGAGGGTGGTCGCGTCGTCCTTAAACGGAGCGGCAAGAGCGTCGATGGCAGTCGGCGGAGCATCACTCGGGAAGATGCTCCGGTGCACCATCGTAAGCGCACCAGTCGACTGATGCAGCTCAGCCGCCGACTTCCTCAGCGCATCGGACGCATATGCGCAGACGCGGTCGAGGAAGCCGACAGCAGTCGCCAAGTCAACGGTGTCACTCGACGAGCCCTCCGGAGGAGCTCTGCCGCAGTCATCTAAACAACAGATCCAATGTCAGACAAAGGAAAAGTAAAAGAAACAGTAGGCGTCAAGCCGAAACTTACCTCCTAGAACACCGGCGAGTGAGAGGAGACGGTCGACTTGGGTCTTCTCTTGGACGACCCGCACCCGCTCCCGCTCCTGGGACTCGTGGAGAGCTTTCTCAAGCTCAGCCTGAGCCTGAATCTTCAACTCCAGCTCAGCAACCGGCCTATCAGGCTGGTCCAGAGAAGCACGAAGCTGGTCCCTCTCCTTCTCCAGGCGAACGTAAGCCGCGGCTGCATCAAGCTGCTGGCGGTAGTACGGCTGAAACACAGGCAATAAATTAATAAAGTTGCGGGCGACTATACTAGTCACCCACACCTTTGGGGGCTACTCCCATGGGGAGCGCTGATTGCGCACCCGATGAAACTGCAAGACTACAAGTACAAGCATAAAGGACTTACGTGGTCCAAGAGGTCGACATCTTCGGAAGCCGACGGAGGAGCACGACTTGATGTCGCGATGACAGAAGGTTGCGTGCGCTCCTCGACCGCCACCCGGGTCACCCGCTCGGTCAAAGGGGCGGACATGTGCTCCACTTCACGATGAGGGGAGTTGACATCACCAGAACGACGGCTGAAGCAAAACAGTACAATGACCAACTAAAAGACTGGAACTACAAAAGACAACTCGAAGCCAACAAGATACTAACCTGGTGGTCTCGAACTCATCATCGCTCCCCAAGGAGACAGACGCCAGCCGCGCAAACGCGCGTGGTGGCGCGGAGCTGACCGGGGGAGCAGCCAGCGGCTCACTCCAACCGCCCGGAGACCGCACACCCGAAGATGTCGCGACGGCCTCCTCTGGATCAGCATCCGCACCCCTAGCGGGCGACGAAGCAGTCGCAGAGTCACCGCCACTCCGGCGCTTCTTCCTCTTCCGTGCGGGTTCTTCCTCGTCGTCATCATCCTCCACCTCGTCATTGGGAGAGACAGCGGACGGGAGCTCGTCGTCGCCGTCATCCTCCTCCACAACCTTCGACTCGTCGTCGGGTCCGTTTTCAGGGAGAGGAGGAAGGCTGACCATCAGAGCTCGACCCTGAAACAAGTAGACGCCAGTCGAATTAGGAAGCAAGATATCAAGAAAAGAAGAAACAAAGAGAACAAGTCAAGAACATTACCTCGGGACCAGGGTTCGTCGCCCCGTATGCAGCAACGGGGCACTTGACGTTGCAGATGTCCGCGACTCGGAGATTGGTGATGGACCTCACCTTGGTTTCCACCTCCTCGTCGTCAAGTGGCTCGTTGCTGACGCCCTCGACGGCCCACATCGGGTGGGGCCGAGCGCCAAGCGGCTGCACCCGAAGACGGAAGAAGGTGGCCATCAGGAAGACGCCACCCGTCTCGCGCCCCAGGGTCTTGGTGAGGTTGCGTAGCAGGCCCTGCAGCGGCCTCGCGGCTTCCTTCTCCTCCACGCCCAGCGGGTGCGACCAGGCGTGAGTCTTCCGCAACCCGCGCCCGCTATCGAATGCCGCAGGCCATCCTGGTTCGACTGGACGTAAAACCATTTCTTGCGTCACCCCTGGACGGAGTCCAACTTCTTCATCTGAAAGTACGCGGTATCACCGCGCACTTGGATTCCGAAGCCGCCCACGGGGAATGGTAACCCGCTCTTTCCGACGTTCTTGCGAACGAGGAAGAGCGACTTCCATAGCGCCTAGTGGGGTGCAACCCCCAGGAAGCACTCGCAGAGCACAATAAAGCCCGCGATGCTCAAGACGCCATTGGGGGTCAGATCATGGATCTGAACCCCATAGGCGTACAAGAGACCGCGCACAAAATCATGCAAGGGGAACCCAAAGCCCCGCGGAAGGAAATCCACGAAGCACACGCGTTCCCCCTCGCGGGGTGTGGGGTAGACTTCCTTGCCAGGAGTGCGTACCTGGACTTGGTCAGAAGGAGGCAGGAGGCCTTGCGCGCGGAGGAGTTCGAACTCCGTCTTCTTCACAGACGACCTTTGCCAGTCGCCGTCAGGCTTCTTCATCAGCCCGGCTTCATCAGCGGCGGCGGAGGTGCCAGCGGCGGCCTTCGATTTGCCCATGGCTCCGTAGGGCAGCGCAAGGTGCGAGGACAAATAGCACGGAGCTCGGATGAGGGCGAGAATGGCAGAAGGCAGAGGAAAGGAGGCGCAGACGATTGGAGAAGATGATGCCCTCGCGCCGTGGCGCAGTACTTATGCCTCGACGAAATCCATCTCAGCCGTCCATCGCGAAACGGTTCCGAGCATCTCCATCCTGCCGTCCACGTGTCAAGCAAAGAGGCCAACCGTCACCGCCCACTTCCTCCACTACGCACGAGAATCGAGGCGTCATCATCGTGCGCGAAAATTTCGCGCCCAGTTCGGAGACGTTACAATTGCTAACCGCGGTCAGCTCTGCCAGTGGGCCCCGCGACGTCACGTCCCATCGGGCGCAGAGGCGTGCAAGGAAACGTCAGCAGCGACGTCATCAAGCTAACTGCTCCAAGCAAGTGACACAGCGCGATAACTCGAACGCAAGATTCGAGTAGTAAGCTTCCAGCTGAAACAATTTAGGACAGAGTGCTGACATGAGAACCCGAAACATCCATTCGGGTGGCAAAGACAATTGAGTAAGCTCAAGCAGCCGAATCAAATTTACATGTAAGCCAACAGTCCGAATAGAAGCAGGCTTCACAGGAAGAACAAGACAAAGAAATTCGACTGAAGATATTACTCCCATCGGGAGTGTCCTCTTCGACTGAAGAAAACGAGTACAAACTCAAGATCAAGCAATCCAATGGTGCGTCCAGGAGGAAGAAGTCCTTTGCCCGATGCTACGCTTCGACCAAGCACTCGGGGGCTACTGACGTGGGACTACCTTTCGACTAGCCCACGATGAGGCTACCTGGGCCGTGCCAAGCACGGGGAGGCCCACAGAAGGCCCACTCGGGGTACCATGTATCCTAGTCCAAGTCGGTTAGGTCTCATAACGTTCCATATCTGTAAATACTGTCGATACCGACCACCCGAGACCTGACTACCTATAAATCCAGGAGGGTTGCTTGTCCTAGAGGACACGCAAACAGCCACCGCCACAAACCCTAGCGAGTTCGCAATCTCGCCGCCATTGTAACCACAACTCGCCATCAATAACAGACAAGCAGGAGTAGGGTGTTATCCTCCGGGAGCCTGAACCTTGGTAAAACCTTGCTTTTCAGCCGTCGTGATCACCAACGCTCCTCTCTCTCCCCTTCAATCAACACGGGGTGCACAACCCTAGGACTTGTCGAGTTACACCCTCGTCACCTAGAGTATCTATCCGGCTATGCAGACTGACAAATCCCGCTGTTGACCCCTCGTCTCAACTACTCCCTTCCGATACCCAAAAGTATCACCGTTATTGTCACACTAAATAAGATATGACGTTTGGTGCAATCAAAGTATCTTCCAGGAATAACAATAAGAGTTGGTCTCACGGTCTTAAGGCGTAATGACTATGTCCTATAAATACTGGGTATGTCCATCACATCGTTACACCTAACGATATGACTTCCATTGCCGACCGGCACCATGCCCTATGATCGGAAAACCTCGATCATCATTCGCGCAACGAAACTAGTGTTAGTAGAGGCTACTAGGGACCTGGTTGTTTATCTACCACACCTGTATTAATGTTTCAGCTTAATACAGTTATAGCATGGTATAAAACATATAATGAACAATTAGGATATTGCCAATAAACTATGTTTATTAAGTGTCTCTAGGGCATATTCCCTTCACAAGTGCCATGAAAACCACAGCTTTAGTACTCACAAGTAAAAAGATTCCCAATAATAATATGATCTTATAAGACATAATGAAAATCACGCCAAGAGGGTCCGTGGCAAATGAACAAGTCGTTGCTGGCTACCCCGACCGTAGTGCATAACGCAAAGTCATTTTGTTTTGAGAGAAATGCGGTAGGGGAAGCCCCTACAGTGGTTTTTTTAAATAATAAGAACCCAAATCTGCATCCATGAGGACTTGAACCTGGGTGGCTGGGTTGTACATCCACTTCCCAAACCAAATGAGCTAGGCTCACTTCTTATAACACAAAGTCATTACGGTTGCTTTTAGCATTTAGAAGTCATATACCATTATGCTATCAACTGGATATTTAAGTGTGACACAACTTCAAGTTTTTCCAGACCTACCACTAATCATTCCACTTTACTAAACCATCATGTTTACCATTAAGCAAATTAATATCTCGAAACAACATCAATGATTCAAGTGACACAATTTAATGATGTACAAGATTATGTATCATTTATTTATACCATCTACCACATTTAGCATTTTCTACTCTTAACCAAACACCAATCAACTTATGTTAAAGATGAAATCTCCAAGTAATTAAACAATGAGATATGAGAGTATGACATAAGAAAACTAACAGCTCTAACAAGAGATGCATGAAAAACAAGAGCTAGAAAGCATAGCAGTAGCTAGAGAAGAATACTCAACAAATATAAGTGAAGAGTACGAGTATTCATAAGAAAAAACGGAGCATGTCTCTCTCCCACAAAGGAATGCTAGGATCCATTTTATTCAGAGAATGAAAATAACAAAAACAAACAGACGCTTCAAGAAAAGCACATAAGATGTGGTGGAACTAAAATATAGTTTCACTAGGAAGAACCCGATAGTTTTATTCAGGAAGAAGGGGATGCCTTGGGCATCCCCAAGCTTTGACGCTTGAGTCTTCTTGAAATATGTTGGGGGTGACCCACCGGGGCATCCCCAAGCTTTGCCTCTACTATCTTCTTGATCACATCATATCATGCTTCTCTCTTGATCCTTGAAAACTTCCTCCACACCAAACTTAGAGTAAACTTCATTAGAGGGTTAGTGCAAAAAAATATATGATATTCTGTAGTAATAAAATTGCTACCAATGCTACTGGGCATTAGCTACGCCACTGATACTTTATGGAACAAAAAGATCCAATCAAAATAGCAAAAGAGGCATTGCAAAATAAATGGCATAATGCGTCAAAAACAGAACAGTCCGTAAAGACAATTTTGTTCGAGGCACTTAACTTGCTCAGATCAGAAAACTCAAAACTAATGAAATTTTCATATATATCTGAGGATTACGCACAAAAAATCACAAGTCATTTTGATTTTTCTGTGAACATACACGAATTTAACGGTGGACAGCAGAAAACTGTTTATACGCAGGAATCTAAATCTAGCATCAACTTTCAATTAGAGGCTTAACTTGACACAACAATGCAATAAAATAAACATACAAATGAATTTCTACAGAGGTAGGTATGTTCCTTGACTCAATAAAATAAAATAACTGAAATAAAAAAGTGGGTTGTCTCCCATAAGTGCTTTTCTTTAACGCCTTTCAGCTAGGCCTAAAAAGCAAGACTCAAGTATTATCAAGAGATGAAGCATCAACATCAATAATTTTATCCAAGTCATGGATGGTTGTAATAGGTGTTTTAGCTACCCATGAAGGTGTCCTATAATGTAAACCATTAGGCATATTGGGAGGTTTTGGTTTGGGAATATAAATGAACTTTTGCTCCCTCCTTACATAGGCCTTATCTTTCTTAGTTTTAATATAGGAAAAAGTTGAACATAAAGTTTCCATAGCCTCTTCTTATTCATCAATTTTATGGTTATGAGTATCATGGGTGTTGCTAGTTTCTAAGGCAGTGATTCTTCCATTAATGTTCTCTATTGATTCATTATGCTTGCTAGCATTATAAAGAAAAAAATTCTCCATAGAATCCAATCTTTTAATAATATTTTCCAAAGTAATCTTAGTTTTAACTTCTTTAGCAGGGGGTGGTGATCCTAACAAACTCTCAATTAAATTGCTGGCTTCAAAAGCAGGTGTTCCAAGAAAGTTACCTCTTGTAAGAGTGTCAAGAACATAGCTATACCAACTAGAGATACCAACATAAAGTTCCTAAGAAGGATTAAAGTAGAGTGCTTTTTAGTACATTTTATATAAGCATAATTTATCCTATACCAAGCATCTTTTAAACTGTCTCCCCCTTGTTGTTTAAACGAACGAACTTCAACTTCAGGACTAACCATTTTCAGCAATTTTAATGAAACCGAAATAACAAAAATAGAAAAATTGAAAATTAAATAACAAACCGAAATAGAAAGACTAATGCAAGTAACTAATTTTTTTGTGTTTTTGATATTAAGCAAACAAGACAATAATAAAAATAAACTAAGCAAGACAATAATAAAATAGAAAGATTGGAAGTGAGAGATTCCCCTCGTAGAAGAATCTACAAATCCTCGGCAAGAACGCCAAAAATTCTTTGATGCTCAAAGCGTCAGGCTTCATGTTGTTGGAAACCCCAAGAGGAAGGTGTGATGAGTGTAGCAACAAGATTTCCCTCAGTTATGAAACCAACTTTACCGAACTAGTAGAAAATGAGAATTTCCTCGAGGTGTCAACGGCCCAGAAATCCTTGGTGGTGCTAAGTTGACGTGGAGCTTGCACACAACACAATCAAGATACTTTCCCCAACTTAACTGTGAGGGTGTCAATCTCATCGGCTTGTTGTAACAAAGGATTAAATGTATGTGTGGAAGAATAATGTTTGTTTGCAGAGAATGAAAGTAACATGTTTGTAGTAGGTGGTTTTATCAGATTAAAGAAAAGGACCGGGGTCCACTGTTTACTAGTGGTGTCTCTCCATAAATAATAATTCATGCAGGTAACAAATTATAGCTAGGCAATTGATAGGATAATGAAGTGCATAATAATGCATATACTAATGTCATGATGTCTAGTGTGAGATTTATTTGGGCATTATAACAATATACATAAACCGTTCCAACCGCATCTATGACTAATACTCCACCTTCCGGTTTGCATCCGCACCCCTTTCAATATTAAGTTTCAAGCAACAGATTATCGCCTTAAGCAGTGCGTGTAAAGTAAGTAAGTAACATCATCCTTAGATAATGTACTACTGTTTTATCCCTAGCAACAACATTATATGTACAACCTTAGAGCTTTATGTCACTACCCGAGATTAAATAGAGACATGAAACTACTATCGAGCATAAATATCCCCTCGTGGAGTCACAAGCATCTACTTGGCCAGAGCATCTACTAGCAACAAAGTGCACGCAAGATCATAAATAGCACACACATGATATATTATGAAGCAAATGACTTAGTACTCAATATTACATAACTATGATCTTGATCATGATAGACAGCTCACAAGATCTAAACATGATAGCACAAGAGGATAAGACAACCATCTAGCTACCGCTATGGACCCGTAATCCAAGGGTGAAGTACTCACGCATCAGTCCGGAGGCGGGCATGGTGACATAGAGCCTACCGGTGTCGATTCCCCCTCCCGTCCAAGTACCGGGGAGAGCTTCTGATCTCCCCCGAAATGGTGTTGACGAAGGCGGCGGCTCAGGTATCCGTGGAGGAAATATTTTCCTCTTTTGTAGCTTAGGTTTCCGAGAGGTATAAGTAGGCGAAATGGCGAAGGCGGTGGAGGGCCAAGGCCCCGTCACCATGTGCTCGCGCGGCAGGGTGTCCTGCCGCGCCTGGACGTGGTGTGGGCCCCTCGGTCCCCTTCTTGATTTCCTTTTCGGAGTTCTGGAACAATCACAGGAAAATAGGGGCCGTGGAAAAGAAATCGTCCAATTTCGAGAATATTTCCTTAAATACTTTTCTAAAACAAAAAACAACAGAAAACATGGAACTGGCACTGTGGCATCTTGTTAATAGGTTAGTTCTAGAAAATGCATAAAACCATATAAAATGCATAAAAACATGTCATAAGTGATAGAATATAAGCATGAAACATAAGAAATTATATATACGTTGGAGACGTATCACATGCTCAGAGAGAACCTAGCTAGAAAGAAAAACATAAAAACGATAGAAAAACAACGGAGAACGCTAAGACGACTACTCTCAACTCCCAAGCGCCAGGCACAACGCTTGTCTCATCGTGTTTGCTTAAGTACATAGGATTTTCCTACAAATATGACCCCTATCAAAGCATTATCAAAATTAACCCTTCTGAATTTATTGTCAAAATTAGACCGATAGAAAGAGAAAAAATGATACATGTACTTCCCAACCAACCCACGTGAAGGGAAGTCACCTCCTGCACAGGGGCGGAGCTGGAGTAACAAAGACCATGATGCGTGATGCACATCACTAGAGCAGAACAAGCCACTTGTCCCGGGCCGGGAGGGCTTTTTGTCCAGGGCACGCGCCCGGGACAGCGTGTTCGGGACAAATAGGATCCCCTATTTGTCCCGGGCACGCCACGACCCGGGACCAATAGGGGGGGGTCACGTGGCCAAACAAGCCAGCCTCTGGCTGTGTAACATCCCAACATTACATAATGTTCAAAAATCACAAAATTTAAAACTTTTCTTTTATTAAAATAAAATATTAAATGCATAAGAAAACCAACTATGAAAGACTTCAAACATATTGAAAAAGTTTAATATTTCAAATATCACGGTTTATCTTTATTTTCAAAAGTTGTTTCAAGTTAAAAGATTTTCTTATCCATTTTAATTATTAAACCTCAATATCTAATTTGACAAATGTTTTACAAACTTTCAAACCATATTAATGAAATAAAAGGTTTCTTTATAAGTATTCGATTTCAACCACTTAGCAATAGCAATTCATAAATTAAAATAATAATTACAAGTGCTATTTTAACTATTGAAAACATTGTCTATTTGCCAAAGGATTATTATTCATTTACCCAAGTTCAAAACATAGTTTTGTATATTTCAAGTCTATAGTGTATAACTTTAAAACTTCATAGACTTTATAATTAATGAATTATCCAAATAAGCATTGCATTAGTTTAAATTAGTTTCATTAATTCTCAAACATAAATTGATCTTCAGGAATATATATCCAATATAAGAAATGAAATAAATCTAGAATATTTCCACATATATGTTATGAAGTTTTCAAATGATTTATCATAATATAAAACTTAATGGTGCATGAAATATTTTGAATTTAAAAATGAATGCAATATATTTCCCTTTCCGTTTCAAATAAATGTGTTATGTATTTAATATTGTACTAAAGACAAAAATGATTTAATAATGAAATATGAGTAAATACTTAGATTTAAACATATTTAAATGTGGGTAATTTCATAAATTTTATTTAACTCCAAATGAATTATTAAAACTGTAATTTCAAAGTTGACCTAAATGGGCAATTTTGCATTTTATGAATATTAGAAAAAATTTATTTTTAAAAATGTTCAAAACATAGCCACAACTGGTTTAACATAAAGATAATGCTTTTACAAATTTTTAAATTTTTTTTTAACTTGATTTGGAGCCATAAATCAAAAGATATGAATTAAATAAAAAATCAAAAAAAAAAAAACCACAGCGCGCAGCGCAGCAGTCAGCGCAGCTGGGCCGACCGGCCGGCCGGCCTGCTCGCGCGCTCGTGGCCTGCTGCTCGCGCCGTGCGTACGCGGTGGCCGGTGCATGCTCTGTTGCTCCTTCTTCCTCCTTTAGTCCCACCTTGCTATTTTAGCAACACCCACACCCAGTTTTATCCTATATATAGACACCATATGTATGGGTAAAATTAAAAAAAGAAATTCGGATTGAACCATTTATTTTGGTTTGATTAGAATAAAATAAAATATTTATTTTATCTCGGGTGGGATTTTTATTGGTGGGATTTCTCTTCTTCTCGACGACGCTTCTCACACAACGGAGGTACTGCGCATATCTTCTCTTTTCCGCCTTTTATATTTAGTTTTTTAGAGTAGTTTTTGTAGTATAATTTAGTCTACAAATTTAGTAATAATATTTTTTCCGTAGCGTAGTTTCTGAGTAGTTTTAGATTTTAGTCTAGTGTAGTATTTACTCGTACACTGTACGGATATAATTAGTCTGTCTAAACCAACCGGTTGCACCAATCACCATCTTGCCACTTTTAGCTGTTTTCTGGGTTGACCCCAATAGGAAATTCGTATGCAGATTTTGCAGAAACACCCCTATAACTTAAAACTCTCATATCTTTTGAACCACATGTCCAAATTTGATGAACTTTATGTCTATGAAAAGCTCTTGACCAGTAGAATCTTTTGGCACTGTTATTTTGCAACTTTGACTAGGTTAAATTCGTTCAAATGTTCAAATGCATGATTTAAGTAAATTGGACATAGATATTATTGTGTATGTCCAAGAAATTTTTAAATGAAATATTTTTGGAATCATTAAGATGTAGAATAAGTATTCGATTGTACATTATATTGACCAACCTTAAAATGATTTAGTGTACAAATTTGATTTTAAAACTTGATGCCAATTTAAATAACTAGAATATTAATTCTTGATATGAACATTTAAGTTTGGATTTAAAATGATTTGTTATGTTACTTTAATGAAACTTGAAATTTAAATTAGGTTAAAACCTTTTCCAAAGTTAATGTGTGATCAGTTGAACAAGTATAACATAATGTCTCATTAAATCAATTTGAAACATAGACTTGTGTAATTGTATCTAAATATGATGGATAACTTAAAATTGGGAACCTTTCTTTTAAATTGTTTTCAAACCATCTCGGCATTTATTTGTGTAAATCTTTTTCAAGACCATCCCCTGACCAAATTGGCAAACCCTTAACTCAATCACATTAATTCCTTTTGCATATCAAATTATGGGATACCCTTGACCAAACCCTGTGCTATGCTTTTTTACGCTTGCTTGTTTAATTGTTATGTGCTTGTTGAATTGATTGTTTATTGTATGTCTTTTTACTTTATAGATTGAACGGAGTGCAACGTTCGTTGTCGACAATGAGTGTGTGAGAAACGACAACATTCATCAGGCAAGTGACTTCATAAAACACCTACTATTTTATTCTATTGCATACCTAGTGTTTTAAGCAATATTTGCAAAAGTAGTATGCATGATAGGTTTCTGGGAGACTTGTAGTATGCTATGCAAACCTGTTAGGTTACCCCTTAGAAATTCCAGTTAGACCCCTATTATAATTTAGTGGAAGTACCTGCTACAAAAATGATTGTTTTATGGTTGATGTGATAAATGAAAATTTCCACTAAATTAATTTAACGCCTGGGTGGATTGGGTCGATCGAGGAGGTTTCAAGTTGAGTGGCTTCTCAGGGCCAAGTTTCATGGTTGTCTTCGCCCAAGATAGTTTCCACTTACTTGGGGCCATGATATGCGGTGTTAACATGAGTTGCTCACTCTTGGTAAGCCACCCAGGGCTATGAGATTTAAGTTTACACTGAGTTTAGTTGCTTATCGTGCAACCATTGGTCAATATGGGCTCTGTCTTGATGGAGTAAGTTGATGTGGACCTGGGTCAAGAGATTGATGGTGGTAGAGTTGATAGGACGGTGGTAATCTCTTAGTATGGTCATGGGAAAGCAACTTCTGAAAAGTCTCGTCTTGATCTTCTCCTTTTCCTTCTCACTAAATGAGTGTAGAGGATAGTTTGGGTTGATTGAGTCTAATGGTGAAAGTGCACACACTCTCGACAGTTAAAACCTAAGATCTTAGCCGTGTCCACGGCATCGGACAATTTGAGTAACTACACAAGGCTGTGTTCTGAAAATCTCTTCATTCAAATTTCTTAATAAAACTTTGTAACATCCCAACATTTTATAATGTTCAAAATTCACTAAAATTTAAAACTTTTGTTTTTGATTAAAATAAAACATTAAATGCATAAGAAAACCAATTATAAAAGACTTCAGCCATATTAAAAAGGTTTATTAATTCAAATATCTCAAGTAATCACTAATTTTTCAAAACTTGTTTCAAGTTAAACATTTTTATTATCCCATTGTATTTTCTTAAGCCTCATTATATAAATTTACAAATGTGTTACAAACTTTCAAAACATTTTATTCTAATAGAATAGTTTACTTATAAGTAATTGATTTCAACCACACAGCCATATCTATTCATAAATTCAAGACTATTAAAATGGTATATATGCCAAATGGTTTTCACTCTTTTAACTAAGTTCAAAATGTAGTTTTGGAAATTATAAGTCCATAGTTTATGTTTGTAAAACTTCATATATTTTATAAATGATGATTTATTCCAATAGGCATTTCAATAGCTTAAATTACTTTTACCAATTTTCAATACATAAAATGATTTCATGAATATATTCAAAATAAGCAATGAATTAAATCTTGAACATCTTCCAAAGATGTTATAAAGTTTCAAATGAATTATTTAATAAAATATAATGGCGCACAAATTATTTTGAATTAAAAATAAATACATTATTCTTTTCCCTTTTCATTTTCATATAGTTGTGTTATACTATTTAATATTATACTAGAGCCAAAAATGAATTTAGTATTTGAAAATGAGTTTAAATAACTTGAATTCAAACATATTTGAATGTGGGTAATTTCATAAATTTTATTAACCTAAAATGAATTTATTAAATTACTAATTTCAAAGTTGACCTAAATGGGCAATTATGCATTTTATGAATATTTCAAAATATTGATTTTCAAAATTATTCAAAACATGCCCACAACTGGTTTAACACAAGGATAATAATTTTACAAATTTTTAGAATTTGAATTGACTTCATTTGGAGTTATAAATCAAAAGTTATTAAGAAAATAGAAAATTCAGAAAAGAAAAAGAAAAATTGCTGACGTCATGGTGACGTCAGCTCGTCTTCAAGCTCTGTCCAGAAATCGCGCCTTGATCTCTCTCCCAAAATCCGAGCATTAACTTCGCAAATTTGTTTCCCTGTTTGGTCCTATAAATACCCCACGATCTCCTCTTCGTTTCCGCTCTCAAACCCTAGCCTATTGCGCCCCCAGGCTGCCGCGCGAGCTCGCCGGAGTTCATTCACATCCGCCGTCGTATTCTTCGTTTCCCCGGCGAGGTGAGTCGCCCCCGAGCCCGAGACCCTTTCCTCTCTCTTCCCCACCCTCTAGCGCAACTGGTCATGTGCTCTTGCCTCCTCCTGCAGCCGGGCACTCCAAATCCGTGCTCGACCGCGTCGCCGACGCCCGCTCCGCTCTGACCTCGTTCCTGCGCGACACCGAGACGAGGAACACAGCGCCATTGCCTCCATCTGCTTCGCCGTGCTACGCCGCGTCCGGAGCTGCCCTCCGCGCATCCGGGGAGTCACCGGAGGCACCGGAGCGTCCCCGCCCGAGCCGCACCGCCGCCGTCATCGACATCGCCGGCGACCTCGCTCCACCCCCCTCGGTGAGCTGTCCGATCTCCTTCAAACGCACCAGATTAGAAGTTTTAAACGAACCGGTACAGACATATTTGGACCGCCAGATCCAGATCTGACGGCCCAGATGCATTGACTTAACCACGTCAGCATGCACAGTCAGCGGCCACGTCAGCGCACAGTCAGCGCCAGCGTGGAATTTCTTTTTCTAATTAAATTAAAAATGGCAGTTTTGCAGAAAAGCCCCTGTCTATTCAAACTATCATATCTCTTTCTCTGTTTATCAAAATTCAAATATTTTTATATATTTGAAAAGACCTCGACATGTAGAATATTTTGGATCTGCCACAATTCAAATTTGACATAGTTTAAAATATTCAAATTTCAAATGGAAGATTTGAGTATATTTGTCATAACTTTAAATCTATAATTTCAAAAAATGCAAATAAAATTGTTTTAGAAACTTTAGAATATTTGTAAATTAATGCCACTTCTATAAAATAATTTTGAGTAATATTTGAATGAAATCATAGTTATATATTTAATTTGAATAGTTTGAGTATTTTCAACATAACTATTAATAGAAATATTATTTTTGATTTAACAAAATTGCTATAAATTTAATTAAATGCTCCCTGTCTATTAACACTAATTATAAATTTTGTTATAAAATTTAGTTAAAGAAAACTTTAATCTTATAATGATTCCTTTTATTATATTTTCCAAAAATAGAAATTAATTAAATTGCATTTATAGCCTAATGCATACTTTATAAATATCACAAATTTTGTATGATATTTCTTAGGATTTAAAAGTGCATTGCATGCAAAACTTATTTTCTCATATAGATATATTTCCCATAGGAAATCTCTTCATTATTTTTCTCTAAGTTAGGATTATTTCAACTTAGCATTATGGTAAGTGCTATGCACTTAGACACTTAGGATTTTCAAATGGAGATAGAAGGCCAATGAAGGACTTAGCCGAGAAAACAAGACTTCAGAAGTATCTCCAAGGAGTAGAAGCACTTAGAAGAAAAATCAAGAAGAAGTTCATGAAGACCAACCAGAAGTATTTTCTAAGTCTTGCTCCCTCTTTCTTTCTTTTCTCCCTTCTTCTGTTAGACTTCATGATGACTAAGTAAATCCAAGACCAGCCTCGAGGATACAAGAACCACCAAGTCTGAAGATTTATCATGTCTATCAAAACTTCAATCAAGACATCATCAAGGAGAATATTACAAGTCTGGAGATGAAGCCTAGAGGACAACTACATCTTTCTTCTATCTTTTCCCTCTTTTCTAATCTTGTCTTTCACATTTGACATAAACAATTTTTGATCATGATATTATCGTCTTGATGTTTGTTGGATCCTAGCGGCATAGTGAGATGAAGCGGCCTGGAAACAAACCTTACATGTCCACGTACATGAGACCTATTCCACATTTTAAGTGGCTGGCCGGGTGTCTGTCTCTCTCACTATAGTGAATGTTCAATTTACAAAGAGTTGATAAAAATTGTTGATCATCTTGAAGAAATGACTTAGTAGTTACTCTAAATATTTCTACACATCAAGACTAAGCCATTAGAGGGCTTATTCAAGATGATATAAAACAAAATATTTTATTCAACTTATGACCTTAGTCCTTAGTCATTTTGACCAACACATTTCCTTGCATTAACTTAAAAGATTTTCATGCATGACATGTTTTCCTTAGAAGTTTACAAAACTTGTTTGTTCACTAGATATGAGCATGTAGTTTTGATGATTGCTGTTTGTTGATTGTTGTATTGTTTTTTTTGATTATATGGTTTAGATTAAACGGAGAGCAAACATTTGTTGTTGAAAAGAGTTTGTGAACAACGACAACATTCAAAGGCAAGTGGCACACCTCATAAACTTCCTATTATTTCCTATATGCATTACTTAGTGTATTTTTATATGCATGAGTAGGATAGTATTGCTATGCTAAACCTGTGTAGAATTCCCTTACTCCTGTGTCTAGGTTCCTATATAATACTTAGTAGATATATTGATGCTATGCAATGATGAAAAGTTTTGCAAAATGTAAGTGACTACTCAGGGCTGTGCTCATGGTTGTCGTCGCCTAGGATGAATGTCTATTCTACTTAGGGCCGTGAGCATGGTGATTTTCACCTGAGAGTGCACATCCACTAAGTTAATGAAACTCCTGGGTGGATTGGTTGTATATGGTGGCGAAGTTGAGTGGCTACTCAGGTCCATGTCTATGGTTCCTGGAGTACGTGCACTTGTGGATGGCCACCCAGGGAACAGAGGAATCTGAAGAACTCCGAGTGACGATTGCTTCCAGTGCAACCATTGCAATATGGGCTCTGGCTTGATCAATTATGTTGCATGGACTCTCTCCGGCTTGACAAGCAGATGTAGGGGGATGTTAGGTGGAACATGTCAAGCCAGAGTGGGAGGGAAAGTGCTTCTGAAAGATCTCGTCTCATTTTCTCCTTTCCTTATCACAAATGGTGTGTAAAGGATAAATTTGGTTGAATGGGTACAATGGTGAACGTGCACAACCTCTGCAGAGTGTAAAACTAAGTACTTAGCCGTGTCCCCGGTACGGACAATTTGAGTAGCTGATCACAGACGTCAACGGAGGATTCCATCATTCCAACTTCAGAAATAAAACTTGATGGGTGAACAAGGGAAGATGAGATTTATGGTTTTCATGTCATACTTGTCTTAATTCGAAGAAAGTGTTTTCCAAAGAGATAGAAAAAATTGGCTTTATGCAAAATAGCCTTAAACTCCACCAGCCAAATATGCATATAGGCTATGGAGTTATTCCATTAAGTGTCCACCATAGTGTCACTTGCCAGACTCCATTTTTAATGGAATCTGACCCACGTTGTTGCAATATTTTTCTTATTGCAGATTGTTCAGATGACGAGTGAGGTTTCGTTTATAGGTTTCGAGTCTACAACCAACATGTTTTCGCCTGTGGCAGCATGAGACTGATAGAGACTCACTGCTATTATATTTCCGCTGTGTACTTTTTCAATGCTAGCTTTATGCTATGCAACTTGTATCGAATATTTTGTAATTCTGGATCAGCGATGTAATAAAATTGACGCTTTGTTGTGATATTACATCGTAAACTGTGTGTGCAAATGAATCGATCCAGGGATTTGCACTATACACATGTATCTGCCTTATTTAAAGAGCAGGTACGCTACAATAACTTTAAAACTTCATAGATTTTATAATTAATGAATTATCCAAATAAGAATTGCATTAATTTAAATTAGTTTCATTAATTCTCAAACATAAATTGATCTTCAGGAATATATATCCAATATAAGAAATGAAATAAATCTAGAATATTTTCCACAGATATGTTATGAAGTTTTCAAATGATTTATCATAATATAAAACTTAATGGTGCACAAAATATTTTGAATTTAAAAATGAATGCAATATATTTCCCTTTCCATTTCAAATAAATGTGTTATCTATTTAATATTGTACTAAAGACAAAAATGATTTAATATTGGGATATGAGTAAATAAATTAAATTCAAACATATTTAAATGTGGGTAATTTCATAAATTTTATTTAACTCCAAATGAATTATTAAATCTGTAATTTCAAAGTTGACCTAAATGAGCAATTTTGCATTTTATGAATAGTAGAAAAAATTATTTTCAAAAATGTTCAAAACATACCCACAACTGGTTTAACATAAAGATAATGCTTTTACAAATTTTTAATTTTTTTTTTGACTTGATTTAAAGCCATAAATCAAAAGATATGAATTAAATGAAAAAACAAAACCACAGCGCGCAGCAGCCAGCGCAGCTGGGCCGACCGGCCGGCCGGCCGGCCTGCTCGCGCGCGCGTGGCCTGCTGCTCGCGCCGTGCGTACGCGGTTGCCGGTGCGTGCTCTGTTGCTCCTTCTTCCTTATTTTAGCAACACCCACACAAAGTTTTAGCCTATATATAGACACCATATGTATGGGTAAAATCAAAAAAGAAATTCGGATTGAACCATTTATTTTGGTTTGACTAGAATAAAATAAAATATTTATTTTATCTCCGGTGGGATTTCTCTTCTTCTCTCTCGACGGCGCTTCTCACACAACGGAGGTACTGCGCATATCTTCTCTTTTCCGCCTTTTATATTTAGTTTTGTAGAGTAGTTTTTATAGAATAATTTAGGCTACAAATTTAGTAGTAGTATTTTTTCCGTAGCGTATTTCTGAGTAGTTTTAGATTTTAGTCTAGCGTAGTATTTACTCGTACACGGTATGATCCGTTTTAAGTTCGAGTAGTGTCGTAAATTTAGCTATTTGATCATACGGATATAGTTAGTCTGTCTAAACCAACCGAGTTGCACCAATCACCATCTTGCCACTTTTAGCTGTTTTCTGGATTGACCCCAATAGGAAATTCGTATGCAGATTTTGCAGAAACACCCCTATAACTTAAATATCTCATATCTTTTGAACCACATGTCCAAATTTGATGAACTTTATGTCTATGAAAAGCTCTTGACCTGTAGAATCTTTTGGCACTGTTATTTTCAACTTTGACTAGGTTAAATTCGTTCAAATGTTCAAATGCATGATTTAAGTAAATTGGACATAGATATTATTGTGTATGTCCAAGAAATTTTTAAATGAAATATTTTTGGAATCATTAAGATGTAGAATAAGTATTCGATTGTACATTATATTGACCAACCTTAAAATGATTTAGTGTACAAATTTGATTTTAAAACTTGATGCCAATTTAAATAACTAGAATATTAATTCATTGATATGAACATTTAAGTTTGGATTTAAAATGATTTGTTATGTTACTTTAATGAAACTTGAAATTTAAATTAGGTTAAAACCTTTTGCAAAGTTAATGTGTGATCAGTTGAACAAGTATAACACAAAGTCTCATTAAATCAATTTTGAAACATAGACTTGTGTAATTGTATCTAAATATGATGGATAACTTAAAATTGCGAACCTTTCTTTTAAATTGTCTTCGAACCATCTCGGCATTCATTTGTGTAAATCTTTTTCAAGACCATCCCCTGACCAAATTGGCAAACCCTTAACTCAATCACATTAATTCCTTTTGCATATCAAATTATGGGATACCCTTGACCAAACCCTGTGCTAAGCCTTTTTACGCTTGTTTGTTTAATTGTTATGTGCTTGTTGAATTGCTTGTTTATTGTATATCTTTTTACTTTATAGATTGAACGGAGTGCAACGTTCGTTGTCGACAATGAGTGTGTGAGAAACGACAACATTCATCAGGCAAGTGACTTCATAAAACACCTACTATTTTATTCTATTGCATACCTAGTGTTTTAAGCAGTATTTGCAAAAGTAGTATGCATGATAGGTTTCTGGGAGATTTGTAGTATGCTTTGCAAACCTGTTAGGTTACTCCTTAGAAATTCCAGTTAGACCCCTATTATAATTTAGTGGAAGTACCTGCTGCAAAAATGATTGTTTTATGGTTGATGTGATAAATGAAAATTTCCACTAAATTAATTGAACGCCTGGGTGGATTGGGTCGATCGAGGAGGTTTCAAGTTGAGTGGCTTCTCAGGGCCAAGTTTCATGGTTGTCTTCGCCCAAGATAGTTTCCACTTACTTGGGGCCATGATATGCGGTGTTAACCTGAGTTGCTCACTCTTGGTAGGCCACCCAGGGCTATGAGATTTAAGTTTACACTGAGTTTAGTTGCTTATTGTGCAACCATTGGTCAATATGGGCTCTGTCTTGATGGAGTAAGTTGATGTGGACCTGGGTCAAGAGATTGATGGTGGTAGAGTTGATAGGACGGTGGTAATCTCTTAGTATGATCATGGGAAAGCAACTTCTGAAAAGTCTCGTCTTGATCTTCTCCTTTTCCTTCTCACTAAATGAGTGTAGAGGATAGTTTGGGTTGATTGAGTTTAATGGTGAAAGTGCACACACTCTCGAGAGTTAAAACCTAAGATCTTAGCCGTGTCCCCGGCATCGGACAATTTGAGTAACTACACAAGGCTGTCTTCTGAAAATCTCTTCATTCAAATTTCTTAATAAAACTTTGATGGGTGAACATGGGCCGGGGACATGGACTTGTCCCGAGCTATCTCCTAAAGAGAAGTTATTGTTCCAAAAAGTGTTTACCAAAAGTAGGAAAAAACTTGCTTTGCGCAATAGCCTTGAGCTCCACCAGCCAAATAAGCATATAGATATTGCTTAGTAGAATATTAGAAATAAAAGTCACTTGCCACCACAGTTCAATTGTGCTGACCCTTTATAGCTGGGCTGCAACTAAACCTTGCAGATTTGATAGACGATGAGTGAGCATTCAATAGGATTTCGAGTCTACAACCAACATGCTTTGCCTGTGGCACATGAAGATGATGAGGCCCATTGTGTCTACTATTTTCCGCTGCTACTCTTGGAAATTTTGCTAGCCTTTTCAGGTTATGCAAGTTGTAAGAGATATTTGTAACACTGGATCATGCGATTTAATAAAGTATTTGACACTTTTGCATGATATACATCTTAAACTGTGGTGCTAGCATTTGATCCAGGGACTAGCACATTAACTGAGGGATTTCCACTTTATAATAAAAGGTGAGGTCACTACAGGCTGCCACTCATTTGTCCCGGTTTGTAATACGAACCGGGACATTATATATGATTTTTGTTTTCTTTTTTTGTTTCTTTTATTTTGTTTCCTGTTTTCTATTTGTGTTTCTGTTTTTGATATTTATGTTACTGATTTCAAACAATATCGAGTTGCATATTATAAGCTACTATATATATAATATATATCATGAATACACGATTTTTTCCTCGGGATAGTCATGAATACTACTAATACACGAGTTTTCCGAAACAAAAATTTACAACAAATATTAACAACCGGAAGATCATGTCTAAATATTTACAAACAAAGATCATTACATGACAGAGAGGCATTAGACCCTATTTTCTCCTCCGGATGGTCTTTTTCGGCGGCTGGATTATGCTGCATTCTGCGCCTGGCTTTATCACATAGTCAAGCAGAAAGCCCGCAATTTCCTCCGCAATTGGTAGTAGGCGGTCTTTTGCATTAAGCCTGTTCCGTATCGTCTCAAACTAAAAAGGAAAGATCAACACCAATATATCAACCAATATGAAAATAATTCAATTTGAAAAGTGAACAAGTTTGAATAAATTGTTAACGTACGCCATTCCAGTCTGCCCCCTCATTGAAGTGAATTCGGATGAACTCGCAGACATAGAATCCACACAAATTGGTGCCTTGTTGCTGCTTCGCGCACTTTATGAGAGAATAAGATAAGAAACCAGTAAAAAAATAATCGAAAATACTGGTAAAATGGTATTGTGAGACTAAAATTAAAAATATGCATACGTGGAACCTAGCTAGTACGGCTTACCTCTCGCCATTTAAAAGTGAGGTTCCGGGCTATACCGACGTCCTTGTGGAAAGAGGTGAACTTGTCCCAAACCCTGAAGTTTACGGTATGGAAAATTAGTAAAGAAGTTTACTAATTACGATATATTATTAGAAAAGACGAGCTAGGTCGATTGTGATAATGAACGAAATTACCTCTGGAGCATCTGTTTCGTGTCGTCGAACTTTTCTTCAGGTTTCGATAATGGGTCGAAGACATCAACGATTGCCTTTTCAACATCAATCTCAAATAATACCTAGTGAAATCTGCAATATGTTTATATTTGTTAATAACTAAATCATCAATTACATATACTTAACATCGAGTATGTATAAGAAAGTAAACAACTCACTCGAAGTTGTATGGGAAAATTATGGTGTTTTGTAATGTTGCGCCATCAAGTAAGTAAGCAAAAGCTCCTCCGTATTCTCTGGGTAATGTAGCAAACCATGATGATGAACTCGATTAGGGTCAATGAATCCAATCTTGTGATTGAGTCCCAACTTTCGAGATTGTATAATTTTTAGCCTGCATAATAGAGTACAAAAATAATATAGTGATAAAGATAATTACAAGCAATGAAAAATAAGTTGAGCTAGAGAATTAATGACATATATACATAATTTAATTACTTACATGCAAAAGGCACTGATGATAGATTTGTCGAGCGCGTCAAAATTGAATAACTGCCATAATTCGCAATACTCAATTTGAATCTCATCATCACCTGGGCCATAAAAGTCTGTTGGAATTTTCCCATAAAGCCAGTCTCCTTCTTAACTTTTTGTAGTACGCATGTACCATGCATTTAGTTGGTGCAACCTACCTGGCAGAGTGCGCACCATAGCAGGCTTGACAAGATCTTCTCCTCTCACATATTTCCGCACCACCTCATGTATGGTGACACTCTCGCCAGATTGTAATGCCTTAAGCTCTGCCAGAGTTATACCCATATCTCTAGCTTGCTGCGAAAGTA
Organism: Poa annua; assembly: GCA_026929855.1. NCBI lineage: Eukaryota > Viridiplantae > Streptophyta > Magnoliopsida > Poales > Poaceae > Poa > Poa annua. The sequence continues at coordinate 54,064,243 of CM049430.1, forward strand.
CATCATCGACCGGGTTCCGGTTGTAAGGCGCCAATATGAGTGGAGGGGCCGATTGTCCCGCCTGCATTCCGAGCTGTGGAACATCTCTGTTCTGGGTGGTAGCAATTTTTTGTTCTTCCCGCACTCTCCTAGATGTACGCACCAGAACTCGTGTGTAGTCATCGTCCATATTTAGTTCATATTGCGACGGATGCGTAAGAAATTCTATGGCCCACCGTATCGCCTCCGAAGAATATACCGGAAAAGGCAAAGTCATCTTTTTTGCCTTCTTTCTCTGGGCAGCCTGGATCTCGTTGACCCATATATCGATATCTTCGCGAGAGTTCACAAAGCGAGACTTCCATGTTTCGCTTTTCTGAGTACTAGTTGACGCAGCGGTGCACTTCCGCTTCTTTTGTGGAGGCGACGGAGTCCGTTGACGCGGTGGCGGAGTACGCTCACGCGGCGGCGGAGATGGACTAGCGCCTTGGTTGTCGTTGTGGGGGGTGTCTGGACTAGCGCATTGGTTGTCGTTGTTGTAGTTATGTGGACTGGGAGGGCGATTTTGCTGCATGTGTGGGAACACGATGTATTCCTTTTTCCATAAGCAGGTACCCTTGAGGGCAAATCTCAACTCAACCTCGCCTTCACCTGTAGGGAAGTCCAGCTTAATTTCCTCATATGTCTTGATAACCTCATCAACCCCGACAACAACATAGCCATCTGGAATAGGGCGGCAATGGTAAGTTCCATTTGGTCTAGGCGGTAGGGCAAAGCCGTGCGCCACCTTCACGGTTATGTTCAAGCATGGCACATGTAGGTCGCAAAGTTCCCGCTGCACGATATTATCCACGGGGTGACAAGGACCCGACATATCATTGTGGCGATCGAGCTCCGTCGAAGCCACGCTGCTTCTCCGCATTGATTTTGGATCAGGAGAAGGATCTTCGGGCGTCTCAGATTCGCAGGGCATCCGTCGAGTCTGCTTGTCTACCTTCAGCTCTGCTATCTCCTTCTCATGCTCTAGTATTTTATTTTCCATCCACTGGGCCCGGTCGGCATGCTCTTTCTTCTTTCTCGATCGGCTTCTGTAAGTGCCAACATCTATGGGAAACCCAATTATCCACGGTACGGAGCCAACGGTTCCTCGTGTTCGTCCACTGTGTTCAGGATTCCCAAGGGCTCGCGATAGCTCGTCCTTCTCTCTGTTAGGGTGGAACCTGCCTTCTGTGACCTCCTTCCATACTTCTCTGAGAGCTTTAATAGGGTCAGCTCCATGCTCCTTGGTAAAAAGAAAGTCACCTGTTTCAGGGTCTAACTTTCCACCATGCCCATAGAACCAAGCCTTAAGCCGGTCTGGCCAGCCAAATGTCTCGATCTCTATACCTTTAGCCAAAAACTCATCCTCCATTTTCGTCCACTTAGGCATGGCCGTCAGGTAGCCACCTGACCCCATGTTATGGTGATATATCTTTTTCTGTGCATTTTTCTTATTTCTTGCTGAGATTTTCTTAGAGGCTTCCGATTGCTTGTATGCCATAAATTCGGGCCACTCATCTTTTATCTTTTCATAGACTCCGACAAATTCTGGAGTCTTACCTTCAGTTATGAACTTGTTTAGCCTTTTCTTCCAGCTGCGGAACAGTTCACCCATCTCAATATAAGTCCAGGCCTTGCATCGATTCTCTATAACCGGCTTCTCTACATCCTCCTTTGGCTTATAACATTCTTGAGCCTTGATGGAGAGTCTGTCCCGAACGATGACTCCGCATTGAGCTACAGATTTCCTTGTGTGGTTAGCGGGAGCAATCGGTTTGCCTTTTTCATTGATTGCGTCGATGTGGTACTTCTGTTTCCCTTGGAGCTTTTTGGTCCCGGTTCGTGGCCCGCCTCGTTTCACGGGTACTTTTTTGCTTGGTCCCGGTTCGTGGCCCGCCGACGGATAAACACAAGAAAAAGTGATGGTTAATATATGTATACACACAAATCTATTCAACGGAGACAAAAACCTGAGGGCATATATCTACCTCGGCGGACGACTTTCCAACAGTAGAGTCGGTGAACTGTCGGTGAACTGAACTGTCGGTGAAGTCTATTCCGTTTGAATGCCCCTCCTTTTTTTCAGTCCATCACAGGAATCGTTCAGAAATTGTCCGGTGAAATCGTCTAAGTGTTCCTCTTCTTGTTGGTCAAATCCATCACTTTCACGGATGATGCCGAACATATCCTCTTCTTGTTCAAGGTTTCTACCGGTATCCATAGTTTCTGCAAGGGATTTCAATCCATTTACATAATTGTACAAATACATTAAGACATTTCAATTTTACAAACACATTTCAATCGTATCGAGTATCTCAATTTCTATTTATATTTCTCTTTTGAAGTCTCTCGAACTTTACTAGGGCTCCGAGAGGGTGGCGGCTATGACGCGGTGACAAATCCGAGTACCTGCACGCAAAATCCAAAAAAGAAAAATAGAGACTTAACCTTCTAACACTTAACCAAAATTGGGAAATTCTAACACTTAACAAACATTGGGGATTTCTAACACTTAACAAATTAACTAAACAATTGATATGAACTAATATGAACATTTTTATGATACAACATTATAGATTATATTTTTCTGAATATAAAGTTTGCATTTGTCTGATTTAATATCAATTAGTTATGAATTATCAAATTTTCAATGACGTCAGCATGACGTAAGCATGACATCACGGATGCAATTCCTCTCCCGTGCGAGATCAATCCGTTGATTCACTGCGTATTTGGATAATTTGCGAGTGAACGACGTCAATTAGCGCGGAGACAAACCTACTGCTACTAGCGCCGCCAAGAAAAGGTCATCGGAAGCTCACCGGCGACGAAATCCGGCGGAAACCCTAACCCTAACCGAACTCCGCCGGAAACCCTAACCTAATAGAGGGTACAGGGAGGTTGGAATGCTCACCACGAGCCCTCCTAACTGCTCGGAGAAGCGAGCACGGCCGGAGGAGAGCCTGACGCGGCCGGAGGCGAAGAAGAAGACGCGCGGGCAACGACGTCGGGCGCGAAGACGACGGACGACCTCGGCGGGGAGCTCTCCGGTGACGGGGACGGAGTAGAGGACCGCGGTGATCTCCGGCGACGGGGACGGAGTAGAGGACCGGGGCGGCGGCGGCTCTCCGGCGACGGAAAAATCGGGCAGCGTAACAGTAGGAAGGGGAAATTGCTCCGGGTTGAGCCACCACCCGTGGCTAAGTGTTGTATATATAGCCCCCACCTATTTGTCTCGGGTGGTGGCTCAGCCCGGGACAAATAGGGGTCATTTGTCACGGGCCGTGGTTGCACCCGGGACAGATAGCACCCTATTTGTCCCGGGCTGAGCCACCACCCGGGATAGATAGCACAAATAGGGTTCATCTTTTCTTTTTCTGTTTTCTGTATTAAATAAGTTTTGCAAACTTTGGAATTTTAAAAAACTTTCAATATGAAAAGTGTTTGAATTTGACTAACTAATACAAAAACATTTTCTTTTTTCTATAATAATTATTTTAATTAGTTTAAAACTAGTTTGAATGTGAATTTGTATAACTTTTGCAAACTTTGGAATTTGAAAAAACTTTCAATATGAAAAGTGTTTGAATTTGACTAACTAATACAAAAACATTTTATGTTTTCTATAATAATTATTTTAATTAGTTTAAAACTAGTTTGAATGTGAATTTGTATAACTTTTGCAAACTTTGCAATTTGAAAAAACTTTCAATATGAAAAGTGTTTGAATTTGACTAACTAATACAATTTTTTTTTATTTTCTATAATAATTATTTTAATTAGTTTAAAACTAGTTTGAATGTGAATTTGTATAACTTTTGCAAACTTTGGAATTTGAAAAAACTTTCAATATGAAAAGTGTTTGAATTTGACTAACTAATACAAAAACATTTTCTGTTTTCTATAATAATTATTTTAATTAGTTTAATACTAGTTTGAATGTGAATTTGTATAACTTTTGCAAACTTTGGAATTTGAAAAAACTTTCAATATGAAAAGTGTTTGAATTTGACTAACTAATACAAAAACATTTTCTGTTTTCTATAATAATTATTTTAATTAGTTTAATACTAGTTTGAATGTGAATTTGTATAACTTTTGCAAACCGGAACTAAAGAAGCACACAGATCGTGTGTTTCTTTCAAGCACTTATTAGCCGTTTGATCAGGTGTGATTTTCTTTTGATTGCTTCTGAGTTGTTCGATTAACGCTTTCAGTTCCAAACCGGGACTAAAGAAGCACACGAATCGTGTGTTTTTTTGAAACACTTGTTAGCCGTTGGATCAGGGGTGTGCTTCTTTTGAGCACTTGAGAGTTGTTGGATCAACACTATCAGTACCACTAGTTGAGCCCGTGACCCTATATATAGCCCCCTCTCGGACGAGGCGAGCACTCAGCGTTTCCTCCTTCTAGTGCCCGGCCGGGTGGTGTGGTATACAAATCACTCGGATTCCCTGCATACGCCCCACGGTGCATTTGATATGCAGGCACTCATCAGGAGCCACCGTCGGGCTGTATGCAGGTGAAATCGTGTGTTTTGTTCTATCAAAAGACTAGTTCAATTCATCTACTGAGAAATATATACAAGTCACTCGGATTCCCTGCATACGCCCCATGGTGCATTTGATATGCAGGCAATCATCAGGAGCCACCGTGGGGCTGTATGCAGGTGAAATCGTGTGTTTTGTCTCCACACATGCCGACGGATCCATTTGATATGCAGGTAAAAATGGAGCATCTTCTTCATATAAAAAGTATAATATATTAATTATTACACATCGCACCAACATCTCCATCACACAACACCGCCAGTTCTTCTGGGTCGGAACCATGGAGCATCTTCTTCAATCAACTTGAAGATTGGGTCAATGTTCACTACGAATGGCGGAATTTCATCAAAATTATTATAATCATCTGACATGTCTGTCTTTTCCTCCACTCCCACGATGTTTCTTTTTCCTGAAAGAACTATGTGACCCCTCGGCTCCTCCACTCCCAGGATGTTTCTTTTTTTGGGTCTGCTAGACATGTCTTTCACATAGAAAACCTGAGCCACATCATTGGCTAGCACGAATGGTTCGTCTCTATACGCAAGATTGTTTAGATCCACTGTTGTCATTCCGTACATCTTGTCTACCTCAACCCCGCCTTTCAGATTGACCCATTTGCACCGAAACAAAGGGATCTTAAAAGAAGGTCCATAGTCAAGTTCCCATATCTCCTCTATGCAACCATAATATGTGTTCTTCTGCCCATTGTTGTTTGTTGCATCAATGCGAACACCACTTTTTTGGTTCGTGCTCTTTTTATCTTGGACACTCGTGTAAAATGTATTCCCATTTATCTCGTACCATTGGAAAGTACATATAGTTGTAGATGGTGCCCTGGCCAACAAGTGTAACTTTTGATCAACCTTGTCTTTATTTTGAAGATGTGCTCGCAACCAACCGCCGAAAGTCGCCATGTGTGTACGTACAATCCAGTTGTCAGACTTCCCCGCGTGTAGAGAGCGTACAAGATTCATGTGTTCATCGATATACGTGGCCACCAAGGTAGAACTTTGTAGAACTGTATAGTGTGCTTCAGTGAAAGAATGTCCATCCATACAAATTTTTGTTTTCTTTCCTAGTGTGCCTTTTCCACTAAGTCTACCCTCATGTCGTGATTGTGGAACACCTATCGGCTTAAGGTCATGAATAAAGTCAACACAGAACTCAGTGACCTCCTCGTTACCGTAGCCGTTGGAGATGCTTCCTTCTGGCCTAGCACGGTTATGCACATATTTCTTTAAGACTGCCATGAACCTCTCTAATGGGAACATACTGTGTAGAAATACAGGACCGAGAACTTGAATCTCTTCGACTAGGTGAACCAAGAGATGCGTCATAACATCGAAGAAGGATGGAGGGAACACCAACTCAAAACTGACAAGACACTGGACCACATCATTTTGCAACCCTGGTAGAATCGTCGGACCGATTACCTTCTGAGATATTGCATTGAGGAATGCACAAAGCTTCACAATGGGTACTCGAACATTTTCCGGTAGTAGCCCCCTCAGTGCAATCGGAAGCAATTGCGTCATAATCACGTGGCAATCATGAGACTTTAGGTTCTGTAATTTTTGGAGTCTCACATTTACTATCCTCTTTATATTCGACGAGAACCCAGCCGTGACCTTGATACTGCTCAGGCATTCAAAGAATATTACTTTCTCTTGTTTGGTAAGAGCGTAGCTGGCCGGACCTTCGTAGTGTTCGGGACTTAGGCCGTCTCGTTCTTTCACACGTTTTTGGTCCTCCCGTGCTTCCTCTGTATCTTTTTTCTTCCCGCACACGCCCAAGTAGCCTAGCAGGTTCACACAAACATTCTTCGTCACGTGCATCACGTCGATAGCAGATCTAACCTCTAGGACCTTCCAATATGGTAGCTCCCAAAATATAGATTTTTCTTCCACATGGGTGCGTGCCCGTTAGCGTCTTTCGGAACATGTTGTCCTCCAGGACCCTTTCCAAAGATTACTTTTAGATCCTTGACCATATCAAATATTTCTTCACCAGTACGGTTGACAGGCCTCCTACTGTGATCAGCCTCACCTTTAAAATGTCTGCCTTTCTTCCTTGTGGTATGCCTGATCAGAAGAAATCGACGATGCCCCAGATACACACACTTCTTACATTTATCCAAATATAAACATTCAGTCTCACCCAAACAATGTGTGCATGCATTGTACCCCTTGGTCGACTGCCCTGAGAGGTTAGCAAGAGCAGGCCAATCGTTAATTGTTGCAAAACGCAAAGCTCGTAGGTCAAATTGCTCATGTTTGTGCTCATCCCACACCCGTACACCTTCTTCCCGCCACAACTGTAAAAGTTCTTCAACTAATGGCCTGAGGTACACATCAAGGTCGTCGCCAGGTTGCTTCGGGCCTTTGATGAGCAATGGCATCATAATGAACTTTCGCTTCATGCACAACCAAGGAGGAAGGTTATAAATACATAGAGTCACAGGCCATGTGCTATGACTGCTGCTCTGCTCCCCAAACGGATTGAAGCCGTCTGTACTTAGACCAAACCTTAAGTTCCTTGCGTCATGTTCAAATTCCGGGAACTCTCTCTCAATTTTTCTTCACTGCGACCCATCAGCGGGGTGTCTGCACATCGCGTCTTTCTTATGGTCCTCTTTGTGCCATCGCAACAATTTGGCATGCTCTTTGTTCGCGAACAGGCGTTTCAACCGTGGTATTATAGGAGCATACCACATCACCTTGGCAGGAACCCTCTTCCGGGGACGCTCACCCTCAACTTCACCAGGGTCATCTCGTCTGATCTTATACCGCATTGCAGTGCATACTGGACATGCATCCAAATTCTCGGACTCACCGCGGTAGAGGATGCAGTCATTAGGGCAGGCATGTATCTTATGCACGTCTAATCCTAGAGGGCACACAACCTTCTTTGCTTCGTACGTGCTGCCGTGCAACTCGTTGACCTTTGGAGGCATCTTCCTAATTATCTGCAGCAACTTTCCAAATCCCTTGTTAGTCACACCACACTCTGCCTTCCACTGCAGTAATTCCAGTGTGGTACCCAGCTTTTTCTGACCATCTTCGCAACTTGGATACAACAATTTCTTGTGATCCTCTAACATCTGGTCGAACTTCAACCTCTCCTTTTCAGTTCCGCACTCTCTCTTTGCATCAGCAATGGCCCTACCAAGATCGTCAGCGGGCTCATCTGGTGCCTCTTCAGCTTCAGCTTCCCCCGTTGCAGAATCTGCGTACTCCGGGAACATAGGATAGTTGTCATCATCTTCCTCTTCTTCATTGTCTTCCATCATAACCCCTTTTTCTCCGTGCTTCGTCCAACAATTATAGCTAGGCATGAAACCATGCCGAATAAGATGACTTTGAAGGGTTCTCGCGCTTGGGTGATCTGTCTTATTCTGACAGTTGACACATGGACAACACATGAAACCATTGGTACTGTGGGCCTGGGCTTTCTCGAGAAATTTCCTCAAACCCGTCATGTACGCGGTAGTGCGTCGGTCACCATACATCCATTGTCGGTCCATCTACATTATATAATTAACTATATCAATAACCATTACAGACCATCCAGAAATAACCACTAAACATGCACGGTATCAATTAATGACAAATGAAATGAGAAAAAATTAACCTCGATCGAAAAGAAGGATAAACTTCTTTAAGTGTACATTAAATCATTTCGTGAACTCTCTCGGGCATTTCATCGAACACCTTGCATGCATACTTAAAAAAAATAGACTAGCACACACCCCCTGCTTCCATTTCAAAAAAAAAAACGCCTCCAATGGTTTTGGGAGGGGGCTGTTGGTCACTATATATAGGCACCCATATTTTGTCCCGGTTCCAGCCACAAACCGGGACAATAAGGAGGCCCATTTGTCCCGGTTTGTGACTGAAACCGGGATAGATGGGGTTTTTTCATTTTTTTTGTTTTTATTTTCTTTTTCTGTTTTCTGTTTTAAATAACTTTTACAAACTTTGGATTTTAGAAAAACTATGAATATGAAAAGTGTTTGAATTTGACTAACTAATACAAAACCATTTTCTGTTTTAAATAACTTTTGCAAATTTTGGAATTTGAAAAAACTTTTGCAAACTTTGGAATAACTTATGCAAACTTTAGATATATTTCGGTCAATACATGAGAACACGCACACATAATATTTTTGCGTAACAGAATACACAGATAGTCTACTCATCAATGACATTAAGATGATCATACTCAGTACTATAGCCGCGTAGACTATCCCACTTCCGTGCAATCTCGAAGCCAAGGCGATCGTCTAAAGCAGCATATACGACTTGATCGTAACTCAATGGAATGTTGCCCCATCCGAAAATTAGGTCTTCTTCTAACGTGTCTTCCTTGTCGTCGTCCATGTTCTTCTTCTTCTTATATTCCTTCTTCTTCTCCAGATTTGTCCCAATGACCGCATTAGAGAGAGCATAGAGACTCGGAGTAAAATTGCCGGTAGGGTTTCGGTGATCCCTCTGCAAGTCGACCGCGGACCGAATAATAATTCCATAGTAGGCTAGCATCTTCATGTCATTATGGATTGCCACGCCGTAGAATTTGATTGTCTCATCACCTAAGAAATCCACGAGGACCTGTGGCACCCGATTAGCTTCGCAAATTTGGAAGACAAGAGTCTCGGTCGCCACCGAGAGTTGAAGGACGGCGGCGCGCTGCGGAGTATCCTTCCGTCGAGGGTCGGTGAACTCGCAATCGAGTCCAACGGCTTTGATCGGAGCGGCGTCGAGGAAGTAGTTCTTCACGTCGCGGATCCACTTCTCCACGCGCCAGGCACGAAGGGTGACCCACACCTTGAACCGCATGCCTTCCTTCTTGTAGTAGTACAACTCGGACCGAGGCGGACGCGCGAGTGGCTCCATAGGACCGGAGAAAAGAGAGGAGAAATGGTGTGTGGAGGAGCCGTATTGTGCATTTTATAGCGCCGGAGAGGCAGATGAATGGCCGCCGAAGAGCAGAGAAATTAATCGCCGGGGCAGAGGAATCACCGGCGGCGCCGTACTTCCGCTCGTCTTCCGTGCGCGTCAAAAAAACGCGGCGATGGCTCGACTTCCGTGCGCGCGTAACTGAAACCATGACATTTGTCCCGGTTCCAATCATGAACCGGGACAAATAGGTTTACGCCGGAGCGCTCGGTGCGTGTCAGCTTATTTGTACCGGTTCGTGGCTGGAACCGGGACAAATAGGTGTACGCCGGAGCGCTCGACGGGTTTTAGTCCCATCTGTCCCGGTTTGCAGTACGACCGGGACAAATAGGGTTTTGGAGTTTGATCCTTTAGCCTATTTTCTAACAGTGCATGTACTCTTCTAACCTGAGCCAAAAGTGTCTTTTATACACTATGTTGGGCTATAAATTTATTTAGAGCTGATGCATATGAACATGTGAACAGGGTTCACACATGCAGCTCCGCCCCTCCTGCAAACTCACGTGAAGAGAAGTCACCCTGCAAACTCACGTGAAGAGAAGTTGTCTGCGTTGCCACGTAGCACGAGTAGTCGCCCCTGGTCCTGCAAACTCACGTGAAGAGAAGTATATGTGTCGTTCTCCGAAAGGGTAAAAACTCAGGAGACTTTGAGAAGAAAAGAAAAAGACAACATAATTTTAAGTGTGGTTCTCCGAAACAGATCCTGTGCAACCTAGTTTAAGGAGCCCAATATATCAGACACACCCTAAACGAAGATGAAAGGACTGACCGGCTGTATGCATGTACCATAAGGCAGGTGCATCCAGTATAAAGCAGGAGGAGAAGAATTAGACAAATCTACGGCACAAGGTTCCTTAAAAAATTAATGTCTTCCTATGGAGGCCAGCTCAACATTCTTTGCCGTTAGCAGATGTTCTTTATCGTTTATCTACCTCACGTACGTGGTTGCCAAGATGTTCTTTATCGTTTATCTACCTCAAGTGGTTGCCATACTAGAAGGAATAGGCGCACTTCGCTCCGCCCTTATTGACTTAGGCCGTTTAGAACCCCTTTATAAACACTGACATGAGATGTATGTATATATTATCTATTTTCAACATATTGGCATAGTTTCAATGTACATGGACATAGTTTCAATGGAGATTTTTTATCTTTTAGCTAAACTAATTTCAACTGTTTTGTTTTCAGTTTTCAGACCCCAACCCCTCGTTTACACTATAATAATAATTTATGCAATTTTCTTGACATTCTATAAAAAAATTAACAAAAGGGTAGATAATTCCGGTGACCACCCAATCATGCACTGTACAGGATGTTCCAGAAATATCGTATTGTGAAGGTTTCATGGTATCAAAGATTCTACTTGGTAAATGTTTATTCAGCTTTCACTACCAGCACAAAATCCGCCACACCCATATAAAAGTGTTGCCTCTAAGTTTTAAGCACATATGGCAACAAATCTGAACCGTTATTCATCTAGTAATAATTATCAAGTCAATCCATCTAATTTCAACATTCTAGGTAGCTTGCCTATGTCCACAACATTTCCATATTCTTTACTGTGAATCGGTTCACCAGCCGGGCACTTGTACCCATGGTTTGTAAGTAAGATAGGTATATGCTTGCTTAGTACTGACGCTATTTCTTCTTTTTCTTCTTCAAAATTACAGCTTGTACATGAAGCATGTAGATGATAATTTAATTTCCAAACAACTTAGGTAGCCAAAATTTTCAGAAGAATGTCCATTAAATCATTTGCTCTTATTTATTCCATGAGGTATTTACTTTTACATGACATTGAGTAAGAGTTCAAATTGTACTATACAGAATTAGAGATCCCCCGCCAGGTGTGGAACTGAGAATATAATTAACCAACCATATATGACCATCTACTACAAAGTTAAATGAAACCGTCATGGTAATGTCCTGAGAGCACATACAAGATCACCTTCATGACTTGTTTCCAGGGAATAAACACGTTAGTATACAAAAAGCCATTAGTCTTAGTCACTGCCTAAGAGTTACAACCTACAAACAAAAAGTAGATCAACAAGAATTTCTTATATCCCTACCATGGAAGCATACTATAGCCTAAGATACATATAGATGCATATGTACCTTAATTGGGTCATTACTGAGATAGTATCCAAAGAAATGTTTTTGCTGACTTCTACACACATGCAAAACCATAAGAACCGTTCCTAAACACAAAATCATGTTAGATGGCGTACTTCTCCTCTTAGTTATAGTCAGAAAATTATATATTTAACCCCTTGATACCAAGCTATCAAGAGATGATATAGATAATAAACCATGTAAACATGGGTGGATTCATTTTCTCTGTGAAAAGTTACATGTGCAGCCTTCTTTTCATAAAGCATCTAGTGTCTGACTAATCCATCCCGTGCTCTTCTGGTTAGGCAGCAAAAGCTGAAAATAACAAGCTATCATCTTATAGCTGAGGATTGAAAGGCTTTGCTCAGACCATAGATAAGAACTTGAATTTAGACCTCCACAATATGTGCTCCCGAGCTAACTGCATCAAGCTGCTGAGAATAAGAGCAATGTGGCCACCAACTTAGTATAAACCTACAAAAAAATTCTAAAGCTTACCAACAATATAGCATGATCTTAAAACCAGCAGGAAAGCGTAAATTACCAGCTGCGGTAGCCCCCGTGCAGCAAACTTCAGAAAGACAACCACCTGCACAAAAAAGGAAGAATGGTGAACCCATGTAAAGCAAAATCCAAAGAAGCAAAACACGGAAGCCCACGGGAAACATGGTATTAAAAAGGCCAATATTGTAAGAAAGTAAATATACTCATGATTCATATTGGAGGTTACCTAATCACCATCAAGATTAATCTGATGAGAAATGAATGAGCGGTACATGTTAAATTATGAGGTAATACTCTTATAGGCGATTGTATGATGACCCCTTGCTTTGTTATCACCTCTATTCTTCAATTATGGTTTCAAGTAAGATTAATTAGGTGGTCCGTGGCGTTGGTTTGTGTACTCAATAACATTAAATCAACAACTGAAGGATGGAACAGACAAAAATAGATACTTCGAAGAGACATTTTAATCACTTCTTCAACTCCAGCCAGATGTCATAGTGTAGTGCCCTTTCTTACGAAAGCAATGGCACGTATGAATAATGCAAAGACTTGGATCACATAAGTCTCACATTCTCCAATAAGATGTAATATCATAGTACAATGTCATCATTTATTACAGAACGAGACGAATGATCCAAAAACAAATATCCTTACAACTTAGCATAGCGGAAATGCTAGCTGAATAAATAGTTCACACTTTTATTTCAGAGTTCAAACGCAATACTAAAGGTAGCATGGAGCTACATCTTCTCCATGAAGCCACTGGCAAATCATGTTGGTTGTAGCTCGAAGACGACCCCCTTACTCCTCATTCGGACATTCTGCAAGGTTTAGTTGCAGCCCAACTATAAAGGGTCAGCACAATTGAATTGTGGTGGCAAGTGACTTTAATTCCTAATGTTCTATTAAACTATAATTATATGCTTATTTTGGCTGGTGGAGCTCAAGGCTATTGCGCAAAGCAAATTTTCTCCTATTTTTGATAAACAATTTTCTTAAATTAATATTCTTCTCCTTCAGAGACAATTCTCGAGACAAGTCCATCTCTCCTACCCATGTTCATCCAACAAAGTTTTATTAAGAAATTTGGGATGAGGAGATTTTCAGAACACAACCTTGTGTAGTTACTCAAATTGTCCGATACCGGGGACACGGCTAAGATATTAGGTTTTAACTCTCGAGAGTGTGTGCACTTTCACCATTAGACTTAATCAACCCAAACTATCCTCTACACTCCTTTAGTGAGAAGGAAAAGGAGAAGATCAAGACGAGACTTTTCAGAAGTTGCTTTCCCATGATCATACTAAGAGATTACCACCATCCTATCAACTCTACCACCATCAATCTCTTGACCCAGGTCCACATCAACTTACTCCATCAATACATAGCCCATATTGACCAATGGTTGCACGATAAGCAACTAGACTCAATGTAAACTTAAATCTCATAGCCCTGGGTGGCCTACCACAAGTGAGCAACTCAGGTTAACACCGCATATCATGGCCCCAAGTAAGTAGAAACTACCCTGGGCGAAGACAACCATGACACTTAGCCCTGAGAAGCCACTCAACTTGAAACCTCCTCGATCGACCCAATCCACCCAGGCGTTAAATTAATTTAGTGGGAATTTTGATTTATCACATCAACCATAAAACAATCATTTTTGCAGCAGTTGCTTCCACTAAATTACGATAGGGGTCTAATCTAGAATTTCTAAGGGGAAACCTAAAAGGTTTGCATAGCATACTACAATCTCCCAAAACCTATCATGCATACTACTTTTGCAAATACTGTTTGAAAAACACTAGATATGCAATAGAATAAAATAGTAGGTGTTTTATGAAGTCACTTGCCTTGGCAGCAGGAGGGACAGGCACAACAAGAATAACAATCACACGCAGGTCCTTCCTCTCCTTCACAATCTAGCACAAGCAATACATACAAATAAATATCCACATAATATTTCACAACATAAAATAAAATATGTATGTATGCATGATATGCCATGTGTAAAATTAGACACACTTATCAATAATTTATATTCTCTGTTATTAAATGCATGGGATGCAAATTCTAGGAATTTCTCATTTCACTTAACAATTTAATAATTGAAAACAATATAGTAAAATTAGATTATACCATTTCAACTTTTATTGTTCTAGGAAAGTTTTCAAATATATCACATATTAATATTCCTGGGCAGAGGTTGATAACATAAACCTAAAACAATTGAGTTTATTTGCAAATCATTTTTATTATTTAAGTTATGGATTTAATAGCCGAATTACTCCTCGGATAATCTTATGAATTATTATTTATCCAAAGCAAAAACAAATGATGTAGAATTAAACTACTCTAGCTGGGCTATCCGTGGATATAAAATTCATTGAATTTGGACTTACAGAACATAAGTTCGAATTTTCTAAGTTTTGCATATTTTCTGTTTTATTTATAAAATTCCTGCGAAAAAAATAAGAGGGCTACGTGGCGCGATCCTATTGGACGAAAACGGTTCGCGCGGATCGTGGACGAGAGCCGTCCGATTTAAATGAGATCGGACGCACGGGATCGTTTTGATCTAGATCCATTGGATCTAGATCCAACGGCGTGGGACGCCCGGCCGGACCGAGCGGCGCGCGGGTCGCCGGAATGCTCGCCGGCGGTGGTGCCCGCGGCGGCGGCGCGTCGGACTCGATGTTTCCCGCATGAAAACGCAGCCCCAGGACGAACGGTTCTTACCAAAATGATGCGGAGGAGGAGGCGAGGTCGATGGCGCGGCGGCGGCGTCGAGACTCCTCTCCTTCCCTTGTCAGAGATGGTGGCCGGCGGCGGAGCTCTTCGGGCGAGGTCGTTTTCGGCGTTCGGCTGCGCAATAGAACGAGCGAGGGGGCTCAACGGATGCGCTAAAGGATGTGGAAGCGAGGGGGAGGCTCGGTGGCGCTCGAGGAGCTTGGAGCTTACCGCACTCGCGAAAAAGCCCGGCGGCAATGGCGGCGACGGCGAGCTCGATTCCGAGCAGCCCGACGGCGGAGAGGTAGGGTTTTGGGGGGGGGGGGGGTTCGGAGGCGGCCTCGAGGGGTATAAATAGGAGGGGGCGCGGGAGCTAATCACGGCGGAAATCGGCCCGGAAACGGCTCGGTCGTGGTCGTCGTCTCCGGCGCGATCTCCGGACGGAGGTGGAAGACGGCTGACAGGTGGGGCCCACCTGTCAGCGAGAGGGGAGCAGCGCGCGCGCTGGAGCGGGCCGATGGGCTGTTATCGACCGCGCGCGCGGTGGATAACGTCTGGGCCAGCCCGGTAAAATATTCCTTTAAATAAAAATAATAAAAACTGTTTTCTCAAAACTGATTTACTAAATGATTTTTAAACCTATTCAAAACATTTTAGAAAAATTCATAAAAATATATTTTGGAAAGGTTATTTAAATTAGCAATTTTTAATAATAAACTTACCCATTATATAATTTGGAAAAATTATATTTATTAAGTAAGTTTAAATAAACACTTAATGGGATTAAGCATTATTTAAACTCATAAATGAATTTTTATTTAGTATTTATGCGATTAAAAGTTAATCCTATATGATGAATGAAGTATGAATGCAAAGTTTTAAATTTTAGCAAAATTGGGATGTTACAAACCTAACCCCCTTAAGATGAATCTCGTCCTCGAGATTCGGATTGGCCTTCAAAAAGATGTGGGTGTTCTTCCCGAAGATCATCCTCCCGTTCCCAAGTTGCTTCTTCTTCGGTATGGTGGTTCCACTGGACCTTACAAAATTTGATAGTCTTGGTTCGTGTGATCCTTTCTGCCATCTCCAAGATTTTGATTGGCTTCTCTTCATACGTCAGGTCACTTTCCAACTGAACTTCTTCTAATGGCACTGTATCCCGTAGTGGGGTTTCTGTCATCTCTGGGTGACACTTCTTCAATTGGCTCACGTGGAAGACATTGTGAACTGCTGACAGAACTTCCGGCAATTCTAACTCATATGCTACTTCTCCCTTGCGGGAAAGAATCTTAAAAGGGCCGATGAATCGAGGTGCAAGTTTACCCTTGATCCCGAACCTCTTCACACCACGCATTGGTGACACTCTTAAATAAGCCCTGTCACCTATCTCCTATGCGATTTCTCTCCTTTTGGAATCTGCATAGCTTTTCTGTCTGGACTGCGCGATCTTCAATCTGTCTTTGATTATTCGAACCTTTTCTTCAGCTTCCTGGATTGTGTCAGGTCCAAATAAACTTCGCTCTCCCACACCGCTCCAGAGTAGTGGTGTGGTGCATTTCCTACCATAAAGTGCCTCAAACGGCGACATCTCTATGCTTGCTTGGTAGCTGTTGTTATAGGAAAATTCTGCGTATGGCAAATTATCATCCCAACTAGACTTGTAGTCCAAGGCACATGCCCTTAGCATATCTTTTAGAATTTGGTTTACTCTTTCCGTCTGTCCATCCGTTTGGGGATGAAATGCTGTACTGAACTCTAATCTCGTACCCAATGATTCATGTAGTTGTTTCCAGAAATGTGAGGTAAACTGGGTACCTCTGTCAGACACAATCCTCTGGGGAATACCATGCAGGCATACAATTCTCCTCATGTAAATCTCTGCCAACTTAGCACTTGAGTAGGTAGTCTTTACGGGCACAAAATGGGCCACCTTTGTCAAACGATCCACTATTAACCAGATCGAATCATATCCCGATCTGGTACGCGGTAACCCAGTAATGAAATCGATACCTATCTGTTCCCATTTCCAATCCGGTATAGGTAAAGGTTGCAACAATCATGTTGGCTTCTGATGCTCCGCCTTTACTCGACTACATACATCGCACTTAGCTATATATTCCGCGATGTCTCTCTTCAGGTTATTCCACCAAAATCTTTCCTTTACATCCATGTACATCTTGGTGTTTCCCGGGTGTATGGAATAAGGCGAGTTATGTGCTTCTTGCAGAATCAATTTTCTAAGATCCTCATCTTGCGGCACGCAGATGCGTTTCTCAAACCACAAGGTGCCTTGTTCATCCTTCCGAAAACCCTTGGCCTTCCCTTCGCTCAGGTTGACCTTGATTTCATCCATTACTTTGTCTCCCTTCTGGCCTTCCCGAATCTTATCCATCAACAAAGGTTGTACGCCCAGTGTTGCGAGGAATCCTTCGGGTACTACCTCTAATCTGAGGTCCTTAAATGCTCTACTTAAATCCTCGGGCAATTCTCCCGCTGTCAGTCCATTTACATGGACCTTATGGCTCAAAGCGTCTGCCACCACATTAGCTTTTCCTGGGTGATATTGCAAACTCATATCATAGTCCTTAATAAGTTCCAGCCATCTTCTTTGCCTCATATTCAATTCCTTCTGGGTGAAAATATATTTCAGGCTCTTGTGGTCTGTGAATACTTCACAACGCTTTCCCAAAAGATAGGGTCTCCACGTCTTTAGAGCATGCACTACTGATGCTAACTCCAGATCGTGGGTGGGATAGTTGACCTCATGTTTCTTAAGCTGTCTAGAAGCATATGAAACCACTTTCCCTTCTTGCATTAGGACACTTCCTAGTCCATGGTGCGAGGCATCACAATATACTTGTAATTCCTTCTCTATATCTGGCAAACATAAAACAGGTGCTGACACCAGCCGTTTCTTTAGTTCCTAGAAACTTATTTCACATTCTTCAGTCCACTTGAATTTGACTTACTTCCTCAGTAGTGAAGTCAATGGTTTGGCAAGTTTGGAGAAGTTCTCAATAAATCTTCTATAATAACCTGCCAGTCCAAGGAAACTACGGATGTCCGCCACATTCTTGGGTACTTCCCATTTTGTCACAGCTGACACCTTTTCTGGGTCTACTGCTATTCCATTTTTCGACACAACGTGTCCTAGAAAACCAACTTCTTCTAGCCAGAATTCACGCTTGCTAAATTTGGCATACATCTTATGTTCTCTAAGTCTCTGTAATATCATGTGTAAGTGTTCTTCATGTTCCTCCTGACTTTTGGAGTAAATCAGGATGTCATCAATGAACACCACAACAAACTTATCCAGAAAGTCCATAAACACTTTGTTCATCATGTTCATGAAGTATGCCGGTGCATTGGTTAAACCAAACGGCATTACGGTGTACTCATATAATCCATATCTGGTAGTGAAGGCAGTTTTTGGTATATCTAGTTCTCTTACTTTCATTTGAAAGTATCCTGATCGCAAATCGATCTTAGAGAATACCGAAGCACCCTCTAGCTGGTCGAAAAGTTCATTAATTTTCGGTAGCGGGTACTTATTCTTGATCGTCACCTCGTTGATTGCTCGATAATCCGTGACTAGCCTTTGAGTACTATCCTTTTTCTCTACAAACAGAATGGGTGCTCCCCAAGGTGATGAACTTGGGCAGATGAATCCTTTCTGCAGTTGCTCCTCTAACTGCTTTTTGAGTTCTTTCAATTCAGCTACGGCCATTGGATATGGTCTCTTGGCTATGGGTCCCGTTCCGAGAACCAAATCTATAAGAAATTCAACATCCCTATCGGGTGGCATTCCCGGTAGTTCTTCGGGGAAAACATCAGGGTAATCTCTTACCACACGAACGTCTCCCAGGCTAACCCCCTTAAGAGAATTTAGCTTAACTTTCTTAAATTTAAATTTGGACTTGTATCTGATCTTCTTGTTCTCGGGAGTGGTGAGTGTAATGGATCTATTCGCACAATCCAATACTCCTTCAAACTTGGCCAACCAATCCATACCGAGTATAACATCCAGACCCTAGGTCTCTAATATTATCAGGTTTACCGGAAAGGAGTGTTTACCAATTTCTAAACTCAAGTTTTGACAATCGGTTTGTGCAAGCATTTCCCCCCGGGGGAACTCACTCTAACCGGATTTAGCAGGCTTGTAGTAGTCAGTTTGTTTTTATTAACAAATGCTTTGGAGATGAATGAGTGGGATGCTCCAGTATCGAACAAGACTAATGCTGGAAAGGTATGTAGTAGGAACGTACCAATCACTGCATCTGGTTCATTCTGCACTTCTTCCACATCAAGATGATTCACCTGTGCCTTCTGGAAAGGATTAGGCTTTGATGCTTCCGGCGCGTTCTTCTTCTCTGGACAGTCTGTTGAGTAGTGTCCCTTGTTCCCACACTTGTAGCAAGTCACTTGACTAATATCTCGTTTAGGTTCATTGTTGTGGCGGTGTTGCTCTTTTCCACTATGGTTCCCATTGAACGGGTGGTTGTGTCCACTACCACCCTGTCCATTTCCTCTGTATCCGGAATTTCCAACTTTATGGATATGACCATTATGATTGTGGCCACTTCCACTCTTGTGACTGTGGTGACTCCCACTGTTCTCTGGAACGTATGGTTTCTTCTGCATCAGGTTAGTGTTGTACTTATTGACGCTGAACTTCCTTTTCCTATTCTCCTCCTTCTTCATGTTGCTGTCCAGGGTAATGGCCTGATCAAGAAGATCCTGGTAATTGGGAGCATAGGCCACAGACAATGGTATTTTCAGCTCACCATTGAGTCCATTCAGAAACTTATACTTCCTCTTTGCATCGGTGTCTACATCCTCTGGGGCATAGAGTGAGAGGGAATTGAAGTCCTCCATGTACTCCCTTAGAGCACGATTTCCCTTTCTCAGGGTACGGAACTCATCCCTTTTCAGATTCATGATCCTAGTTGAGATGTGAGCATTGCGAAAACCTTCTTTAAAGATTTCCCAGGTAAGTCCTTCAAGTGGGTGAGTGATCTGATATGTTTCCCACCACTGTGCCGCTGGCCCCTCCAGTAAATGGGAAGTGAACCTTATTTTCTCAAATTCCGTACACTCGCAAGTAACTAGATCCTTGTTCACAGAGCGTAGCCAATCATCGGCTACGATTGGTTCGGTAGCTGTGGAGAATTTGTTGGGTCTGAGCCTCAAGAACCTAGCAAGGTGGTCAACTTGGGGTGGGGGTGGTGGTGGCGGCGGTGGAGGGCGTGGTGGATTGTTTTGGTTTGCCATGAACTGAGCCATCATGGTCATCAACTGTGTCTGGGCTGCCATCATTTGTTGCATCATTTCGTTGGAATTGTTGTTGTCAGGATCACGACGTGGAGGCATCTGTATGGTGTGGGCATAGGTAAGTAGAGATAGAAAGAGACTACAAAGGAAAAATCTACCCATGCACATCAACATACTTCACAGAAACATAACAAACAACAAACAAACAGACACACCCGAAGTATTTATAAATTCGATATTTTAGAGACTTGCAAACCAAGCTAGGACATGGTTTTCAAGGTACTGCCTCACCACAAATTGGTGGGTCAATACAACTTCGATGAGATAAGGAGAAATACTCGTAACGTAAGGATAACTGGTGGTCTTTCTAATCAAATTTTGAAACTCCTTATGTATTTGCGGGTGTTCCCACACTTGCGCTTCTTGACACCTGTGGCTTCCTTGGGAGTGTCCTCATCGGGATAGGTTACACTAGGGGCTCTGGCGTCAGGGGGGTGATTCTTCTCTGCCTGAAGTTCCATTTGGCTTAGTTGTTCGCACAAATGAGCACACTGAGCCTGCAATGCCAAAATGTGGGCATCTTTCTGCGCAGATAAATCTTGTTTTCCAGCTCCTTGTTCTCCTTTGTTAGCACCTGAACTTCTACACGAAGAATATCCTTCTCTTCTTCTAAGCTTTCCTTAACATGACGGTGGACGCGCCTTAAATCTGCCATGTAGAAGATCTCTTGTCCCAGAAGTATATCCAAGTTATGGCAATGAGCTCCAAGGTCTCCATGATGCTTCTCGTTCATACCCCTAAGTGAGGGTTGAACGGGTTGTCCAATGCTATCCCTCCTTGTAAAGTGTCGAAAGACGGAGTTGGGCTTGATCTCGTCATAGTACTACTCAATGATGCGAGACAAGGTCTCCAGCATCGCCATCTCCACTCCATTCTTCCAGTTGGGGTATCTAGATCGGAAACGGATCAGCTGCGATCCAGGAGGATCAAGACGAGGGAGAACTTCTGCCTCGATCTTCCAGCGTCCTTCAGGGAAATCTTCTGACATAATTTCTTTGCCCCTGAAGACTGGCGGCGTCAACCTCAGGGTTTTGGAAATACTGAGGAGCTGGTCACTGAAGTAGTACTGGTCTCCTTTCTGCGGGGATAACTCTTGAGTGAAGTTTTTCATCTACAAGAATTTTGAAGGGATAAGAATTAAGGGGATGAAACAAAATAAGAATGTAGAAGGCAAGGAACATATTATAAGAAAAGAAGTCTGGTATTTCGAATTTTATTAATTAAAAATAATTATTTTAGGGTTTGTATCCAATCCTAGGGGTTTCGAGCCTACAGGCAACATTCGTGCTCTGATACCATCTGTAGTGCCCTTACTTACGAAAGCAATGGCACGTATGAATAATGCAAAGACTTGGATCACATAAGTCTCACATTCTCCAATAAGATGTAATATCACAGTACAATGTCATCATTTATTACAGAACGAGACGAATGATCCAAAAACAAATATCCTTACAACTTAGCATAGCAGAAATGCTACCTGAATAAATAGTTCACACTTTTATTTCAGAGTTCAAACGCAATACTAAAGGTAACATGGAGCTACATCTTCTCCATGAAGCCACTGGCAAATCATGTTGGTTGTAGCTCGAAGACGACCCCCTTACTCCTCATTCGGACATTCTGCAAGGTTTAGTTGCAGCCCAGCTATAAAGGGTCAGCACAATTGAATTGTGGTGGCAAGTGACTTTAATTCGTAATGTTCTATTAAACTATAATTATATGCTTGTTTTGGCTGGTGGAGCTCAAGGCTATTGCGCAAAGCAAAATTTCTCCTATTTTTGATAAACAATTTTCTTAAATCAATATTCTTCTCATTCAGAGACAATTCTCGAGACAAGTCCATGTCTCCTACCCATGTTCATCCAACAAAGTTTTATTAAGAAATTTGGGATGAGGAGATTTTCAGAACACAGCCTTGTGTAGTTACTCAAATTGTCCGATGCCGGGGACACGGCTAAGATCTTAGGTTTTAACTCTCGAGAGTGTGTGCACTTTCACCATTAGACTTAATCAACCCAAACTATCCTCTACACTCCTTTAGTGAGAAGGAAAAGGAGAAGATCAAGACGAGACTTTTCAGAAGTTGCTTTCCCATGATCATACTAAGAGATTACCACCATCCTATCAACTCTACCACCATCAATCTCTTGACCCAAGTCCACATCAACTTACTCCATCAAGACAGAGCCCATATTGACCAATGGTTGCACGATAAGCAACTAGACTTAGTGTAAACTTAAATCTCATAGCCCTGGGTGGCCTACCACAAGTGAGCAACTCAGGTTAACACCACATATCATGGCCCTAAGTAAGTAGAAACTACCCTGGGCGAAGACAACCATGACACTTGGCCCTGAGAAGCCACTCAACTTGAAACCTCCTCGATCGACCCAATCCACCCAGGCGTTAAATTATTTAGTGGAATTTTTCATTTATCACATCAACCATAAAACAATCATTTTTGCAGCAGTTGCTTCCACTAAATTATGATAGGGGTCTAATCTGGAATTTCTAAGGGGAAACCTAAAAGGTTTGCATAGCATACTACAATCTCCCAAAACCTATCATGCATACTACTTTTGCAAATACTGTTTGAAAAACACTAGATATGCAATAGAATAAAATAGTAGGTGTTTTATGAAGTCACTTGCCTTGGCAGCAGGAGGGACAGGCACAACAAGAATAACAATCACATGCAGGTCCTTCCTCTCCTTCACAATCTAGCACAAGCAATACATACAAATAAATATCCACACAATATTTCACAACACAAAATAAAAGATGTATGTATGCATGATATGCCATGTGTAAAATTAGACACACTTATCAATAATTTATATTCTCTGTTATTAAATGCATGGGATGTAAATTCTAGGAATTTCTCATTTCACTTAACAATTTAATAATTGAAAACAATATAGTAAAATTGGATTATACCATTTCAACTTTTATTGTTCTAGGAAAGTTTTCAAATATATCACATATTAATATTCCTGGGCGGAGGTTGATAACATAAACCTAAAACAATTGAGTTTATTTGCAAATCATTTTTATTATTTAAGTTATGGATTTAATAGCCGAATTACTCCTCAGATAATCTTATGAATTATTATTTATCAAAAGCAAAAACAAATGATGTAGAATTAAACTACTCTAGCAGGGCTATCCGTGGATATAAAATTCATTGAATTTGGACTTACAGAACATAAGTTATGAATTTTCTAAGTTTTGCATATTTTATGTTTTATTTATAAAATTCCTGCGAAAAAGAAAATAAGAGGGCTACGTGGCGCGATCCTATTGGACGAAAACGGTTCGCGCGGATCGTGAACGAGAGCCTTCCGATTTAAATGAGATCGGACGCACGGGATCGTTTTGATCTAGATCCATTGGATCTAGATCCAACGGCGTGGGACGCCCGGCCGGACCGAGCGGCGCGCGGGTCGCCGGAAGGCTCGCCGGCGGTGGCGCCCGCGGCGGCGGCGCGTCGGACTCGACGTTTCCCGCATGAAAACGCAGCCCCAGGACGAACGGTTCTGACCAAAATGATGCGGAGGAGGAGGCGAGGTCGATGGCGCGACGGCGGCGTCGAGACTCCTCTCCGTCCCTCGTCGGAGATGGTGGCCGGCGGCGGCGCTCTTCGGGCGAGGTCGTTTTCGGCGTTTGGCTGCGCAATAGAACGAGCGAGGGGGCTCAACGGATGCGCAAAAGGATGGGGAAGCGAGGGGGAGGCTCAGTGGCGCTCGAGGAGCTTGGAGCTTACCGCACTCGCGAAAAAGCCCGGCGGCAATAGCGGCGACGGCGAGCTCGATTCCGAGCAGCCCGACGGCGGAGAGGTAGGGTTTTGGGGGGGGGGGGGGGGTTTCGGAGGCGGCCTCGAGGGGTATAAATAGGAGGGGGCGCGAGAGCTAATCACGACGGAAATCGGCCCGGAAACGGCTCGGTCGTGGTCGTCGTCTCCGGCGCGATCTCCGGACGGAGGTGGAAGACGGCTGACAGGTGGGGCCCACCTGTCAGCGAGAGGGGAGCGGCGCGCGCGCTGGAGCGGGCCGATGGGCCGTTATCGACCGCGCGCGCGGTGGATAACGTCTGGGCCGGTCCGGTAAAATATTCCTTTAAATAAAAATAAGAAAAACTGTTTTCTCAAAACTGATTTACTAAATGATTTTTAAACCTATTCAAAACATTTTAGAAAAATTTATAAAAATATATTTTGGAAAGGTTATTTAAATTAGCAATTTTTAATAATAAACTTACACATTATATAATTTAGAAAAATTATATTTATTAAGTAAGTTTAAATAAACACATAATGGGATTAAGCATTATTTAAACTCATAAATGAATTTTTATTTAGCATTTATGCGATTAAAAGTTAATCCTATATGATGAATGATGTATGAATGCAAAGTTTTAAATTTTAGCAAAATTGGGATGTTACACATAGCTTTCTAGGTTCAGTTCAGTGATAATGCATTCTTATATATGTAAGATGCTACTTGATGACAATAAAGTACCAACCTAAGGATAGAACAGACAAAAGTACATACCTAGAAGAGACATTTTAATCACTTATTGAACTCAGGCCAGATGTTGTAGCCTTCTAGGTTCAGATTAACTGATAATGTAAACATTTGAACTACATATAAAGAAAAAGATAAAACTTATGGTGTCAAATAAAATAGTTTTGAGGGGTTGCCATCATACAATTCATCATATTAACTGTGACAATACAAAAAAAATGCACAAACTATTCACTGATGTGTACATCCTGCTATTGCAACAGAGCCAAACGCTCGTGCGGGAGTTTGCGCGGGAGTTTTACCATGCTGCCTCACGTACCTTGGGGACGAATTCAGTGGCCACGAGGGAGGGCCGGCAGTTGCGCTGGTAGCCGGCATTCTACCTGATGAACCAGATCCCTACATTAGAAATGTAACTTCATATTCGATTGCACCTATAGTAGGAAAAACAATAGTACTCACGCCAGTCTAGATTCTGGATTTATGGACGAACAAATTATTCGCTTTGACACTTAGTTAGATGGCAGTGCCTTGTTAAATCCATGAAGGCGTGGGTTGAAGAGGCTTTAGTGATGAAAATAGATTGCTGCTTTATCGTCGCATCAAAGGCATGTAGAAGAATGTAGTATTCATGCAGCTAACAGAGAAAAACTTCACGACAACCCGTTCCCCCCTCACCCAGTCACCCTCAGGGTCGAGTAGCAAAATGCTTAGAATAATAAAGCATGATTACTTTCTGAATAAGCAACCTAATGCTTCAGCAATAACAAATGACATATAACTAAAAACAAAGCTAGCCACTTAAAATGGAAAATGTAAGAATTTGAAAATACAAACCATGTTACTTATCATACTGCAAACAAAGTCTTCCATTGTCCCTTCTTTTGATGTTTAAATAGAACTCTGCTTTGAAAACCAAATTATTTAATTCTAATGCAGGACCTCTTTATAGTGGTATTGAAGGCATACAAAAAAAATACCTAGTTGTTCTATTTATAACATTGATACAGTAAGTACGTGTGTACCCCATCGTTCTATAGTTACTTGACGATATTTCTGCCTAGTGCATCATTGGATACCTACTATAGTAGTAGCAACATGGAAAATGAATGAATACTATACAAATATACCACTGAGTGTAGGAATAAAGTTGTATCGGTAGTTTAGTACCTTATCTGTATGTCATCACTGGGTTCAGGTCCAATCGAGAAGTTCCAATGAGAGCATTGGTGGTGCCTCAACCTCCATGAACCTTGAGCAAGGATCTAGATTTTGTTGTTGGCCACAAACCAGAGAAAATCAAGAGGTGTAAGGGATAGGGCATGTCCTTGTCACTAAACGGTCAAATGGAACATTATTAACCACTGACAATTAGTAAGACCATAGGAAGACATACAATATATGTATTTCTTATGAAATTCACCAACCGAGTGTCACCTAGAATTTCTAGCACCTCTGGTAGCGCAAACACAAATTGGGCCAACAGTCACATTATTCTGAACGTAGTTAACCTCATATGAGAAACACCCAACTATGGTAACACAAAAGGGAACCAATAATCACTAGTGAAAGGGAAATGTATATGCTCCATTACGAGAACCATTTTCTTGTTGTAGTTTCACTAGATTTTTTGGTATATGCTCCAGTAATCTATTGAACTGAGCCTAAAAGGCTACGACATCTGTCTTGCTCTCACAAAAATCACAGTATTCTACGTTCAGATTACAGGAAAAGAACAACGCAACTAAAAGAAAGAAGAGTGTATGCAGGGGGGCTTACAGTTGCTTTTCCCATTAATTTTGCTCTAGTCTTTGTTCCTCACCTTTCTTTATCCTCTCTGATGTCTATATTCTCAAACAGCCATAGTTAATATAATAAAAAGGAGTCACACTAGATTTGTCAAAATTTAAAACTTCACATCATATGCAATATATAATGGACTTGTAAGGAGGCTTACTTGTTGATCAAGTCCAGCACGCTCAACTGCGCGTACATCAGTATGGAGTATGAGGTCAACGGGTTCAGTCCTTTCCTTGACTGGTGGCTTTATCACGCACTAATGAAAATACAGACACAATGTTATAACAATATCATTGGTCAACTGAAAGCCAACCTAGCATCCTAGTGACTCCAAGAAATACAGGTATAATATTATGCAAATATGTCTGGCATGAAACAAAGATCCATAGCTAGTATGTGCTAAGGATAATCAGCTAACAAAAATTCTTCAAAAACTCCCACTAACTCTGACATTATGCCAATTTTGCTAATCAACTCCAAGAACTCCCTGTTGCCATAAGAACAGTCAACAACATTTAATCTGATTTTACAACAAATTTATCTTCCTACCAAGGAATTAACCAAAATGCTAGTGCAGGGATGTATCAAAAAAAATTAGGAGATACAAAGAACTACCCAGTTTCCAAAAGAACATGCAGAAACAACAATCTTGAATCTGGTAGTAGAACAAATTTATCTTCGTTCCAAGGTTAGAACAAAATGCTATTGGCAGGCTGTGATGAAGAAGATTAGGCTATACAAAGTGACAAACCTCGTGCTCATCAGTTGTCCAAGGAAGTCCTTGAGCGATATGTATGTGTTTTTTTTCATCCTCGATGAGCATTTCCTTAACTTTCTGAAAAAACTGTTGTTCTTTGGGCCTTCCTCTTTACTGTTATAAAACGACCGACGATCGTCCAACATAGCAATATAGTAGATCATTTTGACTACTGAATCTACTAACAAACAGAGCCACATGCAAAAAATAAAAATCTATTCACCTCTGTCCTCAGCTCGAAAGGATGCTGGCTAGTGACCTTAAGTCCTTAAGCTTCTTATTCCAGCAATGCAGCCGCTCCTAAGTGATTCAGATGGCTGCCAAATCACATAGCAAATAGACATTGAATCACAGAGCTTCTTCCCTACTTGTGTGCCAGTATCAAATAACCTGTTGCTCTTGTCGTCGAGTGAATTACACAGCCTGCTCAGCCCGAGGTTCATGAAATCAGACAAAGAGAACACCGCTTCGCCGCCGCCATCCTTCCAGGCTGCAACCCGGGTAGCGCCCAGGCCTCGTCACCAGCCCGGTCGGCGTCGACGTTGTCGCCGGAGATGGAGAGCAGGCTCTCGAAGGCGTCTACTAAGTGTTTGACACGGTGTTCAGCGCGTTGGCCATCACTCTGCTCCTGGTCGCTCTCACCTTGCTGCTCCCCTCCAATCTGGCCACACAGTCGCCGTTGTCCGCCTCCTGTTCGGTCGTTTCCTCCTCCTCCTCCTCCTCTTTTTTGGATGCTCCTCCTTCTCCTCGTCGGTGGTGGTGGTGGCTTCGGAGGCCGCGCGCTCCTTGAGGCAGAACTCCTGGTGTGACGCGCGCAGCGCCTCGCGGCACTTGTCGAAGTCGAACTCACCGCCGCCGCCGATGTGATCACCGTTGTTGTTGTTGTTGTTGTTGTTGTTGTTGTTGTTGTTGTTGTTGTTGTTGTTGTTGTTGTTGTTGTTGTTGTTGTTGTTGTTGTTGTTGTTATTGTTGTTGTTGTTGTTGTTGTTGTTGTTGTTGTTGTTGTTGCTGTGCCTCCGGCGGTGCGCGCCCCTCCTGGCCACGAGGAACCGGCGCTGCGGGATGGGCGGCAGCGGGGCGCGCGACGGCGGGTCGGGGGTGGGTTTCTTCTTCCGGGTGGAGGCAGTGAGCAGGGCCTTGGAGGAGGCCGGCGGGGGAAGGCGTGGCTTGCCGGCAGCGCAAGAGGTCAGGGGACCTGCCTGTGGCGGCTAACCCTAGCAGCAGATGGCGCTCAACCTGGCGATGGCGCCGTCGCATCGTCCGGTTGGAGCAGCGGCGGCCGGAGGCGGAGAGGGAGCCCTTGAGCGAGGCGGACTTGGACCAGAGGAAGGCGAGCTCCTTGAGCCGGCGCAACATGCGGGAGCGCCGGCGATGGCACCGTCGCATCGTCCGGTTGGAGCAGCGGCGGCCGGAGACGGAGAGGGAGCCCCGGAGCGAGGCGGACTTGGACCGGAGGAAGGCGAGCTCCTTGAGCCGGCGCAGCGTGCGGGAGCGCCGCGCCAGGAAGCGGCGGTAGTGCTCCGCGCGCGGCAGCAGCGGTGGAGTTCAGATGAGGAGGAGAGGGGATTGGGCATTTGGGATGCCAGACACGAGGAGAGGGGAAGGATTCAGGGAGTCAACTGCTTGGAGTCTTGGACCAAACCGACGTGAGCCAACGAATCACATGCGAGAAGATTCAGCCAAACACGTATCACCACGTGGATGCCTCCATAGCTCGAGAATTCCAGGGAGCTTAGGTTTGGGAAGGATATGCAACAAGATAGATCATGTAGTCGCGCGTTGCAACGTCTTTCTATTAATAAAGTGTATTTTAAACAAATATATTATTATTATGAAGTATGTTGACCATTATTGTTGTAATGACTCTTATTACATATAAGCAAAAATTTAAAATAACAAAATCAACATTACCATATGTCCAATTTAAAGGTAAGTATTTGGGTGATATATGTCATATCATAATTCAACAGGTTATCTTAATCAATTTACACAGAAATAGTGCCATGTTAAAAGAGGATTGTTTTTTATCTAATTGCTTGAAACTATTATGAGGTGTTTTTAAAGGGAGGAAAAAAGACTACCATATCACAATAATTAAGAAGAAATAAAATGTCCCTAAACCAAGAAAAAATAATTTACGGTGTATTGATCATACATGTAGTCCAAGAACAATATATTCACAAAACGAATTAATGATACAAAATGTGAGCTTGGTGCAATAACTAAAAAAATATCACATGAGGAAGGAATAATTTAAAGGGTTCGTGAAAAGGAACGATATATTTTGTATCCTTCTATCTATTAGCATTACCATGCTCTCTCTTATATTATTCATTTTCATCCCTAGATTGATATGACCACACGAGAGACCAGCATTCCACTATTAACATCTAGCGGGGAAAATGAGTCAGACCTTTGTGCCGTCCCCCCCCCCCCCCCCCCCCCCCCCCCGCGTGCTCGCGCCGTCTCGCCCCCCGGGATGAAACCCTTGCGCCATCAAAAACCGAGTGTCACAACAGTGGAACATGGGGTTCCCCTAGCGCTGCCCAAGTGGGTCCATCGCCTGTGGGCGCAACACGAAGTTGGACAAGACCAAGACACACAAGACCTGGCGGGTGACACGGGGCTGCCTTGCGGGTAGCCCACGATAAGGCTACCTGGGCCGCGCCAAGGATGGAAAGGCCCACAGGAGGCCCACGCGGGGTACCATGTAACCTAGTCCAAGTCGGTTAGGAAGCATAACCTGCCATATCTGTAGTTGCCATCGGCACCAACCACCCGAGACCTGGCTGCCTATAAAGGCAGGAGGGTTGCCCGTCCCAGGGGACACGTTCATAGCTACAGCACAAACCCTAGCGAGATCGCAATCTCGCCATTGTAACCACAACTCACATCAATAATCAGACAAGCAGGAGTAGGGTGTTATCCTCCGGGAGCCTGAACCTGGGTAAATCCTTGCTTGTCAGCCGTCGTGACCACCTTGCACTCATATCTCTCCCCATCAATCAACCCGGGGTGCACAACCCTGGGACTTGTCGAGTTAACACCTCATCAATTGGCGCCGTCTGTGGGAAGTCAAACAAGTGCTAGGATCATGGTCGCTCCGGCTCCATCCGCAATGAAGATCGGCTCGTCCGCCGTCAGGGAGTCGATCCGATTCAGCTCCTTCGAGTACGTCATCCACTCGCCAGCTCATCAATCGGTGTACGCCGATCTGGACAAAGGTATACACATCACCTTCGGCTCCATCTTCTGCTGCATCGATAGTCGTGGTATACTCAAGTCTACGACTACTGCGCTACGCGCGGCGGCGTCACCAAAATCGCCAACCATCGCGTCCGCCGAACCCGCTGAGATCGCATCTGCCGCACCCGCGGAGATCGCGACCGCCGAACCCGCTGAGATCGCATCTGCCGCACCCGCGGAGATCACGACCGCTGAACCCGCTGAGATCGCATCTGCCGCACCCGCGGAGATCGCGACCGCCGAACCCGCTGAGATCGCATCTGCCGCACCCGCGGAGATCGCGACCGCTGAACCCGCTGAGATCGCATCTGCCGCACCCGCGGAGATCGCGACCGCCGAACCCGCGAAGATCGCATTTGCCGCACCCGCAGGGGCCGCGCCAGCTGCACCCGCGAAGAGGACATCTACATCGACAATCTCGGCAACGGCCGCGCGAATCGAGTCTACTAACCCAACCTCGGTCGTGCGGTCGATCAAGTCAAGATCCACCTCGACCGTCGCACCCGCAC
The DNA here is from genome assembly GCA_026929855.1 of Poa annua. Taxonomy (NCBI): domain Eukaryota; kingdom Viridiplantae; phylum Streptophyta; class Magnoliopsida; order Poales; family Poaceae; genus Poa; species Poa annua. The sequence continues at coordinate 54,095,287 of CM049430.1, forward strand.
GGGCGACCAGGGGCCCGCGTCCGACAGCCATGTCGCGTGCGCCTTCGTCTTCGTGGAAATCACAGGTCTACCCCAAGCCAATCGCACTCGCCCCGGCGAGTGTGAGCACATGGACAATCGCGAAAAGACGCGACAGCGAGTGCGCCGCGCGCCACGTTGCAGCAATTTTCGACCCCGAACAAGAAGCGGGCGACAGAAGCAGCAGTGGCAGCACCAACTCTCCGACTCAAGTCTACCCCAAGCAAGTCTTCATGGCCGGCACAGCACCGCATGACGACGAAGAAGAACCCGCATACCCGCTAGAGGTGGACATGCCAGACCAGACTAAGCTTGTCATCACGCGGGACATGGCGATCCAGGCCATGAAGCACGTGGACGAGGGCACGTACCCCCCACCCAACGCACCTCGAGAAGACCACCTGGCGGTCCAGTACTTGCTACGCAAGGAAGGCGAACGAATTCGCGCCAAAAAAGCCGACCTGCTCAGGCGCAAAAGGGACGCGGATGCATCGAGTGCCAGGCGAGCCGCCCTCTCTTTCACATCCTCCACAGAGGTTAACCAAGGAGCACGGCGAACCAGAGCCCGTGTCCCCCACATGGCAGAAGCTGATCGAACAAGGCTCACCCGCAACCTCGACTCATCCTTCGTCACCGAAGATGAAAACGGGATACCCGTCCCAAAGACGGCGAATGCCGCCCTGATCGCAGTCGAGACATACCTCCGACTCACGCAGCCACCGGAGGGGGACGCACGCTCCCTTCTCCACAAGCAACAAATTGCCTCCATAAGGGCAATCGAGGAAGCTCTGGCGGCAAAGGGGCCAAGTAACCGAGCGCACGAACCAACGACATCGGGCATCCCAGCGGCGCAGCGACAGCCAGTCAAGGACCTTCGTGACGTCCTGACACAGAAGACGGTGGACCGCAACCGCAAGGAGCGATCGGCTAGTGCGGCAAACGCGGACGACCACGCTGACCGCGACTTCGAGCAGTGTGGCGCGGCATGCTTTAGCTTCAACATCCGCGACACCCGCATGCCTAAAGGCTTCAAGTTGACGGCTGGCACACCAAAGTACGACGGGAAGCAAGATCCAAAGCTGTGGCTCGAAGACTACCTCATCGCTTGCACCTGCCAAGGCGGAACGTCGACTACGGCAATGCAGCACATCCAGCTCATGCTGACAGACTCGGCACGCGGGTGGCTCACAAGCCAACCCAAAGACTCTTTCCGAACATGGGAAGAATTTCAGGATAATTTCATCAAGAGCTTCTCGGGAACAATCGCGAGGCCGACGACCTACATCGAGTTGCAGGCCTGCAAGCAAGGGAAGGATGAGTCGCTCCGCTCTTACATCCAGAGGTGGACACTCCTCCGCAATACCATGGAACCCGTATCAGAAGATCGAGTGATGGACGCCTTCATGCATGGCGTCGCTCGCCGCGACCTCCGGGAGGAATTAGGTAGGCTCCAGCCAAAAACCACAATAGAACTCATGAAGACAGCCAACCAATGGGCCGAAGGAGAGGACTACGTCCGCGAAACTTCTCCCAAGAAAGAGGGCGAAACAAGCAACTGGCGCGAGGCACGTCAAAAGAAGAAGCCGCGTTACACCCACGATTCAATCGAATTAGTAGCGGCGGGTTATGAAACCCCCCGTGAGGACAAGCGTGACGGCAGCCGACAGTACGAGCAAAGTCGGCAGCCCAGCTCGAGTCAGTACAATCGTGGCAGCAGCAGCGTCGGCCACAATGATGGAAGTCAGAAACGCGAGTGGAAGCGCCCGTTGACCCCAGCAGAGGAGCTGATGCAACCCTGTAAGCATCACTCGTTCCGCAACCCGGAAACAGGCAAATGGAGTTCCAACCACCTGTTGAAGGATTGCCGCAAAGCAAGAAAGATCGACCATGCCATGCAGCAAATCATCGCCTCGGTGCAGGCCGTACAAGCGGCACCGCAGCTAGCCATCCAGGCAGCACCCGCAAACAACAACCAAGTGCAGGCGGCAGGAGCGTTCCCCCAGCCGCAACAGCAGCAACAAGGTCAGTCGGCAGCAGCCGACACGTACCCAGCCGCACGGGGACAGCTGAACATGATCCAAAAGGGACCCCCGTCGAACAGGCGGCAGAAAATCATCACACGCCAAGTACTTCAAGCCATCAACAGCCCGCGCGCGGTACCAGACTACCTGCGCGGGTCGGAGACACCAATCACATTCTCCAGGGCAGATCACCCATCGGAGGTAATCCGACCCGGGCACGCCGCACTCGTGATTGAGGCCTTGATCGGCGACTACAGCCTGAAGAAGGTATTCCTGGACGGAGGCAGTGGCATCAACATCATATTCGCCGATACCCTCAGACGAATGAACAGGTCGACAGAGAAATTGCCGGAATCGGAGACCACCTTCCACGGCATAGTACCAGGGCAAGCAATAACGCCCATGGGAACAATCACACTAGACGTCATCCTTGGTACACCCGAGCACTTCAGGAAGGAGTCGATAGACTTTGAGGTCGTCGACTGGAAGTCACAATACCACGCCATCCTCGGACGCCCGACCTTTGCCAGGTTCATGGCAGTACCCCACTACGCCTACCTGATGATGAAGTTGCCCGGGCCGAAAGGAGTGATCACCATCCGCGGCGACTTCGGGCTCTCCAACAGCTGCGACCGCGAGTTCGCCAAGATCTCCGAGTTCTTCGGCGTCGAAGAGCACTTCAAAGCCATATCAGTCGACAACGACAAGACCATCTTCCCGGTCGCAAGAAGCCTGCCAAAGACGCAGCGTTCAACACGAATGACGACACCGTCACCCATCAAGTCCATCCGAATGACAGCAGAAAGACGGTCAAGGTCTCATCGAGTCTGACCCCCGCATAGGAAGGCGCGCTCGTCGAGTTCCTACGTGAGAACTGGAAAATCTTTGCATGGCAACCTTCTAACATGCCAGGGATACCCAGGGAACTCGCCGAGCACTCTCTAAAAGTCCACAAGGACGCAAGACCAGTCAAGAAATCCATGCGACGCTTCTCAGGACCCAAACGAGACGCGATCACCATGGAAGTTGACAGATTACTGCACGTCAAGTTCATCCGAGAGATCAAGGATTCGGACTGGGTCGCCAACCCGGTTCTAGTTGAGAAAAAGAAGACAAAGAAACTACGCATGTGCGTTGACTTCACCGCAGTCAACAAATGCTGCCCCAAGGACCACTTCCCGCTCCCGCGGATAGACCAGATCATCGACTTGACAGCAGGTTGCGAACGCCTGTCCTTTCTGGATGCCTACTCAGGTTACCAGCAGATCAGGCTGAAAGTCGAGGACGAAGAGAAGACAGCCTTCATCACACCCGACGGCGTTTTTTGCTACCAGACGATGTCGTTCGGGTTAAAGAACGCAGGTGCCACGTACCAGCGGACAATGCAAGCATGCCTCAAGGGGCTAATCGGGCCATTCGTCCAAGTCTACGTCGACGACATCGTCGTCACTACCCGAAAGGAGGATACCCTAGTCGACGACCTCCGCAAGGTCTTCGCTGCACTCGACGTGTATCAGATCAAGCTCAACCCAGAGAAGTGTGTGTTCGGCATACCAGCCGGAGAACTACTAGGGTACCTTGTATCCGCAAGAGGAATCGAAGCAAACCCCGAGAAGGTGCAGTACATACTCACAATGCCAGCACCAACCAAGCTCAGGGAGGTGCGACGATTAGCTGGCCGAGTCGCAGCTCTCAGCCGGTTCATTAGTAAGTTGGGAGAGAAAGCCTTACCTTTCTACCAACTGATGAAGAAGGCAGACAAGTTCGAGTGGACACAAGAGGCGCAGGACGCATTCGACCATCTCAAGAAAACACTGACAACCTCTCCAGTCCTCGTGGCACCACTGGAAAATGAGCCGCTGTACCTATACGTCTCAGCAACGAACAGGGTGGTAAGCACGGTGCTCGTAGTCGAACGCGAAGAAAAAGGGCACAGTCACCCGGTGCAGAGGCCCGTCTACTACCTTAGCGAAGTACTCACCTTGTCCAAGAAGAACTATCCTCATTACCAGAAGCTGGCGTACGGAGTCTTCATGACCTCCAGAAAGGTCGTCCACTACTTCTCCGAGCACCCAATCACGGTGGTAAGCTCCTCTGGACTAGCAGACATTCTCACAAACCAGCGCGCGACAGGACGAGTCGCCAAGTGGGTTGTCGAACTAGGACCATGGGGGCTGAAGTATGCTCACCCGAAGTCCATCAAGGCCCAAGTCCTCCCGGAATTCACCACCGAGTGGATAGAAGCCCAGCTACCAAATGTCCCCGACTTGGCCAACGCATGGACAATGTACTTTGATGGGTCCAAGAAATTCACGTCAGCCGGGGCAGGAGTCGTGCTCATCTCCCCCAAAGGCGACAAGCTCAAGTATGTCCTACAGATGGACTTTCCGACGCCGTCCAACAACGAAGCCGAGTACGAGGCCCTGATCCACGGCATGCGGATGGCCAAGAACTACGGCGCCACGCACCTCATGATCTACGGCGACTCCTACCTGGTGGTACAGCAAACCATGAAGTCCTGCGACGCAATCGCTGACAACATGATCGCCTACAGAGACCTCTACAATCAGTTGGAAGGCAACTTCGACGGCTGGGAGCTGCGCCACATTGGCCGTGAAAGCAACGAGGAAGCCGACGTCCTCGCTAACATGGGCTCAGACAGGGTGCCAGTCCCACCCGGCGTCTTCCTCGAGTGCATCACGCAGAGATCCATCAAGACTCAGAATACAGCAAGCACTGCAACAACGAAAGGCGATGCCAACCAGCCAAGCCAAGACAAGGTCCCCATGGAGGTCATGCTAGTCGAAGCCACATGGACATGACCGTACCTGGCATACATACTGCATCAGAAGCTGCCAGCCGACCCAGTCGAAGCAAAGCGCATCATCAGACGCTCCAAAAGTTTCACCGTCATCAACGGAGAACTCTACAAAAGAAGCATCTCAGGAATCCTGCAAAGGTGCATAGATCCAGTCGACGGCCAAGACATCTTACTCGACATCCACGCGGGTATCTGCGGGCATCACGCCAGCAGTCGGGCACTGGTGGCCAAGGCGCTACGAGCCGGGTTCTACTGGCTGACAGCCATGCAGGACGCCGAGGAGCTAGTGAAGAAATGCACAGGGTGCCAGGAATTTGCCAACAAGCCGCACGCGCTAGCATCAGAACTCAAAACAATACCATTAGCCTGGCCCTTCGCCCAATGGGGTCTGGACATGGTGGGCCCGCTGAAGAAATCCTCACCCGGAGGTCACACTCACCTCCTGGTTGCAGTCGATAAGTTCACAAAGTGGATCGAAGCCGTGCCCATCACAAGTTCGACTGCATCCACATCAGTCAACTTCATCAGGTCAATCATCTTCAGATTTGGAGTACCGAACGGGATCATCACCGACAATGGCTCGAACTTCACAGCCGAAGAATTCAAGGACTTCTGCTCAGAGCAGGGGATCAAGCTCAGCTACGCGTCTGTCTCGCACCCGCAATCCAATGGGCAAGTGGAGAAAGCCAACGGCCTCGTCTGCAACGGCATCAAGAAACGACTGCGCGTGCCCCTAAAACGCGCATCGGGAGCATGGGTGGAGGAACTGCCATCGGTCCTCTAGAGTATGCGAACAACGCCAAACAGATCCACCCAGTACACTCCATTCTTCATGGTGTACGGTGCAGAAGCGGTCCTCCCCTGCGACATCAAGTTCGACGCACCGAGAGTAGTCGCCTACGATGAGTCGGATGCAGAGGAGGCACTCGAAGATAGCAGAGACACCCTGGATGAAGCGCGCGACATCGCCCTGGCACGATCAGCCGTGTATCAGCAGGACCTGCGCAACTATCACACTCGGAGGCTGCGACCAAGAGCGTTCATTGCAGGCGACCTGGTTCTTCGACTCAAGCAAAAGAAGGCGCACAAGCTCGCTTCCCCATGGGAGGGCCCGTACATCGTAACAGAAGCAATAGGCAACGGAGCTTACCGCCTAAAGGATTCGAAGACAGGAGCGGACTACAGCAACCCGTGGAACGTAGCACAACTCCGCCGGTTCTACGCCTAGTTCAAAACAATCATTGTACAAGAAAATCAGCGCGGCAGGTTTCAGACGCACTCTTTCCCTTACCAGGGTACCTGAGGGGACTGGAAGGGTTTTAATGAGGCGGCCTGTTCGCAAGAATCATTAAAGTGATTTGAAGAAAATCTGTCTCCTTTACCTACCACTCAGAGGAAGCTCAAAACCCTAGGCCGCCACTCAAACCACTCGGGGGCTGTGCCACACAGGTTGAAATAAAAGCTTAGGCCGCTACCCGAACCACTCGGTGGCTCCGCCATACAAGTATATCCAAAATCCTAGGTCGCCACCCGAACCACTCGGGGGCTGCGCCATACAGGTTGAAATACAGCTTAGGCCGCTACCCAACTTACTCGGGGGCTGCGCCATACAAGCATAATGTCAAAAAATCCTAGGCCGTCATCCGACCGACTCGGGGGCTGCGCCATACAGGTCAAGTTCAAAATCCTAGGTCGCCACCCGACACACACAGGTAACACTTGTAACCCTAGGCTACCACTCGACTTACTCGGGGGCTACGCCAAACAGGCCTTCTCAGAAAAATCCTCAGCCGCCACTCGAACCCACTCAGGGGCTGCGCTGTACAGGTCAAGTTCAAAATCCTAGGTCGCCACCCGACATACTCGGGGGCTGCGCCAAACAGGTATCACTTGTAATCCTAGGCCGCCACTCAACCTACTCGGGGGCTGCGCCACACAGGTCTTAATCAAAATCCTAGGCCACCACTCGAGCAACTCGGGGGCTGCGCCATACAGGTCAAGTTACAAAAATCCTAAGTCGCCACCTGTTAAAATCAGAGACTGCGGCATACAGGTCACACTTGAAGAAACCTAGGCCGTTGCCCAGCGTACTAGGCGACTGCGCCAAACAGGTTGCAAATCAATACAGGCATTGTCACTTTCGAGCAAGCAGATCAATTCTCATAACTCGAAAATACTTCAATCTGTTACATCATGCTTACACAGGCACATTTGCCCTCTATAGCTAACCCTGTACATCAGACGACAGCTACTCTAAACTGCAGGTTCGGCCTTCGGCGCATCAAGGGGACCTACAAGGCGCTCGCTCAGGTCCTGAACCTGCCGGATAATCCGGCGTGCAGCCGCTAAGGTCTCGTCAAAGTCATCGTCACCCGGCAGGCCTTCAAGCACCCTCTCAAGCGGAAGATGTGGCCGGTGCATCCGGACGTATGCCAGCGCCGCGTTCGCACCAGCCACAAGTTGGGCGTCGACAACCTCCTTCAGCCCTTCACCATCGCGAAACCTCTCCAGCAAGGCGGACAGCCCGTTCGGCTGCGCATTGTGCGGGAAGTACACACGATTGATGTGCCAGAGTGTCTTCCGGCAGTTCTCCAGAAGAAAAGCAGCGCGCCACGTACGATCAAGCATGGTGGCAAGGACGCGCCCCCTCGACTGGTTCACCCAGAACTGTCGAGCTTCGTAGGAGTCGCCGGACGCCTCTCGGGTGACTCGCTCCTCAACGCGAGCCCGCTCAGCCTCCCAATCAGGATTAACATCTGCAAGCATAAAATGCAAGTCAGAACGAGAAGGAAAGCCAACAAAGACGGCAGCCGCCAAAGGGATACAAACCTTGCAACTGCGGACTGATCAGGTAGATCTCCCCAAGCAAAAAATCCTCACGTCACAAAAACTCCGCCGTAGGATGCGACTTAGTACGGTGCAGCAGCCGCTCCATATTCTTCAGGGTCGCCTCAAGCTCCACCACCTTGTTCTTCAGGTATGTGATTATCCGCTGATCATTTACACTGCGTGGAGGAGCCGGCGCCGCCCGACGACGGCGAGCACCCTTAGAAGAAGCCGCGCCACTCGGCTCGGCCACAGGAGAAGGTGGAGCATCATCGCGCACATCATTCTGCCAGGGATACGCAGAGTCAATACAATCATGCGACTGCCAAGCGCAGATCAACTCAGAAGAAAGAAAATCAGCAAAATCAATATTGAAGACCAAAAGACCCGACAGGGTAATATTCATTACAAAGCAAGAAGTTCAAAATACAGACCGCGGCGACTGCCGAACTCCTAAAACTACGCCTACTATAAGGCTGCGGACTGCGACCGGGAACGGCCCTTCCGAGAGGCAGCCGCCTCGGTCGCCTTAGCAAGGGCCCTCTCGAAGAGTGCCACAAGCTGCACGGCCAGCCGCGAGGCACGCTCCTTCACGCCACTCAGCGAAGCGGTTCGGCCATCGCGTTTGCGAGGAAAACCGCTGACGACCTTCTCGAAGTCACCTGGAACCTGATGGCCTAATAGGAGCTAGAAGGTGAGCTCGGAGCCGCGTACCGTCTGCGACCGCGTGAAGTCGGCGATGGTGGTCGCGTCCTCAAACGACGCAGCTAGGGCTTCCACGGCTGCCGGCGGCTGGTCGCCCGGGAAGATACTCTGATGCACCACGGTGAGGGCTCCAGTCAATTTCTGCAACGCGGCTGCGGACTTCTTCAGCGCGTCTGAGGCATAGGCACAGACCCGGCCGAGGAAGCCGACAGCGGTCGCCAGGTCAACCGTGTCACTCGACGCGTCTTCTGGAGGAGCTCCACCGCAAGTCTCTGCGCAAAAATTCAGGGTCAAGCAAAGAAAAAAGATCAAAGACGCAGTAGGCATCAAGCCGAAACTCACCCCCAAGAACACCGGCGAGTGAAAGGAGTCGACCGACTTGAGTCTTCTCCTGGGCGACCCGCGCCAGCTCCCGCTCTCGAGACTCGTGAAGAGCCTTCTCAAGCTCATCAACCCGCCCAGTAGCCTGGTCCAGAGATGCACGCAGTTGGTCCCTCTCTTTCTCCAGGTGAACATAAGCCGCGGCTGCGTCGAGCTGTTGGCGATAGTACGGCTGAGGCAAAAGCAAGATGTTAATAAAGTTGCGGGCGACTATACTAGTCACCCACACCTTCGGGGGCTACTCCCATCGGGAGCGCTGATCGCGCACCCGATGAAAAATCAAGAATGCAAGAACAAGCATAAAAGACTTACGTGGTCCAGGAGTTCCAGATCCTCTGCAGCCGAAGGAGGAATGCGGCTAGACGACGCAACGCCGGCAGGCTCAGCAAGCACCTTCTCCGCTACCGCCTGAGTCCCCAGACCAGTCGAAGGGGCGGATGTATGCTCCACGTCCCGAAGGGGGGAGCTAACATTGCCAGAACGGTGGCTACATCAAAACCAAGCACACCTGTCAACCTAAAACATCGCAACTGCAAAATACAACTCGAAGGACGCACATCTTAAAGAAGCTCACCTGGGGGTGCCGGCGTCGTCGTAGCTCTCCAGGGAGGGCGAAGGCATCCGCGCGAAAGAACGAGGAGCCGCGGAGCTGACTGGAGGAACGTTCAGGGGTTCGTCCCAGCCACCCGAGGACTGCGCACCCGGCGATGTCGCGACGACTTCCTCCACGGTAACGTCGACATCCTTGGCAGGTGACGACGCAGTGGCAGAATCGCCACGACTCGGAAGCTTCCGTTTCTTCCGCGCGGGTTCCTCCACTTCATCCTCCTCCTCCACATCGTCACGGGGAGAGTGTGCGGAGGGAATCTCTTCGTCTTCATCTTCCTCCTCGACAAACATCGACTCATCGTCGGGTCCGTTCTCAGGAAGAGGAGGAAGGCTGGTGAACAGAGCTCGACCCTGAAGCAAGTAGACACAAGTCGAATCAAAAAGAAAGGTAGACTCAAGTCGAACAAGGACAAAAGGAAAACAAGACAAGACTTACCTCAGGAACGGGGTTCGAGGCCCCGTAAGGAGAAATCAGGCACTTGACGTTGCACGTGTCCGCGGCTCGGAGGTTGGTGATGGATCTGACGTTGGCTTCCACCTCCTCATCATCAAACGGCTGGGCGCTGACGCCTTCGGCGGCCCACATCAGGTGAGGCCGAGCGCTGAGCGGCTGCACCCGAAGACGGAAGAAGGTGGCCATCAGGAAGACGCCACCCGCCTCGCGCCCAAGGGTCTTGGTAAGACCGCGCAGCAGGCCCAGCAAGGGCCGCACTGCCTCCTTCTCCACGGCGGACAGCGGGTGCGCCCAGGCGCCGGTCTTCCGCAGTCCACGCCCGCTGTCGAACACGTCCAGGCCGTCCTGGTTCGACTGGACGTAGAATCACCTCCGGCGCCATCCTTGGAAGGAGTCGGACTTCTTCATCTGGAAATACGCGGTGTCACCGCGCACCTGGATTCCGAAGCCGCCCACGGGGAAGGTCAACCCGCTCTTCCCCACGTTCTTGCGAACGAGGAAGAGCGACTTCCACAACGCCCAATGGGGCGCGACACCCAATAAGCATTCGCAGAGCACGATGAAGCCCGCGATGCTCAAGACGCCATTGGGGGTCAGATCGTGGATCTGAACCCCGTAGGCGTACAAGAGACCGCGCACGAAATCGTGCATGGGGAACCCGAAGCCCCGCGGAAGGAAATCCGCGAAGCAAACACGCTCCCCATCGCGGGGAGTGGGGAAGACCTCCTTGCCAGGGACGCGTACCTGGACTTGGTCGGCAGGTGGCAGCAGACCTTGCGCGCGGAAAAGATCCACCTCGGCCTTCTTCACCGACGACCTCTGCCAGTCGCCGTCGGGTTTCTTCATCACCCCGGCTTCGTCGGCGGCGGAAGAGGAGCCAGCGGCGCTCTTCGGCTTGCCCATGGTCAGTTTGCAAGGTGTACGGACAGATTGCCCGGAGCTCTGGATGGCGGCGGAAATGGTAGAGCGCAGAGGAAAGGAAGCACATAGCGATTGGAGAAGATGAAATCCCAAGCGTCAAGACACAATACTTATGCCTCGAAAATCAGCATCTCAACCGTCCACCGAACAAGGGCTCCGAGCAGGCACATCCGGCCGTCCACGTGTCGCACGGAGAAACCAACCGTCACCGCCCACTTCGTCCACTATGCACGAAAACCGAGGCGTCGTCATCGTGCCCCGCAAATTTCGCGCCCACTTCGGAGACGTGACAACTGTTGACGCGGTCAGCTCTGACAGCGGGGCCCGCCACGTCACGTCCCATCGGGCGCAGAGGCGTGCAACAGATCGTCACCAGTGATGTCATCAAACCAACGGCTCCAAAATCAACTGAAGCAACTCGACAGGGTGATTCGAGTAGTAAGCTTCAAAGCTGAAACCAACAAGGTAGGATCAGCCAATGATCTGAGAACCCGAAGAAACCATTCGGGTGGCAACATAGTAAGCTCGAGCAGCCGAATCCATCCACAAGTAAGCCAAACAGGCTGAGTAGAAGCAAGCTTCACAAGAAGACGAAGGCAAAGTAATTCGACTGCAAAGGTTACTCCCATCGGGAGTGGCGGGTTCGACTGAAGAAATCGAGTTCAAGCTCAAGATCAAGTAATTCAATGGCACGTCCAGGAGGAGGGAGTCCTTTGTTCGACTCTACGCTTCGACCAAGCACTCGGGGGCTACTGACGTGGGGCTGCCTTGCAGGTAGCCCACGATAAGGCTACCTGGGCCGCGCCAAGGATGGAAAGGCCCACAGGAGGCCCACGCGGGGTACCATGTAACCTAGTCCAAGTCGGTTAGGAAGCATAACCTGCCATATCTGTAGTTGCCATCGGCACCAACCACCCGAGACCTGGCTGCCTATAAAGCCAGGAGGGTTGCCCGTCCCAGGGGACACGTTCATAGCTACAGCACAAACCCTAGCGAGATCGCAATCTCGCCATTGTAACCACAACTCACATCAATAATCAGACAAGCAGGAGTAGGGTGTTATCCTCCGGGAGCCTGAACCTGGGTAAATCCTTGCTTGTCAGCCGTCGTGACCACCTTGCACTCATCTCTCTCCCCATCAATCAACCCGGGGTGCACAACCCTGGGACTTGTCGAGTTAACACCTCGTCAGCGGGCACCCCCACGCCAACCAAGATCTCCAGGTGCAAAGGACCCCCGGGTCTCCTGCACCCCAGATGGAGCCAAAGACCACGAGACCGCGAGTCCCCGACGGGGCCGGACTCCCTCCCGGGGACCGATCCGTAGAAGACAAAGATAAGGCTTCTACCATCCTCTGGAAGATGGTAGAAGCGCCAAGAAGACATGGGAAGCAAGGCGTGTCCGGGGGACACCACCTGTGCGGTGTCAGCCCCTGCCTGTCGCTTTCCCCCGGTGACCAGATACTTGGAGGAGGAGAGGTCACGCCTCCACCTCCACCATGGAGAGGTGTTGCTTCCCACCAAAACCCCCTCACGCTCCTCGCATGATCTCTGTGGCATCCCCTTTACATATAGAAGGAGGACCAAGGCATGGGAGGAGGAGGACAAGTAAGCACAAGCTCATCGGAGGATCGGACCAAGTCCACCAGCGATCCCAAGGTAGAAGACACCCACCAAGAACACCATAGAGCTAGGGCGGGGAAGAGGTGGAAGGTGATCTGTTTCGGATAAGGATATGTCCTTCCTCTTCCTCTATCCGAGAACCCTGCCAGGTACCTCGTGGGAGACACCCTTATTGCCACACCATGATTTGTCCATCAATCCAGACATACAGGAGTAGGGTTGGCACCCTTCGGGCGGCCTGAACCTGGGTAGATCGTTGTGTGCTTTGCTTGTTTGCCGACCACGTCGAGATCGAAGAGAGAGTGACAGCTCGCTGAAGGTCGTCCCCCGGGAGACATTTACAGCCTCCTTCGCGCCCCTACCGAATCTACAACGGGCGTGCCTCACATCCCTGATGTCCGTCACTCGAGACACGACACCGAGCCTCCCACAGATCCCCTGCCGTTAGCATGGACATCGGTGGCGGCAGGTGATACGTCCATTTTGCATCACTATTGTAGATCATAATTTACTATTATTCATTGATATATTTCATATTTGGAGATGATACTTATGTTATTTCACCTATTTTGCATGATTAATGATCATTGGAGGATGGAGCTCCGGAGTCTGAATTTTGCTGGAAAAAGCACCATCGAGATACAATATTTGCAAAGTTCAGAAGACCAAACGAAACACATGGAAGCTAATATTTTGCCAGATGCCGGAGGGAGCCAAAAGGGGAGTCTGAGGTGGGGCCCAGGGGGCCCACACCACCTCGTGGCGCAGCCCGACATGCTGCCGCGCGAGCACCAGGTGGGGCCGCTCTGGCCCACCTCTGGCCGTACCCTTTCATGTACTTGAACCCCCGAAAACCTAACAGACGTACGATGTTCAGAAATCCTCTTTGCCGCCACCATGAGGCGGAGAGGACAGAGAGAGAAAAGCTCTCCGGCAGGCTGCGTTGGCGTCGGCGAAATTCCTTCCAGGAGGGGGGAAATCATCGCCATCGTCACCGTCATCGAGCTGCACTCCATGACCATCGCCAACACCATCATTTCCACCGCCGATGCTGTCATCTCCATCGGTCCACTCCATTCCCGCTGTAACATCTAGGGGTAAACCTTGTGTATTTGATAGGGGAAACTCTCCCGGTGTTGATTACTCTTGTTATTGATGCTATTGAGTGAAACCGTTGAATTAGGGTTTATGTTCAGATTGTTATCCATCATTATATCTTCTCTGATCATTTACCATATGATGTGTTGTGAGTAGTTCGTTAAGTTCTTGAGGACATGGGAGAAGTCTAGATGTTAGTAGTGAACTATGTAGAGTAATATTTAATGTTTTGATATTAAGTTGTGGTGCCATTCTTCTAGTGGTGTCATGTGAACTTCGACTACATGACACTTCACTTTTATGGGCCCAGGGGAATGCATTGTGTACTCGGTTATTAATTGTGGAGTTGCCGGAATGACAGAAACCTAAACCCCCGTTGATATTCCGATGCATGAGGGATAGCAGGATCTCAGAGTTTAAGGCTATGGTAAGATTTATCTTAATTACTTTCTTGTATCAGATGCTTGCAAGGGGTATAATCATAAGTATGTATTAGTCCTAGGAAGGGCGGTGCATTAGAATAGATTCACCCACACGACACTTATCGAAACACTAAAGGTTAATCATCAATATGAAGCGAAAGCACTAGACAAAATTCCCGTGTGTTCTCAAGAACGTTTGGTCATCATAAATTGTGACGCCCAAAAATCTGTACTATGTAGATTTAAGCGATCTCGCCAAAATCCGCATAATAACGATTTTCGTTCGCCCACCAGACATAATGTGCATGCCGAAACATGCGCATTATGTGGGTGGAATTGTGATATCATTACAACAGTTCCGATACATCCACAAATACAACAGAAGATATAATTACAACAACGACTCGAACGAGTCAAGATACAAATGTTACAATACAAAGATACAAATGACAGCGGAAGCAAAATAGTATCGACTACGGATAATATGCAAATTGGACTAAGAGTCCTGAAGATAAGCAATGGCGCCATATCCCTGCCCAGCCAAGCCGGAGGGATTCCCAAGCTAACGTCGTCAGACTTCAAACCTGTTGACTGCACATAAAGCTCAACCCAAAAGAGGGTCAGGGCACTCCCTGGCAAGCAAAACCGACTTGTCTACTTTCTACACCATCTCCCAAAATATAGGGGAGGTGGACTTAGCGGCAGCAGCACTAGCAACCTAAAGAGACGCGCTACAACTTCCGTCTAAACAGAGAGGGATAAGAGAGCGCATAAGGTAACCAACTACTACTAACACCAAACATAACTCATTCTCGAATTAACCCCCTCAACCAAGTATGAGGAAGCATTTCGGGAAAACTCACACGTTAACAATTTTAGTTACCATTTATTGTAAAAATAATTCTATATTACTAGTCAGGTTAATTAAACATGATTAGGTGTAAGTTGTCTAGATCTTGTTAGCCAGCATCATCACCAAGTCGTCCATAACCGTGGACACGGCTCATCGATAAGATTATACCCTGCAGGGGTGCACTACTGGACCCATACTCGCATGATCAACCTAGTCAAAAACATTAGGGCCTTTCAACCCAACTCTTTTCCTTCACCGCAACAAGTCCAGGAGCCACGGGAGCTATGCTGGTCCCGGCCAAAAGGGTGCGGACTCCCGCAGGACACACCCCTCCGCACCAATAGGCCGCGCCCTATATGCATGTAACAAGGCACACCGCCAAAGTAAAATACTACACTAGTATCGATGCATATGAGACAAATGGAAAACCCGAACTAGGTGTAGCTCCCGGACAAGTCAAAGTTCCAGTCAAAGTCGAGGGGGGCTCCATTGGGCCTCCCACAAGTGGTTAGTGCGCTCACAATTGGATCTGAGGACAAAATCTCAGTTCCTAGGTCGACACTTAGCAGAACAAAGCACCTCGCAAGGCCTTCCGCCTGGTGCCTTATCTTTTAATTATATTACCCCAATAATATAACATTTTATTAAGGTAGAATAATCTATCAAGCTAAGCATATGAAATAAACGACCAACAGAGGACTCGCACAGCCAACTCTAAGCATGCGCTACGACTCGCAAGGCTAACAGATAAACATTCAACAGGTGATGGGATGTGGGGATAAAGCTGTATAGGCTGCAGGATAAACAAGTGATGGGATCGCAATGAAGAAGCGAATACTAGGGTAGCAGAGATCAACGTCAGGAATGAAAGACAATGTGATGAGCACATCCATACTGTTGTTCCCTCTCCAATACATGATGATGACATGAGATTTGCTGCAAAGAAGAAGTCCAATGATGAGGTTCGAATTGGACCAATGACAAGAGCTCGAACCAAGTTACTTCAGCAACAAGTGAACTCGCTCTTAGTTGAATATGATGTTTGTGTTAATGAGAATTTTATACTGCCTAAGTCTATGCATTTATGTATGATCAGGTTTATTAATAACACAAGCGTTGGAGGAGGAGACGAGCTACCATAAGGAGAAGGGCAATCACTGATTTCCAATATCAGCAAGTGCGCGAGGGAGGAGAGGGAGGCCGGCGCACAAGGGCAATGAAGGAGATCACACGTTTGCACGTTAGAGGGATCAAGTGGCGCACTAGGACATAACATATGAAGATATTAGTCTAAGGTGCAATGCATGAGGCCTGCGTGCCCTGTTTAGGCCGAACCCACCATGGGTCGGTTTGTATCAGTCCGAGTCGAAGCAGGTTTGAGTTCAGGTCCGAATTAAGTCCTACTTTCGGCCAACCCCTTTAAATAGCCAACGGCTGCGCCCTAGAGGGTTAGACCACGTTTAGATAAACCCTAGTTTTGGTTGAACAGCAAAAGCTTTCCTCTGAAATAATACATCTCCAATTCGTATCGATCTGGACAGTTGAACCGCAATTGAAGTGTGATCTGTTTCTTCCATTGGGAATTAGTAGATTGCAATTATACCGTTTCGTGGTCGACGACTACGTGTGCAAGTGTGTGAAGTCGTGAATATCCGAAGTGTAGAGAGCTGTTGCATTGTCTACAGGGATCTAGCGAGGAGAGTTCATCGGTGACACCAAGTTATCCACCATCCGCCATCGACGTGCTCAACGAGAAGATCGGGCAACCCCATATCATCTGGTATCAGATTTCCAGCGTTTACTCGGTGAGCATCCACAAATCCACCCCGTAGATTAGTTTATTTTCGTCCTATATAAAAAAGCCAAAAACAAATTAGGGTTAGATTTCGCCTTAGCCTAGATAGCATCGATTGCATCTCTAGTTTGCTGTTCGTGTTGATCCGTTGCGTTTTCCTTTATTTTCCGTTTGTGTCTTCGTGTTTGTTTAGGTTTAGGGTTTAGTCTTTCCGTGTCAAGTTTGAGTTTGTTTCGGAGTCCTTGTAAAAAAATCAAAAAAAAAAAAATTCAGTTGTTTCCGACGTCCGTTCAGTTTCCGTCTCTGGATCGGCAGTTTCGAGCAACGTCGCTGTTTTCGTCAATCTTTCCGTTTCCGACTCCGTGTCGTAGACAGTTTCCGGCAGAAATTCATAGCGCCATAACTTTTGCATACGAACTCCGATTTGGACGATTTTTAGCTTGTTTTGAAGAGGAGACCAAAGCGAAGGCAGCCAAACTCACTGCGTCTGTTTACGGCTTTTCGACGTCTCAGAATCCCCAAAAAACGTCGGAAAGTATTTCTTTTTGCCACTTTTGTGCTCAAACTTTAGACACAACCCTTCTACAGCAGTGTTAGGAGCTTACCCATATAGGACTAGCTAACGTTTTGTGCTCCCAGGCTGCTCCATATCGTGTGTCTTGTGTCTATCAAATTGCTGGCCATAGAACATTGAAAAAGTCAAAAAAAAAAGACAGTAATCAAAAAAAAATTCAGAGAAAAGAAGAGGCCAAAGTGCATATCATCCTTTGTGACACGACTAGTTCTTGAGCAATCTTGCGCCTGCGTCTACTCTTTGAGCAACGTGCTACTGTCCTTCCAGTGCATTGCAACACGAGCTATACTTCGGACATATCTCCATATACTTGTGCTCAGTCCTAGAGTTGCTTTGCCCCAATTTTCTACACGTGTGTGTTTCCTGTGTCTTTGTGTATCACACGAGCAGCAAATAGGATTTGTAGTTGGTGTTGTTAGGATTCCATACCTACAGCTCCACCATTCATACCCTGCCTTGTCGTGTGACCATTTTCATACCCTGATATTCACTTCATCACATCCGTGCATTTAGTCCTCACTACGATCGGGTACGCATTGCTATTCACTTTGGAATTTTCAGATTACCTTTTCTTATTGGTTGAGTGAGTTGTGAGCGTACCACCATATCGATTTTGTTTTTGCACTAACCTACTAATCATGTCTTCTAGTGATGAGATTGTGATGCAGAAAAAGGATGCGAATACTACTGTCACCTGGAGCGACTATGAGCATTTGCGTGATCACTTGGGCAGGCTGTTTGAGAAAAATACTGACGCCGTTGCCAACGACATACAAGTCATGCAGCTCAAGTTCGACGCCACTGACACCACAGTGAATACCATTCAAACCAAGGTTGATACTCTCCAAACGAGTGTGCACACCTTACAGCAGTCCATTGATGCGTTGCGTCATACTTTGGACCAACGGCAGCCGCACCAACAACAATTTGATGATGCTTTTGAGGAGGCCAGTGTGCATGGCGAAAATATGAATGCTCCTGGCCACGGTCGTGCTCACTATAATCAGGGCCGTGGTGTGCTTCCATTGGGCCGTGCTCAGCGTGTACCTCTCCACGGACAAGATGATCCACTAGGAAAACCCAAGTTCTCTATTCCACGGTTTGAGGGATCCACGGATGTTGAAGAGTATCTCACATGGGAGCTGAAGATAGAAACATTATGGCGCTTACATGACTATACAGAAGAGAGGAAGGTCAAGCTTGCGTCTTCTGAATTTGATGGATATGCATTGCGTTGGTGGGATGACCTTGTGCAAAACCGCCACGCTGACAATGAAGTTCCTTTTCTTACATGGCCTGAGATGAAGGCTGTTATGAGAGCTCGTTTTGTTCCCTCTAATTATTTGCGCTTAGTTTTTGACAAATTGACACAATTGAAGCAAGGGACTATGACAGTTGATGCATACTACATGGAGATGGAGATGTTGTTACAGCGTGCACGTGTTCGGGAGTCCGTTGAGATGACTATGCAGCGCTTTCTTCATGGATTAAAGTTCACCATCAAGGGTATTGTGCGACATCATCACTACACCAATATGAATGAGCTCTTACACCATGCAAGGGAGGCTGAATCACACCTTGCTGAAGAGGCACAAATCAAAGCACGCTACACTAGTTCTGGGCGTTTCTCTAGTAGGGCGCCATCAACCTCGGCTGCACCAATCGAGGGACAGCCAAGCCGCGCATCGTCCTCCTATTCTAGACCAGCCTCCACTGCTCCTGTTTCTAGGAGACCAGCCGCACCCGCTGCTAGTACTGATTCGTCTATGTCCACAACCCGCAATAGGGACATGAGTTGCCACACATGTGGGGGCAAAGGTCAGTTTAAGAAAGATTGCCCCAACAGGAAAGTTATGCTTATTAATGAGAACAATGAGTATGAAACAGGTGATGATGCTGATCCTAATGCGGATGATGATGATGGCTATACAAGTGATGAGGCCGTTGATGCTTTTGCTGCAGCAGCCCCTGCTATTGTTGTGTCACCACGCACATTGAGTGTACAACCACATGTGGATTCTCAGCGTTGCAATCTGTTTCAAACAAAGGCACTTGTAGGTCACAATAAAGCTTGCAAAGTTATCATTGATGGAGGTAGTTGCAGAAATCTTGCAAGTAAAGAGTTGTGTGCCAAACTGAAGTTGACATATTTACCTCATCCAAACCCATACTATATTCAGTGGTTGAGTGATAATGGTGAGATGAAGGTGAGTCACATGGTGCGTGTAAATTTTGAGATAGGGCCATACAAGGATTCCATCGAGTTTGATGTGGTGCCTATGACTGTTTGTCACCTTTTATTGGGACGGCCTTGGCTGTACGATCGCCATGTGCAACACAATGGGCGTGCCAATACATATCACTTGGAGTTCAAGGGCAAGAAAATTAATTTGCAGCCCATGTCACCGCAGCAAATAGTGAATGAGTCTCGCCAGAAAACAGAAGTAAACTTAGAAAAAACACCAGGGAAGGAGAAAATTGTAACAACTGTGAGTGATATAACGAAAAGTGAGAGAGTGCCTAATTTGTTGATATTGGCCACCAAAGATGATATGAGAGACTTTCGTGAGGATCCTACAGCCATGCCTCTTGTGCTCATGTACAAGGGCGAGGTTTTGGTTTCTAATGACATGCAACCTGTTTCTCTTGGTGTGTCTACTGTTTTGCAGGATTATGATGATGTTTTTCCAGCGGAGGTGCCCGCAGGTTTGCCACCTTTGCGTGGAATTGAGCACCAAATTGATCTCATCCCGGGCGCCACACTTCCTAACCGCGAGCCGTATCGCACAAATCCAGAAGAGACGAAAGAGATACAACAACAAGTGCAAGCACTACTCGACAAGGGGTACATTCGTGTCTCTCTTAGCCCTTGCGATGTTCCTGTAATTTTGGTTCCTAAGAAAGATGGTACATGGCGTATGTGTGTAGATTGTCGCGCTATTAATAACATCACTATTCGATATCGTCAGCCTATTCCACGCTTAGAAGATATGCTTGATGAATTAAGTGGTGCTGCTATTTTCTCTAAGATTGATTTGCGTAGTGGATACCATCAAATTAGGATGAACGAGGGGGATGAATGGAAAACTGCTTTCAAAACAAAATTTGGCTTATATGAGTGGCTAGTTATGCCTTTTGGTCTTACTAATGCACCTAGCACATTTATGCGTTTAATGAATCATGTTTTGGGAGACTTCATTGGTAAATTCGTGGTTGTGTATTTTGATGATATACTAGTTTACAGCCGCACTGAATCTGAACATTGTGATCATCTTAGACAAGTTTTGCAAGTGTTACGTGATGCAAAATTATATGCTAATCTTGAGAAGTGCACTTTTGCCAAAGATAAGGTGATATTTTTAGTCAATGTTGTATCTAAGAATGGGGTAGAGGTAGATTCATCTAAAATTGAAGCAATTCAGAATTGGCCTACTCCCATGAACGTGAGTCAAGTACGTAGTATTCATGGTCTTGCTGGTTTTTATAGGCGTTTTGTGAAAGACTTTAGTACTATTGCTGCACCCTTGACTGAATTAACTAAGAAAGGTGTACCTTTTGTGTGGGGCGCTGCCCAAGACATTGCTTTTGATGAGCTGAAACGTTTGCTTACTTCTGCACCTTTGCTTGCATTACCAGATTTTAATAAACAATTCGAAATTGAGTGTGATGCTAGTGGCATAGGAATTAGTGGTGTTTTGATGCAAGAAGGTAGACCTATTGCTTATTACAGCGGGAAATTTTCTGGTGCTAGATTAAACTACCCTATTTATGATAAAGAATTGTATGCACTTGTTCGTGTTCTTGAGGTTTGGCAACATTATTTGTGGCCAAAAGAATTTATCATACATTCTGATCATGAAGCTTTGAAATATCTGAAAGCTCAATCTAACTTGCCTAGGCATCTTGCTAAGTGGGTTGAGTTCATTGAGTCGTTTCCCTACATCATAAAGTATGAGAAAGGGAAGGATAATGTTGTGGCTGATGCTCTCTCTAGGAAGAACATGTTATTGACACATTTGGATGTTAAAATTCCTGGTTTGGAGAGTTTATGTGATTTATATTCTACTGATCATGATTTTGCTGAACCATACCGCGTATGTCTGCTCAAACACGCATGGGATAAGTTTCACATACATGATAGATTTCTGTTTCGAGCTAACAAATTATGTGTTCCAGAATCGTCGGTGCGTTTGTTGTTGTTGCAGGAATCACATGCAGGTGGTTTGATGGGCCATTTTGGGCGTGAGAAGACCTTACTCATGCTCGCTGATCACTTTTATTGGCCCAAGATGAGGCGTGACGTGGACAGATTTGTTCGTCGCTGTGTTACATGCAATACATCCAAGTCAAAGCTGAAGCCTCACGGTTTGTATACACCACTACCGGCACCTAACACGCCATGGGCAGATATTAGTATGGATTTTGTGTTAGGTTTACCACGCACTAAAAGAGGACATGATAGTATTTTTGTAGTAGTGGATAGGTTCTCTAAGATGGCACACTTTATTACATGCCACAAGAGCGACAATGCATCGCATGTTGCTAATCTGTTTTTCAGGGACATCGTGCGCATTCATGGAGTACCTAGGACGACTGTTTCTGATCGTGATGTCAAGTTCATGAGCTACTTCTGGAAGACATTGTGGGGCAAGCTTGGGACGAAGTTGCTGTTCAGCACAACGTGTCATCCCCAAACAGATGGTCAAACGGAGGTGGTGAATCGAACTTTGTCACAGTTGCTGCGAGCTATGATCAAGAAAAATTTGCGTGAATGGGAGGAGTGTTTGCCACATGTTGAGTTCGCGTATAATCGAGCGGTGCACTCTACCACTCAGCTTTGTCCTTTTGAGGTGGTGTATGGCTTCAAACCAATTACACCGCTGGATTTATTGCCTCTACCGTTGCATGAGAGAGTCAATATGGAGGCATCAAAACGAGCAGCTTATGTGAAGAAAATTCATGAGAAGACTCGAGAGGCAATTGAGAAGAAAGGAAAGCACATTGCTGCTGCAAGAAATCAGTCCCGCAAGCAAGTTTTGTTTCAGCCCGGAGACATGGTTTGGGTGCATTTGCGGAAGGACATATTTCCACATTTGCGAAATTCGAAGTTGAAGCCACGTGGTGCTGGTCCTTTTGAGGTTATTGCAAAGATAAATGACAATGCCTACTCCATTGATCTTCCTATGGCCGAGTTTGGTGCTGTTAGCAATAGTTTCAACGTTGCTGATTTGTCACCGTATGATGGAGATGACCTTGGAGCGTCGAGGTCGACGCCTTTTGAAGGGGGGGGGGGGGGAGATGATGAGGACATCCATACTGTTGTTCCCTCTCCAATACATGATGATGACATGAGACTTGCTGCAAAGAAGAAGTCCAATGATGAGGTTCGAATTGGACCAATGACAAGAGCTCGAACCAAGTTACTTCAGCAACAGGTGAACTCGCTCTTAGTTGAATATGATGTTTGTGTTAATGAGAATTCTATACTGCATAAGTCTATGCATTTATGTATGATCAGGTTTATTAATAACACAAGCATTGGAGGAGGAGACGAGCTACCACAAGGAGAAGGGCAATCACTGATTTCCAATATCAGCAAGTGCGCGAGGGAGGAGAGGGAGGCCGGCGCACAAGGGCAATGAAGGAGATCATACGTTTGCACGTTAGAGGGATCAAGTGGCGCACTAGGACATAATGTATGAAGATATTAGTCTAAGGTGCAATGCATGAGGCCTGCGTGCCCTGTTTAGGCCGAACCCACCATGGGTCGGTTTGTATCAGTCTGAGTCGAACCAGGTTTGAGTTCAGGTCCGAATTAAGTCCTACTTTCGGCCAACCCCTTTAAATAGCCAAGGGCTGCGCCCTAGAGGGTTAGACCACGTTTAGATAAACCCTAGTTTTGGTTGAACAACGAAAGCTTTCCTCTGAAATAATATATCTCCAATCCGTATCGATCTGGAGAGTTGAACCGCAATTGAAGTGTGATCTGTTTCTTCCATTGGGAATTAGTAGATTGCAATTATACCGTTTCGTGGTCGACGGCTACGTGCGCAAGTGTGTGAAGTCGTGAATATCCGAAGGGTAGAGAGCTATTGCATTGGCTGCAGGGATCTAGCGAGGAGAGTTCATCGATGACACCAAATTATCCACCATCGACGTGCTCAACGAGAAGATCGGGCAACCCCATATCACAATGTATAGGTAAACAAGCAAACTTTGCTTGCCTGGAGTCCCGCAAGGAAGCAGATCTTGTCGTTGCTCACACATCTCAACGTCGTATCCGCGAAGAAGCAACAAACACTGGAAAGCGTAAAAGATGCATTTTATAACTACGGAAAAAGATCCAGCATGACCATATGAGAATGATGCATGGCATGGCGAGATGCAATACAAAATCAATTAATCCAAATTAAGCGGGAAAACATTCCCGGCAATTAATATTTAGGTGCAAGTTATTTATTTACCAGCAATATTAAATGTTGGTTAACATGGCAACACATGGCATGGATGATCTAATTAAATTGAATGGAATAGGACATTATATATTTAGTACCCCACACATTCCATATTGAATTATTTAGGTGATTTGCTACACCACCAAACCCAAGAGATGCAACACATGCAATTATGATGCGATATGCACATGATAGATGACTTTTTATAAAATAGGTAAGGCTAGAGTTTGGGTCCGTACGTCGGATCGGGTGAACTAGGGTTCGTAACCGACATCTTCGATCCGTAGAGGAAGTAGTCGCTCGTCGTGGAAGTAGTCGTCACGGACCCGGGGCATCGTCGTTTGTTGGTGTCGTGGAAGTGGTCGGGTAGTCGTGGCACGTAGGAGCACCATGAAGGGTGGACAAACACGGACAACAAAGCGACGCCGGGGTGTTGCGGACATTTTGTCGAACACCCGTCGTGTGGCGGACGCGGGGGACACCGGACGGAGAAGACGTGCACCCGGCCGGAAGAGGCAGCGGGGACGGCGACGTGGTGCGGGCGAAACGCACGGCGGCGGCGACGGCGGCTAGGGACTCGGGGCGTCGGGTGGAGGTAGCTGGCGGCAGGCGCAGTGCGACAGCGAGCGCGTGGCGGCGGGAGGAGACGGAGGCGCGCGGGCGCGAGCACGCGGAGGCACTGCGTGGGCGGCGGCGGCGCGGACGCGCGCATCGCGGCGGCAGCGGCAGGGCGCGGAGGCGACCGGGAGCGGCGCGGCGTGGAGAACGCGAGCGGGAGGCGCAGGGGCCGGCGCAGGCGACGCGATGCGGAGGATGCTAGCGGTGGGGTGTGCTCGGCTGCGGCCTGCGGGCGGCGCGGCGGCGCGGGCGCAGCACGCGAGCAGCGGCAGAGGGCGGCCGACGGCGAGGCGGAGTCGCGGCGGCGGTGCTGTAGGCGGCCGGGGCAGGGCGGACGGAGAGGCGCAACGGCAAGGCAGCGGCGGCGGTGCAAGGCGGTGGGCGCACGCGGCCCCGGCTGGGGAGGCGGTGGCGCTGGGAGCAGCCGGCGGCCGGCAGCGGGAGAGGCAGAGCGCGGCATGGCGCAGCGGCCGGCGGGAGGCGGCGGCGGCGCGCGCTGGCTCGGGGAGGCGACCGGAGGCGAGCGGCCCGGGGCGGCGCGGATGCGGCCGGCGGTGGAGGCGACGGGCCGGTGGCGGCCAGAGGCGGGGCCGGAGGCGCAGGGGAAGGCTGGGGCTCGGGGAGCTCGGCAGGAGCACGGGCCTGCTCTCCCGTGCGGCTCGGGAGGAGATGGTGCGTGCGGAGGAGGAAGAGGAAAGAAGGAAAGAAAAAAAAGAAAGAAAAGGAAAGAAGAGAAAAGAAAAAGGAGAGAAAGGAAAAAGGGAAAAGAAAAAGAGAGAAAGGGGAGGGGGTGGCTGCAAAAATTACAGGGGGTGGGAAAAGTTTTCAGGGGGACAAAACCTAGGGTTTGGGTTAGGTGGGCTTTGGGCTTTATTTTTCTCCCTTTTAAACTTTTCTGTTTTATGTTTTTAAAACAAAAACGAAAAGGAATTTGAACACGAATCTTATACAAAATATTTTTAGTTTTCAATAGACAATTTAATAAACTAGTTTTTAACATTTGCAAAAGATTTTTAAATAACTAATTTTTAATTAATTTGAAAAGCATTCGAATTTAATTATGAAAATTTAATTTAAATGCAACAAATTAAATTAATGACATGCAATGCGATGCCATGTCGATGCAAAAAAGAAAAACACACAAAACTTAAAGGGGATAAAATCCTGGGGCGTTACAATCGACACCACTAACAAGGGATCGCGTCCCGCGATCCACGCCGAGACCACAAGAAGAGAGGGGTAACTACCGAGTCTTCCGGCTCCGTGAAAAACTTCTCGACACCACTAACAAGGGATTGTTGCTCCACATCGAAATTCTCGACACCACTAACAAGAAGTTCTGACTCCACCTTGAACTTCTCGACACCACTAACAAAAAGGAGTTGCTCCGTCGATGCTGATTTCCGAAGATCAAACCTAAGAGGATAAAAGGCAAGAAAATCGTCCACCCACTCGTAGCATCCTAAACTTTGAAAGTTGGCTAAGAGAAGAGACTCCAAAACAAGTAAGGTAAGAGGAGAAATAGAATTGAGGTAAGGAATAAATAGAAACCTAATGAGATATTTTCAAAAATAATTTAAGTGAAATAGTTTTCGACACTCTAGAAACAACGACCGTTAGCGAGGTTATCCTACATGCTTTTGCGGACCCGCTGCTTCAATAACCAATCGTATCGAAACAACAAGGAGATCGAAACCAAGGCTCTGATACCACTTTGTGACGCCCAAAAATCGGTACTATGTAGATTTAAGCGATCTCGCCAAAATCCGCATAATAACGATTTTTGGTCGCCCACCAGACATAATGTGCATGCCGAAACATGCGCATTATGTGGGTGGAATTGTGATATCATTACAACAGTTCCGATACATCCACAAATACAACAGAAGATATAATTACAACAACGACTCGAACGAGTCAAGATACAAATGTTGCAATACAAAGATACAAATGGCAGCGGAAGCAAAATTGTATCCGACTACGGATAAGATGCAAATTGGACTAAGAGTCCTGAAGATAAGCAATGGCGCCATATCCCTGCCCAGCCAAGCCGGAGGGATTCCCAAGCTAACGTCGTCAGACTTCAAACCTGTTGACTGCACATAAAGCACAACCCAAAAGAGGGTCAGGGCACTCCCTGGCAAGCCAAACCGACTTGCCTACTTTCTACACCATCTCCCAAAATATAGGGGAGGTGGACTTAGCGGCAGCAGCACTAGCAACCTAAAGAGACGCGCTACAACTTCCGTCTAAACAGAGAGGGATAAGAGAGCCCATATGGTAACCAACTACTACTAACACCAAACATAACCCATTCTCGAATTAACCCCCTCAACCAAGTATGAGGAAGCAATTCGGGAAAACTCACACGTTAACAATTTTAGTTACCATTTATTGTAAAAATAATTCTATATTACTAGTCAGGTTAATTAACAATGATTAGGTGTAAGTTGTCTAGATCTTGTTAGCCAGCATCATCACCAAGTCGTCCATAACCGTGGACACGGCTCATCGATAAGATTATACCCTGCAGGGGTGCACTACTGGACCCATACTCGCATGATCAACCCAGTCAAAAACATTAGGGCCTTTCAACCCAACTCTTTTCCTTCACCGCAACAAGTCCAGGAGCCACGGGAGCTATGCTGGTCCCGGCCAAAAGGCTGCGGACTCCCGCAGGACACACCCCTCCGCACCAACAGGCCGCGCCCTATATGCATGTAACAAGGCACACCGCCAAAGTAAAATACTACACTAGTATCGATGCATATGATACAAATGGAAAACCCGAACTAGGTGCAGCTTCTGGACAAGTCGAAGTTCCAGTCAAAGTCGAGGGGGGCTCCATTGGGCCTCCCACAAGTGGTTAGTGCGCTCAAAATTGGATCTGAGGACAAAATCTCAGTTCCTAGGTCGACACTTAGTAGAACGAAGCACCTCGCAAGGCCCTCCGCCTGGTGCCTTATCTTTTAATTATATTACCCCAATAATATAACATTTTATTAAGGTAGAATAATCTATCAAGCTAAGCATATGAAATAAACGACCAACAGAGGACTCGCACAACCAACTCTAAGCATGCGCTACGACTCGCAAGGCTAATAGATAAACATTCAACAGGTGATGGGATGTGGGGATAAAGTTGTATAGGCTGTAAGTTCAAAAAAAAAAAGCTGTATAGGCTGCAGGATAAACATCTGATGGGATCGCAATGAAGAAGCGAATACTAGGGTAGCAGAGATCAACGGCAGGAATGAAAGACAATGTATAGGTAAACAAGGAAACTTTGCTTGCCTGGAATCCCGCATGGAAGCAGATCTTGTCGTTGCTCACACATCTCAACGTCGTATCCGCGAAGAAGCAACAAACACTGGAAAGCGTAAAAGATGCATTTTATAACTACAGCAAAAGATCCAGCATGACCATATGAGAATGATGCATGGCATGGCGAGATGCAATACAAAATCAATTAATCCAAATTAAGCGGGAAAGCATTCCCGGCAATTAATATTTAGGTGCAAGTTATTTATTTACCAGCAATATTAAATGTTGGTTAACATGGCAACACATGGCATGGGTGATCTAATTAAATTAAATGGAATAGGGCATTATATATTAATTACCCCACACATTCCATATTGAATTATTTAGGTGATTTGCTACACCACCAAACCCAAGAGATGCAACACATGCAATTATGATGCGATATGCACATGATAGATGACATTTTATAAAATAGGTAGGGTTAGGGTTTGGGTCCGTACGTCAGATCGGGTGAACTAGGGTTCGGAACCGACATCTTCGATCCGTAGAGGAAGTAGTTGCGTCGTGGAAGTATCCGTCGCGGACCCGGGGCATCGTCGTTTGTCGGTGTCGTGGAAGTGGTCGGGTAGTCGTGGCACGTAGGAGCACCATGAAGGGTGGACAAACACGGACAACAAAGCGACGCCGGGGTGTTGCGGACATTTTGTCGAACACCCGTCGTGCGGCGGACGCGGGGGACACCGGACAGAGAAGACGCGCACCGGGCCGGAAGAGGCAGCAGGGACGGTGACGTGGCGCGGGCGAAACGCACGGCGGCGGCGACGGCGGCCAGGGACGCGGGGCGTCGGGTGGAGGTAGCCGGCGGCGGGCGCAGCGCGACAGTGAGCGCGTGGCGGCGGGAGGAAACGGAGGCGCGCGGGCGCGAGCACGCGGAGGCACTGCGTGGGCGGCGGCGGCGCGGACGCGCGCAGCGCGGCGGCAGCGGCTGGGCGCGGCGCGTCGTGGAGAATGCGAGCGGGAGGCGCAGGGGCCGGCGCGGGCGACGCGATGCGGAGGATGCTAGCGGCGGGGTGTGCTCGGCTGCGGCCTGCGGGCGGCGCGGGCGCAGCACGTGAGCAGCGGCAGAGGGCGGCCGGCGGCGAGGCGGAGTCGCGGCGGCGGCGCTGGAGGCGGCCGGGGCAGGGCGGACGGAGAGGCGCAGCGGCAAGGCAGCGGCGGCGGTGCAAGGCGGAGGGCGCACGCGGCCGTGGCTGGGGAGGCGGTGGCGCGGGAGCGGCCGGCGGCCGGGAGCGGGAGAGGCAGGGCGCGGCGTGGCGCAGCGGCCGGCGGGAGGCGGTGGCGGCGCGCGCTGGCTCGGGAAGGCGACCAGAGGCGAGCGGCCCGGGGCGGCGCGGATGCGGCCGGCGGTGGAGGCGGCGGGGCGGCGGCGGCCGGAGGCGGGGCCGGAAGCGCAGGGGAAGGCCGGGGCTCGGGGAGCTCGGCAGGAGCACGGGCCTGCTCTCCCGTGCGGCTCGGAAGGAGATGGTGCGTGCGGAGGAAGAGGAAAGAAGGAAAGGAAAAAAAGAAAGAAAAGGAAAGGAAAGAAGAGAAAAGAAAAAGGACAGAAAGGAAAAAGGGAAAAAGAAAAAGAGAGAAAGGGGAGGGGGTGGCTGCAAAAATTACAGGGGGTGGGAAAAGTTTTCAGGGGGACAAAACCTAGGGTTTGGGTTAGGTGGGCTTTGGGCTTTATTTTTCTCCCTTTTAAACTTTTCTCTTTTATATTTTTAAAACAAAAATGAAAAGGAATTTGAACACGGATCTTATACTAAATATTTTTAGTTTTCAATAGAGAATTTAATAAACTAGTTTTTAACATTTGCAAAAGATTTTTAAATAACACATTTTTAATTAATTTGAAAAGCATTCAAATTTAATTGTGGAAATTTAATTTAAATGCAACAAATTAAATTAATGACATGCAATGCGATGCCATGTCGATGCAAAAATAAAAACACACAAAACTTAAAGGGGATAAAATCCCGGGGCGTTACATAAATAAAAAAACCGGCTTCTCTTTGCTCTCAAAAGGATTGGGCCACTCGCTGCAATTATAATTTCCGCGCTCTATTTACTCGCACTTTATATATCTGTGATATCAAAGTCTACTGAAAAATTGACTACAAGTATTTACAGTGAAATCCTCATCAAGACTGCCTGTCAACACCTTGTGCTCCTCATTGGGTTCGACACCCCCTATACTTATGGGTCATCAAGACTATTTTTTGGCGTTGTTGCCGGGGAGTGAAGCGCTATTGGTGAGTGGAATTGGTAAGGAAAACTTTAACTGTAAGTGTTGTTTTTATTTCTGTCTCCTTATTTGCTTAATAATGGAGAGAGGAAATGTTGCTTTCCTGTTTGGAAAGTCTTCTACCGCTGCTGAGGTAGAAATGAGGCGCCACATGATGATATTGTGCCATTTAAAATACCTATGAAAATTATTGATTGTGTTATGAATAACCGCTATATAGGGGATGGAGAGTTCCACCCTGGTGATCATTTACTGTTTTTACATGAATTATGCGAGTTGTTCAAGTGTGCAGGTATTAAAATGGATGAAATCAGGAATAAATTATTCTCCATATAACTTGCTCGGAGCTGCGCATTGGTATAAACTGCTGAAGAACAGGGATTCTCTTGGATGAGATGAAATGGTACCTCTCTTTTATTCTAAATTTTATCCTCCAAGTGAAATTCACCAAGATCAGAATTCAATATATAATTTCTGGCCTCATGATGGAGAAAGTATTACCCAACAATGGGGGAGATTGAAGGAATTAATGCTCAAATGCCCCATTCACGAGATTCCCGGTAATATCATCGTTGATAACTTCTATGCAAGACTCTTCTTTCAAGATAAAACATTATTGGATATTTCTTGTGCTGGATCATTCACTCGTAATAAGGAGTTTAAATGTCATCTTTTTGATCGTATTGAAGAAAATACTGAAGCATGGGAGAACGACAAAGGTAGGGGTCAGGTATAAAATATGACTTTGAATGCATTAAGACTTTCATGATTACTGATGCATTTCGAAATATTAATAAAACTTATGGTCTTGACTCTCAAGTTGTTGCAAATTATTATAAATCCTTTGCAGTCTATTTTCGTTTTCCCAATAAGGGGTTTGAAAAATATCATGAACCTTATAAAGATATATCTATTGCTAAAACTCCTTATGAAACCGAATTTCCTAGTGAGGATTTTAGAGTAGAACAACTTGCTTCTATTGCTCTTGCACCTAGTAATTATATTCAACAATTTATGGAAGATCATGAGAGTGAAACTTTTATGGAACGAAGGAATGAACTTGACGACATATTCCTTCATCAACCTATTCTTAAATATAATTTAAAAGTGGAAGACTTGGGTAAAACATTTCCACCTAAAGAGGATCATGTCTTTGATTTAAAACCTTTCCCTGATAATCTTAAGTATGCTCATCTTGATGATAAGAAAATATATCCTGTTATTATTAGTGCTAACCTTTTAGGTAAAGAAGAAGAAAGATTGTTGGAAGTATTGAAGAAACACCGTGGAGCTATGGGTTGTACTTTGGATGATTTGAAAGGGATTTCTCCTACTATATGTCAACATTGTATTAATATGGAGCCCGATGCAAAGCCAGTTGTTGAACATCAACGTCGTTTAATCCCTAAGATGAAATAAGTGGTAAGAAATGAGGTATTAAAACTTCTTGATGCTGGTATTATTTATCCTATTGCTGATACTAGATGGGTTAGTCTTGTGCACCATGTCCCTAAGAAAGGTGGAATTACTGTTGTACCTAATGATAATGATGAGCTTATTCCTCAAAGAGTAGTTGTTGGTTCTAGAATGTGCATTGATTTTAGAAAGGTTAATAAAGTTACTAAGAAAGATCATTATCCATTACCCTTTATCGATCAAATGTTGGAGAGATTAGGCAATAAAACGCATTTTTGTCTTCTTGATGGTTATTCTAGTTTCTCTCAAATTGCTGCTAAAACTCAAGATCAAGAGAAAAGGACGTTTACTTGTCCTTATGGTACTTATGCTTATAGATGAATGCCTTTTGGTTTATGTAATGCTCCTGCTACTTTTCAAAGATGTATGTCTGCTATCTTTCATGGTTTTTGTGAGGAAATTGTGGAGGTATTCATGGACGATTTGTCGGACTATGACACTTCTTTTGATAATTGCTTGCACAATCTTGATAAGGTTTTGCAGAGATGTGAAGAAAATAATATTGTTCTTAATTGGGAGAAATGCCACTTTATAGTTAATGAAGGGATTGTTCTTGGACATAAAATTTCTGAACGAGGTATTGAAGTTGATAGAGCTAAAGTGGAGGCAATTGAGAAAATGCCTTGCCCTAGAGATGTTAAAGGTACTCGTAGTATTCTTGGTCATGCTGGTTTTTATAGAAGGTTTAACAAAGACTTTGCTAAGGTATCAAAGCCTCTTACTAATCTCTTGCTATATACCATTTGTGTTTGATGATGATTGTAAGGAAGCTTTTGAGACTCTAAAGAAAGCTTTAATAACTGCTCCTATTTTTCAACCACCTGATTGGAATTTACCATTTGAAATTATGTGTGATGCTAGTGATTTTGCTATTGGTGCTGTTCTTGGACAAAGAATAGATAAAAAAGTTAAATGTTATTCATTATGCTAGTAAGACTCTTGATGCTGCTCAAAAGAATTATGCTACAACTGAAAAAGAATTTCTAGCTGTTGTCTTTGCTTGCGATATTCAGAAAATATATTGTTGATTCTAAAGTTATTATTCATACTGATCATGCTGTAATTAGATACCTTATCGAAAAGAAAGATGCAAAGCCTAGGCTTATTAGATGGGTATTACTTTTGCAAGAATTCGATTTGCATATTATGGATAGGAAAGGTGCTGAAAATCCTGTTGCTCATAATTTTTCTAGATTGGAAAACATTTCTTATGATCCTATACCTGTTAATGATAGTTTTCCAACTGAACAATTAGCTGCAATTAGGGTGAGTTCACGAGATAGTCCTTGGTATGCAGATTACGCTAACTTTATTGTTTCGAAGTATTTGTCTCCAACCTTTTCAGCTCAACAAAGAAGAAAATTCTTTTATGACTTGAGGCATTATTTCTGGGATGACCCACACTTATATAAAGAAGGAGTTGATGGTATTATGTGAAGATGTGTTCCAGAGTATGAACAAAAAGAGATATTGAGAAAGTGCCATAGTAGTGCTTATGGAGGACATCACGCTGGAGATAGAACTGCACAAAAGGTTTTACAATCAGGTTTTTATGGCCTACTCTTTTTTAAAGATGCAAGAAAGTTTATTTTATCTTGTGATGAATGTCAAAGAGTTGGTAATATCTCTAGACGAAATGAAATGCCTATTAATTATTCTCTTGTTATTGAACTGTTTGATTGTTGGGGATTTGACTTTATGGGTCCTTTCCCTTCTTCAGAAGGTAATACTCATATAATTGTTGCTGTTGATTATGTTACTAAATGGGTAGAAGTTATATCTACTAAAAGTGTTGATGGCGAGACATCATTAAAAATACTTCAAGATATAATTTTCCCTAGGTTTGGTGTTCCTAGATATCTTATGACTGGTGGAGGCTCTCATTTTATTCATGGTGGTTTTAGAAAAGTTCTTGCTAAATATGGTGTTAATCATAGAATTGCTCCAGCTTATCATCCTCAAACTAGTGGGCAAGCAGAACTATCAAATAAAGAAATTAAATCTATCTTGCAAAAGATTGTTAATAGAACGAGGAAGAATTGGGCTAGTAAATTAAATGATGCATTGTGGGCTTATAGAACTGCTTATAAAAATCCCATGGGTATGTCTCCTTACAAAATGGTTTATGGAAAAGCTTGTCACTTGCCTTTAGAATTAGAACACAAAGCTTATTGGGCAGTGAGAGAACTAAATAGAGATTCTAAACTTGCTGGTGAGAATATATTACTTAATTTAAGTTCTCTAGATGAATGGACAAGTGAAGCTTATGAAAATGCTAAACTCCTTAAAGAAAAATTTAAGAGATGACATGATAGGAGAATCCTCAAGGGAGAGTTCCATGTTGGTGAGAAAGTTCTATTGTATAGCTCTCATCTTAGATTCTTTGCAGGGAAATTACTCTCCAAGTGGGAAGGACCATATGTCATTGTGGAGGTGATTCGTTCGGGTGCAATAAAAATTGCTTCGCTCAAGGATGACTCTACACAAGTGGTAAATGGACAAAGACTCAAGCATTATATTTCTGAGATTCTTATAATGAAGATGTTGATATTATTCAAGCATTACTCCAGAGGATTTTATTAAAGAAAATATTTCTGAGTCTGCAGAACCTAATTTCGAAAAGGTACAGGTTTGGTAAGAAAAAGTCCGCAAATTTAATTTTGAGCTATGGAATATTTATTTCTGGAAAATATGGAAAAATACGAGACGAAAGCTAATAGGACACGAAGTCCGAGGGGCCCACACCACGTGGTGGCGCGGGCCCCTTCCTGGCCGCGCGAGCACCTGATGTGGGAGCCTTGGAGCTCTTTTCCTACCCGGTTTCGCCCTGTTGCCTTCCTTTTATTGCATAAATTTTGCTATATATTCATCCGGATCCCCCGAGGTCTATCCTTTTTTTGACGTGTTCTTGTTTCGAGCTGTTTCTGTCCAGATGCCGTCTCAGGGATCTTGTTCCGAAGACTACGCACTTCGTCGCCAACGCGAACTCCTTGAAGATCTTGATCAAGGGTCTTTTGTTGGATGGGCGGACGATGAGAAGGTATAGGCTTGGCGCAGGGATATGGACGAAAGCGTCATGGAGGAAGTAAAGAAGATGCAGTCGGCCAAGAAAGATCGCGCAAGGACGGAGACTAGCAAGCCCACCTTTGTGGGATCAATTAATGCCCAACGTGCTTTTTCTCATAACATGCAGGGAGCAATACCACCTGTTATACCAGGAGCTCTTTTCCGTGTCCTGAGGAGGGAAGTGGATATACTTCAAGAGGAGAACAAAAGGCTTCGCAAGATGTTGGAGCGTTACCTTAGCCCACTTCTAGTCGTCCCTCCATCGCCACCGAAGGAGTAATTCATCATCGGTATTGGCATCTCCCTTAGCTTGTTCCAAGCTTGGGGGGAGTGTCGCGGTATCACCATTATCTTTCATCTTTTACCTTTTAGTAGTGTCATATCATGAGTATAGAAGTTATCTTATATGATGGTTTGCAATGTGGAAGTATCTCTCTTTTAGTTGGTTATGTATGTATCCCTTGGTGTGAGTTGCCGTTATGGAATACTCCCTCTATTCCTGAATGTAAGAGTTATAGTTTTCTGCACGGATATTAAGACATGAGTATTTGACATACTATGAACTCATTTGTTTTATACAAAATTTAGAAGATAGAACTCCCTAATAGACAACAAATGAAAACAATCCATAAATTCACTCCATTCAAGAATGAAACTCACTTTTTCATCTGTAAATTCATCCAGAACTCATTGTAAACCGTTTATTTTGGAATTTTTCTCAAAAAACTATAGCTCTTACATTCTGGAATGGAGGGAGTATTAATGAGAAGTGTTATCATTTATTTTCTGCACACTTTATTTTAGTTTGCAACTTTTATAATTTATGATTGATCTTGTCGTTAGTATTGGTATCACTTTGGGAAATGTAGTAAATCTTTTGGCTTTGGCAAACTTAGCATTGGTCAGTAGCTACAATACTTTGAGACTTAAGTGGAAAAAGAATTACATGTGGATATAGCATTCATTGATCTTTCTCACTCATAGATGATAAGTTTAGTATTCACAACTTAAAATTGTGTGTGCCTTCATGTAAAAATTGCATGATTGTCTTTACTACATGTATGTTTGTTTGTATCCATCAACTCTTATGCTTGCTACCCAACCTTGCTAGCCAAAGACCTGTATCGAGAGGGAATGCTTCTCATACATCCAAACCTTGAACCAAAACCCTTGCCACTCGTGTCCACAATATCTACCTACTATGTGGTATTTTTTGCACCACTCCAAGTAAATACTTCTTGTGCTATCTTTATTCAAAATTATTATCCCTTATTTGTGTCAATGTTTACTAGCTCATGATGAAATAATAGTTTGGTTTGTTATCTTCCATACTAATTAAGTAACCCATGACTTGCATGCTACATCTGCTCGTCATTAATATTGCAAAGGGGTGGTCAGACCACTATAATATCAAAGGTTTAGATTTTTTTTAAATAGGCACTCCTCCATGGTTTGAGATTGATTGGTGGGCACCCGATGATTCGGCTAGCCATGGTTATGTTAGAAAGGTGGGGAGGAGTGTCAAGGCTGTGAAAGTAATGGAAAAATAAGATGAATATCATAAAGGCTTGTTTTTAAAAATAAATCGGAACCACCCTTAACATTCTTAGTCTGGAAGATGACAAGAACTCTATTACAATTCGTTGACAACGACAAACATCGCTCAAAACTTACTTTTATGCTCTCTATGTTATTTCGAAAACCTAAAAAACCAAAAGCTCTAACACATGCTTGTATCTCTGCTTCCCTCTGCGAAGGGCCCATCTTTTACTTTATGTTGAGTCAGTAAATATATCTCCTTCTATCTTAAGCAAGCATTTGAGTTGGTTGTGATTCAACCATTTATACATTAGTACTGTTGATCATGTGTTTCATTCTTTCTTGCTTAGCACATTGTTGGCATCTAATGAATTTGATTTCTGGAGCTATCAACTAATAAAGAAGGATGTTTTATAAACTAAGCTCAATATGTTCATTGTTCTCTGACGAAGGACTAAGTTTGCCAACACCAACTAAGTTTATAGTGACCTCACCTTTTATTATGCAAAAGTGTCCCTGTGTTAATGTGCTAGTCCCTGGATCAAATGCTAGCACCACAGTTTAAGATGTATATCATGCAAAAGTGTCAAATACTTTATTAAATCGCATGATCCAGTGTTACAAATATCTCTTACAACTTGCATAACCTGAAAAGGCTAGCAAAATTTCCAAGAGTAGCAGCGGAAAATAATAGATACAATGAGCCTCGTCATCTTCATGTGCCACAGGCAAAGCATGTTGGTTGTAGACTCGAAATCCTATCGAATACTCACTCGTCGTCTGTCGAATCTGCAAGCTTTAGTTGCAGCCCAACTATAAAGGGTCAGCACAATTGAATTGTGGCGGCAAGTGACTTTTGAAAGCTAATATTCTACTAAGCTATATCTATATGCTTATTTGGCTGGTGGAGCTCAAGGCTATTGCGCAAAGCAAGTTTTCTCCTACTCTTGGTAAACAACTTTTTGAAACAATATCTTCTCTTTATAAGACGATCTCGAGACAAATCCATGTCTCCTACCCATCAAAGTTTTATTAAGAAATTGGAATGAGGAGATTTTCAGAAGACAGCCTTGTGTAGTTACTCAAATTGTCCGATGCCGGGGACACGGCTAAGATCTTAGGTTTTAACTCTCGAGAGGGTGTGCACTTTCACCATTAGACTTAATCAACCCAAACTATCCTCTACACTCCTTTAGTGAGAAGGAAAAGGAGAAGATCAAGACGAGACTTTTCAGAAGTTGCTTTCCCATGATCATACTAAGAGATTACCACCATCCTATCAACTCTACCACCATCAATCTCTTGACCCAGGTCCACATCAACTTACTCCATCAAGACAGAGCCCATAATGACCAATGGTTGCACGATAAGCAACTAGACTCAGTGTAAACTTAAATCTCATATCCCTAGGTGGCCTACCACAAGTGAGCAACTCAGTTTAACACCGCACATCATGGCCCCAGGTAAGTAGAAACTATCCTGGGCGAAGACAACCATGAGACTTGGCCCTGAGAAGCCACTCAACTTGAAACCTCCTCGATCGACCCAATCCACCCAGGCGTTAAATTAATTTAGTGGAAATTTTCATTTATCACATCAAACATAAAACAATCATTTTTGCAGCAGGTGCTTCCACTAAATTAAAATAGGGGTCTAATCTGGAATTTCTAAGGGGAAACCTAAAAGGTTGCATAGCATACTACAATCTCCCAAAAACCTATCATGCATACTACTTTTGCAAATACTGCTTGAAAACACTAGATATGCAATGGAAAAAAATAGTAGGTGTTTTATGAAGTCACTTGCCTGATGAATGTTGTCGTTTCTCACTCACTCATTGTCGACAACGAACGTTGCACTCCGTTCAATCTATAAAGTAAATAGACACAATGAACAAGAAATTCAACAAGCACATAACAATTTAAAACAAACAAGCGTAAAAAGGCTTAGCACAGGGTTTGGTCAAGGGTATCACATAATTTGATATGCAAAAGGAATTAATGTGATTGAGTTAAGGGTTTGCCATTTTGGTCAGGGGATGGTCTTGAAAAGATTTACACCAATGAATTCCGAGATGGTTTGAAAACAATTTAAAAGCAAGGTTCGCAATTTTAAGTTATCCAGCATATTTAAATACAAATACACAAGTCTATGTTTCAAAATTGATTTAATTGAGACATTGTGTTAAACTTGTTCAAATTATCACACATTAACCTTGGAAAAGGTTTTAACCTAATTTAAATTTCAAGTTTCATTAAAGTAACATAACAAATCATTTTAAAACCAAACTTAAAAGTTCATATCAATGAAATAATATTCTAGTTATTTAAATTGGCATCAAGTTTTAAAATCAAATTTGTAAACTAAATCATTTTAAGTTTGGTCAATATAATGTATAATCGAATACTTACTCTACATCTTAATGATTCCAAAAATATTTCATTTAAAAATTTCTTGGACATACACAATAATATCTATGTCCAATTTACTTAAATCATGCATTTAAACATTTGAACGAGTTTATACTAGTCAAGGTTGGAAAATAACAGTGCCAAAATATTCTACATGTCAAGAGGTTTTCATAGACATAAAGTTCATCAAATTTGGACATGTGGTTCAAAAGTTATGAGAGTTTTAAGTTATAGGGGTGTTTCTGCAAAATCTGCACACGAATTTCCTATTGGGGTCAACCCAGAAAACAGCTAGGCAAAGAGGCAAGATGGTGATTGATGGAACAGGTTGGTTTAAACAAACTAACTATTTCCGTAGGATCAAAAAAAGAAAAAAAGCTAAAGTTACGACACTACTCGATCTAAAAACGGATCGTACAGTGTACGAGTAAATACTACACTAGACTAAGTTCTAAAACTACTCCGAACTACGCTACGGAAGATATACTACTACTAAATTCGTAGCCTAAATTATTCTAAAAAACTACTCTATAAAACTAAATATAAAAGGGGGAAAAGAGAAGATATGCGCAGTACCTCCGTTGTGTGAGAAGCGCCGTCGAGAGAGAAGAAGAGAAATCCCACCAATAGAAATCCCACCGGAGGTATAATAAATATTTTATTTTATTCTAGTCAGACCAAAATAAATGGTTCAACCCGAATTTCTTTTTGTGATTTTGCCTATGCATATGGGGTGTATATATAGGCTCAAAGTGGTTGGGTGTGTTGCTAAAGTAGCAAGGTGGGACAAAAAGGAGAGAAGGGGAGCAACCGGCGCTGCACGCCGTGCGCGCGCGCGAGGCCGGCCGGCCCAGCGGGCTGCTGCGCGCTGGCTGTTTTTTTTTTATTTGATTTTTTTATTTAATTCATATCTTCTGATTTATAGCTCCAAATCAAGTTAAATAAATTTTTAAAAATTTGTAAAATCATTATCTCTGTGTTAAACCAGTTGTGGGAATGTTTTGAACATTTTCGAAAATTAATAATATAAAATAATCATAAAATAAAAAATTGCCCATTTAGGTCAACTTTGAAATTAGAGATTTAATAATTCATTTGGGGTTAAACAAAATTTATAAAATTACCCACATTTAAATATGTTTGAATTTAAGTTACTTACTCGTATTCCAATATTAAATCATTTTTATCTTTAGTACACTATTAAAAACATAACACATTTATTTGAAATAGAAAGGGAAAATATAATGCATTCATTTTTAAATTCAAAATATTTTGTGCACCATTAAGTTTTATATTATGATAATTCATTTGAAACTTTATAACATATCTTAAGAATATATTTTTAGATTTAATTCTTTTCTTATATAGAATATATATTCATGAACATCATTGTATGTTTTGAAAATAAATGAAGCTCATTTTAATCTAATGAAATGTTTATTTGGATAATCTATTTATTATGAAGTTGTTAAAGGTATAAACTATAGGTTGTAATTTCGACACTATGTTCTTGAACTTAGTTGAAATAATGAAAACCATTTGACAATTAGATCATATTTTAAATAGTTTAAAAGAACACTTGTAAATATTATTTTAATTTATGAATTGCTATTGCTAAGTGGTTGAAATCAAATACTTATAAAGAAACCTTTTATTTCATGAATATGGTTTGAAGGTTTGTAAAACATTTGTCAAATTAGATATTGAGCTTTTAATAATTACAATGGATAATAAAATCTTTTAACTTGAAATAACTTTTGAAAATAAAGATAAACTGAGATATTTGAAATATTAAACTTTTTCAATATGTTTGAAGTCTTTCATAGTTGGTTTTCTTATGCATTTAATATTTTATTTTAATAAAAGAATTTTTTTAAATTTTAGTGATTTTTGAACATTATAAAATGTTGGGATGTTACAGACTACCACCCTTAAAGGAATCTCGTCCCGAGATTCGGAGAGGCCGAGAAGAAAATGCAAGTGTTGGGAAAGTTTCTGATAGCGGGAGACGGTGGAGAAATGCAGCAGCTGACACGGGAGCAGCAAAACCAGCAGAGAATGATTCCGCTGATTGGGGAGGTTAGAAAGAAAGATGGGTTTGGACAACTTGGATTAGATTAACTCAGTGGGCTACCACCCTTAAAAGAAACTTTTGCGCCAATCTGAAATCTTTTCTACAATCTTTCAGTCGACTTTTCCATCATTTTAGTGTTGTAGGATAACATAAGTCCATTGAACTACTTTTGGTACTGAATATCACTCTTCGCTTACTCTGAAAATCAAGCTGAGAGGATTTCACAAGGATCTCCATAACTCCAATCGCTTGATGTCCCCATGTGCTTCATCTTCACAGTTTACATTTTTGAAGCAACTAACGTAACTCTCATGGAAGGCAAATGTAACGTACCTGCTCTTAAAATAAGGCAGATACCTGTGTATAGTGCAAATCCCTGGATCGATTCATTTGCACACACAGTTTACGATGTAATATCACAACAAAGCATCAATTATATTACATCGATGATCCAGAATTACAAAATATTTTATACAAGTTGCATAGCGTAAAGCTAGCATTGAAAAAGTACACAGCAGAAATACAATAGCAGTGAGTCTCTATAACTTTCATGCTGCCACAGGCGAAAACATGTTGGTTGTAGACTCGAAACCTTTAACGAACCTCACTCGTCATCTGATCAAATCTGCAATAAGAAAAATATTGCAACAACGTGGGTCAGATTCCATTAAAAATGGAGTCTGGCAAGTGACACTATGGTGGACACTTATGGAATAACTCTAAAGCCTATATGCATATTTGGCTGGTGGAGCTCAAGGCTAATTTGCATAAAGCCAATTTTTCCTATCTTTTTAGAAAACACTTTTCTTAAAATCGACGAGTATGGCATGAAAACCATAAATCTCATCTTCCCTTGTTCACCCATCAAGTTTTACTTTTGAAGTTGGAATGGTGGAATCCTCCGTTGACGTCCTTCATCAGCTGCTCAAAATTGTCCGTAACCGGGGACACGGCTAAGTACTTAGTTTTACACTCTGCAGAGGTTGTGCACTTTCACCATTGTACCCATTCAACCCAAAGTATCCTTTACACACCATTTGTGATAAGGAAAGGAGAGAATGAGACGAGATCTTTCAGAAGCATTTTCCCTCCCACATGGCCTGACCCGTTCCACCTAACATCCCCCTACATCTGCTTGTCAAGCCGGAGAGAGTCCACGCAACATAATTGATCAAGCCAGAGCCCATATGGCAATGGCTGCACTGGAAGCAATCTTCACTCAGAGCTCTTCAGATTCCTCTGTTCCTGGGTGGCCATTCTCAAGTGTACATACTCCAGGAACCATAGAAATGGACCTGAGTAGCCACTCAACATAAACCATACAACCAATTACCACCCAGGTGTTTCATTAACTTAGTGGATGTGCACTCTCAGGTAAAAATCACCATGCTCACAGCCCTAAGTAGAATAGAAATTCATCCTAGGCGAAGACAGCCATGAGCACAGTCCTGAGTAGTCACTTAACATTTTGTGAAAACCTTTCATCAATTGCATAGCATCAATATTTCTGCTAAGTATGACATAGGAACCTAGACACAGGAATAAGAGATTCTACATGGGTTTAGCATAGCAAAACATGCATATAAAAATACACTAAGTAATGCATATAAAAATAGGAAGTTTATGAGGTGTGCCACTTGCCTTTGAATGTTGTCGTTGTCCACAAAATCTTTTCAACAACGAACGCTTGCTCTCCGTTTACTCTAACAATATAAGCAACCCACAATACAACAATCAACAAACAACAATTATAAAACAACACAACACCTACAAACAAGTTTCTTAAACTTCTAAGGAAAACATGACATGCATGATATGCAAGTTATTCCTAAGGACTAGAAATACTTTTTTATGTCATGAAAATCTTTTAAGTTAATGTAAGGAAAATAGATGGGTCAAGAATGACTTAAGGACTAAGGTCTTAAGTTGGATAAACATACTTTGTTTTATATCTTCTTGAAATAAGCACTCTAATGGCTTAGCCATGTTGTGCCAAATACTTAGAGAAAAATACTAAGTCATTTGTTCAAGATGATCAACAATTGTTATCAACTCTTTGTAAATTGGACATTCACTATAGTGAGAGAGACAGACACCCGGCCAGTCACTTAAATTGTGGAACAGGTCTCATGTACGTGGACATGTAAGGTTTGTTTCCAGGCCGCTTCATCCCACTATGCTGCTAGGATCCAACAACTTCAAGATGATAACATCATGATCAAAATTTGTTTAAGTCTAAAAGACAAGATTAGGAAAGAGGGAAAAGATAGAAAGAAAGTTGTAGTTGTCCTCCCGACTTCATCTCCAGACTTGTAACTTTCTTCTGGATGATGTCTTGATTGAGTTCTTGGTAGTCTTGATGAATCTTCAGACTTGATGATTATTGTATCTTCGAGGCTGGTCTTGGTTTTACTTAGTCTTCATGAAGTCTCAGAGGAGAAGAAAAGACAGAGAGAGAGACTTAGAGAATAAAAGGGGTTGGCCTTCTTGAACTTCTTCTCACTTTTCTTCTAAGTGCTTGACATATTGAGGAGGCTTCCAGAGTCTGTTTCCTTCTAAGTCCTTCATGAGGTTTCAGAGAAAAGAAAGAGAGAGAGAGAGAAGACTTGGAAAATATTTCTAGTTGGTCTTCATGACTTCTTCTTGATTTTCTTCTAAGTGTTTCTTCTCCTTGAAGATACTTCTGAAGTCTTGTTTGGCTAAGTCCTTCCTTGGTCTTCCAGCTCAATGTTGAATTTTACTAAGTGTCTAAGTGTGTAGCACTTCACAATATGCTAAGTTGAAATGATCCTAACTTAGAGAAATTGGGGAGGAGTTTCCCTTATGGAAGTATAACTATAAAATATGCTATGCATTAAATGCAATTTTTAATCACAAGCAACATAACACTAATTTTTTTGTGAAGTTTATAAAATATGCATAAAGTTATGATTGCAATTTAATTAATTTCCAGTTTTGCAAAACATAATAAAAGGGAAGCATATAGATTAAAGTTTTATGTGATTTATATTGTATAACTCAATTTCCTTTTTAAATAGTGTTAATAGCCAGAGGTGGTTTAATTATTTTTAATGTAATTTGATTTAATCAAAAATAATATTACTATTAAAAGTTATTTCAAAATTAGTCAAACTATTCAAATTAACCTCACAAATATGAAATCATTCAAAATTTACTCAAAAATATTTTATAGCAGTGGCATTAATTTACAATTATTCTAAAGTTTCTAAAACATATTTATTTGCAATTTTTGGATTTATAGATTTAAAGTTATTACAAATATACTCAAATTCACCATTTGAAATTTGAATATTTTATACTAAGTCAAATTTGAATTTTGTCAGATCTAAACTATTCTACATGTCAAGAGCTATCCAAATATAAAACAATTATTAAATTTGGAGTTGTGGTTAAAAAGTTATAGATGTTTTAATTACAGGGATTAATCTGCAATTTTTCCAATTAAAATTAAAATAGGAAATT
The DNA here is from genome assembly GCA_026929855.1 of Poa annua. Classification (NCBI taxonomy): domain Eukaryota; kingdom Viridiplantae; phylum Streptophyta; class Magnoliopsida; order Poales; family Poaceae; genus Poa; species Poa annua. The sequence continues at coordinate 54,139,080 of CM049430.1, forward strand.
GAATTTACACGCTGGCGCTGACGTGGCTGACACGCGGCGCTGACTGGGATCGCTGACGTGGTTAAGTTATCTGATCTGGGCCGTCAGATCTGGATCTGACGGTCCAGATCGGATCGTACCGCTTCGTTTTAACCATCTAATCTTAGCCGTAAAATTTAGATCGGACGGTGGGGAACGGTGGACCATACCGTGGGCGGCGCAGCTCGCCGAAGATGGCGCGGACGACAGCGCCGGTGGCTCGGCGTGGACGCTCCGGTCGATTCCGTGCTCCCCCGAATGCGTGGAGGCCAGCTCCGGACGCGGCGCAGCACGGCGAAGGCGATGGGGAGGTCGGTTGGTGGCGGGGGGCCTCCGGAGCTCGATTTACTCCTCGCCGGAGTTGCGGGTGGCGGTGGGGAGCTTCGGGCGTGGATGATTCGCTCGTCCTAGTGCGGGAAAAGGCACGACGGAGGGGTCACCGAGATGCGCAAGAAAAGGAGAAAGCGAGGAGAGGGGTAGGGAGCGCTCGGGCGTTACCAGGGCTCACCGGAGCAAGGAAATTCGCCGGCGGCAGTGGCGGCGCGGCGGGGTGCAATGCGGGCAGCCTGGGGGCTCCCGGGCTAGGATTTGTTAGGGATTCGCGAGAGGAGTATTCGGGGGTTTATATGGGGGCGTTAGGAGATCGAATCCCGCACGAATCGTGGTCGTTTTCGGCTCGATCTTCTCCGGTTCGTGCGTTGTTCGTTGAGAGATGGAAGGAAAGGGATGACGCGTGGGTCCCGCGCGTCAGAGAGAGAGCGCGCGGCGCGGACGGAGCTGGGCCGCTGCTGGGCCTCGGGCGGCTGCGTGCGCGGCAGACAGGAGATGGGCCTCGGCCCAGTTGGCTCGGCCGTTTCTCTTTTTTTTTTTTGACAAATCATTTTCTGTTTTCAACTTTTAATTCAGAATTGATTTTTAAACTTAACCAAATCTTTTCAGAAAAATTCATAAAAATATGTTTTGGAATGCTAATTTAATTTAGGACTTTTTGGTAGTATTCTTGCCCAAATAAAACTTAGTAAATTGGGATATTTTGAAGGATAACATTTAACATGTATTATGGAATAATTTCTAAATCAACATATCATTAAATATAAATTTCAAACTCTTATTTAATTTAAGCCACAAAATGGAATGGTGTTTTATGCATTAATGCATAAGTGCAATGCTTGAATCCTCTTTCAAAAGTAATATTATGTTTTATTTTAAGATAATCATTTGAACTTCATAAACAACCTTGGAAAGGAATTTTGATTTAATTCTTTTCTTATACAGAATACATATTCATGAAAATCATTTTAGGTGTTGAAAATACATGGAATTCATTTTAAGTTAATGAAAGGTTTATTTGGATAATCCATGTTTTAAATAGTTTAAAAGGATCACTTATAATATTATGTATGAATGGCTATGGCTATGTGATTGGAATCAATTTCTTATATGTAACTATTTACTTAAAAATAAATGGATTGTAGTTTGTAAAAATATTGGTCACATTATATTTTAAGGTTTTTGAATTATAGTGGATAATAAAATATTTAAACTGTGATATTTGGAATATTAAACTCTTTCAATAAGTTTTGAAGTCTTTTATAGTTGGTTTCCTTATGCATTTAATATTTTATTTTAATAAAAAGAAAAGTTTTAAATTTTAGTGATTTTTGAACATTCCAAAATGTTGGGATGTTACAGACTACCACCCTTAAAAGGAATCTCGTCCCCGAGATTCGGAGAAGCTGAAAAGAAAGCAAAGGCTTGAATGATTCTGATAACTCGAGATGTTTTGAGAAATGAAATTTCTGACATGGAAACTTGAAAACTTGTAGGGAATAAATTTTCTGATTAGAAGGACAAAAGGAAAGCTAGTTTGAGATCTCTGGGTTTTAAGCGACTGGGTTTAAATTATCTAGGTGGCTACCACCCTTAAAAGAAAAGTTTTGTTGATAATTCAACATCCTAATGCACAACCAGAAATCAAGATAATTCATTACAAACATCATCTAACAAACATCAAGCAATAAGGTTCAAACACAAGCAACACATACATAAAATTTCAAACTTCTTTTGAGAAATCGAACTAATTGTTTATCGAACGAAAGGTCGGGAAATACAAAAGCAACAGTACTGCCATACCACAATTTGATAGGTCAATACACTAAATCGATACAATAAGCTAAAAGATAAATGGTGGTCCCTCTAACATGGTTTTGATTGCTACACTTATCCTTCCTAAATACTACGCTTGCGTTTTATTGTGTGGTTCTTTGCCACAGGCGTGACTTCTTCCTCAGTTGACTCTTCAAACAGCACCTCTTCGGGGTCTTCTTCCACTGGTCCTTCCTCCTTCGTAGCTGCAGATACAGTCACATTTCCAGTGCTTTGGTCACCTCCTTCTTCAGCTACTGGTGGTGGTGGAGGTGGAACGAGTTGCGCCTCAAGCATGGCAATTTGCTCATCCTTGCCAAGGTTCTCTAAATGCAGGTCATGGATGAGTTCCTCCAACTGACCAATAAGATTTTCAGAAGCCTGGAGTTCTTGGGTTTTTGCGTGTATGACGGCTTGTGCATGATTTGCAACGTCAGAAGTCTGTTGGACTCTCCTGGTCAAACAGTTGATGAGATAATCCAAGTCTTCAAACGTCTTGTTAACGAGGGGCAGGTCCAGGCGATTTCCCGTGTGAGCCATCGAGAGACCATGTGCATTCCTCTTCCCAAAGGCACGGAAGGGCGATCCTGGTGCTAGCTTGAATCGATACTTGTAACACAGACGAGCCATTAAGTCCACCATAGCTATGTTCACTCCCTCAATCCACTCTGGGTAGTAGGTGACATAGTCCACGGGCTCGAAGTCTGGCATCGTAGGATCCGGGGTCATGATGGTGCGTATTTCCCAACGTATCCCATGGGGTATGTTGGTCTCCTCCTTCCTTCCTCGGAAATAGGGTGGTGGTAGCTTCAATACACTTGTCAATCTAGACAGCTGCCTCCCGAAGATGAAACCCGACAAAACTCCAGCATACGCAGTCTCAGTGTATTCTCCCATCTAGAATTTTGAACAGGTAAGAGTGTTAGAATTTAAAAGAAAGGGAAAGATGCAAGACAAGATACTCAATGTAAAACCATATTAAAGAAAAGTTCAAGGTTCACTCATGTTTTGGAAACCTAGTTTAGTTAACTACTTAACCTTTGGGGTCTTAGTCCAATCCTAGGGGTTTCGAACCTACAGGCAACACAGTGCTCTGATACCATCTGTAACGTACCTGCTCTTAAAATAAGGCAGATACCTGTGTATAGTGCAAATCCCTGGATCGATTCATTTGCACACACAGTTTACGATGTAATATCACAACAAAGCATCAATTATATTACATCGATGATCCAGAATTACAAAATATTTTATACAAGTTGCATAGCGTAAAGCTAGCATTGAAAAAGTACACAGCGGAAATACAATAGCAGTGAGTCTCTATAACTTTCATGCTGCCACAGGCGAAAACATGTTGGTTGTAGACTCGAAACCCTTAACGAACCTCACTCGTCATCTGATCAAATCTGCAATAAGAAAAATATTGCAACAACGTGGGTCAGATTCCATTAAAAATGGAGTCTGGCAAGTGACACTATGGTGGACACTTATGGAATAACTCTAAAGCCTATATGCATATTTGGCTGGTGGAGCTCAAGGCTAATTTGCATAAAGCCAATTTTTCCTATCTTTTTCGAAAACACTTTTCTTAAAATCGACGAGTATGGCATGAAAACCATAAATCTCATCTTCCCTTGTTCACCCATCAAGTTTTACTTTTGAAGTTGGAATGCTGGAATCCTCCGTTGACGTCCTTGATCAGCTGCTCAAAATTGTCCGTAACCGGGGACACGGCTAAGTACTTAGTTTTACACTCTGCAGAGGTTGTGCACTTTCACCATTGTACCCATTCAACCCAAAGTATCCTTTACACACCATTTGTGATAAGGAAAGGAGAGAATGAGACGAGATCTTTCAGAAGCATTTTCCCTCCCACATGGCCTGACCCGTTCCACCTAACATCCCCCTACATCTGCTTGTCAAGCCGGAGAGAGTCCACGCAACATAATTGATCAAGCCAGAGCCCATATGGCAATGGCTGCACTGGAAGCAATCTTCACTCGGAGTTCTTCAGATTCCTCTGTTCCTGGGTGGCCATTCTCAAGTGTACATACTCCAGGAACCATAGAAATGGACCTGAGTAGCCACTCAACATAAACCATACAACCAATTACCACCCAGGTGTTTCATTAACTTAGTGGATGTGCACTCTCAGGTAAAAATCACCATGCTCATAGCCCTAAGTAGAATAGAAATTCATCCTAGGCGAAGACAGCCATGAGCACAGTCCTGAGTAGTCACTTAACATTTTGTGAAAACCTTTCATCAATTGCATAGCATCAATATTTCTGCTAAGTATGACATAGGAACCTAGACACAGGAATAAGGGATTCTACACAGGTTTAGCATAGCAAAACATGCATATAAAAATACACTAAGTAATGCATATAAAAATAGGAAGTTTATGAGGTGTGCCACTTGCCTTTGAATATTGTCGTTGTCCACAAACTCTTTTCAACAACGAACGCTTGCTCTCCGTTTACTCTAACAATATAAGCAACCCACAATACAACAATCAACAAACAACAATTATAAAACAACACAACACCTACAAACAAGTTTCTTAAACTTCTAAGGAAAACATGACATGCATGATATGCAAGTTATTCCTAAGAACTAGAAATACTTTTTCATGTCATGAAAATCTTTTAAGTTAATGTAAGGAAAATAGATGGGTCAAGAATGACTTAAGGACTAAGGTCTTAAGTTGGATAAACATACTTTGTTTTATATCTTCTTGAAATAAGCACTCTAATGGCTTAGCCATGTTGTGCCAAATACTTAGAGAAAAATACTAAGTCATTTGTTCAAGATGATCAACAATTGTTATCAACTCTTTGTAAATTGGACATTCACTATAGTGAGAGAGACAGACACCCGGCCAGTCACTTAAATTGTGGAACAGGTCTCATGTACGTGGACATGTAAGGTTTGTTTCCAGGCCGCTTCATCCCACTATGCTGCTAGGATCCAACAACTTCAAGATGATAACATCATGATCAAAATTTGTTTAAGTCTAAAAGACAAGATTAGGAAAGAGGGAAAAGATAGAAAGAAAGTTGTAGTTGTCCTCCCGACTTCATCTCCAGACTTGTAACTTTCTTCTGGATGATGTCTTGATTGAGTTCTTGGTAGTCTTGATGAATCTTCAGACTTGATGATTATTGTATCTTCGAGGCTGGTCTTGGTTTTACTTAGTCTTCATGAAGTCTCAGAGGAGAAGAAAAGACAGAGAGAGAGACTTAGAGAATAAAAGGGGTTGGCCTTCTTGAACTTCTTCTCACTTTTCTTCTAAGTGCTTGACATATTGAGGAGGCTTCCAGAGTCTGTTTCCTTCTAAGTCCTTCATGAAGTTTCAGAGAAAAGAAAGAGAGAGAGAGAAGACTTGGAAAATATTTCTAGTTGGTCTTCATGACTTCTTCTTGATTTTCTTCTAAGTGTTTCTTCTCCTTGAAGATACTTCTGAAGTCTTGTTTGGCTAAGTCCTTCCTTGGTCTTCCAGCTCAATGTTGAATTTTACTAAGTGTCTAAGTGTGTAGCACTTCACAATATGCTAAGTTGAAATGATCCTAACTTAGAGAAATTGGGGAGGAGTTTCCCTTATGGAAGTATAACTATAAAATATGCTATGCATGAAATGCAATTTTTAATCACAAGCAACATAACACTAATTTTTTTGTGAAGTTTATAAAATATGCATAAAGTTATGATTGCAATTTATGTAATTTCCAGTTTTGCAAAACATAATAAAAGGGAAGCATATAGATTAAAGTTTTATGTGATTTATATTGTATAACTCAATTTCCTTTTTAAATAGTGTTAATAGCCAGAGGTGGTTTAATTATTTTTAATGCAATTTGATTTAATCAAAAATAATATTTCTATTAAAAGTTATTTCAAAATTAGTCAAACTATTCAAATTAACCTCACAAATATGAAATCATTCAAATTTTACTCAAAAATATTTTATAGCAGTGGCATTAATTTACAATTATTCTAAAGTTTCTAAAACATATTTATTTGCAATTTTTGGATTTATAGATTTAAAGTTATTACAAATATACTGAAATTCACCATTTGAAATTTGAATATTTTGTACTAAGTCAAATTTTAATTTTGTCAGATCCAAACTATTCTACATGTCAAGAGCTATCCAAATATAAAAAAATTATTAAATTTGGAGTTGTGGTTAAAAAGTTATAGATGTTTTAATTACAGGGATTAATCTGCAATTTTTCCAATTAAAATTAAAATAGGAAATTGAATTTACACGCTGGCGCTGACGTGGCTGACACGCGGCGCTGACTGGGATCGCTGACGTGGTTAAGTTATCTGATCTGGGCCGTCAGATCTGGATCTGACGGTCCAGATCGGATCGTAGCGCTTCGTTTTAACCATCTAATCTTAGCCGTAAAATTTAGATCGGACGGTGGGGAACGGTGGACCATACCGTGGGCGGCGCAGCTCGCCGGAGATGGCGCGGACGACAGCGCCGGTGGCTCGGCGTGGACGCTCCGGTAGATTCCGTGCTCCCCCGAATGCGTGGAGGCCAGCTCCGGACGCGGCGTAGCACGGCGAAGGCGATGGGGAGGTCGGTTGGTGGCGGGGGGGCTCCGGGGCTCGATTTACTCCTCGCCGGAGTTGCGGGTGGCGGCGGGGAGCTTCGGGCGTGGATGATTCGCTCGTCCTAGTGCGGGAAAAGGCACGACGGAGGGGTCACCTAGATGCGCAAGAAAAGGAGAAAGCGAGGAGAGGGGTAGGGAGCGCTCGGGCGTTACCAGGGCTCACCGGAGCAAGGAAATTCGCCGGCGGCAGTGGCGGCGCGGCGGGGTGCAATGCGGGCAGCCTGGGGGCTCCCGGGCTAGGATTTGTTAGGGATTCGCGAGAGGAGTATTCGGGGGTTTATATGGGGGCGTTAGGAGATCGAATCCCGCACGAATCGTGGTCGTTTTTGGCTCGATCTTCTCCGGTTCGTGCGTTGTTCGTTGAGAGATGGAAGGAAAGGGATGACGCGTTGGTCCCGCGCGTCAGAGAGAGAGCGCGCGGCGCGGACAGAGGTGGGCCGCTGCTGGGCCTCGGGCGGCTGCGTGTGCGGCAGACAGGAGATGGGCCTCGGCCCAGTTGGCTCGGCCGTTTCTCTTTTTTTTTTTTTTGACAAATCATTTTCTGTTTTCAACTTTTAATTCAGAATTGATTTTTAAACTTAACCAAATCTTTTCAGAAAAATTCATAAAAATATGTTTTGGAATGCTAATTTAATTTAGGACTTTTTGGTAGTATTCTTGCCCAAATAAAACTTAGTAAATTGGGATATTTTGAAGGATAACATTTAACATGTATTATGGAATAATTTCTAAATCAACATATCATTAAATATAAATTTCAAACTCTTATTTAATTTAAGCCACAAGATGGAATGGTGTTTTATGCATTAATGCATAAGTGCAATGCTTGAATCATCTTTCAAAAGTAATATTATGTTTTATTTTAACATAATCATTTGAACTTCATAAACAACCTTGGAAAGGAATTTTGATTTAATTCTTTTCTTATACAGAATACATATTCATGAAAATCATTTTAGGTGTTGAAAATACATGGAATTCATTTTAAGTTAATGAAAGGTTTATTTGGATAATCCATGTTTTAAATAGTTTAAAAGGATCACTTATAATATTATTTATGAATGGCTATGGCTATGTGATTGGAATCAATTTCTTATATGTAACTATTTACTTAAAAATAAATGGATTGTAGTTTGTAAAAATATTGGTCACATTATATTTTAAGGTTTTTGAATTATAGTGGATAATAAAATATTTAAACTGTGATATTTGGAATATTAAACTCTTTCAATAAGTTTTGAAGTCTTTTATAGTTGGTTTCCTTATGCATTTAATATTTTATTTTAATAAAAAGAAAAGTTTTAAATTTTAGTGATTATTGAACATTCCAAAATGTTGGGATGTTACAGCAAATCTTTGTTTGTAGGGTATTCTTCGAAACTTTGCTTGTGGTTATCCTCACCGTAATTTAATACGTTTTAGTAACACTTGCCTCACATAGGGTTATAAATATCTACAAATTTTCCATTCCTCATAGCAAAGAGAATGATATGAGTATTCGCCATGGGGGCCAATCCATGTCGCACTCACTCATTACTTTGTACTTGGTTTGACGAATCTCGTATTTTAACACTTGGTCAAACCTCACTTATCTCACAGAATGTTTCCAGTCTGTAGGATAAACCTGAGCTAAACTATCGGTCCTCATACTAGTAGGTTGCGTTAAAACTACACCAGGATAGCTGAAAAGTTGTTGTCTCTTGAAAAATCCTTCTCCTTGATGTGATGGAAAATATATGTTGTCTCAACTCCTAAACTTAACCTCCACTAGTATATCCATTCTGGTTGGTTTAATTTTGTTCTAAGGATAGATATTGCGTCTGGTTTGGGTTTAGCATGGATGAGTTAAGATAGAAAGACACTTAGAAAGAATCCTACACCAACACAATGAGACAAGGTAATTCATTTTACAAACAACATCTAGCAAACACCAGACAACAAGGTTCACACACAAACAAACAATCTAGTATTGTCATACAACCTAAGTTGGTATGAACAACACACTAACACGGTATCGCTGTTCTAAATGGTGGTCTCGTATAGCTCCTTCTTGAGCGCTTCATGATCTTCTTCAATTTCTTTAAACTCTTCCAAGTGGTTGAACTCTAAATCCAAGTTCTTCTATCATCTTCCATGTAGTTCTTCATGTTGAATCGTAGAATTCCTTATAAAGTATCAGTCTCGGACTTCAAGAACAATGGTCATCTAGAAATAGAAAAGATATTTTCTAGAAGGTACATAGTAGACGAGAGGATAAGAAAAGATAAAGAAATTACATAATTATTTTAGTAAAGTGAATAGAAATAGATTTTCAATCCTATGGTCAAAGCCTATTTCTATCCAAACCTAGGGTCTCGAACCTACAGGCAACACAGTGCTCTAATACCATCTATAGTGACCTCACCTTTTATTATAAGGTGGAAGTCCCTGTGTTAATGTGGTAGTCCCTGGATCAAATGCTAGCACCAGAGTTTAAGATGTATATCATGCAAAAGTGTCAAATACTTTATTAAATCGCATGATCCAGTGTTACAAATATCTCTTACAACTTGCATAACCTGAAAAGGCTAGCAAAATTTCCAAGAGTAGCAGCGGAAAATAATAGATACAATGAGCCTCGTCATCTTCATGTGCCACAGGCAAAGCATGTTGGTTGTAGACTCGAAATCCTATCGAATACTCACTCGTCGTCTTTCGAATCTGCAAGGTTTAGTTGCAGCCCAGCTATAAAGGGTCAGCACAATTGAATTGTGGTGGCAAGTGACTTTTGAAAGCTAATATTCTACTAAGCTATATCTATATGCTTATTTGGCTGGTGGAGCTCAAGGCTATTGCGCAAAGCAAGTTTTCTCCTACTCTTGGTAAACAACTTTTTGAAACAATATCTTCTCTTTATAAGACGATCTCGAGACAAATCCATGTCTCCTACCCATCAAAGTTTTATTAAGAAATTGGAATGAGGAGATTTTCAGAAGACAGCCTTGTGTAGTTACTCAAATTGTCCGATGCCGGGGACACGGCTAAGATCTTAGGTTTTAACTCTCGAGAGAGTGTGCACTTTCACCATTAGACTTAATCAACCCAAACTATCCTCTACACTCCTTTAGTGAGAAGGAAAAGGATAAGATCAAGACGAGACTTTTCAGAAGTTGCTTTCCCATGATCATACTAAGAGATTACCACCATCCTATCAACTCTACCACCATCAATCTCTTGACCCAGGTCCACATCAACTTACTCCATCAAGACAGAGCCCATAATGACCAATGGTTGCACGATAAGCAACTAGACTCAGTGTAAACTTAAATCTCATAGCCCTGGGTGGCCTACCACAAGTGAGCAACTCAGGTTAACACCGCACATCATGGCCCCAGGTAAGTAGAAACTATCCTGGGCGAAGACAACCATGAAACTTGGCCCTGAGAAGCCACTCAACTTGAAACCTCCTCGATCGACCCAATCCACCCAGGTGTTAAATTAATTTAGTGGAATTTTCATTTATCACATCAACCATAAACAATCATTTTTGCAGCAGGTGCTTCCACTAAATTAAAATAGGGGTCTAATCTGGAATTTCTAAGGGGAAACCTAAAAGGTTGCATAGCATACTACAATCTCCCAAAAACCTATCATGCATACTACTTTTGCAAATACTGCTTGAAAACACTAGATATGCAATGGAATAAAATAGTAGGTGTTTTATGAAGTCACTTGCCTGATGAATGTTGTCGTTTCTCACTCACTCATTGTCGACAACGAACGTTGCACTCCGTTCAATCTATAAAGTAAATAGACATACAATGAACAAGAAATTCAACAAGCACATAACAATTTAAAACAAACAAGCGTAAAAAGCTTAGCACAGGGTTTGGTCAAGGGTATCACATAATTTGATATGCAAAAGGAATTAATGTGATTGAGTTAAGGGTTTGCCATTTTGGTCAGGGGATGGTCTTGAAAAGATTTCCACCAATGAATGCCGAGATGGTTTGAATAAAAGCAAGGTTCGCAATTTTAATTTATCCAGCATATTTAAATACAAATACACAAGTTTTTTTTTCAAAATTGATTTAATTGAGACATTGTGTTAAAAATTTTCAAATGATCACACATTAACCTTGTAAAAGGTTTTAACCTAATTTAAATTTCAAGTTTCATTAAAGTAACATAACAAATCATTTTAAAACCAAACTTAAAAGTTCATATCAATGAATTAATATTCTAGTTATTTAAGTTGGCATCAAGTTTTAAAATCAAATTTGTACACTAAATCATTTTAAGGTTGATCAATATAATGTATAATCGAATACTTACTCTTCATCTTAATGATTCCAAAAATTTTCATTTAAAAATTTCTTGGACATACACAATAATATCTATGTCCAATTTACTTAAATCATGCATTTGAACATTTGAACGAGTTTAAACTAGTCAAGGTTGGAAAATAACAGTGCCAAAATATTCTACATGTCAAGAGGTTTTCATAGACATAAAGTTCATCAAATTTGGACATGTGGTTCAAAAGTTATGAGAGTTTTAAGTTATAGGGGTGTTTCTGCAAAATTTGCACACGAATTTCCTATTGGGGTCAACCCAGAAAACAGCTAGGCAAAGAGGCAAGATGGTGATTGGTGGAACAGGTTGGTTTAAACAAACTAACTATATCCGTAGGATCAAAAAAAGAAAAAAAGCTAAAGTTACGACACTACTCGATCTAAAAACGGGTCGTACAATGTACGAGTAAATACTACACTAGACTAAGTTCTAAAACTACTCCGAACTATGCTACGGAAGATATACTACTACTAAATTCATAGCCTAAATTATTCTACAAAAACTACTCTATAAAACTAAATATAAAAGGGGGAAAAGAGAAGATATGCGCAGTACCTCCGTTGTGTGAGAAGCGCCGTCGAGAGAGAAGAAGAGAAATCCCACCAATAGAAATCCCACCAGAGGTATAATAAATATTTTATTTTATTCTAGTCAAACAAAAAAAAATGGTTCAACCCGAATTTCTTTTTGTGATTTTGCCTATGCATATGGGGTGTGTATATAGGCTAAAACTGGGTGAGTGTGTTGCTAAAGTAGCAAGGTGGGACTAAAAAGGAGAGAAGGGGAGCAACCGGCGTTGCACGCCGCGCGCCCGAGGCCGGCCGGCCCAGCGGGCTGCTGCGCTGCGTGCTGGCTGTTTTTTTTTTTGATTTGATTTTTTTAAATTCATTTATAGCTCCAAATCAAGTTAAATAAATTTCTAAAAATTTGTAAAATCATTACTTTGTGTTAAACCAGTTGTGGGTATGTTTTGAACATTTTTGAAAATTAATAATTTAAAATAATCATAAAATGAAAAATTGCCCATTTAGGTCAACTTTGAAAGTAGAGATTTAATAATTCATTTGGGGTTAAACAAAATTTATAAAATTACCCACATTTAAATATGTTAGAATTTAAGTTACTTACTCGTATTCTAATATTAAATCATTTTTATCTTTAGTACACTATTAATAACGTAACACATTTATTTGAAATAGAAAGGGAAAATATAATGCATTCATTTTTAAATTCAAAATATTTTGTGCGCCATTAAGTTTTATATTATGATAATTCATTTGAAACTTTATAACATATCTTAAGAATATATTTTTAGATTTAATTCTTTTCTTATATAGAATATATATTCATGAACATCATTGTATGTTTTGAAAATAAATGAAGATCATTTTAATCTAATGAAATGTTTATTTGGATAATCTATTTATTATGAAGTTGTTAAAGGTATAAACTATATGTTGTAATTTCGACACTATGTTCTTGAACTTAGTTGAAATAATGAAAACCATTTGACAATTAGATCATATTTTAAATAGTTCAAAAGAACACTTGTAAAAATTATTTTAATTTATGAATTGCTATTGCTAAGTGGTTGAAATCAAATACTTATAAAGAAACCTTTTATTTCATGAATATGGTTTGAAGGTTTGTAAAACATTTGTCAAATTAGATATTGAGCTTTTAATAATTACAATGGATAATAAAATCTTTTAACTTGAAACAACTTTTGAAAATAAAGATAAACTGAGATATTTGAAATATTTAACTTTTTCAATATGTTTGAAGTCTTTCATAGTTGGTTTTCTTATGCATTTAATATTTAATTTTAATAAAAGAAAAGTTTTAATTTTTAGTGATTTTTGAACATTATAAAATGTTGGGATGTTACAAAGATTTTCTCTATGTACCTTATTGTGATTTTCCTCTACTTGTTACAAGTTAATTTATATGAACGGAGTTGATATCTAAGATGACTTGTGCATTTATACCTGTAATGCTTCTTGTACATATATTTTATATCGACACTTCACTCCATAAACTTGTGGTCATGTTTACCGAGTTCAACTTTCGCTTGGGGACAAGCGAGATCTAAGCTTGGGGGGTGGGGGGGGTTGGTACGTCCATTTTGCATCACTATTTATATCATAATTTACTGTTATTCATTGATATATTTCATATTTCGAGATGCTACTTATGTTATTTCACCTATTTTGCATGATTGATGATCATTGGAGGATGGAGCTCTAGAGTCTGAATTCTGCTGGAAAAAACACCATCGAGATACAATATTTGCGAAGTTCAGAAGACCAAACGAAACACTTGGAAGCTAATATCTTGCCAGATGCCGGAGGGAGCCAAAAGAGGAGCCTGAGGTGGGGCCCAGGGGGCCCACACCACCTCGTGGCGCGGCCATACTTGCTGCCGTGCGAGCCCCAGGTGGGCCGCCCTGGCCCACCTCTGGTCGTGCCCTTTCGCGTACTTGAAGCCCCCGAAAACCAAATAGACGTACGGTGTTCAGAGATCCTCTCCGCCACCACCACGAGGCAGAGAGGATAGAGAGAGAAAAGCTATCCGGTAGGCTGCGTTGCCGCCGGGGAAATTCCTTCCCGGAGGGGGGAAATCATCGCCATCGTCACCGTCATCGAGCTGCACTCCATCACCATCGCCAACACCATCATCTCCATCATCGGCGCCGTCATCTCCATCGGTCCACTCTGTTCCCGCTGTAACATCTAGGGCTTAACCTTGTGTATTTGATAGGGGAAACTCTCCCGGTGTTGACTATTCTTGTTATTGATGCTATTGACTGAAACCGTTGAATTAGGGCTTATGTTCAGATTGTTATCCATCATTATATCATCTCTGATCATGTACGATATGATGTGTTGTGAGTAGTTCGTTAAGTTCTTGAGGACATGGGAGAAGTCTAGATGTTAGTAGTGAACTATGTTGAGTAATATTCAATGTTTTGATATTTAAGTTGTGGTGCCATTCTTCTAGTGGTGTCATGTGAACGTCGACTACATGACACTTCACCTTTATGGGCCTAGGGGAATGCATCGTGTACTCGGTTATTAATTGTGGGGTTGCCGGAGTTACAGAAACCTAAACCCCCGTTGATATCCGATGCATGAGGGATAGCAGGATCACAGAGTTTAAGGATATGGTTAGATTTATTTTAATTTCAGAGATCCTCTCCGCCACCACCACGAGGCAGAGAGGATAGAGAGAGAAAAGCTATCCGGTAGGCTGCGTTGCCGCCGGGGAAATTCCTTCCCGGAGGGGGGAAATCATCGCCATCGTCACCGTCATCGAGCTGCACTCCATCACCATCGCCAACACCATCATCTCCATCATCGGCGCCGTCATCTCCATCGGTCCACTCTGTTCCCGCTGTAACATCTAGGGCTTAACCTTGTGTATTTGATAGGGGAAACTCTCCCGGTGTTGACTATTCTTGTTATTGATGCTATTGACTGAAACCGTTGAATTAGGGCTTATGTTCAGATTGTTATCCATCATTATATCATCTCTGATCATGTACGATATGATGTGTTGTGAGTAGTTCGTTAAGTTCTTGAGGACATGGGAGAAGTCTAGATGTTAGTAGTGAACTATGTTGAGTAATATTCAATGTTTTGATATTTAAGTTGTGGTGCCATTCTTCTAGTGGTGTCATGTGAACGTCGACTACATGACACTTCACCTTTATGGGCCTAGGGGAATGCATCGTGTACTCGGTTATTAATTGTGGGGTTGCCGGAGTTACAGAAACCTAAACCCCCGTTGATATCCGATGCATGAGGGATAGCAGGATCACAGAGTTTAAGGATATGGTTAGATTTATTTAAGGAGTTACAGAAACCTAAACCCCCGTTGATATCCGATTTATATTTGTGGATGCTTGCAAGGGGTATAATCATAAGTATGTATTAGTCCTAGGAAGGGCGGTGCATTAGCATAGGTTCACCCACACGACACTTATCCAAACACTAAAGATTAATCATCAATATGAAGCGAAAGCACTAGACAGAATTCCCGTGTCTCCTCAAGAACGTTTGGTCATCATAAGTAACCAATCCGGCTTGTCCTTTTCTCTCAAAAGTATTGGGACACTCACTGCAATTATAATTGCCGCGCTCTATTTACTCGCACTTTATTTATCTATGATATCAAAGTCTACTGAAAATTTGTATGCTAGTATTTACAGTGAAATTCTTATCAAATTTGCCTGTCAGCACCTTATGCTCCTCGTTGGTTTCGACACTCTTATTTATGGAAAATACTGCGATAGACCCCGTATACTTGTGTCGGCCCAGTGGAGACTGGGGTATGAAGAGTCCACTCTCCCCAGGCCTTGCTCGTGGGCTGATCAGACGAAATGACTAAGGACCAGGCCACCGCTTGGAGAGACCCTCGAGAGGCAAATCCTCTCGAGGGCCTGAAGAGGAAGCGAAGGCCTGAAGAGGACATGCTCTTGAAGAGACTCTCCCGAGGCTATATGCGCTTGGCAGGAAATCAACAGAAATCCCTCCACAGGCCCCCTCGGGCCTTCGCAGAAGCTTTGAAGGGGTTCCGGTGCAGAAAACAATAAATTTTCTAGCGTATGAAACCCTAACTAGCCAGGATCTATCTATCTAGTACATGTGATAACGGTGGCGGAACGGGTTACATTACCTCCATGTAGATCGATAGCGGGGATTACGCTCCCGCACAAGCGTTGACGATGAAGTCGTACGCAGCCGACCTCGACGTCGCGGAGAACTTGCCGCGATGACGTAGACGATGACGCCGGGGTGTCGACGATGACCTGTGTCGACGGGCGTCGGGTGGAAGATGGCGAGGCGCCGGCGGCAAGGGGGGAGGCGGTGGCGCAGCGGCTGGGCTGCAGGTGGGCGAGACGACGTCGCCCAGGCTCCTCAAAAGAGTCGCCTCCGAGCACTCACAAACATACGGAGCTTAACGACAACCCCCGTTCATTCAGATCCAGCTGAAATCGCAGGAGTAGAACTTTTCTGGAATCCCGCAGGGCAACGGCGCCCGGCGGTATAGCTTAGGTGGAGAGAGGGGGTAAAACGGGCGGAGAAGCAACTCGACCGGCCTGCTATACAATTAATTGTATTTTTCTGTAATTAATCCAATTAATATGCCTTGCTATATAAAGGGGGGAGGGGGTGTGCAAACACCTTGCCTCCCCCATGTGGGACTAAAGGAGAGGAGGGGGGAGGCCGGCCGAACCCTCCTAGTCCAATTCGGACTAGGGGCCCAAACCCCCCCTTCCTTGCTTGGTGCGGCTCACCTTATTGGGCCACAATTGGCCCACTAAGGTGGGTTGCCCCCTTTTCCTTTATTATTTAATAATTAAATTAATATAAAATATAATTAATTCATAATTAATATATTTAAATACTATTTAATATCCCGTGGCTCCGAAACAATTTCTGAACCACCCGAACAACTTTCAGACATCACTAGAACCATTCCAGACCCTCCCGGAACTCCTTCCGGACCACCGGAACTCTTTTCGGATCATTTCTCTCTCTCCAACAAAATCCTATATTATTCTAGAACATATCTCCTGGTGTCGTTAAAACCTTAAGTTTGTTACGCTACGGTTCGAGAACACTCCAGACATGGTCGAGACACTCCGCTCACCAATGACCGTCAGGGATACCTTGATGTATATGACGGCCCCTGTGCATTCTACGAATATCGTCGTTGAACCATAAATATGATATTCATTCCCTTTGTTTCTGCGATACTACCTTGTCCGACATATGATCATAGACATCCGATGTATTTGTTGTATCTCGTTACCGACAAAGGTTATTAACTCGTCTGTGATATTACATCTCCATGACCTAGTTATAAGCTGCGCAGCTATATAGATGTAATCTCACCGAGTGGGCCCAAAGTATCTTTCCATTACAAGAATGAACAAATCCCGCTCTTGATCCTTACGTCTCGATGCTCTTTCGGGATACCCAAGATGGACACCGTTATTGTCATGCTATATAAGACACAACGTTTGATGCTCTCAAAGCACCCCTACGAAGCATCAATAAGTACGGTCTCACGGTCTAAGGAATAAGCTATCATATTCTATTTATTGCAAATGACAAACATCGTAATACGATCTTATTGCAATACTTTGCGTATGTCCATCACCTTATTCAACTAATAAGATGACCCCATTGTCAACCGACGTCATTGTCCTTGATCGGGAATCTCGATCAACTGTTGCCCAATGGTCTAGTTCATATAGAGGCTAACTAGGGACCTGGTTGTCTATGTATCACATGTGTATTAATAATTCCGATTAATACATGTAGCATAATACACGAACCTATTATAAACTTATGAGATAATGCAATAAATACTACTTATTTATTTGCCTCTAGGGCATATCTCCTTCAGTCTCCCACTTGCACTAGAGTACAAATAAAGTAGCTGCATTTTACTTTATCAAAATCTCTCATCAAATAAGCATCATTTGATAATGCTTGCTTGTGGAAGAGTGTTACTCTGACAATCTGTACAATACATAATGGTGCGCACTTTTGCGATTCATTGATATCAACTTGCTTGATATCACCATGTTATCTAATAACATATATGCAAATACTGTAACTAAGTGAGACTTCTGTCCTTGTAGAAACCCCTTAAGTGGACAGAGATCACAGGGAACGTCCCGGTAAATGTAAAGGTTTCTAGATGGCTCTCCCACCTCTTCCTCCCACCGGCGGCTCTCATGGCGATTTTCATATCTAGGCGATCTGGACTCAATGGCGACAATGGGTTGCGATCCCTACGCGGATCCCTCTTCCATTGTACACGTTCTAGATTTCTCCCCTGGTCACAAGATCCGGGCCAAGGTTCGTCATCTTTTCGCTACTTCGGTGAACCCTGTCTCCAAGTCACACCGTTACTAGTAGTTTCCTTTGGTCGATCTGTGTTTCGTCTCTCGGATCTGAATGTCAGCCTTGCTCTCTCGGCCTGCTTGGGAACAGCTTTTGATGAGATTGCTGTTATGCATCTGAGGGATAGAGTGTTCAAATTCTCTGTGAGTTGTCAAGCAGTTGGGTTTTTTGTTCAGAATCTGAGATCTTATGCTTGTGAACATTTTGCTTGTTATTTCCATCTGTGGGGTTTTGGTGGTCCGAATTGGATTAGAGAGGAACGAGAATATTATACAGAATTAGACTCAGAATGGACTGTGGCTAGAAAGCATCAGATTTCATCACGTCGGCCAATTGCATCTTATGTCCCAGTTCATAAGGCTTTTCGCTCAATCCACCGTGATCTTAACAGTGTGCCCAACAAACCTCCAATTGTTCTCACAAGGGCTAATTCAGTGCCAATTGGATCCATTCCAGTGAATTTGGATGCTTCCCCTAGAGCTAACATTGATCAGATTAGATCTGACGATATTATCTTCGGTACCGTCAATCAAGGATTGGAAAGAGGCGGGAATTACGGATCTTCAAATCGGGATGCACGTTGGGCCCTATCTGTCAGGGCCGGCCCATCTAAATCGGCCTACTATGTGACCAGCCCACCACCCACGCCGATCACCTCACCAGCCGTCCCCTATCAGGAGACTAATCCGCTTTGTGATCAGATTATCTGCCGTAATTGTCTTGCTGAAGGTCATCTCGCTCCTAACTGCCTTAGTAAAATCCGCTGCAGAATTTGCTATGGTTATGTGCACATTGGCAGGAATTGCTTTAAAAAAGGTAGTAAATCACTTATTTACCGGAAAAAATTTGTTCAGCCAGGCAAGTTTCTGTTTAGAAGGCAGGGGGACGCTGCTCCTCCCCCAAAAAATCTCAGAAGCCATCTCGAACGCAACGACGCCCCCAATCCGCCAGCGTCGTCTCTGCCATTGTCGATGGCAAACTACCCCTGCGATTTCATCCCCCACCTCCCGGCTGGCGTCGGCTTCATCCCACCAAATGGATTGAGGCCTCAGCGCGGCTATGTGACGGTGGGAGGCTCGCTGCCTAACTCTTGTGACACCTGGGCTATTGTCGTCATCGAACCAGAGCCTCATCCAGAGCAGTTCGAAGGTACTACTCTTCTGATCACTCAGTTCCTTGAGCAGCAGAGGCATCTCAATGTGAGGGCTACTTCCCGCAGTGGATTAGGAGCTATGCTTGTTAGGTTCCTGGATGTTGTGGAGAGAGACAGTGCAGTCATGAACAGCCCATATTTCATTGGCGACACAGTAGTTCATATCATTGAGCAGAATAGGGGCAGAAATCATAGATCTGTCACCTATACGCATGATTGCTGGTTAATGCTCATGAATTACCCTCAAGAATGCTGGAACCTGGATACCATTGTTCTTTCTTTAGTTAAGTATGGTAGAGTTTTAATTTGGAACAAAGATGATTCTAATATGTCAAGAATCCTGGTTAAGTTGAGAGCCTTCAGCATTGACAACATACCTCTGAGTATTGTTCTATCACAATCCACCTCTAACCTTGGTACTGGGGACTCCTGGACTTGCCCAACAATAATCCTACATGCTGTTATGTTGGGAGCAGGACCAGGCGATGAAGACATTCTACCCCCTGAAGGTGAGAACCCCCATCCTGGATTTTCACTTCTGGCATGCTGATCATGAAGGTGAGATGCAAGATGGTGGAGCACAAGATGAAGCAGTTGCTAATGATAATGAGAACATTGTGGAGCCTGTAATTGTGACACCTCCCCATAGCCCTGTTCCTGCTCAGGAAGAGGATAATGAGATGCAGATTGATAATGAGGAGGTGCAAATTGTTGTTCCTTTGAATGACGTTGTTGCAGAGCAAGCCCCACATGATCATGTTGACCAAGCCCCAGCTGATGCACCTACAGAAGAACCAATGCCAGTTATCCAGGCTCCTTAGAGGAGAAGGCGTGGTAAGGCTGCTGTTCCACCAAATGTGGAGGGTGTACGTCGTAGTAACAGACTTGCTGGTCTTAAAGCTGGGTACAAAGATAAGCCACCAATGGATCTTACCCTGGTTGAAGGAGGATCTAGCACATCAAAGAACCTCTCTGTTGAATTTGAAGCTCATGTGATTGACACATCGGCACTGCCTACTAAGATCCTACAAGCCATTGGTGGGTCCCACTGTCAAATGGCGTCTACGACGCTGTCAGAGGCTGAACTAAACTATGACAGTTCCTATGATAGTGTTGAAAGCGACTAAGGGTCCTGAGACAGCCATTAAGTGCCTCACAGTCAGTCTAGGCAGTTGTTTATCGATAGAGTCTGAATTTGGTTGTCAGTTTATGCAGTCTGTAATGAGTGAATTGTTGTTTCAGTCTATCTGGTTGTGCTTCTCATATTTTGGTGATCTGAACTGTTATTTTGCCACTGCTTTATGTATCAGTTATGTTGAACATGGTCTATGTCAGTCTCTTTGTTTTATCTATTTGAGTCATGTTATGTTGGTGTTAGCTCAGTGGTGGATGCTTTTGATATTATCGATATTATATAAGCTCTATGATTGGTGCATTTATTCAGTCTGTACTGTTAATCACTTCAAATCACAAGATCTACTGCACCTAGACATGTACTCCTCACCTGGGACTTTTATGAGCTCCCAGTGGCCACACTTATCACCTGTTTCCAATGAGTAGAGCCTGGTACATCGTTGACTGGAACATAAGAGGGATTAATTCCCAAACTCGTTGGGATGAGATTAGAGCAAAAGCTGATGAAAGCAATTGCCACATCATGTGCCTTCAAGAGACTAAGAGAGAGCACTTTGATCACGCTTACATCAGGAATTTCTGTCCACGAAGAATCAACCAATTTGCTTTCTCCCCTGCCAATGGAAACTCTGGAGGCATCATCACTCTCTGGAATGGTAATCTATTTGATGGTACAGTGATTAACAACAGCAAATATCAATTAACTGTTCAGTTGATCTGTAAACTATCTGCCCGTGTACTGTATATTACAAATGTCTATGCCCCTACTGAGGCGACAGAGAGAGACACCTTCCTGAACTGGTTGCATGAGGTTGACATTTATCTTATGGAGTATTGGATTATTATGGGGGATTTTAATCTTATTCGATCACCTGAAAACAGGAATAGACGAGGTGGCAACATCAATAATATGCTGCGCTTTAACCAGACAATACAACACCTAGACCTGGTTGAAATCCCTCTAAAAGGTAGAGCATAGACTTGGAGTAACATGCAGGTTTCCCCCTTGCTAGAAAAATTAGACTGGGTTTTCACATCCCCTAATTGGACCAGCACCTTCCCCAACACATATGCTACACCACTGAGCAACAGCACTTTGGATCATGTGCCAATCTTAGTGTTTTCGCTTTGAGGAATACTCGCTTGAGTTTGATGGTCTATCTGAGGTTGTCAGTACTGCTTGGGCTGAATCTGGTTACTTCAGTAACTCTGCGAAAGACATTACAGCTAAATTGAAAGTTCTGAGGAATGGTATTAAAAAGTGGAGTAAAAATCTTTCACAGCTTAGTAACATTATCACCTCCTGTAACTATGTTTTGGCTCTGTTATCTGGGCTCGAGGAGCAAAGAGACCTGTCTGTCCAAGAGAATATTTTTAGAAGGCTTCTAAAAGCTCATGTGGGTAAACTCTTAGAAGCTAAGAGAATCTTTTGGAGAAATAGAGCTAAGATAAAATGGGCAAAACTTGGGGGTGAAAATACAAAAAAATTCCATACAGTGGCTTCACATAATTTCAGATGTAATTTTATATCTAGTATCCACACTGAGGATAATATTATCCTGTTGGACCATGATCTGAAAGCGGCTCATATTTGGAGATCTTTTAAAAACATAATTGGTATATCTGAAAACAATTTGTATAATGATCTTATCGGACAATATATTCTGCCAGTTCAGAACATTGACTTCTCCCAACTAGAAGTGCCATTTACACTAAAGGAAATGGATGATATTGTCAAGAATATGCCCTCGGACAAATCCCCTGGGCCTGATGGATTTAATTTTGCTTTTCTCAAAAAGTACTGGAATACTGTTAAAAATGGTTTTTATAAGCTATGCTTTGATTTCTATGAGGGAAATGTTGACATTGAGAGTATCAATGCAGCCTATATCACACTGATACCCAAAGTGAATTCCCCCATCTATACTAATGATTTTCAGGCCAATATCATTGGTGAGTCTACCTCTGAAGTTCCTGACTAAGCTACTGGCCAACAGACTACAGATTGTCTTGATTTATTTAGTGCACAAGAATCAGTATGGATTCATAAAAAACAGAACAATCCAGGATTGTCTAGGCTGGGCATATGAATATCTCCACGTATGTCATAAATCCAAAAAAGAAATTGTCATCTTTAAGATTGACTTTGAAAAGGCCTTTGATAAAGTGGAATACAGTGCTATTTTTGAAACCATGAGATGCTTAGGTTTTGGTGACAAATGGTGCAAATGGATTAAGTGCATTTTCTCCTCTGCATCTGCATCTGTGTTACTTAATGGTGTTCCTGGAAAAAAAAATCACTGCAAGAGGGGTGTCAGACAAGGAGATCCCCTTTCTCCTCAGCTATATGTTATGGCATCTGAATTGCTACAGTATATGGTTAACAAGGCTTGGTCGGATGCGGACCTAAACCTTCCTCTAGACTGTTCATTTGGATTGAAATTTCCTATTATCCAATATGCTGATGATACTCTTGTTATCTTGCCTGCTAGTGTGGATCAGCTGAATGCATTCAAGCACATCTTAGTTATCTTTACATCCATTACTGGACTAAAAGTTAACTATAGCAAATCATCTTTGGTTCCTATTAATATTAGCCCTGAGAGATGCAGTGAACTGGCTGAGATTATATCATGTAAGCCTGAAGCTCTACCATTTACATACTTAGGGTTACCTATGGGAACTACTAAGCCAAGGTTAGAGCACTTTATTGCCATTTTGGATAGGATTGACAGGAGATTAGGAGGGATATCTAATTTGCTCTCCTGTGATGGAAGATTAACGGTAGTTAAATCCATTATCATCTCCATCCCACTATTTGCTATGTGCACCATTAAAATGCCAATGAGATTCCTTGACATAGTGGAAGGATCTGCCAGAGGCTTTCTTTGGAGGAATAGAGACATACATAAGAGGGGGAATTGTCTTATTAAATGGGAGCAAATATGTAAACCAAAAAAGGCAGGTGGACTTGGAGTTATTAACCTGCGAAAACACAATCTTGCTCTGCTCATGAAGCATCTTTACAAATTTATGAATAGGGTTGACTTGCCTTGGGTTCAACTTATTTGGGAAGCCCATTATCCCAATTACAAGTTACCACAAGTGCAAGCCCGATGTGGCTCTTTCTGGTGGAAGGATGTGTGCTCATTGTGGGATCAGTTCATGGAGATTACTACCTGCTTGGCCAGAGATGGGAGGACTATCAGATTTTGGAAAGATAAGTGGAGAGACACGACTGCTGTGGTTGACTACCCCCATCTGTTCTCTTTTGCACGACAACAGAACATCACCTTAGAGCAGATGCTAAATTCAGATACAGATAATATCCTAAATCATTTTCATCTGCCACTATCGATGGATGCATTTCATCAGAGTCAAGAGGTACTGATTGTTTTAAACCACAGAGAAAGATCTGCTCAATATGATGCTTGGAATCTGCTTAATGGGGCTAGGTTCTCTGTAAAAAGGGTTTATGATGCTATGACCCCTGCTGAGAAGGCACCTGCACCTTTCCAATGGTTATGGAAATCATGTGCTCAATTAAAGCATAAATTCTTCTTTTGGCTTCTACTCCATGATCGCCTGAATACCAGAGACATCCTTTATCGAAAAACCTTTTACATAGATGACACGTCATGTGTTCTTTGCCCTGATGCTCATCTGGAATACATGCAACACCTATTTTTTGGATGTGATTTCAGCCAAACATTCTGGTGGAGATTAAACCAGGAGTGGAATTATGATTTAGACTTCTATCAGATGCTTATGGATGGGAAATACCGATCTGGACAAGTCTGCTTCACTGAATATTTAATCATTGGATGTTGGAGTTTATGGAAGCACAGGAATGACATCATATTTGAAGCTGGGCAGTGTAGTGTTGATCTTTGTTTCCTCTTATTCAAAGAGGTTTTTATCCTTACTATGCATAGAGCTAAGCCATCTCTTAGAGAAGGCATGCAACAATGGCTCCATACTGTAAATCCATCATTTTTTATATATAAAACACAGTAGGGGCTTTCCCTACTGTTTTCCTGTCAAAAAAGTGAGACTTCTGTTTCCCAACGCTTACTCTGATTATGTTAACCCGACAACTGCCTTGAAAAACACACTCAGTCATAAAGAGCCCCTTGTAACAATTACAAACTCGCGATATCTACACACTTTCACACCAATGTAGAAAACTTGACATTCCAATGTCAATCCATTAAATAACGCACTTCTACTTCCAGTAAATTCTAAATTTACTTTTACAACTGTTCTTCTTCTAAGAACATCGGTTATATTTCATCGAGCAGAAAATATGGTTTATGTATGATGTCTAATATTACAGAATAGACCAACATGTCATACAACCATTACTACCTTGTATAGTTACTCTTAATGATCAAATGGATTTCCAAGGACCATCCTTTTGATTCTATTCTGACTCCTCAGATATAATCCAAAACAACTCGACTAACTATTTAAAATTCCCGTTCTATTCCAAATAGACACTAACTTTCAAATAGTTTCACAACTTCATCCTTCTCATCTATTCTACTGGTACAATTTCACAATGTGTCATTTACACAAGGTGAATTCGGCTCCCACTCAAATTATGTCTCTACATATTCGAGAACACGAGCTCCCACTCAAAACATGTCATCCACATATTTGAGTTCCTAAGCTCCCACTCAAAAATATGTCCTTTTCATATTCCACCTGAGTAAACTAACTTTGACTCCCACTTAAAAACGACATTTTGGTCAAACCAAAATCATTGATCTCTTATCAATTCGAATTCAATACAAACTACAATATTACATTAATACAAATCCCTCAGACTTCAAGCATGTCTACATAAATGTAGTCAACAAATTTGATCTTGTCCAAGACACATTTCTTCACAAAACATGCTTCCACGTCTTTCTTATAGTCACATTTTTCATATAACACTTTATATGATGATTAAACAATCTTATTCCTCTAATAAGAATTGTAGCAACAAGTACAATTTTAATCCTTTCTAATGTTACTTGGATTTTCAGGCTGAAATAGCCTTTGGTTCGTATTTTCTCAACTTTCTTTGTATTCATAAAGTGCACCTTGATCTGTCAACAAGATCTGAAAAACTTAATATTATGATGTGGCCTGACAGCAATATTAAATATGACAGCACTTTATCCAGAAGCTTCTTTCATGAAAATATTATGATCTTTATGAAGAGGATTGCAAGCAGAAAACAATTTTCTAGTCTCCCTCACTCTTAATCACCAAATTTTCATTTGTAGACATATACACTTTGGAACACCTTCCAATATTCTACTTTTATGAATATAGGTCTGACACCTTATTTCAAGCTTCTAGTTCCAATCCATAAACCATAATTCGAAAAATCATATTTTCCTCGGAATTACATAGACAACAAACCAAGTTTTGTTTCTATTTGGTTTTGGAATACACTCCCATCCAATGCGAGCAATCTACAAAGAACTATTCATGTATATTCCGAATTATCGTATAATCATATACATTACGACACTATTGTCGATCACACGAATTCTCGTTGAGAGAAATATCTATTTTCTAAAGTGGACATCGACTGTAATGTTTCGAACATATTAAGAGATTCTAAGACAGATTCTGACAGACCACACTTTATTTAAAATAGAGCATGAATCTAATACCTCACATATCACCATATATGATATCATAATATTGTGAAACGAATTTCCACAAGTCTTTTGTGTTGAAACCTTAATTCAAAAATATTGTCCTTTGATCGAATCTTGTGAATACAATATTCAATAATCTTTCTTCTGAAAAACCCCATTTGATCTCTTATAAAATTAATTTCAGACTCATGATTTATTAGGCAAATACTCTTATTCACCAATAATCATAGAAGAATTCGGACCAAGCAAAAACACCATTAATTAATAATCATTTAATTATATTTCTCTCGTATTGACACTTCAATACTATTTTTCAAACTTAATCAATTCGGCACTCGAAATACTTAAATGGACCAAAATATCCATTACTTCTTTCATTGCCTTTATGACTAAATTCGATGGTGTTTGTTGTCGTAATAGAACTTTTATTCATTGGACATGCTATTTTATCATTTCTACAATTATGAACGTTATCATACAATTGATGTAATTGAGATGTGAAACCTTTATTCATAATATAAAACAACTGGCTTGTTCCATAACATAAAACAACTGAACTTGTCTTATTACATTAATAAATTTGTCTTGTAACAATCAAGACACTCAACACACTTTCTCACTATTACAAAAGATCTTATAAAAAACTATTAATCATAACTATGATAACTTGAGGACGTGAACACCAAATGGCCATCAACTCCTTGATCACCATCTTCAGCGCCAGGTCACATCATACTTTGCCGCATATATGTGACAATCAGGACCTGTTTCACAAACAGAACAAGTATCAAATAGTTTATCATATATCAAGAGGCGAATTCATAATTCTGTATATATCAAATATATACCTGTAGCATCGAAGATCTCTCCTTCGATGGAATCAACTTTCAGAGATTTGAATTCAGACACGAACTTGTAGAAGTTCATATTGTCGGCCTTCAAAATGTACTTGCGCACATGCTTCTCATAGCTTGGAGGCAGAGATATCAGGACAGTCTGAATGGCACAGGAATCTGCCATCCAGTAATCGAAGACCATCGTCAGCTGGAAGTAGATGTCATACAATCTCTTCAAATGTGTCTCCAGACAGGTATGCTCCTCCATATGAATGGTCTGGAACATTATAAGCTGCCTGAATTGCTCACGCTTCAATTCATCTCGGAAGTGTGTCTTTATCGCATCAATCATGACGCATAGCTCCTTACGTCGAAACAACTCTTTCAACTCAGGTGCTAGGCATACGGTCATGGTGATCTCCACTTCGATGAATATGTCTCGACGCCTACGGAAATCATCTTCCTCCTCCTTGCTTGCAGAATCTCCAGGTCTTTCTCCTAACGCTTCATCGAGAACATACAAGATGTTGTTGTGTTTGACGATGTTTCTAAAACCCTTGTAACAACTGATGAAGTTGGACCCGTCGGCTTCTAAGGTAGAATCCGGGCTCTTGAGGAAGTAACCGAAGTATAATTGCGTAGTCTACATATGTGATCGTAAAAGAGGTAAGGTAAAGTTTATAATATATTGCTGAGTCTTAGTTTATAATCATATTATCAAAACACACCACACCAAGATTATTATCCCAAAAATAATAATGGCGATTACACGACCCTCATCCACCATACCCCCCCCCCCCCCCGATCATCACGGCCGGCAGCACAGCTTCAAAGGTGGACATAAAATGTCGATCACAACAACTCTGTGACTCATGCTCGATCTTTCGATCTTCTCATGTTCTGAGGCCCTATCTGCATATGCTAGGCTCGCCAATCAAACCTCGAAGACCCTGCGTGTGTAACATGGCTTACAAAAACTGTATGCGAACGACGATATGTCTGACACCCGATCATCACGGCCTACCTCACAACGTAGTATTTTCTTGGTGGTGCGCAACGAGGGAGAATACAATTTTGGTATTTGTTAGGGATCATCCTATTCATGATGCTACCGTTGTATATCTAGCATATAAGCAATCAATAGGATGCACACACAACAACACACAATAATGATGCAATGAAGTGCGATGTGACATGGTCGATGCGCCTGGACCTTCATGGCGCCATGTGCCTGGCCCCCGGCGCCCCGGCATGGCTCCGAGTCTACGTAACCTTCCATTGCCTCCGACAGTACGAGTAATATCAAACTTACCGTAACCATGTCACATAAAATAACGCCTCTGCAAAACAAAGTTAGACGCCTCTAGCTTGATTTAGTTTTGCAAGTTTTACGTGGCATATAGGCTTATTTGTAAGAGAATCGCTTCCCTACCTACGAACTTTGTACCACAACGTCGATCGTATAATTGCATGTTTAAGCATCCCTTTCGGGCCCTCCATTGAAAATGCTTTGCCGACTAGAGAGAGAGAAACAGACACCCGCCAGCCACAGATACGGTGCAAGCCGTATGTCAGTAGTGGAATCAGTCTCGCGTAAGCGTACGCGTAAAGTCGGTCCGGGACGCTTCATCAACTCAATACCGAAGGCATCCCAAGTGCACGCTAGAGGGTAGCAAATATAAGAAAGACGTCCTCATTCAACATGAGTTCTAACCGTACCAGCAGTACTACGCATAGATCGGCTCTGATACCACTGAAGGGGTTCCGGTGCAGAAAACAATAATTTTTCTAGCGTATGAAACCCTAACTAGCCAGGATCTATCTATCTAGTTGTAAAATCCCAACATTTTATAATGTTCAAAAATCACAAAAAAATTAAACTTTTGTTTTGATTAGAATAAAATATTAAAATGCATAAGAAAACCAACTATAAAATACTTCAAGGATGTTAATTTTTTTTTATTAATTCAAATATCTCAAGTAATCACTAATTTTCAAAACTTGTTTCAAGTTAAACATTTTATTATTCCATTGTCTTTTCTTAAAACCTCAATATATAAATTGACAAATGTTTTACAAACTTCAAACCATTTTATTGTAATAAAATAGTTTCTTTATAAGTATTTGATTTCAACCACATAGCCATAGCTATTCATTAATTAAAATAATATTTACAAGTGTTCTTTGAAACTATTTAAAACATGATCTATTTGCCAAATAGCTTTTACATGTCCAAATATTGTCCTAAAGACAAAAAAAATTAATAATGGAAAATGAGTTTAAATAACATAATTTTAAACTTATATAAGTATTGTTTTTTATAAATTTTATTTAGCCATAAATGAAATTATTTAAGCCATGTTTTCAAATTTGACATTAAGTGTCAAATTTGTATTTAATCAATATTTCAAAATTTTGATTTTTGAAAAGTGAACAAAACATGCCTACAACTAGTTTAACACAAAGATATTGTTTTTACCAATTTTTAGAAATCTATTTGACTTGATTTGGAGTCTTTAATCAAAAGTTATGAAAGAAATAAGAAAATTCAGAAAAAGAAAAATCGCTGACGTCAGCGATGACGTCAGCATCGTCTTCAAGCTCTGGACGGAAATCGTGTCCGAAAACTGCCGATTTAATTCGCTTGATTGCGGGAGTTTTACTCCACCAAACTTCGCACCGTTTCTTCTTACTAATAGCCCTCGACCTCCTCCTTCCTTTCCCCCCAAATGCCCTCTCCCAAACGACCCAAGGCTTGCAATTTTTCTCGCCGGAGTTCCTCCCGCAATCAAGCCAAGCTCTTTGCAGCCAATTAGATCGAGCAACGTGGCCAACCCATTTTCGGTTTTTTTCGAATATATTTAATTGGCAGTTTTACAGATTAGTCCTTGCATTTCAAACCTTCATAAATTTTTAACCACATATCCAAATTAGACAAATGATATATCCTTGGAAAGTCCTTGACTTGTAGAATATTTTGGTTCTGTTAGAATTAAAATTTGACTTTGTTTAAAATATTCAAATTTTAAATGTAGGATTTGAGTATTTTTGTCACAACTTTAAATCTGTAAGTTCAAAAATTGCAAATAAAATTGTTCTAGAAACTTTAGAATATTTGTAATATGATGGCTCGGTTAGAAAATATTTTTGAGAACTATTTTGATACTTTAATAATCATAATTTTAATTTGAGTAAGTTTGAATATGTTTGACATAACTTTTGATAGAAAGATTATTTTTGTGTAAATCCAATTGCTATAAATTTATTTAAATCCCCTCTGTCTATTAACACCATTTATAAAATTTTGTTATAAAAATTTAATCACAGAAAACTTTAATCTTATATTTATTCCTTTTATTATATTTTGCAAAAATAGAAATTAATTAAATTGCATTTATAGCCTCATGCATACTTTATAAATATCACAAAAATTAGTATGATGTTTCTTATGATTAAAAAGTGCATTGCATGCAGAAAATATTTTACCATATAGTTATACTCCTCATAGGAAAACTTTTTCCTTATTTTCTCTAAGTAGGATTATTTTCAACATAGTTGTTTTGGTAAAGTGTTCTGCACTTGGTATTTTCAACATGGAGCTAGAAGGACAATGAAGGACTTAGCCAACAAAACAAGACTTCAGAAGTATCTTCAAGAAGTAGAAGCACGTAGAAGAAAATCAAGAAGAAGTTCATAAGGACCAACCAACTACATTTTCTAAGTCTTGCTTCCTCTCTTTTCTCCCTTCTTCTCTTAGACCTCATGATGACTAAGTTATATTCAAGAACAACCTGGAGGCTATCAACCCCATCAAGTCTTCAGAGCCAGTAAGTCTACAAAATTTCAATAAAGTCATCACATCAAGATGAAAAGGAAGCAAGGAGAAGATTCTAAATCTTTCTTTCTATCTCCTCCCTCTTTCCTAATCTTGTCTTTCACTTTAGACTTAAACAATTTTTGATCATAATATTATCATCTTTGAAGTTTGTTGGATCCTAGCGGCATAGTGAGATGAAGCGGCCAGGAGACTAACCTACATGTCCACGTACATGAGACCTGTTCCACAACTTAAGTGGCTGGCCGGGTGTCTGTCTCTCTCACTATAGTGAATATCCAATTTACAAAGAGTGAATAATAATTGTTGATCACCTTGAAGAATAGACTTAGTATTTTCTCAGTATTTTTGCACATCATGACTAAGCCATTAGAGTGCTTATCCTATATGATTTATAACAAAGTATTTTGTCCAACCTATGACTTAAGTCCTTAGTCACTTTGACCAACCTACTTGCCTTGCAATACTTAAAAGATTTTAATGGCATGAAAAGCATTTCTAGTCCTTAGAAATATTTTGCACATCATGCATAAACATATTTTCCTTAGAAGTTTTATGAAACTTGTTTGTTCATTTTGTATGTGTTTGTATGCATTGTGTAGTTGTGTTTTATGTTGATTGTTGTATTGTTGCTTGTCTATATTGTCTAGATTGAACGGAGAGACTCGAGTTACGTTTGTGAGCAAAGACATCATCCAAAGGCAAGTGGCACACCTCTTAAAAGTCCTAGTATTTTTCTATGCATGAGTAGATTAATTTTCTACAAGCATGTGTAGGATAGTATTGCTATGCAAGCCATGTTTAGACTTCCTTATTCCTGTGTCTAGGTTCCTATGAAAGTACTTAGTCGAATTGTGATGCTATGCAAAATTATTTTGATAAAATGTTAAATTCTATCAAGTTATAATCAAACACCTGGGTGGAATTGGTTGCTTAGCTGTATGAGTTGAGTGTTGTCCCCAGGGGTTTTACCTGTGGGATATTCACTTGTGGATGGCCACCCAGGAAAAGAGGAATCTGAAGAACTCCGAGTGAAGATTGCTTCCCGTGCAGCCATTGCCAATATGGGCATTGGCTTGATCAATTAAGTTTCATGGACTCGCCCTGGCTTGATAGGTGGTGGTAGAGGAATGTAGGTGGAACGTGTCAGGCCGGCAATGGGAGGGAAAATGCTTCTGAAAGATCTCGTCTCATTCTTCTCCGTTTCCTTAACACTTCCAGAGTGTATAGGATAGTTTGGGTGGAATGGGTACAATGGTGAACGTGCACAACCTCTGTAGAGTTAAAATCTAAGTACTTAGCCATGTCCCCGGTACGGACAATTGAGCAGCTGAACGAGGACGTCAACGGAGGATTCCACCATTCCAACTTTTAAATTAAAACTTGAAGGGAGAACAAGGGTAGAATGAGACTATGGCTTTCATACCATAATTGTCTCCACTAGGTAAAGTTGTTTCAAAGAGTTAGGGAAAAACTTGCTTTCTGCAAAATAGCCTTGAGCTCCACCAGCCAAATAAGCATATAGGTTATAGAGTTATTCCTCTAAGTGTCCACTAAAGTGTCACTTGCCAGTTCCATTTTTAAATGGTTCTGACCCACGTTGTTGCAATATTTTTCATATTGCAGACTGTTCTGATGATAAAGCAGCTGGACGGCGCAACACTCCAATAAGATCGTCATCGTGGGCTCCACCCCGAAGACTGCAACCCCTGCGAGCCGTTCTGCGCGGTTTGTAGCCTGTCGGCCACCGCGCCCAACTTTATCGACGATGGACCGCGTCCATGAAGGATTCCGCCGCGGTAGACTCCAAGTCCTCCACGCCGCTGCCGTGTGGGAGCCCACCTTGGACGTCAAGCGCAAGGAAGATGCCTGCGGCGCCTATAAAACGAACAAGACCTCCACCGTAGAGGAGGTCGGCCAATTACGGGGAGAACACTTGTAAACCCTAGCTCAGCTAAGTAGAATAGCCTTCGGCTGGAGGAGGAAGAAGACCATCGCTTCCCTCCCCAGGCACAAACTACCTCAAGAGAGCCCTCGGCAAGTTCAATTGTACTGTAATCTCTGCAGTGCAATACAAACAAGCAGGAGTAGCGATGTTACCTCCTCCTTAGGGCCGTGAACCTGGGTACGGGCTGGTGTCCATCTCTGTCATGGGTGTTCCTCTCCAGGCTGGCGAGCACCGTTGTCGTGCCTCTCGAGGGTCTTGACCTCCGCGTTCAATCCCTCTTCTCGAACTACTCTTCAGGAAGTGACCACCCCTGTTTCGTGGGAGTCACAACCTGACACTTGGCGTGCCAGGTAGAGGACTGAGGCGCGTCAACAACCTTTGAGCCGCCTCCGCGCCATAGCGAACACACGCGCTACCCGCGCCGCCCGCGCCAACCAGCGCGCACCTAAAGGACCACGCGCCACGCCAGGCGCCACGGCCACGCGCGGACGACGGGGACGACCCCACCGTGAAGAGCGCGTCAACTCAGGCCCTCACGCGGAGGAGCACGAGCACAGCTCTGAGCACCAGGGGGACGCGCAGTCGTGGCACCCAATGTAGCGCCCGAGCGGCTCCGGTCCAGGCAGGACAGACCCTGCGCCGCACACCGCCTTGCTCATGGCGCAAGAACTTCTCCGCTATAGACCTACCACTGAGACCCACGAGCAGTGGCTGGAGCGCCTCAACCACCTCGTCGGCATCGTCACGACTCGCCCCGCTCCGTCGCAGTCCGTTGTGCACCCCTCCCTCGCGGGCACGGCTGCGCCTGACGCGCCTCTGCCTCCACCAGGGCCTGCACCGGCTACGACGCAGAGGGCCGCCTCCCACGCGTCCTCGCCTCACGACTGCTTGATCGTGCAGCTCACCGCGCTAGATGCGCGCGTGGGGATGGAGCTCCAGCGCAACCGCCAAAACCCCCTCGTGGAAGAAATCGGCCAGGCGGGCCAGCATAACCGCAACGCGCTGCAACACGGGGTCGCCACGTACGCCACCGGCTGCATGGCATTCACCCGCTCCCTGCGCCGTGTGGTTTGGCCCCCAAAGTTTAGGCCGACATTCCCCAAGGCTACGACGGCTCCAGCAACCCCATCGAGTTCCTGCAGCTCTACACCACCTCCATCCAGGCGGCACACGGAGACGACAAGGACATGGCCAACTGGTTCTCCCACGCGCTCCGCGACTCTGCGCTGTCGTGGCTCCTGAACCTCCCTGAGTACTCTGTGAACTCTTGGGAGGAGCTCTGCAAGCAGTTCATCTCCAACTTCAAGGGGACGTACGAGCGCGCGCTCACCCAAAACGACCTGCGCGTAGTGGTGCAGAAGAAGGATGAAACCATCCGCAAGTACATCCAGCGCTTCAGCCAAGTGCGCAATAAGATCCCGAACATCCCTAACACTCAAGTCACCGCCGCCTTCCGCGAGGGCGTCACGAACAGCAGGATGCTCGAGAAGCTGGGTATCCACGACAAGCTCACCTCTGTCGTCAAGTTGTTCTACCTGGAAGACAAGTGCGCCAAGGCTGAAGAGGGACTCCTCTTCGTCAAGATGTCCTCGAGAGGGGACGAGCACGCTGAGGGGTCCAGGAGCCAGAAGAAGAAGGAGGAGCCCAAGCGTAAGGCCATCGCGGTCCTCGCGACAGAGCCTGACGCTAAGGGCACCCGCAGGGACTCTCCCAAGCATGGGGAGAGAAAAGACGACCACCGCCTGTTCTGCATCTACCACAACAGGCGCGGTCACTCTACAGAGACTTGCTTTGACCTCAAGAGGCTGAGAAAAGAGCGCGAACAAGCAGAGGGCAGCGGAAGCCGCGGTCGAGGCCGTGGCTACCGCGGAAGAGGGCGCAAGGGCGGCTACCAGAAGCCATCTGGCAATCAGGCCAACGCTGCGGAGAGGAACGGCAACCTCCCCGGCGAGGAAGATGGAGGCTATCAAGCTCCAAGAGGCACCATTGCCTGCATCCTCGGTGGGGCATAGGCGCCCAAATCGAACAATCAGTTCAAGCTGTTCGCTCGCGAGCTCAATGCCGCCCTCCCCAGCCTCGAGACCTCCAGTCCCCTCAAGTGGTCGCAGTACACCATCGCCTTCGACGCTCACGACCACCCCAAGTTCACCAAGACTTTTGGAACCCTCCCGTTGGTCTGCAGCCCCACCACCGACAATGTCGCTGTCTCCAAGACACTCATTGATGGTGGAGCAGGCCTGAATGTCATCTCCATTGAGATATTCGAAGCGCTTCAAGTACCCTACGAGCGGCTCATGCCCTCTAGGCCCTTCACGGGGGTCCCCAGCGGCTCGATCGAGCCTCTGGAGCAGGCCAGGCTTGCCGTCACCTTCGGCAGCGAGGAAAACTACCGCACCGAGCACATCGACTTCGATGTTGCGCACATCGGCTTGCCATACAACTCCATCCTCGGCTACCCCGCCCTCGCGAAATTCATGGCCGTCACGCATCATGCCTACAACATGGTCAAGATCCCCGGCAGCGCTTGCACAATCACCATCCGTGGACATGTCCTGGATGCTACGCGCGCTGTCGAGACAGCCTACAAGGCAACCGCCATGGAGTTCCCCGCAAACGAGGACATGGAGCCTCTCGAGAGACCAAAGAAGAAGAATCAGTTGTTCTCCCAGAAGCCAGCCGCTACAAAGAAAGTCTCTCTAGGCTCCGGCAGCTCGGGGGCTGAAGGCTCGGGGGCTAGCATCACCATTAGCACCGCGCTGCCTCCCAAATAGGAAAGCACGCTCGTCGCCTTCCTCCGGGCTAACTCTGACATGTTCGCTTGGACTCCGTCAGATATGTCCGGTGTACCGAGGGAGGTGATCGAGCACCACTTAGCCGTGTGTCCAAACGCACGACCCGTCAAGCAAAAAGCAAAACAAGCCCCCGAGAAGCAAGCATTCATCGTCAAAGAGGTCGAGAAGCTAAAAGCAGCAAATGTCGTCCGTGAAGTCGCGCATCCCACTTGGCTCTCCAAAGGCGTGGTCGTCCCAAAACCCGCCGGAGGAGGCCGCCTCTGCATCGACTACACTGATGTGAACAAGGCTTGCCCCAAATACCCTTATCCCATGCCAAGAATCGACCAAATTGTGGACTCCATGGCAGGCTGCGACCTCCTCTCCTTCCTTGACGCCTTCTTTAGTTATCACCAGATAAAAATGGCTAAGGAAGACGAGCAGAAGACGGCT
The DNA here is from genome assembly GCA_026929855.1 of Poa annua. Classification (NCBI taxonomy): domain Eukaryota; kingdom Viridiplantae; phylum Streptophyta; class Magnoliopsida; order Poales; family Poaceae; genus Poa; species Poa annua. The sequence goes on from CM049430.1 coordinate 54,174,913, forward strand.
TTCCTCACCCCTTGCGGTGTGAATTGCTATGCCTGCATGCCCTTCGGCCTGAAGAATGCTGGAGCCACTTTCCAGAGGCTAATGAGGATAGCGCTTGGCGAGCAAATGGGCAGAAATGCCGAGGCTTATGTCGATGACATCGTCGTCAAACCTTGAGAGGGAGATACTCTCCTCAGGGACCTTGAAGAGACTTTCGCCAGCTTGCGCAAGGTGAATATCAAGCTCAACCCCGCCAAGTGCGTCTTCGGAGTGCCTTCAGGCAAATTGCTTGGTTTCCTCGTGTCCCACCGAGGCATAGAGGCAAACCCTGACAAGATCAAGGCCATAGAAGAAATGCAACCTCCACGCCGGCTCAAGGACATGCAACGCCTATCAGGTTGCATGGCCAGCTTGGGTAGATTCATCTCCAAGTTCGGTGAAAAAACTCTGCCATTCTTCAAGATCATGAAGAGAACTGGCACTTTCAAGTCGACTCCTGAAGCGGAAAAAGCATTTGAGATTTGAAGAGGTACCTGGCTAGCCCACCAGTCAGGGTCGCCCCAAGGACATGCGAGCACCTGAAGCTGCATCTATCAGCCACTCCACAGACCGCCAGTGCCGTCCTAGTGGTAGAAAGGGAAGAGTCAGTCCTCCACAAGAAGAGTGCAACCACTCCAAAGCCAAAACCTCCTGACGAAGAGCTCGACAAAGGAACAGGCCCCACAAACCCACCGCCAGGCCCAAAGCTACAAGCGGAGCCTGCCTCGACCCAACCGCTAGAGGATTGTCTTGCCAGAGAGCCTGAAGACTCTTCACAGGCCAACCCCCTCGAGGGCCCTAAAGAGCCTCCGCAGACCAACCCCCTTGAGGGCCCTACAGAGCCTCCTCAGGCAGAGTGCGCCAAGACTAAACTGACAACCCTTGTCGAGCATCCAGTCTACTTTGTCAGTACAGTACTGCGCGATGCTCGCGAGCGGTACACCATGCAGCAGAAGCTCCTCGTCGCGCTCCTCATCCCCTCAAGAAAACTGCGACACTACTACCTGTTGGGGATATATCAACTAGGGGTGTAACCAACATGGATTAATCCGGCTAGTCCAGGGTGGCCCAAGGGTGGTAAGGCTGAAGCCTGCCGGGCGGCCCAGATAGCTGACGTACAAGGAAGTAGGCGGACGGTCCAAGAAAGGCAGAAGGCCGAAGCCCATCAAGCCACCAAGCCCAAGACGGAAGGCGGCAACTAAGCCGGCTAGGTCTAGGACTCTGTTTACTTGCCGGACAAGTACTTGCCTTGTACCCTGGGGTCTGGTCGCCTATATAAGCCAGCCACCAGGGAGCCTTTAGGGCAGACGCTTCAATACGCATCATACACATTGTAACCTGTTCACGGCTATTGCCTCATAGTGAATTATAGCAGCACGTAGGATCTCACCACCGCTGTGGGATCCGAAGCTGGGTAAACTCGCCGTGTTCAATCCCGTCCGCGACCACACCAACCTTCTTCCCCACAATCCATACGTAGGCTAGAGGACCCCCGTCTCCTATCAATTATGCCGATACCACGACAGTTGGCGCCCACCGTGGGGCATAAGGTTCCTGGCGTCACGTTCCAGGCGGGAACACTTGGCGGTGTGGGCAAGCAGATCGCCGTCGGTCGCGTCACAAGGTATGGCGGCCACAGCTACGTCAACTCGGATGAGTTCTGGCTCCCGGCGGACGACTACCTTATCGGATGCGCAATCGTACCGATCGGAGGGATCGACGTCTTCATCGGGTATAAGCCAGAGGCGTACGGCCTACCGCGTTTCTACAACCCCACCCACCAACCCTTCGACCAAGCAGTCGACCGACAAGATGGATCTGATTTCCACTTCGTCGGAGTTGTCGGACTGGGATCAGACTCCCAGCCGGAAAACAACGATCCTGAGTCAATCCTCCATGCTCTCCAGGAGGATGCGATGTCAGATGCCGGATCTAGATCTATCGTTCAAGTCAACGTAGACTCTGACTCTGATGATGATGCTAGTCTCTTTGAAGAGAAGATCAAAACCCGCTTTTCCAGTGGTAATCCGGCTCCTTCAGAGGGCACAGCGGATACTGACATGCCTGACAGGCTGGCTATGATGGTTGTTGTCGGTCACGAGACAACCCCAGTTACTTCGGAAGCGCAAAACGAGCCGGCGGAAGGTGCCGGCGACACCACTGCCGGTCAACTCATTGAAAGTTCCGACAAGGTGCGTGCAAAGAAGAAAACTGGCCTCGAGAAAGGCGGCAGCAGCAAACCCACGGATTTGCTCTCCGTCATCAAAGAAGTAGACGAGATCATGAATACTCCGGTGAATAAAGACACCCCACTTGACGAAGTGGAAGAGCTTAGGCTTAACATGCTTAAGCACTCTGACTTCCTGCGAAAAAGAGAGGAGCACGTTGAGAGCCTTGCGAAGAAGATCGAGAAAGAACAGGAGAAGATGTCGGCGAAAACAAGCCGACAACTCTTTGAGGAGAAAAGGTCATCAAAAAACCGCCGTGGAAGGGAGCCGCCAACGCAAGCAACGACAGCGGCTCAAGATCTCGGGTTCGTCTGGGGTACGACACCACAGCACGTGGACAGAAGGGGAGATGTTGTCTTCTGCACCCCCGTCCTCAACGCGGCCGCCGCGCTAGATACCCTGGACGACAACACTTACACGGCGGAAGAAAAGCTGGCCAATGCAAGACACTTCGTAAGCAAGGCCCTAGAACAACAAGCTCGCGCTGATTCCTACGGCCACATGGCGGATGCTCGCGGGGGAGACCTAGAGTCTAAGTCAGGAAAGTGCAAAGCTGCACCTGGCGGCGACCCCGAAGGCCCGTCTGGCTCCAGTAGCCAAGGCGACAAAAGGAAGGCAACGCCACCTCCAAAGAAGACGCCACCGCCAAAGCCAAGGCGGGACGAGAATTCAAGGACAGGAAGCAGAGGAGACCTGCCACCTCCATCCCAGCCAAAACGCGACAACGGCGGTAGCCGGAACAATAGGTCTTCGCCTAGGAAAGATGTCGGCAACGACCCTCCCAGGAGAGGTCGAAGCCGGTCTCCGCAGCGTAGCACCGGCAGCAAGAGGAAAGAGGAGGCATAAGGACCCAGCCGCAGCATAAGTCGGGCAGCGCAGGACGAGCCAGACGCAAACAGAGGCGCACGGCAGCTCGATCCAAAAGACGCACGACACCGCCTACTAGACATAGCAAGAGGAAAGGAGCCGCTATACTCTGGACCAAAGTGCTTCGGTGACGCCATCCACAGAGAGCCGTTCGCTAAGGACATGACATCAGTGTCAAAAAACTGTTCTAGGTACAACGGCCTCGTTAAGCCGGATTCATGGCTAGCCGATTATGCCATGGCCATAGAAATTGCCGGCGGGAGCAGCTTCATTGCCGTCCGTTACCTACCTCTCATGTTGGAGGGCACGGCAAGGGCTTGGATCGACAACCTTCCTGAAAAGTCTATCCATAGCTGGTACGACATGGAAAAGGTTTTCTCCCAGCACTTCCAAGGAACATACAAGCGTCCAAATACCTACACGGATTTGCAACGCTGTATCCAAAAGCCGGACGCACAGGCTGTCCACGCCTTCTACACGGGCCTGCAGAAGAAGTCTTTGCTCCGTCATAGGCTCGTCCGCGAGCAAATCACGGACCTTGGTGAGATGCTCAACCTAGCCGCCCAATACGCGGCGGCGGATGACGACGCCCGGGACGATGACCCAGACGTCAACATCATACCAAAGCGGAACAACAAGCGCAAGCAGGCGGCAGATGACAAAGTCGGACCTTCCAACGTGGTAGCCGTAGCATTCCAAGGGAATGCCGGTAAAAAGAAGTGGAAGAATAAGAAAGATGGTCGCGACGCCGGCTCAGGGCCTAAGGCGGCGCGAATCACTTATGAACAGGCAAAACTTTTGCCAAGTCCCATCCACGCCTCACTGGGCAAGGTCAACCATATGCTTGGCGAGTGTCGTTTCATGGACGACTTCAAAAAGGACCCCACAGTCGGCTGGAAGTCAAAAAAGTCAAAGAAGAACGACAAGAAAGACAACAAGGAGGATGATGATGACGACGACATGTCTATCTCAAGCGAGGATGACGCGGCCGCCAAGAAAAAGAAGCCATATCCGAAGGTCAAGGAATATCTTGTGTGCTTTGTCGGCACGCCTTCGGCTAAGGTGGATAAGGTGGAAATGCGCGAACTCAACGCGACAATGCCGGACGTCCCTCAGTATTTGAACTGGTCGGAAGCAACGATCACCTGGGACCGGTCCGACCACCCTGATCATGTTCCTCACCCAGGCAAGTACGCCCTTGTCGTCGATCCCATTGTCGACAACTTCAGACTCACAAAGGTACTCATGGATGGCGGCAGCAGCCTCAACATCCTGTACTATGACACACTAAGCCGCATGAACCTATCAGAGGATCAGCTGGACCACAGCAACCTCACTTTTCACAGCATAGTGCCCGGCAGGCAAGCAAAGTTAATAGGGAGCATTAGGCTGAAGGTAACTTTCGGACCAAAAGAGAACTACCGCTCAGAGTTCCTCCGGTTCGAAGTTGTCCCCTTCAAAAGCGCCTATCATGCAATCATGGCAAGGCCGTGCTACATATACAGCAAGCTCAAAATGCCGGGGGAGCACAGAACCATCACGGTTTCCGGCATCTTCAAGAAAGCCAAGGAGTGCGAGCGTGGCATGGCCGCCTTCGCAGAAGCCGTCATCCACAAGGAAGAACTCGCGCTGCTCGGGGCAGATTCAGAAAACTCCATGCCAAAGCCAAAGATTGATGTCAAGAAGACCTTCGAAGCTTCAGAAGACACCAAAAAGGCGGACCTCATCCCAGGTGACAAGTCTAAGCAAGTTGTCGTCGGCTCCAACCTTGACAGCAAATAGGAAGGCGCGCTCGTCGAGTTCCTCCGTGAGAATCGTGACATCTTTGCATGGTCGCCTTCCGACATGCCTGGTGTACCGAGGGAACTCGCCGAGCAATCACTCAACATCATAAAAGGATCCAATCCGGTGAAGCAAGCAACAAGACACTTTGGAGATGAGAGACGCAAGGCTATAGGAAAGGAGATAAATAGGCTGAAGGCCGCCAATTTCATAAAAGAAGTTGTACACACTGATTGGGTGGCAAATCCTGTACTTGTTCCAAAGAAGAATAAAGAGCTGAGGATGTGTATTGACTATACCGGTGTTAACAAGTGCTGCCCAAAGGATCCCTTTGCGCTGCCTAGAATTGACCAAGTCGTAGACTCCACAGCAGGCTCCGAGCTGCTTTGTTTTTTGGACGCCTACTCAGGATACCACCAAATCAAGATGAGAGAGTCAGATCAGTTGAAAACATCTTTCACCACTCCATACGGGACTTTCTGCTACATTATGATGCCTTTTGGCCTGAAGAATGCAGGGGCAACAAACCAGCGCTGTATGCAAAATTGCCTGCACGAACAGATCGGCCGCAATGTTCACGTCTACGTAGATGACATCGCGGTAATGTCAAAAAAGAAGGCAGATCTCCTAGAGGATTTGGAAGAAACGTTTCAGAATCTCCGGAGGTATCAGATGAAACTCAATCCCGCCAAGTGCGTTTTCGGCGTTCCAGCCGGCAAACTGCTCGGGTTTATCGTCTCAGAACGACGGATTGAGGTTAATCCGGAGAATATCAAGGCCATCCAAAACATATCCAGACCTACTTGTCTGAAGGACGTGCAACGTCTAGCCGGATCGGCGGCAGCCGTCAGTCGTTTCATAAGCCGCCTAGGGGAAAAGGCAATGCCTCTCTACCGGCTATTGAAGAAATCCGACAACTTTGAGTGGACAACAGAGGCAGACGCCGCCTTACAACAACTTAAGGAGGCCCTCGTATCCGCTCCGATATTGGCAGCACCTCGATCACAGGAACCAATGCTGCTGTACATCACGGCAACATGAGTTGTTGTCAGCGTTGTCTTGGCTGTGGAAAGAAAGGAGAATGAAGCCGCGACGTGTGAGCAACGACCGGTCTACTTCATCAGTGAAGTATTCTCCGCCTCCAAGCAGAGGTATCCGCATTACCAAAAGCTGGCTTATGGTGTATTCTTCGCCGCCAGAAAGCTTAGGCATTACTTCCAGGAACACACAGTGACAGTAGTCAGCAAGGCACCGTTGGGAGACATAATCAACAATGCGGAGGCAACAGGTCGAGTTGCCAAATGGGGCATCGAACTTGCCGCCTTTGATATAGTCTATAAACCACGGACCGCCATTAAGTCTCAAGCGCTTGCAGATTTTGTGGCCGACTGGACAGAAGCCATGGAGGAAACGACACTACCCGAATCAGAATATTGGGTCATGCACTTTGACGGATCAAAAATGCTCAAAGGCTCGGGGGCTGGAGTCGTGCTACGCACGCCTAAAGGTGACAAGCTTAGCTACGTGTTGCAAATCCACTTCACAGCAACCAACAACGTTGCCGAGTACGAAGCTTTGCTTCATGGGTTACACGTGGCAAACGACCTAGGCGTCAAAAGAATCCTCTGTTATGGCGACTCAGATTTGGTCGCGCAGCAAGTAAGCGGAACATGGGATGCGAAAAGCGCAACAATGGCGGCATACAGAGCCAAAGTTGACGAATTCGCAAAAAACTTCGCGGGCTACGAAGTCCGGCATGTTCCAAGAGCTGAGAACGAGGCGGCAGACACACTTGCAAGACTAGGATCGGAACGCAAAAAGGTACCTAAAGATATTTTCCTGGAACATTTGCATAAGCCATCCATTAAAGGCGCCGATTTGATGGACCCCGATGCAGAAGAACCGGTAGAAGCGGCAAGTCTAGCTGTCTACTTGACACAGCCGGATTGGACAGTCCCATATCTCGATTTTCTAATCGACAGAAAGTTGCAGGAGGACGATGAGATGCTAAAAAGGCAGATCATAAGGCGAGCCAAGGCATTCACGATAATAAAAGGCGAGCTATATAAGCGAAGCACGTGCGGCATCTATCAGCGGTGCATACAGCCGAAAGAAGGCCGGGAAATTCTGAAGGACATACATATTGGCACCTATGGGCATCATGCTTCCGCCAGGTCCATTGTATCCAAAGCTTTCCGCCAAGGTTTCTACTGGCTTACCGCCAAAGAAGACGCCGAGAACATCGTAAAGACATGCAAAGGCTGCCAGTTGTACGCTCGTCAACCTCACTTGCCGGCACAAGAACTGAGGACGATTCCAATCACCTGGCCGTTCGCGGTCTGGGGTTTAGACATGGTGGGTCCCTTCAAGAAGGCGCGTGGTGGGTATACCCACCTATTGGTCGCTGTCGACAAGTTCACCAAATGGGTCGAGGCTAAACCGATCAGGAAACTTGACGCACGAACAACCACCAATTTCCTCTGAGGAATTATCTCTAGGTTTGGAGTTCCACACAGCATTATCACTGATAATGGCAGCAACCTATCTCAAGGCGACATAGAAGAATACTGCGGTGATCTGGGTATCCGGCTTGATTTGGCATCCGTGTCACACCCTCAATCCAATGGACAAGTAGAGCGTACAAACGGCCTAGTCTTATCAGGACTTAAGCCTCGTCTCGAAGGTCCATTACACAGGGCAGCCGGCGCTTGGGTAGATGAGTTTCATTCGGTACTATGGAGTTTGCGCACAACACCAAATAGATCTACCGGCTATACTCCTTTCTTCTTAGTATATGGCGCTGAGGCGGTGCTACCTACCGACATGAAATACGATTGTAGCGCCCCATATTTAAATAAAGATGGAACACCTGTGTTATGTGCTAGTCCCTGGATCACTGCTAGCACCACAGTACAAAATATATAATATCATTGCATAAGTATCAAAATACTACATCGAGATCCAAAAATAGCCAAGTATATCTTTATTACAAAGTGCATAGTCATGAAGACTAGCTAAAATATTCAGAGTTCACAACGAAAATAAAAGCAATGGGCCTTCTCTTCTAGCATACGCCACAAGCAGACATGTTGGGTGTAGAATCGAGTCCAAACTTACTCCTCATCAGAATTACCTGCACATTTGAATATGCAGCCCCCGTAGGAGGTCAATACAATGAAGTATTGGCAAGTGACTATGGTGGAAAAATTATGACAAGTCCAATTCTATATGCATATTTGGCTTGGTGGAGTTTGTAGGCTATTTTGCAGAAAGCCAGTTTTCTCCTATCTTTTGTAAAACACTTTTGTATCTCAAAGACTTGGCACCAAGGGATGAAGCCCAAGTGCACCAATAATTCTTTCCTTAGTCAAATTTTACTTTACGAAAACCATGTTGAGATTCTTCCGTCCATCCTTGTCCAGTTTCTCGAAGTTGTCCATCACCGGGGACACGGCTGAGTACTCAGTTTGTCGACTCTGCAGAGGTTGTGCACTTTCACCTTAAGACTCAATTTGTCCGAGAAATCCTATACACGCGGAGTGTATTATGGAAAGGAGAGAATTGAGACAAGAACTTTCAGAAGAAGAATGCAACCATACTAGCAAGACCCGTTCCACCTATCAACTCTACATCTGCTTGTCAAGCTGACAGGTTGCACTCTCACAACTTAGTAGTTCTAGACAGAGCCCATTGTCAGAAGGCTGCACGGAAAGCTTCTAAACTTGGAGGGACTTAGTAATCTCTTTGTTTCTGGGTGGCCGTCCACAAGTGTACTTCTGGGTGACAACCACCATACTCATGGCTCTAAGTAGAATAGAAATTCATCCTAGGCAAAGACAACCACAAGCATGGTCCCAAAAGCCACTCAACATAAACCAAACAATCAATTCCACCCAGAAGTGCATTTAAAGTTTTAACACTTAGCAATAATTCTATAACATGATAAGTAAACTCCTTTATAGCATAGCTAAGCATCTAATAAAACTTTTGGTGGCTGCATGGGGAGGGATGGCTACACACTACTAGGATATTTTCAAAGTGTAAACTAACTTAACATTATAAGTATCAAAATTTCCCTATCATGCATACTACTCAAAATCTACTAATAATGCATATAGAAAACATAGGATGGATTATGAATGTCACTTGCCTTGGTAGCAAAGGGAACAAGCACAGCAAGAACAACAATCACAAGGACCTTCCTCCTCTTCACAATCTAGAGACAAACAATAAAACTAAATAAACACACAAGCATAACACTTAAAATATCAATACAAAAATATGTATGCATGCTTAAAATGCAATGGACTTAACAAGACCCAATAATTACTATTTTAATTTCTCTGTTATTCATGCATGAATTACAATGATCCATATTTTACTATTTTATTTAATCATTTAAATTATTGAGCATAATAGTAGTTTTAAGTTCTAAAACCAATTTCCTTAATCATATTATGAGAAATTTCAAATAAATCTCAGATTGCACTCTCTGGACAGAGGGCATTAATAAATCTCTAAAACAATTGGATTTATTTGTAAAGAAATGTTTATTAATTAAATTATAGATTTAATCACCCGAAAGATAAACAATTAAAACGGCGGAGATGGAAACGGCGGCGATTTGCTTCGGTTGAACACGTACGCGACGATCTGGTGCAGTAGAACAACAGAGAGGGTGTCAGGGGCGTGCGCGTGCTCACTGGGAGAAGGAGGAGAGACGCGGGAGGACTCGAGGGGCTCTGTACTCACCGGAGATCGAGGATTTTGGCGGCGGCAATGGCGGACGGCGGCGAGCTTTTTCTGAGCGGCCTGGAGGCTATTTTCTAGGGTTTTGGGGTTCGGGAGGAGGCGGCAGAGGGGGGGGGGGGGGGTTTATATCGGGACGTAGGGGAGCGATTTCCTCGCGATTTTCCCAACGGATTTCGATCCGCAAGAATCTAGGTTTCGGGTGAGTTGTGTTCGTGTTCTTCACGACTTGGGGAGAGGGATGACATGTGGGCCCCGGCTGGCAGGGAGAGAAGGAGGGAGGTGGGCTGCGGCGTGGGCCTCTGCGCTGCGCGCGCGGCGGATAGCGAGGGAACGAAGTGGGCTTCGGCCCAGATTGGGTCGTCTCCCCTTTTTTTTAACAAAACATTTTCTGATTTCAAACCTTTAATTCAAATTTGATTTTTACAACTTATCAAAACATTTCAGAAAAATTCATAAAAATATGTTTTGAAAAGCTAATTTAATTTATGAGTTTTTGATATCATTTTGTTAAATAAATAAAATAATAAAATACAGATTTGTATGAGGAGCTCAAATAAACCTCTTTAATGAAAACAATTTTATTTAACCTTATAATTAAAATTCAATTTACTCCTTATGTGATTTCAATGCCATACTTTTATGATGCATGATGCATGAATGCAAAGTTTTAAATTTTTGAGAAATTTGGGATGTTACAGACTAACCCCCTTAAGAAGAAGCTCGCCCTCGAGCTTCGGAAAGGTCAGCAAATAGGTGTGGGTGGTCTTCTCGGAGGTCATCCTCTCGTTCCCAGGTGGCTTCGTCTTCGGTATGATGATTCCACTGGACCTTGCAAAACTTGATGGTTTTGGTACGGGTGACTCTTTCTGCTGTCTGTAATATCTTGATGGGCTTCTCTTCGTATGTCAGGTCACTCTCCAATTGTACCTCCTCGAGGGGTACAATATCCTTTAAGGGAACTCCCATCATCTCGGGATGACATTTCTTCAACTGACTGACATGGAACACATTATGAACAGCAGACAGTACTTCAGGTAGTTCTAACTCATATGCCACTTCACCTTTGCGAGAGAGAATTTTGAATGGTCCAATGAATCGAGGAGCTAACTTTCCTTTGATTCCAAACCTTTTCACACTCCGAAGTGGTGACACCCTTAAATAGGTTCTATCTCCCACTTCATAGGTGACTTCTCTACGCTTGGAATTTGCATAGCTTTTCTGCCGTGACTGCGCTACTTTCAATCTGTCCTTAATCAGCCTGACTTTCTCTTCAGCATCCTGTATTATATCAGGCCCAAAGAAACTCCGTTCTCCTACACCACTCCATAACAGTGGGGTTGTGCATTTCTTTCCATATAAGGCTTCAAACGGTGCCATCTCAATGCTGACTTGGTAACTATTGTTGTAGGAGAACTTAGCGTATGGCAAATTATCATCCCAACTAGATCCATAGTCGAGCACACAAGCTCTTAACATATCTTCTAAAATCTGATTCACTCTTTCAGTCTGACCATCTGTTTGCGGGTGGAAGGCCGTACTGAATTCCAATCTGGTTCCCAAGGATTCGTGCAACTGCTTCCAAAAATGAGAAGTGAACTGGGTCCCCCTATCAGATACGATACTCTTAGGAACGCCGTGAAGGCACACAATTCTCTTCATGTAAATATCAGCTAGCTTTGCACTAGTATAAGTGGTCTTCACGGGTATGAAGTGAGCTATTTTGGTTAGACGACAAACAATAACCCAAATAGAATCATAACCCGATCTGGTCCTTGGTAATCCAGTGATGAAGTCCATCCAAATGGAATCCCACTTCCAATCCGGTACTTTCAAAGGTTGTAAGAGTCCTGCTGGTTTCTGATGTTCTGCCTTTACCCGACTACATACATCACACTTAGCGATGTATTCTGCTATTTCTCTCTTCAGATTATTCCACCAAAATCTCTCTTTCACATCCATATACATCTTTGTATTTCCCGGATGGATTGAATAAGGTGTTTCATGAGCTTCTTGCAGAATTAACTTCCTAAGGTCAGGGTCATTGGCCACACATACACGTTTTTCAAACCACAAAATTCCCTGCTCATCCTCATGAAATCCTTTAGCTTTTCCAGCTCTTAAATTGACTTTGATCTCTTCTATTTCCTTGTCTCCTTTCTGAGCTTCACGTATCTTGTCCATCAAAGTGGGTTGTACCACTAATGAGGTTACAAACCCTTCAGGTACTACTTCCAATCTGAGGTCCTTGAATGCCTTGCATAAATCCTCTGGTAATTCTCCTGCTGTAAGGCCATTCACATACACCTTACGACTCAGAGCATCTGCTACCACATTAGCTTTGCCCGGATGGTATTGAAGGCTCAGATCATAATCTTTAATAAGTTCCAGCCATCTTCTTTGTCTCATATTCAATTCCTTCTGTGTACATATGTACTTCAAACTTTTGTGGTCCGTGAATACCTCACATCTTTTTCCCATCAGGTAAGGTCTCCAAGTTTTCAGAGCATGCACTACTGATGCTAACTCGAGATCATGAGTTGGGTAATTTGCTTCATGTTTCTTGAGTTGTCTAGAGGCATAAGATGCCACTCTGCCTTCCTGCATCAACACACTTCCCAAGCCTTGGCGTGAAGCATCACAGTATACTTGGAATTCCTTCTCCAAATCAGGTAAACATAGAACTGGGGCTGAAACCAGACGGTTCTTCAACTCCTGAAAACTGGCTTCGCATGCCTCTGTCGACTCAAATTTCTTCTCCTTCTTTAATAATTCCGTCAAGGCCTTGGCAATCTTGGAGAAGTTTTCAATGAATCGTCGGTAGTATCCTGCTAGGCCCAGAAAACTTCGTAATTCACCAACATTCTTCGGCGGTTCCCAATTAGTTACAGCTGAAACCTTTTCAGGATCCACCGCTATACCTTCCTTGGACACCACATGGCCTAAAAATCCGACTTGTTCTAACCAAAACTCACACTTGCTGTACTTGGCATACAACTTATGTTCACGTAGTCTCTGCAATACCTGACGCAAGTGCTCTTCATGTTCTTGGTGACTCTTGGAGTAGATTAGAATATCATCTATGAACACGACCACAAACTTATCCAGAAAATCCATGAACACTTTATTCATCATATTCATGAAATAGGCTGGTGCATTGGTTAATCCAAAAGGCATTACTGTGTACTCATAAGAGCCATATCTCGTAACAAATGCAGTTTTGGGTATATCCATTTCTCTTACTTTCATTTGGAGGTACCCCGATCGAAGATCGATCTTTGAGAACACACAAGCACCTTCCAGTTGATCAAATAGTTCATTTACCTTGGGTAACGGGTACTTGTTTTTGATAGTTTGCTCGTTTATATCTCTGTAATCCGTGACTAGCCTCTGGGTTTGATCCTTCTTTTTAACAAATAAGACTGGTGCTCCCCATGGCGATGAACTTGGACGAATGAATCCTTTCTGGATATGTTCTTCTAATTGCTTCTTGAGCTCTTTCAATTCATCGACGGCCATAGGATAAGGTCTTTTTGCTATTGGCCCTGTTCCCGGCTTAACTTCGATGAGAAATTCTACAGCTCTATCGGGTGGCATTCCCGGTAGTTCCTCCGGAAAAACATCTGGGTATTCCTTGACGATAAGCACATCACCAAGGCTAACCCCCTTAAGAGAATTTAGCCTAATCTTCTTAAGTTCGAAAGTTGATCGGAACTTAATCTTCCTTTTCTCTGGGGTGGTGAGGGTGATTGCTCTATTTGCACAATCTATGATTCCTTCAAAACGAGTCATCCAATCCATTCCGATGATAACATCCAATCCTTGGGTCTCTAGGATGACTAAGTCTGTTGGGAAGGTGTGTTTTCCAATTTGCAAGTCTAACTGCCTACACCCGGAATTTACTAGCATCTCTCCTCCAGGTGAACTTACCCTAATAGGTTTTCCTAGACTTTCCTCAGCTAACCCATGTTTGTTAACAAAAGCTCTTGATATGAATGAATGAGATGCTCCAGTATCAAATAAAACTAATGCTGTAAAGGAGTTGAGCAAGAACGTACCAATCACAGCATCAGGTTCATCATGAACTTCTTCCACATTGATGTGGTTCACTTGTCCCTTCTGGAAAGGATTGGGCTTGGAATTTTCATCAGCTTTCTTCTCTGGGAAATCAGTTGCATAATGTCCTGTCTTCTTGCACTTGTAGCAGGTCACATGAGACAAGTCTTTCTTCCCTTCATGGTTAGGACGGTGATTACCATTCCCATGATTATGGCCATGATTATGGTTTCCCCTGGATCCACCATTATTTCCATTGTATCCTCCATTGCTTCCTTTGTTCCCTCCATTGTGGTTATGACCATGATGTGTTTTGGCCACTACCAGTGTTGGAGTGATTCCAGGGTTTATGGCTACTGACTTCAGAGGTGTGTTTCTTATATGTCCCTTCAGAATGAACCTTACTTGCACTGAACTTCCTCTTCCTATTCTCTTCCTTTCTTATGTTGTTGTCCAAGGTGATAGCTTGATCCAGCAGAGCTTGATAGTTTGGAGTATATGCCACAGACAAAGGTATCTTTAGTTCTCCCTTAAGTCCATTGAGGAACTTTTCCTTCCTCTTTGCATCAGTATCAATGTCCTCTGGTGCATACCTTGATAGCATACAGAAGTCATCCATATACTCCTTCAGAGTTCTACCACCTTGCCTCAAGCTGCGAAATTCGTCTTTCTTCAGGTTCATTATACCTGAGGAGATGTGAGCATTCCGGAAGCCTTCCTTGAACGCATCCCAAGTCATGCCATCCAAAGGATGAGTCACTTGATAATTTTCCCACCACAATGCTGCGGGTCCTTCCAACAGGTGTGCAGTGAACCTCACTTTTTCTGCCTCAGAACATTCACAAGTTACTAAGTCCTTGTTGACTGAACGGAGCCAATCATCCGCCACTATTGGTTCAGTAGCAGAGGAGAACTTATTAGGCCTAAGCCTTAGGAATCTAGCAAGTCTGTCCACTGGGGGTGGGGGTGGAGGTGGCGGGTTGTTGTTGTTGTGGTTGTTGTTGTTATTGTTGTTGGTTGCTGCAATGAACTGAGTCATCATATTCATCAATTGAGCTTGAGCGGCCATCAGTTGTTGCATGACGTCGTCGTTGCTGGTATCACGACGAGGAGGCATCTGTAGGGTTTTTCAGCATAGATGAGTGAAAGATAGACAGAACTAAGAGAAGAAAAATCCTACCCATGCACAAAGCAACCAAGTCAACACAAACAACACTCATAAGACAACTTAAAAAGAAAAGTCTACTTAACAAAACAAAACAAGTAGTCTAAATTGAATTAATAAAACAACAGAGTCTGCAAACCAAACAATTCTATCATTGTCACACCACAAGTTGGAGATCAATGTTTTTAAAAAGAACGACGAACTAAACGAGTGAGAACATGGTGGTCCAACTACTAAGTCTAAACTTCGTCCATGACGTCTCCTTCATCTTCCTCCACTTCCTCGATGGTGATGCCTTCCTTCGTAAGGATCTCCTTGTAGTCATTCACCTCCTTCTCCAAGGCCTCATTCTTCTCCTGTAATATTGTCGTCTCACGGTGCAGAGTCTCAATTGATTCCTTCTCCAGGACTTCAATCTTCTCTTGTAGAATTCTCTTCTCACGGCGTAGAGTCTCGATCAAATCTCGATCAGCCTCGAACTCGACGTCGTTGCTCAGAATTTCATCTTTCAAGGTTCTGATCTCCTTGTTATTGTCTCTAATTCTCTTTTCTTGACTTTGGAACTTCTTCTCTTGAGCTCGGAACTTCTCCTCTTGAGCGTTGGCCACCTCTTCTTGGGCTTCAATCTTCTTTTGAGTCTCCTTGACTTGTGCCATTATTTCATCATTCCTCAACAGCTCATTGCGTCTATCTTCTTCTAGTTGCCAGAGGTGAAGTTCTAAGTCTTGGAGTTATGGGTACAAAGCTTCTGGTTTGTTTTTGTCTTCCTCGCTAACACAGTAAGGAATCCCATGTTCTTCACGTTGGCCAAGGTGAGCAAAGTAGTGGTCTTTTAACTCTTCTTGGTATTGCAAGCAAAGACGTCCTATTAGCTCCTGCGTGACGAGATTCAGCCCTTTCTCCAAGGAGTCACTAATCGACTTGTACTGGATGTCTTCGGTCTTGGGTTCAGTCTGGCGCCCTTGTTGGTAAAGGCGAATTCCCCATAAGTCTTCTTTGTTGAAGTGCTTCAGCTGGCTTGCCTTGATGATGGGTGTTGGAAGTGCCAACAGTTCTACCAACTCTAGAAGATATCTTCCAAAGCGCATGTCCTTGAAGTCCTCCGCGGTTTGATACATGAAGAATGACATCCTTAAGTGATAAAGGTAGAATTTATTAAAACAAGACGAAGGTAAGATATACTAACTGTGGTGTACTTAAGTACTAAGAGAAAAAGAAGTTCTTTTCTAACAGGTGATCAATACTATTATCAACCCTTTTGTAAGTCGGATATTCACTATAGTGAGAGAGACAGACACCCGGCCAGCCACTTATAATTGTGGAACAGGTCTCATGTACGCGGACATGTAAGGTTAGTCCCGGGCCGCTTCATCCCACTACGCCATTAGGATCCAACACACTTCAAAGATGGTAATATTATGATCAAAAAGGAGGCTTAATCAATCCTAAGGGCTCGAACCTACAGGCAACACTTTAGCTCTGATACCATTTTGTAGCGCCCCATCTTTAAATAAAGATGGAACACCTGTGTTATGTGCTAGTCCCTGGATCACTGCCAGCACCACAGTACAAAATATATAGTATCATTGCATAAGTATCAAAATACTACATCGAGATCCAAAAATAGCCAAGTATAGCTTTATTACAAAGTGCATAGTCATGAAGACTAGCTAAAATATTCAGAGTTCACAACGAAAATAAAAGCAATGGGCCTTCTCTTCTAGCATACGCCACAAGCAGACATGTTGGGTGTAGAATCGAGTCCAAACTTACTCCTCATCAGAATTACCTGCACATTTGAATATGCAGCCCCCGTAGGAGGTCAATACAATGAAGTATTCGCAAGTGACTATGGTGGAAAAATTATGACAAGTCCAATTCTATATGCATATTTGGCTTGGTGGAGTTTGTAGGCTATTTTGCAGAAAGCCAGTTTTCTCCTATCTTTTGTAAAACACTTTTGTATCTCAAAGACTTGGCACCAAGGGATGAAGCCCAAGTGCACCAATAATTCTTTCCTTAGTCAAATTTTACTTTACGAAAACCATGTTGAGATTCTTCCGTCCATCCTTGTCCAGTTGCTCGAAGTTGTCCATCACCGCGGACACGGCTGAGTACTCAGTTTGTCGACTCTGCAGAGGTTGTGCACTTTCACCTTAAGACTCAATTTGTCCGAGAAATCCTATACACGCGGAGTGTATTATGGAAAGGAGAGAATTGAGACAAGAACTTTCAGAAGAAGAATGCAACCATACTAGCAAGACCCGTTCCACCTATCAACTCTACATCTGCTTGTCAAGCTGACAGGTTGCACTCTCACAACTTAGTAGTTCTAGACAGAGCCCATTGTCAGAAGGCTGCACGGAAAGCTTCTAAACTTGGAGGGACTTAGTAATCTCTTTGTTCCTGGGTGGCCGTCCACAAGTGTACTTCTGGGTGACAACCACCATACTCATGGCTCTAAGTAGAATAGAAATTCATCCTAGGCAAAGACAACCACAAGCATGGTCCCAAAAGCCACTCAACATAAACCAAACAACCAATTCCACCCAGAAGTGCATTCAAAGTTTTAACACTTAGCAATAATTCTATAACATGATAAGTAAACTCCTTTATAGCATAGCTAAGCATCTAATAAAACTTTTGGTGGCTGCATGGGGAGGGATGGCTACACACTACTAGGATATTTTCAAAGTGTAAACTAACTTAACATTATAAGATAGTATCAAAATTTCCCTATCATGCATACTACTCAAAATCTACTAATAATGCATATAGAAAACATAGGATGGATTATGAATGTCACTTGCCTTGGTAGCAAAGGGAACAAGCACAACAAGAACAACAATCACAAGGACCTTCCTCCTCTTCACAATCTAGAGACAAACAATAAAACTAAATAAACACACAAGCATAACACTTAAAATATCAATACAAAAATATGTATGCATGCTTAAAATGCAATGGACTTAACAAGACCCAATAATTACTATTTTAATTTCTCTGTTATTCATGCATGAATTACAATGATCCATATTTTACTATTTTATTTAATCATTTAAATTATTGAGCATAATAGTAGTTTTAAGTTCTAAAACCAATTTCCTTAATCATATTATGAGAAATTTCAAATAAATCTCAGATTGCACTCTCTGGACAGAGGGCATTAATAAATCTCTAAAACAATTGGATTTATTTGTAAAGAAATGTTTATTAATTAAATTATAGATTTAATCACCCGAAAGATAAACAATTAAATTCCGGAATTTAATATACACTAAAAGGATAAACTAATGAAATCATACTAAACTACACGAGTAGAGCTTCACGTGGATATAAAATTCATCAAATTTGGATGAACAGATCAAAAGTTATGGATTTTGTAAGTTTGTGTTATTTTCTGTTTTTAAAATAATTTCTCTGCGAAAATAGAAAATGAATATGCCACGCGGCGCTCTCTGATTGGCCGATACCGGTTCGGCGCGGATCGCGTACGCGGACCGTCCGATCTGTTTTAAATCTAACGCACCAGATCCACCCGATCTAGATCCAATGGATCTAGATCTGACGGCCAGGATCAAAAAAGGGGGGGTCGGGCGGCGCGGTTCGCCGGCGATCCCGTGCCCGCGGCGGCGCCAACATCGGCTTAAACGTTTCCGGCGATCTACGACGTGCGAGCAAGAACGACTCATACCGTTACGAAGAGGAGGTCGAGGCGGAGCTGTTGGTGCGGCCGGGATCTTCGGCGTGCTTCCCTTCTCCTCCTAGAGCTCGCCGGAGATGGAAACGGCGGCGGTTTGCTTCGGTTGAACACGTACGCGACGATCTGGTGCAGTAGAACAACAGAGAGGGTGTCAGGGGCGTGCGCGTGCTCACTGGGAGAAGGAGGAGAGACGCGGGAGGACTCGAGGGGCTCTGTACTCACCGGAGATCGAGGATTTTGGCGGCGGCAATGGCGGACGGCGGCGAGCTTTTTCTGAGCGGCCTGGAGGCTATTTTCTAGGGTTTTGGGGTTCGGGAGGAGGCGGCAGAGGGGGGGGTTTATATGGGGACGTAGGGGAGCGATTTCCTCGCGATTTTCCCAACGGATTTCGATCCGCAAGAATCTAGGTTTCGGGTGAGTTGTGTTCGTGTTCTTCACGACTTGGGGAGAGGGATGACATGTGGGCCCCGGCTGGCAGGGAGAGAAGGAGGGAGGTGGGCTGCGGCGTGGGCCTCTGCGCTGCGCGCGCGGCGGATAGCGAGGGAACGAAGTGGGCTTCGGCCCAGATTGGGTCGTGTCCCCTTTTTTTTAACAAAACATTTTCTCATTTCAAACCTTTAATTCAAATTTGATTTTTAAAACTTATCAAAACATTTCAGAAAAATTCATAAAAATATGTTTTGAAAAGCTAATTTAATTTATGAGTTTTTGATATCATTTTGTTAAATAAATAAAATAATAAAATACAGATTTGTATGAGGAGCTCAAATAAACCTCTTTAATGAAAACAATTTTATTTAACCTTATAATTAAAATTCAATTTACTCCTTATGTGATTTCAATGCCATACTTTTATGATGCATGATGCATGAATGCAAAGTTTTAAATTTTTGAGAAATTTGGGATGTTACAGACTAACCCCCTTAAGAAGAAGCTCGCCCTCGAGCTTCGGAAAGGTCAGCAAATAGGTGTGGGTGGTCTTCTCGGAGGTCATCCTCTCGTTCCCAGGTGGCTTCGTCTTCGGTATGATGATTCCACTGGACCTTGCAAAACTTGATGGTTTTGGTACGGGTGACTCTTTCTGCTGTCTGTAATATCTTGATGGGCTTCTCTTCGTATGTCAGGTCGCTCTCCAATTGTACCTCCTCGAGGGGTACAATATCCTTTAAGGGAACTCCCATCATCTCGGGATGACATTTCTTCAACTGACTGACATGGAACACATTATGAACAGCAGACAGTACTTCAGGTAGTTCTAACTCATATGCCACTTCACCTTTGCGAGAGAGAATTTTGAATGGTCCAATGAATCGAGGAGCTAACTTTCCTTTGATTCCAAACCTTTTCACACTCCGAAGTGGTGACACCCTTAAATAGGTTCTATCTCCCACTTCATAGGTGACTTCTCTACGCTTGGAATTTGCATAGCTTTTCTGGCGTGACTGCGCTACTTTCAATCTGTCCTTAATCAGCCTGACTTTCTCTTCAGCATCCTGTATTATATCAGGCCCAAAGAAACTCCGTTCTCCTACACCACTCCATAACAGTGGGGTTGTGCATTTCTTTCCATATAAGGCTTCAAACGGTGCCATCTCAATGCTGACTTGGTAACTATTGTTGTAGGAGAACTCAGCGTATGGCAAATTATCATCCCAACTAGATCCATAGTCGAGCACACAAGCTCTTAACATATCTTCTAAAATCTGATTCACTCTTTCAGTCTGACCATCTGTTTGCGGGTGGAAGGCCGTACTGAATTGTGACCTGGTTCTCCGCCTAATTCAAGACAAAAAAGGCTTGCACAAGTTATCCCCGCCATGGGAAGGACCGTTTATAGTCACAAAGGCGCTGCTCAATGGTTCCTACTACCTGGCCGACATCCGCGACGAAGACGAAAAGAAGAGGCGCAAGAAGGCGGCAGGAAAAAGGGGAATCAAGCGCAAAAGAGGCATTGACGATCCGTTCGAACAAACAAGATGGCCTTGGAAGATTGAGCAGCTAAGTCCTTTCTACACTTAGCAATTTATAATTGTAATAAGTTAAATATGATTATGAAATAAAAGTCTATGGTTCCTCATCTGTGTCGAGAAGCATGCCATCTTTTGTCTTTTCTTGCAATCATATTTCCCCTATGTATCTAAGTTACCTACTTTTCTAGCTCCGTGCAAAGGTTCAAACTGGTAGATACTTGCAGCTTTCGAGCCAACCTAAATCAAAAATAAACTTTTTGCGCCGCCTAATTCATTTACCTCTGATTACTTATATGTGGTTCACCTAGTAGTATGTCTTTGACACCAACATGTTGGCTTTGCTCTCTAATCCTAAACGCATGGTTTAGCCCTGGTTGTTTCAGCTAAAGTTACCGGCTGAGGTTCGTCAACATACAAAAAGTCAAACATATAGGTCAGGGTAAAATTAAGGCTGGCCATATAAACAAGGCAAAATAAAACTTGTCAGCTAGTTTCCGCCTAGCAGAGCAACAACAAAAGTATATACAAATATTACAAGTCAAAGTTGCATTGTTTCAGGGGCTGACAAATAATGCTAGAAGGAGGCAAGGAAAGAAAGCTATGGCTCGGGGGAGCGTCTACATCAGGCTTGGGGGCTGACAACTTCAGCCCCGGAACTGTCACTCCCCTCCGCCTCGGCCGTGCCGGCAGCTCCAGCTTCCCCTCCGGCAGGCACAGGATGGCGCCGGTAGAAGATTGAAATGTCCACCATATCGGCAACACGCATGGCGTAGCCGGCAACACTGTTCAGAATAGCGGCCGGCTCAACCTCGCTTCCGTCTTCATATGTAGACGGCATGCCTTCGGTGACGGCTTCTATCTCCGCCTCTGGGTAGTGCGCCATGAATAGCCCAAGTGCAGTCTTGGCACCACCCCGCCCCGCCGACTTCAGCGAGCTCTTGTGCAGTTTGGTAGCCTGATCCAACATAGCGGGCACGTCGATGAATTCGGTCGATTCCTGGCTGCCAGAGGAGATGAAGAACTTAGCGGCAAACCGCGTGGACGCCGCCAAAGTCTCGGTGATCAGCTCGCATAGACGCGCAAGGCGATCCAGGCGGGGGCTAACAACCTTGTCGTCGCCCAAGCCGGCGGGAACTGCATCAAAAACAAAACCATCAGTTTGGCTTAGGCTAAGCAAAATGGCAAAATCAAAGTAAGGAGTGAAAAATTACCAAGGACCGAGTTATGGAAAGCGGACAGCTCAACCATAGGAGCCGCCAACGCATCCTCAGCAGTTTGGGCGCGAGAAGTCTGCTTGGAGATTTCCTCGGCAGCCGTCTTCTCCGCCTCCGCCAATTTCTTGCGCAGGCTTTCCAGCTCACCAGTGAGCTGGCTAGGTTCCTGCGCAAATTTGAGCTGCTGAGCCTCCATCTCCTTCCGGTGATCCTCCTTCATCACCAAGTTGGCGGCTGCCAAATCGGAAGGTTCATTCATAAGAGCTTGCATATCAGTGGACGCTTCAGTATATCCTGGGCATGGTCTAGCAGTTCTACAAATATGATTCGTTAACTAAATGATTGACGGCAACATAAGTCGAAAATATAGCTGAAGGCAACAAGGATAAACCCTACCTTCATCTTTTTGGCGGGCCGCCTCCAACTCGGCAATCCGCAGGTCCTTGGCCTCGCAGTCCTTCTTCAGGTCGTGGCACCGCTGGTTTATCTCGACTCGGGAGGAGACAAGCTCAACGTTGGCGGACACAAGGCCATGCAGGAAAAAGCAAAGGCATAAAACATATTGTCAAATAACCACTAAGCCGGCAGTCAATTTTTTTTGACCTGCCATCTAAGTGCTCGGGGGAAAGATTATGTATATGCCGGAGTTGTAAAAACTTACAGACAGGTCGCCCTCCAAGTCGGCGAAGGCCTGGGAGGTGAAGTTGGCAAAGGCCAAGGCTGACTCCTTGGCCTTCGTGAAGGTGGACCAAGGTTCCCTAACTTTGCCGCCTCCTGCAGACGGGGCTGCCCTCTGGGACCCGCCGGCAGCCGCCTCCAGCAACCCTTCCTTGGCGGCGCGCGATTGAGCGGCTTCGTCGGCCGTAGCCTCAGCCAAAAGGAGGGGAGTCGTGGGAGTGCGGTCAGCGGAGGAGATCCTTGGCGGCACGCTAGAAGCCGGAGCCGGGGGCTGGCGACGAGCGTCGCCCATAAAGTTGCCGGCCCGGGGCTGGGGAGTTGGCGGCACAGTAGCAGGCGAGCTGCCTTGAGGCCGCTTAACCTTGCTAAGAAGCCTGGTCGGCAGCCGGGAGGTAGCGACCCTTTCCCTGTCAATAAAAAGCAAGCACAGTCAATTGGGTGCCAGTATTGAAGAAGTTTGTCGTCTATTAAAGACAGAATTGAGTACCTTCGGGGGATGTTAATCCCCGCGTTCTCGTCAAGGTTGACGAGAGCCGGCTCGGTAGCCGATGCGATCCGTTTCTTCCTCTCGGCAATCACCGTAGAGGAAGCGGCGCCGGATGCCTTGCGCTTCTTTGTCTTCCCGGCTTCCGACTCGTAGAAGTCGGGAGCCAGGTCATCCTCCGCCAAGTCCGAGAGCTGAAAAAGAAGACAAGTGTTAATGGAACTCAAGATTAGCCGGCGAAAGTCAAAAAGGGGCAAGGAGCAAGATATCTACCTCAAGGGGAGGGTTGTCGTGGGTGTGCATGGGCACGCCCTCCACCGCCTTCACCAGCCTCGCCTTGACGAGGCTGCAGAGCCGGAACGCCAGGTCGGCAACCGGCAACCTCTCTTCGCTTACGCGGAGGGAGGCCGTGGCAGTAGGCGAATACTGACACATTTTATGCGGGCTGTACCACAGGGGGAGAATCTGCCGGCCGAGCCAGCAGATGACGGTGTCGACCCGGTCCAACAGAGGGGGAGCCATCGTCCGTGTGAGGAATTCAATCTGCCTTTGGTAAAGGCGGAGTTCCTCCGTCAGCTTGGGCACCGCCTCATCCCAGCATGGCCTGGGCATAGGCGGCGCGTTGACGAATTCCGGGATGCCAAATTGGCGGCCCGGAGCTGCCATGTCTTGGCAGTAAAAGAATGTGGAGGTCCAGCCTTGACGGATTCAAGGTATGGTATCTTAGGATACCATTGGCGGCCCTGGCGGCAGTTGAAAGTGACACTGCCGCAGGTTGCCAGCCCGCCGTCCGGCACAGTCTGTCGCCGGCAACGGAAACAGTATTTGAAGAAGTCTAGACTAGGCCTAATACCTAGGTAGCCTTCGAACAGAGCTGTGAAGCCGGCTAAGACTAAGATGCTATTGGGTGCTATGTTGTGGGGCTGGAGCCCATAGTGATCTAAAACCTCGCTAAAAAAGGCGGAAGGCGGCAGCGCCATTCCCCTAACTAAGTGGGAGGTCAGGATTACCCGCTCCCCGGCTTTCGGAGCCGGGATGACATCTCCGAAAGCGGCCCTCCATTGGCAGTCTTCCCGAGTGGGGAGATAGCCGACGGCCTCCAAGTCTTGTAGGGCGTCTTCGTCGACTATGGAGGGAAGCCATTAGTGGGACCCGATGTCCGCCGCTTCCTCTTCCTCGTCGACGGGAGCGCCTCTCGCCGTCGTCGCCACGGTGGACGATGGAGGAGCCGAGGAGACCACCTCCGACGCGCGCGCGGTAGGAATCCGAGGGGCGACGGTGGCAACATTGCCCGTCGCCGCCGTCGCGGGACGAGATATCGCGCCGCCCATCGCTGCCGCGGGCGCGGTTTCTGTCGCCGGACCGCTGGACGCCGTGGAAGGAAGGTCTTGGCTGGTGGACATCGCCGCGCGCGGAGGTCGTCGGAGGAGATGTGCTCGCCGGAGTTCGCTCGGAAGCAAGAAGCGGAGAAGTGGAAGGGCAAGAGGGCACAGAGAGCAAAGGCAGGGCGGCGAAAATGAACCGTTCGGTTCCCTATTTATAGGGCCAGGCGTTGCTCCCTGTGCAACGGCGCTTTTAGTCAGACACATGTCCAGCATCTGCTGCAACGCATGATCGCACGATCTCCACGCCTCCTTTTTTCCGCGATTTGTGATCATGGCGAGATTCCCGCCAAGGCCGTTTTCAAACTGTCGTGAGCCGGCTAAGTGGAATCCGTCAAGAAGAATGCTCGGCGAAGTTGCAGAGTAGCCGTCTTTTCCCGTGTTGGATAAAGGCGGCCGTTCGTCAGTATCAAGACGCGCGTGCCTCGTTGATTTTCAGAATGGTTCAAGTCCTGCGGCCGCCAACATTGGCAGATGAAGAATCAAGAAGAAGCCGGCGCCTGGATAACTTCAACCTTTCTGGGGGCTAATGTTGGGGATATGTCAACTAGGGGTGTAACCAACATGGATTAATCCGGCTAGTCCAGGATGGCCCAAGGGTGGTAAGGCTGAAGCCTGCCGGGCGGCCCAGATAGCTGACGCACAAGGAAGTAGGCGGACGGTCCAAGAAAGGCAGAAGGCCGAAGCCCATCAAGCCACCAAGCCCAAGACGCAAGGCGGCAACTAAGCCGGCTAGGTCTAGGACTCTGTTTACTTGCCGGACAAGTACTTGCCTTGTACCCTGGGGTCTGGCCGCCTATATAAGCCAGCCACCCGGGAGCCTTTAGGGCAGACGCTTCAATACGCATCATACACATTGTAACCTGTTCACGGCTATTGCCTCATAGTTAATTATAGCAGCACGTAGGATCTCGCCAACGCTGTGGGATCCGAAGCTGGGTAAACTCGCCGTGTTCAATCCCCTCCGCGACGACACCAACCTTCTTCCCCACAATCCATACGTAGGCTAGAGGACCCCCGTCTCCTATCAATTATGCCGATACCACGACACTTCCAGGGGCACCCCATCACGGTGGTCTCCTCTTTTCTCCTGGAGCAGATTCTGTGCAACCCTAACGCCACAGAACGTGTCGCGGGATGGATTGTAGAGCTACAGCCATTCAACTTGCGCTTCGATACCATAAGGGTAATCAAAGGAAGAGCGCTGGCAGACTTCGTCGGCGAATGGACTGATCCAACCCCTAAAGAGCCTTTAGGAAAAAATAACAAGAGCCCTCTGGAGACAAAATGCCCAGCCACTGGACCATGAAGTTCAATGGAGCTTTCGCTTGTCGTCACGGTGGGGCTGGCGTGGTCCTGACCTCACCAAAGGGCGACAAGCTCTATTACGCAGTCCAGCTGTGCTTCGGAATCGACAAGATCTCCAATAATATTGCCGAGTACGAAGGCTTGCTCGCGGGCCTACGTGCCGCAATCGCTTTGGACATTAAGCACCTGCTCATCAAGGGCGACTCCCAGCTGCTCGTCAACTTCTCCAACAAGAGCTACAAGTCTAAGGACGACCACATTGCCGCATACCTTGAAGAGGTCCGCAGGCTGGAGAAGCACTTCAAGGGAATGGAGCTCATGCACATCCCAAGAAAGGAAAATCAAGAGGCTGTTGACATCCCCAAACGCGCGTCAAAGAGGCAAGCTCAGCTGACAGGCGTCTTTGAAGAAAGACTTGTCAAGGCATCCATAAAACAGCCTCAACAGGCCATGCCCGCAAGCACGGACGAAGCGCTCCCGCCTCCACCTACAGTCGGGGCTCCTGATTGCGGGCCCCCTACAGGGGAACGTCTGTTGCTCACAGCAGCGCATCAAGAAACATGATAGATTGACGAGATCAAAGACTACCTAGCCAAAGGGATCCTTCCCGAGGAAGATGTTGAAGCGGAGCGAATCGCCCGACAGGCAAAATCCTACCACATCCTCGAAGGAAATCTCTACCGCAAGCGCCCAAACGGCATCGCGCTCAAATGCGTCCCTCCTGAAGAAGGAAAAATGCTGATCAAAGACATCCACATCGGAGACTGCAGCCACCACTCGTGCGCCCGCACCCTCGCAGGCAAAGTATTCAGGAGTGGCTTCTACTGGCCCCCAAGCACTTCAGGATGCAGTTGACATCGTTCAAGCGTGTGAAGCTTGCCAATTCCACGCCAAGCAAATCCACCAACCTGTGCTGGGGCTATGGACCATTCCGCTCTCTAGCGGTTTGGGGGCTGGACATCCTGGGACCATTCCCGACAGCGCAAGGAGGATATCGCTACCTTTTCGTGGCCATCGACAAGTTCACCAAGTGGCCCGAAGTGGAGGCGACGCACACTTATCCAGCGGGCGCGGCGGTGAAATTCATCAGAGGCTTGGTCTGCCGCTTTGGAGTGCCTAACCGCATCATCACCGACAATGGCTCGCAATTCACTAGTGGTATCTTCAGGGCTTACTGCGAAAAAATTGGCATCAAGCTCTGCTTCGCCTCGGTAGCTCATCCACAGAGCAATGGACAAGCCGAGCGAGCAAACGCAGAAGTCCTCAAGGGCTTGAAGACCAGGACCTTCGACATCCTCAAAGGCCACGACAAGGGTTGGATCAGTGAGCTCCCGTCGGTGCTCTGGTCCATCCGCACAACGCCACCAAAGCCTATAGGGGAAACACCGTTCGCCCTTGTCTATGGAGCTGAAGCAGTCCTCCCCACAGAGATAAAGCATGGGTCCCCACGGGTCCTTGCCTTTAACGAGGACCAGCAAGAGGATCTCCACAACGATGACCTCCTGCTTCTCGAGGGCCTACGACGCTGCGCTGCCCTTTGTGCGGCAAAATACCAGTAGGACGTGCGACGCTACCACAGCCGCTACGTACAGTCACGTACACTGGAGACAGGCGATCTCGTCCTCAGGCTAATCCTCTCCATGGAAGGCCTCCACAAGATGTCACTGATGTGGGAAGGCCCCTACAGGGTCACCCACATCGCTAGGCCTGGCGTGGCTCGCCTCAAAACTCAAGACGGCATCCCCGTCAAGAATCCATGGAACATCATGCACCTACGCAAGTTCTACCCGTGATCATTGTCACGCCTGTGATCATTGTCACGCCAAGATATCTGGCGGAAGAGGCAGCTTACGGCTCAACCTCCAAGCATTTTTTGTCTCCAGAAGGATAAAAAGAAAAACATGATCATTGTCACGACCGTGATCATTGTCACGTCAAGAGATCTAGCAAAAGGGGCAGCTTACGGCTCAACCTCGAAGCATTTTTTGTCTCTAGAGGTTAAAAGCTCACGGCTTAAACCTCCAAGCTCCAAAGACTTCTCTCGAGGGTCAACCCTCCGAGCTCTCCATGTAACGAGCCACCTCAGGCCGTTGAGAGTCTCTGCCACTAATGGGTGGTCCCCATGCCTCGATATGGTCAAAACATTAACTTGGCAACTCAAAGCATAATGAAATAATTTCGTTCCTAAGTGAACTTAGCGCTGCTGTGCCGCTATGTAATATTTGGTGGTGAGTTTTATTTACGCATTACTTCACTGAAATGTGCGCTTATATCTCTCCACATGCGTACCTCACGAGCGGGGGCTGACCAACGTCTCGAACATGCGCTCCCGCTGCCTCATGAGCGCGCGGGCTGCCTTGGCAGTGTCCGCAGCCTCCGTTGCCTGCTCCATCGCGGGAGCCACCTGCTCCTCCACATCCTTGGCCAGGGTGTTGAGGTCATGGATGGCCTCGCTGCGGGCCTCCTCCGCCCGGTGTCGACCGTCCTTGGCGCGTTGGAGGCGGGCCTCGAGCTTGGAGTTGGCCTTCTTAAGCTCAGCGATCCGCTGAGCATCGGCAGCGTGTCTGGCCTTGAAGCGATCCTCCTGCTTCTGGGCCAAGTCGCGGTACTCCTGGGCTTTCGTCAGCCTGTACTGCTTCTCACGCTCCAGGAGGGCGTCATCCGCCTCTTTCCTCTTGTCGGCGTACCGCTGCTCGAATCGCTCCAGGGCGCACTTCTGGGCCAGGTCCCCTTTGTGCGCCTCGAGCTCTACGCGCTAGATGGCGAGCGTGCTCTCCGCCTGAAGCCACTGCTCGTCGTGCAGCCACACCTCTTTCTCCTTGAGGGCCAGCTGCCGTTCGTGCTCGGCGAGGCCCTTGCGGTCCTCCTCCAGGGTCTATTGCGCGGCCCGGTGGGCGGAGAGGAGCTGGGTCTCCAGATGGCCCAGATCGCGGCGTTTTTGCGCCAACGAGCCCTCCATGGCTTCACACTCGGCCGTCGCCGTAGACAGGAGCTCGGCAGCGGCGTCACGCTCCGCCTGGAGGGGCGCGAGAAGCTCGGAGCCATCACGGATGGCTCCCTCGCAGATCTCCTTGGCGAAGCGGATGGACTCCTCACGCGCGGCCTGCAACGCCAAGTCCTCTTGGCGACGGGCCTCAACGGCCACGTTAAAGGATGACCACGCCCTTGCCAGCTCCTCGCGCAGCTGGGCGAGCTGTATGTCCTCGAGGGCGAGGTGCACCTCCAAGCCCTCAAGGGACTTCCTCACGAGGCGAAAGGCGACCCCGCGGTGCCCCGCGCTCCAGTCCCAGCCGCGGAGGACCAAGTCATGGCTTGTCAAGGGCCCAGCCCCGGAATCGAGGCCCGAGAGCCTGGCCTCGGAGTGCGCTTGGGGGCTAGGCCGCTCCCCGTCCTCCGCCGCGCCGGAAGCTTCCTCGGCGCCCGCATCAGCCTGTGCGCACCGCCTGCAGCGGAGCGGGGCGGAGAAGAAGGAGCCCCTCATGCGGACTCGCCCGCGCCTGGCGCCGCCTGGCCCGCCTCGACCTCTGGCTGCGCGATAGGTGTGGACGCAAGCGCCAGAGTTGGCTCGCGCGGCGAAGTTGGCGCGCGTGGAGGCGTGACCGCGCGAGGTGGAGTAGGAGCGCGAGGAGGAGTGGCAATCCTCTCCTCCGGAGCCTCCACCACCATTGGTCCAGGAGGAGGCGTAGAGGCCTCTGGGCGAGGATGACCTGGCTCCCGACTTCTACGAGTCGGAAGCCAGGAAGACGAAGAAGCGCAAGGCATCCGGCGCCGCTTCCTCTACGGTGATTGCCGAGAGGAAGAAATGGATCGCATCGGCTACCGAGCCGGCTCTCGTCAACCTTGACGAGAACGCGGGGATTAACATCCCCCGAAGGTACTCAATTCTGCCTTTAAGAGACGACAAACTTCTTCAATACTGGCACCCAATTGACTGTGCTTGCTTTTTATTGACAGGGAAAGGGTCGCTACCTCCTGGCTGCCGACCAGGCTTCTTAGCAAGGTTAAGCGGCCTCAAGGCAGCTCGCCTGCTACTGTGCCGCCAACTCCCCAGCCCCGGGCCGGCAACTTTATGGGCGACGCTCGTCGCCAGCCCCCGGCTCCGGCTTCTGGCGTGCCGCCAAGGATCTCCTCCGCTGACCGCGCTCCCACGACTCCCCTCCTTTTGGCTGAGGCTACGGCCGATGAAGCCGCTCAATCGCGCGCCGCCAAGGAAGGGTTGCTGGAGGCGGCTGCCGGCGGGTCCCAGAGGGCAGCCCCGTCTGCAGGAGGCGGCAAAGTTAGGGACCCTTGGTCCACCTTCACGAAGGCCAAGGAGTCAGCCTTGGCCTTTGCCAACTTCACCTCCCAGGCCTTCGCCGACTTGGAGGGCGACTTGTCTGTAAGTTTTTACAACTCCGGCATATACATAATCTTTCCCCCGAGCACTTAGATGGCAGGTCAAAAAAATTTGACTGCCGGCTTAGTGGTTATTTGACAATATGTTTTATGCCTATGCTTTTTCCTGCAGGGCCTTGTGTCCGCCAACGTTGAGCTTGTCTCCTCCCGAGTCGAGATAAACCAGCGGTGCCGCGACCTGAAGAAGGAATGCGAGGCCAAGGACCTGCGGATTGCCGAGTTGGAGGCGGCCCGCCAAATAGATGAAGGTAGGTTTTATCCTTGTTGCCTTCAGCTATATTTTCGACTTATGTTGCCGTCAATCATTTAGTTAGCGAATCATATTTGTAGAACTGCTAGACCATGACCAGGATATACTGAAGGCGTCCACTGATATGCAAGCTCTTATGAATGAAGCTTCCGATTTGGCAGCCGCCAACTTGGTGATGAAGGAGGATCATCGGAAGGAGATGGAGGCTCAGCAGCTCAAATTTGCGCAGGAATCTAGCCAGCTCACCGGTGAGCTGGAAAGCCTGCGCAAGAAGTTGGTGGAGGCGGAGAAGACGGCTACCGAGGAAATCTCCAAGCAGACTTCTCGCGCCCAAACTGCTGAGGATGCGTTTGTGGCTCATATGGTTCAGCTGTCCGCTTTCCATAACTCGGTCCTTAGTAATTTTTCACTCCTTACTTTGATTTTGCCATTTTGCTTAGCCTTAGCCAAACTGATGGTTTTGTTTTTGATGCAGTTCCCGCCGGCTTGGGCGACGACAAGGTTGCCAGCCCCCGCCTGGATCGCCTTGCGCGTCTATGCGAGCTGATCACCGAGACTTTGGCGGCGTCCACGCGGTTTGCCGCCAAGTTCTTAATCTCCTCTGGCAGCCAGGAACCGACCGAATTCAGCGACGTGCCCGCTATGTTGGATCAGGCTACCAAACTGCACAAGAGCTCGCTGAAGTCGGCGGCGCGGGGTGGTGCCAAGACTGCACTTGGGCTATTCATGGCGCGCTACCCAGAGGCGGAGATAGAAGCCGTCACCGAAGGCATGCTGTCTACATATGAAGACGGAAGCGAGGTTGAGCCGGCCGCTGTTCTGGACAGCGTTGCCGGCTACGCCACGCGTGTTGCCGATATGGTGGACACTTCAATCTTCTACCGGCGCCATCCTGTGCCTGCCGGAGGGGAAGCTGGAGCTGCCGGCACGGCCGAGGCGGAGGGGAGTGACAGTTCCGGGGCTGAAGTTGTCAGCCCCCAAGCCTGATGTAGACACTCCACCGAGCCATAGCTTTCTTTCCTTGCCTCCTTCTAGCATTATTTGTCAGCCCCTTAAACAATGCAACTTTGACTTGTAATATTTGTATATACTTTTGTTGTTGCTCTGCTAGGCGGAAACTAGCTGACAAGTTTTATTTTGCCTTGTTTATATGGCCCGCCTTAATTTTACCCTGACCTATATGTTTGACTTTTTGTATGTTGACGAACCTCAGCCGGTAACTTTAGCTGAAACAACCAGGGCTAAACCATGCGTTTAGGATCAGAGACCAAAGCCAACATGTTGGTGTCAAAGACATACTACTAGGCGAACCACATATAAGTAATCAGAGGTAAAGGAATTAGGCGGCGCAAAAAGTTTATTTTTGCTTTAGGTTGGCTCGAAAGCTGCAAGTATCTACCAGTTTGAACCTTTGCACGGAGCTAGAAAAGTAGGTAACTTAGATACATAGGGGAAATATGATTGCAAGAAAAGACAAAAGATGGCATGCTTCTTGACACAGATGAGGAACCATAGACTTTTATTTCATAATCATATTTAACTTATTACAATTATAAATTGCTAAGCGTAGAAAGGACGTACCTGCTCAATATTCCAAGGCCG
The DNA here is from genome assembly GCA_026929855.1 of Poa annua. Classification (NCBI taxonomy): domain Eukaryota; kingdom Viridiplantae; phylum Streptophyta; class Magnoliopsida; order Poales; family Poaceae; genus Poa; species Poa annua. The sequence continues at coordinate 54,206,764 of CM049430.1, forward strand.
TCTTGTTTGTTCGAACGGATCGTCAATGCCTCTTTTGCGCTTGGTTCCCCTTTTTCCTGCAGCCTTCTTGGGCCTCTTCTTTTCATCTTCGTCGCGGATGTCGGCCAGGTAGTAGGAACCATTGAGCAGCGCCTTTGTGACTATAAACGGTCCTTCCCATGGCGGGGATAACTTGTGCAAGCCTTTTTTTGTCTTGAATTAGGCGGAGAACCAGGTCACCTATTCGGAAGCTTCGCTTCCGCACTCTCCGGCTATGATAGCGGCGAAGTTGTTGCTGGTACAAGGCGGAGCGATGGAGAGCGACGTCTCTTTCTTCGTCTAACAGGTCTAGGCTATCCTGTCTTGCACCTTCTACGTCTTGCTCGATGTAGTCTTGAACTCTTGGGGAATCGTATTTCATGTCGGTAGGTAGCACCGCCTCAGCGCCATATACTAAGAAGAAAGGAGTATAGCCGGTAGATCTGTTTGGTGTTGTGCGCAAACTCCATAGTACCGACTGCAACTCATCTGCCCAAGCGCCGGCTGCCTTGTGTAATGGAGCTTCGAGACGAGGCTTAAGTCCTGATAAGACTAGGCCGTTTGTACGCTCTACTTGTCCATTGGATTGAGGGTGTGACACGGATGCCAAATCAAGCCGGATACCCAGATCACTGCAGTATTCTTCTATGTCGCCTTGAGATAGGTTGCTGCCATTATCAGTGATAATGTTGTGTGGAACTCCAAACCTAGATAATTCCCCAGAGGAAATTGATGGTTGTTCGTGCGTCAAGTTTGCTGATCGGTTTAGCCTCGACCCATTTGGTGAACTTGTCGACAGCGACCAATAGGTGGGTATACCCACCACGCGCCTTCTTGAAGGGACCCACCATGTCTAAACCCCAGACCGCGAACGGCCAGGTGATTGGAATCGTCCTGAGTTCTTGTGCCGGCAAGTGAGGTTGACGAGCGTACAACTGGCAGCCTTTGCATGTCTTTATGATGTTCTCGGCGTCTTCTTTGGCGGTAAGCCAGTAGAAACCTTGGCGGAAAGCTTTGGATACAATGGACCTGGCGGAAGCATGATGCCCGCAGGTGCCAATATGTATGTCCTTCAGAATTTCCCGGCCTTCTTCCGGCTGTATGCACCGCTGATAGATGCCGCACGTGTTTCGCTTATATAGCTCGCCTTTTATTATCGTGAATGCCTTGGCTCACCTTATGATCTGCCTTTTTAGCACCTCATCGTCCTCTGGCAACTTTCTGTCGATTAGAAAATCGAGATATGGGACTGTCCAATCCGGCTGTGTCAAGTAGACAGCTAGACTTGCCGCTTCTACCGGTTCTTCTGCATCGGGGTCCATCAAATCGGCGCCTTTAATGGATGGCTTGTGCAAATGTTCCAGGAAAATATCTTTAGGTACCTTTTTGCGTTCCGATCCTAGTCTTGCAAGTGTGTCTGCCGCCTCGTTCTCAGCTCTTGGAACATGCCGGACTTCGTAGCCCGCGAAGTTTTTTGCGAATTCGTCAACTTTGGCTCTGTATGCCGCCATTGTTGCGCTTTTCACATCCCATGTTCCGCTTACTTGCTGCGCGACCAAATCTGAGTCGCCATAACAGAGGATTCTTTTGACGCCTAGGTCGTTTGCCACGTGTAACCCATGAAGCAAAGCTTCGTACTCGGCAACGTTGTTGGTTGCTGTGAAGTGGATTTGCAACACGTAGCTAAGCTTGTCACCTTTAGGCGTGCGTAGCACGACTCCAGCCCCCGAGCCTTTGAGCATTTTTGATCCGTCAAAGTGCATGACCCAATATTCTGATTCGGGGAGTGTCGTTTCCTCCATGGCTTCTGTCCAGTCGTCGACAAAATCTGCAAGCGCTTGAGACTTAATGGTGGTCCGTGGTTTATAGACTATATCAAAGGCGGCAAGTTCGATGCCCCATTTGGCAACTCGACCTGTTGCATCTGCATTGTTGATTATGTCTCCCAACGGTGCCTTGCTGACTACTGTCACTGTGTGTTCCTGGAAGTAATGCCTAAGCTTTCTGGCGGCAAAGAATACACCATAAGCCAGCTTTTGGTAATGCGGATACCTCTGCTTGGAGGCGGAGAATACTTCACTGATGAAGTAGACCGGTCGTTGCTCACACGTCGCGGCTTCGTTCTCCTTTCTTTCCACAGCCAAGACAACGCTGACAACAGCTCCTGTTGCCGCGATGTACAGCAGCATTGGTTCCTGTGATCGAGGTGCTGCCAATATCGGAGCGGATACGAGGGCCTCCTTAAGTTGTTGTAAGGCGGCGTCTGCCTCTGTTGTCCACTCAAAGTTGTCGGATTTCTTCAATAGCCGGTAGAGAGGCATTGCCTTTTCCCCTAGGCGGCTTATGAAACGACTGACGGCTGCCGCCGATCCGGCTAGACGTTGCACGTCCTTCAGACAAGTAGGTCTGGATATGTTTTGGATGGCCTTGATCTTCTCTGGATTAACCTCGATCCCTCTTTTTGAGACGATAAACCCGAGCAGTTTGCCGGCTGGAACGCCGAAAACGCACTTGGCGGGATTGAGTTTCATCTGATACCTCCGGAGATTCTGAAACGTTTCTTCCAAATCCTCTAGAAGATCTGCCTTCTTTTTTGACATTACCGCGATGTCGTCTACGTAGACGTGAACATTGCGGCTGATCTGTTCGTGCAGGCAATTTTGCATACAGCGCTGGTATGTTGCCCCTGCATTCTTCAGGCCAAAAGGCATCATAATGTAGCAGAAAGTCCCGTATGGAGTGGTGAAAGATGTTTTCAGCTGATCTGACTCTCTCATCTTGATTTGGTGGTATCCTGAGTAGGCGTCCAAAAACCAAAGCAGCTCGGAGCCTGCTGTGGAGTCTACGACTTGGTCAATTCTAGGCAGCGCAAAGGGATCCTTTGGGCAGCACTTGTTAACACCGGTATAGTCAATACACATCCTCAGCTCTTTATTCTTCTTTGGAACAAGTACAGGATTTGCCACCCAATCAGTGTGTACAACTTCTTTTATGAAATTGGTGGCCTTCAGCCTATTTATCTCCTTTCCTATAGCCTTGCGTCTCTAATCTCCAAAGCGTCTTGTTGCTTGCTTCACCGGCTTGGATCCTTTTATGATGTTGAGTGAGTGCTCGGCGAGTTCCCTCAGTACACCAGGCATGTCGGAAGGCGACCATGCAAAGATGTCATGATTCTCACGGAGGAACTCGACGAGCGCGCCTTCCTATTTTCTGTCAAGGTTGGAGCCGATGACAACTTGCTTAGACTTGTCACCTGGGATGAGGTCCGCCTTTTTGGTGTCTTCTGAAGCTTCGAAGGTCTTCTTGACATCAATCTTTGGCTTTGGCATGGAGTTGTCTGAATCCGCCCCGAGCAGCGCGAGTTCTTCCTTGTGGATGACGGCTTCTGTGAAGGCGGCCATGCCACGCTCGCACTCCTTGGCTTTCTTGAAGTTGCCGGAAACCGTGATGGTTCCGTGCTCCCCCAGCATTTTGAGCTTGCTGTATATGTAGCACGGCCTTGCCATGAACTTAGCGAAAGCCGGTCGTCCGAAGATTGCATGATAGGCGCTTTTGAAGGGGACAACTTCGAACCGGAGGAACTCTGAGCGGTAGTTCTCTTTTGGTCCGAAAGTTACCTTCAGCCTAATGCTCCCAATTGACTTTGCTTGCCTGCCGGGCACTATGCCGTGAAAAGTGAGGTTGCTGTGGTCCAGCTGATCCTCTGATAGGTTCATGCGGCTTAGTGTGTCATAGTACAGGATGTTGAGGCTGCTGCCGCCATCCATGAGTACCTTTGTGAGTCTGAAGTTGTCGACAATGGGATCGACGACGAGGGCGTACTTTCCTGGGTGAGGAACATGATCAGGGTGGTCGGACCGGTCCCAGGTGATCGTTGCTTCCGACCAGTTCAAATACTGAGGGACGTCCGGTATTGTCGCGTTTAGTTCGCGCATTTCCGCCTTATCCACCTTAGCCGAAGGCGTGCCGACAAAGCACACAAGAGATTCCTTGACCTTCGGATATGGCTTCTTTTTATTGGCGGTCGCGTCATCCTCGCTTGAGATAGACATGTCGTCGTCATCCTCATCCTCCTTGTTGTCTTTCTTGTCGTTCTTCTTTGACTTCTTTGACTCCCAGCCAACTGTGGGGTCCTTTTTGAAGTCGTCCATGAAACGACACTCGCCAAGCATATGGTTGACCTTGCCCAGTGAGGCGTGGATGGGACATGGCAAAAGTTTTGCCTGTTTATAAGTGATTCGCGCCGCCTTAGGCCCTGAGCCGGCGTCGCGACCATCTTTCTTATTCTTCCACTTCTTTTTGCCGGCATTCCCTTGGAATGCTACGGCTACCTCGTTGGAAGGTCCGGCTTTGTCATCTGCCGCCTGCTTGCGCTTGTTGTTCCGCTTTGGTATGATGTTGACGTCTGGGTCATCGTCCCGGGCATCGTCATCCGCCGCCGCGTATTGGGCGGCTAGGTTGAGCATCTCACCAAGGTCCGTGATTTGCTCGCGGACGAGCCTATGACGGAGCAAAGACTTCTTCTGCAGGCCCGTGTAGAAGGCGTGGATAGCCTGTGCGTCCGAAAAACCATGACAATTGGCTTTTTCGGATATCCAACCGCTGACAAAATCTGTCATGGTTTCGTACGGCTTTTGGATACAGCGTTGCAAATCCGTGTAGGTATTTGGACGCTTGTATGTTCCTTGGAAGTGCTGGGAGAAAACCTTTTCCATGTCGTACCAGCTATGGATAGACTTTTCAGGAAGGTTGTCGATCCAAGCCCTTGCCGTGCCCTCCAACATGAGAGGTAGGTAACGGACGGCAATGAAGCTGCTCCCGCCGGCAATTTCTATGGCCATGGCATAATCGGCTAGCCATGAATCCGGCTTAACGAGGCCGTTGTACCTAGAACAGTTTTTTGACACTGATGTCATGTCCTTAGCGAACGGCTCTCTGCGGATGGCGTCACCGTAGCACTTTGGTCCAGAGTATAGCGGCTCCTTTCCTCTTGCTATGTCTAGTAGGCGGTGTCGTGCGTCTTTTGGATCGAGCTGCCGTGCGCCTCTGTTTGCGTCTGGCTCGTCCTGCGCTGCCCGGCTTATGCTGCGCCTGGGTCCTTCTGCCTCCTCTTTCCTCTTGCTGCCGGTGCTACGCTGCGGAGACCAGCTTCGACCTCTCCTGGGAGGGTCGTTGCCGACATCTTTCCTAAGCGGCGGCCTATTGTTCCGGCGACCGCCGTTGTCGCGTCTTGGCTGGGATGGAGGTGGCAGGTCTCCTATGCTTCATGTCCTTGAATTCTCGTCCCGCCTTGGCTTTGGCGGTGGCGTCTTCTTTGGAGGTGGTGTTGCCTTCCTTTTGTCGCCATGGCTACTGGAGCCAGACGGGCCTTCGGGGTCGCCGCCAGGTGCAGCTTTGCACTTTCCTGACTTAGACTCTAGGTCTCCCCCGCGAGCATCCGCCATGTGGCCGTAGGAATCAGCACGAGCTTGTTGTTCCAGGGCCTTGCTTACGAAGTGTCTTGCATTGGCCAGCTTTTCTTCCGCCGTGTAAGTGTTGTCATCCAGGGTATCTAGCGCCGCGGCCGCGTTGAGGACGGGGGTGCAGAAGACAACATCTCCCCTTCTGTCCACGCGCTGTGGTGCCGTACGCCAGTCAAACCCGAGATCTTGAGCCGCTGTCGTTGCTTGCGTTGGCGGCTCCTTGCGACGGCGGTTTTTTGATGACCTTTTCTCCTCAAAGAGTTGCCGGCTTGTTTTGGCCGACATCTTCTCCTGCTCTTTCTCGATCTTCTTCGCAAGGCTCTCAACGTGCTCCTCTCTTTTTCACAGGAAGTCAGAGTGCTTAAGCATGTTAAGCCTAAGCTCTTCCACTTCGTCAAGTAGTGTGTCTTTATTCACCGGAGTATTCATGATCTCGTCTACTTCTTTGATGACGGAGAGCAAATCTGTGGGTTTGCTGCTGCCGCCTTTCTCGATTCCAGTTTTCTTCTTTGCGCGCACCTTGTCGGAACATTCAATGAGTTGACCGGCAGTGGTGTCGCCGGCATCTTCCGCCGGCTTGTTTTGCGCTTCCGAAGTAACTAGGGTTGTCTCGTGACCGACAACAACCATCATAGCCAGCTTGTCAGGCATGTCAGTATCCGCTGTGCCCTCGAAGGAGCCGGATTACCACTGGAAAAGCGGGTTTTGATCTTCTCTTTGAAGAGACTAGCATCATCATCAGAGTCAGAGTCTACGTTGACTTGAACGGTAGATCTAGATCCGGCATCTGACATCGCATCCTCCTGGAGAGCATGGAGGATTGACTCAGGATCGTTGTTTTCCGGCTGGGAGTCTGATCCCAGTCTGACAACTCCGACGAAGTGGAAATCGAATTCGGCCGACTCCTGGGAGAAGGCGGATTCAGATCCATCTTGTCGGTCGACTGCTTGGTCGAAGGGTTGGTGGGTGGGGTTGTAGAAACGCGGTAGGCCGTACGCCTCTAGCGTATACCCGATGAAGACGTCGATCCCTCCGATCGGTACGATTGCGCATCCGATAAGGTAGTCGTCCGCCGGGAGCCAGGACTCATCCGAGTTGACGTAGCTGTGGCCGCCATACCTTGTGACGCGACCGACGGCGATCTGCTTGCCCACGCCGCCAAGTGTTCCCGCCTGGAACGTGACGCCAGGAACCTTATCCCCACGGTGGGCGCCAACTGTCGTGGTATCGGCATAATTGATAGGAGACGGGGGGTCCTCTAGCCTACGTATGGATTGTGGGGAAGAAGGTTGGTGTCGTCGAAGACGGGATTGAACACGGTGAGTTTACCCAGCTTTGGATCCCACAGCGGTGGCGAGATCCTACGTGCTGCTATAATTCACTATGAGGCAATAGCCGTGAACAGGTTACAATGTGTATGATGCGTATTGAAGCGTCTGCCCTAAAGGCTCCCTGGTGGCTGGCTTATATAGGCGGCCAGACCCCAGGGTACAAGGCAAGTACTTGTCCGGCAAGTAAACAGAGTCCTAGACCTAGCCGGCTTAGTTGCCGCCTTCCGTCTTGGGCTTGGTGGCTTGATGGGCTTCGGCCTTCTGCCTTTCTTGGACCGTCCGCCTACTTCCTTGCACGTCAGCTATCTGGGCCGCCCGGCAGGCTTCAGCCTTACCACCCTTGGGCCACCCTGGACTAGCCGGATTAATCCATGTTGGTTACACCCCTAGTTGATATATCCCCAACACGCCAGGCCTGGCGAGCGCCAGGAGGGTGTGGTCCTGGCGCCTGACCCCTCCGGAGGCGCCATTGCTTTCCTCTTGGAGGGGACGTCGGACGGTCTCGCCCCAGAACGGTCCACGACCGCCTTGGTATGGGGCTCGCGCCGCCCCGGAGTGGCCTCCGCGTCGGAGGCCTCCCTCTCCTCGTCCTCCTCCTCCACGAGGCACGAGGGCGCCACCATGAAGGCGTCATCATCGCCTGACAAGATGTCGCAAATCTCGTCAGTGAATGGCCCTGCCCTCGAAGAGGACACCTCACCTGCCGCGACCTCCTCCTCGCCTAGTCCAGCTCCCGAGGCTGAGGGAGAATCCGCTTCCTCCGCTCCCCGCGCCGCCGGCTCGGGCATCTCCATCCCCGCCTGGCCGGCCGGGGTGAACAAAGGCATCCCCTCCAATATGGCCATGCGCTCAGTCATGTTGTATTGGTGGAGGGGCTGGAGCTTGACAGGGAGCTGGTGCACGGCAGGCACCACCGGATTAATGAAGAGCGCAGACAGGACGTTGTCAACGGCGTCCTTATCGTTGTCCTCGCGGTGGAGCCGCATCTTGTCGTTCGGCCCGGAATACATCCATATGGGCATCGAGTGTGCCTGGAGGGGAGCAATGCGGCGCGTCACGAAGTCCGCCACAATGGTCTGCCCCGTGAGTCCCTCCTCGCGGAGGAAGCTCAGGCGTCCCATCAGGCTCGCGTTCTTCGCGCCGTCAAAGGGTGACTTGACCCAGTGGGAGTTCTTCAAGGGCGGCGCATCGGGGATCTCGAGGAAGGCGCAGAGCTGCTCCACCCCGACGAAGAACCACTTCTGGCGGAAGTCGTCCACCTTCTTCGTCACAGAGGTGACGGCCTTGCCGTCGCTCCACGACATGGGGATGTAGACGCTCCTCATGCCGTCCATGATGCGGAAGGAGACGCACCCCAGCGCTCGTTCTTCGCCGTGTTCTGGAGCGTGTTGAAGCACCGGAAGAGCCCCACCGTGGGCTCCAAGCTCAGTTACGCCTCGCAGAGGTACGCGAAGACGGCGAGGATGAGGACGGAGTTGGGGTGAAGATGCAGCAACTGGACCTGGTAGAACGCCAACACCGCCTCCAGGAACGGAGAGAATGGTGGCACCAGCCCGGCGGCAAGGCAGTGCTGGAATATCGGGAAATACCCTCGCGGACGTTTCCCGTGCGTCGCGGGCTTGAGCGCGGTGGCGTCGTGCTCGTTCGTCCGGTCCGCAACCAGGAAGCGGACCTTGCCGAGCGCCTTGTTGTTGACGTGCACACCAAGCAGTGCCGCGCCATGCGCGACCTCAGCGGCCTCCGCTTGGGAAGAGGACCCCGCGGTGGCCTTGCCCTTGTTCTTGGCGGGACTCATCGCCGGAGTTCAGGGTTTCGCTGGAGGCGAAAGGAGCAGAGAGCGCTAGAGAGCGAAGGCGAAGAGCTCGAGAATTGCGGAGGCTTCTGCGAGAAGGATGGGAGACAGTAACGGCTCCCTGCTCCGGCGCTCGGGCTTTATGTCCCTTCGAGGAGCAGTTACTGGGGCGTGGTGGGACCCCCCACACACACGACGCACGCCCCAGATCGTGCGCGACCGTTACTCGTCTGAGTGCCGCGTGGCTCGGTCCGGCCGGGCACTTTGGGCCCACGACGCTCCACCCGCACCCATGGGCTCAATTGCGCCCATCGCAGGCCCGGGGGCTACTGTCGGCCTAGTGGAGACTGGCGTATGAAGAGCCCACTATCCCCAGGCCTCGCTCGCGGGCTGATCAGACGAAACGACTAAGGACCAGGCCACCGCTTGGAGAGACCCTCGAGAGGCAAATCCTCTCGAGGGCCCGAAGAGGACCTACGCTTGAAGAGACCCCCCGTGGTGATATGCGCCTGGCGGGAAGTCAACAGAAATCCCTCCACAGGCCCCCTCGAACCTGCATGGAAGCTTCGCGGCCAAGGAAGTACGGCAGGGCGCACATGGCCTCTGCCGTATCCGCAGAGTGACGCAGGCGCTCCCTTTGCCGTTTTGGTGATAAAGGAGTCAATAAAGTTGCGCCGCCTGCACCACGACAGCAAGGACCTTCCTCTCTGATGATAAAGCAGCTGGACGGCGCAACACTCCAAGAAGATCGTCATCGTGGGCTCCACCCCGAAGACTGTAACCACTGCGAGTCGTTCTGCGAGGTCTGCAGCCTATCGGACACCGCGCCCAACTTTATCGACGACGGACCGCGTCCATGAAGGATTCCGCCGCGGTGGACTCCAACTCCTCCACGCCGCTGCCGCGTGGGAGCCCATCTTGGACGCCAAGCGCAAGGAAGATGCCTGCGGAGTCTATAAAAGGAACAAGACCTCCACTTTAGAGGAGGTCGGCCAATTTCGGGAGAACACTTGTAAACCCTAGCTCAGCTAAGTAGAATAGCCTTCGACGGGAGGAGGAAGAAGACCATCACTTCCCTCCCCAGGCACGAACTGCCTCAAGAGAGTACTCGGGAAGCTCAATTGTACTGTAATCTCTGCAGTGCAATACAAACAAGCAGGAGTATCGGTCTTACCTCCTCCTGAGGGTCGTGAACCTGGGTACGGGCTGGTGTCCATCTCTGTCGTGGGTGTTCCTCTCCAGGCCCGGCGAGCACCGTCGTCGTGCCTCTCGAGTGTCTTGTCCTCCGCGTTCAATCCCCTTTTCGAACTACTCTTTAGGAAGTGACCACCCCTGTTTCGTGGGAGTCACAAGCCGACAACCTGTGGGTCATCAGCAGGCCCAAAGCCAAAGACAGAGGGGATGGGTGTTTTCGTAGCAGGAAGGTTCCTTCGGGTGGCTAGGGTGACACCGTTTTCTCGCTTGTTCGTGCGGTCAGGGTGGCACCCGTGCTCATGTGGCAACAACTGCCTCCACTTTGTCATGCACGCGGATGGTGGGTGGAGGCGGTGGGTCGTGGATTTAGGATCCTGTTCAGATTCATCGTCGGGTCTGCTTCGGGTACCTCTCGATGACGCGCTAGGGATGCTGACCATTTGTGGCTTGGCGTAGGGTGGAGGTTGACGTGTGCCGCCATGGCGAGTTGCAGGCACCTTGCGGGCTCGAATTGGACCGCGCCCGTACGGGGTGTGTGGAATATCGGACAAAGTCTTCATGGAGGCGTAGCCGTGAAATGCCAGCACCCCCCCCCCCCCCCAATCCTCGTGGTGATTTCTCTAGGTGATCCGGCATCGCAGATTAGCGATGGCGGCGTCTCGACGTCGCTATTTTTTTGAAAGCATCACATCAGAGAAAAGAACTGGTGTCGCATGCATTCCTTGGCGCGATGGTTTCTACTCAATCTGATGAGCCTCTAGAGTGCAATGTACGCCTTCACTGGTGCCTCCAAAATGGGCACTTCCTCAAAACTATTCAAGCACTACCTCTAGCATGCCAACTCTCTCTAGGCATTCAAGTGTGGTGGATATGTTTCCACGGTTAGTCTAGGTGTAGTGTTTCTTCGGAGGTGGTTCGTTACTTCGTGTGGGTTTAGGCGTGGCATCGGTGCTTCTGTTGGGCATGACGAGTCCTTTAGTTGTTGGCGTTGTTTGGGTGATGACTAATCCTTGATTAGGCTGTTGAAAAGGCATTGTAGATTTGTAGCCATTCTTGAATTTCTTCTCCTCATTTTGTAAAGCTTAATAGAAAGACATGCAACTTCCTGCAGGGTTCTCGAAAAACAGGATGGCTACACGAAGAGATTTAGAGCCAGTTATCCACCAAGCACCACCACCTACCAGAGAGGATAGCACTCGCTGTCCATTAAGAATGGATATGTTAGAGCTCGAGTGTGTGGGTATGTTTGTTTGGAACAAACAGATCTATCCATTGTTGTATTATTAGGCACAATTTTCATGATTAATTCCAGTATATTAAACATTACTACAAAAGTAGCATGTTAATCTCGCAAATACTAGAAGTATTAATTAACACGAACAACGGCAATGCATCTACTAACACAGACAACTAAACCGGCACATCGGCACGTGATGAACATACCGAACAACTGTAGAGGAAGTATTCGTAGTAGTTGTAGTAGTCGTAGTATTTGTTGCAGCAGCAGCGACGGCAACAGCCTCCTGAAGACGATGGCGACGTTTAAGACGAGCGGCCAGCGAATCCGACGAGTGTACAGGAAGGCGAGCCGTGATGAAGAATAGTCGCAGTCCAAAACGTATCTACTTTCCCGAACACTTTTGCTATTGTTTGACCTCTAATTTGTGTGTTTTGGATGAAACTAACGCGGACTAACGCTGTTTTCAACAGAATGTCTTATTTTTGTGCAGAAATATCAACTTCGGAGAAAAACCCCAAAATCCAAACAGAATTTATTTTCCATCCGAGAGGGAACAGGAACCACGAAGACCAACCAGAGAGGGGCCACAAGGGCGCCACACCACCTGTTGGCGCGGCAGGCTTCTGGCCGCGCCATGGGGTGGTGTGAACAACTCGGTCACCCCCTCGCACCCCCCTCGCGGCTACTTAATACTTCTGACCTAAAAACGTCGGGGGGTTCGACACTTTTCCAGAGAACACACCCGTGCGCCGCCGCCATCGCGAACCCAAGTTCGGGGACTAGAAGTCTTTGTTCCGGCACCCTGCCAGGACGGGGAATCGAAGGGGATTATCGCCATCGTCATCTCTACCGCCTCTCCATCAACCATCCATGTTTCCCCCATCCATGAGTGAGTAATTCACCGATGTAGGCTTGAGGGGATGGTAGGGATTGGATGATATCACTCATGTAATAGATGTAAGATTGTTAGGGCATGGTCCCTAGTATCCGTTATCGGTGTTTAACGTCATTGTTGCAACTTGTTATGCTTAATGCCCTACCCTAGGGCCCGAGTGCCATGATTTCAGATCTGAACATGTTATTAAATTATGATGATAATTATTGTTTTGGATCATATCTATGAGTTGTATACACACGTTATTGTCCGGACCCGATGGCCCCAAAGTGACAACAATTGGGATAACCGGAGGGAATGGCTATGATGTGAGGATCACATGTATTCACGGAGTGTTAATGCTTTGCTCCGGTACTTTATTAAAAGGAGTACCTTAATTGCCAGTAGTTTCCCTAGAGGCCTCGCTGCAAACGGGATGGCAGGACAAAAGATGATGTGCAATTTTCTCATTGCGAGCACGCACAACTAAATTGGAATACATGCTTATGATTAGTTATTACTTGGATGTTTTATATTATTTATCTGCAAATGCCTATGCTATGTTATTACATGAATTATCTCGTCCATGCAACGCCCGTACATCCATCCCTGTGCCTACAGTATTTAATCCTAATGTCTACTTCAATCACAATCGTTGTCTTAATTCTCCTGCTACTGTTATTTCACTACTGTCTCTGCTATAAAACTATTGCTACTGATAATCTTCCTCGAGCAAGTCTATTCACAGGTGCAGCTGATCTGACAAATCATCTATTAAAGCTTACAAATATTCTTTGGCTCCCCTTGTGTCGTATCAATAAATTTGTGTTTTACTTCCCTCGAAGATTGTTGCGATCCCCTATACTTGTGGGTCATCAAGACTATTTTTTGGCGCCGTTGTCGGGGAGCATAGCTTTATTTGCAAGCGCACCTGTGTGTGATATTGTTTGCTGAAATTTATTCATCATGGGAAGAAATGCTGATAAGAGTTTCCCATCGTGCCATCCACTACAAGGAAAGGTACATCTCTGAACTCTGCTGCTGCGCTTGACACTCCATATGTGTTGACTCAGCTTCTTATATCACCACAACCTGCACGTTCTATTACTACTGCTGAATCTGAAGTTACTTATGATGATGCTTCTATTGTTCTTGATGAAACTGGTTCATTAGGTCACTTTTTAAATGCTACTATTGCTAAATCTAAACAAATTGAAAATGCTGAAATTCCTGATGAAAATGCTGAAACACCTGTTAATTCACCTGAATTTACTTGTGATACTGATGATGAGTGTGATGATATGTATGTGAATCTTGATGATGCTCTTGTCCAAGAAATTAATACTATTAAAGATGGTAATGCCTTTGAAAAACTTGCTAAAAAACGTGATGTTAAATATAAGTTATCTCCTGATGCTAAATTTGCTACATCTCATGTAAACATAAAAGATAAAGATTGTGATATCTCTCTTGATTTGGCTCATATAGCTATAGTTGAAAGAAAACCTTTATGTGGAACTGAAACTGAAAGTGTTGTAGAACACATGAGTGTATTGTCTGATTTGAGTGGAATATTTGCTGAAGACATTAAAAGACGCACTTACTTTGTAGCTAAAATATGTCCTTTCTCATTAAAAGGAGAAGCTAAAACTTGGTATAACAATTTGTCTCCTGGTTCCATTACTAGTCCTAAGGGTTTGCTTGATGCTTTCGTTCGAAAATATTTCCGTGCTAGTGCTCAACATGATGCTTTGCTAAAAATATATAATTTTAATCAAGAAGAGGGTGAGAAATTGCCCAAAGCTTGGACACGCTTTTGTTGCATCTTGAGGGGGCAGCCAAACCATGATTTGGAGAAAAATGATCTTCTTGATATATTTTATGGTGGATTACTACTGAATCTAGGACATACCTGGATAGTTTTGCTAGTTGTGTTTTCAGGAAAAGGACGCCCGAAGAAGCTGAAGAATTATTGGCTACAATATGTAAGAATAATGATGATTGGGATATTCCTGAACCTACTCCAATACCTCCACCAACACCGAAGAATAGAGGTATGATTGAATTGAATGAATAAACGATGAGGGAAGCTAAAAGATCTCTTCAAGAAAGTGGTATTAAATCTGAAGATGTGAAGTATTTACCTCCTATTGAAGAATTGTGTATGTCTATTCCTCCTCCAACCGTTATTGAGGTACACTATCTCCAAAGCTTTGATGATAGAGATATTTCTTACTCTAAACCTCCTGCTCAATGCTTTGATGATTTTATTGTTAAGAAATGCAATTTTAATACGAGAATAGAGAATCACCTAATGAAAAATTCTCATGCTATTAGTGATTTACATGATATTGTTGATAGAACTGCGAATGATGTTAAAGTGCTAATTAAACACTTTCACATGGTTTAAACTCAAATAGATCAACTCACTAAAGTGCAAAAATAATTGCTAGAAAACAACTCTATTGATAAAGAAAACTTGTTTTTGAAGTAACAACTAGAGGTGTAAATCAACTCAGGATCCTTTGTATCCTGAAGGACATGATAAAACAATTGAACAGGATTCTCAGCGAGTGAATGAATCCAGTATTCCATCTAGGAAAAAGAAAAAGAAACATAAAACTGTTGTAGAATCCTCTGAACCTGTTATTGATCCAAATAGTATATCTGTTTCTGATGCTGAAATGAAAGTGGTAATGAACACAACAATGATAATGCTAATAACAATTATAAGGATAAAAATGTTAATTCGGATCAGGTAGAAATAGAAGAAGAACCTGAAAAACATGCTAAAAATAAAAAGTACACTAAAGAAGATTTTATTGCTAAGAAACATGGTAATGAAAGAGAACCTTGGGTCCAAAAACCAATGCCTTTTCCTGCTAAGAAACTTAAATCTAAAGAGGAAGATTATTATAGTAGATTTTGTGATTGGATGAAACCATTGTTCTTGCAAATTCCTTTGACTGATGCTATTAAGTTGCCTCCTTATTCCAAATATATGAAAGATATTGTGACTAACAAAAGGAAAATTCCTAATGAGGAAATATCTACTATGCTTGCTAATTACTCTTTTAATGGTAGGGTTCCAAAGAAGCTTGGTGATCCAGGTATACCTACTATTTCTTGCTCTATCAAAAATAATTATGTTAAAACTGTTATATGTGATTTGGGAGCTGGAGTTAGTGTTATGCCTTTCTCTCTTTACAAGAGACTCTACCTTGATAAATTGATACCTACTGATATGTCTTTGCAAATGGCTGATAAATCTACTTCCGTTCCTGTTGGAATTTGTGAGGATGTTCCTGTCCAAATAACTACCAATTGTTTAATTATGACTGACTTTGTTGTTCTTGAAATGCCTGAAGATGATAATATGTCTACTATTCTTGGAAGACCTTTTCTAAATACTGCAGGGGCTGTTATTGATTGCAATAAAGGGAAAGTTACTTTTAATGTTCATGACAAGGAGTATACTGTTTATTTTCCCAAGAAAGTTGAAAGAATACCTGGAGTTAATACAATTACTAATTTGAGGTCTATTAGAGTGGGAAGTATTGATTACCCATATAAAGAAGAATTCAAAACTCTCATGATTGGATCCATACCAATTCATTATAAGAAAAGGAAGATGAACTACCGTGACTTTGATGAGGTGTTTGAGGGAGATTTTCAGAGGAGGACAAGGCGTCCAAGGGCTGCCACTCGCGTTAGGCAGTCCTACAATGATGATATCCTCGCATCGACGATCGGAGATGAGGGGGATGCGGGAGAACCTCACGTCGCATCTTATCCTTATTATGCTTTCCTTCGTGCTGCAGGTTTACTTGAGGACTTCCAAACTCTCGTTGAGAGAGTTGGCTTGACCACCTACATGAGGGATGAGAGGCCACAATACTATTGACTTACCAAGACTTTCTAGGAATCTTTCACCTTCAACACCCAGTCTTATGCAAAGGCCATTTCTTTCAAGTTATATGATATGCCTTGCAGCCTAACCTTGCAGGAGTTTTGTGGGATTGTTGGTACAACGAACAGGGGGACAACGGTGAGGATTGTCGCGAATCCACCGGAGTTGGCCCAGACCTACCAAGAGGTGACCGATAATGACACCCGCTCCGCACATCGTGACAAGATAAGGAACATTCAATTCCCTGCCATCAAGTATTTTGTTTACTATCTTACTTCTAGTGTGCTTGGTAGGGAAAATACTAGCAATGTTTCTAACTTGCAACTTGCATTTCTTACGGGTGCCCTTAAGGGTGAATTCCCGTATAACCTTGGCTCTTTGATCGCTCGCCGTTTAGCGGCTAGAGGCCCCATTTTTGGAGGCGTTATTGCTCTTCGTATTGCTGATTTTTTTAGGCTGCCCATTAGTCCTAATGATGTGCCACTTGAACCATGTTATGTTGGCCATGCTGCAATGAAATGACACAAATTTGTTACTAACAACTCCACTTTGGAGAATATCATGTTTAGGGTTGTTTGTGCTGACGATCGTGAAAAGCAAGTCTACTTGCCACAACCTTATTTATTTAGTCTTGACAGAAGACCATGGTCATACTCGGTGGTAGAGCTAGAGGAGCAGTTGAGCTTGCTTGGTTTTCACCAGACGCATCGCAGGCAGGAGCCACCGCCGGAGGATTATAGCGGATACCACGCCGGCGCATCCTCGAGCTCGCACTACGGGGAAAGCTCTTCGACATACCCCCGCAACCTCGACGGATGGGGATATTGGCCTTGATCTCCACTTGGGCCAAATGCCTAAGCTTGGGGGGAGGAATACCGATGTACACTCATCTATATATATCATATCATTCGGTACTTTGTATATCCATGTTTCGCTTTAGTTTTCTTTCTTTCGCTCATTTATTTATGCTTTGTTTACTTGCCATAAACCCAAAAATATCGAAAATATTTTTGTTATTTATCTTGCTGGTTTGTTTCAGTTCAATATGCAAAAACACACAAATATTTTGTTTTGTTGCGTGCTATTTCACACAGGGACAGATTTCTGCTGTCCAGTAAAATTCATAACTTATTACAGGAATGTCGGAATGAACTGAAATTTGGTATGCATATTACTGGGATGTGTTCGCAACTTTCATTACTTTTGAGTTTTCTGATCTGGGCATGTTAAGGTCTTCGAAAAAAATTGTCTTTGCTGGCTGTTCTGTTTTTCGTTTCTAAATCCGAAAACCCAAAAATATTTACTCTTTCTCTTTGCTTCTGAATACTTTGTTTCAGAGTTCATTATCTTAAATTACTCCATGGAGCTTTGTTATTATCTCATATCTTTCAAGCACACGAGTCATAAGGCATTATGATGATCTATGACAATTTCGAGTTGGGTAAGAGGCTGGTAATGAACTCTATTTGTTTCTCATTTTTGTACATATAATCATTCATGTGAGCATGCTTAGATGGTTCGCATAAGGTATATGTCGATTGGTGGATGCTTAGTAGTTCGTGTCTCTTATGATCGTTTCCAATTTATGTATGATGGATGTCATGTCTCTTTGGATATTCACTTGCATTGTTTTGCTCATAATAGAATATGACACTGTGGTATCCTCCTCTGAATAATTTATTTGAATCGACTTGGCACATGCTTACACATGTTATGACAGAGAACAAAAATTCAATTAAGCCTTGATGACATATTTTGACTCGGAGTTCTTGTATCTTTATTATGCCTCTGTTAATTCTATTTCGTCGCAAGCATGATTATGACGGTTATTGCTCTCTTGAATTGTCGCTTCCCATCTTTTGCTAGCCTCCACTTGTACTAACCTGAGAAAATGCTTGTGCTTCCAAATCCCTGAAAACCAAGTTATTCCAAAGAGTCCACCATAAACACCTATACATGGCAATTTCAAACCATTCAAGTAAATTTGCATGTGCTACCTTTAAACCTTCAAACACTTCTTAATTTGTGCCACTGTATTGATGTCATGATGTAGTACCCTTGCTTAGAGGCCTGGGAGGTGAAGTTGGCAAAGGCCAAGGCTGACTCCTTGGCCTTCGTGAAGGTGGACCAAGGGTCCCTAACTTTGCCGCCTCCTGCAGACGGGGCTGCCCTCTGGGACCCGCCGGCAGCCGCCTCCAGCAACCCTTCCTTGGCGGCGCGCGATTGAGCGGCTTCGTCGGCCGTAGCCTCAGCCAAAAGGAGGGGAGTCGTGGGAGTGCGGTCAGCGGAGGAGATCCTTGGCGGCACGCTAGAAGCCGGAGCCGGGGGCTGGCGACGAGCGTCGCCCATAAAGTTGCCGGCCCGGGGCTGGGGAGTTGGCGGCACAGTAGCAGGCGAGCTGCCTTGAGGCCGCTTACCCTTGCTAAGAAGCCTGGTCGGCAGCCGGGAGGTAGAGACCCTTTCCCTGTCAATAAAAAGCAAGCACAGTCAATTGGGTGCCAGTATTGAAGAAGTTTGTCGTCTATTAAAGACAGAATTGAGTACCTTCGGGGGATGTTAATCCCCGCGTTCTCGTCAAGGTTGACGAGAGCCGGCTCGGTAGCCGATGCGATCCGTTTCTTCCTCTCGGCAATCACCGTAGAGGAAGCGGCGCCGGATGCCTTGCGCTTCTTTGTCTTCCCGGCTTCCGACTCGTAGAAGTCGGGAGCCAGGTCATCCTCCCCCAAGTCGGAGAGCTGAAAAAGAAGACAAGTGTTAATGGAACTCAAGATTAGCCGGCGAAAGTCAAAAAGGGGCAAGGAGCAAGATATCTACCTCAAGGGGAGGGTTGTCGTGGGTGTGCATGGGCACGCCCTCCACCGCCTTCACCAGCCTCGCCTTGACGAGGCTGCAGAGCCGGAACGCCAGGTCGGCAACCGGCAACCTCTCTTCGCTTACGCGGAGGGAGGCCGTGGCAGTAGGCGAATACTGACACATTTTATGCGGGCTGTACCACAGGGGGAGAATCTGCCGGCCGAGCCAGCAGATGACGGTGTCGACCCGGTCCAGCAGAGGGGGAGCCATCGTCCGTGTGAGGAATTCAATCCGCCTTTGGTAAAGGCGGAGTTCCTCCGTCAGCTTGGGCACCGCCTCATCCCAGCATGGCCTGGGCATAGGCGGCGCGTTGACGAATTCCGGGATGCCAAATTGGCGGCCCGGAGCTGCCATGTCTTGGCAGTAAAAGAATGTGGAGGTCCAGCCTTGACGGATTCAAGGTATGGTATCTTAGGATACCATTGGCGGCCCTGGCGGCAGTTGAAAGTGACACTGCCGCAGGTTGCCAGCCCGCCGTCCGGCACAGTCTGTCGCCGGCAACGGAAACAGTATTTGAAGAAGTCTAGACTAGGCCTAATACCTAGGTAGCCTTCGAATAGAGCTGTGAAGCCGGCTAAGACTAAGATGCTATTGGGTGCTATGTTGTGGGGCTGGAGCCCATAGTGATCTAAAACCTCGCTAAAAAAGGCGGAAGGCGGCAGCGCCATTCCCCTAACTAAGTGGGAGGTCAGGATTACCCGCTCCCCGGCTTTCGGAGCCGGGATGACATCTCCGAAGGCGGCCCTCCATTGGCAGTCTTCCCGAGTGGGGAGATAGCCGACGGCCTCCAAGTCTTGTAGGGCGTCTTCGTCGACTATGGAGGGAAGCCATTAGTGGGACCCGATGTCCGCCGCTTCCTCTTCCTCGTCGACGGGAGCGCCTCTCGCCGTCGTCGCCACGGTGGACGATGGAGGAGCCGAGGAGACCGCCGCCGACGCGCGCGCGGTAGGAATCCGAGGGGCGACGGTGGCAACATTGCCCGTCGCCGCCGTCGCGGGACGAGATATCGCGCCGCCCATCGCTGCCGCGGGCGCGGTTTCTGTCGCCGGACCGCTGGACGCCGTGGAAGGAAGGTCTTGGCTGGTGGACATCGCCGCGCGCGGAGGTCGTCGGAGGAGATGTGCTCGCCGGAGTTCGCTCGGAAGCAAGAAGCGGAGAAGTGGAAGGGCAAGAGGGCACAGAGAGCAAAGGCAGGGCGGCGAAAATGAACCGTTCGGTTCCCTATTTATAGGGCCAGGCGTTGCTCCCTGTGCAACGGCGCTTTTAGTCGGACACATGTCCAGCATCTGCTGCAACGCATGATCGCACGATCTCCACGCCTCCTTTTTTCCGCGATTTGTGATCATGGCGAGATTCCCGCCTAGGCTGTTTTCAAACTGTCGTGAGCCGGCTAAGTGGAATCCGTCAAGAAGAATGCTCGGCGAAGTTGCAGAGTAGCCGTCTTTTCCCGTGTTGGATAAAGGCGGCCGTTCGTCAGTATCAAGACGTGCGTGCCTCGTTGATTTTCAGAATGGTTCAAGTCCTGCGGCCGCCAACATTGGCAAATGAAGAATCAAGAAGAAGCCGGCGCCTGGATAACTTCAACCTTTCTGGGGGCTAATGTTGGGGATATGTCAACTAGGGGTGTAACCAACATGGATTAATCCGGCTAGTCCAGGATGGCCCAAGGGTGGTAAGGCTGAAGCCTGCCGGGCGGCCCAGATAGCTGACGCACAAGGAAGTAGGCGGACGGTCCAAGAAAGGCAGAAGGCCGAAGCCCATCAAGCCACCAAGCCCAAGACGCAAGGCGGCAACTAAGCCGGCTAGGTCTAGGACTCTGTTTACTTGCCGGACAAGTACTTGCCTTGTACCCTGGGGTCTGGCCGCCTATATAAGCCAGCCACCCGGGAGCCTTTAGGGCAGACGCTTCAATACGCATCATACACATTGTAACCTGTTCACGGCTATTGCCTCATAGTTAATTATAGCAGCACGTAGGATCTCGCCAACGCTGTGGGATCCGAAGCTGGGTAAACTCGCCGTGTTCAATCCCCTCCGCGACGACACCAACCTTCTTCCCCACAATCCATACGTAGGCTAGAGGACCCCCGTCTCCTATCAATTATGCCGATACCACGACACTTCCAGGGGCACCCCATCACGGTGGTCACCTCTTTTCTCCTGGAGCAGATTCTGTGCAACCCTAACGCCACAGAACGTGTCGCGGGATGGATTGTAGAGCTACAGCCATTCAACTTGCGCTTCGATACCATAAGGGTAATCAAAGGAAGAGCGCTGGCAGACTTTGTCGGCGAATGGACTGATCCAACCCCTAAAGAGCCTTTGGGAAAAAATAACAAGAGCCCTCTGGAGACAAAATGCCCAGCCACTGGACCATGAAGTTCAATGGAGCTTTCGCTTGTCGTCACGGTGGGGCTGGCGTGGTCCTGACCTCACCAAAGGGCGACAAGCTCTATTACGTAGTCCAGCTGTGCTTCGGAATCGAGAAGATCTCCAATAATATTGCCGAGTACGAAGGCTTGCTCGCGGGCCTACGTGCCGCAATCGCTTTGGACATTAAGCACCTGCTCATCAAGGGCGACTCCCAGCTGCTCGTCAACTTCTCCAACAAGAGCTACAAGTCTAAGGACGACCATATTGCCGCATACCTTGAAGAGGTCCGCAGGCTGGAGAAGCACTTCAAGGGAATGGAGCTCATGCACATCCCAAGAAAGGAAAATCAAGAGGCTGTTGACATCCCCAAACGCGCGTCAAAGAGGCAAGCTCAGCTGACATGCGTCTTTGAAGAAAGACTTGTCAAGGCATCCATAAAACAGCCTCAACAGGCCATGCCCGCAAGCACGGACGAAGCGCTCCCGCCTCCACCTACAGTCGGGGCTCCTGATTGCGGGCCCCCTACAGGGGAACGTCTGTTGCTCACAGCAGCGCATCAAGAAACATGATAGATTGACGAGATCAAAGACTACCTAGCCAAAGGGATCCTTCCCGAGGAAGATGTTGAAGCGGAGCGAATCGCCCGACAGGCAAAATCCTACCACATCCTCGAAGGAAATCTCTACCGCAAGCGCCCAAACGGCATCGCGCTCAAATGCGTCCCTCCTGAAGAAGGAAAAATGCT
The DNA here is from genome assembly GCA_026929855.1 of Poa annua. Lineage (NCBI taxonomy): Eukaryota > Viridiplantae > Streptophyta > Magnoliopsida > Poales > Poaceae > Poa > Poa annua. Next base: position 54,228,556 of record CM049430.1, read on the forward strand.
GATCAAAGACATCCACATCGGAGACTGCAGCCACCACTCGTGCGCCCGCACCCTCGCAGGCAAAGTATTCAGGAGTGGCTTCTACTGGCCCCCAAGCACTTCAGGATGCAGTTGACATCGTTCAAGCGTGTGAAGCTTGCCAATTCCACGCCAAGCAAATCCACCAACCTGTGCTGGGGCTATGGACCATTCCGCTCTCTAGCGGTTTGGGGGCTGGACATCCTGGGACCATTCCCGACAGCGCAAGGAGGATATCGCTACCTTTTCGTGGCCATCGACAAGTTCACCAAGTGGCCCGAAGTGGAGGCGACGCACACTTATCCAGCGGGCGCGGCGGTGAAATTCATCAGAGGCTTGGTCTGCCGCTTTGGAGTGCCTAACCGCATCATCACCGACAATGGCTCGCAATTCACTAGTGGTATCTTCAGGGCTTACTGCGAAAAAATTGGCATCAAGCTCTGCTTCGCCTCGGTAGCTCATCCACAGAGCAATGGACAAGCCGAGCGAGCAAACGCAGAAGTCCTCAAGGGCTTGAAGACCAGGACCTTCGACATCCTCAAAGGCCACGACAAGGGTTGGATCAGTGAGCTCCCGTCGGTGCTCTGGTCCATCCGCACAACGCCACCAAAGCCTATAGGGGAAACACCGTTCGCCCTTGTCTATGGAGCTGAAGCAGTCCTCCCCACAGAGATAAAGCATGGGTCCCCACGGGTCCTTGCCTTTAACGAGGACCAGCAAGAGGATCTCCACAACGATGACCTCCTGCTTCTCGAGGGCCTACGACGCTGCGCTGCCCTTTGTGCGGCAAAATACCAGTAGGACGTGCGACGCTACCACAGCCGCTACGTACAGTCACGTACACTGGAGACAGGCGATCTCGTCCTCAGGCTAATCCTCTCCATGGAAGGCCTCCACAAGATGTCACTGATGTGGGAAGGCCCCTACAGGGTCACCCACATCGCTAGGCCTGGCGTGGCTCGCCTCAAAACTCAAGACGGCATCCCCGTCAAGAATCCATGGAACATCATGCACCTACGCAAGTTCTACCCGTGATCATTGTCACGCCTGTGATCATTGTCACGCCAAGATATCTGGCGGAAGAGGCAGCTTACGGCTCAACCTCCAAGCATTTTTTGTCTCCAGAAGGATAAAAAGAAAAACATGATCATTGTCACGACCGTGATCATTGTCACGTCAAGAGATCTAGCAAAAGGGGCAGCTTACGGCTCAACCTCGAAGCATTTTTTGTCTCTAGAGGTTAAAAGCTCACGGCTTAAACCTCCAAGCTCCAAAGACTTCTCTCGAGGGTCAACCCTCCGAGCTCTCCATGTAACGAGCCACCTCAGGCCGTTGAGAGTCTCTGCCACTAATGGGTGGTCCCCATGCCTCGATATGGTCAAAACATTAACTTGGCAACTCAAAGCATAATGAAATAATTTCGTTCCTAAGTGAACTTAGCGCTGCTGTGCCGCTATGTAATATTTGGTGGTGAGTTTTATTTACGCATTACTTCACTGAAATGTGCGCTTATATCTCTCCACATGCGTACCTCACGAGCGGGGGCTGACCAACGTCTCGAACATGCGCTCCCGCTGCCTCATGAGCGCGCGGGCTGCCTTGGCAGTGTCCGCAGCCTCCGTTGCCTGCTCCATCGCGGGAGCCACCTGCTCCTCCACATCCTTGGCCAGGGTGTTGAGGTCATGGATGGCCTCGCTGCGGGCCTCCTCCGCCCGGTGTCGACCGTCCTTGGCGCGTTGGAGGCGGGCCTCGAGCTTGGAGTTGGCCTTCTTAAGCTCAGCGATCCGCTGAGCATCGGCAGCGTGTCTGGCCTTGAAGCGATCCTCCTGCTTCTGGGCCAAGTCGCGGTACTCCTGGGCTTTCGTCAGCCTGTACTGCTTCTCACGCTCCAGGAGGGCGTCATCCGCCTCTTTCCTCTTGTCGGCGTACCGCTGCTCGAATCGCTCCAGGGCGCACTTCTGGGCCAGGTCCCCTTTGCGCGCCTCGAGCTCTACGCGCTAGATGGCGAGCGTGCTCTCCGCCTGAAGCCACTGCTCGTCGCGCAGCCACACCTCTTTCTCCTTGAGGGCCAGCTGCCGTTCGTGCTCGGCGAGGCCCTTGCGGTCCTCCTCCAGGGTCTATTGCGCGGCCCGGTGGGCGGAGAGGAGCTGGGTCTCCAGATGGCCCAGATCGCGGCGTTTTTGCGCCAACGAGCCCTCCATGGCTTCACACTCGGCCGTCGCCGTAGACAGGAGCTCGGCAGCGGCGTCACGCTCCGCCTGGAGGGGCGCGAGAAGCTCGGAGCCATCACGGATGGCTCCCTCGCAGATCTCCTTGGCGAAGCGGATGGACTCCTCACGCGCGGCCTGCAACGCCAAGTCCTCTTGGCGACGGGCCTCAACGGCCACGTTAAAGGATGACCACGCCCTTGCCAGCTCCTCGCGCAGCTGGGCGAGCTGTATGTCCTCGAGGGCGAGGTGCACCTCCAAGCCCTCAAGGGACTTCCTCACGAGGCGAAAGGCGACCCCGCGGTGCCCCGCGCTCCAGTCCCAGCCGCGGAGGACCAAGTCATGGCTTGTCGAGGGCCCAGCCCCGGAATCGAGGCCCGAGAGCCTGGCCTCGGAGTGCGCTTGGGGGCTAGGCCGCTCCCCGTCCTCCGCCGCGCCGGAAGCTTCCTCGGCGCCCGCATCAGCCTGTGCGCACCGCCTGCAGCGGAGCGGGGCGGAGAAGAAGGAGCCCCTCATGCGGACTCGCCCGCGCCTGGCGCCGCCTGGCCCGCCTCGACCTCTGGCTGCGCGATAGGTGTGGAGCAAGCGCCAGAGTTGGCTCGCGCGGCGAAGTTGGCGCGCGTGGAGGCGTGACCGCGCGAGGTGGAGTAGGAGCGCGAGGAGGAGTGGCAATCCTCTCCTCCGGAGCCTCCACCACCATTGGTCCAGGAGGAGGCGTAGAGGCCTCTGGGCGAGGCGCGGCCTCCTCCCCCCGAGAAGCTGCCGCCTCCGCCCGAGGCGCAGCCGCCTCCCCTTGAGGCACCTCCTCAGTAGGTCCTGCGGAGGCCGTCTCCACAGGCTTCGTGGCCTCTTCAGCCAGGGCCTCAGCCATGGCTCTCTTCACATCTGCTGCCTTGCGAAGCTTACGGTGCTTCGCAGGCACAAGATCACTGACAAGAACCAAAGAAGCGTCTTCAAGAGAGGATAAAGAGGAAAAGAGCAAGGGTCAAACGACCTAGTGCCAAAAACACTTACCCGGATGGTTGAGCGCTGGTGTCGACCCACGCCATGTCGTGGTATCGGCATAATTGATAGGAGACGGGGGTCCTCTAGCCTACGTATGGATTGTGGGGAAGAAGGTTGGTGTCGTCGAGGACGGGATAGAACACGGCGAGTTTACCCAGCTTCGGATCCCACAGCGGTGGCGAGATCCTACGTGCTGCTATAATTCACTATGAGGCAATAGCCGTGAACAGGTTACAATGTGTATGATCCGTATTGAAGCGTCTGCCCTAAAGGGTGGCTGGCTTATATAGGCGGCCAGACCCCAGGGTACAAGGCAAGTACTTGTCCGGCAAGTAAACAGAGTCCTAGACCTAGCCGGCTTAGTTGCCGCCTTCCGTCTTGGGCTTGGTGGCTTGATGGGCTTCGGCCTTCTGCCTTTCTTGGACCGTCCGCCTACTTCCTTGTACGTCAGCTATCTGGGCCGCCCGGCAGGCTTCAGCCTTACCACCCTTGGGCCACCCTGGACTAGCCGGATTAATCCATGTTGGTTACACCCCTAGTTGATATATCCCCAACATTAGCCCCCAGAAAGGTTGAAGTTCTCTAGGCGCCGGCTTCTTCTTGATTCTTCATCTGCCAATGTTGGCGGCTGCAGGACTTGAACCATTCTGAAAATCAACGAGGCACGCGCGTCTTGATACTGACGCACAGCCGCCTTTATCCAACACGGGAAAAGACGGCTACTCTGCAATTTCGCCGAGCATTCTTCTTGACGGATTCCACTTAGCCGGCTCACGACAGTTTGAAAACGGCCTAGGCGGGAATCTCGCCATGATCACAAATCGCGGAAAAAAGGAGGCGTGGAGATCGTGCGATCATGCGTTGCAGCAGATGCTGGACATGTGTCCGACTAAAAGCGCCGTTGCACAGGGAGCAACGTCTGGCCCTATAAATAGGGAACCGAACGGTTCATTTTCGCCGCCCTGCCTTTGCTCTCTGTGCCCTCTTGCCCTTCCAATTCTCCGCTTCTTGCTTCCGAGCGAACTCCGGCGAGCACATCTCCTCCGACGACCTCCGCGCGCGGCGATGTCCACCGGCCAAGACCTTCCTTCCACGGCGTCCAGCGGTCCGGCGACCGAAACCGCGCCCGCGGCAGCGATGGGCGGCGCGATATCTGGTCCCGCGACGGCGGCGACGGGCAATGTCGCCACCGTCGCCCCTCGGATTCCTACCGCGCGCGCGTCGGCGGCGGTATCCTCGGCTCCTCCATCGTCCACCGTGGCGACAACGGCGAGAGGCGCTCCCGTCGACGAGGAAGAGGAAGCGGCGGACCTCGGGTCCCGCTACTGGCTTCCCTCCATAGTCGACGAAGACGCCCTCCAAGACTTGGAGGTCGTCGGCTATCTCCCCACTCGAGAAGACTGCCAATGGAGGGCCGTCTTCGGAGATGTCATCCCGGCTCCGAAAGCCGGGGAGCGGGTAATCCTCACCTCCCACTTAGTTAGGGGAATGGCGCTGCCGCCTTCCTCCTTTTTTAGCGAGGTTTTAGATCACTATGGGCTCCAGCCCCACAACATAGCACCCAATAGCATCTTAGTCTTAGCCGGCTTTACAGCTCTGTTCGAAGGCTACCTAGGTATTAGGCCTAGTCTAGACTTCTTCAGATACTGTTTCCGTTGCCGGCGACAGACTGTGCCGGACGGCGGGCTAGCAACCTGCGGCAGTGTCACTTTCAACTACCGCCAGGGCCGCCAATGGTATCCTAAGATACCTACCTTGAATCCGTCAAGGGCTGGACCTCCACATTCTTTTATTGCCAAGACATGGCAGCTCCGGGCCGCCAATTTGGCATCCCGGAATTCGTCAACGCGCCGCCTATGCCCAGGCCATGCTGGGATGGGGCGGTGCCCAAGCTGACGGAGGAACTCTGCCTTTACAAAAGGCGGATTGAATTCCTCACACGGACGATGGCTCCCCCTCTGCTGGACGGGGTCGACACCGTCATCTGCTGGCTCGGCCGGCAGATTCTCCCCCTGCGGTACAGCCCGCACAAAATGTGTCAGTATTCACCTACTGCCACGGCCTCCCTCCGCGTAAGCGAAGAGAGGTTGCCGGTTGCCGACCTGGCGTTCCGGCTCCGCAGCCTCGTCAAGACGGGGCTGGTGAAGGAGGTGGAGGGCGTGCCCATGCACACCCACGACAACCCTCCCCTTGAGGTAGATATCTTGCTCCTTGCCCCTTTTTGACTTTGCCGGCTAATCTTGAGTTCCATTAACACTTGTCTTCTTTTTCAGCTCTCCGACTTGGGGGAGGATGACCTGGCTCCCGACTTCTACGAGTCGGAAGCCAGGAAGACGAAGAAGCGCAAGGCATCCGGCGCCGCTTCCTCTACGGTGATTGCCGAGAGGAAGAAATGGATCGCATCGGCTACCGAGCCGGCTCTCGTCAACCTTGACGAGAACGCGGGGATTAACATCCCCCGAAGGTACTCAATTCTGCCTTTAAGAGACGACAAACTTCTTCAATACTGGCACCCAATTGACTGTGCTTGCTTTTTATTGACAGGGAAAGGGTCGCTACCTCCTGGCTGCCGACCAGGCTTCTTAGCAAGGTTAAGCGGCCTCAAGGCAGCTCGCCTGCTACTGTGCCGCCAACTCCCCAGCCCCGGGCCGGCAACTTTATGGGCGACGCTCGTCGCCAGCCCCCGGCTCCGGCTTCTGGCGTGCCGCCAAGGATCTCCTCCGCTGACCGCGCTCCCACGACTCCCCTCCTTTTGGCTGAGGCTACGGCCGATGAAGCCGCTCAATCGCGCGCCGCCAAGGAAGGGTTGCTGGAGGCGGCTGCCGGCGGGTCCCAGAGGGCAGCCCCGTCTGCAGGAGGCGGCAAAGTTAGGGACCCTTGGTCCACCTTCACGAAGGCCAAGGAGTCAGCCTTGGCCTTTGCCAACTTCACCTCCCAGGCCTTCGCCGACTTGGAGGGCGACTTGTCTGTAAGTTTTTACAACTCCGGCATATACATAATCTTTCCCCCGAGCACTTAGATGGCAGGTCAAAAAAATTTGACTGCCGGCTTAGTGGTTATTTGACAATATGTTTTATGCCTATGCTTTTTCCTGCAGGGCCTTGTGTCCGCCAACGTTGAGCTTGTCTCCTCCCGAGTCGAGATAAACCAGCGGTGCCGCGACCTGAAGAAGGAATGCGAGGCCAAGGACCTGCGGATTGCCGAGTTGGAGGCGGCCCGCCAAATAGATGAAGGTAGGTTTTATCCTTGTTGCCTTCAGCTATATTTTCGACTTATGTTGCCGTCAATCATTTAGTTAGCGAATCATATTTGTAGAACTGCTAGACCATGACCAGGATATACTGAAGGCGTCCACTGATATGCAAGCTCTTATGAATGAAGCTTCCGATTTGGCAGCCGCCAACTTGGTGATGAAGGAGGATCATCGGAAGGAGATGGAGGCTCAGCAGCTCAAATTTGCGCAGGAATCTAGCCAGCTCACCGGTGAGCTGGAAAGCCTGCGCAAGAAGTTGGTGGAGGCGGAGAAGACGGCTACCGAGGAAATCTCCAAGCAGACTTCTCGCGCCCAAACTGCTGAGGATGCGTTTGTGGCTCATATGGTTCAGCTGTCCGCTTTCCATAACTCGGTCCTTAGTAATTTTTCACTCCTTACTTTGATTTTGCCATTTTGCTTAGCCTTAGCCAAACTGATGGTTTTGTTTTTGATGCAGTTCCCGCCGGCTTGGGCGACGACAAGGTTGCCAGTCCCCGCCTGGATCGCCTTGCGCGTCTATGCGAGCTGATCACCGAGACTTTGGCGGCGTCCACGCGGTTTGCCGCCAAGTTCTTAATCTCCTCTGGCAGCCAGGAACCGACCGAATTCAGCGACGTGCCCGCTATGTTGGATCAGGCTACCAAACTGCACAAGAGCTCGCTGAAGTCGGCGGCGCGGGGTGGTGCCAAGACTGCACTTGGGCTATTCATGGCGCGCTACCCAGAGGCGGAGATAGAAGCCGTCACCGAAGGCATGCTGTCTACATATGAAGACGGAAGCGAGGTTGAGCCGGCCGCTGTTCTGGACAGCGTTGCCGGCTACGCCACGCGTGTTGCCGATATGGTGGACACTTCAATCTTCTACCGGCGCCATCCTGTGCCTGCCGGAGGGGAAGCTGGAGCTGCCGGCACGGCCGAGGCGGAGGGGTGTGACAGTTCCGGGGCTGAAGTTGTCAGCCCCCAAGCCTGATGTAGACACTCCACCGAGCCATAGCTTTCTTTCCTTGCCTCCTTCTAGCATTATTTGTCAGCCCCTTAAACAATGCAACTTTGACTTGTAATATTTGTATATACTTTTGTTGTTGCTCTGCTAGGCGGAAACTAGCTGACAAGTTTTATTTTGCCTTGTTTATATGGCCCGCCTTAATTTTACCCTGACCTATATGTTTGACTTTTTGTATGTTGACGAACCTCAGCCGGTAACTTTAGCTGAAACAACCAGGGCTAAACCATGCGTTTAGGATCAGAGACCAAAGCCAACATGTTGGTGTCAAAGACATACTACTAGGCGAACCACATATAAGTAATCAGAGGTAAAGGAATTAGGCGGCGCAAAAAGTTTATTTTTGCTTTAGGTTGGCTCGAAAGCTGCAAGTATCTACCAGTTTGAACCTTTGCACGGAGCTAGAAAAGTAGGTAACTTAGATACATAGGGGAAATATGATTGCAAGAAAAGACAAAAGATGGCATGCTTCTTGACACAGATGAGGAACCATAGACTTTTATTTCATAATCATATTTAACTTATTACAATTATAAATTGCTAAGCGTAGAAAGGACGTACCTGCTCAATATTCCAAGGCCGTCTTGTTTGTTTGAACGGATCGTCAATGCCTCTTTTGCGCTTGGTTCCCCTTTTTCCTGCAGCCTTCTTGGGCCTCTTCTTTTCGTCTTCGTCGCGGATGTCGGCCAGGTAGTAGGAACCATTGAGCAGCGCCTTTGTGACTATAAACGGTCCTTCCCATGGCGGGGATAACTTGTGCAAGCCTTTTTTTGTCTTGAATTAGGCGGAGAACCAGGTCACCTATTCGGAAGCTTCGCTTCCGCACTCTCCGGCTATGATAGCGGCGAAGTTGTTGCTGGTACAAGGCGGAGCGATGGAGAGCGACGTCTCTTTCTTCGTCTAACAGGTCTAGGCTATCCTGTCTTGCACCTTCTACGTCTTGCTCGATGTAGTCTTGAACTCTTGGGGAATCGTATTTCATGTCGGTAGGTAGCACCGCCTCAGCGCCATATACTAAGAAGAAAGGAGTATAGCCGGTAGATCTGTTTGGTGTTGTGCGCAAACTCCATAGTACCGACTGCAACTCATCTGCCCAAGCGCCGGCTTCCTTGTGTAATGGAGCTTCGAGACGAGGCTTAAGTCCTGATAAGACTAGGCCGTTTGTACGCTCTACTTGTCCATTGGATTGAGGGTGTGACACGGATGCCAAATCAAGCCGGATACCCAGATCACTGCAGTATTCTTCTATGTCGCCTTGAGATAGGTTGCTGCCATTATCAGTGATAATGTTGTGTGGAACTCCAAACCTAGATAATTCCCCAGAGGAAATTGATGGTTGTTCGTGCGTCAAGTTTGCTGATCGGTTTAGCCTCGACCCATTTGGTGAACTTGTCGACAGCGACCAATAGGTGGGTATACCCACCACGCGCCTTCTTGAAGGGACCCACCATGCCTAAACCCCAGACCGCGAACGGCCAGGTGATTGGAATCGTCCTGAGTTCTTGTGCCGGCAAGTGAGGTTGACGAGCGTACAACTGGCAGCCTTTGCATGTCTTTATGATGTTCTCGGCGTCTTCTTTGGCGGTAAGCCAGTAGAAACCTTGGCGGAAAGCTTTGGATACAATGGACCTGGCGGAAGCATGATGCCCGCAGGTGCCAATATGTATGTCCTTCAGAATTTCCCGGCCTTCTTCCGGCTGTATGCACCGCTGATAGATGCCGCACGTGCTTCGCTTATATAGCTCGCCTTTTATTATCGTGAATGCCTTGGCTCACCTTATGATCTGCCTTTTTAGCACCTCATCGTCCTCTGGCAACTTTCTGTCGATTAGAAAATCGAGATATGGGACTGTCCAATCCGGCTGTGTCAAGTAGACAGCTAGACTTGCCGCTTCTACCGGTTCTTCTGCATCGGGGTCCATCAAATCGGCGCCTTTAATGGATGGCTTGTGCAAATGTTCCAGGAAAATATCTTTAGGTACCTTTTTGCGTTCCGATCCTAGTCTTGCAAGTGTGTCTGCCGCCTCGTTCTCAGCTCTTGGAACATGCCGGACTTCGTAGCCCGCGAAGTTTTTTGCGAATTCGTCAACTTTGGCTCTGTATGCCGCCATTGTTGCGCTTTTCACATCCCATGTTCCGCTTACTTGCTGCGCGACCAAATCTGAGTCGCCATAACAGAGGATTCTTTTGACGCCTAGGTCGTTTGCCACGTGTAACCCATGAAGCAAAGCTTCGTACTCGGCAACGTTGTTGGTTGCTGTGAAGTGGATTTGCAACACGTAGCTAAGCTTGTCACCTTTAGGCGTGCGTAGCACGACTCCAGCCCCCGAGCCTTTGAGCATTTTTGATCCGTCAAAGTGCATGACCCAATATTCTGATTCGGGGAGTGTCGTTTCCTCCATGGCTTCTGTCCAGTCGTCGACAAAATCTGCAAGCGCTTGAGACTTAATGGTGGTTCGTGGTTTATAGACTATATCAAAGGCGGCAAGTTCGATGCCCCATTTGGCAACTCGACCTGTTGCATCTGCATTGTTGATTATGTCTCCCAACGGTGCCTTGCTGACTACTGTCACTGTGTGTTCCTGGAAGTAATGCCTAAGCTTTCTGGCGGCAAAGAATACACCATAAGCCAGCTTTTGGTAATGCGGATACCTCTGCTTGGAGGCGGAGAATACTTCACTGATGAAGTAGACCGGTTGTTGCTCACACGTCGCGGCTTCGTTCTCCTTTCTTTCCACAGCCAAGACAACGCTGACAACAGCTCCTGTTGTCGCGATGTACAGCAGCATTGGTTCCTGTGATCGAGGTGCTGCCAATATCGGAGCGGATACGAGGGCCTCCTTAAGTTGTTGTAAGGCGGCGTCTGCCTCTGTTGTCCACTCAAAGTTGTCGGATTTCTTCAATAGCCGGTAGAGAGGCATTGCCTTTTCCCCTAGGCGGCTTATGAAACGACTGACGGCTGCCGCCGATCCGGCTAGACGTTGCACGTCCTTCAGACAAGTAGGTCTGGATATGTTTTGGATGGCCTTGATCTTCTCTGGATTAACCTCGATCCCTCTTTCTGAGACGATAAACCCGAGCAGTTTGCCGGCTGGAACGCCGAAAACGCACTTGGCGGGATTGAGTTTCATCTGATACCTCCGGAGATTCTGAAACGTTTCTTCCAAATCCTCTAGAAGATCTGCCTTCTTTTTTGACATTACCGCGATGTCGTCTACGTAGACGTGAACATTGCGGCTGATCTGTTCGTGCAGGCAATTTTGCATACAGCGCTGGTATGTTGCCCCTGCATTCTTCAGGCCAAAAGGCATCATAATGTAGCAGAAAGTCCCGTATGGAGTGGTGAAAGATGTTTTCAGCTGATCTGACTCTCTCATCTTGATTTGGTGGTATCCTGAGTAGGCGTCCAAAAACCAAAGCAGCTCGGAGCCTGCTGTGGAGTCTACGACTTGGTCAATTCTAGGCAGCGCAAAGGGATCCTTTGGGCAGCACTTGTTAACACCGGTATAGTCAATACACATCCTCAGCTCTTTATTCTTCTTTGGAACAAGTACAGGATTTGCCACCCAATCAGTGTGTACAACTTCTTTTATGAAATTGGTGGCCTTCAGCCTATTTATCTCCTTTCCTATAGCCTTGCGTCTCTAATCTCCAAAGCGTCTTGTTGCTTGCTTCACCGGCTTGGATCCTTTTATGATGTTGAGTGAGTGCTCGGCGAGTTCCCTCAGTACACCAGGCATGTCGGAAGGCGACCATGCAAAGATGTCATGATTCTCACGGAGGAACTCGACGAGCGCGCCTTCCTATTTTCTGTCAAGGTTGGAGCCGATGACAACTTGCTTAGACTTGTCACCTGGGATGAGGTCCGCCTTTTTGGTGTCTTCTGAAGCTTCGAAGGTCTTCTTGACATCAATCTTTGGCTTTGGCATGGAGTTGTCTGAATCCGCCCCGAGCAGCGTGAGTTCTTCCTTGTGGATGACGGCTTCTGTGAAGGCGGCCATGCCACGCTCGCACTCCTTGGCTTTCTTGAAGTTGCCGGAAACCGTGATGGTTTCGTGCTCCCCCAGCATTTTGAGCTTGCTGTATATGTAGCACGGCCTTGCCATGAACTTAGCGAAAGCCGGTCGTCCGAAGATTGCATGATAGGCGCTTTTGAAGGGGACAACTTCGAACCGGAGGAACTCTGAGCGGTAGTTCTCTTTTGGTCCGAAAGTTACCTTCAGCCTAATGCTCCCAATTGACTTTGCTTGCCTGCCGGGCACTATGCCGTGAAAAGTGAGGTTGTTGTGGTCCAGCTGATCCTCTGATAGGTTCATGCGGCTTAGTGTGTCATAGTACAGGATGCTGAGGCTGCTGCCGCCATCCATGAGTACCTTTGTGAGTCTGAAGTTGTCGACAATGGGATCGACGACGAGGGCGTACTTTCCTGGGTGAGGAACATGATCAGGGTGGTCGGACCGGTCCCAGGTGATCGTTGCTTCCGACCAGTTCAAATACTGAGGGACGTCCGGTATTGTCGCGTTTAGTTCGCGCATTTCCGCCTTATCCACCTTAGCCGAAGGCATGCCGACAAAGCACACAAGAGATTCCTTGACCTTCGGATATGGCTTCTTTTTATTGGCGGTCGCGTCATCCTCGCTTGAGATAGACATGTCGTCGTCATCCTCATCCTCCTTGTTGTCTTTCTTGTCGTTCTTCTTTGACTTCTTTGACTCCCAGCCAACTGTGGGGTCCTTTTTGAAGTCGTCCATGAAACGACACTCGCCAAGCATATGGTTGACCTTGCCCAGTGAGGCGTGGATGGGACATGGCAAAAGTTTTGCCTGTTCATAAGTGATTCGCGCCGCCTTAGGCCCTGAGCCGGCGTCGCGACCATCTTTCTTATTCTTCCACTTCTTTTTGCCGGCATTCCCTTGGAATGCTACGGCTACCTCGTTGGAAGGTCCGGCTTTGTCATCTGCCGCCTGCTTGCGCTTGTTGTTCCGCTTTGGTATGATGTTGACGTCTGGGTCATCGTCCCGGGCATCGTCATCCGCCGCCGCGTATTGGGCGGCTAGGTTGAGCATCTCACCAAGGTCCGTGATTTGCTCGCGGACGAGCCTATGACGGAGCAAAGACTTCTTCTGCAGGCCCGTGTAGAAGGCGTGGATAGCCTGTGCGTCCGAAAAACCATGACAATTGGCTTTTTCGGATATCCAACCGCTGACAAAATCTGTCATGGTTTCGTCCGGCTTTTGGATACAGCGTTGCAAATCCGTGTAGGTATTTGGACGCTTGTATGTTCCTTGGAAGTGCTGGGAGAAAACCTTTTCCATGTCGTACCAGCTATGGATAGACTTTTCAGGAAGGTTGTCGATCCAAGCCCTTGTCGTGCCCTCCAACATGAGAGGTAGGTAACGGACGGCAATGAAGCTGCTCCCGCCGGCAATTTCTATGGCCATGGCATAATCGGCTAGCCATGAATCCGGCTTAACGAGGCCGTTGTACCTAGAACAGTTTTTTGACACTGATGTCATGTCCTTAGCGAACGGCTCTCTGCGGATGGCGTCACCGAAGCACTTTGGTCCAGAGTATAGCGGCTCCTTTCCTCTTGCTATGTCTAGTAGGCGGTGTCGTGCGTCTTTTGGATCGAGCTGCCGTGCGCCTCTGTTTGCGTCTGGCTCGTCCTGCGCTGCCCGGCTTATGCTGCGCCTGGGTCCTTCTGCCTCCTCTTTCCTCTTGCTGCCGGTGCTACGCTGCGGAGACCAGCTTCGACCTCTCCTGGGAGGGTCGTTGCCGACATCTTTCCTAGGCGGCGGCCTATTGTTCCGGCTACCGCCGTTGTCGCGTCTTGGCTGGGATGGAGGTGGCAGGTCTCCTATGCTTCATGTCCTTGAATTCTCGTCCCGCCTTGGCTTTGGCGGTGGCGTCTTCTTTGGAGGTGGTGTTGCCTTCCTTTTGTCGCCATGGCTACTGGAGCCAGACGGGCCTTCGGGGTCGCCGCCAGGTGCAGCTTTGCACTTTCCTGACTTAGACTCTAGGTCTCCCCCGCGAGCATCCGCCATGTGGCCGTAGGAATCAGCACGAGCTTGTTGTTCCAGGGCCTTGCTTACGAAGTGTCTTGCATTGGCCAGCTTTTCTTCCGCCGTGTAAGTGTTGTCATCCAGGGTATCTAGCGCCGCGGCCGCGTTGAGGACGGGGGTGCAGAAGACAACATCTCCCCTTCTGTCCACGCGCTGTGGTGCCGTACGCCAGTCAAACCCGAGATCTTGAGCCGCTGTCGTTGCTTGCGTTGGCGGCTCCTTGCGACGGCGGTTTTTTGATGACCTTTTCTCCTCAAAGAGTTGCCGGCTTGTTTTGGCCGACATCTTCTCCTGCTCTTTCTCGATCTTCTTCGCAAGGCTCTCAACGTGCTCCTCTCTTTTTCACAGGAAGTCAGAGTGCTTAAGCATGTTAAGCCTAAGCTCTTCCACTTCGTCAAGTAGTGTGTCTTTATTCACCGGAGTATTCATGATCTCGTCTACTTCTTTGATGACGGAGAGCAAATCTGTGGGTTTGCTGCTGCCGCCTTTCTCGATTCCAGTTTTCTTCTTTGCGCGCACCTTGTCGGAACATTCAATGAGTTGACCGGCAGTGGTGTCGCCGGCATCTTCCGCCGGCTTGTTTTGCGCTTCCGAAGTAACTAGGGTTGTCTCGTGACCGACAACAACCATCATAGCCAGCTTGTCAGGCATGTCAGTATCCGTTGTGCCCTCGAAGGAGCCGGATTACCACTGGAAAAGCGGGTTTTGATCTTCTCTTTGAAGAGACTAGCATCATCATCAGAGTCAGAGTCTACGTTGACTTGAACGGTAGATCTAGATCCGACATCTGACATCGCATCCTCCTGGAGAGCATGGAGGATTGACTCAGGATCGTTGTTTTCCGGCTGGGAGTCTGATCCCAGTCTGACAACTCCGACGAAGTGGAAATCGAATTCGGCCGACTCCTGGGAGAAGGCGGATTCAGATCCATCTTGTCGGTCGACTGCTTGGTCGAAGGGTTGGTGGGTGGGGTTGTAGAAACGCGGTAGGCCGTACGCCTCTAGCGTATACCCGATGAAGACGTCGATCCCTCCGATCGGTACGATTGCGCATCCGATAAGGTAGTCGTCCGCCGGGAGCCAGGACTCATCCGAGTTGACGTAGCTGTGGCCGCCATACCTTGTGACGCGACCGACGGCGATCTGCTTGCCCACGCCGCCAAGTGTTCCCGCCTGGAACGTGACGCCAGGAACCTTATCCCCACGGTGGGCGCCAACTGTCGTGGTATCGGCATAATTGATAGGAGACGGGGGGTCCTCTAGCCTACGTATGGATTGTGGGGAAGAAGGTTGGTGTCGTCGAAGACGGGATTGAACACGGTGAGTTTACCCAGCTTTGGATCCCACAGCGGTGGCGAGATCCTACGTGCTGCTATAATTCACTATGAGGCAATAGCCGTGAACAGGTTACAATGTGTATGATGCGTATTGAAGCGTCTGCCCTAAAGGCTCCCTGGTGGCTGGCTTATATAGGCGGCCAGACCCCAGGGTACAAGGCAAGTACTTGTCCGGCAAGTAAACAGAGTCCTAGACCTAGCCGGCTTAGTTGCCGCCTTCCGTCTTGGGCTTGGTGGCTTGATGGGCTTCGGCCTTCTGCCTTTCTTGGACCGTCCGCCTACTTCCTTGCACGTCAGCTATCTGGGCCGCCCGGCAGGCTTCAGCCTTACCACCCTTGGGCCACCCTGGACTAGCCGGATTAATCCATGTTGGTTACACCCCTAGTTGATATATCCCCAACACGCCAGGCCTGGCGAGCGCCAGGAGGGTGTGGTCCTGGCGCCTGACCCCTCCGGAGGCGCCATTGCTTTCCTCTTGGAGGGGACGTCGGACGGTCTCGCCCCAGAACGGTCCACGACCGCCTTGGTATGGGGCTCGCGCCGCCCCGGAGTGGCCTCCGCGTCGGAGGCCTCCCTCTCCTTGTCCTCCTCCTCCACGAGGCACGAGGGCGCCACCATGAAGGCGTCATCATCGCCTGACAAGATGTCGCAAATCTCGTCAGTGAATGGCCCTGCCCTCGAAGAGGACACCTCACCTGCCGCGACCTCCTCCTCGCCTAGTCCAGCTCCCGAGGCTGAGGGAGAATCCGCTTCCTCCGCTCCCCGCGCCGCCGGCACGGGCATCTCCATCCCCGCCTGGCCGGCCGGGGTGAACAAAGGCATCCCCTCCAATATGGCCATGCGCTCAGTCATGTTGTATTGGTGGAGGGGCTGGAGCTTGACAGGGAGCTGGTGCACGGCAGGCACCACCGGGTTAATGAAGAGCGCAGACAGGACGTTGTCAACGGCGTCCTTATCGTTGTCCTCGCGGTGGAGCCGCATCTTGTCGTTCGGCCCGGAATACATCCATATGGGCATCGAGTGTGCCTGGAGGGGAGCAATACGGCGCGTCACGAAGTCCGCCACAATGGTCTGCCCCGTGAGTCCCTCCTCGCGGAGGAAGCTCAGGCGTCCCATCAGGCTCGCGTTCTTCGCGCCGTCAAAGGGTGACTTGACCCAGTGGGAGTTCTTCAAGGGCGGCGCATCGGGGATCTCGAGGAAGGCGCAGAGCTGCTCCACCCCGACGAAGAACCACTTCTGGCGGAAGTCGTCCACCTTCTTCGTCACAGAGGTGACGGCCTTGCCGTCGCTCCATGACATGGGGATGTAGACGCTCCTCATGCCGTCCATGATGCGGAAGGAGACGCACCCCAGCGCTCGTTCTTCGCCGTGTTCTGGAGCGTGTTGAAGCACCGGAAGAGCCCCACCGTGGGCTCCAAGCTCAGTTACGCCTCGCAGAGGTACGCGAAGACGGCGAGGATGAGGACGGAGTTGGGGTGAAGATGCAGCAACTGGACCTGGTAGAACGCCAACACCGCCTCCAAGAACGGAGAGAATGGTGGCACCAGCCCGGCGGCAAGGCAGTGCTGGAATATCGGGAAATACCCTCGCGGACGTTTCCCGTGCGTCGCGGGCTTGAGCGCGGTGGCGTCGTGCTCGTTCGTCCGGTCCGCAACCAGGAAGCGGACCTTGCCGAGCGCCTTGTTGTTGACGTGCACACCAAGCAGTGCCGCGCCATGCGCGACCTCAGCGGCCTCCGCTTGGGAAGAGGACCCTGCGGTGGCCTTGCCCTTGTTCTTGGCGGGACTCATCGCCGGAGTTCAGGGTTTCGCTGGAGGCGAAAGGAGCAGAGAGCGCTAGAGAGCGAAGGCGAAGAGCTCGAGAATTGCGGAGGCTTCTGCGAGAAGGATGGGAGACAGTAACGGCTCCCTGCTCCGGCGCTCGGGCTTTATGTCCCTTCGAGGAGCAGTTACTGGGGCGTGGTGGGACCCCCCACACACACGACGCACGCCCCAGATCGTGCGCGACCGTTACTCGTCTGAGTGCCGCGTGGCTCGGTCCGGCCGGGCACTTTGGGCCCACGACGCTCCACCCGCACCCATGGGCTCAATTGCGCCCATCGCAGGCCCGGGGGCTACTGTCGGCCTAGTGGAGACTGGCGTATGAAGAGCCCACTATCCCCAGGCCTCGCTCGCGGGCTGATCAGACGAAACGACTAAGGACCAGGCCACCGCTTGGAGAGACCCTCGAGAGGCAAATCCTCTCGGGGGCCCGAAGAG
Organism: Poa annua; assembly: GCA_026929855.1. Taxonomy (NCBI): domain Eukaryota; kingdom Viridiplantae; phylum Streptophyta; class Magnoliopsida; order Poales; family Poaceae; genus Poa; species Poa annua. The sequence continues at coordinate 54,245,697 of CM049430.1, forward strand.
GACCTACGCTTGAAGAGACCCCCCGTGGCGATATGCGCCTGGCGGGAAGTCAACAGAAATCCCTCCACAGGCCCCCTCGAACCTGCATGGAAGCTTCGCGGCCAAGGAAGTACGGCAGGGCGCACATGGCCTCTGCCGTATCCGCAGAGTGACGCAGGCGCTCCCTTTGCCGTTTTGGTGATAAAGGAGTCAATAAAGTTGCGCCGCCTACACCACGACAGCAAGGACCTTCCTCTCTGATGATAAAGCAGCTGGACGGCGCAACACTCCAAGAAGATCGTCATCGTGGGCTCCACCCCGAAGACTGTAACCACTGCGAGTCGTTCTGCGAGGTCTGCAGCCTATCGGACACCGCGCCCAACTTTATCGACGACGGACCGCGTCCATGAAGGATTCCGCCGCGGTGGACTCCAACTCCTCCACGCCGCTGCCGCGTGGGAGCCCATCTTGGACGCCAAGCGCAAGGAAGATGCCTGCGGAGTCTATAAAAGGAACAAGACCTCCACTTTAGAGGAGGTCGGCCAATTTCGGGAGAACACTTGTAAACCCTAGCTCAGCTAAGTAGAATAGCCTTCGACGGGAGGAGGAAGAAGACCATCACTTCCCTCCCCAGGCACGAACTGCCTCAAGAGAGTACTCGGGAAGCTCAATTGTACTGTAATCTCTGCAGTGCAATACAAACAAGCAGGAGTATCGGTCTTACCTCCTCCTGAGGGTCGTGAACCTGGGTACGGGCTGGTGTCCATCTCTGTCGTGGGTGTTCCTCTCCAGGCCCGGCGAGCACCGTCGTCGTGCCTCTCGAGTGTCTTGTCCTCCGCGTTCAATCCCCTTTTCGAACTACTCTTTAGGAAGTGACCACCCCTGTTTCGTGGGAGTCACAAGCCGACAACCTGTGGGTCATCAGCAGGCCCGAAGCCAAAGACAGAGGGGATGGGTGTTTTCGTAGAAGGAAGGTTCCTTCGGGTGGCTAGGGTGACACCGTTTTCTCGCTTGTTCGTGCGGTCAGGGTGGCACCCGTGCTCATGTGGCGACAACTGCCTCCACTTTGTCATGCACGCGGATGGTGGGTGGATGCGGTGGGTCGTGGATTTAGGATCCTGTTCAGATTCATCGTCGGGTCTGCTTCGGGTACCTCTCGATGACGCGCTAGGGACGCTGACCATTTGTGGCTTGGCGTAGGGTGGAGGTTGACGTGTGCCGCCATGGCGAGTTGCAGGCACCTTGCGGGCTCGAATTGGACCGCGCCCGTACGGGGTGTGTGGAATATCGGACAAAGTCTTCATGGAGGCGTAGCCGTGAAATGCCAGCACCCCTCCCCCCCCCCAATCCTCGTGGTGATTTCTCTAGGTGATCCGGCATCGCGGATTAGCGATGGCGGCGTCTCGACGTCGCTATTTTTTTGAAAGCATCACATCAGAGAAAAGAACTGGTGTCGCATGCATTCCTTGGCGCGATGGTTTCTACTCAATCTGATGAGCCTCTAGAGTGCAATGTACGCCTTCACTGGTGCCTCCAAAATGGGCACTTCCTCAAAAGTATTCAAGCACTACCTCTAGCATGCCAACTCTCTCTAGGCATTCAAGTGTGGTGGATATGTTTCCACGGTTAGTCTAGGTGTAGTGTTTCTTCGGAGGTGGTTCGTTACTTCGTGTGGGTTTAGGCGTGGCATCGGTGCTTCTGTTGGGCATGACGAGTCCTTTAGTTGTTGGCGTTGTTTGGGTGATGACTAATCCTTGATTAGGCTGTTGAAAAGGCATTGTAGATTTGTAGCCATTCTTGAATTTCTTCTCCTCATTTTGTAAAGCTTAATAGAAAGACATGCAACTTCCTGCAGGGTTCTCGAAAAACAGGATGGCTACACGAAGAGATTTAGAGCCAGTTATCCACCAAGCACCACCACCTACCAGAGAGGATAGCACTCGCTGTCCATTAAGAATGGATATGTTAGAGCTCGAGTGTGTGGGTATGTTTGTTTGGAACAAACAGATCTATCCATTGTTGTATTATTAGGCACAATTTTCATGATTAATTCCAGTATATTAAACATTACTACAAAAGTAGCATGTTAATCTCGCAAATACTAGAAGTATTAATTAACACGAACAACGGCAATGCATCTACTAACACAGACAACTAAACCGGCACATCGGCACGTGATGAACATACCGAACAACTGTAGAGGAAGTATTCGTAGTAGTTGTAGTAGTCTTAGTATTTGTTGCAGCAGCAGCGACGGCAACAGCCTCCTGAAGACGATGGCGACGTTGAAGACGAGCGGCCAGCGAATCCGACGAGTGTACAGGAAGGCGAGCCGTGATGAAGAATAGTCGCAGTCCAAAACGTATCTACTTTCCCGAACACTTTTGCTATTGTTTGACCTCTAATTTGTGTGTTTTGGATGAAACTAACGCGGACTAACGCTGTTTTCAACAGAATGTCTTATTTTTGTGCAGAAATATCAACTTCGGAGAAAAACCCCAAAATCCAAACAGAATTTATTTTCCATCCGAGAGGGAACAGGAACCACGAAGACCAACCAGAGAGGGGCCACGAGGGCGCCACACCACCTGTTGGCGCGGCAGGCTTCTGGCCGCGCCATGGGGTGGTGTGAACAACTCGGTCACCCCCTCGCACCCCCCTCGCGGCTACTTAATACTTCTGACCTAAAAACGTCGGGGGGTTCGACACTTTTCCAGAGAACACACCCGTGCGCCGCCGCCATCGCGAACCCAAGTTCGGGGACTAGAAGTCTTTGTTCCGGCACCCTGCCAGGACGGGGAATCGAAGGGGATTATCGCCATCGTCATCTCTACCGCCTCTCCATCAACCATCCATGTTTCCCCCATCCATGAGTGAGTAATTCACCGATGTAGGCTTGAGGGGATGGTAGGGATTGGATGATATCACTCATGTAATAGCTGTAAGATTGTTAGGGCATGGTCCCTAGTATCCGTTATCGGTGTTTAACGTCATTGTTGCAACTTGTTATGCTTAATGCCCTACCCTAGGGCCCGAGTGCCATGATTTCAGATCTGAACATGTTATTAAGTTATGATGATAATTATTGTTTTGGATCATATCTATGAGTTGTATACACACGTTATTGTCCGGACCCGATGGCCCAAAGTGACAACAATTGGGATAACCGGAGGGAATGGCTATGATGTGAGGATCACATGTATTCACGGAGTGTTAATGCTTTGCTCCAGTACTTTATTAAAAGGAGTACCTTAATTGACAGTAGTTTCCCTAGAGGCCTCGCTGCAAACGGGATGGCAGGACAAAAGATGATGTGCAATTTTCTCATTGCGAGCACGCACAACTAAATTGGAATACATGCTTATGATTAGTTATTACTTGGATGTTTTATATTATTTATCTGCAAATGCCTATGCTATGTTATTACATGAATTATCTCGTCCATGCAACGCCCGTACATCCATCCCTGTGCCTACAGTATTTAATCCTGATGTCTACTTCAATCACAATCGTTGTCTTAATTCTCCTGCTACTGTTATTTCACTACTGTCTCTGCTATAAAACTATTGCTACTGATAATCTTCCTCGAGCAAGTCTATTCACAGGTGCAGCTGATCTGACAAATCATCTATTAAAGCTTACAAATATTCTTTGGCTCCCCTTGTGTCGAATCAATAAATTTGTGTTTTACTTCCCTCGAAGATTGTTGCGATCCCCTATACTTGTGGGTCATCAAGACTATTTTTTGGCGCCGTTGTCGGGGAGCATAGCTTTATTTGCAAGCGCACCTGTGTGTGATATTGTTTGCTGAAATTTATTCATCATGGGAAGAAATGCTGATAAGAGTTTCCCATCGTGCCATCCACTACAACGAAAGGTACATCTCTGAACTCTGCTGCTGCGCTTGACACTCCATATGTGTTGAGTCAGCTTCTTATATCACCACAACCTGCACGTTCTATTACTACTGCTGAATCTGAAGTTACTTATGATGATGCTTCTATTGTTCTTGATGAAACTGGTTCATTAGGTCACTTTTTAAATGCTACTATTGCTAAATCTAAACAAATTGAAAATGCTGAAATTCCTGATGAAAATGCTGAAACACCTGTTAATTCACCTGAATTTACTTGTGATACTGATGATGAGTGTGATGATATGTATGTGAATCTTGATGATGCTCTTGTTCAAGAAATTAATACTATTAAAGATGGTAATGCCTTTGAAAAACTTGCTAAAAAACGTGATGTTAAATATAAGTTATCTCCTGATGCTAAATTTGCTACATCTCATGTAAACATAAAAGATAAAGATTGTGATATCTCTCTTGATTTGGCTCATATAGCTATAGTTGAAAGAAAACCTTTATGTGGAACTGAAACTGAAAGTGTTGTAGAACACATGAGTGTATTGTCTGATTTGAGTGGAATATTTGCTGAAGACATTAAAAGACGCACTTACTTTGTAGCTAAAATATGTCCTTTCTCATTAAAAGGAGAAGCTAAAACTTGGTATAACAATTTGTCTCCTGGTTCCATTACTAGTCCTAAGGGTTTGCTTGATGCTTTCGTTCGAAAATATTTCCGTGCTAGTGCTCAACATGATGCTTTGCTAAAAATATATAATTTTAATCAAGAAGAGGGTGAGAAATTGCCCAAAGCTTGGACACGCTTTTGTTGCATCTTGAGGGGGCAGCCAAACCATGATTTGGAGAAAAATGATCTTCTTGATATATTTTATGGTGGATTACTGCTGAATCTAGGACATACCTGGATAGTTTTGCTAGTTGTGTTTTCAGGAAAAGGACGCCCGAAGAAGCTGAAGAATTATTGGCTACAATATGTAAGAATAATGATGATTGGGATATTCCTGAACCTACTCCAATACCTCCACCAACACCGAAGAATAGAGGTATGATTGAATTGAATGAATAAACGATGAGGGAAGCTAAAAGATCTCTTCAAGAAAGTGGTATTAAATCTGAAGATGTGAAGTATTTACCTCCTATTGAAGAATTGTGTATGTCTATTCCTCCTCCAACCGTTATTGAGGTACACTATCTCCAAAGCTTTGATGATAGAGATATTTCTTACTCTAAACCTCCTGCTCAATGCTTTGATGATTTTATTGTTAAGAAATGCAATTTTAATACGAGAATAGAGAATCACCTAATGAAAAATTCTCATGCTATTAGTGATTTACATGATATTGTTGATAGAACTGCGAATGATGTTAAAGTGCTAATTAAACACTTTCACATGGTTTAAACTCAAATAGATCAACTCACTAAAGTGCAAAAATAATTGCTAGAAAACAACTCTATTGATAAAGAAAACTTGTTTTTGAAGTAACAACTAGAGGTGTAAATCAACTCAGGATCCTTTGTATCCTGAAGGACATGATAAAACAATTGAACAGGATTCTCAGCGAGTGAATGAATCCAGTATTCCATCTAGGAAAAAGAAAAAGAAACATAAAACTGTTGTAGAATCCTCTGAACCTGTTATTGATCCAAATAGTATATCTGTTTCTGATGCTGAAATGAAAGTGGTAATGAACACAACAATGATAATGCTAATAACAATTATAAGGATAAAAATGTTAATTCGGATCAGGTAGAAATAGAAGAAGAACCTGAAAAACATGCTAAAAATAAAAAGTACACTAAAGAAGATTTTATTGCTAAGAAACATGGTAATGAAAGAGAACCTTGGGTCCAAAAACCAATGCCTTTTCCTGCTAAGAAACTTAAATCTAAAGAGGAAGATTATTATAGTAGATTTTGTGATTGGATGAAACCATTGTTCTTGCAAATTCCTTTGACTGATGCTATTAAGTTGCCTCCTTATTCCAAATATATGAAAGATATTGTGACTAACAAAAGGAAAATTCCTAATGAGGAAATATCTACTATGCTTGCTAATTACTCTTTTAATGGTAGGGTTCCAAAGAAGCTTGGTGATCCAGGTATACCTACTATTTCTTGCTCTATCAAAAATAATTATGTTAAAACTGTTATATGTGATTTGGGAGCTGGAGTTAGTGTTATGCCTTTCTCTCTTTACAAGAGACTCTACCTTGATAAATTGATACCTACTGATATGTCTTTGCAAATGGCTGATAAATCTACTTCCGTTCCTGTTGGAATTTGTGAGGATGTTCCTGTCCAAATAACTACGAATTGTTTAATTATGACTGACTTTGTTGTTCTTGAAATGCCTGAAGATGATAATATGTCTACTATTCTTGGAAGACCTTTTCTAAATACTGCAGGGGCTGTTATTGATTGCAATAAAGGGAAAGTTACTTTTAATGTTCATGACAAGGAGTATACTGTTTATTTTCCCAAGAAAGTTGAAAGAATACCTGGAGTTAATACAATTACTAATTTGAGGTCTATTAGAGTGGGAAGTATTGATTACCCATATAAAGAAGAATTCAAAACTCTCATGATTGGATCCATACCAATTCATTATAAGAAAAGGAAGATGAACTACCGTGACTTTGATGAGGTGTTTGAGGGAGATTTTCAGAGGAGGACAAGGCGTCCAAGGGCTGCCACTCGCGTTAGGCAGTCCTACAATGATGATATCCTCGCATCGACGATCGGAGATGAGGGGGATGCGGGAGAACCTCACGTCGCATCTTATCCTTATTATGCTTTCCTTCGTGCTGCAGGTTTACTTGAGGACTTCCAAACTCTCGTTGAGAGAGTTGGCTTGACCACCTACATGAGGGATGAGAGGCCACAATACTATTGACTTACCAAGACTTTCTAGGAATCTTTCACCTTCAACACCCAGTCTTATGCAAAGGCCATTTCTTTCAAGTTATATGATATGCCTTGCAGCCTAACCTTGCAGGAGTTTTGTGGGATTGTTGGTACAACGAACAGGGGGACAACGGTGAGGATTGTCGCGAATCCACCGGAGTTGGCCCAGACCTACCAAGAGGTGACCGATAATGACACCCGCTCCGCACATCGTGACAAGATAAGGAACATTCAATTCCCTGCCATCAAGTATTTTGTTTACTATCTTACTTCTAGTGTGCTTGGTAGGGAAAATACTAGCAATGTTTCTAACTTGCAACTTGCATTTCTTACGGGTGCCCTTAAGGGTGAATTCCCGTCTAACCTTGGCTCTTTGATCGCTCGCCGTTTAGCGGCTAGAGGCCCCATTTTTGGAGGCGTTATTGCTCTTCGTATTGCTGATTTTTTTAGGCTGCCCATTAGTCCTAATGATGTGCCACTTGAACCATGTTATGTTGGCCATGCTGCAATGAAATGACACAAATTTGTTACTAACAACTCCACTTTGGAGAATATCATGTTTAGGGTTGTTTGTGCTGACGATCGTGAAAAGAAAGTCTACTTGCCACAACCTTATTTATTTAGTCTTGACAGAAGACCATGGTCATACTCGGTGGTAGAGCTAGAGGAGCAGTTGAGCTTGCTTGGTTTTCACCAGACGCATCGCAGGCAGGAGCCACCGCCGGAGGATTATAGCGGATACCACGCCGGCGCATCCTCGAGCTCGCACTACGGGGAAAGCTCTTCGACATACCCCCGCAACCTCGACGGATGGGGATATTGGCCTTGATCTCCACTTGGGCCAAATGCCTAAGCTTGGGGGGAGGAATACCGATGTACACTCATCTATATATATCATATCATTCGGTACTTTGTATATCCATGTTTCGCTTTAGTTTTCTTTCTTTCGCTCATTTGTTTATGCTTTGTTTACTTGCCATAAACCCAAAAATATCGAAAATATTTTTGTTATTTATCTTGCTGGTTTGTTTCAGTTCAATATGCAAAAACACACAAATATTTTGTTTTGTTGCGTGCTATTTCACACAGGGACAGATTTCTGCTGTCCAGTAAAATTCATAACTTATTACAGGAATGTCGGAATGAACTGAAATTTGGTATGCATATTACTGGGATGTGTTCGCAACTTTCATTACTTTTGAGTTTTCTGATCTGGGCATGTTAAGGTCTTCGAAAAAAATTGTCTTTGCTGGCTGTTCTGTTTTTCGTTTCTAAATCCGAAAACCCAAAAATATTTACTCTTTCTCTTTGCTTCTGAATACTTTGTTTCAGAGTTCATTATCTTAAATTACTCCATGGAGCTTTGTTATTATCTCATATCTTTCAAGCACACGAGTCATAAGGCATTATGATGATCTATGACAATTTCGAGTTGGGTAAGAGGCTGGTAATGAACTCTATTTGTTTCTCATTTTTGTACATATAATCATTCATGTGAGCATGCTTAGATGGTTCGCATAAGGTATATGTCGATTGGTGGATGCTTAGTAGTTCGTGTCTCTTATGATCGTTTCCAATTTATGTATGATGGATGTCATGTCTCTTTGGATATTCACTTGCATTGTTTTGCTCATAATAGAATATGACACTGTGGTATCCTCCTCTGAATAATTTATTTGAATCGACTTGGCACATGCTTACACATGTTATGACAGAGAACAAAAATTCAATTAAGCCTTGATGACATATTTTGACTCGGAGTTCTTGTATCTTCATTATGCCTCTGTTAATTCTATTTCGTCGCAAGCATGATTATGACGGTTATTGCTCTCTTGAATTGTCGCTTCCCATCTTTTGCTAGCCTCCACTTGTACTAACCTGAGAAAATGCTTGTGCTTCCAAATCCCTGAAAACCAAGTTATTCCAAAGAGTCCACCATAAACACCTATACATGGCAATTTCAAACCATTCAAGTAAATTTGCATGTGCTACCTTTAAACCTTCAAACACTTCTTAATTTGTGCCACTGTATTGATGTCATGATGTAGTACCCTTGCTTAGAAAAGCAATGGTACAAATGAATAGTGTGGAAGACTTGGATCAAATAAGTACCACATTCTCCAACAAGATGTAATATCACAGTACAATGTCAAATTTATTACAACCGAGAATGAATGATCCACAAACAATAATTCTTACAACTTTGCATAGCTGAAGCGCTAGCTAAATAAATAGTTCACGAATTATTTTAGAGTTCACACGCAAAACTAAAGATAACATGGAGCAACATCATCTCCATGAAGCCACTGGCAATCATGTTGGTTGTAGCTCGAAGGCGACCCCCTTACTCTTCATCTGAACAATCTGCAAGGTTTAGTTGCAGCCCAGCTATAAAGGGTCAGCACAATTGAATTGTGGTGGCAAGTGATACTATGGTGCAAGTAATTGGTAAGACATATTCTACATGCTTAGTTGGCTGGTGGCGTTCAAGGCTGTTGTGCAAAGCAAGTTTTTGTCCTATATTTCATAATCATTTTTTTGTAATCAACAACTTCTATTTAAGAGACCACAGAACTCATCCGCGTCTCCTACCCGAGTTCATCCGTCAGATTTTATTATGAAATTGGGATAAAGAGATTTCTAGTAGACAGCCTTGTGTAGTTACTCAAATTGTCCGATGCTGGGGACACGGCTAAGATCTTAGATTTTAACTCTCGAGAGTGTGTGCACTTTCACCATTAGACCCAACCAACCCAAACTATCCTCTACACTCATTTAGTGAGATGGAAAAGAAGAAGATTGAGAGGAAAATTTTCAGAAGCAATCCCCCAAATCACACGCGGACCCAAACCAACCTACACCCTCTACATCGGCTGGTCACGACGGATTCAGGTTCTCGCGACTTACTCCGTCAAGAGAGAGCCCATATGGACCAATGGTTGCACCGCAACTATACTCGATGTAACTTAAAATCTCAAATCCCTGGGTGGCAACCACAAGTGAGCGTAAACAAGACAGCCATAGAAATGACCCATGAATAGCCACTCCACTCAAATCATCCTCTATAGAACCAATCCACCCAAGCGATAAATTAATTTAGTGGAGTTTTCTCTTATCACATCTATCATAAAACAATCTTTTTGCAGCATGTACCTCCACTAAATTATAATAGATGTGTAATAGGATTGTCTAAAGGGTATACTAACAGGGTTACATAGCATACTACAATACTCACAAAAACCTATCATGCATACTACTTTGAAAATACTACTTAAAATTACTAGTAATGCAATAGAATAAAAATAGTGGGTATTTTATGGTATCACTTGCCTTGGCAATTGTTCAGGTTGGCGCAAACTTCGCGAAAAGCTTCACACTCTTCGCAATCTAATACAAACAATAACAACAAAAATAAGCAAGCAATTCAATCATTCAAAGATGCACCACAAGAAAATAATGTCATGCATGAATGAATGCATGAATCACAATTAATAAATTGGATACAACAATTTTATTTATTCTCTGTTTAATTACAATTACAATTGCAATGATGTAATATGATCAATATTTAATGCATCACATTTATAATCAAATTTTAAATATGAATGGATTGTTACGACAATTTAAAGATGAGGTTAATTGCAAACTCCAAGGAGTATGAAAATAGGCTTTTCTGGACAGAGAGTTTAAGCTAATTTTATTTAAACAAAATTTAACTTAAGTGGAACATTTTCTAAATTGAAATATGCCCAAAATCTGATTTAAATTAATCTGTAAAAATATTAATATGAAATCGTGCAAAAATATCAAAACATAATTTTAATATATTCTACACATTTTTATGATTCCAGGGAGCTAAAGTTTGCTAAAATTGGATTTACGGTTTAAAAGATATGAATTTTCAAAGTTTGGATAGTTCTTTGGTTTTTCAATCGGGTGCGGGAAAAATTAAAAGAAAATAGCGCCACGCGGCACAATGTGATTGGCCGGTACCGGTTCGGCCAGGATCGGGCCGGGAGCCGTCCGATCTAAATAAAATGGACGCGCCTGATTAATCGTTCGTTACAGAAAATAAAGAAAAACACGGGCCGTCCGATCTGGATCTCGCGGTCCAGATCACGCTAACTAGAACCGGGCGGCGCGAGTCGCCGGAACGTTCGACGAAGATGGCGCCCGCGGCAGCGGCGCGTCGGCTACGACGCTTCCCGGCGTCCTACTAGGTTTCGAGCGAGGCGGAGCATACCTACGGGGAGAGGACGACGGGGTGAAGACGTTGGCGCGGAAAAAACTTTCAGCGCGCCTTCGGTCGCTCGACGGAGACGAGGACAGCAGCGGTAGACCTCGGCCGAGGACTAGTACGACGGCGAGCTGCACTTGGACGCCAAAGAATGGGTTCAGTAGGTGCGCATGGATATGGCAAGGAGATGGAGAGGCACGGGGGTGCTCGAGTCGCTCGGTGCTTACCGCGCTCGATGGAAATAGCCGACGGCAATGGCGACGGTGGCGGCTCGAATCCGAGCAGCCCGGCGGCGGGGTGGCTAGGGTTTGGGGGGGGGTTGGGAGGCGGCTTCGTGGGGGATAAATAGGAGGAGGTTGGAGAAAAATTCGTGACGAAATGGGCGCTAATTTGATCCGGTTTCGGATTCGTCACCGGCATGATCTCCAGATGGAGGTTGATGACGACTGACAGGTGGGAGCCACCTGTCAGCGAGAGAGGAGAGAAGAGCGCGGCTGGAGCGGGATGCTAGGCCGTTATCTAACGCACGCGCGTGCGATAAGATTTGGGCCGGCCCGGTTGTCCCCTTTCTCTCATTTTTCTTTAAAACAAAATTATAAAAACAATTTCGATTTTTAAACTTTATCAAAACTTTTCAGAAAAATTCATGAAAATATGTTTTGGAAAGATTATTAAATTTAGAACTTTCAGACATTATTCTTGTACACTAATTAATTTAATAAAAGAAATATTATAAGGAGTGCAAATAATAAGCTTTTATGGAAAAACAACATGTTTAAAATTAGGAATACATTTTAGTTTAATACTTTTTTGTGATTCAAATGCCATGCCTATATGATGAATGATGTATGAATGCAAAGTTTTAAATTTTTGAGATTTTGGGATGTTACAAACCTAACCCCCTTAAGGTGAATATCATCCTCGAGATTCGGATTGGCTAGCAAATATGTGTGGGTGTTCTTCTCGAAGATCATCCTCCCGTTCCCAGGTTGCTTCTTCTTCGGTATGGTGATTCCACTAGACCTTGCAAAATTTGATAGTCTTGGTTCGAGCAACCCTTTTTGCTGTCTCCAAGATTTTGATTGGCCTTTCCTCGTATGTCAGGTCACTTTCCAACTGTACCTCTTCTAGTGGCACTGTATCTCGTAGCGGGGTCTCTGCCATCTCTGGGTGACATTTCTTCAACTGACTCACATGGAACACATTGTGTACTGCTGACAAAATCTCTGGCAATTCTAGCTCATACGCCACTTCTCCCTTGCGAGAGGGGATCTTAAAGTGTCCAATGAATCGAGGCGTAAGTTTGCCTTTGATTTCGAATCTCTTCACACCACGCAACGGTGAAACTCTCAGATAAGCCCTATCACCTACCTCATATGTGATCCCTCTTCTTTTGGAATCAGCATAACTATTCTGTCTGGACTGCGGGATCTTCAATCTAGCTTTGATCATTCGAACCTTCCCTTCGGCTTCCTTGATTATATCAGGCCCAAATAAACTACGTTCTCCGACACCGCTCCAAAGCTGTGGTGTGGTGCATTTCCTCCCATACAGTGTGTCATGGTGGTATCACGGCAGATGCGATAGGATGGCTAATGTGTGGGGCCGATGGACACTGGTGGATCCGGGGAGGGCTTGCGAGCTGAGAAGCTCACACGGTAGGAAATGCTGAGACATGCAAGAACACCGAAGAACACACTCAAACATCTACGAAACCCAAACAAATGCACGAAGGCAAGTCCAAACACACGATATACCCAGGTTCGGGGCCCTCGTGAGGAGGTAAGACTCCTACTCCTGCCCTTCCTCTCAATATATGTATGTCACAAGATCTACACTTCGCTCCTTGAGCTGTTTCGGTGATGAACTAGATGAACTAGAGAGAGAGAAGGAGTAAATGCCCTAAAAGTAAATGAGACTATAGTTTTGGCACAAAAGTTGGTCGTCCCTCCACAGGAGGAGTTATGGCACCTTTTATAGAGTTCTGGCCGGAAGGGCCGGAAACCCTAATCCGGGTTGGGCCCACCAGTCAGACCAACGGTTATGTCGACACCGGCTAGTCCGACCTAACCGCCGAGCTATCCGGCATAGCCCTGCCGTCATCATCTTGGCAAGGACTGTAGGCGCCGTCCTGGATCGTCATTGTCCCCTTGCCAGAGAAAAGACATGTCTTCGCCCATGACTAGTAGTCTTTTCCGGATTACCGGGCTAGGCATGTCCGGTCTTGTCGCAGCGTCATTGTACCGGCTGACACGCTCCCGTGTCAGGCGGGAGGTGACTATGCTTCCGTGACAGGGGGGATATGATTTCCCTCGTATCAGGCAGAAGGCATGTACCTGCTCCTTGACTCCTGCCCGACATGCCCCATGTCGGTTTTTCACTTCGGTACCTCCAGAGACCCGTCCTGCGTATCGTATAGAACCAAGTAGAACTAAGGATGGTTAGTCGGTTAAGCCTATACCAGGATGCCTACCCGGATAACCCGGGTTCTCCTTTATCCGAGACCATGCCGGAGGATCCCGACATACTGCCAAGCCGGATGATCCTTCCGGCCAGTACCGAGATCCATCTAGAGTCCGGGTAGCGACTTTAGAGAAGTAACTCTAGGCCTAGTTTCCCGAAGATGTCTTAGGCTCTCACCAAAGACATCTTCGAGAAACTAGTTCTTAGAGAAATTCTCTGTTGTTGCTTGTGCAGCTCTGGGGGTCTGGGGGTCTATTTATAGTCTCCACAGATGACCCTTGCGGCCCTCAGGAGGCACTCTGGCCCTGACAACCACCCAAAGGTCAAGTTGCCCCTTCGGCACACCAAAGGACAACTCTTAGCCACTTCCAAAGGTCAACTCCTATAGCCGTATTGCTGATCTGGACCGGGTTCTGCCCTACCCCGGGGGCAGCCCCCCGACACTAGTCCCCGAAGCTGGTGCTGCGGAGCGGCGTAAGACGAAGTGTGGCAACAGATTCAGTAAGAAAACCAACCGAGAACTTCGAACCCGCCTTTATTCCTGTGACCGGGATACCCCTATCCGACATCCAACTCCCGAGACCCAGCCGACCAGATGGCATGTCCCGGAGAACGAGACTTAACACCTCTGGGATTACACCCGGAAGTCAGAACGACAACATGCCTCTTGCGCTACACGCCGGAAGAGCCCTATCTGCCATGCGGTTCGCCGTGTGGTCAGGGAGACACTCGAGTGCCCTTGACTTACGAGCATACCGCTCGGGTTCACGCGCCGGGATCCGCATCGGATCCGCACGCCAGCCGTTGGCGTTATGTGGCCTTCGGTGTGGCCCGTGGGGCACCTCCGGGCGCTGCCACGTGCAAGCCTCAGCACACCACGATCCCACCCACGATTCGGGAGATCGTGGGCGGGAGATTTGGGAACCGCTCCCCGATGTTCTCCATAAATAGGGCAACAGAGGGGTCGCCTCCCCTTCTTCCCCACATCTCCTCCTTCTCTCGCACTCGTCGCGAACGCTCCTCCACCGTCGCCGTGCTACGCCCGAGCGCCGAATGTCGTCGAGCGATCTCGCCACCACCGCCATCGGTCCGCGTCTCTCACGCGCCTCCGCACCTCCGTCGCCTCCGGTGAGCCCCTTGATCTCGTCCGGTAGTTCTTTCCATTGCCGCGACGGTTTGCGTTCACCTAGGGTTCTTCTCGAACATCCACGAGTTCGTCGCGTGATTGCTCGACAGATCTTGCCTAGCGGGCAGCACGTAGCTGTTGTTGTTGTTGGCTAGTGAAGAGATTTCCCTGAACATGCCTCTGCTCGCATTATCTCTATCCGCGCTCTGTTGCCCTAGAACGGCCTAGGACCTTGATATTTGCTCCTATTACGTCCCAATTATATTGCTTCGGTAGATCAGTTCGCTAGGATGTCGGTCACTAAAAGCAGTCTTTAGCCCGAGTTCCACCGTTAGAGACATGCTAACCTGACTAACTAGCCATTCCGACTGCAGACTAGCTCCGGCATGACCTTCGGAGCCGCCGCGATGGGCGACGAGAGCGTTAGAGGATGGTGGGACGGTTCCGAAGTCAGTCTGGGGGATCTTGATTGGTTGTATCGGACGCACCGGATTCACCTCAAGTGGTAAGCCGACTTCCAACCGGCGAAGTCGAATCGGGACCCCAAACCGGTGAACGGGTAGTGTTCGTCACACACTTTGAGCGCTGGTTCGGCCTTCCGGCTAGCCCGTTCTTCCGCGACTTCCTCGATACATACAACCTCCAACCACATCATCTCTCTGCCAACGCTATCATGATGCTCCCTTGCTTTGCCTCCTACGCGGAGGGGTACCTCGGCATCTGGCCCTTTGTGGATTTGTGGGCCAAGTACTTTCTTCTCCGCCGACAAGTGATCCTCAATCCTGACCAGAAAGTCAAGGATCTCGTCGCCTGCAGAGCGGCTACCATCATCCCCCGTGGTGACTCCGGATTCCCCAAGATCCAGGGGTTGGAATCCTGCCGGAAGTGGCAACGGAGCTTCTTCTATGTGCGGAATCTAGCCGCATCAGAAGATGAACCGAGTTCGTCCGCCTCGGACGTCCTCAACCTTCCCGAGTTCGTCATGGGCCCCCCAACCGACTTCGAGCTCTGGAGTCAACTTCCGGATTCCGAGGAGGTCGAGAACATGCACGATGTCTTCACTGTCCTCGGGGAAGATCTCACGGTGGATGACCTCCTGCGCACTTCTATCATCCGCCGGGTTTGCCCCCTACAGACCCGGGTGCACAAGATGTGCCTCATGAGTGGGTTGTACGATCCAACCCGGACAAGCATTTTCGGTTTGGACAAATCCGCAGTTTACCGCCGTGTCCGAGCTATTGCTCGGACAAAGATGACCGAGAACTGGACGTGGGGATTGGCTCTAGCCACCCGAAGAAAACGGCTGGATGAGGTGCTCGCGCATGCCTTTACCAACCTCCGTGCTATGCCGACCGCTGTATTCTACTGACAACCTTGCTATGTTCTGATTTCCCTTTCTTATTGCAGCTGTTTGAACGGCAAATCGAGGAAGACGCGGTGCACGCCGGGGACAACTTTGCGTCCGACTTTCTGACACCCCCGGAGATGCCTTCGGAGGATCCCGACGGCGAGGACCATCTCTCTATTCCCCTTGCGCGTGGGGCCGGTCCAAGAAAGCCCTCAGCTCCAGATGTAATCCGAGTTGAATCTGACGAGGATGACGACGACGATTGTAAAATACTTGATGTAATTGACGCCTGTCCTCTCAACTATGCCCTGCAAGTGGTTCCGGGGCCTGCCGCCACAACGAAGCACGCCGAAATGCCGCAAGCGCTCCGTAACCGAGACCGCCCATGCCGGTAGCTCGGGCGCATCTACCAAGAGGACCAAGATCACCAAGCGCGCGGGGGACAAGTCCGCCCGACAGAGGAGAGGTCCTTCGACTGTGGCCACCGGGTAACTTATTTTTCCACCGAGTTGGTCTATCCGGACCTTGTTCGAGATCTTTTCTTACTTGCTTTCTGACTACAGGGCGGCGCTTGACATCCCAACGTTTGCCGGATCCCGCCCGCCGGGCTCCCGATCTCCCAGCCCAACTCGGGCTGCACCTTCGCCGCCACGGCGTCGGGTGGGCGATGCCAGTGCGCCGAGGTATGGTCCCGACACGACCGACAAGCCCACTCCGGGTGCTGCGACGGGCACCGGGATCTGTAGTGGCCAGCATGCGGTCACTGAGAGCCCGACCAGGCATGCCGCAGCCGCCGAGAGTGCCGTCTTACCGGACGCGCCGCGTCGGGTAACGTCTCTGGTTCTTGCCGCGGACGTACCGAGCCCCCGCACCAAGTTGTGCCCCGGGCGGCCCCTCGGCTCGTCCCACGGAAATCGCCGCCGGAGAAGCGGCCAAGCTCCAAGGGTACTTGGCAGCCGGATCCCGGTTACCACCACCATGGCTGCTTTGAGCCTGACCGGGATTGTTCTGTCCGGCTTGCTGGTTTCCGGCAAAAGCCGGGTCGTACGTCTGTATCCGCTTGTTTTTCCCGGAGCCGCGGCTTCGACTCCGGCTCTTGCTCCTCCTCGGATGAGGAGAGGAAGCCTCTCCTCCCGACCTGTTGCTGTCGGCCCTAGCCGAATGCACCAGGGATCCTGCTCCCGGGTTCTTATTCTTGAAGGCCTTGTTCTGCCGGTTAGCCTCCACGACTAACTCGTTGACCCGCTCCTGCTGCTTCCGCAGGGCTTCCCCGGGTAGCCCAGCCAACTCGACAATAGCTGCCTCTGCGGCCCTAAGAGTTTTGGCGGGTGAGCTGTATACCGGCTTCTCTGCCGAGATCAGACTAGTCGTTCTGCTATGACTAGGTGTTGCACCACCATCCAATTCATCGTTCACTATTCTGCCTTTCTTGCGCAGATCGGCGATACAATTGTCCCTGGAATCTATCCTAGGGAACATGTGAGCCGCATTGTACTCACGGAGACTAGAACTAAGCTCGCGCCGAATTTCGCCGATCTCCTGCGCTGCTCTTCCAAATCCGTAGAGGTGACTTGGGCATCAACATCAGCTGCCAGAGGGACAACCAACTTGGTGACCAGACCCGAGAGGGGATCCAGAATCGACGAAGCTGGGAAGGCTGGGGATCACCATCCCGGGCAGCACCCCGCTCCTGAGGAGGTTTTGCCCACCGAGGTCGGCCACCGCTGGTGTCGCCGTCGGGAGCATCCTCGAACACCTCTTCGGTCACCCCGACCATCATGACTGCGACGCAACTCGCGGGGCGATCGATACGCTGCTCCCGGGCGGCGCGGACCATGGGGGGATCCTCAGCCTCCTGGACGACCTCCGGGTAGTCGCAGACGATCTCGATGGCGACGTAGGTGGTGAAGACACCGAAGTCGATGAGGCAGCCGTTCGTCGGGAAGGGCCTGTTCCGGAAGCAGCCGGCGTTGTCGCTGATGAAGTCCATCTCACCAAGCCTGATGACGAGGCCGGAGAGAACTCGGATGCCGGAGCGGACGATGGAACCCGTACGGATGTGTACACCGGCCAGCGCCTCTACCTGCCCCACGGTGGGCGCCAACTATCATGGTGGTATCACGGTAGATGCCATAGGATGGCTAATGTGTGGGGCCGATGGACACTGGTGGATCCGGGGAGGGCTAGCGAGCAGAGAAGCTCACACGGTAGGAAATGCCGAGACACTCAAGAACATGGAAGAACACACTCAAACATCTACGAAACCCAAACAAATGCACGAAGGCAAGTCCACACACACGATATACCCAGGTTCGGGGCCCTCGTGAGGAGGTAAGACCCCCACTCCTGCCCTTCCTCTCAGTATATGTATGTCACAAGATCTACACTTCGCTCCTTGAGCTGTTTCGGTGATGAACTAGATGAACTAGAGAGAGCGAATGAGTAAATGCCCTAAAAGTAAATGAGACTATAGTTTTGAAACACAAGTTGGTCGTCCCTCCACAGGAGGAGTTATGGCACCTTTTATAGAGTTCTGGCCGGAAGGGCCGGAAACCCAACTCCGGGTTGGGCCCACCGGTCAGACCAACGGTTATGTCGACACCGGCTAGTGCGACCTAGCCGCCGAGCTATCCAGCATAGCCCTACCGTCATCATCCCGGCAAGGAATGCACGCGCCGTCCTGGATCATCATTGTCCCCTTGCCAGAGACAAGACATGTCTTCGCCCATACCTAGTAGCCTTTTCCGGATTGCCGGGCTAGGCATGTCCGGTCTTGTCGCAGCGTCATCGTATCGGCTGACACGCTCCCGTGTCAGGCGGGAGGTGACTATGCTTCCGTGACAGGGGGGATATGATTTCCCCTGTATCAGGCGGAAGGCATGTACATGCTCCTTGACTCCTGCCCGACATGCCGCATGTCGGTTTGTCACTCTGGTACCTCCAGAGAGCCGTCCTGCGTATCGGATAGAACCAAGCAGAACTAAGGTAAGTTAGTCGGTTAAGCCTATACCAGGATGCTTACCCGGATAACCCGGGTTCTCCTTTATCCGAGACCATGCCGGAGGATCCCGACATACTACCAAGCCAGATGATCCTTCCGGACAGTACCGAGATCCATCTAGAGTCCGGGTAGCGACTTTAGAGACGTAATTCTAGGCCTAGTTTCCCGAAGGGTTCTTAGACTCTCACCAAAGACATCTTCGGGAAACTAGTTCTTAGAGGAATTCTCTGTTGTTGCTTGTGCCGCTCTGGGGGTCTATTTATAGTCTCCACAGATGACCCTTGCGCCCCTCAGGAGGCACTCTGGCCCTGACAACCACCCAAAGGTCAAGTTGCCCCTTCGGCACACAAAAGGACAACTCTTAGCCACTTCCAAAAGGTCAACTCATGTAGCCGTATTGCTGATCTGGACCGGGTTCTGCCCTACCGCGGAGGCAGCCCCCCGACACAGTGCCTCAAACGGTGACATCTCTATGCTGGCTTGGTAACTGTTGTTATAGGAAAATTCTGCGTACGGCAAATTATCATCCCAACTAGACTAGTAGTCCAAGGCACATGCCCTCAGCATATCTTCCAGAATCTGGTTCACTCTTTCAGTCTGTCCATCCGTTTGAGGATGAAATGTTGTACTGAACTCTAATTTGGTTCCCAACGAATCATGTAGCTGTTTCCAGAAATGCGAGGTAAACTGGGTACCTCTATCAGACACAATCCTCTGGGGAATACCATGCATACACACTATCCTCTTCATGTATATCTCTACCAACTTAGCACTTGAGTAGGTAGTCTTTACTGGCACAAAATAGGCCACTTTTTTCAATCGATCCACTATAACCCAAATAGAATCATACCCTGATCAGGTACGCGGTAATCCTGTGATGAAATCCATTCCGATTTGTTCCCATTTCCAATCCGGTACAGGTAAAGGTTGCAACAAACCTGCTGGCTTTTAGTGTTCAGCCTTCACATGACTACACATCGCACTTAGCGATATATTATGCGATGTCTCTTTTAAGATTATCCCACCAAAATCTTTCCTTCACATCCATGTACATCTTGGTGTTACCCGGGTGTATGGAATAAGGTGAGTTATGAGCTTCTTGTAGAATCAATTTCCTAAGATCATCATCTTGCGGCACGCAGATGCGTTTCTCAAACCACATGGTTCCTTGTTCATCTTCCCGAAATCCCTTGGCCTTTCCTTCGCGCAGGTTGACCTTGATTTCATCAATTACTTTGTCTCCCTTCTGAGCTTCCCGGATTCTATCCATCAACAAAGGTTGTACTTCCAGTGTTGCTAGGAAACATTCGGGTACTACCTCCAATCTGAGGTCCTTAAATGCCTTACATAATTCCTCGGGCAATTCTCCCGTTGTCAGTCCATTCACATGAACCTTACGACTTAACGCGTCTGCCACTACATTAGCCTTTCCTGGATGGTATTGCAAACTCATATCATAATCCTTAATAAGTTCTAGCCACCTTCTTTGCCTCATATTCAATTCCTTCTGAGTGAAAATGTATTTCAGACTCTTATGATCCATGAATACCTCAAAACCCTTTCCCAGCAGATATGATCTCCAAGTCTTCAGAGCATGCACTACTGATGCTAACTCCAGATCGTGGGTGGGATAGTTGACTTCATGTTTCTTAAGCTGTCTAGAAGCATAAGAAACCACTCTCCCTCCTTGCATCAGAACACTTCCTAGTCCATGGCGCGAGGCATCACAATATACTTGGAATTCCTTCTCTATATCTGTCAAACATAGTACAAGTGCTGACACCAACCGTTTCTTTAGTTCCTGGAAACTTATTTTCACATTCCTCAGTCCACTTAAATTTGATTTCCTTCTTCAGTAGTGAGGTCAATGGTTTGGCGAGTTTGGAGAAGTTCTCAATAAATCTTCTATAATAACCTGCCAGCCCAAGGAAACTACGAATTTCCGCCACATTCTTGGGTACCTCCCACCTTGTCACTGCTGACACCTTTTCTGGGTCTACTGCTATTCCATCCTTCGACACAACGTGTCCCAGAAAACCAACTTCTTCTAGCCAGAATTCACAATTACTGAATTTGGCATACAACTTATGCTCTCTAAGCCTCTGTAATATCAGGCGTAAGTGTTCTTCATGTTCCTCTTGACTTTGGGAGTTAATCAGAATGTCACCAATGAACACCACAACAAACTTATCCAAGAAGTCCATAAACTCCTTGTTCATCATGTTCGTGAAGTACGCCGGTGCATTGGTTAAACCAAACGGCATTACTGTATACTCATACAGTCCATATCTGGTAGTGAATGCGGTCTTTGGTATATCTAATTCTCTTACTTTCATTTGAAAATATCCCGATCGTAAATCGATCTTAGAGAATACAGAAGCACCCTCTAGCTGGTCAAAAGGCTCATTTATTTTGGGTAGCGGGTACTTGTTCTTGATCGTCACCTCATTGATTGCCCGGTAATTCGTGACTAGCCTTTGAGTAATATCCTTCTTCTCTACAAACAGAACTGGAGCTCCTCAAGGTGATGAACTTGGGCGGATGAATCCTTTCTGCAGTTGCTCCTCTAGTTGCTTCTTGAGCTCTTTCAATTCAGCTACGGCCATTGGGTATGGTCTCTTAGCTATGTGTCCCGTTCCGGGTACCAGCTCTATAAGAAATTCAACATCTCTATCGGGTGGCATTCCAGGTAGTTCTTTGGGAAATACATCAGGGTATTCCCTTACCACGTGAACGTCTCTCAGGCTAACCCCCTTAAGGGAATTAAGCCTAACTTTCCTAAGTTCAAATTTCGATTTGTACCTAATCTTCTTCTTCTCTGGGGTAGTGAGTGCAATAGACCTGTTTGCACAATCAAGGACCCCTTCAAATTTGGCCAACCAGTCCATTCCTAGGATGACATCCAACCCTTGAGTTTCTAATACTATCAGATTTATTGGGAAGGAATGATTGCCTATTTCCAAGATCAGGTTCTTACACCCGACTTGCACTAACATTTCTCCTCCAGGGGAACTCACTTTAACAGGGTTTGCTAGGGTTTCAGTGACTAGATTACGTTTGTTCACAAATGCTCTTGAAATGAAAGAATGTGATGCTCCAGTATCAAACAAAACGAGTGTGAGTGATGCGTTGAGTGGAAACGTACCGATCACAACATCAGGTTCATTGTACACTTCCTCCACATCAACGTGGTTCACATGTCCCTTCTGCATCGCGTTATTCTTAACAACATCTTCAGCTTTCTTCTCGGGGCAGTCATTGGAGTAGTGTCCCTTGTTCATTTGAAACATATCACTTGACTGATATCCCTTTTGGGTTCCTGGTTATGGCGATGTTGTCCATAGCCATTGTTGTTCCCATTGAACGAGTGATTGTGGCCATTACCACTCTGCCCATTTCCTCTGTATCCAAAATTTCCTCCTTTATGGATATGGCCATTATGGTTGTGGCCATTCTCATTCTTGTGACTGTTTTGGCCCCCACTGTTCTCCGGAACATAAGGTTTCTTTTGCATCAGATTAGGTTGTACTTATTGGCGCTGAACTTCCTTTTCCTATTCTCCTCCTTCTTGATGTTACTATCCAGAGTAATGGCTTGATCTAGCAGGTCCTGGTAATTGGGAGCATAGGCCACAGACAAAGGTATCTTCAGTTCACCATTGAGTCCATTCAGAAACTTTTACTTCCTCTTTGCATCAGTGTCCACGTCCTCTGGAGCATAACGTGAGAGGGAATTGAAATCCTCCATGTACTCCCGCAGAGCACGATTTCCTTGTCTCAGTGTACGAAACTCATCTCTTTTCAGGTTCATGATCCCAGTTGAGATGTGAGCATTACAGAAGCCTTCCTTAAAAGCTTCCCAACTGAGTCCATCAAGTGGCTGAGTGATCTGATAAGTTTCCCACCACTGTGCCGCTGGTCCCTCTAGTGGGTGAGTAGTGAACATAACCTTCTCCAAATCAGTACACTCACAAGTAACCAGATCCTTGTTCATAGAGCGTAGCCAATCATCAGCTACGATAGGTTCTGTAGCTGTGGAGAACTTGTTGGGTCTAAGCCACAAGAACCTAGCAAGGCGATCAACTGGGGGAGGGAGTGGTGGTGGTGGCGGATTGTTCTGGTTTGCCATAAACTGTGCCATCATGGTCATCAACTGTGTCTGAGCTGCCATCATTTGCTGCATCATTTCGTTGGCATTGTTGTTGTTGTCGGGATCACGACGCGGAGGCATATGTATGGTTTGAGCATAGGTAAGCAGAGATTGAAAGAGGCTAAAGAGGAACATCTACCTATGCACAAAATACACACACAGAAACACACCAAACAACAAACAATAATCACACTCAAAATATTTATAAATTCGAATTTATAGATTTTGAATGCCAAGGAAGGACATAGGTTCAAAATTATGCTAACGTATTGCCTCACCACAATTTGGTAGGTCAATACAAACTACGATACGATAAGGAAATAACTCGCAATATAAAGATAACTGGGGATCTCTCTAATCAAAGCTTGAAACTATTGATGTATTTGCGGGTGTTACCGCACTTGCGCTTCTTGCCACCCGTGGCCTCCTTGGGTGTGTTTCGGGATAGGTTATCAATAAGGGCTCTGGGACGTTAGGGGGAGTGTTCTTCTTTGCCTGGAGTTCCATCTGGCTTAGTTTCTCACACAAACGAGCACATTGTGCTTGCAAAGCCAGAATGCGGGCATCCTTCTGCGCAATCCTATCGTCTTGTCGCTCAATCTTGGCTTCAAGCTTCTTGTTCTCCTCATATTGCAGCTGGTTCTCATCACAAAGATTATCCTTCTCTTCCTCTAAGCTCCTTTTAACGTAACGGTGAACACGCCTTAAATCAGCCCTGTAGAAAATCTCTTTACCTAGAATCATATCCAAGTTATGGCAATGAGCTCCGAGATCTCTATGTTGCTTCTCATTCAGACCCCTAAGTGGAGGTTGAACTGGTTGTCCAATGCTATCCCGCCTGGCGAAGTGAGGAAAGACGGAGTTGGGCTTGATCTCGTCATAGAACTGCTCAATGATGCGGGACAAGGTTTCCAGCATTGCCATCTCCACTCCATTCTTCCAGTTGGGGTACATAGACTGGAAGAGGATTGGCTGCGACCCAGGTGGATCAAGACGAGGTAGAACTTCTGCCTCGATCTTCTAGCGACCTTCAGGACAATCCTCGTACATAACTTCTTTGCCCCTGAAGACTGGCGGCATCAACTTCAAGGTCTTGTAAATACTAAGGAGCTGGTCACTAAAGTAGTACTGGTCTCCTTTCTGCGGGGACATCTCACGAGTGAAGTCCTTCATCTAAAAAAAATTGAAGAGGAAAAGATTAATGAGATGAAAAGAATAAGTTAAGAATGTACAAGGCAAGGAAAATAATATAAGAAAGGAAAAAGTCTTAATAAATTTTCAAATTAGAAATTTATTGATTTAAAATATTTACTTTTGGGTTTGTATCCAATCCTAGGGGTTTCGAGCCTACATGCAACATAGGGCTCTCATACCATCGGTAGTACCCTTGCTTAGAAAATCAATGGTAGAAATGAATAGTGCGGAAGACTTGGATCAAATAAGTCCCACATTCTCCAACAAGATGTAATATCACAGTACAATGTCAAATTTATTACAACCGAGAACGAATGATCCACAAACATTAATTCTTACAACTTTGCATAGCTGAAGCGCTAGCTAAATAAATTGTTCACGAATTATTTCAGAGTTCACACGCAAAACTAAAGATAACATGGAGCTACATCATCTCCATGAAGCCACTGGCAATCTTGTTGGTTGTAGCTCGAAGGCGACCCCCTTACTCTTCATCTGAACAATCTGCAAGGTTTAGTTGCAGCCCAGCTATAAAGGGTCAGCACAATTGAATTGTGGTGGCAAGTGATACTATGATGGAAGTAATTGGTAAGACATATTCTACATGCTTATTTGGCTGGTGGGGTTCAAGGTTGTTGTGCAAAGCAAGTTTTTGTCCTATATTTCATAATCATTTTTTTGTAATCAAGAATTTCTATTTAATAGACCACCGGACTCATCTGCGTCTCCTACCCGAGTTCACCCGTCAGATTTTATTATGAAATTGGATGAAGAGATTTTCAGTAGACAGCCTTGTGTAGTTACTCAAATTGTCCGATGCCAGGGACACAGCTAAGATCTTAGGTTTTAACTCTCGAGAGTGTGTGCACTGTCACCATTAGACCCAACCAACCCAAACTATCCTCTACACTCATTTAGTGAGAAGGAAGAGAAGAAGATTGAGACGAGACTTTTCAGAAGCAATCCCCCAAATCACACGCGGACCCGAACCAACCTACACCCTCTACATCTGCTGGTCACGATGGATTCAGGTTCTCGCGACTTACTCCGTCAACATTTTCTAAATTGAAATATGCCCAAAACCTAATTTAAATGAATCTGTAAAAATATTATAATTAAATCGTGCAAAAATATCAAAACATAATTTTAATAAATTATACACATTTTTATGATTCCAGGGAGATCAAGTTTGCTAAAATTGGATTTACGGTTTAAAAGATATGAATTTTCAAAGTTTGGATAGTTCTCTAGTTTTTAAATCGGCTACGGGGAAAATTAAAAGAAAATAGCGCCACGCGGCACAATGTGATTGGCCGGTATCGGTTCGGCCAAGATCGGGCCGGGAGCCATCCGATCTAAATAAAATGGACGCGCCCGATTAATCGTTCGTTACGGAAAATAAAGAAAAACACGGGTCGTCCGATCTGGATCTGACGGTCAAGATCACGCTGACTAGAACCGGGCGGCGCGAGTCGCCGGAACGTTCGCCGGAGATGGTGCCCGCGGCGGCGGTGCGTCGGCTACGACGTTCCCGGCGTCCTACTAGGTTTCGGGCGAGGCGGAGCATACCTACAGGGAGAGGACGACGATGTGAAGATGTTGGCGCGGCGAAAACTTCCAACGCGTATTCGGTTGCTCGACGGAGACGAGGACAACAGCGGTAGACCTCGGCCGAGGACGAGTACGACGGCGATCTGCACTTGGACGCCAAAGAATGGGTTCAAAAGGTGCACACGGATATGGCAAGGAGATGGAGAGGCACGGGGGTGCTCGAGTCGCTCGGTGCTTACCGCGCTCGACGGAAATAGCCGGCGGCAATGGCGACGGTGGCGGCTCGAATCCGAGCAGCCCGACGGCGGGGTGGCTAGTGTTTGGGGGGAGGGGGTTGGAGGCGGCTACGTGGGGGATAAATAGGAGGAGGTCGGGGAAACAAATCGCGACGAAATCGGCGCTAATTTGATCCGGTTTTGGATTCGTCACCGGCGCAATCTCCGGATGGAGGTTGATGACGACTGATAGGTGGGACCCGCCAGTCAGCGAGAGAGGAGAGAAGAGCGTGGCTGGAGCGGGCTGCTGGGCCGTTATCTAACGCATGCGCGTGCGATAAGATTTGCCCCGGCCCGGTTGTCCCCTTTCTCTCATTTTTCTTTAAAACAAAATTATTAAAACAATTTCGATTTTTAAACTTTATCAAAACTTTTCAGAAAAAATCATAAAAATATGTTTTGGAAACCTTATTAAATTTAGAACTTATAGACATTATTCTTGTACACAAATTAAATTAATAAAAGAAATATTATAAGGAGTGCAAATAATAAGCTTTTATGAAAAAACAACATGTTTAAAATTAGAAATAATATTTAGTTTAATACTTTTTTGTGATTCAAATGCCATGCTTATATGATGAATGATGTATGAATGCAAAGTTTTAAATTTTTGAGATTTTGGGATGCTACACATGAGGAAGTGGTAGTTGGTCTTGTTATCTTCCATACTTATTGAGTAATTGACTTGCATGCTAGATCTGCTCGTCACTAATTTTGTCAAGGGTTGGTTAGACCATTGTAATATCAAAAAAGGATTTGAGAAAATAAAAATAGGCACTCCTCCATGTTTTGAGATTGTTTGGTCGGCACCCGAGGATTCGGTTAGCCATGGTATTGTTAACAAGGTGGGGATGAGTGTCAAGCTATCAAAATATATGAATATAAAGATGCATGTTACAAGTGCCTCGTTTTAAAAATAATGGGAACTGCTCTCAACTTGCTTAGTATGGAAGATAACGAGAACTCTATTGCCAGTCGTTGACCTAACAACCACCACATAAAAAAAATTACCTTTGTTTTCAAAATGATAAGAAGATCTAGCACATGTTGAATCCCTACTTCCCTCAGTGAAGGGCATATCTTTTACTTTACTGTTGAGTCACCATCCTTCTTTGAGCACCTTCTCGAGAGCATAATTGTCATTCTTAGTGTAATGTGCTTGTCCCTTAATATGTTAACCGCGGTGTAATCTTGATGCTTTTATCTTTAATATCTTTATCTCTAGTCTTCCCTTGAAACTCAGAGGTGCTTGGGCATTTATGTTTTGTTGTTACATTCGGGCTAGCGAGATACCACTTTATCATACTTTCTTATGATCATTGCAATCCTGTGAATTGATATGATTCATGTTATTTATCATCGGTATAATTGGCATCTTTTCATAGTTTACATAACTATTGGGTGACACCGTTTATATATGCCTTGTTATGAATAGTCTAAACATGTGTCCTCATAATGAGAATATTTACATCACATGAGCAAATGAGTTCGTGAAAGTTCTTTTATCGCACTCAGTTGTTAACTGAATTGCTTGAGGACAAGCAATAAGCTAAGCATGGGGGGAGTTGATACGTCCAAAACGTATCTACTTTCCCGAACACTTTTGCTATTATTTTACCTCTAATTTGTGTGTTTTGGATGCAACTAACTCGGACGAACGCTGTTTCCAGCAGAATTACCCTGGTGTCTTATTTTTGTGCAGAAATATCAACTTCGGAGAAAAACCCCAAAATCCAAATAGAAGTTATTTTCCATCCGAGAGGGACCAGGAACCACGAAGACCAACCAGAGAGGGGCCACGAGGCCGCCACACCACCTGGTGGCGCGGCAGGCTTCTGGCCGCGCCATGGGGTGGTGTGACCGACTCGGTCACCCCCTCGCGCCCCCCTCGCGGCTACTTAATGCTTCTGGCCTAAAAACGTCCGGGGGGGGGGGGGGGGGTAGACACTTTTCCAGAGAACACCCCGTGCGCCGCTGCCATCGCAAACCCTCGTTCGGGGACCAGAAGTCTCTATTCTGGCACCCTGCCGGGACGGGGAATCGAAGGGGACCATCGTCATCTCCTCCGCCTCTCTATCAACCATCCATGTTTTCCCCATCCATGAGTGAGTAATTCACCGCTGTAGTCTTGAGGGGTGGTAGGGATTGGATGAGATCACTCATGTAATAGATGTAAGATTGTTAGGGCATGGTGCCTAGTATCCGTTATCGGTGTTTTACGTCATTGTTGCAACTTGTTATGCTTAATGCTTGACACTAGGGCCCGAGTGCCATGATTTCAGATCTGAACATGTTATTGAATTATGATGATAATTATCGTTTTAGATCATATCTATGAGTTGTATACACACGTTATTGTCCGGGACTGATGGCTCCAAAGTGACAGCAATTGGGATAACCAGAGGGAATGGCTATGATGTGAGGATCACATGTATTCATGGAGTGTTAATGCTTTGCTCTGGTACTTTATTAAAAGGAGTACCTTAATTGTCAGTAGTTACCCTAGAGCCCCCGCTGCAAACGGGCTGGCAGGACAAAAGATGATGTGCAAGTTTCTCATTGCGAGAACGCACAACTAAATTAGAATACATGCTTATGATTAGTTAATACTTGGATGCTTTATATTATTTATCTGCAAATGCCTATGCTATGTTATTACATGAATTATCTCGTCCATACAACGCCCATACATCCGTCCCTGTGCTTACAGTATTTTAATCCTGCTGTCTACTTCAATCACAATCGATGTCTTAATTCTCCTGCTACTGTTATTTCACTACTGTCTATGCTATAAAATTGTTGCTACTGATAATCTTACTCGAGCAAGTCTATTCACATGTGCAGCTGTCTGACAAATCATCTGTTAAAGCTTACAAATATTATTTGGCTCCCCTTGTGTCGAAATCAATAAATTTGGGTTTTTCCTCCCTCGGAGACTATTGCGATCACCTATACTTGTGGGTCATCAGCTTCCCAAAAACCTTATTCGCCCTCTCCCGTACATGATCACAAGGATGAGCGGTTTCGGAGACCTGATGTCCCGTTCGCCGGTGCACGCCGGCGCTCGGGATGGAGTAGACTACGGTGGCGGCGCAAGGCACGAGATTGGCAAAACCTAGATTGGTTCGGGTGTATTGCAGCGCACGCAGTGTCGGACATTATATAGCGCAACTCTTCGGAAAACCCTAACGGGTACGGAGTGGGCCAAGCCCACGTCACACACGTTTAGGGCGGTTGGTAACCCACGATCCGGGAGTGACCCGAACTGGTTATCTACGACACGTCCATCAAAACCGTTTTCCTGTACTGCAACAATAATCTCGGCTCGGCAAGATTCCCGCAACGAGCGGCGGAGAAGGACCGCGTGAGAGAGCCTCATGTTCTCACAAGCTTACCAAGTAGCACCACACTCCACTATATAATCTGGTGCTACTCATCCTCCACTATCAGTATGGGACTAAGGGTGTGTTTGGGACAGCTCCACTCCACCCACCCGCCGCTGGATCAGGCGAATCTGTCCCAAACGCGTAAAATCCACCGTTTAGGCGGAGTGGAGCGGAGACCCCAGCTAGTTCATTTTAACGGAGCGACCAAAGGTTGCTGAAACAAACTGGTGCCGGATGGGACCATACAAAGGGAACCTTCGAACAGGATAAAGAGTGGTGGAAGAAAGCCAAAATTGTAAGTGTCTTTTTTTGCAATGTGCATGGCAATGATGCTTTCAAATTGTTATTTTGTGGTAATACTCGTTTGGTCTTTTAACAGGACATTCCAGGGTCTGGTAGGTTTCAAAAGCAAGGTATTCGCAATGAAGAACATCTAAAGGCTATGTTTGAAGATATAAATAATGACGGAAGTGATCACTGGTGTCCAACTTCAGGAGATTTGCCAGAACCAACCGGTAATGAAGATTTTGTTAATCTTGACGGAGATGATGCTGAAATTGACGAGATAGATGAGTCTCCTGAAAGTTCCAAAGGGAAGAGATCCGCAAAGGTATTGGGTGAAAAGTCGAAGAAGTTGAAGACATCCCAAGTGATGCAAGATGAGATCAAAAAACTTGGTGCATTGGCAGAGAGAACTCAATTATCACTAGAGTCTTACACCAAGAAAGATGACACTTGCACCGTCAATGCTGTGATGGACTTGGTGGTTGAGTGTGGTGGGGTTATAGGAAGTGACGCACATTTCATTGCCACTGAGTTATTTCTTAAAAAGAAGCAAAGAGATATGGTCCTTCATATGCAAAGCTCCCATGATCGTCTTAATTGGCTTAAGCGAAAGTATGTGGCCAAATATGGTCGTTCTGAACCAGTTTGAGTATGTTGGGTTTTACGAGATTGTGACAAGCTATGAATTGTAGTTGAGAACATATTTATGTATTCGATATTGTTTACCTTAGTTTGTTATCCATATACATGTTGGGAATTTTTTTGTTCTCCATGTAGTTGTTGTTCGTTTTTTGTTTTTCATATACTTTGATTATCCATGCTAATGCTCTATCTATATGTGTACAGATGTTTTCAGATAGTGATAGTAGATGATGACGACAGAGAGATGATTGTTCGTCATCATGCGCACGCTCTGAATGTGTAGCGTACCTGCACTTTTAATAAGGCAGATACCTGTGTATAGTGCAAATCACTGGATCGATTCATTTGCACACACAGTTTACGATGTAATATCACAACAAAGCGTCAATTATATTACATCGATGATCCAGAATTACAAAATATGTGATACAAGTTGCATAGCATAAAGCTAGCATTGAAAAAGTACACAGCGGAAATACAATAGCAGGGAGTCTCTATAACTTTCATGCTGCCACAGGCGAAAACATGTTGGTTGTAGACCCGAAACCTTTAAACGAAACCTCACTCGTCATCTGATCAAATCTGCAATAAGAAAAATATTGCAACAACGTGGGTCAGATTCCATTAAAAATGGAGTCTGGCAAGTGACACTATGGTGGACACTTAATGGAATAACTCTAAAGCCTATATGCATATTTGGCTGGTGGAGTTCAAGGCTCTTTTGCATAAAGCCAATTTTTCCTACTCTTTTGAAAACACTTTTCTTGTAATCAAGACGAGTATGGCATGAAAACCATAAATCTCATCTTCCCTTGTTCACCCATCAAGTTTTATTTCTGAAGTTGGAATGATGGAATCCTCCGTTGACGTCCGTGATCAGCTGCTCAAATTGTCCGTACCAGGGACACGGCTAAGTACTTAGTTTTACACTCTGCAGAGGTTGTGCACGTTCACCATTGTACCCATTCAACCCAGATTATCCTTTACACACCATTTGTGATAAGGAAAGGAGAAGAATGAGACGAGATCTTTCAGAAGCATTTTCCCTCCCACTCTGGCTTGACCCGTTCCACCTAACATCCCCCTACATCTGCTTGTCAAGCCGGAGAGAGTCCACGCAACATAATTGATCAAGCCAGAGCCCATATGGCAATGCAACATGGACCTGGGTGGCCATTCACAAGTGTACATACTCCAGGAACCATAGACATGGACCTGAGTAGCCACTCAACATAAACCATACAACCACTTACCACCCAGGTGTTTCATTCTTAACTTAGTAGAATTTAGATTTTCACAAAACAACATTTGCATAGCATCAATAATTCTACTAAGTATTGCATAGGAACCTAGACACAGGAATAAGGAATTCTACACAGGTTTAGCATAGCAATACTATCCTACACATGCATATAAAATACACTAAGTAATGCATATAGAATTAATAGGAAGTTTATGAGGTGTGCCACTTGCCTTTGAATGTTGTCGTTGTTCACAACTCTTTTCAAGATACTCGGGACTCTCCGTTCAATCTAACAGTATAGACAAACAACAATACAACAATCAACAGCAAGCACAACTCCACAATGCACACAAACACATACTAGATGAATAAATAAGTTTTATAAAACTTTCTAAGGAAAATATGTTTGTGCATGATGTGCAAAATATTCCTAAGGGTTAGAAATGCTTTTTCATGCCATGGAAATCTTTTTAAGTTAATGCAAGGCAAATAGGTTGGTCCAAAAGGACTAAGGGCTAAGGTCATGAGTTGAATAAAATACTTTGTTTTATATCTGAAAGGACAATGATGTCGCCTAGAGGGGGGGGTGAATAGGCGGTTTAAAACTTTTCCGGTTTAGGCTTGATAATTGCGGAATAAAACTAGATGTTTAAATTAACAAGCCGACAACCTAAATAAACTAGGCTCACCTATGTGCACCAACAACTTATGCTAAGCAAGACAAACAACAAGGTGATAGCAATATAGAATACTTCAAGCACGAAGGCTATCACAATGTAAAGTGCATAAGTAAAAGCTCGGGTATAGAAATAACCGAAGCACGCGGAGACGAGGATGTATTTCCGAGTTCCTCCTTGTTAAGGGAGTACGTCTCGTTGGAGAGGTGTGAACCGACACAACGGTTCAACAACCACAAAGGTTTCACCTTCTTCTCCGATGAACCGCACCACAAAGGCTTGGTTCACCTTCCACTATCGGAATTCCTTCGAGGCGGAATCCGGAGCCTTTCAACAACAATCCGGGGCACAACCCACAATGGGATTGGGGGCTCCCGAACGGCCTCCAACAACAATCCGGGGCACAACCCACAATGGGATTGGGGGCTCCCGAACGGCTTCAAGTGACCACACAAGGGTCCAACCACCACAAAGGCGTCTAGGGTCCAAGGACCCAAGAGTAACAAGTTCACAAGTTTTCAACTTCCACGAATCCTCGTGGAGAGCACACCGATGCACCAAATGCAAAAGGCAAGAGCACAAGTGCTCAAATCCTTCACTCTCAAATTCCAACAAAGCAACAAATGCTTATGGGGGAATAAGAGAGGAAGAACAAAGAGGAGATGCACCAAGAACTCCAAGATCAAGATCTACAAGGTTTCCCTCACATAGAGGAGAAATCGATCGGTGGAAACGTAGATCAAGATCACCTCTCACTTTCCCTCAAATATTAGCAAGAACCATGGGAGGGATTGAGAGGAAGAGCAAGCTTTACAAAGGGCAACAATGGAGGAGAGAGAGGAGAAAGACTTGCTCTAGAGCTAGTCAACCATTGGGGAAGAAGGCCCCTTTTATAGTCTAGCACAAATATCTGGCCGTTGCAACAGCATCTTCTTCCGCAAGGGCGGTAGTACCGGCCTAAAGCCCGGTAGTACCGGCCCTGCGGTACCTTCGTCAACGCAGAAAACCGAGCGCGCGGTACTACCGGGGAAAAATACCCCGGTACTACCGGGCCCAAGTGCTGGGCTCCAACCCCGGTACTACCGGGGCCATCCGTGCCAAAACGCCCGAAAAACCAACTTCAGAGAGTAGTACCGCAGAGAGCCCGGTACTACCGCAGCGAGCCCGGTACTACCGGCTGACTGCGGTACTACCGGAACAAAACTCTCCGGTACTACCGGGCCTGTCCGAACACCAAAAACACAGCTATAACTTTTGCAAATGAACTCCGAATGAGGTGAGACCAACTCCGTTGGAAAGGTACCGACAAGGAGAAGGCTACAAAAAGTGAAAATATTGCATCCCATAAATAGAGTAAAATCACCACACATGGCAAGGTGTGGGACTTTCCTCACGGTTGAACCGGCAATATTTCCGCCACCGAACACGCAACTAGTTTTCCAAGGTAAAACCGTTTTCGATGAACTAGAGCTTGACATGGAGATGAACCAAGCTCTAATTCCTCACCACCATAAAAGCCAAATAAGAACCAAGAAATATGATATGCCAAGTATGCAAAGGTTTGAGCTCTCCACAACGATGCGATCAAGTTACTCACTTGAGAGCCCCTCTTGATAGTACGCCGTCTATCCTAAAACCCGGTCTCCCACTAACACCATGAGACCGGTAAAATAGAAAACCTATCAAGATCATACCTTTGCCTTGCGCATTCCACTTGAGCTCGATGATGACGATCTTGACTCTCTCAAGTTGAAACACCTTTCTTGATTGTGCTTGCTAGCACATGCTTGATGAAGACTTCTCCAAATGCTCCCCCATACTCCATTATGGGAGGGCCTCGCTAAGCTTCGTCTTCATGTTTCCTTTGCAAGTTTCAATCAAATGATATTTTCGAGATGCATCATATTGATCTTGCGCTTCATCTTCTTCTCTTGATATGTATGATGGCTTGGGGTAAAACATGATTGATCACTCAATCTTCTTTTCCAAGCCATACTTGCAATAAGCTCAACTCTTCACATGACCATTCTTCATATAAACCCTTGAGTAGAGCATTGATCATCATGTAATCTACTAGAGTCCAACACATGAACTCCAATCTTTTCCTATGGACAAGATCTACAAGTATATCTCAAAGCAAACATTAGTCCATAAGGATTGTCATTAATTACCAAAACCACGCATGGGGGCAGCCATGCACTTTCAATCTCCCCCATTTTGGTAATTGATGACAATCCCTTTTACGAGGGTTTATATAATGAATTTAAGCAACCATGCAACACAAAGAGCAAGGATGCAAGAGAACCGTAAGAGAACAAACCCATATTCCCTTAAACCCTCTAAATTTCTCCCCCATTGGCATCGATTGCCAAAATGGAAATAAAAACTTAGAAGGCAAATATAGTGAGAGCTCCCCCATAATGTGTGCATTTCTCATAATATGAGTGAAATCAAATGCACATATCCAATGACGAATAGATGGAGGGAGATCAAACTATATAGAGGATCCAAAGATTGCAAAAGAATATCAAATGGAAAGATACTTCAACGAAAGAAACAAGCAATCAAAAGGATCCGGAAAGTGTTCTAAATATCACGAGGGAACTCCCCAAGGTACGTGCACAAATAGGATTTGTATTTCAATATAGTGTGCACAACATGGAATCCTCACTCCCTTCTAGATAAATTTGAACACAAGCTCATGCAAGAGAATGTAAATGATAAAGGAGGCAAAACAACTTTCACCTAATAAAATGTTTTGCAACAAGAGCAAGGAGCGGCAAATATAAGGATGGGTGTGAGATAAAAAAAACATTTTAGGAGACTAATACAAGGATGAGAAGCATCAACATAGTCTTTCAAAAGGAGTTGCACATAGTGCATATTATGTCTTTCCCATACCCACACACCAAAAGGGATATAGCAAATGGCTCCACAAGCTTAGTAAAATGCACCAAGCATAACACATGAAAAAATAAAGCTTGAGCTTTTTAGAAACCACCAAGGAGTCAAAAGCAATAAGAGGTGGTAACTAAAGATTTGGAATATCAATTAAAGATGTACTATTCTCACGTGTATAAGTTTCTAAGTAGACACTAATCACTAAGATATGGGTCTACAAATAAACATGTACACATAAGATAGATACACGGGTAAAGATCATGATATCCAGGAGGAAGTCATAGATACACCAATAAGATCTTTGCTTAAAAGCATAGCACAAAGCCCAATTTTATCTTAAAGGAATATAAATGAACTTCCAACACATACTCATCATAGCATCAAAAATTATCCACAAGGGATAAAGGTTAACAAATGGATGCTCCGAGTAAGATAACAAGTATCCCAAAAGGCAAATGATTTTGAAAATTCCAATATTGACATACCAATTGAAAGGACAATTGAAAGGACAATGATTTTGAAAATTCATCAATGTTGCACATGAGAGACTTTAAGTATAAAGTGCTAGATTGACATAATTGGGATCGATGAATCATAGAAATGAATGTATAGTCCCTTTATATGTAATCATCCCGGCTTACTCACATTTGCAATAAAGACGTTTTGTAAGAACCAAAATAATTGCACAAAGGGAGATTCATGCCAAGATACAACCTACACAAGGTTGAAAGCTAGAAATGTATGCATGAGGTAGATACTTGTTACTGAGATAGCATTGGTGATGTAGAGGATAAACGTTATCGATCATCCAAACTTGGTTCCAATGAACACATGGTGACACCACCTTCCTTGTAAATGAGACAAGCTTCCAATGCATCTCCACATGTACCTAAAACAAATTCAAGTACAAAATGGTACCCAAACTCATTGGGTCCAAAGTAGTTAGAGCAACTACAAAACATAGGGCAAACTCCACATAAATATGTGCATATAGATATGAAATTGAATTTCATGCACATCTTAGCCATTTAGGATTTGATGGAGTTTATCCTATATATTGGATCAATGAAAGTACACATGCCATAAGATATACATATAGTAAGTATGCATGCACAAGACTTTCAAGAACCAAGCGAGATATAATTTAGACAAAACACCAAGTAAACCAACAAAGCACACACAAGTGTGACAAGAAAACAAATTGTCCAAATTATATCAAATACCCAAATCAACACATGATTGAAGAAACCACTTTGAAAAGATACCAATGAAAACAAGATACCAATTGATGAAAAATATCATCAAGGAATAAACCAAACCCTCTACACTTTTCATGATGGCACAAAGTGCCAAGACGAAAAATGTTTGTCTTCCAAAGAGACACGTCATCGGGATCAAATACCAAATGAAGACAACTAATGTTCGAAAGCATATAGGATTGCTCCCCCACGATGTGTGCATTATTTACGATTTTGCATTTGAATCCAAAATGCACACAAATGAGATCATCACTCTCCATATATATATATATATATATATATATATATATATATATATATATATATATATATTATTCAAACACTAGTCATGTTCAAGAAAGGCAAGAAATTGCAATACCAATTTAAAGAACGGTGTTTTACTCAAAGTAGGATAGCTTCCCAAAGAATAGTGCATTATCAAGAAGTATGACATTTGAATGTCAATGCACAAGAATTGGTTCATTGCTTTTCCCAACTCAAGAAAGCACAAAATAAATTTTAAGTAGAGCAATAAAGGATCCAAAAGATACAATGAAGACAAATGAGAGTTAGATCAAAACAAATCCTTGGTAATCAAATAAAGCAATTCAAAGCAAGAGCCAAAGCGAATATGATCAATATATTTACCACTAAAAGATTATCACTTGTCAAGACAAGTAATGTATAGAGATATTTCTCGATGGTGGATTGCAAGGATATATTCAAGATCATATTCACGAAACATAAGCATATGGCAAAGAATAGGAATTAAAAGCCATGCTTAGATAGATATTCTTGATAGATTCACAAATCATGTGATAATGCAAAGCAACTCCAAGGATTAGCTTGAATCAATTGGCTTCCCAAAAAGATATATGAGAACATATTTAGGGAAAGCCATATCAAGAGCATCCTCCACAAACAAGATCCAAAAGAGTGAGAGACAAAGAGCATTTACGTAAATGGGAACTTGTTTGAGCAACATGCCACATAGGAACAAGATAATTAGCAATATCAATTCTAGGTGGCAAAACCTCACATGTTCACATTTTCTAGGCTTGTAATATGCACATAGCTTATTACTCCCCCATAATGTGATAATCCATTTATTTTAAAACAAGAGGCAAACAAAAACAACCAGAGAAATTAATGGACATTATAGAATTTGAATTTCTCATGAGCAAGACATACCACAAAGAGAATAGATAATATTGATATATCAAAACTAAGTGGTATTCCTCATGTACACACATTTTTAGGATTGTGAAGTGCACGAAGCATATCACTCTCCAAAAATGGATAGTCCATTTATCTCTCAAAGAGAGCCAACAAGATAAGATAGCAAATAAAAGCAATAGGGCTCAAAACAAGTGGATGGTGTGCAAACCAAAATACACATACTTGATTTCTCAAGATAAGTAAGTAGAGAGCACAACACACACAAACACTAGCAAGGTACAAAACCTAACACATGCAAGGGTGCAAGCAACTTTCAATGTTTATATGATTTAAATAAAAGTTACCGCAAGGAGGAACATTGGATATGAGATAGAACAATATAATCCATATGAATTGACTTGAGAGAATATAATTGATGAAGATCCCTTAATTCTTCATAGTGTAGCCAAGTCTCCAATGTTCTCCAACAACACCTATTGATCAAGTTTTAGCTTGTTGGTCCCCAACCAAGTTGGGTCCTAAGAGGTTAGTCACAATAGGTTTGGCAACCCAAATGGTTCTTTTCTTGACACCACTTTGAGTACCAACAAATTTGGCAAACACATTGCCAACCTTATCCTTCTGAAGAGAATAAACATCATCAACTATAATGGGGTTGGATAAGGTACCATTTGTGCATGAAGAAGCAAGGTGACCCTTCTCACGGCATAGGTAGCAACATCTACTTCCTCCTCTCTTCTTAGTTGGAGTCTTGAC
Organism: Poa annua; assembly: GCA_026929855.1. Classification (NCBI taxonomy): domain Eukaryota; kingdom Viridiplantae; phylum Streptophyta; class Magnoliopsida; order Poales; family Poaceae; genus Poa; species Poa annua. The sequence goes on from CM049430.1 coordinate 54,284,099, forward strand.
TTGAGGAGGGGTAGCTTGATTCTTCTTGGGAAGAGACCGTTCTTCAACTTGAGGAGCTTGAGTTTGAACTTGAGTCTTCTTCCCTTGTTGTTTCTCACTAAGAGCCTTCTTCTTCAAAGGGCAAGATCTAACATGGTGCCCTTCAACTTTGCACTTGAAGCAAACAATCTTGGCCGAATCCTTGACTTGTTCTTGGCCCTTGTTCTTATTGATAGACTTGGACTTGTTCTTGATATTGGAGTTGAATCCAAGTCCACTCTTATCATTTGGGCGTCTTTGAAATCTCAACATATTGTCAAGTGTAGAATCCCCAAAATGACGCTTTTCCAAGTCTTTCTTCAAAGAAGTGACTTGGGCCTTGAGCTCATTTAATTCCTCTACATGGTTAGTATCAACACAAACACTAGAGGAAATAGAGGCTTCCTTGTTAGAGCAACAAGGCATAGAAAGTAATTCACCACAAGATTTAGCAATAGTATGTGATGTAGAATTAGTAGGACTAGCACATGACAATATAGCATTTAGAGTAGAAGTTGTGCCAATTTCCACATGAGGCTCACAAGATGTTACCTTTGTAGAGATAGCCTCATGAGCTAACTTTAGCCTAGCATGGGATGCTAGAAGATCCTCATTAGAGCTAGAGAGCTTTTCATGACTTTCTTCCAATTTCTCATACTTGCTAGTTAGCAATTCAAGTTGAGCCCTTAGCTCAACATTCTCCTTCAAAATAGATGCTTCACAAGAAGTGGAGTTAGTAGCACAAGCATCATTATCATTAGAAATGGAGGAAGACAATTTTGCAAGCTTATCATTATTAGATAGTTGAGTTTGGAGTTGATCATGAGACTTGATGAGGAGAGAGTGTTCACTTTCTAAAGCCTTGTGAGCTTTGTCAAGTTTCTCTATGTCCTCACTTAGTCTAGCATTGCCAACACCAAATTCGACTTTTTCATTTTTGAGCACTATATTCTTAGCAAGGGCATGATCTCTTTCCTTAATGATTTTAGCAATAATAAGATCATTAGACTCATCAAGGGATTCAAGTTTCTCTTCAAGAGAAAACCTAAGCTCTTCTTCCTCTTCAAGAGAAGCTTTCAAAGAAGCTATGGTGATAGAGTCATCTCTCTCAATTTGACATTTCTCATCAAATTGACTTTCCAAATCCTCAATGAATTCCCTACTCTTAGTAACATAATCAATGATTTCACAAAGAGGTGGGATAGCATTACTACCTTTGGGGAGAGCACCAAGTACCATCTCACCCATCTTGGTTAAGGATTCAAAGTCAAAACCTTCTTCATGAGACTCCTCATCCACATCATCACAATTTGGATTCGAGGTGGGAGATACCTCGGAATCCTTAGCCATAAGGCAAACATGATTAATGGTTGAAGAGGATGAAGAAAAACTTGAAGCACCGTTGAGGTCCATGTCTTGTTCCAACAAATGTTGGGATTCCTCTATATTGTTAGTCATGCAAGAAATAGAGGATATGGAAGTATTGTTTTCATGGCAACAAGACATATGAAGCATATCATCATGAGATTTAGTTAAACAACTATTACATGATATGCAAGGACTATCAACTCTAGCATGTATGACATTTGGAGTGCTAGAAGAGTTTAAGTCCAATAGAACATTGCAATGTGATAGAGAAGATGTATAATCAATAGTAAGTTCCCCATCACCAATGCAATTTCTATCACCACTCACCATATCAATACCTTGTGACGAATCACATGTTGGTGAAGTGGAAGAAGTTGTGAACTCATCACGACCGGAGGTGGAGGGAGAACAATCATCCTCAATAATTTTGGACACTTCATATATATCTTGAAGCTTGGTCCAAACCTCATGTGCATTTCGAAAAGGCATGATTGAAGCAAGAACTACATCGGTCAAAACACATATAAGACCATTAGTAACTTGAGTCTCGAGATGAGAGTTTATCTCATCCTCTAAAGATAATTCTTGGGAATCCTTTGGAGGAGATAAACTCACATCTACAATCCTCTTAATATAATTTGGACCCATGGCCCTAAAAAGATTAAGCATGCGAATTTTCCAAACATCATAATTTGTGCCATCGAATATAAAAGTGGGATCGTGCACTAATTCCCTAAACGACATCTTTTACTCTCTAGGCGGTTAAGCCCAAAAAGAGAGCCCAGGCTCTGATACCAATTGAAAGGACAATGATGTCGCCTAGAGGGGGGGGTGAATAGGCGGTTTAAAACTTTTCCGGTTTAGGCTTGATAATTGCGGAATAAAACTAGATGTTTAAATTAACAAGCCGACAACCTAAATAAACTAGGCTCACCTATGTGCACCAACAACTTATGCTAAGCAAGACAAACAACAAGGTGATAGCAATATAGAATACTTCAAGCACGAAGGCTATCACAATGTAAAGTGCATAAGTAAAAGCTCGGGTATAGAAATAACCGAAGCACGCGGAGACGAGGATGTATTTCCGAGTTCCTCCTTGTTAAGGGAGTACGTCTCGTTGGAGAGGTGTGAACCGACACAACGGTTCAACAACCACAAAGGTTTCACCTTCTTCTCCGATGAACCGCACCACAAAGGCTTGGTTCACCTTCCACTATCGGAATTCCTTCGAGGCGGAATCCGGAGCCTTTCAACAACAATCCGGGGCACAACCCACAATGGGATTGGGGGCTCCCGAACGGCCTCCAACAACAATCCGGGGCACAACCCACAATGGGATTGGGGGCTCCCGAACGGCTTCAAGTGACCACACAAGGGTCCAACCACCACAAAGGCGTCTAGGGTCCAAGGACCCAAGAGTAACAAGTTCACAAGTTTTCAACTTCCACGAATCCTCGTGGAGAGCACACCGATGCACCAAATGCAAAAGGCAAGAGCACAAGTGCTCAAATCCTTCACTCTCAAATTCCAACAAAGCAACAAATGCTTATGGGGGAATAAGAGAGGAAGAACAAAGAGGAGATGCACCAAGAACTCCAAGATCAAGATCTACAAGGTTTCCCTCACATAGAGGAGAAATCGATCGGTGGAAACGTAGATCAAGATCACCTCTCACTTTCCCTCAAATATTAGCAAGAACCATGGGAGGGATTGAGAGGAAGAGCAAGCTTTACAAAGGGCAACAATGGAGGAGAGAGAGGAGAAAGACTTGCTCTAGAGCTAGTCAACCATTGGGGAAGAAGGCCCCTTTTATAGTCTAGCACAAATATCTGGCCGTTGCAACAGCATCTTCTTCCGCAAGGGCGGTAGTACCGGCCTAAAGCCCGGTAGTACCGGCCCTGCGGTACCTTCGTCAACGCAGAAAACCGAGCGCGCGGTACTACCGGGGAAAAATACCCCGGTACTACCGGGCCCAAGTGCTGGGCTCCAACCCCGGTACTACCGGGGCCATCCGTGCCAAAACGCCCGAAAAACCAACTTCAGAGAGTAGTACCGCAGAGAGCCCGGTACTACCGCAGCGAGCCCGGTACTACCGGCTGACTGCGGTACTACCGGAACAAAACTCTCCGGTACTACCGGGCCTGTCCGAACACCAAAAACACAGCTATAACTTTTGCAAATGAACTCCGAATGAGGTGAGACCAACTCCGTTGGAAAGGTACCGACAAGGAGAAGGCTACAAAAAGTGAAAATATTGCATCCCATAAATAGAGTAAAATCACCACACATGGCAAGGTGTGGGACTTTCCTCACGGTTGAACCGGCAATATTTCCGCCACCGAACACGCAACTAGTTTTCCAAGGTAAAACCGTTTTCGATGAACTAGAGCTTGACATGGAGATGAACCAAGCTCTAATTCCTCACCACCATAAAAGCCAAATAAGAACCAAGAAATATGATATGCCAAGTATGCAAAGGTTTGAGCTCTCCACAACGATGCGATCAAGTTACTCACTTGAGAGCCCCTCTTGATAGTACGCCGTCTATCCTAAAACCCGGTCTCCCACTAACACCATGAGACCGGTAAAATAGAAAACCTATCAAGATCATACCTTTGCCTTGCGCATTCCACTTGAGCTCGATGATGACGATCTTGACTCTCTCAAGTTGAAACACCTTTCTTGATTGTGCTTGCTAGCACATGCTTGATGAAGACTTCTCCAAATGCTCCCCCATACTCCATTATGGGAGGGCCTCGCTAAGCTTCGTCTTCATGTTTCCTTTGCAAGTTTCAATCAAATGATATTTTCGAGATGCATCATATTGATCTTGCGCTTCATCTTCTTCTCTTGATATGTATGATGGCTTGGGGTAAAACATGATTGATCACTCAATCTTCTTTTCCAAGCCATACTTGCAATAAGCTCAACTCTTCACATGACCATTCTTCATATAAACCCTTGAGTAGAGCATTGATCATCATGTAATCTACTAGAGTCCAACACATGAACTCCAATCTTTTCCTATGGACAAGATCTACAAGTATATCTCAAAGCAAACATTAGTCCATAAGGATTGTCATTAATTACCAAAACCACGCATGGGGGCAGCCATGCACTTTCAATATCATCTTGAATAAGCACTCTAATGGCTTAGTCTTGATGTGTAGAAATATTTAGAGAAAATACTAAGTCATTTGTTCAAGATGATCAACAATTATTATCAACTCTTTGTAAATTGGACATTCACTATAGTGAGAGAGACAGACACCCGGCCAGCCACTTAATTTGTGGAACAGGTCTCATGTACGTGGACATGTAAGGTTTGTTTCCAGGCCGCTTCATCCCACTATGCCGCTAGGATCCAACAACTTCAAGATGATAGCATCATGATCAAAATTTGTTTAAGTCAAATGTGAAAGACAAGATTAGAAAAGAGGGAAAGGATAGAAGAAAGATGTAGTTGTCCTCCAGGCTTCATCTCCAGACTTGTAACTTTCTTCTGAATGATGTCTTGATTGAGTTCTTGGTAGTCTTGATGAATCTTCAGACTTGATGATTCTTGTATCCTCGAGGCTGGTCTTGGATTTACTTAGTCTTCATGAAGTCTCAGAGGAGAAGAAAGACAGAGAGAAAGACTTAGAGAATAAAAGGGGGTTGGCCTTCTTGAACTTCTTCTCACTTTTCTTCCAAGTGCTTGACATCTTTGGGATGCTTCCAGAGTCTGTTTTCTTCTAAGTCCTTCATGAACTTCTTCTAGATTTTCTTCTAAGTGCTTCTTCTCCTTGAAGATACTTCTGAAGTCTTGTTTTGGCTAAGTCCTTCAATGGCCTTCTAGCTCCATCTTGAAAATTACTAAGTGTCTAAGTGTAGCACTTCACAAAAATGCTAAGTTGAAATTATTTCTAACTTAGAGAAAACTAATGAAGAGGGGTTTTCCTATGAGAATTATATCTACAAAATAAAATATGCTATGAATGAAATGAAATTTTTAATCACAAGAAACATAAAAATAACTTTTGTGATTTCTTTATAAATATGCATGAATTTATAAATGCAATTTAATGAATTTTTAATTTTGGAAAATATAATAAAAGGAATAATTATAAGATTAAAGTTTTCTATGATTAAATTTTTATAATATAATTTTATAAATAGTGTTAATAGACAGGGGTATTTTAATTAAATTTATAGAAATTCACTTTAATCAAAAATAATATTTTTATTAATAGTTATGTTGAAAATAGTCAAACCATTCAAATTAAATATATAACTACGAATTCATTCAAAAATTACTCAAAAATATTGTATAGCAGTAGCATTAATTTACAAATATTCTAAAGTTTCTAAAACAATTTTATTTGCAATTTTTGGATTTATAGGTTTAAAGTTATTACAAATATACTCAAATTCACCATTTGAAATTTGAATATTTTATACTAAGTCAAATTTGAATTTTGGACGATCTAAAATAATCTACATGTCAAGAGCTTTCCAAATATATAAAGTTTGTTAAATTTGGATAAGTGGTTAAAAAGTTATGAAGGTTTGAATCTGCAGGGGCTTTTCTGCAAAAATGCCAGATCTGATGACTGGGCGCTGACTGGATCTGACGTGGCTGCTGACTAGATGCTGACTGTGCACGCTGACGTGGATAAGTGAAGCGATCTGGATCGTCAGATCCAGATCCAACGGATCAAAACAGATACTGATTCGAATTAAATAGATCTAATCTTAGCCATTGATCGCAGATCGGACGGCGGAGAGGCGTTGACCTTACCGGGCGGCGCAGCTCGCCGGAGTTGGAGCGGACGACGGCGCCGGCGGCTCGGGCGTGGACGCTCCAGTCGCCCTAGAGCTTCCCCGGACGCGCGAAGACCTCGAAAGTGCGCGTACTGATGCGGTGGAGACGAGGGTCGCGGCGGTGTAGCGCGACGCTCCTTCTACGACGACCTCGGTGGCGAATCCGTGCGGGGCGTCGGTGTGTTCTCCGTCGTGCTTGTCCTCCGCAAAAATCTGCAGGAGAAGATCGCCCGAAGGCCTCAGGGGACGCGTACGGGAGCGGGGTAGAAGAGGGGAGGGTCTCGGTCGCAAGGAGGGGCTTAACTCACCGGGAGTTGAAGAAAAACGCGGCGGCGGCAATGGCTACTCCGGCGATGAAATTGGACGGCCTGGCGGCGTGTTAGATGCTAGGGTTTGGGGCAAAAGGAAGACGGAGTCGTGGGGTTTATATATGCCGAAGGGGGAAAACAAATCCGCGACAATCTCGCTCGATTTTGGAAGGAGATCGCCGGCGGAAATCTCGGCTGGAGGTTGAAGAAGATCGGCAGACGTCAGCATGACGTCACAGGTATTTTCTTTTTCTTTTCTGATTTTTTTCTATTTTATTTATATCTTTTGATTTATAACTCCAAATGATGTCAAATAAATTTCTAAAAATTTGTTATATTATTATATTTGTGTTAAACCAGTTGTGGGCATGTTTTGAAAAATAATATTTTGAAATATTGATTAAATACAAATTTGACACTTAAAGTCAAATTTGAATTTCTATCTTAATTAAATTTTCTTTTTGGATAAATAAAATTTGTAAACTACCCACATTCCAATATGTTTGAATTTAAGTTATTTAAACTTGTTTTGCTGAAATCATTCATCTTTATTTTGGCATAATATTAAAGAACTAAATATAAATAATGTTTAGGAAATGTGAAATATAAGGTATTCATTTTTAATTGGAAATAATTTGTGCACCATTATATTTTATATTATGATAATTCATTTGACAACTTCATAACAACTTTGGAAAAGATTTTTGTTTTAATTCTATTCTTATTTAGAAGATATTAATCATTTCATGCTTTTAAAAAAATTGAAATTCATTTAAGCAAATGAAATGTTTATTTGGCTAATTCATTAATTTAAAATCTATGAAGTTTATAGTTGTAAATTACAGAATTGAAATTTTAACACCAAGTTTTGAACTTAGTTGAGAGAATGAAAACCATTTGGCAACTAACACCATTTTTAAATAATTTGTGAATTTAGGAATAGATATGGCTAAGTGGTTGAAATCAATTACTTATAAGTAAACTATTTACTTAAATAAAATGGATTGTAGTTTGTAAAATATTTGTCAAATTACATTTTAAGGTGTTTGAAATAAAGTGGATAATAAAATGTTTAAACTGTGACATTTGAAATTTTAAACTCTTTCAATAAGTTTGGAGTCTTTCATAGTTGGTTTCCTTATGCATTTAATATTTTATTTTAATAAAAGGAAAAGTTTTAAATTTTAGTGATTTTTGAATATTATAAAATGTTGGGATGTTACAGAATGTTATATATGTTGGTGTTGCCAACATTGCTGCTCTCTACTCTGACACATATTTGGACAAGGCAATCCCAAGAACCTCTATTCTCAGTGGAATGGGTTGGTTGAGAGAGACATTGGCAACTCCGGGAGAAACCTATAGGATGTTGCGTGTGAATAACCATACCTTTTTTGATCTTCACGACTTGTTGGTGAGCAAATACAATCTAACCACATCCTTTGATTTGAGTAGTCACGAGGCACTTGCAATTTTTCTATGGACTGTTGGAGGCTGTGAGTCAAACCGGAAAACACAAAATAGGTTCAAGCACTCAGGTGAGACCATAAGTAGGAAGTTTACTGAAGTTCTTCGTTGTGTCGTTAAGATGGCAACTCATTACTTGAAGCCAAAGGACCCAAACTTCCGCGCTCTTCATAAAAGGATTAGATCTGATAGACGAGCTTATCCACACCTGAAGGATTGCATTGGTGCATTAGATGGTACTCACATTCGAGCATCAATCGCTGGTGAAAAGTCAATAAGATACATTGGACGAACAGGCATTCCATCTCAGAATGTATTGGCGATATGTGATTTTGATATGCGCTTTATATACGCATCTATTGGGCAGCCGGGTGCTATGCATGATACAAGTGTGTTATATCATGCCATGCGAGCAGACCATACTATCTTTCCACATCCTCCAAAGGGTAAATCCATTACACCAAATTATGATAATTTATAGATCTCATTTTCACTTGAACATAATTATTTTTTGTCATCTATTTCAGGAAAGTATTATTGGTTGATGCCGGTTATCCTAACCGAACAGGGTACCTTGCTCCTTACAAGGGTGAAAGGTACCATGTCCCCGATTTCCAAAGAGGTGTGGAACCCATCACTCCAACGGAAAAGTTCAATAAAGTGCACTCATCGGTGCGTAATGTGATCGAGAGAGCTTTTGGTGTACTCAAAATGAAGTGGCGGATATTGCTTAAGATGCCCAGCTACTCAATGGAGAAGCAAAAAATGATCGTAGCCGCTTGCATGGTGCTTGATCGACATTTCCAGAGGTGCGATCGAGACCCGGATTATGTGTCAACTATTCCATCGAGGTACAGAAAGTATGCAATTTCACAGAGCGCATCTGAAGAGAACGAGATGACTATGGATGTCTTCCGCAACAGTCTCGCGACGGGTATTGCTGCTTCATGGTGATATTTATGCATGTTTTTTAGTTTAGGAGAAAGTCTACCGATTTAGCAGAACTCGGATATGTCGTATTTTGTGTCGAGAACTTAACTTTTGTCTTAAGAAGTTTACGTTTATGCATTGAAAATAGCTATCACTAGTTTGTACTTCTTATAACATTGCTAACGCCTCACGTTGTGATGCAAATCACAAAAAAATGTCACGATCAAACAAAAAATGGCAGCCGGCCTCCTCACGTTCAATCACATGTCACGTTAATTCATGGAGAGAAAATGATGGTTTTATACTGAGCGTGAGACTCACGATGTTGCAGTGTCAAATCGGTAGTAAAAAATAAACGAGAAAACAAAATATAAGGGTACTCCGTATTTTTCTCCTCCAAATCCGAATCTGAAGCTAGTTTTAGTGTACCAAACACTTTTTCCTGCTCTAGAGTTGGTGAGGTGGAGTGGAGTTTGGAGGTGGAGTGAATTTACGTGAAGCAGAGCTCTCCCAAACACAGTCTAAACTTAGCTCCTACTCCACTCGCATGGGCTGTCACTAAATTGGGCTTTAAGATTTCAGAATTATCTATTGGGCTGTCCCACTAATGGGCTCTAAATTCTAACAATCCTCCACCAGATCACAAATCCCATTTAGAGATGTTTACCAGACCTTGAGTCTTGTTTATATACCAGTGTTTCAGCAAAGACTGTTAAGTTAAACTTCCGCCTAGAATCTTGAGCTACGTGTATCGATAACTTGAACAATGGATGAACCTTGAATTGCAAGTTTGGTGCTTATATATTTCACACGAAATCATAACTGGTACTTGGCTGCCAGTAGCCTACCCCACGGGTATAGCATATGCGTCATACTACCTATTCTCTTTATGAGTTTACTAGAGATCACACAAATCTCATAAATTGCGACGTTTAACAATTTGACTCATATAGGTGTATCCTTTCAAGAATGCTCAGTAGAACAACATCTTTGCTATGAATAGACAATATAAACACATGCATCTTCACATAGAGAGGGTTAGGTAATAACTCTACTCTGTCACACCACTAGCTTATTTTTCCCAGGTCCTAATTCATGGGATCTCCGATCACATAGGTTGGGTTACCACTATGGAGTAACGCTCACGGGTCTCAACCCCATCTCCCTCGATGCACTTTCTATCACATTACGTGATAGTTCCTTTGTAAAGGGATATGCCAGGTTTTTGTCTGTTTGAATATACGAAACAGATTTTACTCCGGAGTTTCTCAATTTCCTGAGAGACTTCAAACGTCTTTTAACATGTCTTGATGACTTCACATTATTCTTAGCACTGTTCACTTTGACAATAATCGTTTGGTTGTCACAGTTTATAATGATGACCGGTAATGGTTGTTCAACCACCGGCAAGTCCATCAAGAGCTCACGCAGTCATTCTGTCTCAACAGAAGCTTTATCTAAAGCAGTAAGTTATGATTCTATGGTTGACCTCGTCAATATGGTATGTTTGCAAGACCTCCATGATACTACGCCACCACCAAGAATAAACACATATCCACTTGTGGCGTAGAGCTCATCAACATCTGAGATCTAGTTCGAATCACAATATTCCTCAAGCACCGCATGGTGCCCTGAATAGTGAATCCCATAGCTCATTGTACCGTTCACATAGCGCATGACCCTTTCAAGTGCATGCCAATGATCAGTACCCGGGTTAGACATGAACCTGCTCAATTTGCTCACAGCAAAAGAGATATCAGGTCTCGTTGCGCTCGCAAGGTACATGAGTGAACCGATCAATTGAGAGTATCTTAATTGATCTATCATCTCTTTCTTGTTCTTTCTGAGTGTCACGCTGGGATCATAGGGTGTTGGAGAAGGCTCACAGTCTATAAAGCCGAATCGGCTCAAGACCTTCTCAACATAGTGTGATTGCGTCAACGTAATCACACTCTCATCCCTAACATCTTGATGTTCAGAATCACATCAGCTTGTCCCAGATCTTTCATATCAAAGCTCTTTGAAAAAAAAATACTTGACCTCATTTATCACTATCATGCTTGTACCAAAAATTAGTATGTCGTCAACATACAAGCATAATATGACACTATCACCCCCACCATGGCGATAATACACACACCTATCAGCCTCATTAATGGCAAAGTCTGCAGACGTTAAATGTCTGTCAAACTTCTCATGCTTCAGCCCATACAAAGATTTTAACAATTTGCACACCTTTCTCTCTTCACCTTTTACTACAAACCCATCAGGCTGATCCATATAGATTTCCTCTTCCAACTCTCCGTTAAGTAAAGACGTTTTTTTTACGTTCATTTGATGAACGATCAGACCATAGGAGGCAGCCAGGGAAAGTAGCACACGAATGGTGGTAAGTCTAGCGACAGGTGAATAGGTGTCAAACTAATATTCGCCTTCACGCTGGGTGTAGCCCTTGGCTACAAGCCGTGCCTTGTACTTCTCAATAGAACCATCAGGCCTTAGCTTTTTCTTGAACACCCACTTACAACCCACAGATTTGCAACCGTAGGGTCATTCAGATAATTGCCAAGTTCCATTAGAAAGAATCGAGTCCATCTCATTATGGACAGCTTCTTTCCAGTCATCCGCATCAGGAGATGCAAATAGCTCTACAATGGACGTGGGAGTATTGTCTACAAGGTACACAATGAAATCATCACCAAAGGATTTTTCAGTCCTCTGTCTCTTGCTCCTTTTGGGAGCTTCATTGTCATCCTTCTCAAGGACTTCCTCAACATGTGGTTGTTCAGAATTATCAGCAGATGTACTAGATTCAGCAAATATCTAAGAAGAAATCCTAGCAGTGCTATGCATATCCTTCATAGGAAACATGTTTTCAAAAAATGTTGCATCACGAGATTCCATAATACTATCAACATGCATATCAGGTACCTCAGATTTAACTACTAAAAATCTATAGCCGATGCTTTGATGAGCATAACCCAGAAAGACACAATCCACTGTCTCTTTGGTCCGAGTTTACGTTTCTTAGGTATTGGAACATTGAATTTCGCCAAGCACCCCCAAGTGCGTAAATAAGAAAGTGATGGTTTTCTCCCATACCACTCCTCGTAACGGGTCTTCTCTTTATTCTTGTTAGGAACTCTATTTAGGACATGACACGAAGTCAATAAGGCCTCCCCCCACCATGCCTTAGATAAACCAATAGTGTCCAACATGGCGTTTACCAAGTCGGTCAGCGTGCGGTTTTTCCTCTCGACAACCCCGTTTTCTTGGGGAGAATAGGAAGGCGTCCTCTCATGAATAATACCATGTTCCTCACAGAATACATCAAATATTTTGGAGAAATACTTGCCACCACGATCCGACCTGAGGCGTTTGATCTTTCTCTCTAGTTGATTTTCTACTTCGTCTTTGTAAGTTTTAAAGTAGTCTAAAGCTTCATCTTTAGTTTGCAACAAATATATATAACATAACCTAGTAGCATCATCAATTAAAGTCATGAAATATTTCTTTCCACCTTTTGTCAACACGCCATTCATCTCACACAGATCGAAATGTACGAGTTCCAGCGGTGCTAAGTGTCTCTCCTCGACTGCCTTGTGAGGCTTTCGAGGTTGCTTTGATTGCACACAATTATGGCACTTGGAACCTTTCGCAATAGTGAAATTCAGAATTAAACTCATACTGGCAACTGAGACATCAAACCAAAATTAATGTGACATAAACGAAAATGTCAAACACTGGTATCATCAGAAACACCGCCACAAATATGGTTTACTGATTTCTTACAGAAATCTGAAAGTGAAAAGCGGAACAAGCCTCCACACTCATAACCTATACCAATATAGTGTCCAAACTTTGACACTACAACTTTATTGGACTCCAAGACTAACTTAAACCCATCTCTGCATAGAAGGGAACCGCTAACGAGATTCTTGTTCATAGTAGGGACATGTTGCACGTTCCCCAACTGCACGATCTTCCCCGAAGTAAATTTCAGATCTACCGTGCCAACACCACGAACAGTAGCATGTGATCCATTCCCCATTAGGACGGAAGAATCCCGAGCGAACTGATAAGAAGTGAACATAGAGATGTCAGCGCACACATGAACATTAACACCCGAATTAATCCATCAACATGGAGATTAAATATTGAAAGTGCAAATGGTAAATTACCATACCCATCAGTATTGCTAGCGGTCACGACGTTCGCATTCTTGGCCTTCTTCCCTTTCTTGTCTTCACGATCTGCGCAGTCCACAGAGAAGTGGCCCAGCTCTCCACAGGTATAGCAACCTAGCTCAGATTTGTTCAACGTCTTCTTCTTCTTGAAGGAATTAGTCTTGACTGGCACATTGAAAGCAGACTTGTACTTTCCTTTGTTCTTACCGTGGTTATGGTTCTTCTACACCATGTTGGCGTTAAACTGACCTTCACCACCTCTCTCAGCGGTGTCCTTTGCCCGATCTTTCTCCTCAACATCAAGAGACCCTATCGGTTTTCAACCGATATCTCATGTCTCTTGTGTTTGAGAGTTGTGGCGAAGTTCCTCCACGATGAGGGAAACTTTGCAATAATCATCCAGCCACAAACTTGTCAGGTAAGACACACTTAGCGTCCTCAAACTCCTTAGCAATGTAGTGTATCTCATGAGCCTGTTCGATTACAGAACTGTTGTTAACCATCTTGTAATCATGGAATCTCTCCATGATGTACAATTCACTGCCAGCATCTACTACGCCAAACTTCTCGTTTAGTGCCTCCTAGAGCTCTTTGCCGTCCTTGATGTACATGTACACATCAAACAGCTTGTTGCTAAGAGTACTCAGAACGAGTCCCACAAAGGCAGTATTGGTTTCATTGAACTTGTTCTGAACCTCGTTAGATATAGTTCCTTTAGGTAAACCCTCGCTTGCCTCTTTCAGAGATTGCAACCACAACGTGGTCTTATACTGCCATCTCTTAAAGCCCTCACTGGTAAACTTATCCGGCCTCAGCGAATCAGACAGATGTCCCATGTTTAACTCAGCAAATTGCCTATAACACAAATAAGGTTTTTGGATTGTTGGATTATTAGGCACAATTTCCATGATTAATTGCAGTATATTAAACATTACTACAACAGCTACTACCATGTTAATCTCGCAAATACTAGAAGTATTAATTAACACGAACAACAACAATGCATCTACTAACAGAGACATACTAAACCGGCATATCGGCACGTGATGAACGTACCGAACAAGTTTAGACGAAGTAGTTGTAGTAGTTGAATTAGTTGTAGCAGTTGTTGCAGCAGCAGCGACGGCAGCAGCCTCTTGAAGACGATGGCGACATTGAAGACGAGCGGCCCGTGAATCCGACGAGCGTACAGGAGTGCTTCCCAAAAACCTTATTCGCCCTCTCCTGACAGGATCACAAGTGCACGCCGGCGCTCGGGATGGAGTAGACTATGGTGGCGGCGCAAGGCACGAGATTGGCAAAACCTAGATTGGTCCGGGTGTATTGCAGCGCAGGAAGTGTCGAGCATTATATAGCGCAGCTCTTCGGAAACCCCAACGGGTACGAAGTGGGTCAAGCCCACGTCACACACGTTTAGGTCGATTGGTAACCCACGATCCGGGAACGACCCGAACTGGTTAACCACGACGCATCCGTCGATACCGTTTTCCTGTACTGAAAAAATAATCTCGGCTCGGCGCGATTCCCGTGGCGTGGCGCGCCACATCGTGATGAGACGGGCGGGCAGGCGGCGTGTGCGTACGAGCGACGGAGAAGGAGCGCGTGAGAGAGTCTCATGTTCTCACAAACTTACCAAGTAGCACCACACTCCACTATATAATCTAGTGCTACTCCTCCTCCACTATCAGTATGGGACTAAACTTAGCTCCCACTCCACTCAAATGTGCTGCCACTAAATTGGGATTTGAGATTTCATAATTGTTTATTGGGCTGTCCCACTAATGGGCTCAAAATTCTAACACTAAGCAGATAAGTAGAACAGGTAGTGTAACATGAAAATGGTTTATTTGAAGCCAATTCGGTAGGACTTCATCGGGACACAATAAGAACAACATCAAATTCTTCACGCTGAAGCAATGTTATGAACACAAGCTCAAAAAACACGGCTAGTAAAAATCGTTTCCAGTTGCCCAGTATTTTTCTGACAAATATACAAGCGCCCCATGAACTAAAACATTAGAAAGAGGAATGTTACTGCTATGCTAAATATTATACATTTCTTAGGCAGGATACTGAAAAAGCACTAGTCGTTACAGTTATGAAAATGAATATGCTCCTAGAATGACTAGTAACAGAACCGGCAACAATTCACAAGTCAGCCATCAGAGATCTTGTTGATTCAAGCTCTGGTCCAAAGGAATACCTTACCCCCGGAGCTTGCACAAGCAAGATGGCCAACCTTATACGGGTGTGCAGAAAACCTGCAAGGGATGGCTGTCATGTGTTCACTCTCAAGGCACGCACTGTTTGAAGATGAGAGGCCACTGTCACTGCTACCAACTGAAATAATATCTATTGCCCTCGTCATGTTTCCAATAAATAGGTCGGCATCATTCCAACCCCAGATTGCCCTGCAACAGTTAAATTGGTTTGATGAAATTTGCATGAAGAAATATTCGTCTAAGGTCATGAAGTTAGCCACTAGGTGAAAAAGCTGTCATACTTGAATGTAGAAAGCCATCTGCCTGTCTGGTTATTATGCTTGATAATGTGCGAGCTATCAAAGTCTTCCCAGTGAAAAACCCGGACAGTATCTTCAAGGCTGGTCAGTGGACAGAACAGGAATAAGGCCATTTGTAAAAAAAAAAAGAACTGTGAAACATTAGAGTGACATATCCAATGCTAGTTTGTAGAATTAAGTTGGTAACAACACAAAAG
Organism: Poa annua; assembly: GCA_026929855.1. Lineage (NCBI taxonomy): Eukaryota > Viridiplantae > Streptophyta > Magnoliopsida > Poales > Poaceae > Poa > Poa annua. Next base: position 54,299,901 of record CM049430.1, read on the forward strand.
CTGCATGGGATCGGATAAGATCTTTTGTCTGAAACAATAATCTCAATTAGACCTTATCATTATAAACCATTAAATAAGTGTGCTATTCAAATCAGTGTACTGTGGCAGACAGGGGATGACCAGCTGTTTTAATCATCCTCATGGATTAAGGACTGTATATACTAGGGGGGCTTTTTAATCTTTCTACCTCTTGCTTAGCGAAAAAGATAACAATGCCTGCTTATACAGGGTGCAGGAACCTAAAAGAGATCTGAAACTCACATCAGCCATTCCAGGTTACATTATTGTCTGGAAAGAAGTCCACTTTTGCCCCTGAACTTTCATTCAAGTCCATATTTGGTTGTAAAACTTCCGAACAGTTCAGAACTGAACCCTGGACTTTTGAACCATTTAATTTTGGATCATGTGCTGATTTCAAAATGGTTTTTGCTGATGTGGTGGTGGGTTTTGCCAACTTGGTAGTGATTTCCTCTGTCAAAAACACTTAGTATTGAGGGCTTGTTTGATTCATAGGATTAGAAAAGTGTAGGAATAGGAAAATTATAGGATTGATATGGCATGTCTAGTTGAATCCTATGCGAAGAGAAAGTTTGTTTGATTGGCAAAGGAATTTTTCCAAGAGGTTGGAGCTCATGTTATTTTCCTATGGTGTTTGTACTACAAGATTCCTATAGGATTTTTTCCTATGGGATATGATCCTATGAATCAAATGGTGTCAAAGGGAAAATTCCTATAGGATTTCAATCCTACACTAATCCTTTGAGAATCCTATGAATCAAAGGAGCCCTGATCAATATGAGCTGATATGGACTCCAACTAGTTTCTTGATATTTTGTCAAACCCACTGATGTCGCTCCTCAACGAGCTCCTGTAAAGAGTGGTGAAGCTATGTGCAGACTGATGTCAAGCAACATAACAGAAATTGGCAAATAAACTCCAGAAATTTTAAAGCGTATGACTTTACATGGATATTATATTATGTGTACAGTTTAAGCTTTTTGACATCACAGGCTACCATTGCAAGCAGTGCCACTGCCTGCAGATACAACTTCGCCGGAATGGTTGGACCTCACAGGGAGTTGTGGAGGGGGAGGCCACATCATCCAAACATATACCTCATATCCACATGTCAACTACTTCAGTAAACCGGCTTCACGCGGATGCCAATTCAGCGAAAATCGTTTCAAAGTTGAGGACCAAATGCAGACCTTATTAAATGTTCAGGGGCTAAAAGTGGACATCCTGCTTGACGCTTATCTTAGCCAGCTTCCATTGTGAGTACAGAAATGTTCCAGGTCAAGAAAAAAGTAGAGATCTGTTACTACCCTAATGCAACACTCTATTCTATGTGTCGATCAAATCACTCAGATAATTATATAATTTATCTTACATCATACCTTAAGAAAAAAACATACCAATCGTATGTCAGCAAGTAACTACTCACTCGTTCCATATTAGATGACTTCATTTTGTGCTATAAGTCTAGATACATCCACTTTTTGACAAAATGAAGTCATCTAATATGGAACGGAGGGAGTAATATATTTGAGTGCTAGTTAAAGGGAGGATTTTGACTAAATTACAGTGAATATGGAGCCAAGAAATTAAACTGCAATAAGCTGCCTTGAGAATTTATTAACAACAGGTAGTAGCGGTATAACTTCTGATATTTTGGTACAAGGAAAAAGAACTACCATCATGCTATCAGTCATCAGTCTCTTTGCTAACTGTCAAGAGCTGTATACAACACAAAATGACATGATGTTTAGGCCTGAAGCTAGGTACTCCGTACTCCCTCCGTTCCACAATATAAGATGTTGTACATGCTGTCTAGATTCATACCAAACTAAGTGTACACATACACTAAAATGTGTCTAGATACAACTGGAAAAAGGCTAAAACATCTTATATTGTGGAACGGAGGGAGTACTACTTATGTTAAGAAAACAAAATAGCAAATTTATTTTCCTGTTAGTGCATTAACATGAATTCTTTGTGATGTCTTTCTATTGGTATTAACTTCATCCAATTCAACTTTGTTTACTTGTGTAGTAACGTCTGCTTGGATGCATTTGATACTCAACATCAAAACAAGGATTGAAATTAACTTTCTAATACCCTTCTGACATGGAAAGTGCACTCAATCACTTGGTAGTTTTATCTACAATTTAATATATTTTTTTTTGAAACTTTATGACAGTAAGGGAAAGCCCCCCTACTGCCTCCACATCACCATATATTAGAAGAGAGCAGTATAGTTACATAATTACAATGAAAGGTGGCTGATTGGCCATCCTGAGAAGGGGAGGAGCTATAATAGAGTTACAAGAGGGAGCAAAGGTATACAATGAAAGGGTGCAGTTCAGTCTTGGTCCTATGAACCAGAAGGGAGAATTCTGTGGTAAAACGTTTGTTCCAGGAATTAGTGCTTGGAGTTATATTGTTGAAGACCAGATCATTTCTTTCTTTCCAAATCCCCCAAGCAGCAGTCATGAAGGTTTCCATAAACATAGGTTTGTGATAGGTTTGTCTTGTAGATGATATAAGTTCCAATCTGTGATCATTTTGGCCCCAATTAATCTGCAGCTTTGTCCAACAGCGTGCAGCAAAGGTGCATTTGAAGAATAAGTGTTCAACAGTTTCCTCAATATTGGCTTGGCACATTGGGCAAGAGTATGTGCCCTGGATAATTAAATTTTTTCTTCGAAGCATGTTTCTAGTATTCAACCGATCAGCAAAGAGAAGCCAGCAGAAGAACTTAATCTTGGGAGTGCTCTTGGATTTCCAAATCCACTTGAAAGCATCATGTGAGATCACATTTCTGAAGTAGAACTGATAGTAATCGCTTGAGGTAAATCTGGATCCCCATGGGTAAGTCCATTGGTCCGGCTCACTCTGGCTTAAGGTCAAATCTCTAGAATTGTGTTGCAAACCACGAAGTTCTGCTAAAGCTTCAGGTGATAGCGGTAAATGGAAGTTTTCTTCAAGAGTTGTAGCAGTCAGGAATTTGGCCACGGAGGTATCTTCATCCTTACAAAAGGAGTAAGCTCGCGGATATTTATCCAAAATTGGCTCATCCAACCAGACATCTTTCCAAAGCAAAACCGATTGCCCACAGGATACAGTACAATTTGAAACACCTCTGAAAATTGGGCTCAGCTTGAAAACACTTCTCCACCAGAATGATCCACATGGGTCCATTGAGTGTGGGACCTTATCAGTGTAGTAGGCCTTCCAGATTAAAGTCACCCAAGGTGTATCAACTTTATTGTAGAACTTGTCCAGATATTTGAGTAGAAGAGCTTCATTCTGAACCTTGAGATTGAGCACCCCAAGGCCACCTTTCTTTTTTGGCATACATACTCTGTCCCATGCAACTAAATAATTCGTTTTAACTCCATGCTCAGTTTTTTTGTCCCAGAGGCAGTGCTTCCTTATTTTTTCAATATGTTCCAGAATTTTAGGATGTATTTGAAGGGAGCACATTGAGAACATGGCAATCGAAGTGAGCAGGGAATTAATCACTGTCACTCTTCCACTGTATTGCATCATCATGAAATTAGCAGTCATCCTTCTCTCTATTCTATCAACCAGTGGCATCATTTCTTGAAGTGAGGGCTTGGTTGTTCCCAGGGGGAGCCCAAGGTAGGTGAAAGGCATTTTGCCAATTGTGCATCCCAGAAGTTGTGCAATGGCTTGAGTTCTGCCTGGATCCATGTTAATAGGAATGAGGAGAGATTTGCTATAGTTAATAAGCAATCCAGTTGAAGCAGCATACTTTCGTAGGATATCTTGCATGACAACCAGTTGAGCATCACATGCTTTCATAATAATAAGAGTGTCATCAGCATATTGGACAACAGGAAAATCCATATCAGGGTCTGGGGAAAAAGGGGCCTGCAGCATTTGTTCTCTGAAATGTTTATTAATGGCACTCTGTAACAGGTCAGCCGCCAGAACAAAAATAAGAGGTGATAAAGGGTCCCCCTGCCTGACTCCTCGCTTGCAAAAGAATTGCCTTCCAGGTACACCATTGAGCAGCACAGCTGACTTTGCAGAACCAAAAAGCATGGATATCCATTTTAACCATTTCTGATCGAATCCCATTTGTTTCATAATTTTTAACATAGCCCCCTGATCAATTGTGTCGAAAGCTTTAGCAAAGTCCAATTTTAACAGAATAATTTCTTGTTTGGAGGTCTCACATTGATGCAAAAATTCAAAAGCCCAGGCTAAGCAATCTTGAATTGTTCTGCCTTTGAGAAATCCATATTGATTCTTGTGTACAATGTTTAAAACTTTCTTTTGCAATCTATTGGCAAGAATTTTAGTGATGATCTTTAGACAGCAATTTAGAAGAGTGATTGGTCGGTAGTCATTGATACCTTCTGGTGATGCAGTTTTAGGAACCAGTGTAATGTGGCCCATATTGATGCTTTCCAGGTCCATTGTGCCTTCATAGAAGTCAAAGCAAATCTTGTATATACCCTGCTTAATAATGTGCCAGCATGTTTTCAGGAATTGTCCATTAAATCCATCAGGACCTTGCGCCTTGTCAATTGGCATTGTTTTGATGACCTGATCAATTTCTTCAGCTGTGAAAGGAGTAGAGAGCTCTTCTAGACCTGGTACTGGTTGAATCAGGTGTTGAAGATCAAACAACATTTCTGGGTTACTGCAGGAGCCCAGCCTATCTTTATATATGTCAAAGATAATTTTCTCTTTAGCTTCATGTGAAGTAACCTCAATACCATCACTATTGACCAAGGATTTTATATAGTTTCTCCTATATCTTTCTATGGCAATTGATTGAAAGAATTTAGAGTTCTCATCACCAAATTTTGTCCATCTAACTGTACATCTTTTCTTCCAATATTGCTTTTGAAAATCCAATAAATTTAATAAATGCTCCTTCAGAATTTTGCTGAAATTTACCTCTGGGATGGTGAGTGGCCGAGCATTTTCTAGATTATCCAGTTCTAGTAATGCTTTATTTGAATTTGCAATACAAATCGCCAACTTTGATATTTTCTTGCTCCATTTTTTAAGATCATATCTCAAACGTTTCATCTTTGCATTCAAGTTTGCTGCACTGTTATTCTTGTACGTGCTCTTCTCCCAGCTTTGCTTGACCGTATCTAAAAACACAGGATGTGCTATCCAATAATTTTCAAAGCGAAAACACTTCGCTGCTGGAATTTTTGTTTTTATAGAAACCACACATGGGGTATGATTAGAGATAGGCTTCCCTTGAGGTGTCACAAATGTAGCTGGGTATATAGTTGTCCAGTGCATACTAGTAAAGAACCAATCCAGTTGCTCGAGTAGAGGTGAATCTTGCATATTACTCCACGTATATTTCCTGCCTTTGATTGGCAATTCAATTAGATTTTGTTCTCTGATGAAATCATTAAAGGTAAGCATATCATTCACATTACCACCAGGCTTATTTCTATTATCTGGTGACCTAATGAAATTAAAGTCACCAAGGAATAGCCAATCTTCATCAGCTGGAATATTTAGATCAAAAAGCCAATCAACAAAGATATCTCTCATCTCTCCTTGGCAGGGCCCATAGATGTTTACCAAAGTCCAGGACTGAGCTGAAATAGTAGAAGTAAAGTGCACAGATAATGCGAAAGGCTGACAGTGCATAACCATACCCGAGAATAAAGAACTATTCCAGATAATTATAATTCCACCAGAAGCACCATTAGAAGGAACATAAGCAAAATCATCAAATCTTTTCGGGCAACATGACTTAATAAAGGCAAAATCAAAGTGCTCCATCTTAGTCTCTTGCAAACAGATAATAGCACAACCACTTAGTTCGATAGCATTTGCTAAAGCTAACTGCTTAGCCTTAGAATTTAACCCCCTAATGTTCCAACATAAAACCAACCAGTGCTTTAAGGTACTCATTATTACAATAATAACGGAACAGAGTAATTAAGCATCAGGTGTTTCTTCCTCTGGGTTCTGAAGTAGCTTCTGAGGAGAGAGCATCACAGGTGCAATGCCACAGAGGTTGATGCCAATGTCCTGGATCGTTTTGAGTGCAGTTGCAGGAGGTATCTGTCCAGAGGTATCTTCTTCAGTGAACTTCAGTTGCACTCCTGGTACTATCCTTGCTTTAACCTTGGATTGAGTCTTCTTAATGTCAGTAACTGAGGGTGGCTTGAAGCCATTATATCTGGTAGATCTTGTGCTCCTTCTGACAAGGGTAGTGACTGTTGGTGCTGCATTCTTTTTCTTGATTTGTTTGGTAGGCTTGAGTGACACCGAAGTAGAGCAACTTTCAACGTTCTCACAAACAGAGTTTCCTTCAGGTATCTCCTCAATTACAACTGAGCTCTTTTTCTGCCTATTGATCCATAGATCAAAGGCTTCACCAACCATCTCAAAGCACATGGTTTTAGTCATGGACAACTGTGAATCAAAGTGGAAGGAATTGTCAAGATACACTGGTGACCAAGGGAGTTGCTGGCAGCTGAAAACATTCAAAGGCAATGCTGCATAAGAGGCAAAAGTGACTGAATACATGTCTTGTGGCCTAGTGATCATTATGTTAATCACCATGGGATCCTCTTCAGGTGTTGATGGTTCAGATTCCATCACTGCCTCATGGTAAGCCTGCATAGGGCTATCAGTTGTGTTATTCCTTGGTGGTGGGACTCCAGCAGTAAAATGAACTCCCTGCTCTGCAAGGATAGTTTGGAAATTGACAAGTGGTAGCTGTGAAGGATCAAGATCTATTTCTGCTTCAGTCATGGTAACATCTTGTTGCACTTGTTGCTGTTGATGTTGCATTGCATGGTGATGCTGGTTGTTGTTCTGTGGGTTGTTGGGTGGGCCCTGTTGTTGGTTCATTTGCATCCAAACATTCAACTGGTGCTGGTAAATCTGCTCTGCTGTAACTTCCGGTCCATGCAGTGGATGTGGCACACCATTGGCAGGTTCAGGATCTTCATTGGCCATGAGAACAGCCCCCAGGTGTGCATTCCAGTCGGAGCTTCGAAGCATGTAAACAGGAACCGACCAGCTCCTCCTTGCACCTCCTATTTGTGTGACCACTAGGCTCTTGGGCACAAATTTTGGGTCAACTAGCCAGACCTTAGCAAGAACATAAGCAGTATTTTCCCTTGGTCGGTGCCAATCAGTGAGTAGACCAAAATCGCCGACAGCTTTGTTAATATAATGATTGGTTTGATAATCTAGAGGAAAACCTAAAAATAGGATCCAAGTCTCCCTTCCAAAGGTGGTGAGCCAAATGTTTTTAGCAGCATCATGTCTAACAAAGGTGACAGTTGTTTCCTCAGTAAGCTCAAAGGTTAAACCAGCCACTACGTCCGCCGTCAGGTTATTCGCAAAAGTGAAACTACCAATGCCAAACGGGTGATCTTCAAAATGTCTAACAGTATAGCCAGAATCATTCAGTGTACCTCTGATTGCCAAGCGCATCTGCTGTCTCATCTGGATGGGGACGAAGTGATTTGTCTCCGCAATCACGATGTTATCATGGCGGAGAGGGGGAGTAGCATCCACCACAAGTCTTGATCTGATGATCCTATCAGCCGGGCCTTGTTCGATGGTCATCCCATCCGGGAGGAAGGCTAGTGGATTTGCGGGGAAATTTGCCATTGCAAGATTGCAGAAGGGCGGCGGAACTGTAGCTTGGGGAAACAGAGTCGAAGATGAAGGGGCAGTCTCGAGGAGGTCGCTGCTCGGTAAATTGATTCTTTCCAATTTTTGTTTCGGAACCCAGATTTTACGGGCCACCGTATTTTTTCTGTTTGGAACTTGCTTCTCCTTGGGCCTCCAAACCTTACGCATTTTAAATTGGCCGGGGTGTTGTTCTGATTTTTTCTCCTTACGGAGGTCCTCCAGAGTTTGCTTATTGGGCTTATTGGGCTGAGCGACGCAATCTTTACATCTGTGGCCCACTTGCTGGCAGGCTCTGCAAACCCCAGGACAATTTACCTGGAGATGGTCTGTGAGACTACAACGCCCGCAGCGGCCCAACACTTTGTAAATGATTTCAGTAGGCGGGAGAACCGGAATCGACAAATTGATCGCCCCCATAATGTGATGATCCGCATAACCAGCCTGCCGGCAATCCAGGATATGTTCCAGAGTAATAGGAGGGATATTGCCACATAACTTTTCAAAAAAGGACTCATTAGCATAAATCCGTTTAAAGGTAACTGGCGGATCCAAAATAATCGGATTTGAGAAACTGCCGAAATAGAGATCTTTAATTATGGTCCGATCTTGACGCTCAGCAATTAACGGAACAGGATCCCAAGAACCGAATTTCAAAATATTTGAATTATCCAGAGTAGAGAGCCCAAACTTTTTCAATTCCAAATGGGAAGATAAACCCTGATCATAGGCTGCACTTTTCTTGAGAAAATTCAGATTTGGCTTCCAGTTTGTCGCGCTTCTTTGAGCAAGGTCCAGGTTTTGCTGGGTGGAACTCCAATTAGTGCTATGAACAAAACCAGAGACCCTTGGATGAACTCCTCGGAACAAGGAAAAGTGACAGATAAAATCCGGCCAAATTCGGTTTTGAAGACCATAGATGAAATGACCCACTTGATTTGATGCCACCGAGAACCGAAAGCGGTGATCACTTAATTTGAAAACATTGAAACCCTTGCGATCCCCTCCAATACAACACTCAAGTGCAAGACCAATAGATTCTTCAGTAAGAGGGAAGGATGCCGACGAAAAAGAAGCCACCAAGAAGAATTCCCGAGAGGATGGTGAGGGAGAGAAGTGTACCGTTGAGCCAAACTTGAGACGAACCTGCCTTGCAACTGCCAATCCCGGAGAGAAATCCCAGTGGAGCAGCGCATCCATGACGAAGGGAAGAGGTGGGTGGACGCCGGCGATGGAGTATACGCCGGCGAGGGTGGGTGGAAGAGGGGCCTAGATCGCCATGGTGTCGCCATTGTTTTCGCCACAGGTGGGAGAGGGAGTCGCCATCTTAGCCGTGTCCCACCTTCCTCTACAACTTAATATTTGTTTCACAAGTCTACATTTTAAAGTAGAAAACTGATTATCCAAGTTTCTGTTCCCAAATAAATAACTTATGCACATATAGCTGGAGTACTGCAAAATAATATTAACAGTTCAAGAAAAGTTACATTTTTTTTGGAGCTCACACACAGTTATCATAGTCATTCTATAAATTGTGTGTTTCTCACATTACACACATGCACTATTTTCCTATATGTTCAATTCACATTTCAAATTTACATTTTCCATTTTGATTTCTAAAGTTTCTTTCCATGTTTGCAATTCTTACGGTCGTAGCAACACAAACAAAATAATGGGTTTAGAAAATACTAACCCTCTCATGAAATGTCAGTACTATGTACTAGTAGATTGCGAATGAACGGGTCTACCGACTAGTAACATAAAACTATTAAAAATAAAATCATACAGATGCTCAGAGATTTGTTGAGGTACCAATAAAAATCCAGCTATGTGTTGACAAAATGAGAGTACAACATAGTGATGGTTATTTAAATTTGTTAGATCAACCAGGGAAATCTTTTCTACCTAAACAATAAAACGGACATCAAACACAGCAGACTTAGGAAAATTCTTACCTTGTTGTTGCTAGCATGCGGCCACTAGGTGAGAAATAAGCTGACTGAACAGATCTACTATGTTTAAGAACCTTCAAACAATCTTCTTTCTTCTTTTTCAGCCTTCTAAGATCCCATATACGTGTTGTTCGATCTGTTGAACTTGTGGCAAGCATATGTTTTTTCTCTGGATGGAAATCAATTGAGTTGATTGTATTGTCGTGTGAATCCCACGTGGCTGATACCTTACCCGCACGCGCATCAAAGAGTTTCAGCTCACCATTTCCATCACCAAAATATAGGCAGCTAGCACTATCTAATGCTTGACAAAGCGAATAAACAGGATAATCACACAGGTGGATCATATTAAAGTTCTCCTTCTCAAGGTCCATAAGACAAATTTCCCCCTCATAGCTACAACTGTAGATCTGCCAAGCATATATGAAAGGCAACGCAGAATTAGGATCCCGGTTGAATAAGGAGATGTGCAGGAAAATATAAATCATCACACAGGAAAAACTATTCTGAGCTACAAGCCCATATGTTGTCTGCTCATCCTATCATCAAACTTATCAGAAGACGCTTACGGTTTTCAGAATTACAGATCAGAATTGGGAGAATACTACCTAGTCTATCTCTCTTGGTGCATGATAAGAAGATGTAACTATTGGATTCTTCTGGGATAACAATTCCCAGAATTAGCTAGTAGAGGATGATTGTCGGCTTAAGATTAGTAAAGATCGATAAGGGAAAAACCATCAAGATCTAAAGGCCTCCATGTCTCCCTTAACATCTACTCGCTCCAGCCTTCTACCATCCACATTCCATGACCCAATTATATAGTTACCACCCATCAGCCACACTGAAAACACCCAACCACCAAAATGTTCCCCTATTTCTCATATGAAAATTAACCCTGAGTATCGACCAGCCATCATTGGCAGTCTGAGTAACCTAATATCCAGTCCACCGCTAAGCAGAAATAATTTACTTCAATCAGTTGATATGACAAATGTCATCCTAGAAACAAATTTACTAACGGTGAATTAACAGTGTTAAATATCAACATCCATGGAAACAATTACCCATATGATAGAAACTTATATCATCCACAGCTTCAGCTGTGTGTTAACTGTTAACTGGGAAATCTTGTGCATAAAGGATATAGAATGAAGGCATTACAAACAGCTTTAATTGTGTCAAAGAAATATGTGCAAGCAGTAATCAGAAGACTCTTTCCAAACCCTTATGCATTCAGTTAGACTGTCCAGACACCCAATTGAAGTGAACATCATGCAATGCAATCAACTAAAATTCCAAATGACACCTTGAATGTAATGGGAAAAGCAGCCCAAAAGCAGAATAGCAAGGACCATCACCTTGTGCGGCACGGCCGGGTGTGCCACAATTGCTGGCACAGGGCCCCTGTGGGGCAAATACTCGAACAGCCCATCTGCACCCTCATCCTCCACCACTCCGTCCACGTCCCAGAAGCCAATATTCCCCAATTTGTTCCCCGCCACCACTACCGTGCGGTCGACCAGCGGCAGGATCCGCACACCCAGTATCCTGTCGGGCAACACCCTCCTGACGTTGGAAGGAGTCAAGACGAGCTCCTTCCCTGCATCGAAATCGTCGGCACGAACCTTGGCAGCCCCTGGTGAGAGCGAGATGGCGTCGAGGATTGAGGATGCGAGCGAGGAGGAGAAGCTAGTGCTGCGGGGCTCCAAAGGGGGCCCGGGAATGGGCTCGGCGTCGAGAGAGTGGGAGGGAGGGAGTTGAGAGAGTCGACGCGAGCGGCGGAGTACGGCGGGGTTCGTTGGGGTCGTGGGCTTCTTCTTTCTTGTCTGATCACTGGGGCGTCCTCGTTTGGCGGCGGAGGAGGACTTGATGGCGGCTGAGAGCTCGTCGGCCTTGCGGCGGAGGGAGGCGAGGATGGCGTCGTTGCGGCGGATGTTCTCCGCCCGGAGGCGCTCGTACTCGGTGAGACCGGTGTCCGGCGGTGACGCCATTACCGAGGGACTCTCCCCTCTCCTGGATGTGGCAGTGGAGGTGTTGGGAAGGGGGGGCCGGCGGGCGGTTTGGGGAATTTTGGCGGCGCTACGGGTAATGGCGGGAAGGGTTGCGAAAGGATGGCGGGAGAAGAGAGCGCGGGCCGGTCAACACCTCAACAGACCAGTGAATCAGCCACGCCCAACATCTCCTAAACCATCTCTAATACATTTACAGCGCGGCACGGGAACGGTATGCTGCTCACCAGATGCGTTAACACCAGTGACCGCGCTTTAACACGCGCTTTAGGGCATCTAACGGCGTTCGGCCCTTTTTTAGTCTTAACGCCAGCCCGGACCAAAATCTGGGGTGGGCGACTTCATCAGTAGTTCGGCGTCCCAATAAAAACACATGGAACATAAATTTAAAAGTACTTCTTCCCACCCAAAAAATAGCCCGAGTTTAACGATCACAGCGACCACAGTTGGACAATCATACAAAAAAGACACAGTTGGACAATCACGGCCACATTCGACATATCAGGCAGAGGTCGGCGCGGTATCAGAGTCGACGTCGAAGATGGGCGCGGTGGTCGGAGCTGGCGCTGATCTTAGATTGACATCCTCGGCGGCCCCGAGGTCGACGATGGGCGTGGCATCCTTCAGGTCGATGGTCGTCGTAGCAGTATGGCTGCAGGCTAAACGTCCGGCGTCTCAGCTGGAGTGGCTGAGCTTGTCGGGCTGTAGCAGGCCGCGCCCATCGGCGTGATGTCCGGTTGGCTGATGTCGCTGAGTATGAGGCGGCGCTGCGCCATGAACCATGCCCTCACCTCGGGGTCCATCGCGTCCGGATCGCCCCTAATGAGGAAGGTGAGGTCGTGGTTACTCTTCTTCGGCTCGGTTCCGGTCCTCAGGAGGTCGAGCTTGACCTTGGAGTTGTCCATGACCGCCGCCCACCTCTGCTTGGAGGTCTCGTCCCTTTTGGCGGCGTGAATCTAGGCGTCGGCGATGTAGGTCTCGATTGATGTCTGGAGCTTCTGAAAGAGCATTTTCTCTCATGTGTGGTTTTGGTAATTATATGACAATCTCCATGGACTAATGTTTGCATTGAGATATCCTTATATATCATGTCCATGGGAATAGTAGAGTTCTTGTATTGAGTGGAGCATATTGCAGGTATGACTTGAAGATTCAAAACATCATCTTATTAGTGAAGAAATGATGAGTTGTGCAAGACCAAGAGAAACTTTCTCGAAGAGATCCTATGCTTGGAGCTTGCTATGAATACATGAAGACGGAGGTTAGCGAGACTCTCCCATTGTGAGCATGGGGGAGTATTTGGAGAAGTCTTCATCAAGCATGTGCGTGGACGCGCAATAAGAAAGATAAACCACTTGAAGAGATTAAGATAGTCATCATCCAACTCAAGTGGATTTATCAACGCAAAGGTATGATCTTGATAGAGCTAGACACGCGTACTATCAAGAGGGGCTCTCAAGTCCGTAACTTGATCGTATTGTTGTGGAAAACTCAAACCTTTGCATACTTGGCACATCATAGTTCTTGGTTCTTATTTGACTTTTATGTTGGTGAGAAATTAGAGCTTGGTTCACATCCATGTCAAGCTCTAGTTCATCGAAAACGGTTTTACTTTGGAAAACTTGTTTCGTTTTCGTTGATGGAAATATTGCCAGTTCTACCGTGAGAAAGTCCCACACCTTGCCATGTGTGGCGATTTTACTACATTTATGGGATGTAATATTTCCAACTGGGGACATTCCCAGGCGGCAACATGGCGGCAGTTACAAAAGCTAGCACTACCATCTTCAACTAGGGAATCCCAAACAGCATCATCATAAACAACTCAGCACAGGATAGCAAGCAAAGACGAGAAATCCTGGATACAAAGGCGTAAATACCACTCGAGACTCCGTCAAAAAGATACATCATACTGCCATGGATAAATCCCTTTCCTGAGGAAAATTTGATACTTCGACTGAGACAGACGAAGGGACTCTCAACATTGACATACAAATCAAAGAAGTCGCGACAATAAGGAGCACCACGCAGTCCAAGGAGCGTGACCATCTAGTGTCACCAATGTTTAACAGACACATCTAGTTGATGTAGCAAAAGCATATGTATCAAAAAGGCCAGGAGGTTTCAGACGCGCTCTTTTCCTTATTAGGGTACCTAAGGGGACTAGAAGGTTCTTAATGAGGCAGCTTGCTTACCAACATCTCTAATAAAGAGAATGTTTTGTCCATACTCTCCTTGCACAATTTATCTCTATGATAAACATAAAAATACCCCACTCGATACGCTCGAGTGCTGAGCACTCCATATGCTCGGGGGCTAAGATACAAAATTCAAAATACAAAAACAGCACAACTGCTTATAAGACAATATACAAAACTGAAACATATATAAACATGTTGAGCTCTTTCAAGATCAGCTACCTACATAAGTCGATGCTCATCAAGAATCCCACTCGGTACATTCCGCTCGATATATGTTGGGTGCTTATCGTCGCTATCTTTCCAACAAAATTGGTCTCACCTCATTCAGAGTTTATTTGCAAAAGTTATTTCAGTTTTGGTTAGGCCTCCTGGCGTGTTGGGAACTTTTTTCGGAAGTTAGACCGGAACTTTCCGGGACCGGAAGTTCCGACCTAGCGATCGGAAGTTCCGGGCTAGACGCAAGCAAAATTTTCGCTAAGTTAAAATGTGCCCACACTCGGGCAAAGCCGTAACTTTGTCCGGAAGTTTGGCCGGATCTTTCCGGGCGACCGGAAGTTCCGACCTACATCCGTAAGTTCCGCATCTGAATGGATGAGAATTTCACTAGTCTGGATTTGCTCACGCGCTGGCCAAATCAGAACTTCGTCCGGAAGTTTGGTCGGATCTTTCCGGGCGACCGGAAGTTCCAGCCTACATCCGGAAATTCCGCATATGAAGGACTGAGTTTTTCGCTAAGTCTGGATTTGCTCGTGCCCTGGCCAAACCGGAACTTTCCGGCTGACCGGAATTTCCGGGTTAAGTGGCCGGAAGTTCCGGCCCAACGGGCAGAAAACGGTCAGATTTCTAGGAGGGGTATAAATACCCCTCCCCTTATTCTTCCTTAAGGGATCGAAGGCATCACGACTTCTCTCTCTCTCCTACTCCATTGTTGACCTTGGAAAGCTCACTCCCCTCTCAATCCCTCCATAGAATCTTGCATATTCTTTAGGGAAAGTTGAGAAGAGATCTAGATCTACAATCCTACCAATCCATCTCTCCTCTAAGTGAGGGGAACCTAGTGGATCTAGATCTTGGAGTTCCTTTGTGGTTCTTCTCTTTGTTCTTCCTCTCTTCTTCCCCCACAAGCATTAGTTGCTTTTGGTGGGATTTGGGAGTGAAGGATTTGACTCCTTTGTGGTTTCCTTTGTTCTTCCTCTCTTAATCCCCGATAAGCATTTGTTGCTTTGTTGGAATTTGAGAGTGAAGGACTTGAGCACTTCATGTGCTCTTGCCATTGCCATTGCATCGGTTTGAGCCCTCCGCGAGGATTTGTGGTGGTGACAGTTTGTGAGCTTATTACTCTTGGGTCATTGGACCCTAGGCGCCTTTTGTGGCCGGCCTTTTGGGGCCAAAACCTTTTGTGGTCACTTGAGAGCCCCTAATTAAGTTGTGGGTGTGTGCCTCAAGACTTGGGAGCCCCCAATTAAGTTGTGGGTGTGTGCCTCAAGAGTGTTGTATGGGATTTGATCTCTGCCCTAAAGGGGATCAATAGTGGAATGTGAAATCGCAACCTTTTGTGGTTGAGTTCATCGGGAGAAGAAGGTGAGCCTTTGTGGCGTTGCGGCTAACATGTTGTGGTTGCACACACCTCTCAAAACGAGACGTACACCCTTTGGGTGGAACTCGGGAATACATCCTCGTCTTCGCGTGCCTCGGTTATTTTTATACCCGAGCTCTTTACTTATGCACTTTACATTGTGATAGCTTTCGTACTTGAAGTCATATATCTTGCTATCACCTTGTTCCTTGTATTGCTTAACATAAGTTGTTGGTGCACATAGGTGAACCTAGTATATTTAGGTTGTATGCTTGTTAAAGTAAAAATCTAGTTTTATTCCGCCTTTATCAAGCATACAGGAATATCTGGGTCATTCTTGGATCGGATAATCCGGCTCCTCGGAAAAAGTTTTAATCGCCTATTCACACCCCCCCCCCCCCGTCTAGGCGACATATGTCCGTTCAGCTTCCCCGCTACCGACACGGCCTCCCTCACCGCTTTGGCTTTCTTGTTGCCCATTGGGGGATGATGCACACGGTGGGTGTGTTGTTGGGAGACCCCAAGAGGAGGGTGTGAAGTAGTGCAGCAGCAAGTTTCCCTCAGTTATGAAACCAAGGTTATCAAACCAGTATGAGATGAATGTTCACTCGAGGTTGTTGGTGGAGACGTTGGCACGACGCAACACCAACATCAGCAACGAACGTGGAGACTGCACACAAACAGTCAAGATACTCCCAACTTAACAGTGAGGTTGTCAATCTCACCGGCTTGCTGTAACAAAGGATTAAACGTATGTGTGGAAGAAAGATATATGTTTACAGAAAGTAACATGTTTCTAGTTGTTGGTTTATCAGATTAATGAGAAGGACCGGGGTCCACAATTCACTAGTGGTGTCTCTCCATAAATAATAATAACATTCATCCATGCGTGGTAAACAAATTACAGCTAGGCAATTGACAAAATAATGAAGAGCAACACAATGCATATACTAATGATATGGTGTCTAGTGTGAGATTCATTCGGGCATTACAACAATATACATAGACCGTTCCAACCGCATCTATGACTAATAATCCACCTTCTGGTTAGCGTCCGCAGCCCTTTCAGTATTAAGTTGCATGCAACAGATTATCACCTTAAGCACTGTGTGTAAAGTAAGTAAGTAACATCATCCTTAGACAAAGTACTATTGTTTTATCCCTAGTAGCAACAGTACATCTACAACCTTAGACCTTTCTGTCACTGCCCCAGATTTAATAGAGACAGGAACCTACTATCGAGCATAAATACCCCCTCTTGGAGTTACGAGCATCTACTTGGCCAAAGCACACACAAGTAATAGAGAGCATGCAAGATCATTAAATAGCACACACATGACATATTATGAAGAAATAATTTTAGTACTCAATATTCATCGGATCCCAGCAAACACAACATGGAGAATTACATAAAGATGATCTTCATCATGATAGGAAGCTCACAATATCTAAACATGATAGCACAAGAGGAGAAGACAACCATCTAGCTACTGCTATGGACCCGTAGTCCAAGGTAGACTACTCACGCATCAGTCCGGAAGCGGTCATGGCGACGTAGAGGCTTTCGGGGACGATTCCCCCTTCCGGCAGGGTGTCTGGGAGAAGTTCTGATATCTCCCGAAGTGGTGTTCACGACAGCGGCGGCTCGGGACCCCTAGAGGAAAAGGTGATTAACCGTGCTCTGTTTTTATGTCAAGGGGGTATTTGTAGGCGAAAGACCTAGGTCGGTGGGCGCCCGAGGGCGCCACATCGCCTCCCGACGCGGCTGGAAGTGGGGCCGCGCCACCAGGTGATGTGGCCGCCTCGCGGCCCCTCTTCGGCTCGTCTTCGGTTCTTCGCGACGCAGATATTCCAAAAATATTTCCATGTTGATTTATGTCCAATTTGGAGGATATTTCCTTAAGTACTTTTCTGAAACCAAAAACAGCAGAAAATAGGGAACTGGCACTGTGGCATCTTGTTAATAGGTTAGTCCCGGAAAATGCATAAAACTATATAAAATGCATATAAACATGTAATAATTTGATATAACATAACATGGAACACAAGAAATTATGGATACGTTTGAGACGTATCAACATCCCCAAGCTTAGTTCTAATCGTCCCGAGTAGGCAAGAACGATAAAAGGAAGAATAATTTCTGAAGTGACATGCTTAAACACAATCTTGATCATGTAATAATGTAAGGCATGTAAACTGAGATCAAATGAATAAGGGGTGTAGTTTATATTGATATCAAATGAGTAGTGAATAAACAAGTAGGTGAAGCAAGCAAAGCTTTCAATGATATAGTACTAGATAGCAATCAACTGTGCAAAGTAGATATTAAAGATGATTTAAGCTTCAAGCACAACAATATAATCATCTAATGCTTCCAACAAACATGACAACTTAATGAAAGGATCAAGTCAAGCAATATCAATATGCACGTAGAAGATCAATATATTATTTGTCCAAAAGAAACAAGCAAGCGTTCAACTTTGGTTCATGGCACCAGGATGTTATGGCTAAGAGAATGTTAACGGAGGTTTGGAAGGCCAACGGAAGAAAGGCTCACAAAGCTGTAGATGATCATTAGACAAGAGAAAGTCATTCAATCGAAGCTATGCAAGGAGTAGGGATTGTCATATAACGGATGCACATGGAGCTATAAGTATATGAAAGCTCTCCAATAGAACTAGTGGGGGGTTCATCCAACATGCTTGCTCACGAAGACCTAGAGCACTTTTGAGGAAGCTCATCATTGGAATATACAAGCCAAGTTCTATAGTGTAAAGTTCCTCACATAGTTATGCAACTAAGACATGAAAACTCTCTCATATGGAGTAAAGGTGCTAAAAATGAGCACAAATGATGATCACAAATGATATGGTGCTATAACATGAGCACAAGTGATGACTATAAATGATATGGTGCTATAACATGAGCACAAGTGTGTGATAAAGAATACTAATGCTGCCCCCTATTTTTCTTTTTTTCTGTTTCTCTTTTCGATGGCCTCCATGGCCCTTCTCACTTTCAGGGGCAAGCATCCTAATATGATATATGATAAACGACAACACGCTAATGATGATAAAACAACATACTGATAATAGAAGTAACTAATATGAATGTGCCATAAGAATACATATGACAACGGTGCCTCTGCCAGTGTTGCAGGCTGCTCTAGCGTAACATGGGTAAAACCACACATCAACTTTATAGAAACACGCAAAGCAATAAATAAGTAATGAATGACAACAACTCATGTAATCTAAGATGAATGTTGCATGGCAATATATCTCGTAACAGTTATGGAAATGCTCTAGTAGGTTGGTATGGTGGATGTTTTGAGGAAGATATTTGGCTTATGTGTAGGAGAACAAGATGAAGATCTCCCAAGAGTTTGGATGTACTCGCGAAAAATGAACCAACTCTCAGTGTGATAAAGGGCAAAGCAAGGTACCAAAGAGGCTAGCAATATGGTGGTGGAAGTGCCATGAAAACCATAGTTTTAGAACCCACAAGTAAAAAGATTCCAAATAAAAATATGATCATGCAAGGCATAATGAAAATTACTCCTAGAGGGTGATACGTCCATTTTGCATCACTATTTTCTATTATAATTTACTACTATTCATTGATATATATCGTATTTGGAGATGATACTTATGTTATTTTATCTACTTTGCATGATTGATGATCATTGGGGGATGAAACTCCGGAGCCTGAATTCTGCTGGAAAAAGCACCGTCAAGATACAATATTTGTGAAGACCAGAAGAACAAAGTGGCTAACTTGGAATTATTTCACGAAGGAGGCCAAAAGAGGAGCCTGCGTGGGCCCCAGGGGGCCCTCATCACCTCATGGCGCGGCAGCCCTTCAGGCCGCGCGAGCAGGTGATGAGGCCGCCCTGGCCCACCACCTGGCGCACCCCTTGGCGTACTTGTTCCCCCAAAACACCTAAAATTACTACTTTGGACAGAAACCATCTCCGCCGCCACCACAAGGCGGAGAAGACAGAGAGAGAAAAGCTCTCCGGCAGGCTGCATTGCCACCGGAGAAATTCCCTCCCAGAGGGGGGAAATCGTCCCCATCGTCACCGTCATCGAGCTGGACTCCATCACCATCGCCAACACCACCATCTCCACCTCCGACGCCGTCATCTCCATCCATCAACTCCGCTCCCGCTGTAACATCTAGGGCTGAACTCTGTGTATTTGATAGGGGAAACACTCCCGGTGTTATTACTCTTGTTATTGATGTTATTGAGTGAAACCGTTGAACTAGGGTTTATGTTCAAATTGTTATCCATCATTATATCACCTCTGATCATGTTCATTATGGTGTCTTGTGAGTAGTTCGTTGTGTTCTTGAGGACATGAGAGAAGTCTAGATGTTAGTAGTGAACTATGTTGATTAATATTTGATGTTTTGATATTAATTTAAGTTGTGGTTCCATTCTTCTAGTCGTGTCATGTGAACGTCGACTACATGACACTACGCCTTTATGGACCTAGGGGAATGCATCGTGTATTCGGTTATCATTTGTGGGGTTGCCGGAGTGACAGAAACCTAAACCCCTGTTGGTATTCCGATGAGCGAGGGATCACAGGATCTCAGAGTTTAAGGCTATGGTTAGATTTATCTTAATTACTTTCTTGTATTTGCGGATGCTTGCAAGGGGTATAATCATAAGTATGTATTGTTCCTAGGAAGGGCGGTGCATTAGCATAGGTTCACCCACACGACACTTATCTAAACACTAAAGATTATTCATCAATACGAAGCGAAAGCACTAGATAGAAATCCCGTGTGTCCTCAAGAACGTTTGGTCATCATAAGTAAACAAACCGGCTTATCCTTTGCTCTCAAAAGGATTGGGCCACTCGCTGCAATTATATTTGCCGCGCTTTATTCACTCGCACTTTATTTATCTGTTATCTCAAAGTCTACTGAAAACTTGTCCGCTAGTGTTTACAGTGAAATCCTCATCAAAACCACTTGTCAACACCTGCTGCTCCTCGTTGGGTTCGACACTCTTATTTATCGAAAGTACTACGATACACCCCATATACTTGTGGGTCATCAAGACTATTTTCTGGCGCCGTTACCGGGGAGTGAAGCGCTATTAGTAAGAGGAATTGGTAAGGAAAACTTCAACTGTAAATGCTATTTTTATTTCTGTCCCCTTATTTGTTTTATAATGGAGAAGAGATATATTGCTTTCCTGTTTGAGAAGTCTTCTACCGCTGCTGTGGTAGAACATGAGGCGCCTCCTGATGCTATTGTGCCGTTTAAAATACCTATGAAAATTGTTAAACGTGTTATGAATAACCGCTATGTTGGGGATGGAACTTTCTACCCCGGTGATCATTTGTTGTATTTACATGAATTTGCGAGTTGTTCAAGTGTTCAGGAATTATGATGGACGAAGTCAGGAAGAAATTATTCTCTATATCACTTGGTGGGAGAGCTGCGCATTCGTATAAACTGCTGAAGAACAGGGATTCTCTTGGATGGGAGGAAATTGTACCTCTCATTTATTCTAAATTTTATCCTCCAAGTGAAATTCATCAAGATTGGAATTCTATATATAACTTCTGGCCTCATGATGGAGAGAGTATTGCCCAAGCGTGGGGGAGACTGAAGACATTAATGCTCAAATGTCCCATTTGTGAGCTTCCTGGTAATATCATTGTTGATAATTTATATGCAAGACTCACGTTTGAAGATAAAACATTATTGGATACTTCATGTGCTGGATCATTCACTCGTAATAAGAAGGAGTTTAAATGGGATCTTCTTGATCGTATTGAAGAAAATACTGAAGCATGGGAGAACGACAAAGGTAGGGAGTCAGGTATAAAATATGACTTTGAATGCATTAAGACTTTTATGGACACTGATGTATTTCGAAATATAAATAATGCCTATGGTCTTGATTCTCAAGTTGTTGCAAATTATTATAAATTCTTTGCTGATTATTTTGGTTTGCCCAAGAAGGGGTTTGAAAAATATCATGAACATTATAAAGACAAATTTGTTGTTCCTTTAGCTAAAAGCATTGAAGTTAATATTGTTGATCATATCATTCCTCAGCCTTATGTTGATAAAATTCCTTTTCCAGTTAAAGTGAAAGAACATTCTCTTATGGCTAGTGTAGTTAATAAAAGTGATAAGAAAGCTAAAGAACCTGATGAACAAATTAAAGTTGAACCTTCTGTGGCTATAGTTAAAGAACTTGTTTATGAAAATGTGGGAGAAGAGTATATTATATTTTGTGATGATGCTTCTAATGTTGTCTCTCATCCTGCAAAGCCAAGAAAGGCTAGTGTTCCTGTGTTATCTGTTAAAATTGGTGATCATTGTTATTATGGTTTATGTGATATTGGTGCAAGTTCAAGTGCTATTCCTTATGAGCTTTGCAAAGAGATTATGCATGAAATTGGTCCTAGCCAACTTGAAGATATCGATGTGGTTATTCAACTTGCTAATAGAGAAACTATCTCTCCCATTGGTATTGTTAGAGATGTTGAAGTTCTATGTGGTAAGACTAAATATCCCGCTGATTTTCTTGTACTTGGTTCTGCTGCTAGTAAGACTTGTCCTATTATTTTTGGTAGACCTTTTCTGAATACTTGTGGAGCTGTTATAGATTGTAGGAAAGAGAAAATCCTTACTAAATTTGCTGGTGATTCATATGAATTCAAATTTTCGAAATTTGCAAAAACACCTTATGAACCCGAATTGCCTAATGAAGATTTTAGAGTAGAACAACTTGCTTCTGTCTCTCTTGCTCCTACTAATTATATTCAGCAATTTATGAAAGATCATGAAGATGAAACTTTTATGGAAGAAAGAAATGAACTTGAGGACATATTCCTTCATCAACCTATTCTTAAACATAATTTAAAAGTGGAAGACTTGGGTAAAACACTTCCACCTAAAGAGGATCATGTCTTTGATTTAAAACCTTTGCCTGATAATCTTAAGTATGCTCATCTTGATGATAAGAAAATATATCCTGTTATTATTAGTGCTAACCTTTCAGGTAAAGAAGAAGAACGATTATTGGAAATATTGAAGAAACACCGTGGAGCTATGGGTTATACTTTGGATGATTTGAAGGGAATTTCTCCTACTATATGCCAACATTCTATTAATATGGAGCCCGACGCGAAGCCAGTTGTTGAACATCAACGCCGTTTAATACCTAAGATGAAGGAAGTGGTAAGAAATGAGGTATTAAAACTTCTTGATGCTGGTATAATATATCCTAGGGTCAATTGGTTATGTGCCATGGTTCGATGAGTTTTATCGTTCTGTGCCATACCCGCGCTATTTCTCTGGTCTATGCCCTGGTTTGCTCTCATATCGCCCAAACGCTCGTTTCCTTCTGGTCAACCTACTTTAACCGGTGGGGTCGTCCTGGCGCGGCTCGGCCGGAATTTCGTCGGGTCGGCTAGTGGGGTCGTGCCTTTGACCTTAGAGCATGCATGGAGCCGTATGTGCACGTCCATGCCTGTGCTCGCCGCGCCTTCAATGGCCGCGCCTTCAATGGCGTGCCTCCCTGGCCGGCAAAAAGCTGCCTCTCCTCTTACACTGCCGGCCCGGACGCGCATCTGCTCCGCCGTCCTCGCGTTTCTCTTGCCTACTCTGTCCTGCTCCAAGCTGAGCAGTCTGGAGCCGACTTAATGTCCGGTCGCCATTACTGCCTTCTAGACCGCGACACCGTCCAGAGACCACAGATGGCATTAAAAGGAGCCATCTCCTTGCCCGTTGCGCTCACAAATCCCCTCTTCCTCTCCTAGACACCTTCGCCCAGACCCTTATCTCTCCATGGCTCATGGTGATGGAAGCTCCACTCCTTGGTTTCTTGAGGCGAGCGAGGGAAGCGGAATGGGGAGTGGGCGTGGGCGTGAGCGTGGGTGTGGGCGTGCGCGTACTCCTCCAAGCTCGAGCAGGTGGCGAGCGAGGGAAGCAACATGGGACGGGGAGTCTCCAAGTCCAAGGGGCAGGGGCAGGGCCATTGCGCCCGATCCCATTTCCTTCATCGATCTGTCCGACGAGGACGACGAGGACGACAAGGACGACCATGGTATGCACTGGACCATGCCCTGGAATGAGGAGGTCACGGAGGTACTGGACCCGGGTTTGGCCTGGGCCATGGCCGACCAGAAAGCCATGGACCTTGCCAATCATTCCGCCGCCGAGCAGCGACGGCTCAAGATCTAATCGGAGAGCCAGGGGAAGAAGGAGGACATGTGGTCGGCGTCGAACAGCAACGCCTCAGAAAAAGTGGATGCCAAGGGCAAGGGTAAGGGCAAGGGCAAGGCCGAGACGGTGGAGGTTTCTGATGATGAGGACAAGTGGTAGTCCATTTTAGTTATTAGTTGCTTTATTAAGGGCAATGGCCTTGTGCTTGAAGTTTCCAATTGTGTGTGTAAATTCACTTCAATTTGACAATTTTCAGCCAGTCCACTGTTTTTGGCTTAGAAATGAGGTCGTTTACCCTACCTTTGGAGCAAATTTTAAACACATTTTTCAGCGAGTCCACCAATTTTTGCTTGGAAATGAGGCCGTTTACCCTACCTTTGGAGCTCATTTGAAACACATTTTTCAGGCGACTCCACCATTTTTTGCTTAGAAATGGATTCAAGCTAGATTTGAGCAAGCTCATCGCTATCCCCATTTGGTTTGCCAAAATACCCATTTGGTTACGACGGGTAATAGCCAAAATACCCATTTGGTCTCACTGAGTCAAATGGGGGTGGGCGAGCCAAAAATCCCCGTTGGGTCCACTCGTCAGCGGGTGTACAACCCTTGTCCTTCGCGAGCGTCCAATCATATCGCAGAACGAGCTTCTCGCGGATCGCCTGCAGATTCCCTCTGGAGGAAATCGGACGGCTGCATATTCCTTCTAGAGGAAATCGTATGGCTGCAGTTTGATCAACATTTGAAATGAGCTTCAAATATTCAAACAAATGTCAAAAAAAGGAAAATCATGCGCATATAGTCGTATTATGTCATATACCAACGACTGAAGTTGAAAAACATGGTCTACATACATTTAAGAGGAGAAGGGCATGGAGATCATATGATATTGCATAACTCAAACAATGAGGTCTAAGGTTGGAGAGAAGTGGTTTTTTAATTGCAACATGAAATTTTGAAAAACCTCACAAAAGCTTCGTTTTGGAGTGACTAAGAAGGACCCATGCTTAGTTTTTCATTTTCATGTTTTAAACTTGTTTAAATGTTGGTTAAACTGAGGTTTGACCAAATTTGAAATAACCATAATAAATTTGAAAATTATCGAAAAAAATGAAAAACCGACGCACATAGTCTTAATATGTCATATACTAACGACTCATGTTGAAAAACATGGTCGACATACATTCAAATGAGAAGGACGAGGATCTCATGTGATATCGCATATCTCAAATGTGCAAATGAGAATTGCAACATGATAATTTCAAAATACTCACGAAAGTATCATTTAGGAGTGACTAAGAATGGTCTAGGCCCAGTTTGCGCATAAATTTTACACAAATGTTCGCATGTTCGCGCCCAGAGCACGCCGGGCATACTCTGAGCGCGTGTAGAGTGCGCACTTAAGGTGTTCGGCAAAAGTAAAATAAAAAAATATTCAAACGATTCAAGTAGATAAACAAGGTCTACACACGTTCATATCGCGTAACTACACAAAGCACACATTGTGGGTGCAAGTTCACGTCTAGTTCGTGTCTAGATTGCGCTTGCTATGTTGACACGGATGCACTGATACGTGTCTAGTTCGTGCAACAAATGCTTCTGATACGTGTAGATGTCTCACAACGTCTCGTCTCCAACTGCAGTAAATTTGACCAGAACGACGACGCGCATCAACTGTGCGACAATTGTACTCGACATGTATTGGGGCACCAGATGACATGGTAAACATTTACAGGCATGTCACTTCGACTAGACGTGAAGCGCGATCACACGATGTCATCATTGCGAATAAAATCCCAATGTGCATTGTGTTGTCATGTTTACACTGCCGTTGGCAAGAAAACCAAGAGATGCGCTTGTTCAGTGCCCAAGCGCGGTTATCGATTTACACGCCGGCGGTAGTGAATTCATCACGACCAGTTATCCCTTCACTAATAAAAACCCCAATGCGCATTGGCATTGCCGTTCACTCGTTCTCCTCTCTTCTCTGTGAAAAACCCCAACCACTACTTATGTCCAACAACAATGTCGTCGGACGACGAGCCTTGGTGGCAGAACCCAGCCATCCCGAGCGACTCCGACGGGGAGGGCAACCCGATCGAGTGGTGGGAGGAGGGCCACGACCACGGGAACGGTGGCGTCGGCGGCTCCAGCACCGACAACGACGGCGAGGGGTCCGACGCCTACCCGAGCGGCGGCGACGGCGAGGGGTCCGACCCCGACTCCAGCGACGACGACGACCATCACTATGGGTCCGAGGAGGAGGACTCGGACCCGGAGTTGAACAAGGGTGACGAGGAGGAGAAGGACGACGACGACGAGGACAAGGACATGGAGGAGGTCGAGGGGGAGGAGGAGGATGATGAGGTCGAGGAGGAGGTAGAGGAGGAGGCAGAGGAGGAGGACGACTCCTCCGACTCCTCCTCCGACGACGATGGACCGCCGCCCAAGAGGCAGCACGCGTAGGAGCCGCGCCCGGCGATCGTCGTAGTAGTAGCAGTGCATTAGTTGCACTGCTACATATTAGTAGTAGTATTAGGCCGCCGCCGGCGTAGTAGCAGTGCTGCATGCACTGCTAATCTTTTGTAATTGTTAATATAATCCTAATACAATCGAGTTTAAATTAGTAGTAGTAGTTTCAATTCGAGTTATAAATCGAGTTTTTGCTTTCAAATCGAGTTATGAATCCTATTATAAATCGAGTTTCAATTAGTAGTAGCTGTTTCACTAAACAATGAGGTACCAATCAACAAATTATCAGTTACGTTAATGTTAATCCAGTTAGTTCAGTGTTAATTCAGTTTGATATGGTGTTAATTGGGGCGGAGATACCCAACCTAGGCGTCAGACTCGTCCCTTCTTGTCCCCACTTGAGCGGTCCCACTTGGAGGAGGATGACGTACTACTCCAGTGAGCCCGAGCCGAGCCGCGCCAGGCCGACCCCACCAGTCAGGCCAAGTGCGGGTCAAAGGAGGTTGACCAGAGGGAAATGAGCGTTTGGCCGATATGCGAGCAAACCTGGGCACAGAACAGAGAAATAGCGCGGGTATGACACAGACCGATAGAACTCAGCTAGGTATGGCACATAACCAATTAACCCTATATCCTATTGCTGATAGTAGATGGGTTAGTCCTGTGCATTGTGTCCCAAAGAAGGGTGGAATTACTATCATACCTAATGATCATGATGTACTTATTCTTCAAAGAGTAGTTGTTGGTTATAGAATGTGCATTGATTTTAGAAAGGTTAATAAAGTTACTAAGAAAGATCATTATCCATTACCCTTTATTGGTCAAATGTTGGAGAGATTAGCCAATAAAACTCTTTTTTGCTTTCTTGATGGTTATTCCGGTTTCTCTCAAATTGATGTTAAAGCTCAAGATCAAGAGAAAACCACATTTACTTGTCCATATGGTACTTATGCTTATAGGCGTATGCCTTTTGATTTATGTAATGCTCCTGCTACTTTTCAAAGATGTAGGTCTGCTATCTTTCATGACTTTTGTGAGGAAATTGTGGAGGTGTTCATGGACGATTTCTCCGTCGATGGCACTTCTTTTGATAACTGCTTGCACAATTTATAAGGTTTTGCAGTGATGTGAAGAAACTAATCTTGTTTTTAATTGGGAGAAATGCCATTTTATGGTTAATGAAATGATTGTTCTTGGACATAAAATTTCTGAAAGAGGTATTGAAGTTGATAGAGCTAAAGTGGAGGAAGTTGAGAAAATGCCTTGGCCCCGAGATGTTAAAGGTATTCGTAGTATTCTTGGTCATGCTGGTTTCTATAGAAGGTTTATCAAAGACTTTTCCAAGGTATCAAAGCCTCTTACTAATCTCATACAAAAAGATATACCATTTGTTTTTTATGATGATTGTAAGGAAGCTTTTGAAACTCTTAAGAAATATTTAATAATTGCTCCTATTGTTCAACCACCTGATTGGAATTTACCATTTTAAATTATGTGTGATGCTAGTGATTTTGTTGTTGGTGATGTTCTTGGACAAAGAATAGATAAGAAGTTAAATGTTATTCATTATGCTAGTAAGACTCTTGATTCTGCTCAAAAGAATTACGCTACAACTGAAAACGAATTTCTAGCTGTTGTATTTGCTTGTGATAAATTTAGACAATACATTGTTGATTTTAAAGTTATTATTCATACTGATCATGCTGCAATTAGATACCTTATGGAAAAGAAAGATGCAAATCCTAGGCTTATTAGATGGGTATTCCTGCTGCATGAATTCGATTTGCACATTGTAGATAGTAAAGGTGCTGATAATCCTGTTGCTGATAATTTGTCTAGATTGGAAAACATTCCTTATGATCCTATACCTGTTAATGATAGTTTTCCAACTAAACAATTGGCTGCAATGAGGGTGAGTTCATGAGATAGTCCTTGGTATGCAGATTATGCTAACTTTATTTTTTCAAAGTAATTGCCTCCAACCTTTTCAGCACAACAAAGAAGAAAATTCTTTTATGACTTGAGACATTATTTCTGGGATGACCCACACTTATATAAAGAAGGAGTTGATGGTATTATGCGAAGATGTGTTCCGGAGTATGAACAAAAAGAGATATTGAGAAAGTGCCATAGCAGCGCTTATGGAGGACATCATGCTGGAGATAGAACCGCACAAAAGGTTTACAATCAGGTTTTTTTTTGCCTACTCTCTTAAAGATGCAAGAAAGTTTATTTTATCTTGTGATGAATGTCAAAGAGTTGGTAATATCTCTAGACGTAATGAAATGCCTATGAATTATTCTCTTGTTATTGAACCGTTTGATTGTTGGAGATTTGACTTTATGGGTCCTTTCACTTCTTCAGAAGGTAATACTGTGACGCCCTAAAATCGGTACTATGTAGATTTAAGCGCTCCCGCCGAAATCCGCATAATAACGATTTTAGGTCGCCCACCAGACATAATGTGCACGCCGAAACATGCGCATTATGTGGGTGGAATTGTGATAACATTACAACAGTTCCGATACATCCACAAATACAACAAAAGGTATAATTAAAACAACGACTCGAACGAGTCAAGATACAAAAGATACAATACAAAGATACAAATGACAGCGGAAGCAAAAAATAGTATCCGTCTAAGGATAAGATGCAAATTGGACTAAGAGTCCTGAAGATAAGCGATGGCGCCATATCCCTGCCCAGCCAAGCCGGAGGGATTCCCAAGCTAACGTCGTCGGACTTCAAACCTGTTGACTGCACATAAAGCACATCCCAAAAGAGGGTCAGGGCACTCCCTGGCAAGCAAAACCGACTTGCCTACTTTCTACACCATCTCCCAAAATATGGGATAGGTGGACT
The DNA here is from genome assembly GCA_026929855.1 of Poa annua. NCBI lineage: Eukaryota > Viridiplantae > Streptophyta > Magnoliopsida > Poales > Poaceae > Poa > Poa annua. Next base: position 54,328,834 of record CM049430.1, read on the forward strand.
TAGCGGCAGCATCAGTAGCAACCTAAAGAGACACGCTACAACTTCCGTCTAATCAGAGAGGGATAAAAGAGCGCATAAGATAAACAACTACAACTAACACCAAACATAACCCATTCTCGAATTAACCCCCTCAACCAAATATGAGGAAGCAATTCGGGAAATTCACACATTGAACAGTTTTTAATTATAATTTATTATGAAAGTAATTCTATATTACTAGTCAATTCAATTAACATTAATTACGTGCAAGTTGTCTAGATCTTGTTAGCCAGCATCATCACCAAAGTCGTCCATAACCGTGGACACGGCTCATCGATAAGATTATACCCTGCAGGGGTGCACTACTGTACCCATACTCGCATGATCAACCCAAGCAAGCATCAGGGCTTCTCAACACGACTTATTCCTTCACTACAGCAAGTCCAAGTGCCACCCATATTAGTTGTTACCCGCGTCAGGAGTCCGGCCGAATCTCAATTGCGGACTCATTAGTTTGTGTCTGCGCACCATGCGGCTCAAACCACAGTAGGAACTGTCCGCTACGCGCGCACCACCCCTATATGACCCCCAAGTAACATAACCTTCATCAATCATCATCATCATGCACATGGATATGAGCAAATGGAAAACCCGAACTAGTTGCGGCACATGGACAAGCTGTAGATCCGTTCAAAGTCGAGGGGGAATCCATAGGGCCTCCCACAAGTGGTTAGTGCGCTCAAAATTGGATCCGAGGACAAAATCTCAGTTCCTAGTTCGACACTGAGCAGAACAAAGCACCTCGCAACGCCTTCCGCCTGGTGCCTTATCTTTTAATTATAATACCCCAATACAAGATATCATTTTATTAAAGTAGAACAATCTATCATACTAAGCAGATGAAACATAAGACCAACAGACGACTCGCACAAACAACTCTAAGCATGCGCTACGACTCGCAAGGCCAACAGATAAACATGCAACGGGTATTAGGTTGTGGGGATAAAGCTGTATGGGCTGTAGGATAAACATGTGATGGGATCGCAGTTCAAGAATCGATAACTAGGGTAGCAGAGATCAACGGCAGGAATGAAAGATAATGTAGAGGTAAACAAGCAAACTTTGCTTGCCTGGAAATCCCGCATGGAAGCAGATCTTGTCGTTGCTCACACATCTCAACGTCGTATCCGCGAAGAAGCAACAAACACTGGAAGCGCAAAAGATGCATTTTACAACTACGGCAAAAGATCCAGCATGATCATGCAAGAATGATGCATGACATGGCAAGATGCAATATGCGATGCACTTAATCCAAATTAAGCGGAACCGGGATTCCGACAATTAATATTTAGGTGCAAGTTATTTATCTACCCATCAAATTAAATGTTGATTAGCATGGCAAGACATGGCATGGGTGATGTAACAAAATTAAATGGAATAGGGCATTATATATTTATTACCCCACACATTCCATAATTATTATTTAGTTGAGATACTGCACCACCAAACCCAAGAGATGCAACACATGCAAGTATGATGTGATATGCACAAGATAGATGACATTTAATAAAATAGGTATAGGGTTAGGGTTTGGGTCCGTACGTCGGATCGGGTGAACTAGGGTTCGAAACCGACGTCTTCGGTCCGTAGAGGAAGTAGTCGTCGTCGTGGAAGTAGTCGTCGCGGAACCAGGGCATCGTTGTTTGTCGGTGTCATGGGAGTGGTCGAAGTAGTCGCCCGAGTGGTCGTTGTTCGGAGCACCGGCTTCGGGGTAGGTGGCGCACTTGTCGCATCCAGTCTTCGGGCCACAGCAACGGTTTCAAGTCACGCACGAAGGTGGCCACAGACCTGAGGCGACACGGAAAGACGGTGGAAGACCTCGTCGATGGGCCATGAAGATGGACTCTAGGGTCGGCGGCACGAGGGCGCCTCGTGTGAGAATTTCATCGAACACGTGCGGTGCGCCAGGGACGGATGGGGATGGCGTCGAGGCCGGGAAGGAGGCCGTCGGGGACGCGGAGGCGGGCGGTGACGAGCGGTGGCCACGGCGGCGGCGGGGCGAGGTCCGCGGCGGATGAGGAAGGAGGCAAGGTCGTGGTGGCGTCACGGCGTGGGGCGCCGGCTCGGTGCGCAGCCGGGGAGGCAGCGCGGCGTGCAGGAGCACGCTGCGGGCGGCGCAGGCGGCGGCGCGGAGCGGCGAGGTGGTGCGGGAGGGCGCGGCGGCGGCGCGCGGATCAGGACGGAGGGCGGCGACGCAAGGGGCAGGGAGGTTGGGGCGCACGGGCGCTGGCTCGGGCCGGGAGGAGTTGCTTGTGCGGGGGAGAACGGAGGCGCGAGCAGGGGCGCTCGGAGCAGCGACCACGGCGGCCGGGCCGGAGGCGCGGCCTGAGGCTTGGGGAGCGGCGGCGCGGCGTCGGGGGTGGCCGGTGGCGAGGAACGACCGGCGGAGCAGGGGCGCGGCGCCGGCGTCGGGGGCGCCGGGCGGCGGGAGCTCGGCCCGGGGAGGCGCAGGGCGAGGGCGCGCGCGGCGTCGGGGCGCTCGGGCGAGGCAGGCGAGCAGAGCAGGGCTCCGGAGCGGCGGCGTGCCGGAGAGAGGAGGAGCGGCCGGCGCGCCGGGGAGCTCGGGCGAGCGGGAGTATCGGGCCGGCGGCTCGGGATTTCTCTCCCGTGCGGCTCGTGAAGAAGAAGAGAAAGAGAAGGAAGGGAAAAAAAAGAAAAGGAAAAAAAGAAGAAGAAGAGAAGGAGGGGGAAAAATGGAAAAAGGAAAAAGAAGAGAGTGGAGGGGGGCGGCTGCAAAATTTCCAGGGGGTGGGAAAGAATTTCCAGGGGGAAATCCTAGGGTTTGGGGGTTAGATGGGCTTGGGCTTTTTATTTCTCACCCGTTTATTCTTTTCTGATTTATATTTTTAAAACCAAAACGAAGAGGAATTTGAATACGAAACCTTTAAAAAATATTTATAGTTTTGAATACACAATTTAATGAACTAGTTTTTTAACATTTTAAAATATTTGAAAATAACACATTTTTAATTAATTTGAAATGCATTTGAATTTAATTGTGGGAATTTAATTTAAATGCAACAAATTAAATTAATGAGATGCAATGCGATGCTATGACGATGCAAAAAGAAAACACACAAAATTAAAAGGGGATAAATCCCGGGGCGTTACAATCGACACCACTAACAAGGGATCGCGTCCCGAGATCCACGCCGAGACCACAAGAAGAGAGGGGTAACTATCGAGTCTTCACGCTCCGGGATGAACTTCTCGACACCACTAACAAGGGATTGTTGCTCACGATGAAGACGACTCCGAAAGATCGAACCTAATAGGGTAAAAGGCAAGAAATCGCCCACCCACACGTAGGATCCTAAAACTTTGAAAGTTGGATAAGAGAAGAGACTCAAAACAAGTAAGGTAAGAGGGGAAATAGAATTGAGGTAAGAAGTAAATCGAAACCTATTGAGATATTTTTCAAAATAATTTTAGTCAAATAGTTTTCGACACTCTAAAAACAACGACCGTTAGCGAGGTTATCCTACAGGCTTTTGTGGACCCGCTGCTTTGATAACCATTCGTATTGAAATAACAAGGAGATCGAAACCAAGGCTCTGATACCACTTTGTGACGCCATAAAATCGGTACTATGTAGATTTAAGCGCTCCCGCCGAAATCCGCATAATAACGATTTTAGGTCGCCCACCAGACATAATGTGCACGCCGAAACATGCGCATTATGTGGGTGGAATTGTGATAACATTACAACAGTTCCGATACATCCACAAATACAACAAAAGGTATAATTAAAACAACGACTCGAACGAGTCAAGATACAAAAGATACAATACAAAGATACAAATGCCAGCGGAAGCAAAAAATAGTATCCGTCTAAGGATAAGATGCAAATTGGACTAAGAGTCCTGAAGATAAGCGATGGGGCCATATCCCTGCCCAGCCAAGCCGGAGGGATTCCCAAGCTAACGTCGTCGGACTTCAAACCTGTTGACTGCACATAAAGCACATCCCAAAAGAGGGTCAGGGCACTCCCTGGCAAGCAAAACCGACTTGCCTACTTTCTACACCATCTCCCAAAATATGGGATAGGTGGACTTAGCGGCAGCAGCACTAGCAACCTAAAGAGACACGCTACAACTTCCGTCTAATCAGAGAGGGATAAGAGAGCGCATAAGATAAACAACTACAACTAACACCAAACATAACCCATTCTCAAATTAACCCCCTCAACCAAATATGAGGAAGCAATTCGGGAAACTCACACATTGAACAGTTTTTAATTATAATTTATTATGAAACTAATTCTATATTACTAGTCAATTCAATTAACATTAATTACGTGCAAGTTGACTAGATCTTGTTAGCCAGCATCATCACCAAAGTCGTCCATAACCGTGGACACGGCTCATCGATAAGATTATACCCTGCAGGGGTGCACTACTGTACCCATACTCGCATGATCAACCCAAGCAAGCATCATGGCTTCTCAACACGACTTATTCCTTCACTACAGCAAGTCCAAGTGCCACCCATATGAGTTGTTACCCGCGTCAGGAGTCCGGCCGAATCTCAATTGCGGACTCATTAGTTTGTGTCTGCGCACCATGCGGCTCAAACCACAGTAGGAACTGTCCGCTACGCGCGCACCACCCCTATATGACCCCCAAGTAACATAACCTTCATCAATCATCATCATCATGCACATGGATATGAGCAAATGGAAAACCCGAACTAGTTGCGGCACATGGACAAGCTGTAGATCCGTTCAAAGTCGAGGGGGAATCCATAGGGCCTCCCACAAGTGGTTAGTGCGCTCAAAATTGGATCCGAGGACAAAATCTCAGTTCCTAGTTCGACACTGAGCAGAACAAAGCACCTCGCAAGGCCTTCCGCTTGGTGCCTTATCTTTTAATTATAATACCCCAATACAAGATAGCATTTTATTAAAGTAGAACAATCTATCATACTAAGCAGATGAAACATAAGACCAACCGACGACTCGCACAAACAACTCTAAGCATGCGCTATGACTCGCAAGGCCAACAGATAAACATGCAACGGGTATTAGGTTGTGGGGATAAAGCTGTATGGGCTGTAGGATAAACATGTGATGGGATCGCAGTTCAAGAATCGATAACTAGGGTAACAGAGACCAACGGCAGGAATGAAAGATAATGTATAGGTAAACAAGCAAACTTTGCTTGCCTGGAAATCCCGCATGGAAGCAGATCTTGTCGTTGCTCACACATCTCAACGTCGTATCCGCGAAGAAGCAACAAACACTGGAAGCGCAAAAGATGCATTTGACAACTACGGCAAAAGACCCAACATGATCATGCAAGAATGATGCATGACATGGCAAGATGCAATATGCGATGCACTTAATCCAAATTAAGCGGAACCGGGATTCCGACAATTAATATTTAGGTGCAAGTTATTTATCTACCCATCAAATTAAATGTTGATTAGCATGGCAAGACTTGGCATGGGTGATGTAACAAAATTAAATGGAATAGGGCATTATATATTTATTACCCCACACATTCCATAATTATTATTTAGTTGAGATACTGCACCACCAAACCCAAGAGATGCAACACATGCAAGTATGATGCGATATGCACAAGATAGATGACATTTAATAAAATAGGTATAGGGTTAGGGTTTGGGTCCGTACGTCGGATCGGGTGAACTAGGGTTCGAAACCGACGTCTTCGGTCCGTAGAGGAAGTAGTCGTCGTCGTGGAAGTAGTCGTCGCGGAACCGGGGCATCGTCGTTTGTCGGTGTCGTGGGAGTGGTCGAAGTAGTCGCCCGGGTGGTCGTTGTTCGGAGCACCGGCTTCGGGGTAGGTGGCGCACTTGTCGCATCCAGTCTTCGGGCCACGGCAACGGTTTCAAGTCACGCACAAAGGCGGCCACACACCTGAGGCGACACGGAAAGACGGTGGAAGACCTCGTCGATGGGCCATGAAGATGGACTCCGGGGTCGGCGGCACGAGGGCGCCTCGTGTGGGAATTTCATCGAACACGTGCGGTGCGCCAAGGACGGATGGGGATGGCGTCGAGGCCGGGAAGGAGGCGGTCAGGGATGCGGAGGCGGGCGGTGACGAGCGGTGGCCACGGCGGCGGCGGGGCGAGGTCCGCGGCGGATGAGGAAGGAGGCGAGGTCGTGGTGGCGTCGCGGCGTGGGGCGCCGGCTCGGTGCGCAGCCGGGGAGGCGGCGCGGCGTGCAAGAGCACGCTGCGGGCGGCGCAGGCGGCGGCGCAGAGCGTCGAGGTGGCGCGGGAGGGCGCGGCGGCGGCGCGCGGATCAGGACGGAGGGCGGCGACGCAAGGGGCAGGGAGGTTGGGGCGCACGGGCGCTGGCTCGGGCCGGGAGGAGTTGCTTGTGCGGGGGAGAACGGAGGCGCGAGCAGGGTCGCTCGGAGCGGCGACCACGGCGGCGTGGCGATGGCGGCCGGGCCGGAGGCGCGGCCTGAGGCTTGGGGAGCGGCGGCGCGGCGTCATGGGTGGCCGGCGGCGCGAAACGGCCGGCGGAGCAGGGGCGCGGCGCCGGCGTCGGGGGCGCCGGGCGGCGGGAGCTCGGCCCGGGGAGGCGCAGGGCGAGGGCGCGCGCGGCGTCGGGGCGCTGGGGCGAGGCAGGCGAGCAGAGCAGGGCTCCGGAGCGGCGGCGTGCCGGAGAGAGGAGGAGCGGCCGGCGCGCCGGGGAGCTCGGGCGAGCGGGAGTATCGGGCCGGCGGCTCGGGATTTCTCTTCCGTACGGCTCGTGAAGAAGAAGAGAAAGAGAAGGAAGGGAAAAAAAGAAAAGGAAAAAAAGAAGAAGAAGAGAAGGAGGGGGAAAATGGAAAAAGGAAAAAGAAGAGAGTGGAGGGGGGCGGCTGCAAAATTTCCAGGGGGTGGGAAAGAATTTCCAGGGGGAAACCCTAGGGTTTGGGGGTTAGATGGGCTTGGGCTTTTTATTTCTCACCCGTTTATTATTTTCTGATTTATATTTTTAAAACCAAAACAAAGAGGAATTTGAATACGAAACCTTTACAAAATATTTTTAGTTTTGAATAGACAATTTAATAAACTAGTTTTTTAAAATTTTAAAATATTTGAAAATAACACATTTTTAATTAATTTGAAATGCATTTGAATTTAATTGTGGGAATTTAATTTAAATGCAACAAATTAAAATAATGAGATGACGACGCAAAAAGAAAACACACAAAATTAAAAGGGGATAAATCCCGGGGCGTTACAAATACTCATATACTTGTTGCTGTTGATTATGTTAATAAATGGGTAGAAGCTATTCCTACTAAAAGTGCTGATGGTGAAACATCATAAAAAATGCTTGAAGAAATTATTTTTCCTAGGTTTGGTGTTCCTTGATATCTTATGACTGATGGAGGTTCTCATTTTATTCATGGTGGTTTTAGAAACGTTCTTCCTAAATATGGTGTTAATCATAGAATTGCTTCAGCTTATCATCCTCAAACTAGTGGGCAAGTAGAATTATCAAATAGAGAAATTAAATCTATCTTGCAAAAGACTGTTAGTAGAACGAGGAAGAATTGGGCTAGTAAATTAAATGATGCACTGTGGGCTTATAGAACTGCTTATAAAAATCCCGTGGGTATGTCTCCTTATAAAATGGTTTATGGAAAAGCATGTCACTTGCCTTTAGAATTAGAACACAAAGCTTATTGGGCGGTGAGAGAACTAAATAGAGATTTTAAACTTGCTGGTGAGAAAAGATTGCTTAATTTGAATTCTTTAGATGAATGGAGAAGTGAAGCTTATGAAAATGCTAAACTATTTAAAGAGAAAGTTAAAAGATGGCATGATAAGAGAATCCTCAAGAGAGAATTTCATGTTGGTGAGAAAGTTCTATTGTATAGTTCTCTTCTTAGACTCTTTGCAGGAAAATTACTCTCCAAGTGGGAAGGACCATATGTTATTGTGGAGGTGTTTCGTTCAGGTGCAGATAAAATTGCTTCGCTCAAGGATGTCTCTACACAAGTGGTTAATGGACAAAGAATCAAACATTATATTTTTGGAGATTCTTATAATGAAGATGTTGATGTTATTCAAGCAATTTCTCCGGAGAATTACATTAAAGAAAATATTTCTGAGTTCGTAGAACCTGATTTGGAAAAGGTATAGTTTCGATAAAAAGTCCGTGAATTTAGTTTTTGGTTAACTGTGATTTATTTTTGGAAAATATGGAAAAATATGAAACGAAAACGAACATGACGCGAGGTCCGAGGCGACGTCACCACCTCGTGGCGCGGGCCCCTTACTGGCCGCTCCACCAGGTGATGAGTAGGCCTCGGAGCCCCTCTCCTACTCGGTTTCGTGCTGTTGCCTTCCTTTTATTTCGTAAATATTTACTATAAAATCACCCGAAACCCCCAAGGTCCATATATTGTGTTTTCGACGCGTTTTTGTTTCGAGTTGTTGCTCTCCAGATGTCGTCTCAAGGATCTTGCTCCGAAGACTACACACTTCGTCGCCAATGTGAACTCCTTCAAGATCTTGATCAAGGGTCTTTTGTTGGATGTGCGGACGATGAGAAGGCGAAGGCTAGGCGCAAAGGACATGGACGAGAGCGTCATGAAGGAGGTGAAGAAGATGCAAGCAGCAAAGAAGGATCGCGCAAGGAAGGGAACCAGCAAGCCCATCTTCGTGGGATCAATTAACCCTCAACGTGCTTTTTCTCATAACATGCAGGGAACGATACCACCTGTTCCAGATCCTAGTTCTTTTCCAGAAGAAACTAAAGCTCTTTGAGTCACGGATAAGTTTTGCGAGCAGTACTGCGTCCTTAGGAGGGAGGTGGATATACTTCAAGAGGAGAATAACAGGCTCCGTAAGAAGTTGGAGCGTTACCTTACTCCACTTCGAGTTGTTCCACCATCGCCACCGAGGGAGTAATTCATCATCGGTATTGGCATCTCCCTTAGCTTGTTCCAAGCTTGGGGGGGGGGGGGGGGGGGGGGAGTGCCCGCGGTATCACCATTATCTTTCATCTTTTACTTTTTAGTTATGTCATATCATGAGTAGGAAAGTTATCTTATACTATGGTTTGCAGTGTGGAAGTATCTCTCTTTTAGTTGGTTACCTATGTATCCCTTGGTCTGAGTTGCCGTTATGGAATATGAATGAGAAGTGTTATCTTTTATCTTCTGCACACTTTATTTTAGGTTGCAACTTTTATCGTGTATGATTGCTTGATCGTGCAGCGCACCGCGCCAAACGCTTGCGTGGGGATGGAGCTCCAGCGCAACCGCCAGAACAGGCTCGTGGAAGAAATCTGCCAGGCGGGCCAACAGAACCGCAGCGCGCTGCAGCATGGGGTCCCACGTACGGCGCCGGCTGCATGGCGTTCAACCGCTCCCTGCGCCGGGTGGTTTGGTCCCCGAAGTTCAGGCCGGCTCTCCCCAAGGGCTACGACGGCTCCAGCAGCCCCATCGAGTTCCTGCAGCGCTACACCACCTCCATCCAAGCGGCAGGCGGAGATGACAAGGTCATTGCCAACCGGTTCTCCCACGCGCTTCGCGACTCTGCGCTGTCGTGGCTCCTGAACCTCCCCGAGGACTCAGTGAACTCTTGGGAGGAGCTATGCAAGCAGTTCGTCTCCAACTTCAAGCGGACGTACGAGCGTGCTCTCACCCACAACGACCTGCGCGCTGTGGTGCAGAAGAATGATGAGACCCTCCGCAAGTACATCCAGCGCTTCAGCCAAGTGCGCAACAAGATCCCGAACATTCCTGACACTCAAGTCATCGCCGCCTTCCGCGAGGGCGTCACCAACAACAGGATGCTCGAGAAGCTGGGTATCCACGACAAGCTCACCTCTGTGGTGAAGCTGTTCGACCTAGCGGACAAATGCGCCAAGGCTGAAGAGGGACTCCTCTTTGTCAAGATGTCCCCGAGAGGGGACGAGCACGCTGAGGGGTCCAGGAGCCAGAAGAAGGAGGAGGAGCCCAAGAGGAAGGCCACCGCGGTCCTCGCGGATGAGCCTAACGCGAAGGGCACCCGCAGGGACTCTCCCGATCCTGGGGAGAGGAAAGAGGACCACCGCCCATTCTGCATCTACCACAACAGGCGCGGTCACTCTACCGAGACTTGCTTCGACCTCAGGAGGTTGAGAAAAGAGCGCGAGCAAGCAGAAGGCAGTGGCAGCCACGGTCGAGGCCGTGGCTACCGCGGAAGTGGGCGCAAGAGCGGCTACCAGAAACCATCTGGCAACCAGGCCAACGGTGCGGAGAGGAATGGCAACCTCCCCGACGAGGAAGATGGAGGATATCAAGCTCCAAGAGGCGCCATTGCCTGCATCCTCGGTGGGGTGCATGCGCCAAAGTTGAACAATCAGTTCAAGCAGTTCGGTCGTGAACTCAATGCCGCCCTCCCAAGCCTCGTGAGCTCCAGGCCCCTCAAGTGGTCACAGTACACCATCGCTTTCGACGCTCAAGACCACCCCAAGTTTCCAAGACTATTGGAACCCTCCCGCTGGTCTGCAGCCCCACCATCGACAACATCACCGTCTCCAAGACGCTCATTGATGGTGGAGCAGGCCTGAATGTCATCTCCATTGAGACGTTCGAAGCGCTTCAAGTGCCCTACGAGCGGCTCATGCCCTCTAGGCCCTTCACGGGAGTCACCAGCGGCTCGATCGAGCCTCTGGGATTGGTCAGGCTCGCCGTCACCTTCGGAAGCAAGGAAAACTACCGCAGCGAGCACATCGACTTCGACGTTGCGCACATCGGCCTGCCGTACAACGCCATCCTCGGCTACCCCGCACTCACGAAATTCATGGTCGTCACGCATCATGCCTACAACATGGTCAAGATCCCCGACAGCGCTGGCACAATCACCATCCGTGGACATGTCCTGGATGCCACGCGCGCTGTCGAGACGGCCTACAAGGCAGCCGCCATGGAGTTCCCCGCAGACGAGGACATGGAGCCTCTCGAGAGACCCAAGAAGAAGAAGCAGCTGTTCTCCCATGAGCCAGCCGCTACAAAGAAAGTCTGTCTAAGCTCCAGCAGCTCGGGGGCTGAGGGCTCGGTGGCTAGCGTCACCATTGGCGTTGCGCTGCCTCCCAAATAGGAAAGCGCGCTCGTCGCCTTCCTCCCGGCGAACTCTGACATGTTCGCGTGGACACCGTCAGATATGTCCGGTGTACCGAGGGAGGTGATCGAGCACCACTTATCCGTGTGTCCAAACGCGTGCCCCGTCAAGCAAAAAGCAAGAAAACAAGCCCCCGAGAAGCAAGCATCCATCGTCAAAGAGTTCGAGAAGCTAAAAGCAGCAAATGTCGTCCGCGAGGTCGCACACCCCACTTGGCTCTCCAACGGAGTGGTCGTCCCAAAACCCGCCGGAGGAGGCCGCCTCTGCATCGACTACACTGATGTGAACAAGGCTTGCCCCAAGGACCCTTATCCCATGCCAAGAATCGACCAGATTGTGGACTCCACGGCAGGCTGCGACCTCCTCTGCTTCCTCGATGCCTTCTCTGGTTATCATCAGATAAAAATGGCTAAGGAAGATGAGGAGAAGACGGCTTTCCTCACCCCTTGCGGTGTGTATTGCTATGTCTGCATGCGCTTCGGCCTAAAAAACGCCGGAGCCACTTTCCAGAGGCTAATGAGGATAGCGCTTGGCGAGCAAATGGGCAGAAATGCCGAGGCTTATGTCGATGACATTGTCGTAAAATCTCGAGAGGGAAATACTCTCCTCAGGGACCTTGAAGAGACTTTCGCCAACTTGCGCAAGGTGAACATCAAGCTCAACCCCGCCAAGTGCGTCTTCGGAGTGCCTTCAGGCAAATTGCTTGGTTTCCTCGTGTCCCACCGGAGCATAGAGGCAAACCCTGACAAAATTAAGGCCATAGAAGAAATGCAACCTCCACGCCGGCTCAAGGACATGCAACGCCTAGCAGGCTCCATGGCCAGCTTGGGTAGATTCATCTCCAAGTTCGGCGAAAGAGCCCTTCCGTTCTTCAAGATCATGAAAAGAACCGGCACTTTCAAGTGGACCCCTGAAGCGGAAAATGCATTTGAGGACTTGAAGAGGTACCTAGCCATCCCACCAGTCATGGTCACCCCAAGGACAGGCGAGCACTTGAAGCTGTATCTATCAGCCACTCCACAGACCGCCAGTGTCGTCCTTGTGGTAGAAAGGGAAGAGCTAGTACTCCACAAGAAGAGTGCAACCACTCCAAAGCCAAAACCCCCTAATGAAGAGCTCGACAAAGGAACAGGCCTCGCAAATCCACCGCCAGGCCCAAAGCCACAAGCGGGGCCTGCCCTAAGTCAACCGCTACAGGATGATCCCGCCAGGGCCCCTGAAGAGCCTCCACAAGCCAACCCCCTAGAGGCCCCCAAAGAGCCTCCACAGGCCAACCCCCTTGAAGGCCCAGCAGAGCCCCGTCAGGCAGAGTGCACCAAGACTAAACTGACAAACCTTGTCGAGCATCCAGTCTACTTCGTCAGCACAGTACTGTGCGATGTTCGCGAGCGGTACACAATGCAACAGAAGCTCCTCGTTGCGCTACTCATCGCCTCAAGAAAGCTGCGACACTACTTCCAAGGGCACCCCGTCACGGTGGTCACCTCTTTTCCCCTGGAGCAGATCCTACGCAACCCTAGCGCCACAGATCGTGTCGCATGATGGAATATAGAGCTACAACCATTCAATTTGCGCTTCGATACCACAAGGGTAATCAAAGGAAGAGCGCTGGCAGACTTCGTCGCTGAATGGACTGACCCAACCCCTGAAGAGCCTTGGGGAGAAGAACAAGAGCCCTCTGGAGACAAAATGCCCAACCACTGGACCATGAAGTTTGACGGAGCTTTCGCTTGTCACCACGGTGGGGCTGGCGTGGTCTTGATCTCACCAAAAGGCGACAAGCTATATTACGCGGTCCAGCTGTGCTTTGGAATCAACAAGATCTCCAACAATATCACTGAGTACGAAGGCCTGCTTGCTGGCCTACGCGCCACAATTGCTCTAGGCATCAAGCACCTGCTCATCAAGGGCGACTCCCAGCTGCTCGTCAACTTCTCCAACAAAAGCTATAAGCCTAAGGACGACCACATGACCGCATACCTCGAAGAGGTCCGTAGGCTTGAAAAGCACTTCAGGGGAATGGAGCTCATGCACATCCCAAGAAAGGAGAACCAAGAGGCTGATGAAATCGCCTAACAAGCATCAAAGAGGCAAGCTCAACCTCCAGTCGTCTTTGAAGAAAGACTCGTCAATGCATCCATAAAACAGCCTCAAGAAGCCATGCCCGCAAGCACATACAAAGCGCTCCCGCCACCACCTGCAAACGGGGCTCCCGATTGAGGCCCCCTACAGGGGAGCGTCTGTTGTTCACAGCGGTGCATCAAGAAGCAGGATGGATTGACGAGATCAAAGGCTACCTCGACAAAGGGACCCTTCCCGAGGAAGATGTTGAAGCAGAGCGAATCGCCTGCCAGGCAAAATCTTACCACATCCTCGCAGGAAATCTCTACCGCAAGCACCCAAACGGCATTGCACTCAAGTGCGTTCCTCCTGAAGAAGGCAAAATGCTGATCAAGGACATCCACAGCGGGGAATGCGGCCACCATTCGTGCGCCCGCACCCTAGAAGGCAAAGTCTTCAGGAGCGGCTTCTACTGGCCTCAAGCACTTCAGGATGCAGTTGACATCGTTCAAGCATGTGAAGCTTGCCAATTCCACGCCAAGAAAATCCACCACTCTGCGCTGGGGCTACAGACCATTTCGCTCTCCTGGCCGTTCGTGGTCTGGGGGCTGGACATCCTGGGACATTTCCCAACAGCGCAAGGGGGATATCGCTACCTCTTCGTGGCCATCAACAAGTTCACTAAGTGGCCCAAAGTGGAGGCGACGCGCACAATTACAGCAGGCGCGGCGCTGAAATTCATCAGAGGCATGGTCTGCCGCTTCGGAGTGCCTAACCGCATCATCACCGGCAATGGCTCGCAATTCACCAGTGGCATCTTCAGAGCTTACTGCGAAAGGATGGGCATCAAGCTCTGCTTCGCCTCAATCGCTCATCCGCAGAGCAACGGACAGGCTGAGCGAGCAAACGCAGAAGTCCTCAAGGGCCTAAAGACCAGGACCTTCGACATCCTCAAAGGCCACGGCAAGGGTGGATCAGCGAGCTCCCTTCGGTGCTCTGGTCCATCCGCACAACGCCACCCAAGCCTTAGGGGGAAACACCGTTCGCCCTCGTCTATGGAGCCAAAGCAATCCTCCCCATAGAGATAAAGCATGGATCCCCACGGGTCCTTGCCTTTAACGAGGACCAGCAAGAGGACCTCCACAATGACGACCTGCTACTCCTCGAGGGACTACGACGCCGCGCCGCACTCCGGGCGGTCAAATACCAGCAGGACCTGAGACGCTACCACAGCCGCAACGTGCGCTCGCGTACCCTGGAGGCAGGCGATCTCGTCCTCAGGGCTCGTCTCGAGACTCAAGATGGCATCCCCGTCAAAAACCCGTGGAACATCATGCACCTCTCGAGGATTTTTTACTGCCCCGTTAACCATACCCAACACGGACTTCCCGATCGTGCAATATGCGGATGACACACTGGTTATTATGCAAGCTTGTCCACTGCAGTTACAGAATCTGAAAAACCTACTCATTACCTTTGCTTCGGTGACAGGATTATCAATCAACTATGACAAAACTAGCATGATGCCGATTAATATCTCTGATGATAGATTGGCGGAACTAGCAGGATTATTTGGATGTGCGATGGGCACCTTGCCCTTCCCGTACCTTGGACTCCCTCAAGGCACCACAAGACCGACGATCATGGATCTGACACCTCTCTGCGATCAGGTCGAGCGGCGAATGAATGCTTGCTCTCGTTTCCTGGACTACGGCGGATGATTAACCATGGTACAATCAGTGCTATCCTCGCTTCCTATTAATTACCTTAGCTCTCTAAAGCTTCCTAAAGGTTTCATCAAGAAGTTTGATAGAGCAAGACGACACTGTCTATGGGCTAAAGAAGATCATAATTCTACCCCACATTCTCTGGCGGCATGGAACATTGTCTGTAGACCTAAGCAGCAAGGGGGTCTGGGCGTGACTAATCTCGAGCTACAGAATAAAGCTTTATTGATTAAGCACTTACAAAAATTCTTCACTAGAGCTGATACGCCCTGGGTGCGATTAATTTGGTCACTCTATGATGATAGCTCCCCGCAGGCTCAAACTCCGCGTGGCTCTTTTTGGTGGAAAGATGTCTTCAGCCTCACTGATTTATACATGAGTATTACACGCAGCTCCATTCATAATGGAAAGGATACTTTGTTCTGAAGGACCTCTGGTATCAAGATACACTTCTATGTAATTCGTTACCACATCTATACTCTTATGTATTGGAGGAGGATACTTCGGTGGCCATCATGCTTCAGAGCTCTTCTCCTGGGGATCATTATGCATTACCGCTATCGATCGAAGCACATGAGGAACTGAATCTAATTCCCAGTTTGATGCCTGATTATGAACCGGATACTCAACTCAATGACGCAAGGATTTTTGTGTGGGGGAACGCAACCTACTCATCGGCAAAGCTGTATCATTTCATGTTCTCACATCTCACATGCGATCTGCATCTCAAGGAGATTTGGAAATCTAAATGTCTGCCTAAATTGAGAGTGTTTCTGTGGCTACTCTTCTCGGATAGATTAAACACCAAAGAGCTCATGGCACGTAAAAATTGGCAAACTGATGACGGGACTGATTGTGCTATGTGCACAGGGATGAATCCGGAAACCAGGGATCACTTATTTTTTGATTGTCCATTTGCGATTGCTTGCTGGAGATTTGTGGGACTAATTTGGCAGCCTAATGGATCATTATACAGCAGGCTTAGTGCGGCCAGTACTTCCTTCTCAGGACCTTGTTTTTTGGAGGTTATTGCTTGTGTGACATGGAATATTTGGAAGAGCAGGAACGATTTTATCTTCAATAACATAAATATCTCTTTTAGCAGGTGGAGAGTTAGATTCTTATCAGACTTAGCGTTGCATCAATTCAGGATTAAGGAGAGCGAGGTTTCCACACTTCTCTTGTGGATAGGCAACCTTACTTAATTTTTGAACACCACTGTTCTCATGTATTTCCCTCTTAGCTTTCAGCCCCCTTGAACAATTCCTTGTAATACTTGTTTTCTGAGGGTTATATATATGGAAAAGTAACCGTAGGGATTTTTACCTACGGTAATGGTGTTAAAAAAAACATCATGCACTTGCGCAAGTTCTATCCGTGATCATTGTCACGGCCGTGATCATTGTCACGTCAAGGCATCTGGCGGAAGAGGCAGCTTACGGCTCAAACCTCCAAGCATTTTTGTCTCTAGAGGTTAAAAGCTCATGGCTTAAACCTCCCAAATTTTTTTTTCTCCAGAAGGAACAAACGCAAACGTGATTATCGTCACGCCCGTGATCATTGTCACGTCAAGACATCTGGCGGAAGAGGCAGCTTACGGCTCAACCTCCAAGCATTTTTGTCTCCAGAGGTTAAAAGTTCACGATTTAAACCTCCAAGCTCCAAAGGCTTCTCTCGAGGGTCAACCCTCCGAGCTCTCCATGTAACGAGCCAGCTCAGGCCGTTGAGAGTCTCTGCCACTAATGGGTGGTCCCCATGACTCGACATGGTCAAAACATTAACTTGGAAACTCCAAGCATAATGAGACAATTTCGTTCCCAAGTGAACTTAGCGCTACGGCGCCACTATGTAATATTTGGTGGTGAGTTTTATTTACGCATTACTTCATTGAAATGTGCGCTTATATCTCTCCACATGCGTACCTCACGAGCGGGGGCTGAGTACGGTGTGCCTCAAACGACACACCAGAAGCACTGCAAAATCCAAGGATCTGAGCTCTGGCTGGAGGGCAAAATCCCACAAACACACCATCTCTACAGAGGACCTTGGTACTTACTCTCCTCGCGAGGAACGCCTGAGGGGACCTATAAGCGCGCACGAGTCCCCTGTACCGCGCACCAGCGTTTGGGTTCGCCTCTCTAACATCTACAGGGAAGAAATGCTCCCGCAAGCCTGAGGAGGCGTCCGGGAACGATCCCTCAAGATGACCTCCTCGCCAGGCAAAAAGCCTCTACAGGGCGAAAACCTCGAGAAGCTAAGTCTCGCACCCGCGCCTTAAGAGCTTTTCCCCCCACTAGCACACGTTTGCCCCTCAGGCGACTTCGCTTTCCCTTACGCTTCATTGATTACTCGTACGTATAAGGGGGGCCCTTGAGCATCGTGACTCAGGGCTCTTACCTCTCCTAGGCCTAAAATCCCCCCGGCCTTGCAGAGTCATTGCTCTAGCATACCGAAGTGGCGGAGTCATGGCATGAAGAGATGGTTCCTATCGACGCAGAGAACAAATAGACATGAAGATGATTCCAAAGAGACCTCTCGACGGGCAAGCAAGCTAGAAGGAAATTGCAAACAAGAGTATATTACATGCCCAAAGGTCGCAAATGTCTAAACATATAATTGTTTCAGATACAAGCGCACACAAGCGCAATGACAAACAACTCAGGCGGAACCCTCATCATCCTGGACCTCCTCCACTGCGCCCTCCTTGGTCTCGACAGAGGCGGCCTCTTGTTCGCTGTCCTCCGCAGCGGCCTCCGTGCGCCTGAAGCGGTTGCAGAAAGCATCGACTTGCTCGCGGAGGAAGTTGGAGACCCACCGCGCGTCCTCGCCTTGACGAGCCTCCGTCACGGTGGAGAGGTCGAAGCCTGGCATGATGATCCTGAGGTTGGTGAAGATGCGGTCGACGACCACCCCAAGGAGCTGCCGGCTCTCGTCCTCTATCACCTCGCAGAGGTTAGCGAGGGCCCTCGAGCGCCGTGAAGAGCTGGTCGAAGTAGACCAGGTACATGGCAGCATCGCCACGGATTCGAACATCGGCGTGCGGCGCGTCCGCGCCAAGCAGGGCGGCAAGCTCGTTACCCCGGGCGACCAACGCTTCGAACATGCGCTCCCGCTGCCGCGTGAGCGCACGAGCCGCCACGGCCAAGTCAGCCGCCTCCGTCGCCCGCTCCATCGCGGGAGCCACCTGCTCCTCCACGTCCTTGGCCGGGGTGTTGACGTCATGAACGGCCTCGACCATCCTTGGCGCGCTTGAGGCGGGCCTCTTGCTTGGAGTTGGCCTTCTCAAGCTCATTGATCCAGCCTTGAACCAGTCTTCGTGCTTCTGGGCCAAGTCGCGGTACTCCTGGGCTTTGGTCAGCCTGTACTTCTTCTCGCGCTCCTCGAGAGCCTCCTCCGCCTCTTTCTTCTTCTCAGAAAACCGCAGCTCGAAGCGCTCATAAGCACGCATCTAGGCAGCGACGTTCTCGTCGTACTGGCGGAGCACTCGGGCCAGGTCCGCCTCGCGCGCCTCAAGTTCCTCGCGCTGGGTGGCAAGCGCGCCTTCCGCCTGAAGCCGCTGCTCGTCGTGCAGCCGCACCTCCCTCTCCTTGAGGGCCAGCTGCCGCTCGCGCTCGGCGAGGCTCTTGCAGTCCTCCTCCAGGGTCCCCTGCGCGACCTGGTGGGCGGAGAGAAGCTGGGCCTCCAGCTGGCTCAGCTCGCGGCGTTTTTGCGCCAACGAGCCCTCCATAGCCTCGCGCTCGGCCGTTGCGGCGCGCAGGAGCTCAGCAGCAGCGTCGTGTTCCTCTTGGAGGGGCGCAAGGAGTTGCGGCGTCAAGGATGGCCCCCTCGCGGACCTCCTTGGCGAAGCGAGTGACCTTCTTGCGCGCGGCGTGCATCGCCAAGTCCTCCTGCCGGCGGGCCTCGACAGCCGCATTGAAGGACGCCCACGACCTTGCGAGCTCCTCCCGCTGCTAGGCGAGCTGTATGTCCCCAAGGGCGAGATACTCCTCCAGGCCCTCTAGGGACTCCCTCACGAGGCCAAAGGCGACCTCGCGAGCTCCTCCCGCAGCTGGGCGAGCTGTATGTCCCTAAGGGCGAGATGCGCCTCCAGGCCCTCTAGGGACTCCCTCACGAGGGCAAAGGCGACCTCGTGGTGCCCCACGCTCCAGTCCCAGCCACGGAGGACCAGGTCTTGGCTTGTCGAGGGTCCAACCCCGACGTAAAGTACCGAGAGCCTGGCCCCGGGGTGGGCTCGAGGGCTAGGCTGTGCTCCGTCCCCGCCCGCGCCAGCGTCCTCCTCGGCGCCCGCGTCAGCCGGACGCTCAACCCCTGCAGCCGGACGGGGCGAAGAAGAAGAATCTCCTCCTGCGGACTCGCCCGCGCCCTGTGGCGCCTCGCTTGCCTCAGCTCCTGGCTGCGCAGGAGCCATGGGCGCGCGCGACGAAGTTGGCGCACGCGGCAGCGTTGGCACGCGCGGTGGCGTTGGCTCGCACGGCGGAGTCATCTCGCGCGGAGGTGTGACCGCGCGAGGGGGAGTAGGAGGCGCGAGGAGGAGTGGAGATCCTCTCCTCTGAAGCCTCCACCACCGTTGGCTCGGGGGGCGGCCTAGAGGCCTCTGGGCGAGACGCGTCCTCCTCCGCCTCAGTCTCTGCTGCCTCCGCCCGAGGAGCAGCCGCCTCCCCTTGAGGCACCTCCTCAGTGGGGCCTGTGGAGGCCGTCTCCACAGGCCTCGTGGCCTCTTCAGCCACGGCCTCAGTCGTGGCTCTCTTCACATCTGCAGCCTTGCGAAGCCTACGGCGCTTCGCAGGCACAAGATCCCTGCCAAAAACCAAGGAAAGACCTTCAAGAGAGGATAAAGAATAAGAATACACGAGAGGCAAACGACAAGGTGCCATGAACACTTACTCGGATGGTGCAGCGCCGGTGTCGACCCACGCCAGGCCTGGCGAGCGCCAAGAGGGCATGGTCCGGGTGCCTGACCCCTCCGGAGGCGTCACCGCTTTCCTCTTAGAGGGGACGTCATATGGCCTCGCCCCAGAGCGGTCCACGGCCGCCTTGGTGCGTGGCTCGTGCCGCCCCGGCGTGGCCTCCGCGTCGGAGCCCTCCCCCTCCTCGTTCTCCTCCTCCACGGGGCGCGAGGGCGCCACCACGAAGGCGTCATCATCGCCTGACGAGATGTCACAAACCTCGTCAGTAAATGGCCCGGCCCTCAAAGAAGACACCTCCCCTGCCGCGGCCTCCTCCTCGCCTAGCCCAGCTCCCGAGGCCGAGGGAGAATCTTCTCGCTCCGCTCCTCGCGCCACAGGCAACGGTACCTCCGTCCCCGCCAAGCCTGCCGGGGTGAATGGAGGCATCCCCTCCAAGATGGCCATGCGCTCCTTCATGTTGTATTGATGGAGAGGCCGGAGCGTGATGGGGACCTGATCCACGGCAGGCACCATCGGGTTGATGAAGTGCTCGTACAGGACGTTGTCGACGGTGTCCTTGTCGTTGTCCTCAGGATTGAGCCGCATCTTGTCGTTTGGCCCAGAGTACATCCACATGGGCACCGAGTGTGCTTGGAGGGGAGCGATGCGGCGCGTCACAAAATCGGCCACAATGGTCTGGCCCGTGAGGCCCTCCTCGCGGAGAAAACTCAGGCGTCCCATCAGGCTCGCGTTCTTCGTGCCGTTGAAAGACGCCTTGCTCCAGTTGGAGTTCTTCAGCGGCGGCTCATCGGGGACCTCGAGGAAGGCGCAGGGATGCTCCACCCCAGCGAAGAACCACTTATGGCGGAAGTCGTCCACTTTCTTCGTCACCGAGGTGACGGCCTTGCCGTCACTCCACGACATGGGGATGTAGACGCTCCCCATGCCGTCCATGATGCGGAACGAGACGCACCCGGAGCACTCATTCTTCGCCGTGTTCTGGAGCGTGTAGAAGCACCGGAAGAGCCCCACCATGGGCTCCAAGCACAGGTATGCCTCGCAGAGGTATGCGAAGACGGCAAGGATGAGGACGGACTTGGGGTGCAGATGCAGCAACTGCACCTGGTAGAACGCCAGTACCGCCTCCAGGAACGACGAGAATGGCGGCACCAGCCCGGCGGCGAGGCAGTGCTGGAATATCGGGAAAACCCTTGCAGGCGTTTCCCGTGTGCCGCGGGCTCCAGCGCGGTGGCGCCGTTCTCGTTCGTCCGGTCCACTACCAGGAAGCGGACCTTGGCGAGTGTTTTGTCATTAACGCGCACGCCCAGTAGAGCCGCGCCGTGCGCGACCTCGGCGGCCTCTGCCTGGGAAGAGGACCCTGCGACAGCCTTGCCCTTGCTCTTGGCGGGACTCATCGCCGAGGTTCGGTGTGTCGCTGGAGGCGAAAGGAGAAGAGAGCGGAGGCGGAGAGCTCGAGATGGCGGAGGCTTCTGCGAGAAGAATTGGAAATAGTAACGGCTCCCTGCTCCGGCGCTCGGGCTTTATGTCCCTTCAAGGAGCAGTTACCGGGGCATGGTGGGACCCCCCATGACGCGCGCCCCAGATCATGCACGACCGTTACTCGTCTGAGTGACGCGTGGTGTAACATCCCAGAACTTAGTGTCCAGAAATAGAGTGGACACAAGAGTGTGCATTGCATTCATGCATCAGAAAATCCGGATAATTATCGCACATTTAATTTTCAAAACACTAAGTGATTGAAGTTTCACTTGAGTTGGTGGAGTTGAAGTAGATCATCAACTTGAGCGTTATAAACTTTGAGATGATCTTGGCTTAAACCTTATTTTGGGGTAAAGATATACACGATGAGAGGTTACACTAAAGAAAACAAAACTTGTTACATCAACACATATTTAAGAGTTAATGACCAAAACAACTATTTTTAGTTATTCTCTGATCATCTATTCTTATCAATTGTGCTAGACATATTTCTAGTACATGGAAACCATGACCTTCTTGGAGACCAATTGAATTACCTAAAGCTTAACCTAGATCTTCCACTTTTATCTTGACATCATATTTCCTTATCTCCCAATCTTCTCGAAGACATCAACAAGAGAAGATATCGAGAAGGGAAGAAATACAACAAGAAGACATAGAGAAGCATTCCTTAGATGGGCATAGAAGTGTTATGCCAATCTAGCATGAAGAATTGGAAACTCTTTTATCACCAACCATCTTTATTCCTCGCGAAATGGCATGACATTACAAGGTTAGTGTTATATAGAAGTAGGTTGATAACAAGCTTTGCAACCTTGTTGACAATTCATTTTTGTATGCACAAACAATGAAGTGCCGTATACATATGAATAAGAAGGATTTTCCACTTAACACTGCAGCTATCATATCACCATAAGACATAACTTAGGCGGGTTATCTATACCTTGTACTTCTAGGGACATCTACTCATGTTTCCACATGATGTAGTGATGAGGTGTCATATGTCAAAGTCACAATGGCAATGTTCCATCTTTAACATGAAACTTAATGCCCTCATTGTGCATACTCTTCTTCGGAATCACAATGATCCATTTTGTTATTTCCATCAAACCATAATTTGGTGTGGTATGAAATACTTAAATCACCATACCACCAATTGGTGTACTCAATATTTCAATATTTTAAAAATCCATAACCTAGATCATTTTAGAAGTTGATGGAAACAAATTAGGAATAAATAAATGAGGCCATAGAAATAATTTCACATGGTTATAATGCACCATAAAAACAAATAAGTGAAAACCATGAATAGAAACAAATTGGATATTTATTTTATCCAAAGTCTTTTAACCAAAACCTCAAATCAATTTAATTGGAATTATAACATAGAAAATATTTCCATATGCGTAATATGAACTACCAAAAATTATTTAAGTAAAAGACATTAATGAAAGAAATATAGCAAATGGACAAATTCACTTTAAGACATAAAAGAATTCAAAACACACCAAATATTCAAAATATATCAAATATACAAATGTCTTAATGTAAATAAACATTTTATTTCAAATATAAACTTCTCTGGACTTGTTTGCAAGTTTCAGAATCTAAAACAGATAAAAAAAAAACATAAACCAGGGGCCTGTTTACACTGGTTTCGTAGTTTCTCAGGAACCTAGGGGGTTTTCCGCAAAAATGCTTTAAATCGTTTTCTTCTTCCTTCGGCCAGAAAGCAGAGGAGAGCCGTGCCGTCGCCGTCGCGTTGCCGTGCTGCCGCCTCCCGCCTCTCTCGCGCAAGGATAAGGACCGGGGAAGACGTCCCCAAGTCCTCACCTCTCGCTCGCAGCTCTCTTCTTCCTCTCTCTATTCCTCTCCAAATCCTAACCCTAATTCATCTCGGCCGCCGCCGTGCGCCGGCTTTCGTCATCAACTCCGGCCGCCCCTCATCATTAGGAGTAGCTGGGAAGCTTCGACCTGATGCTAGATTCCTCCTCGTCGAGTATCTCCTGCAGGGATGGACTAATGCGACCGAATCGGCCACATCTTCTCCAACTCCGGCCGTACGCCGTCGCGGTCGACTTCTCCGCCGACAGGCTGTCCCGAACCAAGAGGTGAGCACGAGGAGCTTCATCACCATCTTCTCTTCCTCCTCCTCGAGCTACGCCTCCAGGGGAGCTCGGGAGACCGGGAATTCCGCTGTCGTCCTCAACGCCGGCCGCGAGCCTCCACGGACCATCTCGCCGCCGTCCGACCTCCGTTCGCTGCAAAGAGCCTTCTATGGCGCTCCTGGTGAGCATACGGTTCTTCCACACCCATTTTCCCCTTCTCTCTCCCACTAATTCGTCTGGTCACCGGGCTCCCCCTCGGGCCGCCGCGACATGTGCTCGTCGGAGCATCTCCGGCGACCCAAAGTGAATGGCGCCGCCACCAAATAGTCCGCCGCGTCGCCTAGTAGCATATGGTGGCTTGAATTCGTCCCAAGTCGCTCGTGTTCGAGCAATTGGTGCCCGGCCAGGAGGAACCCTCCATTGATGACGTCATGAAATAAAATTCATTTCTGATATTTTTCTGTAAAAGTAAGTCTATGACATGTGGGACCCTTCTGTCAGGAAATTAGTCATTTAGGAAAATCATTTCTGTAATCCTAAAATCTATGACAGGTGGGCCCAATTTCAGTTAATAATTTCGGAAATTTATTTAAACTTAGAAACTGCTTAACTAATTCATTTTAAATCAGAAAATATAATATTTATATTAAAATGATCAGAAACATAAAATCTAAATAACTATATCATTATAATTTGTATTTGAATAAAATGTAAAAATAAAATAAAATTCAAAACACAAATGAATAAAATGCTATTCTGGATGCATTTCAAACTTCATTCAAAATATTTCACATGCATTCTTTTAAAACTGAAAATATAATTTCATTCTAAAATGTAATATTCATAATACAATAATTGCTATTTTAAAATAATATTCTATTTTAGAAAATAATAAATAAGTATTATTATTTTAAAAATAAAAAATAAAAAATAAAAGTATAAGCTTATGAAAGCTATTCTACCACCAATTGGTATTCATTTCAAATACATAAATAATCCAATAACATTTGAAAACTACTAAAATTTACGTTGTATGAATGCTCCACTTATTTTTTAAATTACTTAACTCATGTTTATTTTTAATTGTGAAGTAAAATAAGTAGGAAACAATTTAAAACTACATAACATTAAGAAAGTAATGTAACTTACTACTTTCCAAATAAAAACAATCTTTTATAAAAACATAACCAAGAT
Source organism: Poa annua (assembly GCA_026929855.1). Lineage (NCBI taxonomy): Eukaryota > Viridiplantae > Streptophyta > Magnoliopsida > Poales > Poaceae > Poa > Poa annua. Next base: position 54,353,427 of record CM049430.1, read on the forward strand.
TAAACCACAATTTCAAAATGCAACGTCTTGGGTAAAACACACAAAGAAGAATAATGTTTTACGATCTCTATTAACCATGTGTTTTGGTATCAACAATGTTAGACATTATTTATGTTCTTCAAAAGTTATTCTTTTTGCCATCATATAATATAACACTAGGACTCTTTAATTAAAGTTCATACATGCTTTCCACCAACATAAGATGAACACAACCTAAAGCAACAATTGAGTGTTTATATGTGATTTTACTTTACTCTTAAGCTTAATATGATACATGAACATTGATGTTAAACAACTCATCTTGCTTGTGAAGTAAACTTGAAGACAAAACAACTCTTAATGAAATCACCCAACTCAAACAACACACAATCTCTGAGAGTGAGATACGGGGTACTTTGCGATGCATCTCATACTTATGCATTAATCATGCTGCTTCTTTAAACATTAGTCCTTACCGGACCAATGATGTTGTTTCCAGATTTCTTGGAGTTATATTATATCAAAGACCCTGGCTGCATAATCTTGCAGTCAGAAAGGCAAGTTCAACCCTTTTATACATGTCCTATTGAAGTATTTGTTAAGAAACTATTTCAAAATGTTAGTATTGCATATCACACAAAAAGGACATAAAACTTATTTTATAATAATATGACTATGGTTACCCACCAGTGAGGTGGTAATCTCATATGGCTGGCAGATGGGACCACGGTAAGAATGTTGTGGTGGAGGTTCCATTTGCACGGGAAAGTATCACCTAGGACTTAACAACCAATGTCGCCAGTGATTCTTGCGCCGAATATTACGCGCAACCATAAGATTTGGAATGGGACGGAGAAGTCAGCTGTACCCTTTTCCTCTCGTACACCAACGGGTGACTAGATCAAAGCCGGGCGGTGTGTAAATCCGCTGAGCTTGAGGTGGCCAGGATAATAACCTCACCTTCGGGTTGTGGCTTCTAGCATCTATTGAAGGTTGGCTTCGGGAACTAAGTTGGGGTGTCTCCCACTAGTTTGCAACTAAGCTGGGGTGTCTCCCACTAGTTGGCAGCTGTTAAGCTGGGGTGTCTCCCACTAACATGCACCGGAGTAATGGGGGGTGTGCGGGGATGGTGGAAAGGCGCAGTGATTGGCTTGGATTACTGACTGGGCCCCACACCAAGGAAGTGTGGACGGGAAAGTACGCCCGGTTGTGCAACAAGGTCTTGATCTCTTATGGGTAAAGCAGCGCACCTCTGCAGAGTGTATGAACGTGACATGTTACTCCATGTTCCAGGACGGAACGACGAACGCAGCAGGAAAGGAGGCTCCTCAAAGCCCTAGCCCTGTAACTCCTGACGAGCATAGTCTTCAGAATAAAAGCAACCTTTTAAAGAAATGTTTTCGAAAACTTGTATTAGCCTGCGACAATCCATTGTCTGTGGCTGTATTTATGCATCAAACTTCACACCTTGCATAATGAACTTGCTGGGTAACGCTGTTACTCACCCTTGCCTCCTAAACCCCTGCTAGACATGAAGAACCACCAGAAGGCAGCACTCTAGGCTATGAAGACTCTGAAGACGGATAAACTCAAGATACCAAAGAAGGCAACTACATCGAGTTGAAGCAATTGAAGGGAGACGGAGGACAAATGAAGGCGTAGTGTAAAATAGGATAGATTCCTAGTCATAGAACCTATCTCTGTAGGCGTTGCTATAGCGCAATTGCAAACCTAGACGTATTAGCAGTAGGCTTAGTTTAGGTTTGTTCCTCCGAGATTTTCCATTTGATGTTCTTTTATTAGGGCCTTGCCTCATTGTTTCGAGGAGGTTCTAAAGATCTATTGTTTTGGATCTTCTGTTTGTAATCTATAGTCATGCCTTGGACCTGCGATGTTTCTGTTGTACCACTCTGATGAAGTAACACTGGTGGACGGTGATCCATTGGTGCTATGTCAATGACTATAGCATACTACACCATGCAGTGGTATGCTGGGTCACCACAGCTGGTATCAGAGCAAACACTTTGACCCTAGGATTAAAACCCTCTAAAGGAGACCTGTAGGTTGGGTAGTGACTATAGGTAGCCATCTTATCTAAACCAACTTCTAAAAGACTTGTAATGGATATTCACTTGAGAATAATCTTATCACACTAGAGTTAAAATCTTCTTTCATATTTTATTGGAAGAAGTATTTCTTATCTCTCCTTAGGTAAAGTTATGTATCTATTCTTTTAATGAATAAGTACATACCTCATCCTTAGTATTATGACCTAGTAAAGCTTATCCTATAACCACCGGTGTTTAATGAAGTGAAGTAGGACCAATTTAGTAGCACCTATTTGTGTTGATGGTGGTATCGTGTAAAGAGAAGGCATCTGAGGTAGTATAACCACGACTACAAATCACGTGAGATTCACTTGTGATTCTTTACATGATGGCGTAGCATCCTTGAGCCAATAATAGTATGCCATAAGATAAGGAGTATGATGATAGTAGCTTAATAAAAGAAAGTCTCATGGTGAGTTTAGCTCCTAAACCATGATAGGAAAGTTAATTGTGACAATTTCTTAAGGAAATAACTTTGAATAAAAGTGTGTAGGATCAACATATGTGAGATAGACATAACTTGGTTAGGTTAACGAGGAGGTATTAGAGGCTAATAACTACTTGTGTAGCCGTTGTGAGAGATTATGTGAGGTTGGTACCTAGTTGGAACACAATTGATAGCATGCATAGTAAGGGAGTTAGATCACAATTAGTGGTAGAAAACTACTACTTTAAGATCACTTTGGCGTTGTCTATCCTGTTGCAAGTGGTCAACTGGGGTAATCAGTAAGATGAAGAGTAGTATGAACCCTATAACTTACCGTACAACGGTAGAGACCTATATACTACTATATGTGTGCATCATATTATAATCTATATAAGCCTTAGTACGAGAGATGTTATTCTCGAAGTGCTATGTTATAGGCTTTACATATGCATGTATGCATATCATTTGGATTTCTTGGATTTTATTGGTTCTTTGTGTGACTAGATCTATTCATGAAGCTTCGCTTGATGTGCAAATGCATGTTGCATCACCAAGTTATGGCTTAATGTTATAAATATAGATAGAATAGGAATTCGTGTAAGGAAGAGTCGAGTTCCAAGGGCAAAGACGAAGACTTGCATGAAGATGAAGGGTTATGGTTCTTGGACTCTTTGTTATGCAGTTTTGGCTATGCCCGTGTTATGGCGCAACTGAGGGGTTGTGTGCCGATGATCCATTCCGAGCACGCCTACAGATGAGCATCGGTCTGGGATTGGTAAACCCAGGGACCCTTGGTTACGTAGCATAACCAGTGACACATAGCATTTCTGTATAGTTCAGAGGTCGAGTCCGACAACAACAAGATTCTAGAACTCTTTGTTATGCATTATTGGTTATGATTAGCGTGGTAGTCTTCCGAGGGGTTTGTGTGACCGGTGTTCCCGGCACGCCTGCAGTGCAATTCTGCCTGGGAGTGGTACCCCAGTAACTCTCGGCTAACATGTCTAAGAGTACCTAACAGTTGTGTATAACTCTGAATTCCGGGATTCGCCAGAAGTATTGGCATCAGAAGAGACGAAGGACCTTCTAGCGTGAAGATTATTTGGAGAGTTTACCTCGGATATCCACGATTGTGTGGGTACGCCGTAGATTTCCTTTGTAAGATTAGATAAAGGTAAATGTAAGGTATTCAAAGACCATGATCCCAAACCTAAGACCCATGTTGGTACACCAAAGTGTGAAAACCATTACAAAAATCTAAGGAGGGGAGTAAATAAAGAAGTAGAAGTGTGGAAGTATGATCAATTGGAATAAAATATGAGAAGGAACCATAGATTTGGAGCAGTTGGGCCTTATTGTCATAAGGTTTGCTGTAATCCAGACAAAGATACCCTTGAGGTAATCTCGATTCAGGTTGAGGGTCCTACCAGAATGAAGTAAGGAGTAGATTTGAAGTGGTGGTTGACAAAACCAAGTTGTTGAACTGCTTTTGTCAATAAAGGGTCATTCTTTGGTTCCAACCCAGAGAATGACAAGAGAAGTGGGTACGAGAAATCACCTAGTAAATCACATCACCAGATCACTTTGCATCACTAGGATGAGTGTATTATGAAGACTCCAGATGACACAAGAAAAAGGAAACCCGACTAAGTAAACCTTATAAAGTAAACCATCTTGTCCAATCATATTTGGGTGGACTATGTATAGTGCCATTACCAAGGTTGGTTCAAGCAAAACTAAATTGTACCGTAGTAAGACTTCCTAAAACCTTAAGTACCTTCCAAAGTAGGTCAGCTATTACGTGAAGAAATTTACTTAGAGCTATTAATAGGACTAACAAGGATTTGATAAAGCCCGATCCAAGGAGATTTTCAATAAGACACGCCTAGAAGTGGAATATTCCAAGAAGGAATCACAAAATCTATGGAATTGACAGTTAGCTATCGCTAAGTCAAAAGAGTACTCAAGGAAAAATATGGATTTGGGGATACACCAATTATCTCCATAAAGGATTAACATGAAGTTCGAGAAGTGCAACTTATATACAAGACGGATCCTCAATCCAAAACGTAAGAGAGTACGAACTTCGGGGACGAAGTTTAGTTTAAGGAGGGGAGACTGTAACATCCCAGAACTTAGGGTCCAGAGATAGAGTGGACACAAGAGTGTGCATTGCATTCATGCATCAGAAAATCCGGATAATTTTCGCGCATTTAATTTTCTAAACACTAAGTGATTGAAGTTTCACTTGAGTTGGTGGAGTTGAAGTAGATCATCAACTTGAGCGTTATAAACTTTGAGATGATCTTGGCTTAAACCTTATTTTGGGGTAAAGATATACACGATGAGAGGTTACACTAAAGAAAACAAAACTTGTTACATCAAAACATATTTAGGAGTTAATGACCAAAACAACTATTTTTAGTTATTCTCTGATCATCTATTCTTATCAATTGTGCTAGACATATTTCTAGTACATATTCTTATAAATCGCGCCCATCGCGGGCCTAGGGGCTACTGTCGGCCCAGTGGAGACTGGGGTATGAAGAGCCCACTCTCCCCAGGCCCCGCACGCGGGCCGATAAGACGAAACGGCTAAGGACCAAGCTATCTCTTGGAGAGACCCTCGAGAGGAAAATCCCCTCGAGGGCCTTTAGAGAAAGCAAGGGACTGAAGAGGACCCGCACTTCAGGAGACCCATCGAGGCGCAACACGCATGGAGGGAAGTCAACAGAAACCCCTCCACAGGCCGCCCCAGGCCTATGGGGAAACTTCACGGCCAAGGAAGTACGACATGACGCACATGGCCTCTGCCATACCCGCAGGGTGACGCAGGCGCTCCCCTTGCCGTTTTGGTGATAAAGGAGTCAATAAAGTTGCGCCGGCTGTGCCAGGACAGCTGGTACCTTCCTCTCTGATGATAAAGCGGCTGGACGGGTCAACACTCCAAGAAGATCGTCATCGTGGGCTCCACTCCGAAGACTGCGGACCCTGCGAGCTGTTCTGCGCGGTCTGCAGCTTGTCGGCCACCGCGCCCAACTTTATCGACGATGGACCGCGTCCATGAACAATCCCGCAGCGGTGGACTCCAACTCCTTCACGCCACTGCCGTGTGGGAGCCCACTTTGGACGCCAAGCGGAAGAAAGATGCCTGCGACGCCTATAAAAGGAGCAAGACCTCCACCGTAGAGATGGTCGGCCAATTGCTAGGAGAACACTTGTAAACCCTAGCTCGGTTGAGTAGAATAGCCTTCGGCTGGAGGAGGAAGAAGACCATTGCTTCCCTCCCTAGGCACGAACTGCCTCAAGAGAGCCCTCGGCAAGCTTAGTTGTACTGTAACCTCCACAGTGCAATACAGACAAGCAGGAGTAGCGGTCTTACCTCCTCCTGAGGGCCGTGAACCTGGGTACGGGTTGGTGTCTTTCTCTGTCGTGGGTGTTCCTCTCCAGTCCCGGCGAGCACCGTCGTCGTGCCTCTCGAGGGTCTTGACCTCCGCGTTCAATCCCCTTCACGAACTACTCTTCAGGAAGTGACCACCCCTGTTCCGTGGGAGTCATAACCCGACACCCTTAAATTGCTTAGTATGGAAGATGACACGAACTCTGTTACAAATCGTTGACAACAACGAACACCGCTCAAAAACTAACTTTTATGCTCTCTAATGATTTCAAAAAGCTATAAAACAAAAAGCTCTAGCACATGCTTGTATCTCTGCTTCCCTCTGCGAAGGGTCTATCATTTACTTTATGTTGAGTCAGTAAACCTATCTCCTTCTATCTTAAGCAAGCATTTGAGTTGATTGTGATGCAACCATTCATACATTAGTATTGTTAATCATGTCTTTCATTCTTTCTTGCTTAGCACATTGTTGGTATCTAATGTATTTGATGTTTGGAGCTATCAACCTATAAAGAGGGTTGTTTTATAAACTAAGCTCAATTGCTCATTGTTCTCTGACTAAGGACTAAGTTTGCCAACACCAACTATGGTTTCCTCTATGTACTTTATTGTGGTTTACCTCTACTTGTTACAAGTTGATTTATACGTGAACGGAGTTAATATCTAAGATGACTTGTTCATTTATATATGTGATGCTTCTTGTCCGTATATTTTATATCGACACTTCACTCCATAAACATGTGGTCATGTTTACTGAGTTCAGCTTTCGCTTGGGAACAAGCGAGATCTAAGCTTGGGGGGAGTTGAAACGTCCATTTTGCATCACTATTTTATATTATAATTTACTGCTATTTATTGATATATATCGTATTTGGAGATGATACTTATGTTATTTTATCAATTTTGCATGATTGATGATCATTGTGGGATGAAACTCCGGAGCCTGAATTATGCCGGAAAAAGCACCGTCAAGATACAATATTTGCAAAAACCAGAAGAACAAAGTGGCTAACTGGGAATTATTTCTGAATTATTTCACGAAGGAGGCCAAAAGAGGAGCCTGGGTGGGCCCCAGGGGCCCCTCATCACCTCATGGCGCGGCAGCCCTTCTGGCCGCGCGAGCAGGTGATGAGGCCGCCCTGGCCCACCACCTGGCGCACCCCTTGGCGTACTTGTTCCCCCAAAACACCTAAAATTACTACTTTGGACAGAAACCATCTCCGCCGCCACCACAAGGCGGAGAAGACAGAGAGAGAAAAGCTCTCCGGCAGGCTGCATTGCCACCGGAGAAATTCCCTCCCAGAGGGGGGAAATCGTCCCCATCGTCACCGTCATCGAGCTGGACTCCATCACCATCGCCAACACCACCATCTCCACCTCCGACGCCGTCATCTCCATCCATCAACTCCGCTCCCGCTGTAACATCTAGGGCTGAACTCTGTGTATTTGATAGGGGAAACACTCCCGGTGTTATTACTCTTGTTATTGATGTTATTGAGTGAAACCGTTGAACTAGGGTTTATGTTCAAATTGTTATCCATCATTATATCACCTCTGATCATGTTCATTATGGTGTCTTGTGAGTAGTTCGTTGTGTTCTTGAGGACATGAGAGAAGTCTAGATGTTAGTAGTGAACTATGTTGATTAATATTTGATGTTTTGATATTAATTTAAGTTGTGGTTCCATTCTTCTAGTCGTGTCATGTGAACGTCGACTACATGACACTACGCCTTTATGGACCTAGGGGAATGCATCGTGTATTCGGTTATCATTTGTGGGGTTGCCGGAGTGACAGAAACCTAAACCCCTGTTGGTATTCCGATGAGCGAGGGATCACAGGATCTCAGAGTTTAAGGCTATGGTTAGATTTATCTTAATTACTTTCTTGTATTTGCGGATGCTTGCAAGGGGTGTAATCATAAGTATGTATTAGTCCTAGGAAGGGCGGTGCATTAGCATAGGTTCACCCACATGACACTAATCTAAACACTAAAGATTATTCATCAATATGAAGCGAAAGCACTAGACAGAAATCCCGTGTGTCCTCAAGAACGTTTGGTCATCATAAGTAAACAAACCGGCTTGTCCTTTACTCTCAAAAGGATTGGGCCACTCGCTGCAATTATATTTTCCACGCTTTATTTACTCGCACTTTATTTATCTATTATCTCAAAGTCTACTGAAAACTTGTCTGCTTGTGTTTACAGTGAAATCCTCATCAAAACCACTTATCAACACCTTCTTCTCCTCCTTGGGTTCGACACCCTTATTTATCGAAAGTACTACGATAAACCCCCTATACTTGTGGGTCATCAGCGGGATCATGGTGAATGACAAAGTCACCATTGGCTTCCCCGACCGTAGCGCATAACATAAAGTCATTAAGGTTGCTTTAGGCAAATAGAAGTCATATACCATTACGCAATCAATTGGAAATTTAAGTGTGGCACAGTTTTCAAGTTTCTCTAGACCAACCATTTAATCATTCCATTTAATAGACCATCATGTAAACCATTAAGCAAATTAATATCTCAAAACAACATCAATGATTCAAGTGACCCTATTTAATGATCTACAAGATTATGAATCATTTAATTATACCATCTACCACATTTAGCATTTTCTGTTCTCAACCAAACACCAATGAACTTATTTAAAAGATAAACTCTCCAAGTAATTAAACAATGAGAAATTAGAGTATAATAAAACAAATATAACATCTCTAACAAGAGATGCATGAAAAACAAGAGCTAGAGAGCAAACAATAACATGAAAAGAATACTCAACAAGTATAAGTGAAGAATACGAGTATTCGTATGAAAAAGCGGAGCGTGTCTCTCTCCCACACAAAAGAATGCTAGGATCCATATTTATTCAGAGAATGAAAAAAACAAAACAAAAAACAAAAACAAACAAATGCTTCAAGATAAGCACAGAAGATGTGACCGAATTTAAAATCTAGTTTTCACTAGAAAGGACCTGATAGTTTGTTGATGAAGAAGGGAATGCCTTGGGCATCCCCAAGCTTTGACGATTGATTCTTCTTGAATTATATTGGGGTGAACCACCGGGGTATCCTGTGACGCCCTAAAATCGGTACTATGTAGATTTAAGCGCTCCCGCCGAAATCCGCATAATAACGATTTTAGGTCGCCCACCAGACATAATGTGCACGCCGAAACATGTGCATTATGTGGGTGGAATTGTGATAACATTACAACAGTTCCGATACATCCACAAATACAACAGAAGATATAATACAACAACAACTCGAACGAGTCAAGATACAAATGATACAATACAAAGATTCAAATGACAACGGAAGCAGAATAGTATCCGACTACGGATTAGAAGCAAACTGGACTAAGAGTCCTGAAGATAAGCGATGGCGCCATATCCCTGCCCAGCCAAGCCGGAGGGTTTCCCAAGCTAACGTCGTCGGACTTCAAACCCGTTGACTGCACATAAAGCACATCCCAAAAGAGGGTCAGGGCACTCCCTGGCAAGCAAAACCGACTTGCCTACTTTCTACACCATCTCCCAAAATATGGGGTAGGTGGACTTAGCGGCAGCAGCACTAGCAACCTAAAGAGACACGCTACAACTTCCGTCTAATCAGAGAGGGATAAGAGAACGCATAAGATAAACATCTACAACTAACACCAAACATAACCCATTCTCGAATTAACCCCCTCAACCAAATATGAGGAAGCAATTCGGGAAACTCACACATTGAACAGTTTTATTTATAATTTATTGTGAAAGTAATTCTATATTACTAATCAAATTAATTCACATTAATTAGGTGCAAGTTGTCTAGATCTTGTTAGCCAGCATCATCACCAAAGTCGTCCATAACCGTGGACACGGCTCATCGATAAGATTATACCCTGCAGGGGTGCACTACTGTACCCATGCTCGCATGATCAACCCAAGCAAGCATATGGGCTTCTCAACACGACTTATTCCTTCACTACAGCAAGTCCAAGTGCCACCCATATGAGTTGTTACCCGCGTCAGGAGTCCGGCCGAATCTCAATTGAGGACTCATTAGTTTGCGACTACGCCACCATGCGGCTCAAACCACAGTAGGAACTGTCCGCTTCGTGTCGTATCGCACCTATATGACCCCCCGTATCACATAACCTCTCATCATCATCATCATCATGCACATGCATATGAGCAAATGGAAAACCCGAACTACTTGCGGCACATGCACAAGCTGTAGATCCGTTCAAAGTCGAGAGGGTCTCCATAGGGCCTCCACCAAGTGGTTAGTGCGCTCAAAATTGGATCCGAGGACAAAATCTCAGTTCCTAGGTCGACACTGAGTAGAACAAAGCACCTCGCAAGGCCTTCCGCCTGGTTTCTTATCTTTTAATTATAATACCCCAATATAAGACAACATTTTATTAAAGTAGAATAATCTATCATACTAAGCAGATGAAACATCAGACCAACAGAAGACTCGCACAAACAACTCTAAGCATTCGTTACGACTCGCAAGGCCAACAGATAAACATGCAACAGGTATTAGGTTGTGGGGATAAAGCTGTATGGGCTGCAAGATAAACATGTGATGGGATCGCAGTTCAAGAATCGATAACTAGGGTAGCAGAGATCAACGACGGGAATGAAAGACAATGTATAGGTAAACAAGCAAACTTTGCTTGCCTGGAATCCCGCATGAAAGCAGATCTTGTCGTTGCTCACACATCTCAACGTCGTATCCACGAAGAAGCAACAAACACTGGAAAGCGTAAAATATTCATTTTACAACTACGGCAAAAGATCCAACATGATCATATGAGAAAGATGCATGACATGGCAAGATGCAAAACAATGCAATTAATACAAATAAAGCGGGAAAGCAACCCCGACAAATAACATTTAAGTGCAAGTTATTTATCTACTCAACAGTATTAAATGTTGGTTAACATGCTAACACATGGCATGGGTGATCTAATTAATTTAAATGAAATAGGGCAATAATTAAATAAAGCCCAACACATTCCATATTTAATTATTTAGGTGCAACAATTAAATCATACTAAGCAATTAAAATAACAGATGCAAAATGGCATACAAATGGCATATTAATATTCCTTGCATTTTTCTGATACAAATACATACAAAGATTATTTTAATTGGAGTTATAGAATTAAAGTTATTAACAAAATAAATTTGGAGGTGTTTCTGCAAATAGGCAGGGACCTGTTGGTGAGGAAACGGTGCTGGGGAGGTGCTCTGTGTAGAAAACAACAACTACAGGGGGCTCGGGGTAAAACTGCGGCGCAGAAAAACTCCTTGGCCTTTTCTCACCTAACCCGAGCCCACACGTGAGGCGGCCAGGCGGGCCCAGACGCACCGCTGGCGGACTGCGCGCTGTGCTGGCCTCCGCTACCGATGACAAGCGGGCCCGCATGTCAGGGGGAGTACAAAGGGGAAAAAAAGGGGGGGTTTTATTCAGCCCGCCTGGGGATCGAACTCGCGATCTCGCGCGCGCAGTGCGGCTTGGTTGTGCTAGCCAGAAGTCCGGACGGGTGTTGGTGATGGATGAAGCCACTGATTTTCTTTAAGGTGTAAAATGTGCCAAGTTTCTTCTGACGAAACCGAAGATCGGGGAACAGAGCCAGGGCGCAGTGAAATCGGTCGCCGGCGACCTAAAGCGCCTGCCTTTGCTCGCTGGTGTGTGCGTGCGTGCGGAAAAAGGTCCGGTGACTCTGATTTGGTGCTCGGAGGCAACAGAAAGGATCGGGCTCCTCGTGTTTGTGCTTGAGCTCGAAGAAGCCGGCAATGGCGGACGGTACCCGGACGGCCGCGGACGCATTCGTTGCTATGAGAAAGAATCGAGTCGGGGGAGAGGGGGAAAAGGTAGAGGTGCTCACGTTGAGGGGCTCGAAGGAGGTGTTCGAGCTCGGGGAGGGCACGTTCGCCGGAATTCCGCGGCAGAGGCCCGCCGGCCGCGGGGAAGAAGAGGACGAGGGCGACGGGCACCGCGGCTCCGCGTCCAATCAAACTGGTGGAGGAGCTCGACGAGGGGGTCGCTCTGCTCCGGTGCTCCTCCTCGGTGCTTCGACGGCACCGGAGCAGTGGGGAACGGCGTGGTGGTCTCCGGTGGTGAGAGGGTGGAGAAGAAACAGAGGGAGAGAAGAAAAGATGGTGGCGGCGGCGCGATGGGAGGAGAGGAAGAGGGAGGATGGTGCGGCTAGGGTTCCAGGGGGAGGGGCTTGGCTTAAAGGAGTGAGGGAGTGGTTGGGGGAGAGAGAGCACGTGGTAGGCGCCATGGCCAGCTCTCTGTCTCTGCCTCGCTGGAAAGGGGAGGAAGACGACAGGAGGGGAAGATGGGCCATGAGGAGGTGGGCTTCGGCCCAGGAGGGAGAGGAAAGAATCAGCCCAGGAAGTACTTTTCTCTGTTTTTATTTGTTTGCTTTTATTCTCTTTCAGTTTTATGTTTTTAAAAAATAAAGTTGAAGAAGAAAGATATGTAACTTTTGGCAATTAATTGTTGTTTCAAAATTAAATTAATTTGAATATTTGAAAATAATTTAAATACCACATTTAAATTCATTTGATTTGCAATTAGATTTAAAAGTGGCAAATAATTTAAATGGAGTTAAATTTAAATGCAACAATTTAAATTAAGATTAACAAATGCAAATGATGCATGATGATGTCATGTTGATGCAAAAAGAAAAAGAAACAATTAAATGGAGAAAATCCGGGGCGTTACAATCGACACCACTAACAAGGGATCGCGTCCCGCGATCCACGCCGAGACCACAAGAAGAGAGGGGTAACTACCGAGTCTTCAGGCTTCGGGATGAACTCCTTGACACCACTAACAAGGGATTGTTGCTCCACCTTGAAATTCTCGACACCACTAACAAGGGATCGTTACTCACGACGAAGACGACTCCGAAAGATCAAAACTAATAGGGTAAAAGGCAAGAAATCATCCACCCACACGTAGGATCCTAAAAGTTTGAAAGTTGGATAAGAGAAGAGACTCAAAACAAGTAAGGTAAGAGGAGAACTAGAATTTGAGTTAAGGAGTAAAAAGAAACCTATTGAGATATTTTTCGAAAATAATTTAAGTCAAATAGTTTTCGACACTCTAGAGACAACGACCGTTAGCGAGGTTATCCTACAGGCTTTTGCGGACCCGCTGCTTCGATAACCATTCGTATCGAAACAACAAGGAGATCGAAACCAAGGCTCTGATACAACCCACAGGTCCCAAGATCGAAACTTGGCTCTGATACCACTTTGTGACGCCCTAAAATCGGTACTATGTAGATTTAAGCGCTCCCGCCGAAATCCGCATAATAACGATTTTAGGTCGCCCACCAGACATAATGTGGACGCCGAAACATGCGCATTATGTGGGTGGAATTGTGATAACATTACAACAGTTCCGATACATCCACAAATACAACAGAAGATATAATACAACAACAACTCGAACGAGTCAAGATACAAATGATACAATACAAAGATTCAAATGACAGCGGAAGCAGAATAGTATCCGACTACGGATAAGAAGCAAACTGGACTAAGAGTCCTGAAGATAAGCGATTGCGCCATATCCCTGCCCAGCCAAGCCGGAGGGTTTCCCAAGCTAACATCGTCGGACTTCAAACATGTTGACTGCACATAAAGCACATCCCAAAAGAGGGTCAGGGCACTCCCTGGCAAGCAAAACCGACTTGCCTACTTTGTACACCATCTCCCAAAATATGGGGTAGGTGGACTTAGCGGCAGCAGCACTAGCAACATAAAGAGACACGCTACAACTTCCGTCTAATCAGAGAGGGATAAGAGAGCGCATAAGATAAACATCTACAACTAACACTAAACATAACCCATTCTCGAATTAACCCCCTCAACCAAATATGAGGAAGCAATTCGGGAAACTCACACATTGAACAGTTTTATTTATAATTTATTGTGAAAGTAATTCTATATTACTAATCAAATTAATTCACATTAATTAGGTGCAAGTTGTCTAGATCTTGTTAGCCAGCATCATCACCAAAGTCGTCCATAACCGTGGACACGGCTCATCGATAAGATTATACCCTGCAGGGGTGCACTACTGTACCCATACTCGCATGATCAACCCAAGCAAGCATCAAGGCTTCTCAACACGACTTATTCCTTCACTACAGCAAGTCCAAGTGCCACCCATATGAGTTGTTACCCGCGTCAGGAGTCCGGCCGAATCTCAATTGCGGACTCATTAGTTTGCGACTACGCCACCATGCGGCTCAAACCACAGTAGGAAATGTCCGCTTCATGTCGTACCGCACCTATATGACCCCCCGTATCACATAACCTCTCATCATCATCATCATCATCCTCATCATCATCATCATGCACATGCATATGAGCAAATGGAAAACCCGAACTACTTGCGGCACATGGACAAGCTGTAGATCCGTTCAAAGTCGAGGGGGGTTCCATAGGGCCTCTCACAAGTGGTTAGTGCGCTCAAAATTGGATCCGAGGACAAAATCTCAGTTCCTATGTCGACACTGAGCAGAACAAAGCACCTCGCAAGGCCTTCCGCCTGGTGCCTTATCTTTTAATTATAATACCCCAATATAAGACAACATTTTATTAAAGTAGAATAATCTATCATACTAAGCAGATGAAACATAAGACCAACAGACGACTCGCACAAACAACTCTAAGCATGCGTTACGACTCGCAAGGCCAACAGATAAACATGCAACGGGTATTAGGTTGTGGGGATAAAGCTGTATGGGCTGCATGATAAACATGTGATGGGATCGCAGTTCAAGAATCGATAACTAGGGTAGCAGAGATCAAGGGCAGGAATGAAAGACAAGGTATAGGTAAACAAGCAAACTTTGCTTGCCTGGAATCCCGCATGGAAGCAGATCTTGTCGTTGCTCACACATCTCAACATCGTATCCGCGAAGAAGCAACAAACACTGGAAAGCATAAAATATGCATTTTACAACTACGGCAAAAGATCCAGCATGATCATATGAGAAAGATGCATGACATGGCAAGATGCAAAACAATGCAATTAATACAAATTAAGCGGGAAAGAAACCCCGACAAATAATATTTAAGTGCAAGTTATTTATCTACTCAACAGTATTAAATGTTGGTTAACACATGGTATAGGTGATCTAATTAATTTAAATGAAATAGGGCAATAATTAAATAAAGCCCAACACATTCCATATTTAATTATTTAGGTGCAACAATTAAATTACACTAAGCAATTAAAATAACAGATGCAAAATGGCATACAAATGGCATATTAATATTCCTTGCATTTTTCTGATACAAATACATATAAAGATTATTTTAGTTGGAGTTATAGAATTAAAGTTATTAACAAAATAATTTTGGGGGTGTTTCTGCAAATAGGCAGGGACCTGTTGGTGAGGATACGGTGCTAGGAAGGTGCTATGTGTAGAAAACAACAACTACAGGGGGCTCGGGGTAAAACTGCAGCGCAGAAAAACTCCTTGGACTTTTCTCACCTAACCCGAGCCCACACGTGAGGCGGCCAGGCGGGCCCAGACGCACCGCTGGCGGACTGCGCGCTGTGCTGGCCACCGCTACCGATGACAAGCGGGCCCGCATGTCAGGGGGAGTACAAAGGGGAAAAAGGGGGTTTTCATTCAGCCGACCTGGGGATCGAACTCGTGATCTCGTGCGCGCGGTGCGGCTTGGCTGTGCTAGCCAGAAGTCCGGACGGGTGTTGGTGATGGATGAAGCCACTGATTTTCTTTAAGGTGTAAAATGTGCCAAGTTTCTTCTGACGAAACTGAAGATCGGGGAACAGAGCCAGGGCGCAGTGAAATCGGTCGACGGCGACCTAAAGCGCCTGCCTTTGCTCGCTGGTGTGTGCGTGCGTGCGGAAAAAGGTCCGGTGGCTCTGATTTGGTGCTCGGAGGCAACCATAAGGATCGGGCTCCTCGTGTTTGTGCTTGAGCTCGAAGAAGCCGGCAATGGCGGACGGTACCCGGACGGCCGCGGACGCATTCGTTGCTACGAGAAAGAATCGAGTCGGGGGAGAGGGGGAAAAGGTAGAGGTGCTCACGTTGAGGGGCTCGAAGGAGGTGTTCGAGCTCGGGGAGGGCACGTTCGCCGGAATTCCGCGGCGGAGGCCCGCTGGCCGCGGGGAAGAAGAGGACGAGGGCAACCGGCACCGCGGCTCCGCATCCAATTAAACCGGTGGAGGAGCTCGACGAGGGGGCCGCTCTGCTCCGGTGCTCCTCCTCGGTGCTTCGACGGCATCGGAGCAGTGGGGAACGGCGTGGTGGTCTCCGGTGGTGAGAGGGTGGAGAAGAAACAGAGGGAGAGAAGAAAAGATGGTAGCGGCGGCGCGATGGGAGGAGAGGAAGAGGGAGGATGGTACGGCTATGGTTCCAGGGGGAGGGGCTTGGCTTAAAGGAGTGAGGGAGTGGTTGGGGGAGAGAGAGCACGTGGTGGGCGCCATGGCCAGCTCTCTGTCTCTGCCTCGCTGGAAAGGGGAGGAAGACGACAGGAGGGGAAGATGGGCCATGAGGAGGTGGGCTTCGGCCCAGGAGGGAGACGGAAGAATCAGCCCAGGAAGTACTTTTCTCTGTTTTTTATTTGTTTGCTTTTATTCTCTTTCGGTTTTATGTTTTTAAAAAATAAAGTTGAAGAAGAAAGATATGTAACTTTTGGCAATTAATTGTTGTTTCAAATTAAATTAATTTGAATATTTGAAAAGAATTTAAATACCACATTAAAATTTGTTTGATTTGCATTTAGATTTAAAAGTGGCAAATAATTTAAATGGAGTTAAATTTAAATGCAACAATTTAAATTAAGATTAACAAATGCAAATGATGCATGATGATGTCATGTTGATGCAAAAAGAAAAACAAACAATTAAATGGAGAAAATCCGGGGCGTTACATATCCCCAAGCTTTGGCTTTACTATCCTCTTGATCACATTATATCATCCTATTCTCTTGATCCTTGAAAACTTCCTCCACACCAAACTTAGAGTAACTTCATTAGGGTGTTAGTGCACAAAAAATTATATTTTATTATGTAGGAACACAATTGCTACTAATGCTAATGGACATTAGCTACAACCACTGCTACTTAATAGGATAAAAAGATCCAATCAACATAGCAAAAGAGGCATTGTAAAAGAAAATGGCAGTATCTGTCGAAAACAGAATAATCCGCAAAGACGAAATTTTTTCGAGGCACTTAACTTGCTCAGATCAGAATACTCAAAACTAATGAAAGTTGCATATACATCTGAGGATTGCGTGCAAAAAAGTGAAGATTTTTCTGATGTTCCAGTGAGGAGTTATGAATTTAACGGTGGACAGCAGAAATCTGTTTCAGCACAGGAATTCAGTGTTAACATCAACTTTCGACTAGAGGCTTAACTTGACACAACATTGCAGTAAAATAAAGATACAAAGGAATTGCTACAGAGATAGGACAAATCCTTGACACAAGCAAAATAAATTAAAATAACAGGAAATAAAAATGGGTTGTCTCCCATAAGCGCTTTTGTTTAACGCTTTTGAGCTAGGCATAAAGTAAAACTTAAGTATTATCAAGATTTGAAGCATCAACACCATAATTTGAACGAACAATAGAATAAAAAGGTAGCTTCATTATTTTTCTAGTGAAGTGTTCCATACCATTCTTGAGTGGGAATTGGTACTTGATGGTACCTTCTTTCATATCAATAATAGCACCCACAGTTCTCAAAAAGGGTCTTCCCAACACAATTGGACAAGATGGATTGCATTCAATATCAATAAAATCAATGGGACCAGGTTATTATTAACCATAATACGAATATCATTGATCCTCCCCAAAGGTTTCTTCAAAGCATTATCAGCAAGAAAAACATCCAAATAGCAATGTTCTAATGGTGGCAAATCAAACATATTATAGAGCTTTTTAGGCATAACAGAAATACTTGCACCAAGGTCACACAAAGCATTGCAATCGAATTTATATACTTTCAGTTTAATGATGGGCTCCCAACCATCTTCTAACTTCCTAGGGATAGAAGATTCAAGTTTTAATTTATCTTCCCTAGCTTTTATGAGAGCATTTGTAATATGAGCAGTAAAAGCCAAATTAAGAGAGCTAGCATTAGGACTTGTGGCCAATTTTTGCAAGAACTTAATAACTTCAGATATATTACAATTATCAAAATCAAAACTATTATCATCAAAGCAAACCGAACCACATTCACTCACGTTCTTAAAAATTTCAGCACTTTTGTCAACACTAGTTTCAACAGTTTTAGTCAATTTTAAATGTTTGGGTGAAGTAGAGGAGACATTTCCAACACCAACTATGTGACCATTGATAGTAGGAGGCTTACTAGCATGTGAAACACCATTATTTTCAGAGGTGGTAATACTAAAAACTTTAACAATATTAACCTCTTTCTCTAGTTCTCTCTCTCTCTTTCCCATCTAGCACACAACTGAGCCATCATCCTAACATTTTCATCAATTTGAACTTGGATGACATTGATTTCAGAAAAGGGATCAATGTAGCGTACCTGCACTTAAAATATGGCAAGGTACATGTGTATAGTGCATATCTCTGGATCGATTCGTTTGCACACACAGTTTACGATGTAATATCACAACAAAGTATCAATTTTTATTACATCGATGATTCAGACTTGGAAAATATTCTTTTACAACTTGCATAGCATAAAGCTAGCATAGAAAGAGTAAACAGCGGAAATACGATAGTAGTGAGTCTCCATCATCTTCATGTTGCCACAGGCGAAAACATGTTGGTTGCAGACTCGAAACCTTTAAATGAAACCTCACTCGTCACCTAAACCATCCGCAATAAGAAAAATATTGCAACAACGTGGGTCAGATTCCATTAAAAATGGAGTCTGGCAAGTGACACTATGGTGGACACTTAGAGGAAAAACTCTAATAACCTATATGCTTATTTGGCTGGTGGAGTTCAAGACTATTTTGCATAAAGCCAATTTTTCCTAACTCTTTGGAAAACACTTTTCTTCTATTGGAGACATTTGTGGCATGACAACCACTGTCTCATTCTACCCTTGTTCACCCATCAAGTTTTAATTTTTGAAGTTGGAATGGTGGAATCCTCCGTTGACGTCCGTGATCAGCTGCTCAAATTGTCCGTACCGGGGACACGGCTAAGTACTTAGTTTTACACTCTGCAGAGGTTGTGCACGTTCACCATTGTACCCATTCAACCCAAACTATCCTTTACACTCTAAAGTGATAAGGAAAAGGAGAAGAATGAGACGAGATCTTTCAGAAGCGTTTTCCCTCCCACTCTGGCTTGACCCGTTCCACCTAACACCCTCTACATCTGCTTGTCAAGCCGGGGCGAGTCCATGCAACTTAGTTGATCAAGCCAGAGCCCATATGGTAATGGCTGCACTGGAAGCAATCGTCACTCGGAGTTCTTCAGATTCCTCTGTTCCTGGGTGGCCGTACACAAGTGTAATTCCACAGGTAAATCCCCTGGGAACCCACTCAATATAAACGATACAACCACTTTCTAGCCAGGTGTTTCATTCTTAACTTAGTAGAATTTAGATTTTCACAAAACAACATTTGCATAGCATCAACATTTCTACTAAGTATTATATAGGAACCTAGACACAGGAGTAAGGAATTTCTACACAGGTCTAGCATAACAATACTATCCTACACATGCTTATATAAAAATACACTAAGTAATGCATAGAGAAAATAGTAGGAGGTTTATGAATGTGCCACTTGCCTTTGAATGATGTCTTTGCTCACAAACTCATTTCAACGTAACTCGAGTCTCTCCGTTCAATCTAAACAATATAGACAAGCAACAATACAACAATCACCATAACACACAACTACACAATGCATACAAACACATACCAAATGAACAAACAAGTTTTATAAAACTTCTAAGGAAAAATATGTCATGCATGATGTGCAAAATATTTCTAAGGACTAGAAATGCATGTCATGCCATGAAAATCTTCTAAGTTAAGTGCAAGGCAATAATTTGGTTAAAAATGATTAAGGATTAAGGTCATAAGTGGGATAAGATTCTTTGCTATAAATCATCTTGAATAAGCACTCTAATGGCTTAGTCATGATGTGCAAAAATACTTAGAGAAAATACTATGTTTATTCTTCAAGGTTATCAACAATTATTATCAACTCTTTGTAAATTGGATATTCACTATAGTGAGAGAGATAGACACCCGGCAAGCCACTTAAGTTGTAGAACAGGTCTCATGTACGTGGACATGTAAGGTTAGTCTCTAGGCCGCTTCATCTCACTATGTCGCTAGGATCCAACAAACTTCAAGATGGTAATAACATGATCGAAAATTGTTTATGTCTAAACTGAAAGACAAGATTAGGAAAGAGGGAAAAGATAGAAAGAAGTATGTAGAATCTTCTCCTTGCTTCCTTTTCTTCTTGATGTGATGACCTCATTGCAATTTTGAAAACTTGATGGCTCTGCAGACTTGATGGTGTTTATAGCATCCAAGTTGGTCTTCAATATAACTTAGTCATCAAGAGGTCTAAGAGATGAAGGGAAAAAGAGAGAGAGAAGAAGCAAGACTTAGAAAATATTGCTGGTTGGTCTCCATGAACTTCTTTTTGATTTTCTTCTAAGTGCTCCTACTCCTTGAAGATACTTCTGAAGTCTTGTTTTCTTGGCTAAGTCCTTCATTGGCCTTCTAGCTCCATGTTGAAAAATCCCAATCGTATAACACTTTACCAAAACAACTATGTTGAAAATAATCCTAACTTAGAGAAAATAAGGAAGAAGTTTTCCTATGAGTAGTATAACTATATGGTAAAATAAGTTATGCATGAAATGCACTTTTTAATCATAAGAAACATCATACTATTTTTTGTGATATTTATAAAGTATGCATGAGGCTATAAATGCAATTTAATTAATTTCTATTTTTGCAAAACATAATAAAAGGAAAACATATAGATTAAAGTTTTATGTGATTTAATTTTTATAACAAAATTTCTATAAATGGTGTTAATAGACAGAGGGGATTTAATTAAATTTATTGCAATTGGATTTAATCAAAAATGATATTCCTATCAAGAGTTATGCAAAATTATTCAAACTATTTAATTTTAACATATAAGTATTTAATCATCAAAATAATACCCAAAAATATTTTATAACATAGGCATCATATAACACATATTCCAAAGTTTCTAAAACAATTTTATTTGCAATTTTTGAACTTACAAATTTAAAGTTATTACAAAATACTCAAATCCACCATTTAAAATTTGAATTTTTAAAAGTAATTCAAATTTGAATTCTAACAGATCTAAAATATTCTACATGTCAGGGGCTTTCCAAATATATAAAATCTATCAAATTTGGAGAAGTGGTTAAAAAGTTATGAAGGTTTGAACTTATAGGGACTAAACTATAAATCTGCCAAATTAAAGTAAATCAAAATTTATTTTCCACGTCAGCGCTGACTGTGCGCTGATGTGGCCGCTGACTGTGCGCTGAGCTGGATAAGTGAATGGATTTGGGCCGTAGGATTTAGATCTAACGGATCTAATCTGCCCGTACCGATTTTGTCGGGTTATGACTCCCAAGAATCGGGGGTAGTCACTTCCTGAAGTGTAGTTCAGAAAGGGGATTAAATGCGAAGGTCTAACCCCTCAAGTGGCTCCGCGACGTTGCTCGCCTGACCCGAAGAAGACACACACGACAGAAGAAGACACGGGCCTTTACTCAGGTTCACAACCCTGGTGGGGAGGTAAAACCGCTACTCCTGCTTGTCTGTATTAGATGTGGAAGGTTACAGTACAGTGGAGCTTGCCGGAGGCCCCCTTGAGGCAGTTCTTGCCTGGGGAGGGAAGCGATGGTCTTCTTCCTCCTCCGGTCAGAGGCTATCCTGACAGGTGTTGCTAGGGTTTACAAGGGTTTGTAGCACGCAAAGGGCCGACCTTTGCTACGATGGATGTCTTATCCCTTTTATAGGCGCCTCTGGCCTTCTCCTTCGGCTTCAGCTTCAAGGTGGCTCCCACATGCCAGGGGCAGGGTGGAGCATGAGTCCACCGCTCTCCCTCGTCCATGGACTCGTTCCATTGGTTATAAAGGTAGGCACGGGGGCCGACAGGCGGCCGACCGCGTTGTACTGCCCGCAGAGAGGGCAGTCTCCGAGGTGGAGCCCACGATGACGTTCTCCGTTGGAGGGTTGAGCCGTCCACCCGCTCTATCGTCAGAGTAGAAGGTCCTAGCGGCTGCACAGCAGGTGGATCCGCTTTATTGACCCCTTTATCACCAAAACGGCATCGGGGGTGCTTGCGTCACCACGTGGGCGTGGCAGAGGCCATGTGCGTCTTGCCGTACTTCCTTGGCCGCGACGTTTCCCTTCAGGCCTGAGGGGACCTGAGGGGAGATCCCTGTTGGACCCCCTCGAGGGGGGTCTTCGCCTCGGGAGGGTCCCCTGAGGCGAAGGATCCCTTGAGGCCTTCGTTTCCTCTTCAGGCCCTCGTTGGGAGTTGCCTCTTGAGGGTCCCGCCAGGCGGTGACGCCTGGTCTTTAGTCATTTCGACCGACTGGCCCGCGTGCGAGGCCTGGGGGGAATGGGATCTCCATACCCCAGTTCCCACTGGGCCGACAGTAGCCCCCGGGCCCATGATGGGCACGACTGAACCCATGGGCTTAGGCGAAGCGTCGTGGGCCCTTAGTGCCCAGCCGGCCCGAGCCACGCGGCACTTGGACGAATAACGGTCTCGCACGATCCGGGGCGTAGGTCGTGGGGGGTCCCACCAAGCCCCGGTAACTGCTCCTCGAGGGGACATAAAGCCCGAGCGCAGCGGCGGGAGCCGTTACCGTTTCCAATTCTTCTCGCAGAGATTTCTGCTTCCTAGAGTTCTCCGCCTCCGCTCTCTCTCTCCTGCGAGTCTCCCTTCTCCGTCTCCTTTAACCTTCCGCGCCCTCGACGATGAGCCCACTCAAGAGCAAGGGCAAGGCCGCCGCGGGGTCTTCCTGTCAGGCAGAGGGTCCCGAGACCGTCATGGGCGCGGCGCTGCTGGGCGTGCGTGTCAACGAGAAGGCGCTTCCCAAGGTCCGGTACCTGGTGACGGACCGGACGAATGAGCACGGCGCCACTGCCCTGAAGCCTGCGGCGCACGGGAAGCGGCCGCGCGGGTTCTTCCCGATCTTCCAGCATTGCCTGGCTGCGGGACTTGTGACGCCCTTCTCGCCGTTCCTGGAGGCGGTGCTGGCGTTCTACCAGGTGCAACTGCTGCACCTGCACCCCAACTCCGTCCTCATCCTCGCCGTCTTCGCCTACCTTTGCGAGGCGTACCTGGGCCTGGAGCCCACGGTGGGGCTGTTCCGGTGCTTCTACACGCTCCGGAACACGGCGAAGAACGAGCGCTCGGGGTGCGTCTCGTTCCGCATCGTCGACGGCATGGGGAGCGTCTACATCCCCATGTCCTGGAGCGAGGGCAAGGCCATCACCTCGGTGACAAAGAAGGTGGACGACTTCCGCCAGAAGTGGTTCTTTGTTGGGGTAGAGCGCCCCTGCGCCTTCCTCGAGGTCCCCGACGAGCCCCCGGTGAAGAACTCCCATTGGGGCAAGGCCATCTTCGATGGTGCCAGGAACGTGAGCTTGATGGGACGCCTGAGCTTCCTCCGCGAGGAAGGCCTCACGGGGCAGATGATCGTCGCGAATTCGTGACGCGCCGCATTGCGCCCCTCCAGGCACATTCATTCCCCATGTGGATGTACTCGGGGCCGAAGGACAAGATGTGGCTTCACGCCGAGGACAACGACAAGGACGCCGTCGACAACGTCCTCTTCGCGCTCTTTGTCAATCCATCGTTGCTTCCCGTGGATGAGCTCCGGATGGCGCTCCAGCCCCTTCACCAATACAATCTGACGGAGCACATGGACCTCCTGGAGGCGATGCCTCCGTTCACCCCGACAGGCCAGGCGGACCTCGAGGTGCCGATGCCGGCCGCGCGGGGGGCTGAGGGGGCCGATTCTCCCTCGGCTTCAGGAGCTGGTCTAGGTGAGGAGGAGACCACCACAGGGCAGGTTTCCTCTTCGAGGGCTGGGCCATTTACTGACGAGATTTGCGATATCTCGTCAGGCGATGACGACGCCTTCGTGGTGGCGCCCTCGCGCCTCGTGGAGGAAGAGGCTGAAGAAAAGGAGGCCTCAGCTGCGGAGGCCTCTCCGGGAAGGCGTGGGCCTCGCACCAAAGCTGCCGTGGACCTCTCGGGGGCGAGGCCATCTGACGTCCCCCCCAAGAGGAAAGCTGAGGCGCCGCCTGCGAGGCCTGCTTCCTAGCCCTTCTCTTCATGGCGCTCGCCAGGCCTGGCATGGGTCGACGCTGGCGCCCCCCCTTCAGGGTTAGTGCTCATAATCTTGTATCCTTCGTCTTTTAGCTTTCTTTCTCTTTTCTTTTTCCTGAAGTCTTTTCTTGGGCTCTTGCTAGTGACCTTGTACCTGCGAAGCGTCACGGCAGGGGCTGCGGCTGACGAGGCCGCGAGGCCTACGGAGGAGGCCCCCCCGAGCGCCCTTGAGGGGGCGCCTCAAGCTGAGGTCGCTGTGCCCCAGGCGGGGGCAGCAGGGCCTCAGGTGGAGGAGGGCACGGCTCGCCCAGAGGCACCTGCACCGCCTCCCGAGCCTCTGATGGTGGAAGGCTCGGAGGAGACAACTTCCGCGCCGCCTCGCGCTCCTACTCCTCCTCGCACGGCTAAGCCTCCGAGCGAGGCCACACCACCGCGCGAAGCAACGCCGCCGCGCGTGTTGACGCCTGTGTAACATCCCAACATTTTATAATGTTCAAAAATCACTAAAATTTAAAACTTTTCTTTTATTAAAATAAAATATTAAATGCATAAGAAAACCAACTATGAAAGACTTCAAACATGTTGAAAAAGTTTAATTTTTCAAATATCTCAGTTTATCTTTATTTTCAAAAGTTGTTTCAAGTTAAAAGATTTTATTATCCATTGTAATTATTAAAACCCCAATATCTAATTTGACAAATGTTTTACAAACCTCAATATCTCAGTTTAACTTTGGCATAGTGTAAATATTTATTAATATATTTAAATTATTTCCTTTGCACAAATGTCATAAATAATTGTCCTTGTTTAGAGAAATTCAAATCCATGTTTATCAAAATTATTTCATAACATTAATAAGTAAGTAGTGTTTAAAAACCTTTTAAATGATATTAGAACATTTATAGGTGTTTATAATTGTTAATGATTAACTAGGTGTACAAATTTGATTTTTAAACTTCATGCCGATTCAAATAACTAGAATTATTAATTTATTGATATGAACATGTAAGTTTGGATTTAAAGTGACTTGTTATGTTACTTTAATAAAATTTGAAATTTAAATTATGTTTAAACCTTTTCCGAAGTTAATGTGTGATCATTTTGAACAAGTGTAACACAAAGTCTAATTAAATCAATTATGAAACATAGACTTGTGTAATTGTATTTAAATATGCTGGATAACTTAAAATTGCGGACCTTGCTTTTAAATTGTTTTCAAACCATCTCGGCATTCATTGGTGTAAATCTTTTTCAAGACCATCCCCTGACCAAATTGGCAAACCCTTAACTCAATCACATTAATTCCTTTTGCATATCAAATTATGTGATACCCTTGACCAAACCCTGTGCTAAGCCTTTTTACGCTTGTTTGTTTTAATTGTTATGTGCTTGTTGAATTGCTTGTTTATTGTATGTCTTTTTACTTTATAGATTGAACGGAGTGCAACGTTCGTTGTCGACAATGAGTGTGTGAGAAACGACAACATTCATCAGGCAAGTGACTTCATAAAACACCTACTATTTTATTCTATTGCATGCCTAGTGTTTTAAGCAGTATTTGCAAAAGTAGTATGCATGATAGGTTTCTGAGAGATTTGTAGTATGCTATGCAAACCTGTTAGGTTAATCCTTAGAAATTCCAGTTAGACCCCTATTATAATTTAGTGGAAGTACCTGCTGCAAAAATGATTGTTTTATGGTTGATGTGATAAATGAAAATTTCCACTAAATTAATTTAACGCCTGGTGGATTGGGTCGATCGAGGAGGTTTCAAGTTGAGTGGCTTCTCAGGGCCAAGTTTCATGGTTGTCTTCTCCCAAGATAGTTTCCACTTACTTGGGGCCATGATATGCGGTGTTCACCTGAGTTGCTCACTTGTGGTAGCCCACCCAGGGCTATGAGATTTAAGTTTACACTGAGTCTAGTTGCTTACCGTGCAACCATTGGTCAATATGGGCTGTCTTGATGTAGTAAGTTGATGTGGACCTGGGTCAAGAGATTGATGGTGGTAGAGTTGATAGGATGGTGGTAATCTCTTAGTATGATCATGGGAAAGCAACTTCTGAAAAGTCTCTTCTTGATCTTTTCCTTCTCACTAAAGGAGTGTAGAGGATAGTTTGGGTTGATTGAGTCTAATGGTGAAAGTGCACACACTCTCGAGAGTTAAAACCTAAGATCTTAGCCGTGTCCCCGGCATCGGACAATTTGAGTAACTACACAAGGCTGTGTTCTGAAAATCTCTTCATCCCAATTTCTTAATAAAACTTTGATGGGTGAACATGGGTAGGAGACATGGATTTGTCTCGAGATTGTCTATAAAGAGAAAATATTGTTTACCAAAAGTAGGAGAAAACTTGCTTTGCGCAATAGCCTTGAGCTCCACCAGCCAAATAAGCATATAGATATAGCTTAGTAGAATATTAGAAATTAAAGTCACTTGCCACCACAATTCAATTGTGCTGACCCTTTATAGCTGGGCTGCAACTAAACCTTGCAGATTCGACAGACGACGAGTGAATATTCGATAGGATTTCGAGTCTACAACCAACATGCTTTGCCTATGGCACATGAAGATGATGAGGCTCATTGTATCTACTATTTTCCGCTGCTACTCTTGAAAATTTTGCTAGCCTTTTCAGGTTATGCAAGTTGTAAGAGATATTTGTAACACTGGATCATGCGATTTAATAAATTATTTGACACTTTTGCATGATATACATCTTAAACTGTGGTGCTAGCATTTGATCCATGGACTAGCACATTAACACAGGGACTTCCACCTTATAATAAAAGGTGAGGTCACTACAGATGGTATCAGAGCACTGTGTTGCCTGTAGGTTTGAGACCCTAGGTTTGGATGGAAATAGGCTTTGACCATAGGATTGAAAATCTATTTCTATTCACTTTACTAAAATAAATATATAATTTGCTTTATCTTTTCTTATCCTCTCGTCTACTCTCTACCTTCTGGAAAATATCTTATCTATTTCTAGATGACCTTTGTTCTTGAAGTCTGAGTCTGATACTTCATAAGGAATTCTACGATTCAACACGAAGAACTACATGGAAGATGATAGAAGAACTTGGATTTAGAGTTCAACCACTTGGAAGAGATTAAAGAAATTGAAGAAGATCATGAAGCGCTCAAGAAGGAGCTGTACTAGACCACCATTTAGAACATCGATACCGTGTTAGTGTATTGTTCATACCAACTTAGGTTGGATGACAATTCTAGATTGTTTGTTTGTGTGTGAACCTTGTTGTTTGGTGTTTGCTAGATGTTGTTTGTAAAATGAATTTCCTCGTCTTATTATGTTGGCGTAGGATTCTTTCTTAGTGTTCTTCTATCTTAACTCATCCATGCTAAACCCAAAGCAGACGCAATATCTATCCTTAGAGCCAAATTAAACCAACCAGAATGGATATACTAGTGGAGGTTAAGTTTAGGAGTTGAGACAACATATATTTTCCATCACATCAAGGAGAAGGAATTTTCAAGAGACAACAACTTTTCAGCTATCCTGGCGTAGGTTTAACGCAACCTACTAGTATGATGACCGATAGTTTAGCTCAGGTTTATCCTACAGACTGGAAACATTCTGTGAGATAAGTGAGGTTTGACCAAGTGTTAGAATACGAGATTCGTCAAACCAAGTACAAAGTAATGAGTGAGTGCGACATGGATTGGCCCCCATGGCGAATACTCATATCATTCTCTTTGCTATGAGGAATGGAAAATCTTGAGTGGCTTTCCTATAAGAGATACGACGATGAAAAACCAAAACCGTAGAACTGTAGATATTTATAACCCTATGTGAGGCAAGTGTTACTAAAACGTATTAAATTACGGTGAGGATAACCACAAGCAAAGTTTTGAAGAATACCCTACAAACAAAGATTTGCCTTCCATGAGAGTTACGTTAGTTGCTTCAAAAATGTAAACTGTGAAGATGAAGCACATGGGGACATCAAGCGATTGGAGTTATGGAGATGCTTGTGAAATCCTCTCAGCTTGATTTTCAGATTAAGCGAATAGTGATATTCAGTACCAAAAGCAGTTCAATGGACTTACGTTATCCTACAACACTAAAATGATGGAAAAGTTCGACTGAAAGATTGTAGAAAAGATTTCAGATTGGCGCAAAAGTTTCTTTTAAGGGTGGTAGCCCACTGAGTTAATCTAATCCAAGTTGTCCAAACCCATCTTTCTTTCTAACCTCCCCAATCAGCGGAATCATTCTCTGTTGGTTTTGCTGTTCCCGTGTCAGCAGCTGCATTTCTCCACCTTCCCCCGCTATCAGAAACTTTCCCAACACTTGCATTTTGTTCTCAGCCTCTCCGAATCTCGGGACGAGATTCCTTTAAGGGTGGTAGTCTGTAACATCCAAACATTTTATAATGTTCAAAAATCACTATAATTTAAAACTTTTCTTTTATTAAAATAAAATATTAAATGCATAATAAAACCAACTATGAAAGACTTCAAACATATTGAAAAAGTTTAATTTTTCAAATATCTCAGTTTATCTTTATTTTCAAAAGTTGTTTCAAGTTAAAAGATTTTATTATCCATTGTAATTATTAAAACTCAATATCTAATTTGACAAATGTTTTACAAACCTTTAAACCATATTCATGATATACAAGGTTTCTTTATAAGTATTTGATTTCTACCACTTAGCAATAGCAATTCATAAATTAAAATAATATTTACAAGTGTTATTTTAAACTATTGAAAACATTGTCTATTTGCCAAAAGATTATTATTCATTTACCCAAGTTAAAAACATAGTTTTGTATATTTCAAGTCTATAGTGTATAACTTTAAAACTTCATAGATTGTATAATTAATGAATTCTCCAAATAGGCATTTCAATAAGTTAAATTATTTTTATCAATTTGCAAACATAAAATGATTTTCATGAATATATATTATATATAAGAAACGAATTAAATCTAAAATCTTTTCCAATGTTGTTATGAAGTTTTCAAATGAATTATCCTAATATAAAATATAATGGTGCACAAATTATTTGAATTAAAAATGAATACATTATATTTCCCTTTTCATTTTTTTATATAGCTGTGTCATACTATTAATATTATACTAAAGCCAAAAATGATTTTAGTATTTGAAAATGAGTTTAAATAACTTAGATTCAAACATATTTGAATATGGGTATTTTACAAATTTTATTTAGCCAAAAGAAAATTTAATTAAGATATAATTTCAAATTTGACAATAAGTGTCAAATTTGTATTAAACCAATTTTTCAAAATTATTAATTTTAAAAAGTTTTCAAAACATGCCCGCAAATGTTTTAAAACATAGACATGAATATTACAAATTTATAGAAATTTATTTGAGTTCATTTGGGCACTTAAATCAAAAGTTATAAAAGAAATCAGAAAAATGAAAAAAAAACACAAATTTCCGGATGACGTCATCGCTGACGTCACCCTTCTTCAACCTCCATCCGAAATTATCTCCAGAAATTGCTCCTGATTTTGTTCCAAAATTCGAGCTCCAATCTCGCGGGTTGTTTCCTCCGAGCCTACCTACAAATACCCCACGCCATCCTCTTCATTTCCCCTCTCCATCCACTCCAAATCTCGCCGTCGGGCTGCAGATTTTGCTCGCCGGAGTTCCGTCAACCGCCGCCATGAATTCTTTTTTTCTGGCCAGGTGAGCTACTCCCTGGGGTCGAGCCCCTTCTCTTTCTTCTCCCTTTGCCGTTGCGCATCATTGACATTCCTTCCCCGCTCCTTTCCGCAGCCAAATCCTGGAGATGGTGCTCGAACCGTAGGTCACCGCGCCGCCGCACCTCAATTTCTCGAACCCGCGCTGCCCGAGGACGTCGAGGCCTCCTTCGCCATCACAGCATCGCGCCGAACGTCTTCGGCATCTTCTCGTGTCCGGGGGCCACCGGAGCGTCGTTTTCATCCAAGTCCGAGCCGCGCGGCGCCGTCTTCAACCTCTCCGGCCACCGGCGTCGCCATCTTCTGGTCACAGCGAGGTGAGCCCTTCGTTCGCGATCCAACGGCTTAGAATAGATCTACCCGATCCAAATCGGTACGTGTTTAGATCCTTTGAATCTGGATCTAACGATCCAGATTTAATGGAGCCGAGCCGAGCCGAGCCAAGGCTCAGACTCAGCCGAGCCAAGGCTCAGACTCAGCCGAGTCGAGCTGAGCCCAGCCCAGCCAATCACTGCACACCACGTGACCTGCCTATTTTTCTGATTTAATTCCCTGCAACTTAAAATCTTCATAACTTTTTAACCCATTATCCAAATTGGACAAATTTTATATACAATTAAAGCCCTTGACATGTAGAATCGGCTGGAACTTTTAAATTTCAAATTTGACTATTCTAAATAGATTCAATTTTCAAATTAGGAGTTTGAGCATTTTTTACTTATTTTTAAATTCATAAGTACAAAATTTGAAAAAAAATAGTTTTGGAAAGCTTAAGATATGAAGAATAATGATCCACTATTTTAAGTAAATTTTGAATAATTTAAAATAAATTTAAAATTCAGAAACTTATTTTGGTTAACTTTGGCATAGTGTAAATATTTATTAATATATTTAAATTATTTCCTTTGCACAAATGTCATAAATAATTGTCCTTGTTTAGAGAAATTCAAATCCATGCTTTTTCAAAATTATTTCATAACATTAATAAGTAAGTAGTGTTTAAAAACCTTTTAAATGATATTAGAACATTTATAGGTGTTTATAATTGTTAATGATTAACTAGGTGCACAAATTTGATTTTTAAACTTCATGCCAATTCAAATAACTAGAATTATTAATTTATTTATATGAACATGTAAGTTTGGATTTAAAGTGACTTGTTATGTTACTTTAATAAAATTTGAAATTTAAATTATGTTTAAACCTTTTCCGAAGTTAATGTGTGATCATTTTGAACAAGTGTTACACAAAGTCTAATTAAATCAATTATGAAGCATAGACTTGTGTAATTGTATTTAAATATGCTGGATAACTTAAAATTGCGGACCTTGCTTTTAAATTGTTTTCAAACCATCTCGGCATTCATTGGTGTAAATCATTTTCAAGACCATCCCCTGACCAAATTGGCAAACCCTTAACTCAATCACATTAATTCCTTTTGCATATCAAATTATGTGATACCCTTGACCAAACCCTGTGCTAAGCCTTTTTACGCTTGTTTGTTTTAATTGTTATGTGCTTGTTGAATTGCTTGTTTATTGTATGTCTTTTTACTTTATAGATTGAACGGAGTGCAACGTTCGTTGTCGACAATGAGTGTGTGAGAAACGACAACATTCATCAGGCAAGTGACTTCATAAAACACCTACTATTTTATTCTATTGCATGCCTAGTGTTTTAAGCAGTATTTGCAAAAGTAGTATGCATGATAGGTTTCTGGGAGATTTGTAGTATGCTATGCAAACCTGTTAGGTTAAACCTTAGAAATTCCAGTTAGACCCCTATTATAATTTAGTGGAAGTACCTGCTGCAAAAATGATTGTTTTATGGTTGATGTGATAAATGAAAATTTCCACTAAATTAATTTAACGCCTGGGTGGATTGGGTCGATCGAGGAGGTTTCAAGTTGAGTGGCTTCTCAGGGCCAAGTTTCATGGTTGTCTTCGCCCAAGATAGTTTCCACTTACTTGGGGCCATGATATGCGGTGTTAATTGAAGGAGATATGCCCTAGAGGCAAATAAATAAGTAGTATTTATTGCATTATCTCATAAGTTTATAATAGGTTTGTGTATTATGCTATAACTGTATTAATCGGAATTATTAATACACGTGTGATACATAGACAACCAGGTACTTAGCAAGCCTCTATATGAGCTAGTCCATTGGGCAACAGTTGATCGAGATTCCCGATCAAGGACAATGACGTCGGTTGACAATGGGGTCATCTTGTTAGTTGAATAAGGTGATGGACATACGCAAAGTATTGCAGTAAGATCGTATTACGATGTTTGTCATTTGCAATAGATAAGAATATGATAGCTTATTCCTTAGACCGTGAGACCGTACTTATTAATGCTTCGTAGGGATGCTTTGAGAGCATCAAACGTTGTGTCTTATATAGCATGACAATAACGGTGTCCATCTTGGGTATTCCGAAAGAGCATCAAGACGTAAGGATCAAGAGCGGGATTTGTTCATTCTTGTAATGGAAAGATACTCTGGGCCCACTCGGTGATATTGCATCTATATAGCTGCGCAGCTTATGACTAGGTCATGGAGATGTAATATCGCAGACGAGTTAATAACCTTCGTCGGTAACGAGATACAACAAAGACATCGGTGTGTCTACGATCATATCTCGGACAAGGTAGTATCGCAGAGACAAAGGGAATGAATGTCATATTTATGGTTCAACGACGATATTCGTGGAATGCACAGGGGTCGTCATATACTTCCAGGTATCCCTGACGGTCATTGGTGAGCGGAGTGTCTCGACCATGTCTAGAGTGTTCTCGAACCGTAGCGTAACAAACTTAAGGTCTTAGCGACACCAGGAGATAGGTTCTGGAATATTATAGGAATTTGTTGGAGAGAGAGAAATGATCCGGAAAGAGTTCCGGTGGTCCGGAAGGAGTTCCGGAGATGTCTGGAATGGTTCCAGGAATGTCCAAAAGTTGTTCGGGTGGTCCGAAAGAGTTTTCGGAGTCACGGGATATTGAATTATATATAAATATATTAATTATGAATTAATGGGATTTTAATATTAATTTAATATTAATTAAATAAAGGAAAAAGGGGGCTCCCACCTACATGGGCCCTAAGAGGGCCCAAGAGGGGGAGCCGCACCACCAAAGGGGGGTGGGCCCCATTGGCTGGTTCGGCCAGCCCATGTGGGGGCCGAACCCCCCCTCCCTTGTCCTTTGTTTAGTCCCACATGGGGTAGCCAAGGGGTTTGCACACCCCCTTCCCCCTTTATATAGCAAGGCATATTAATTGGATTAATTCATTGGAAAATACAATTAATTCCCGATTTCTCTCTCGATCTCGTGGTTCCCAAGTTGGAGCCGCGCCGAGCTGAGGAAGGGGGGATCTCTCTCCACCCAAGCTATACCGCAGAGCGTCGTTGCTCTGCAGGATTCCAGATAAGATCTACCCCTGCAATTTCAGCTGGATCTGAATGACCGGGGGTTGTCGCTAAGCTCCGTATGTTTGTGAGTGCTCGGAGGTAACTCCTTTTGAGTAGCCTGGGCGACGTCGTCTCGCCCCTGCAGCCGCCGCGCCCCTCTCACCTCTGCCGCCGGCGCACCACCTCTGGTGCTGGCGCTCTGCCTTCTTCCGCCCGACGCCCGTCGACGCAGATCATCGTCGACACCCCGGCGTCATCGTCTTTGTCATCGCGGCAAGTTCTCCACGACCTCGAGGTCGGCTACGTACGACTTCATCGTCAACGCTTGTGCGGGAGCATAATCCTCGCTATCGGTCTACATGGAGGTAATGTAACCCGTTCCGCCACCGTTATCGCATGTACTAGATAGATAGATCCTGACTAGTTAGGGTTTCGTTCGTTAGAAAAATTATTGTTTTCTGCACCGTAACGCCTTCAGTGGTATCAGAGCCGATCTATGCGTAGTACTGCTGGTACGGTTAGAACTCATGTTGAATGAGGGCGTCTTTCTTATATTTGCTACCCTCTAGCGTGCACTTGCGATGCCTTCGGTATTGAGTTGATGAAGCGGCCCGGACCGACTTTACGCGTACGCTTACGCGAGACTGGTTCCACTACTGACATACGGCTTGCACCGTATCTGTGGCTGGCGGGTGTCTGTTTCTCTCTCTCTAGTCGGCAAAGCATTTTCAATGGAGGGCCCGAAAGGGATGCTTAAACATGCAATTATGCGATCGACGTTGTGGTACAAAGTTCGTAGGTAGGGAAGCGATTCTCTTACGAATAAGCCTATATGCCACGTAAAACTTGCAAAACTAAATAAAGCTAGAGGCGTCTAACTTTGTTTTGCAGAGGCGTTATTTTATGTGACATGGTTACGGTAAGTTTTGATATTACTCGTATTGTCGGAGGCAATGGAGGGCTCTGTAGACTCGGAGCCATGCCGGGGCGCCGGGGGCCAGGCACATGGCGCCATGAAGGTCCAGGCGCATCGACCATGTCACATCGCACTTCATTGCATCATTGTTGTGTGCTGTTGTGTGTGCATCCTATTGATTGCTTATATGCTAGATATACAACGGTAACATAATAAATAGGATCATCCCTAACAAATACCAAAATAGTGTTCTCCCTCGTTGCGCACCACCAAGAAAGTTCTACGTTATGAGGCAGGCCGTGATGATCGGGTGTCACACATCTCGTCGTTCGCATACAGTGGGTGTAAGCCATGTTGCACGCGCAGGGTCTTCGAGGTTTGATTGGCGAGCCTAGAATACTCAGAGGTATGGCCTCGGAACACGGGAAGATCGAAAGATCGAGCACGAGTCACAGAGTTGTTGTGATCGACATGTTATGTCCACCTTTGAAGTTGTGCTGCCGGCCGTGATGATCGGGGGTAGTGTGGTGGATGAGGGTCGTGTAATCGCCATTATTATTTTTAGGGATAATAATCTTGGTGTGGTGTGTTTTTGATAATGAGATTATAGAACTAAAACTCACCTATATATTATAAACTTATCTTACCTCTTTTGCGATCACATCTGGAGACTACGGAACTACACTTCGGTTGCTTCCTCAAGAGCTCGGATTCTACCTTAGAAGCCGACGGGTCCAACTTCATCAGCTGGTACATTGGTTTTAGAAACATTCTCCAAACACAACAAACATCCTATATGTTCTAGAACATTAGTTAGGAGTTAGACCAGATGATTCTGATAGCAAGGAGAAAGATGATGAGTTCCGTAAGCATCATGATATTTTCATGGAAGTGAAGGTCGTCATGAGCGTATGCCCAGCACCAGAGTTGAAAGTTGTATTCAACACCTGGAGCCATATGTTGTGATTGATGCGATCAAAGGTCACTTCAAAGATGAATTGAGTCTTGAGAAGTTCAGATATCTTAGAAAGTTCTGGACCATTCACATGGGGAGCATACCTGTCTGTAGACTCAGTTGAAGAAGTTGTGTGACATCTACTTTAGGGCTTACGAATATCTACGATTTCTAGATAGCGAACTCCAGTGCAATAGAGATTGCGCTTTACCTCCTAGCTGTGAATATCATGTGCGTGAATATGCTATAGAGACACGGTGAGCTTCTTCACGTTCGTGAACAAGTTCAAATCTCTAAAAGTTGATTCATCGAAGAAGAGTTCTTCGACGCTATGGGTATATTTGATATACCAAGATATAAATTTATTCTTCTCATACTTGATGAAAAGTGTTTGATAATTGTTCTGTTTGTGAAACAGTCCCTGATTATCACAAGTATGTGGCGAAGGGTGACATGACAGTGCACGAGTGATGGCAAGTTCATGGCCAGTGGTGCTCACGCCCTCGAGATATCATATTAGTTATCATCAATAGTTTTTGATAAGACATTTTGTAATAGTGAGAATGTGATCTAGTTTGGTGTCTTGAATGTTACAAGACATAATTATTCATATAGAACACATCAGTTGTTTTATGTTATTAAACAAAGCAGTTGTTTCATGTTATGAGTAATTTTCATCACATGTCAATTACATTATGCGTATGATATACATTTATAATAGCGGGAATGATAAAATTATGTGTCCAAAGAACAAACACCATCGAATTTAGTCATAGAGGCAATGAAAGAAGTAATGGATATTTTTTGGTCCATTTAAGTATTTCGAGTGCCAAAATTGATTAAGTTTGAAATGCAGTATTGAAGTTGCAATACTAGAGGAAATTGATTGAGAGTCATTTTTAATGATTAATCAATGGTGTTATTGCATGATCCGAATTCTTCCATGATTTTGGTAAATAGGAGTATTTGCCCGATAAATTATGGAGTCTGAAATTAATTTGATAATAGCTCAAATGGGGTTTTTCAGAAGAAAGATTAGTGAATATTGTATTCACAAGATTCGATCAAAGGACAATATTATTGAATTATGGTTTCAACACAAAAGACTTGTGGAAATTCGTTTCACAATATTATAATGTCATATATGGTGATATGTGGGGAATTATAATCATGCTCTATTTTAAATAAAGTGTGGTCTGTCAGATTCTGTCTTAGAATCTCCTAATATGTTCGAAACATTATAGTCGATGTCCACTTTAGAAAATAGATATTTTTCTCAACGAGAATTCGTGAGATCGACAGTAGTGTCGACATGTATATGATTACACGATAATTCGGTATATACATGAATAGTTCTTTGTAGAATACTCGCATTGAATGGGAGTGTATTCCAAAACCAATTAGAAACAAAGTTCAGTTTGTTGTCTATGTAATTCCGAGAAAAAGATGATTTTTCGAATTATGGTTTATGGATTGGAATTAGAAGTTTGGAATAAAGTGTCAGACCTATGTTGGAAGGTGTTCCAAAGAGTATGTGTATGCTAATGAAAGTTTAGTGATTAAGAGTGAGGGAGACTAGAAAATTGTTTTCTGCTTGCAATCCTCTTCATAAAGATCATAATATTTTCATGAAAGAAACTTCTAAATAAAGTGCTGTTATATTTAATATTGCTGTCAGGTCACAACACTGTATTAAGTATTTCAGATCTTGTTGACAGAACAAGGTGCACTTTATGAATACAAAGAAAATTGAGAAAATATCGGAATACGAACAAAGGCTTTTGAGCCTGGAAATCCAAAGTTGCATTTGAAAGGATTAAGAGAGTAATTGTTGCTGTAATTCTTATTAGAGGAATAAGATTGTTTAATCGTCATATAAGGTGTTATATGAGAAATATGACTATAAGAAAGACGTGGTAGCATGTCTTGTCAAGAAATGTGTCTTGGACAAGATCAAATTTGTTGACTACATTTATGTAGACATGCTTGAACTCTGAGGGATTTGTATTAATGTAATACTGGAGTTTGTATTGAATTCGAATTGATAATAGATCAATGATTTTGGTTAGACCAAAATGTCGATTTAAGTGGGAGTCAAAGTTAGTTTACTCAGGTGGAATATGTACAGAACATATTTTTGAGTGGGAGCTCAGGAACTCAAATATGTGGATGACACATTTTTGAGTGGGAGCGTGTGTTCTCAAATATGTGGAGACATAATTTGAGTGGGAGCCGAATTCATCTTGTGTAAATGACACATTGTGAAATTGTACCAGTAGAATAGATAAGAAGGATGAAGTTGTGAAACTATTTGAAAGTCAGTGTCTATTTTAAAATAGAACGGGAATTTTAAAATAGTTAGTCGAGTTGTTTTAGATTATATCTGAGGAGTCAGATTAGAATCAAAAGGATGGTCCTTTAAAATCCAATTGATCATTAAGAGTAATGATGCATGAAAGTAATGGTTGTATGACATGTGGGTCTATTATGTAATATTAGACATCATACAGAAACCATATTATCTGCTCGATGAAATATAACCGATGTTCTTTAAATAAGAGCAGTTATGAAAGTAAATTTGGAATTTACTGGAAGTAGAAGTGCGTTAGTTAAGGGATTGACATTTGAATGTCAAGTTTTCTACATTAGTGTGAAAGTATGTAGATATCGCGAGTTTGTAATTGTTACAAGGGGCTCTGCATGGCTGAGTGTGTTTTTCAGGGCAGTTATCTGGTTAGTATAATCAGAGTAAGCGCTGGGAAACAGAAGTCTCACTTAGTTACGGTATTTGCATATATGTTGTTGGACAACATGGTGATATCAAGCTAGTTGATATCAGTGAATCGCAAAAGTTTGCACAAATCGTGTGTTGTGCAGATTGTCAGATTAACACTCTTCCACAAGCAAGCATCATCGAATGATTCTTATTTGATAAGGGATTTTGATAAAGTAAAATGCAGCTGGTTTATTTGTACTCTAGTGCAAGTGGGAGACTGAAGGAGATATGCCCTAGAGGCAAATAAATAAGTAGTATTTATTGCATTATCTCATAAGTTTATAATAGGTTTGTGTATTATGCTATAACTGTATTAATCGAAATTATTAATACACATGTGATACATAGACAACCAGGTCCCTAGCAAGCCTCTATATGAGCTAGTCCATTGGGCAACAGTTGATCGAGATTCCCGATCAAGGACAATGACGTCGGTTGACAATGGGGTCATCTTGTTAGTTGAATAAGGTGATGGACATACGCAAAGTATTGCAATAAGATCGTATTACGATGTTTGTCATTTGCAATAGTTAAGAATATGATAGCTTATTCCTTAGACCGTGAGACCGTACTTATTAATGCTTCGTAGGGATGCTTTGAGAGCATCAAACGTTGTGTCTTATATAGCATGACAATAACGGTGTCCATCTTGGGTATTCCGAAAGAGCATCAAGACGTAAGGATCAAGAGCGGGATTTGTTCATTCTTGTAATGGAAAGATACTCTGGGCCCACTCGGTGATATTGCATCTATATAGCTGCGCAGCTTATGACTAGGTCATGGAGATGTAATATCGCAGACGAGTTAATAACCTTCGTCGGTAACGAGATACAACAAAGACATCGGTGTGTCTACGATCATATCTCGCACAAGGTAGTATCGCAGAGACAAAGGGAATGAATGTCATATTTATGGTTCAACGACGATATTCGTGGAATGCACAGGGGTCGTCATATACTTCCAGGTATCCCTGACGGTCATTGGTGAGCGGAGTGTCTCGACCATGTCTGGAGTGTTCTCGAACCGTAGCGTAACAAACTTAAGGTCTTAGCGACACCAGGAGATAGGTTCTGGAATATTATAGGAATTTGTTGGAGAGAGAGAAATGATCCGGAAAGAGTTCCAGTGGTCCGGAAGGAGTTCCGGAGAGGTCTGGACTGGTTCCAGGAATGTCCGAAAGTTGTTCGGGTGGTCCGAAAGAGTTTTCGGAGTCACGGGATATTGAATTATATATAAATATATTAATTATGAATTAATGGGATTTTTATATTAATTTAATATTAATTAAATAAAGGAAAAAGGGGACTCCCACCTACATGGGCCCTAAGAGGGCCCAAGAGGGGGAGCCGCACCACCAAAGGGGGGTGGGCCCCATTGGCTGGTTCGGCCAGCCCATGTGGGGGCCGAACCCCCCCTCCCTTGTCCTTTGTTTAGTCCCACATGGGGGATCCAAGGGGTTTGCACACCCCCTTCCCCCTTTATATAGCAAGGCATATTAATTGGATTAATTCATTGGAAAATACAATTAATTCCCGATTTCTCTCTCGATCTCGTGGTTCCCAAGTTGGAGCCGCGCCGAGCTGAGGAAGGGGGGATCTCTCTCCACCCAAGCTATACCGTAGAGCGCCGTTGCTCTGCGGGATTCCAGATAAGATCTACCCCTGCGATTTCAGCTGGATCTGAATGACCGGGGGTTGTCGCTAAGCTCCGTATGTTTGTGAGTGCTCGGAGGTAACTCCTTTTGAGTAGACTGGGCGACGTCGTCTCGCCCCTGCAGCCGCCGCGCCCCTCTCACCTCTGCCGCCGGCGCACCACCTCTGGTGCTGGCGCTCTGCCTTCTTCCGCCCGACGCCCGTCGACGCAGATCATCGTCGACACCCCGGCGTCATCGTCTTCGTCATCGCAGCAAGTTCTCCACGACCTCGAGGTCGGATACGTACGACTTCATCGTCAACGCTTGTGCGGGAGCGTAATCCCCGCTATCGGTCTACATGGAGGTAATGTAACCCGTTCCGCCACCGTTATCGCATGTACTAGAAAGATAGATCCTGGCTAGTTAGGGTTTCGTTCGCTAGAAAAATTATTGTTTTCTGCACCGTAACCCCTTCATTAACCTGAGTTGCTCACTTGTGGTAGCCCACCCAGGCTATGAGATTTAAGTTTACACTGAGTCTAGGTTCTTACCGTGCAACCATTGGTCAATATGGGCTCTGTCTTGATGGAGTAAGTTGATGTGGACCTGGGTCAAGAGATTGATGGTGGTAGAGTTGATAGGATGGTGGTAATCTCTTAGTATGATCATGGGAAAGCAACTTCTGAAAAGTCTCGTCTTGATCTTCTCCTTTTCCTTCTCACTAAAGG
This sequence comes from Poa annua, assembly GCA_026929855.1. Taxonomy (NCBI): domain Eukaryota; kingdom Viridiplantae; phylum Streptophyta; class Magnoliopsida; order Poales; family Poaceae; genus Poa; species Poa annua. Next base: position 54,393,815 of record CM049430.1, read on the forward strand.
AGTGTAGAGGATAGTTTGGGTTGATTGAGTCTAATGGTGAAAGTGCACACACTCTCGAGAGTTAAAACCTAAGATCTTAGCCGTGTCTCCGGCATCGGAAAATTTGAGTAACTACACAAGGCTGTGTTCTGAAAATCTCTTCATCCCAATTTCTTAATAAAACTTTGATGGGTGAACATGGGTAGGAGACATGGATTTGTCTCGAGATTGTCTATAAAGAGAAAATATTGTTTCAAAAGGTTGTTTACCAAAAGTAGGAGAAAACTTGCTTTGCGCAATAGCCTTGAGCTCCACCAGCCAAATAAGCATATAGATATAGCTTAGTAGAATATTAGAAATTAAAGTCACTTGCCACCACAATTCAATTGTGCTGACCCTTTATAGCTGGGCTGCAACTAAACCTTGCAGATTCGACAGACGACGAGTGAATATTCGATAGGATTTCAAGTCTACAACCAACATGCTTTGCCTGTGGCACATGAAGATGATGAGGCTCATTGTATCTACTATTTTCCGCTGCTACTCTTGAAAATTTTGCTAGCCTTTTCAGGTTATGCAAGTTGTAAGAGATATTTGTAACACTGGATCATGCGATTTAATAAAGTATTTGACACTTTTGCATGATATACATCTTAAACTGTGGTGCTAGCATTTGATCCAGGGACTAGAACATTAACACAGGGACTTCCACCTTATAATAAAAGGTGAGGTCACTACAGCCTCCGCGCGTGCCTACCCCGCCACCTGCGGCCACTACTCCCGTGCAGCCTGCGAGGGAGGCGCGCGAGGCAGCAGCAGGCACAGGCGCCTCTGCCGGGGGAGATGCTTCCTCGCCTCTACGTCAAGCCATGCCCGAGGATCGCCCTGCAGCTGCAGGGCCGGAAGTGGACGCCGGCGCGGGCGCAGGCGCAGCCCATTCTAGCCCCTGAGATTCCCCCGAGGCCGGAACTGCGCGACTCGACGCTGGGGCCGGGCCCTCCACGAGCCAGGAGCTGGTCCTCCGCGGCTGGAACTGGAACGCGGGGCGCCGCGAGGTCGCCTTCGGCCTCGTAAGGGAGTCCTTGGAGGGCTTGGAAGCGCACCTTGCCCTTGGAGACATATGGCTCGCCCGGCAGCAGGAGGAGTTGGCGAAGTCATGGGCGTCCCTCCACGCGACGGTCGAGGCTCGCCGGCTGGAGGATGCGGCGCTGCAAGCCGCGCGTGAAGAGGCCACCCGCTTCACCAAGGAGGTCCGCGAGGGGGCCATTCGGGACGCTGCGGAGCTCCTTAGCCCTCTCCAGGAGGAACGCGATGCTGCGGCGGAGCTCTTGCGCGAGGCCAGGGCAGAGCGCGAGGCGATGGAGGGGTCGCTGGCGCAGAAACGCCGCGAGCTGGGCCAGCTGGAGACCCAGCTGCTCTCCGCCCATCAGGCCGCGAGGGTCGCTCTGGAGGACGACCGCAAGGGTTTTGCCGAGCGTGAGCGGCAGCTGGCCCTCCAGGAGAAGGAGCTGCAACAGCGCGAGGAGCTGCACCTTCAGGCGGAGAAGGACCTGGCCGCCCAACGCAAGGCCCTTGAGGAGCGCGAAGGAGAACTGGCCAAGGCGACTGTGAAGTACGACAAAAACGTCGCTGCCTAGAAGATAGATTACGAGCGCTTCGAGCGGCGTTTCGCCGAGAAGAAGAAAGAGGCCGAGGACGCCCTCGCGGAGCGCGAGAAGCAGTTCCGCAAGTCCACTTCTCAGAAGTACCGCGACCTGGCCCAGACGCAGGAGGACTGCTTCAAGGTCAAGCACGCCGCGGACGCTCGGTGGATCACCGAGCTCGAGAAGGCCAACTCCAAGTTGGAGGCTCGCCTCACGCGCGAAGGATGGCCGTCGCTGAGCGGAGGAGGCTCGCACTGAGGCTGTCCACAACCTCAACTCCTTCGCCAAGGATGTGGAGGAGCAGGTGGCCCCGGCGATGGAGCGGGCGGTGGAGGCCTCGGACTCTGCCAATGCGGCTCGCGCGCTCTCGAGGCAGCGCGAGCGAATGTTCGAGGCGTTGGTCGCTCGTGGCAACGAGCTCGCCGCGCAGCTTAGCGCCGACGCGCCGCACACCGACGTCCGAGGCCGCGGCGATGCTGCCATGTACCTGGTCTACTTTGACCAGCTCTTCGAGGCTCTCGAGGGTAACGTCGTCGAGCTCCGCGAGATGATCGAGGACGAGAGCCGGCAGTTTCTGGGGGTGGTTGTCGATCGCATCTTCACCAACCTCAGGCTCCTCACGCCAGACCTCGACCTCCCCTCCGTGACAGAGGCTGCTCAAGGCGAGGACGCGCGGCGGGTCTCCGGTTCCCTCGGCGAGCAAGTTGACGCTTTCTGCAACCGATTCAGGCGCGCGGAAGCTGCGGCCGAAGACAGCGAGGAGGAGGCCTGCTCCGACGAGCTTGAGGGGGGTGCCACAGAGGAGGTCCAAGGCGCTGCTTCTACATGAGCCTCCCTTTATTGCGCCTGCGAGCACTTGTATCTGAAACAACTGTGTGTTTAGCTTTCATAAGACCTTTGGTCTGTAATATACTCTTTATCGCTGTTTAATTCGAGCTTGTTTGCCCCCCGTGAGGTCTCTTTGGACTCAACTTCATGTCTATTTGTTCTCTACGTCGGTAGGTCCCATCTCTTCGTGCCATGACTCCGCCACTTTGGTATGCAGGAGCAATGACTCCGCAAGGCCGGGGGGAGTTTAGGCCTAGGAGAGGTAAGAGCCCTCAGTCGCGATGCTCAAGTGCCCCCCTTAGACGCGCGAGTAGTCCATGAAGCTTAAGGGAAAGCGAAGTCGCTTGAGGGGCAAACGTGCGCTAGGGAGAGAAAAACGCTCTTAAAGCGTGGGTGCGAGACTTAGCTTCTTGAGTTTTTCGCCCTGCGAAGGCTTTTCGCCTGGCGGGGTTGCCCACTTGAGGGGTCGCTCCTGGGGGGCCTCTTCAAGCTTGTGGGGGATTTTTCCCTGCATGTGTTAGAGGGGCGAACCCAAACGCTGGAACACGGCTCAACGTGCTCGTGCGCGCTTATAGGTTCCCTCAGGTGTTCCTTGCGAGGAGAGTAAGTACCAAGGTCCTCTGTAGAGATGGCGTGTTTGTGGGATCTTGCCCTCCAGCCAGAGCTCGGACTCTTGGATTTTGATGTGCTGCTGGTGTGTCGTTTGAGGCACTGGCACTGTACTCAGCCCCCGCTCGCGAGGTACGCCTATGGAGAGATATAAGCGCACACTCCACAGAGTAATGCGATAATAAAACTCACTAAATACATTTCAAAGCGGCGCCGAGGCGCTAAGTTCACTTAGGAACGAGATTGAGCCATTAAACTTGGTGTTGCCAAGCTAATGTTTCGACCATGTCGAGGCATGGGGACCACCTATTAGTGGCGGAGACTGTCGACAGCCTGAGGTGGCTCATTTTAATTGAGAGCTTGGAGGGTTTTCCCTCGAGTGCAGCCTTTGGGGCTTGGAGGTTTAAGCCGTTGGCTTTTAACCCCTAGAGACATGGATGCTTGGAGGTTTTAGCCGTAGGCTGCCTCTTCCGCTCGTGGTCTCGACGTGACAACGATCACGGGCGTGACAATGATCACGTTTACGTTTTGTTCCTTTAGGAGACACAAGTTTTGGGGAGGTTTAAGCCGTGAGCATTTAACCTCTAGAGACTATGACGTTTGGAGGTTGAGTCGTAGGCTGCCTCGTCTGCTAGGAGTCTCGACGTGACAATGATCACGGGCGTGGCAAATACCACGTTTGCATTTGTTCCTTTAGGAGACAAAACACGTTTTTGGAGGTTTAAGCCGTGAGAATTTTAACCTCTAGAGACGAAAATGCTTGGAGGTTGAGCTGTAGGCTGCCTCTTCCGCTTGAAGTCTCGACGTGATAATGATCACGGGCGTGGCAATGACCACGGTTGCATTTGTTCCTTTAAGAGACAAAGCACGTTTTTGGAGGTTTAAGCCGTGAGCATTTTAACCTCTAGAGACGAAAATGCTTGGAGGTTGAGCCGTAGGCTGCCTCTTCCGCTTGAAGTCTCGACGTGACAATGATCACGGGCGTGGCAATGACCACGTTTGCATTTGTTCCTTTAGGAGACAAAGCACATTTTTGGAGGTTTAAGCCGTGAGCATTTTAACCTCTAGAGACGAAAATGCTTGGAGGTTGAGCCGTAGGCTGCCTCTTCCGCTTGAAGTATCGACGTGACAATGATCACGGGTGTGACGATGATCACTTTTTTAATTTTGTTCCTTGTGGATACAAAGATTTGTGAGGTTTAAGCCTTGAGCTTTTAACCTTTGGAGACAAAAAGTGCTTGGAGGTTGAGCCGTGGGCTGCCTCTTTCGCTAAATGCCTTGACGTGACTATGATCACGGGTAGAACTTGCGTAGGTGCATGATGTTCCATAGATTCTTGACGGGGACGCCGTCTTGAGTCTCGAGGCGAGCCGCGCCAGGCCTGGCGATGTGGGTGACCCTGTAGGGGCCTTCCCACATCGGGGACAGCTTGTGGAGGCCTTCCCTGGAGAGGAGTCGCCTGAGGACGAGATCGCCTGCCTCCAGGGTGCGCGAGCGCACGTTGCGGCTATGGTAGCGCCTCAGGTTCTGCTGGTATTTGGCCGCCCAGAGGGCGGCGCGGCGTCGTAGCCCTTCAAGGAGTAGCAGGTCGTCGTTGTGGAGGTCCTCTTGCTGGTCCTCGTTAAAGGCAAGTACCCGTGGGGATCCATGCTTTATCTCAGTTGGGAGGACTGCTTCGGCTCCATAGACGAGGGCGAACGGGGCTTCCCTGGTGGGCTTGGGTGGCGTGGTACGGATGGACTAGAGCACCGAGGGGAGCTCGTTGATCCAGCCCTTGCCGGGGCCCTTGAGGACATCGAAGGTCCTGGTCTTTAGGCCTTTGAGGACCTCTGCGTTTGCGCGCTCGGCCTGTCTGTTGCTTTGCGGATGGGCGACTGAGGCGAAGCAGAGCTTGATGCCCATTCTTTCATAGTAGGCTCTGAAGATGCCACTGGTGAATTGGGAGCCATTGTCGGTGATGATGTGGTTAGGCACTCCGAAACGGCGGACCAGGCCTCTGATGAATTTCACTGCCGCGCCTGCTGTGATTGTGCGCGTCGCCTCCACTTCAGGCCATTTTGTGAACTTGTCAATGGCCACGAAGAGGTAGCGATATCCACCTTGCGCCGTTGGGAAATGTCCCAGGATGTCCACCCCCCAGACCGCAAACGGCCACGAGAGCGGGATGGTTTGAAGCCCCAGCGTTGGTTGGTGGATTTGCTTGGCGTGGAATTGGCAGGCTTCACATGCTTGGATGATGTCCATTGCATCCTGAAGTGCTTGAGGCCAGTAGAAACCGCTCCTGAAGACTTTGCCTGCGAGTGTGCAGGCGCACGAATGGTGGCCGCATTCCCCGCTGTGGATGACTTTGATCAGCATTTTGCCTTCTTCAGGAGGGAAGCATTTGAGCGCGATGCCGTTTGGGCGCTTGCGGTAGAGAATTCCTCCGAGGATTTGGTACGATTTTTCTTGGCGGGCAATTCGCTCCGCTTCAACATCTTCCTCGGGAAGGACTCCTTTGCCGAGGTAATCTTTGATCTCGTCGATCCATCCTGTTTCTTGGTGCACCGCAGTGAGCAACAGACGCTCCCCTGTAGGGGGCCCGCAGTCAGGAGCCCCGCTTGTAGGTGGTGGCGGGAGTGCTTCGTCTGTGCTTGCAGTGATGGCCTCTTGGGGCTGCTTTATGGATGCCTTGACGAGCCTTTCTTCAAAGACACCTGGCGGCTGAGCTTGCCTCTTTGATGCGCGCTTGGCAATGTCATCGGCCTCTTGGTTTTCCTTTCTTGGGATGTGCGTGAGCTCCATTCCCCTGAAGTTCTTCTCAAGCCTATGGACCTCTTCAAGGTATGCGGCCATGTGGTCGTCCTTAGGCTTGTAGCTTTTGTTTGAGAAGTTAACGAGCAGCTGTGAGTCGCCCTTGATGAGTAGATGCTTGACGCCTAGGGCGATTGCGGCGCGTAGGCCGGCAAGCAAGCCTTCATACTCAGCGATATTGTTGGATATCTTGTCGATTCCGAAGCACAGCTGGACTGCGAAATACAACTTGTCGCCTTTGGGGGAGATCAGGACTACGCCTGCCCCTCCGCGGCGACAAGCGAAAGTTCCGTCGAACTTCATGGTCCAGAGGCTGGGCATTGCGGCTCCAGAGGGCCCTTGCTCTTCTCCCAAAGGCTCTTCAGGGGTTGGGTCAGTCCATTCGGCGACGAAGTCAGCCAGCGCTCTTCCTTTGATTACCCTTGTGGTATCGAATCGCAAATTGAATGGTTGTAGCTCAATGTTCCACCCTGCGACACGATCTGTTGCGTTTGGTTTGCGCAATATTTGCTCCAGGGGAAAAGAAGTGACCAATGTGATGGGGTGCCCCTGGAAGTAGCGTCACAGCTTTCTTGAGGCGATGAGTAGTGCGAGGAGAAGCTTCTGCTGCATTGTATACCGCTCGCGAGCATCGCGCATTACTGTGCTGACGAAGTAGACTGGATGCTCGACGATGGTAGTTCTTGTAGCCTCGGCGTCTTTTGCCTGAGGTGGCCCAGCTTGACCCTCGAGGGGGTTTGCTTCAGGGGGCTTGCCCTGTGCCTCGAGGGTTTGGCCTCAAGGGGCTTGCCCTGTGCCTCGAGGGGGCTGGTTTCAAGGGGCTTGCCCTGCGCCTCGAGGGGGTTGGCCTCAGGGGGTTTGCCCTCGAGGTGGTTTGCCTCAGGGGACTCCTCAGCATGAATTCCTTGCAGCGGTTGACTTAGGGCAGTCCTCTCTTGGGGCTTTGGGCCTGGCGGTGGGTTTGCGAGGGCTGCCCTTTCGTCGAACTCCTTGTCAGGAGGCTTTTCCTTTGGAGTTGTTGCACTCTTCTTGTGGAGCACTGGCTCTTCTCTTTCTACCACAAGGACAACACTGGCTGTTTGTGGAGTAGCTGACCAGTACAGCTTCAGGTGTTCGCCATGCCTCGGGGCTACCACTACTGGTGGGCTGGCCAGATACTTCTTCAAGTCCTCAAATGCTTTTTCAGCTTCAGGGGTCCATTTGAAAGTGCCCGTTCTTTTCATGATCTTGAAGAACGGCAGGGCTCTTTCGCCGAACTTGGAGATGAATCGACCCAAGCTGGCCATGCAGCCTGCCAGGCGTTGCATGTCCTTTATCCTTCGCGGAGGTTTCATGTCTTCTATGGCCTTGATTTTTTTTGGGTTTGCCTCTATGCCCCGATGGGACACGAGGAACCCAAGCAATTTACCTGAAGGTACTCCAAAGACGCACTTGGCGGGGTTGAGCTTGATGTTCACCTTGCGTAGGCTGGCGAAGGTCTCTTCAAGGTCTCTGAGGAGAGTATTTGCTTCTCGTGATTTCACAACAATGTCATCGACATATGCTTCGGCGTTTCGCCCCATTTGTCCGCCAAGTGCTATCCTCATCAACCTCTGGAAAGTGGCTCCGGCATTTTTCAGGCCGAAAGGCATGCAGATGTAGCAATACACACCGCACGGGGTGAGGAAAGCTGTCTTCTCCTCGTCCTCCTTAGCCATTTTTATCTGGTGATAGCCAGAGAAGGCATCGAGGAAACAGAGGAGGTCGCAGCCTGCCGTGGAGTCCACAATCTGGTCAATTATGGGCATGGGATAAGGGTCTTTGGGGCAGGCCTTGTTTACATCAGTGTAGTCGATGCAGAGACGGCCTCCTCCGGCGGGCTTTGGGACTACCACACCATTAAAGAGCCAAGTGGGGTGTGCGACTTCGCGAACGACTTTTGCCGCCTTGAGCTTCTCGACCTCCTTGACGATGAATGCTTGCTTCTCGGGGGCTTGTTTTCTTGCTTTTTGCTTGACGGGGCGCGCGTTTGGGCACACGGCCAAGTGGTTCTCGATCACCTCCCTCGGTACACCAGACATATCTGACGGTGTCCATGCGAACATGTCAGAGTTTGCCTGGAGGAAGGCGACGAGCGCGCTTTCCTATTTGGGAGGTAGCGCGGCGCCAATGGTGACGCTAGCCCCCGAGCCTTTAGCCCTCGACCTGCTGGAGCTCAAAGAGATCTTCTTTGTAGCAGCTGCCTCCTGGGAGAACAACTGCTTCTTCTTCTTGGGCCTCTCGAGAGGCTCCAGGTCCTCGTCTGCGGGAAATGCCATGGCGACAGTCTTGTAGGCCGTCTCAACGGCGCGCGTAGCATCGAGGACATGCCCACGGATGGTGATCGTGCCGGTGCTGCCGGGGATCTTGACCATGTTGTAGGCATGGTGCGTGACGGCCATGAACTTCGCGAGCGCGGGGTAGCCGAGGATGGCATTGTATGGCAGCCCGATGTGTGCGACATCAAAATCGATGTGCTCGGTGCGCTAATTCTCTTTGCTCCCGAAGGTGACAACAAGCCTGACCTGGCCTAGAGGCTCGATCGAGCCGCTGGTGACCCCCGTGAAGGGACTCGAGGGCGTGAGCCGCTCGTAGGGCACTTGAAGCGCTTCGAACGTATCTATGGAGATGACATTCAGGCCTGCCCCACCATCGATGAGAGTCTTGGAGACAGCCACGTTGTCGATGGTGGGGCTGCAGACCAGCGGGAGGGTTCCAACATTCTTGGTGGACTTGGGGTGGTCCTGAGCGTCGAAGGCGATGGTGTATTGCGACCACTTGAGGGGCCTGGAGGTTTCCGTGCTTGGGAGGGCGGCGTTGAGCTCGCGGGCGAACTGCTTGAACTGGTTGTTCGATTTTGGCGCCTGCGCCCCCCCGAGGATGCCGGCATTGGCGCCCCTCGGGGCTTGGTAGCCGCCATCTTCCTCGTCAGGGAGGTTGCCGTTCTTTTCCGTGGCGTTGGCCTGGTTTCCCGATGGTTTCTGGTAGCCGCCCTTGCGTCCGCTTCCGCGGTAGCCACGGCCTCGACCGCGGCTGCCACTGCCCTCTGCTTGCTCGCGCTCCTTCCTTAACCTTTTGAGGTCGAAGCAGGAATCTGTAGAGTGGCCGCGCCTATTGTGGTAGACGCAGAAAGGGCGGTGGTCATCTTTCCTCTCTCTAGGCTAGGGGGAGTCCCTGCGGGTGCCCTTCGTATCAGGCTCTGCCGCGAGAACTGCGTTGGCCTTACGCTTGGGCTCCTCCTTCTTTTTTATGCTCCGGGACCCCTCGGCATGGTCGTCCCCTCTCGAGGACATCTTGACGAAAAGGAGTCCCTCTTCAGCCTTGGTGCACTTGTCCGCCAGGTCGAACAGCTTCACCATAGAGGTGAGCTTGTCGTGGATACCCAGCTTCTCGAGCATCCTGCTGTTTGTGACGCCTTCGCGGAAGGCGGTGATGACTTGAGTCTCAGGGATGTTCGGGATCTTGTTGCGCACTTGGCTGAAGCGCTGGATGTACTTGCGGAGCGACTCATCCTTCCTCTGCATTACAGCGCGCAGATCGTTGTGGGTGAGGGCGCGCTCGTATGTCCCCTTGAAGATGGAGACGAACTGCTTGCAGAGCTCCTCCCACGAGTTCACGGAGCCCTCAGGAAGGTTCAGGAGCCACGACAGCGCAGAATCGCGAAGCGCGTGGGAGAACCAGTTGGCCATGACCTTGTCGTCTCCCCCCGCAGCTTGGGTGGAGGTGGTGTAGAGCTGCAGGAATTCGATGGGGTTGCTGGAGCCGTCATAGCCCTTGGGGAGAGCCGGCCTGAACTTCTGCGGCCAGACCACACGACGCAGAGAGCGATGGAACGCCATGCAGCCTGAGGTGTACGTAGCGACCCAATGCTGCAACGCGCCGTGGTTCTGCTGGCCCGCCTGGCCGAGCTCCTCCACGAGTCTGTTCTGGCGATCTCGCTGGAGCTCCATCCCCACACGAGCGTCGGGAGCGGTGCACTCCACGATCAAGCAATCGTGCGGCGAGGTCGCCCTCTGCGCCGAAGCCGGTGCAGGCACCGGAGGTGGCGGAGTCGCATTTGTTGCGACCGTGCCCGCGAGAGAGGGGTGAATGTTGGCCGGAGCGGGGCGCGTCGTGGCGATGCCGACAAGGTGGTTGAGGCGTTGGAGCCACTGCTCGTGGGCCTCTGCGGTGGGCTGGTAGCGGAGGAGCTCCTGTGCCATGAGCAGCGTGAGGCGCCGGGTCCGTCCTCCCGGGGCCGGAGCCGCTCGGGCGCTGCGTCGCGTGCGACGGCTGCGCGTCCTCCTGGTGCTCGGAGTTGTGCTCTGGCGCTTCAGCGTGAGGGCCAGATGGGACGCGCTCTCCACGACGGGGTCGGCCCCGCTGTGCGTGGGCGGTCGCGGTGCCGGGCGGCGCGCGTGCTCCTCCAGGTGCACGTCGGGTGACGTGGGCGACGCGAGTGGCGCGGGTGTTCACCATGGCGCGGAGACGAGCTCGAAGGTCGTTGACGCGCCTCAATCTCCTACCTGGCGCGCCAGATGCTGGGTTATGACTCCCAAGAATCGGGGGTAGTCACTTCCTGAAGTGTAGTTCAGAAAGGGGATTGAACGCGGAGGTATAAACCCTCAAGTGGCTCCGCAACGTTGCTCGCCGGACCCGAAGAAGACACACACGACAGAGGAAGACACGGGCCTTTACCCAGGTTCACGACCCTCGTGGGGAGGTAAAACCGCTACTCCTGCTTGTCTGTATTAGATGTGGAAGGTTACAGTATAGTGGAGCTTGCCGGAGGCCCCCTTGAGGCACTTCTTGCCTGGGAAGGGAAGCGATGGTCTTCTTCCTCCTCCGGCCAGAGGCTATCCTAACAGGTGTTGCTAGGGTTTACACGGGTTTGTAGCACGCAAAGGGCCGACCTTTGCTACGATGGATGTCTTATCCCTTTTATAGGCGCCTCTGGCCTTCTCCTTCGGCTTCAGCTTCAAGGTGGCTCCCACATGCCAGGGGCAGGGTGGAGCATGAGTCCACCGCTCTCACTCGTCCATGGACTCGGTCCATTGTTGATAAAGGTGGGCACGGTGGCTGACAGGCGGCCGACCGCGCTGTACTGCCCGCAGAGAGGGCAGTCTCTGAGGTGGAGCCCACGATGACGTTCTCCGTTGGAGGGTTGCGCCGTCCACCCGCTTTATCGTCAGAGTAGAAGGTCCTGGCGGCTGCACAGCAGGTGGAGCCGCTTTATGGACCCCTTTATCACCAAAACGACATCGGGGGTGCTTGCTTCACCACGTGGGCGTTGCAGGGGCCATGTGCATCTTGTCGTACTTCCTTGGCCGCGACGTTTCCCTTCAGGCCTGAGGGGACCTGAGGGGAGATCCCTGTTGCACCCCCTCGAGGGGGGTCTTCGCCTCGGGAGGGTCCCCTCAGGCGAAGGATCCCTTGAGGCCTTCGTTTCCTCTTCAGGCCCTCGTGGGGAGTTGCCTCTCGAGGGTCCCGCCAGGCGGTGACGCCTGGTCCTTAGTCGTTTCGTCCGACTGGCCCGCGTGCGAGGCCTGGGGGGAATGGGCTCTCCATACCCCAGTTCCCACTGGGCCGACAGGTTTGGAATAAAACAAATAAACATAACCGTACGATCACAATCTAACGGTCTGGATCCGATCGGACCGAGGCTGGCGGCGCTAGGTCGCCGGAGACCTCGCTGGAAACGATGCGCGTGGTGGCGCCGCGTCGGCAACATGCGTTCTACGCGATCTAGGGGATCATACCAAAACGAAGAAGACGTAGTGGCGGTCTAGGTGGCGAGGCAGTGGTCTTCGGTGCGTCCTCATCAGCTGCCAACGGCTAATCGGAGTAGAGGATGGCGGCGGTGAGCTTCGGTCGACCACGGGCTCGTCAATATGGCGCAGAAAAGGACGAACGACAATGTCAAATGGATGTGCACGGACAAGGGAGGGAGTAGGGGACACAAGGGAGTGTTCGGGGAGGTCTACTCTCACCGGAATGTGCAGATCGCGGCGGCGGTGATTGTGGACAGCCTCGGGGCGTGATTTTGAGAGGAACGAGAGGGAAATGAGGAGGAGGGCGTGGGGTTTATATGAGGGGGGGTGAGGGGGAGCAAATCCTGCAAAGAACGCCGCGATTTGGAAGCAAAATTGGAAAGCAATTTTCGGGAGAGAAATTCGAGGATGGAGGTTGAAGACGACCCCCTGACAGGTGGGTCCTGCCTGTCAGGGATTTTTTCTTTTTCCTTTTCTGATTTTCTATTTTCTTTAGAACTTTTGATTTAAGATTCCAAATGAAGTCAAATAAAATTTCTATAAATTTGTAAAATTCATATCTATGTTTTAAAACATTAGTGGCAATGTTTTGAAAACTTTTTAAAATTAATTATTTTGAAATATTGGTTTAATACTAATTTGATTGTTAATGTCAAATTTTAAATTAAAGCCTAATTAAATTTCATTTTGGCCAAATACAATTTATAATAAAAAAACACTTATATAAGTTTGAAAGTAAGTTGATTAACTTATTTTCCAATATTAAAACATTTTGGCTTTAGTACAATATTTAAATGACATAACACATCTATTTGAAATGACATGGAAATATAGAGTATTCATTTTTAATTCCCATTATTTTTGGCTTTAGACCATTAAATTTCATAATATGATAAATTTATTTGAAACTCCATAACATACCTTTGGAAAATATTTTAGATTTATTTCATTTCTTATATTGAATATATTCATGAAAATCAATTATGTTTTGAAAACTAAATGAAAAATATTTAAGTTAATGAAATGCTTATTTGGATAATTAATTAATTATAAAATCTATGAAGTTTTAAGGTTATAACCTATTGACTTGTAATTTCCAAAACTATGTTTTGAACTCAGGTAAAAGAATGAAAACCATTTAGCAATTAGACCATGTTTTAAATAGCTTAAAAGAACACTTGAAAATATTATTTTAATTTACGAATAGCTAAGGCTAAGTGGTTGAAATCAAATACTTATAAAGAATCTATTTTATTACATGAAAATGGTATGAAAGTTTGTAAAACATTTGTCAAATTAGATTTTGAGGTTTTAAGAAATACAATGGATAATAAAATGTTTAACTTGAAACAACTTTTGAAAATAATGATAAACTGAGATATTTGAAATATTAATCTCTTTCAATATGTTTGAAGTCTTTCATAGTTGGTTTTCTTATGCATTTAATGTTTTATTTTAATCAAAAACAAAAGTTGTGGGGCATCCTTTAACTAGATGTTGGTATTTGATCAATGACCACCTACCTAAGATTGATCAAAACCCTAGTGGGTATCAAGAGAGTCTTATGACCAAACCGAAGGCATGCAAAACTTTTGGAGGGATAGGACATACGTCCATAGAATGTCCTTATGAGTGGCCCCATGGTGATACAAGACATCTAGTTAAAGGATGCCCCACAACTCAGGTTAATTGATTTTTGTGTGAAGCAACAAATCACGTCCCAACTCAATGTCAACTCTACCCCATGGTGCAAGAAGTCAGTCAGCAAGCCAAAGAGAGAATGCAACAAAATCTAATGAAGTATGTGGAAGTATAAGAAAACAAGGAGGAAAGCAAAAGGGATACTAGCCATATAACATGTTTTACCTGTGGAGAACAAGGACATTATTCATGGGACTGCAAAGAGAAAAGGATTGGTCAGGATACTGAACAAAATCTTAATCAAAATGAGATTGTGGATCATACTAAGCTGAAAAATGAAATAAGAGTAAGGTCACTTCCGAGGACATCCAAACGTACCTCCAAGTGTTGCTATAAGTGTGAAGGAGATCACCTAGCTCGAAGTTGTCACATCAAACAAGACTGGACTTCTTTAATTGAGATAGAATATGGCAAACAAGATTTGGAAGAAGTCATTACGCCCTGGAAACACCTAAGAAGAAGAAGAAGAACTTAAGCGACGTAATTTGCTTAAAATGCAAAGATAAGGGACATTACGCTGATAAGTGCCCAGAAAAGGAGAAGGAGAACTGCCTTATCCGCTCGCACAAGAAAATCATCAGTCCCGTGACATGCCACAGATGTGGAGTAACAGGGCACTATGTCAGTGGCTGCCCTGAGTGGAAGAAGGATAAATCTCTCCAAGGACCGAGTGAAAAACGTGAGTGCTATAACTTTCTGTATCCACCACATGCCATTGTATTTTGAATACTAGTACACTCTACATCAGGAAAATAAGCAAGATTAAACAAAGTTTCTAGACTTACCACAAAACTTTCTTTTAAGGGTGGTAGCCACCCAGATAATTCAAACCCAGCTGCTTAAACCCAGAGATCCCAAACCATATTTATTTCTAGCCTCCCCAATCAGAAAAAGCATCCCCTTCCAGTTTTCAAGTTTCCATGTCAGAAATTACATTTCTCAAAATCTCTCGAGTTATTAGAATCATTCCAAGCATTTGCTTTTCTTTCTAGCCTCTCCGAATCTCGGGGACGAGATTCCTTTTAAGGGTGGTAGTCTATAATATCCCAACATTTTGTAATGTTTAAAATCACTAAATGTAACACCCCAATTCTCTTAGCCTTAGCATTGTGGTGTTATTCTAGATTTTTCACCTCTTGCAAAAACTTTTGTGTGTGTAAAATTTGGAGTCATGATTTAATTTGCTTGCACGTCTTATGCTTGTTGTGTGTCACTAACATTTCATGAGAATTGAAAATACTAAAAAAACCACAACACACTGAAAAAAATAACCACTATTAGGATCTTCATGGTTGTTAAAACTTAGCCAAACTAGGAGCTATTATTAAGCAAACCATAAATGGTTTTTGACATGCATCTGAACCATTTTGATCTAGGGCATTTATAATTTCACACCCTGCTCTAAATTCTCTCAAAATAGTTTGTTTGCACATAAATATCACTAGCTCTTGGGATCATCAAATTAACATGACCATTTGAGATATTCTTTTATTTATCACCAAAAGAATTCTTTCTTTGAAAGCCAAATGAGATATTTGACTTGGGCTTTTGTAAGTTCAGTACCTTCTCTTAATTTAGGTAAGTTTGAGATGTAGACCCATTTTACTTTTGTGGGTCATGTTTGAATATTTCAAACTCAGATTTTCAAATTCTTTTGAGCTAATTACTCAAACTTCTCACCTTTTTATTCTCTCACACTCTTTTCCACAGAACCTGCTAAGAAGGAGAGCAGCAACCTCACCCCTGGTCCCACCTGTCATGGACTAGGGCCAACCCCTCCTCTCTCTTCTCTCTTTTCTTCTCTTTTCCACCCAACCGAAGGCCACCTCCCTTCTTCTCACTGGCTAGGGCTGGTCATCCGACCAAACCCCTCTCTGCCCCCTCTCCACCGCCCACCTGAGCCAGTAAGATCGAAGGAGACACCCCCCTCTCTCTCTCCTGCCCGAGCTAACCCTAGATCGGGTGGAGCTCGTTATAACCGCCCGAGCCCCTCCCCTATCCATTTCTCCCCCTCCCTGTCTCCTACCAACCCACTCCTCTCCCCCCTGTCGAAAACCACCAAGCTCTCCCCCTCATTCGCCCTGTAGACGAGGAGATTTCCTTCGGTGACCGACGGAAGGAAACTGCCGTAGCACTCGTTCCTCTCCGCCATTCCTCGCCATTTTTGGTTCCTTGGTTTCCCCTCTGTTGGATCTAATTCCCCTCCCCTCCCTTGGCTCTGTTGCAGCTCGAGAGCACCTGGTTCGCCCACGACCCGAGGAGGACGCCGTCGTCGCCACCATGGACTCCGGCGTTGCATGCAAGCTTTGCGACCACCCCTGAGCTCCCCTACGACGCCGCGTCCACCTCCAACCACCGCTTCGTCCTTACGCGAGCCCTAGGTGAGCCCTCCGTGCTCGGCGTCGCTGTTTCGAGCTCCTGGTCGTGTTTTCTGGTCGGGAGGAAGACGAAGGCCGGTGGCCGTCGATTTTCAGATCAGCGGTTGTCTTTGAACCGCGCCCGATCTATCATGGATCGTTGGATCCCAGATCCACGGTCGCTTACCGTTTCGCCTGTAGGGACCCCTCGGACAAGTCCGAGATGCCCACGTTATGTAAGAGATCACGATCCCAATGATCAGTGCATCGCAATCTCATAACCAACATAGGTATAAAAAAGTTACATCATTCAAGTCGTACGAATAAAATTCTTACAACACATAGACGGTCATACGACCAAAGTCAAGAAACCTCGTCACGCCGGACGGAATTAACTAAGATAGCGGAAGCTCGTGGCTAGCGACGGCTCTTAACATCTCCGAGCGCAGATTCCCACAAGTGCAGTTGACCGGTGACAGCTAGGTGGCGAAGTCGTCGTCATACACTTCCTCCTCGATGAAGGCCTCCTCATTATCATCTGGACATTTGAATATCCAGGGACAGAGCCACATGAGTACAATTACGTACTCGCAAGACCACCTCTAAGCTTAGGTTTTTATGACAATGCAGGAAAAACAAATTTTCGAAAACTAGGAAGGCTCCTTAATGCAACTACATGGCTTATTTTCGAATACAATGATTTTAGGCATAGAGAATACGACATGTCTATATCTTTGTTGAAGAACAACATTTAGAGATAGAATTCTCTTCGCTAAAATGCGACATCTCTATATCTTTGTTGAAGAAAATCAATTAGAGATAGAATTCTATTCGCTTAGATATAGCAAGGACATATCCAAGTTCCAAAACTTTCTTTTGTAAAAGTTTATCTAACACTAGGATGGGGATACCCCTTTTTCCTTCCTTGAGATTGGACTGATTTTCTCCCCGAGACCAATCATCCTCACCCAAATTCCGTACCTCCCAGGTACCTCCTGACTTTCTCATAAACATTGCTACTTTATAAAACAACTTCTTTCTCTAGACGCCCAGTGTGGCCTTTCCAACTGTCCATGACCGCGGACGCGGCTATTCGAATAGATTTACACTCTGCAGAGGTGGTACACTTTCACCACAAGATTCGGATGGTCTGCCGTGGATCAACCACGGACTGTACATGGACAGCATGCACACATCAGTCGGCCGATCCTAACTTCCACTATGTTAATGCTGGTATAAGAATATCCTCTTCGAGTGGGTTTGTTCTCCCCGGCACCGAGTGAGCTAGCCGTATCGATCCGGTTTCCCCTAGTCTCACACCGCCATGACAGGAGACCCACCGTTGCTTCCCGGTGGCACACGAAGTCCACACTCTGTATGCCCATTCCCTTGCAGCATTCGGTTCCGGGGACTCTAACCCCATCTAGCCAATTGAGGAAATATTCGAACACCAAAACCAACAAGATTCCGTTAAGCCCCGTGCCCATTTTGAGGTAATGTGGTTGTACGGGTTAATTGTTCGGGCGGCAGCAGGGACTTCGAAATTAACCCTTCATCTCCGGCTGCTCCCAGCAGCTCGGGTTTTCGCAACATCTCCGAATGCTCTCAGCATCTCGGGTTTTCATAAAATATTTTTTTCTCGCTGATTGCTCCCAGCAACTCAAGTTTTCCTCCATAAAACAGTTTTATCAAACAGGTTCCCATCCTATAGTTTTGAGGTAAGATAACAGAATATACTATTAGAAAACTTAATCTTCTTGATGGAGCCTTCAATCACAAGACTCATCAAGTAAAAACACTTTTTATAATACCTACAGCTATTCTAGTAGATAACTTTGGCCAAACAATATTTTGTAAAAATAGTTTTCGGGTGGCAAGGCGCCACAAAAGAAGTAAAACATGCATTATTTTATTTTGAAAACAAAAAATGCTTGATAAAGTAATAGGATTTCATTATAGTGGCGAGGTGGGCTTGCCTTGCTCAAAGTACTGTCCCTGGTCTTGTTCTTCAGCGTAGTCGTGCTCAGCTACCTCGTACTGCTCTCCCTCGGGTTGCGACTCTACCGTAACATGAAAAACAAACGATACTAGCGTAAGTCCTAAAATGCGAGTTGATAACAATCTAAAGTATATCAACAAACAACAAGCATCACAAACAGAAAACACAACTAATGCATTCAATAGTTATTAGGGTCTGTTTACATGGTTTAAGCATAACTCTTAAGGTGCTGCTCCTAAATTAAACCCTTCTACCACATTACTGCTGACACACATGTGGAGCTCTGAAAATTAGCTGTGCATGAAAATCTATCACCAAACAAGAATTAAAAATCAGATAAGAGCTAATGATGTCAAACTTAAGGAGAAGATAGGTTCAGTTTTATAGATCTCCTGAATGCATAATTAACCTTTCTGGTGAGATATGAGTTTTCTCTTTAAGTGGAGATTTTATTCATCAAATTTGGATACTCCTAGCTCAAGTTATCCCAGTTTTAAAATAAAGTATACTTCTGACCATTATCTAAGTGCAGAAAATAATAAGAATTATTTTGGTGTCAATCCAGTGGGGTGAGTTAGATAAAACCTGTGGCTATCCCACAAAAATATCCCCAACATTTATCTATGGACAGAGGTGGATCCACCAATTAAAACTAGACATGTCATAATCTCTGAAATTTCAGAAATGCAATTTAAGAGATTATCTCCCTGTTTTTCAGGGATTTATTCACTAAGAAATAACTAATTACTGGAAAAATCTACATTTGTATTATATGATACCTCCAACACATATCTAACACTTGCAATTGGATTTACCTCAAAAAGTGTTTTTATTGAAGAGTTAAAAATCCCCAAACACATACTAATGTTATTCTTAGAGTAAATATAACTTTTGCTAGAATAATCTCCTGCATGCAAGATTTACCAATCTAGATAGGCATTATTACAATCTTTCCAACAGATCCAAGATTGCATGATTTGGATTTACATAACCCAAGTTATTAAACAAATGGTGTAATAGATACTTTTTACTAGATCTATTTTAACACTCAACAGGAAACACATTTTTGACCAAATCCAATGCCACATGGTTAAGAAAACGTGCATGCATGTTACAAAATTTATCCAATCATTTTAGCCACTGTAGATTTACCACAAACGATTTAAAGCTAAACTCTAGATTTACTGGAAAAATAACAGGAAAAGAATAAAGGAAAAGCAGGCCGAACGGGCCAGATCTGGGCCAGATCGGCCCAGCGGCGACGCAGAGCAGCGCGGGGCTGAGCTGGGCCAGCCCAAACGCTGCGCGCGCGCCGACGAAGCGGTAAGCGACCCTGGATCTGGGATCCAACGGTCCCGAATAGATCGGGCGCGGTTCAAAAACAACCGCTGATCAGAAAATCGACGGCCTCAGGCCATCGTCTTCCTCCCGACCGAGAAAACACGAGCAAGAGCTCGAGAAACGACGCCGAGCACGGAGGGCTCACCTAGGGCTCGCGTATGGACGCAATGGTGGTTGGAGGTGGACGCGGCGTCGAAAGGTAGCTCAGCGGTGGTCGCAAAGCTTGCATGCAACGTCAGAGTCCGAGATGGTGTCGACAGTGTCCTCCTCGGGTCGTGGACGAACCAGGTGATCTCGAGCTGCAACAGAGCCAAGGGAGGGGAGGGGAGTTAGATCCAGCCGAGGGGAAGCCAGGGAACCAAAAATGGTGAGGAATGGCTGAGAGGAACGAGTGCTACAGCAGTTTCCTTCCTTCGGCCACCGAAGGAAATCTCTTCGTCCACAGACCGAATGATGGGGAGAGCTTGGTGGTTTTCGCCAGAGGGGGAGAGGAGTGAGCGTGTAGGAGCCAGGGAGGGGGAGAAATGGACAGGGGAGGGCTCGGGCGATTTAAAACGAGCTCCACCCGATCTAGGGTTTGCTCGGGCAGGAGAGAGGGAGGGGGGTGTCTCCTCTGTTCTTACTGGCTCAGGTGGGCGGTGGAGAGGGGGCAGAGAGGAGTTTGGTCGGATGACCAACCCTGGCCAGTGAGAAGAAGGGTGGTGGCCTTCGGTTGGGTGGAAAAGAGAAGAAAATAGAGAGGAGAGAGGAGAGGTTGGCCCTAGCCCATGACAGGTGGGACCAGGGGTGAGGTTGCTGCTCTCCTCCTCAGCAGGTGGTGTGGAAAGGAGTGTGAGAGAATAAAAAGGTGAGAAGTTTGAGTAATTTGCTCAAATGAATTTAAAATCCTAAGTTTGAAATATTCAAGCAGGACCCACAAAAGTAAAATGGGTCTACACCCCAAACTTACCTAATTTAAGAGAAGGTACTAAACTTACAAAAGCCCAAGTCAACTATCTCATTTGGCTTTCAAAGAAAAGAAATCTTTTGGTGATAAATAAAAGAATATCCCAAATGGTCATGTTAATTTGATGCCCCCAAAATCTGGTGATATTTATGTGCAAACCAACTCTTTTGAGAGAATTTAGAGCAGGGTGTGAAATTATACATGCCCTAGATCAAAATCTTTCAGATGCATGTCAAAAACCATTTATGGTTTTCTTACTAATAGCTCCTAGTTTGGCAAAGTTTTAACAATCATGAAGATCCTAATAGTGGTTATTTAATTCAGTGTGTTGTGGTTTTTTTAGTATTTTTAATTTTCATGAAATGTTAGTGACACACAACAAGCATAAGGTGTGCAAGCAAATTAAATCATGACTCAAAATTTCACACACACAAAAGTTTTATTTTTGCAAGAGGTGAAAAACCTAGAATAACACCACAATGCTAAGGCTAAGAGAAATGGGGTGTTACATCGCCGGCGCGCACGCATCGGCTGGGCCGGCCCAGCTCAGCCCCCGCGCGGATCCGCGCTGCCCTGCGTTGCCTCTGGGCCGATCTGGCCCAGATCTTGCCCGTTCGGCTGTTTTTCTTTTATTCTTTTTCCTGTTATTTTTTCAGTAAATCTATAGTCTAGCTTTTAATCTTTTGTGGTAAATCTAGAGTGGCTAAAATGATGGGATTAATTTGGAAGCATGCATGCACGTTTTCTTAACCATGTGGCATTGGATTTGTTCTAAGATGTGTTTCCTGTTGAGTGTTAACATAGATCTAGTAAATAGTATCTATTGCACCATTTGTTTAATAAATTGTGTTATGTAAATCCAAATCTTGCAATCTTGGATCTGTTGGAAAGCTTATAAAAATGTCTATCCAAATTGGTAAATCTTGTATACAGGAGATTACTCTAGCAAAAGTTGTATCTAGTCTAAGAATAACACCAGTAGGTGTTTGGTGATTTTTAACTCTTAAATAAAAACACTTTTTGAGGTAAATCCACTTGGAAGTGTTAGATAGGAGTTGGAGGTATCATATGCTACAAATGTAGATTTTTCCAGTAACTTGTTATTTCTTAGTGAATAAATCACTGAAAAACAGGGAGATAATCTCTCAAAATGCATTTCTGAAATTTCAGAGACTATGACATGTCTAGTTTGAATTGGTGGAGCCACCTCTGTCCATAGATAAATGTTGGGAATATTTTGTGGGATAGCCACAGGTTTTATCTAACTCACCCCACTGGTTTGACACCAAAATAATTCTTATTAATTTCTGCACTTAGATAATGGTCAGAAGTATACTTTATCTTAAAACTGGGATAACTAGAGCTAGGAGTATCCAAATTTGATGAATAAAATCTCCACTTAAAGAGAAAACTCATATCTTCCCAGAAAGGTAAATTATGCAACCAGAAGGTCTATAAACTGAACCTATCTTCTGATTAAGTTTGATATCAGTAGTTCTTTTCTGATTTTTAATTCCTGTTTGGTGATAGATTTTCATGCACAGCTAATTTTCAGAGCGCCACATGTGTGTTAGTAGTAATGTGGTAGAAGGGTTTAATTTTAGGAGCAGTACCTTAGGAATTATGATTAAATCATATAAACAGCCCTTAATAACCAATAAATGCACTAATTGTGCCTCTGTTTGTGATGCTTGTTGTTTGTCAAAATACTTTAGATTGTTATCAACTCGCATCTTAAGACTTACGCTAGTCTCGTTTGTTTTTCATGTTACGGTAGAACCGCAACCCGAGGAGGAGCAGTACGAGCTAGCTGAGCACGACTACACTGAAGAACATGACCAGGGACAGTACTCTGAGCAAGGCAAGCCCACCTCACCACTATAATGAAATCCTATTATTTTATCAAGCATGTTTTGTTTTCAAAATAAAATAATGCACGTTTTACTTCTTTTGTGGCGCCTTGCCACCCAAAAACTATTTTACAAAATATTGTTTGGCCAAAGTTATCTACTAGAATAGCTGTAGGTATTATAAAAAGAGTTTTACCTGATGAGTCTTGTCATTGAAGGCTCCATCAAGAAGATTAAGTTTTCTAGTAGTATATTCTGTTATCTTACCTCAACACTATAGGATGGGAACCTGTTTGATAAAACTGTTTTATGGAGGAAAACCTGAGTTGCTGGGAGAAATCAGCGAGAAAGAAATATTTTATGAAAACCCGAGATGCTGAGAATATTCGTAGATGTTGCGAAAACCCGAGCTGCTAGGAGCAGTCGGAGATGGAGGTTTAATTTCGAAGTCCCTACTGCCGCCTGAACAATTAACCCGTGCAACCACACTACCTGACATGGGTACGGCTTAGCCGGAAGCTTGTCTGTTTTAGTGTTGGGGCTCTCATACTTTCTATGAGGGCTGGGCCCTCGAAGCCGGGTTGTCGTCCGGAAGAGACAATACACTGTTGAGGACAACCAACTAGACGATTACGGTGGGTCTCCTAACGTGGCGGTGTGGCGTCCCGAGGAAATACCAAGAGGTCTAATGGAGCACACGGTGCCGAGGAGAACAAACCTACCGGGAGGCCCCGATACTAGGGTAGTCATAGTGGAAAGCTTTGATCGTGTTATCCGGACCCCCGCATGCTGTCGTATGACGGGCCGTGGCAGACACGGCGGAATAACCGATAGGTGTGGGTAAAAGTGTACAACCTCTGCAGAGTGTAAATCTATTCGAATAGCCGCGTCCGCGGTCATGGACGGTTGGAAAGGCCACACTGGGCGTCTAGAGAAAGAAGTTGTTTTATAAAGGGACAATGTTTATGTGAAAATCAGGAGGTACCTGGGAGGTACGGAATTTGGGTGAGGATGATTGGTCTCGGGGTGAAAATCAGTCCAATCTCAAGAAAGGAAAAAGGGGTATCCCCATCCTAGTGTTTGATAAACTTTTACAAAAGAAAGTTTTGAACTTGGATATGTCCTTGCTATATCTAAGAGAAGAGAATTCTATCTCTAACTGTTTTTCTTCAACAAAGATATAGAGATGTCGCATCTTAGCGAAGAGGATTCTATCTCTAAATGATTTTCTTCAACAAAGATATAGAGATGTCGCATTTTAGCGAAGAGAATTCTATCTCTAAATGTTGTTCTTCCACAAAGATATAGAGATGTCGTATTCTCTATGCCTAAAATCATTGTATTCGAAAATTAGCCCTGTACTTGTATTAAGGAGCCTTCCCAGTTTTCGAAATTTGTTCTCTTGCATTATCATAAAAATCTAAGCCTAGAGGTGGTCTTGCAAGTACGTAATTGTACTCATGTGGCTCTGTCCCTGGATATTCAAATGTCCAGATTATAATGAGGAGGCCTTCATCGAGGAGGAGGTGTATGACGACGACTACGCCACTTAGCTGTCACCGGTCAACTGCACTTGTGGGATCAGCGCTCGGAGATGTTAAAAACCTCAAAATCTAATTTGACAAATGTTTTACAAACTTTCAAACCATTTTCATGTCATAAAATAGATTCTTTATAAGTATTTGATTTCAACCACTTAGCCTTAGCTATTCGTAAATTAAAATAATATTTTCAAATGTTCTTTTAAGCTATTTAAAACATGGTCTAATTGCTAAATGGTTTTCATTCTTTTACCTGGGTTCAAAACATAGTTTTGGAAATTACAAGTCAATAGGTTATAACCTTAAAATTAATTATAAAATCTATGAAGTTTTAAGGTTATAACCTATTGACTTGTAATTTCCAAAACTATGTTTTGAACTCAGGTAAAAGAATGAAAACCATTTAGCAATTAGACCATGTTTTAAATAGCTTATAAGAACACTTGAAAAATATTATTTTAATTTACGAATAGCTAAGGCTAAGTGGTTGAAATCAAATACTTATAAAGAATCTATTTTATTACATGAAAATGGTTTGAAAGTTTGTAAAACATTTGTCAAATTAGATTTTGAGGTTTTAAGAAATACAATGGATAATAAAATGTTTAACTTGAAACAACTTTTGAAAATAATGATAAACTGAGATATTTGAAATATTAATCTCTTTCAATATGTTTGAAGTCTTTCATAGTTGGTTTTCTTATGCATTTAATGTTTTATTTTAATCAAAAACATGGGGTAGAGTTGACATTGAGTTGGGACGTGATTTGTTGCTTCACACAAAAATCAATTAATCTGAGTTGTGGGGCATCCTTTAACTAGATGTCTGGTATCACCATGGGGCCACTCATCAGGACATTCTATGGACGTATGTCCTATCCCTCCACAAGTTTTGCATGCCTTCGGTTTGGTCATAAGACTCTCTTGATACCCACTAGGGTTTTGATCAATCTTAGGCAGGTGGTCCTTGATCAAATTCCACAACTGACTCTGGTTCTCTAATAGTAGTCGCATTGTTGTGTGCAAATCATTGGTGTTGGTATTGGGGTGAGACATCTGTTTGGTTTAGAAAATAAATGAGTTGAATTATAGGTACTATGGAGGAATTCTAATTCAATAATTCAGAACAAGGCAACCAATCACTAAAAAAATCAAACAACATGGTTCAAACATAGGCAAACACATACGTGAAAATTTCAAACTTCTTTGGAGAAATCAAAAAAATCGTTTATCAAACGAAAATACACCAACGTCATGGAAATACAAAAGTGACAGTACTGCCATACCACAATTTGATATGTCACTACGTCATCGAATCTCGTTATTCTGATGGGTAGGTCGTCTAATCTATCTTTTTCTTGAGTGCCTCGAGTTCCTCTTCTACTTCCTTGAGTTCTTCAAGATACTTCTGGGAGTTGTGAAGTCTAAAACGAAGTCTTTCTTCAAGGTACTCGATGGCTCTCCATGCTGCATTTCTTGCTGAATCAAAGAATGATGTGTGAAGTATTGGGTTGGTGAACATGCAGTCACCCTCAGTCTTGTGGTCATCTTCTTTGCTCCTGTATAGATGGACTTGCACCCACCAGTACTCTTGGCCTTCATCCATGAAAGGAAAACCTTAGTATACTGCTTCTCCTTCAAAACCTAAACTCTTCATGTTATCCTCAGGTGCTCTTGGAAACTCAGTCTCGCATTGCTAAGTCATGATCATCACTGGTCCCTTCTTGAGTGATTCAATGACAGCGGTCATCTAAGAAACAAGAGAAGAAACTTAGAAAGGAAATAGTTAAGATAGTTACAAGAATGATGTTTGAAAAGTTCTGATTTTCAGCAAACTGAATGAAATAGATTTTCAATCCCATGGACAAAACCTATTTCTATTCAAACTTAGGGTTTCGAACCTACAGGCAACACAGTTCTCTAATACCATATGTAGCATACTTGCACTTAAAATATGGCAAGGTACCTGTGTATAGTGCAAATCCCTGGATCGATTCGTTTGCACACACAGTTTACGATGTAATATCACAACAAAGTATCAACTTTTATTACATCGATGATCCAGACTTGGAAAATATTCTTTTACAACTTGCATAGCATAAAGTTAGCACAGAAAGAGTAAACAACGGAAATACAATAATAGTGAGTCTCCATCATCTTCATGTTGCCACAGGTGAAAACATGTTGGTTACAGACTCGAAACCTTTAAACGAAACCTCACTCGTCACCTGAACCATCTGCAATAAGAAAAATATTGCAACAACGTGGGTCAGATTCCATTAAAAATGGAGTCTAGCAAGTGACACTATGGTGGACACTTAGAGGCAAAACTCTAATAACCTATATGCTTATTTGGCTGGTGGAGTTCAAGGCTATTTTGCATAAAGCCAATTTTTCCTAACTCTTTGGAAAACACTTTCTTCTATTCGAGACATTTGTGGCATGACAACCACTGTCTCATTCTACCCTTGTTCACCCATCAAGTTTTAATTTTTGAAGTTGGAATGGTGGAATCCTCCGTTGACGTCCGTGATCAGCTGCTCAAATATTCCGTACTGGGGACACGACTAAGTACTTAGTTTTACACTCTACAGAGGTTGTGCACGTTCACCATTGTACCAATTCAACCCAAACTATCCTTTACACTCTAAAGTGATAAGGAAAAGGAGAAGAATGAGACAGATCTTTCAGAAGTTTTTTTCCTCCCACTCTGGCTTGACCCGTTCCACCTAACACCCTCTACATCTGCTTGTCAAGCCGGGGCGAGTCCACGCAACTTAGTTGATCAAGCCAGAGCCCATATGGCAATGGCTGCACTGGAAGCAATCGTCACTCGGAGTTCTTCAGATTCCTCTGTTCCTGGGTGGCCGTCCACAAGTGCAATTCCACAGGTAAATCCCCTGGGAACCCACTCAACATAAACCATACAACCACTTTCCACCCATGTGTTTCATTCTTAACTTAGTAGAATTTAGATTTTCACAAAACAACATTTGCATAGCATCAACATTTCTACTAAGTATTATATAGGAACCTAGACACAGGAGTAAGGAATTTCTACACAGGTCTAGCATAACAATACTATCCTACACATGCTTATATAAAAATACACTAAGTAATGCATAGAGAAAATAGTAGTAGGTTTAGGAATGTGCCACTTTCCTTTGAATGATGTCTTTGCTCACAAACTCTTTTCAATGTAACTCGAGTCTCTCCGTTCAATCTAAACAATATAGACAAGCAACAATATAACAATCAACATAACACACAACTACACAATGCATACAAACACATACCAAATGAACAAACAAGTTTTATAAAACTTCTAAGGAAAAATATGTCATGCATGATGTGCAAAATATTTCTAAGGACTAGAAATGCATGTCATGCCATGAAAATCTTCTAAGTTAAGTGCAAGGCAATAATTTGGTTAAAAATGATTAAGGATTAAGGTCATAAGTGGGATAAGATTCTTTGCTATAAATCATCTTGAATAAGCACTCTAATGGCTTAGTCGTGATGTGCAAAAATACTTAGAGAAAATACTAAGTTTATTCTTCAAGGTGATCAACAATTATTATCAACTCTTTGTAAATTGGATATTCACTATAGTGAGAGAGACAGACACCCGACCAGCCACTTAAATTATGGAACATGTCTCATGTACGTGGACATGTAAGTTTTGTCTCTAGGCCGCTTCATCTCACTATGCCGCTAGGATCCAACAAACTTCAAGATGGTAATAACACAATCGAAAATTGTTTATGTCTAAAGTGAAAGACAAGATTAGGAAAGAGGGAAAAGATAGAAAGAAATATGTAGAATCTTCTCGTTGCTTCCTTTTCTTCTTGATGTGATGACCTCATTGCAATTTTGTAGACCTGATGGCTCTACAGACTTGATGGTGTTGATAGCATCCAAGTTGGTCTTGAATATAACTTAGTCATCAAGAGGTCTAAGAGAAGAAGGGAGAAAACAGAGAGAGAAGAAGCAAGACTTAGAAAATATTGCTCTTTGGTCTTCATGAACTTCTTCTTGATTTTCTTCTAATTTCTCCTACTCCTTGAAGATACTTCTGAAGTCTTGTTTTCTTGGCTAAGTCCTTCATTGGCCTTCTAGCTCAATGTTGAAAAATCCCAAGCGTATAACACTTTACCAAAACAACTATGTTGAAAATAATCCTAACTTAGAGAAAATAAGGAAGAAGTTTCCCCATGAGTATTATAACTATATGGTAAAATAAGTTATGCATGAAATACACTTTTTAATCATAAGAAACATCATACTAATTTTTGTGATATTTATAAATTATGCATGTGGCTATAAATGCAATTTAATTAATTTCTTTTTTTGCAAAACAAAATAAAAGGAAAACATAGAGATTAAAGTTTTATGTGATTTAATTTTTATAAAACAATTTCTTTAAATGGTGTTAATAGACAGAGGGGATTTAATTAAATTTATTGCAATTGGATTTACTCAAAAATGATTTTTCTATCAAGAGTTATGTCAAAATTATTCAAACTATTTAATTTTAACATATAAGTATTAAATCACACAAATAATACTCAAAAATATTTTATAACATAGGCATCATATAACACATATTCCAAAGTTCCTATAACAATTTTATTTGCAATTTTTGAACTTACTGATTTAAAGTTATTACAAAAATACTCAAATCCACCATTTGAAATTTGAATATTTTAAACTAAGTCAAATTTTAATTCTAACAGATCTAAAATATTCTACATGTCAGGGGCTTTCCAAATATATAAAATTTATCAAATTTGGAGAAGTGGCTAAAAAGTTATGAAGGTTTGAAATTATAGGGACTAAACTGTAAATCTGCCAAATTAAAGTAAATCAAAATTTTATTTTCCACATCAGCGCTGACTGTACGCTGATGTGGCTGCTGACTGTGCGCTGAGCTGGATAAGTAAATGGATTCGGGCCGTAGGATTTAGATCTAACGGATCTAATCTGCCCGTACCGATTCGGAATAAAACAAATAAACATAACCGTACGATCACAATCTAACGGTCTGAATCCGATCGGACCAAGGCTTGCTTTGCTAGTTCGCCGGAGAAGATGCGCGCGGCGGCGCCGCGTCGGCAACAAGCATTCTACGCGACCATGGGGGTCCTGGAAAGCACGGATCATACCAAAACGAAGAAGACATCGTGGCGGTCTAGGTGGCGAGGCCGTGGTCTTCGGTGCGCCCTCGTCCGCTGCCAACGGCTCGTCGGAGTAGAGGATGGCGGCGGTGAGCTTCTGTCGACCACGAGCTCGTCAATCTGGCGCAGAAAAGGACGAACGACAATGTCAAATGGATGCGCACGGGCAAGGGAGGGAGTAGGGGGTAAAAGGGTGAGTTCGGGGAGGTCTACTCTCACCGGAATGTGCAGATCGCGGAGGTGGCAGTGGATGAACGGCGGCGGTGATTGTGGACAGCCTGGGGGCGTGATTTTGAGAGGAACGAAAGAAAATGAGGGAGGAGGGCGTGGGGATAATATGGGGGGTGAGGGGGAGCAAATCCCACAAAGAACGCCACGATTTGGAAGCGAAATTGGAAAGCAATTTTCAGGAGAGAAATCCAGGGATGGAGGTTGAAGACGACCCCCTGACAGGTTGGTCCTGCCTGTCAGGGATTTTTCTTTTTCCTTTTCTGATTTTCTATTTTCTTTATAACTTTTGATTTAAGATTCCAAATGAAGTCAAAAAAATTTCTATAAAATTGTAAAATTCGTATCTATGTTTTAAAACATTAGTGGGCATGTTTTGAAAACTTTTTAAAATTAATAATTTTGAAATATTGGTTTAATACTAATTTGATACTTAATGTCAAATTTTAAATTAAAGCCTAATTAAATTCATTTTGGCCAAATACAATTTATAATAATACAACACTTATATAAGTTTGAAAGTAAGTTGATTAAACTTATTTTCCAATATTAAAACATTTTGGCTTTAGTACAATATTTAAATGACATAACACATCTATTTGAAATGTCAGGGAAATATAGAGTATTCATTTTTAATTCCCATTATTTTTGTGCACCATTAAATTTCATAATATGATAAATTTATTTTAAACTCCATAACATACCTTTGGAAAATATTTAAGATTTATTGCATTTCTTATATTGAATATATTCATGAAAATCAATTTATGTTTTGAAAAATAAATGAAAATTATTTAAGTTAATGAAATGCTTATTTGGATAATTAATTAATTATAAAATATATGAAGTTTTAAGGTTATAACCTATTGACTTGTAATTTCCAAAACTATGTTTTGAACTCAGATAAAATAATGAAAACCATTTAGCAATTAGACCATGTTTTAAATAGCTTAAAAGAACATTTGAAACTATTATTTCAATTTATGAATAGCTATGGCTAAGTGGTTGAAATGAAATACTTATAAAGAAACTATTATATTACATGAAAATGGTTTGAAAGTTTGTAAAACATTTGTCAAATTAGATTTTGAGGTTTTAAGAAATACAATGAATATTAAAATGTTTAACTTGAAACAACTTTTGAAAATAATTATAAACTGAGATATTTGAAATATTAATCTCTTTCAATATGTTTGAAGTCTTTCATATTTTATTTTCTTATGCATTTAATGTTTTATTTTTATCAAAAACAAAAGTTTTAAATTTTAGTGATTTTTAAACATTACAAAATGTTGGGATGTTATAGACTACCACCCTTAAAAGTGATCTCGTCCCCGAGATTCGGAGAGGCTTGAAAGAAAAGCAAATGCTTGGAATGATTCTGATAACCCGAGAGGTTTTGATAAATGTAATTTCTGACATGGAAACTTGAAAACTGGAAGGGGATGCTTTTTCTGATTGGGGAGGCTAGAAATAAATATGGTTTGGGATCTCTGGGTTTCAGCAGCTGGGTTTGAATTATCTGGGTGGCTACCACCCTTAATACAAAGTTTTCTGGTAAGTCTAGAAACTTTGTTTAATCTTGCTTATTTTCCTGATGTAGAGTGTACTAGTATTCAAAATACAATGCCATGTGGTGGATACAGAAAGTTATAGCACTCACGTTTTCCACTCGGTCCTTGGAGAGATTTATCCTTCTTCCACTCGGGGCAGCCACTGACATAGTGCCATGTTACTCCACATCTACGGCATGTCACGGGACTAATGATTTTCTTGTGCGAGCGGATAAGGCAGTTCTCCTTCTCCTTTTCCGGGCACTTATCAGCGTAATGTCCCTTATCTTTGCATTTGAAGCAAATTACGTCGCTTAAGTTCTTCTTCTTCTTAGGTGTTTCCAGGGCTAAAAGTTCTTCCAAATCTTGTTTGACATATTCTATCTCAATTAAAGAAGTCCAGTCTCGTTTGATGTGACAACTTCGAGCTAGGTGATCTCCTTCACTCTTATAGCAACACTTGGAGGTACGTTTGGATGTCCTCGGAAGTGACCTTACTCTTATTTCATTTTTCACCTTAGTATTATTCACAATCTCATTTTGATAAAGATTTTGTTCAGTATCCTGACCAATCCTTTTCTCTTTGCAGTCCCATGAATAATGTCCTTTTTCTCCACAGGTAAAACATGTTACATGGCTAGTATCCCTTTTGCTTTCCTCCTTGTTTTCTTGTACTTCCACATACTTCATGAGATTTTGTTGCATTCCCTCTTTGGCTTGCTGACTGACTTCTTGCACCATGGGGTAGAGTTGACATTGAGTTGGGACGTGATTTGTTGCTTCACACAAAAAGCAATTAACCTAAGTTGTGGGGCATCCTTTAACTCTATGTCTTGTATCACCATGGGGCCACTCATAAGGACATTCTTGGGACGTATGTCCTATCCCTCCACAAGTTTTGCATGCCTTCGGTTTGGTCATAAGACTCTCTTGATACCCACTAGGGTTTTGATCAATCTTAGGCAGGTGGTCATTGATCAAATTCCACAACTGACTCTGGTTCTCTAATAGTAGTCGCATTGTTGTGTGCAAATCATTGGTGTTGGTATTGGGGTGAGACATCAGTTTGGTTTAGAAAATAAATGAGTTGAATTATAGGTACTATGGAGGAATTCTAATTCAATAATTCAAAACAAGGCAACCAATCACTAAAAAAATCAAACAACATGGTTCAAACTCAAGCAAACACATACGTGAAAATTTTGAGAAATCGAACAAATCGTTTATCGAACGAAAATACACCAACGTCATGGAAATACAAAAGTGATTGTACTGCCATACCATAATTTGATATGTCAATACATCATCGAATCTCGTTATTATAATGAGTAGGTCGTCTAATCTATCTTTTTCTTGAGTGCCTCGAGTTCCTCTTCTACTTCCTTGAGTTCTTCAAGATACTTCTGGGTGTTGTGAAGTCTAAAACAAAGTTTTTCTGCAAGGTACTCGATGGCTCTCCATGCTGCATTTCTTGCTGAATTAAAGAATGATGTGTGAAGTATTGGATTGATGAACATGCAGTCACCCTCAGTCTTGTGGTCATCTTCTTTGCTCCTGTATAGATGGACTTGCACCCACCAGTACTCTTGGCCTTCATCCATGAAAGGAAAACCTTTGTATACTGCTTCTCCTTCAAAACCTAAACTCTTCATGTTATCCTCAAGTGCTCTTGGAAACTCAGTCTCACATTCCAAATTCATGATCATCACTGGTCCCTTCTTGAGTGATTCAATGAGAGCGGTCATCTAAGAAACAAGAGAAGAAATTTAGAAAGGAAATAGATAAGATAGTTACAAGAATGATGTTTGAAAAGTTCTGATTTTCAGCAAACTGAATGAAATAGATTTTCAATCCTATGGCCAAAACCTATTTCTATCCAAACTTAGGGTTTCGAACCTACAGGCAACACAGTGCTCTAATACCATCTGTAGCGTACCTGCTCTTAAAATATGGCAAGGTACCTGTGTATAGTGCAAATCCCTGGATCGATTCGTTTGCACACACTGTTTACGATGTAATATCACAACAAAGTATCAATTTATATTACATCGATGATCCAGACATGGAAAATATACTTTTACAACTTGCATAGCATAAAGTTAGCACAGAAAGAGTAAACAACAGAAATACAATACTAGTGAGTCTCCATCATCTTCATGTTGCCACAGGCGAAAACATGTTGGTTGCAGACTCGAAACCTTTAAACGAAACCTCACTCGTCACCTGAATCATCTGCAATAAGAAAAATATTGCAACAACGTGGGTCAGATTCCATTAAAAATGGAGTCTAGCACGTGACACTATGGTGGACACTTAGAGGCAAAACTCTAATAACCTATATGCTTATTTGGCTGGTGGAGTTCAAGGCTATTTTGCATAAAGCCAATTTTTCATAACTCTTTGGAAAACACTTTTCTTCTATTCGAGACATTTGTGGCATGACAACCACTGTCTCATTCTACCCTTGTTCACCCATCAAGTTTTAATTTTTGAAGTTGGAATGGTGGAATCCTCTGTTGACGTGCGTGATCAGCTGCTCAAATTGTCCGTACCGGGGACACGACTAAGTACTTAGTTTTACACTCTGCAGAGGTTGTGCACGTTCACCATTGTACCAGTTCAACCTAAACTATCCTTTACACTCAGAAGTGATAAGGAAACGAGAAGAATGAGACGAGATCTTTCAGAAGCGTTTTCCCTCCCACTCTGGCTTGACCCGTTTGACGTGGGGCTACCTTTCGGGTAGCCCACGATAAGGCTACCTGGGCCGCGCCAAGGATAGATAGGCCCACAGAAGGCCCACGCGGGGTACCATGTAACCTAGTCCAAGTCGGTTAGGAAGCATACCCTGCCATATATGTAGTTGCCATCGGCACCAACCACCCGAGACCTGGCTGACTATAAAGCCAGGAGGGTTGCTCGTCCCAGAGGACACGCTCATAGCTACGGCACAAACCCTAGCGAGATCGCAATCTCGCCATTTTAACCACAACTCGCATCTATAACCAGACAAGCAGGAGTAGGGTGTTATCCTCTGGGAGCCTGAACCTGGGTAAATCCTTGCTTGTCAGCCGTCGTGACCACCTGCACTCATCTCTCTCCCCATCAATTAACCCGGGGTGCACAACCCTGGGACTTGTCGAGTTAACACCTCGTCAATTGGCGCCGTCTGTGGGAAGTCAAACAAGTGCTAGGATCATGGTCGCTCCGTCTCCATCCGCAATGAAGATCGGCGTATCCGCCGTCAGGGAGTCGATCCGATTCGGCTCCTTCGAGTACGTCATCCACCCGCCAGCCCACCAGTCAGTGTACGCCGATCTGGACAAAGGTATACACATCACCTTCGGCTCCATATTCTGCTGCATCGATAGTCGTGGTATAATCAGGTCTACGACTACCGCGCTACGCGCGACGGCGTCACCTAAATCGGCAACCATCGCGCCCGCCGAACCCGCGAAGATCGCATCTGCCGCACCCGCGGAGATCGCGCCCGCCGAACCCGCGAAGATCGAATCTACCACACCCGCGGAGGCTGCGCCCGCCGAACCCGCGAAGATCGCATCTACCGCACCCGCGGAGGCTGCGCCCACCGAACCCGCGAAGATCGCATCTGCCGTACCTGCGGAGGCAGCGCCCGCTGCACCCGCGAAGAGGGCATCTACATCGACTACATCGACAATTTCGGCAACGGCCGCGTGAATCGAGTATACTACCCCAACCTCGGTTGTGCGGTCAACCAAGTCAAGATCCACCTCGACCGTCGCACCCCCACGGGCGACCAGGAGCCCGCGCCCGACAGCCATGTCGCGCACGCCCTCATCTTCGTGGAAATCCCAAGTCTACCCCAAGCCAATCGCACTCGCTCCGGCAAGCGTGAACACATGGACAATCGCGAGAAGACGCGACAGCAACTGCGCCGCGCGCCACATTGCAGCAATTTTCGACCCCGAGTAAGAAGCGGGCGACAGAAGCAGCAACGGTAGCACCAACTCTCCGACTCAAGTCTACCCCAAGCAAGTCTTCATGGCCGACACAACACCGCATGACGACGAAGAAGAACCCGCATATCCGCTAGAGGTGGACATGCCGGACCAGACGAAACTTGTCATCACGCGGGACATGGCGATCCAAGCCATGAAGCATGTGGACGAGGGCACGTTCCCCCCACCCAACGCACCTCGAGAAGACCACCTGGCGGTCCAGTACTTGCTACGCAAGGAAGGCGAACGAATTCGCGCCGAAAAAGCCGACCTGCTCAGGCGCAAAAGGGACGCGGATGCATCAAGTGCCAGGCGAGCCGCCCTCTCCTTCACATCCTCTACAGAGGTTAACCAAGGAGCACGGCGAACCAGAGCCCGTGTTCCCCACATGGCAGAAGCTGATCGAACAAGGCTCACCCGCAACCTCGACTCGTCCTTCGTCACCGAAGATGAGAACGGGATACCCGTCCCAAAGACGGCGAATGCCGCCCTGATCTCAGTCGAGACATACCTCCGGCTCACGCAGCCACCGGAGGGGGACGCACGCTCCCTTCTCCACAAGCAACAAATTGCCTCCATAAGGGTAATCGAAGAAGCTCTGGCGGCCAAGGGGCCTAGCAACCGAGCGCACGAACCAACGACCTCGGGCATCCCAGCGGCGCAGTGACAGC
Source organism: Poa annua (assembly GCA_026929855.1). NCBI lineage: Eukaryota > Viridiplantae > Streptophyta > Magnoliopsida > Poales > Poaceae > Poa > Poa annua. Next base: position 54,428,779 of record CM049430.1, read on the forward strand.
CAGTCAAGGACCTTCGCGACGTCCTGACAAAGAAGACGGTGGACCGCAACCGCAAGGAGCGCTCGGCTAGTGCGGCAAACGTGGATGACCATGCCGACCGCGACTTCGAGCCGTGTGGTGCGGCATGCTTTAGCTTCAACATCCGCGACACCCGCATGCCTAAAGGCTTCAAATTGACGGCTGGCACACCAAAGTATGACGGGAAGCAAGACCCAAAACTGTGGCTCGAAGACTACCTCATCGCTTGCACCTGCCAAGGCGGAACGTCAACTACGGCAATGCAGTACATCCAGCTCATGTTGACAGACTCGGCAGCGGGTGGCTCACAAGCCAACCCAAAGACTCTTTCCGAACATGGGAAGAATTCCAGGATAACTTCATCAAGAGTTTCTCGGGAACATTCGCAAGGCCAACGACCTACATCGAGTTGCAGGCCTGCAAGCAAGGAAAGGATGAGTCGCTCCGCTCTTACATCCAGCGGTGGACACTCCTCCGCAATACCATGGAACCCGTATCAGAAGATCGAGTGATGGACGCCTTCATGCACGGCGTCGCTCGCCGCGACCTCCGGGAGGAATTCGGTAGTCTCCAGCCGAAGACCACAATAGAACTCATGAAAACAGCCAACCAATGGGCCGAAGGAGAGGACTACGTCCGCGAAACTTATCCCAAGAAAGAGGGCGAAACAACCAACTGGCGCGAGGCACGTCAAAAGAAGAAGCCACGTTACACCCACGATTCAATCGAATTAGTAGCGGCGGGCTATGAAACCCCCCGTGAGGACAAACGTGACGGCAGCCGACAGTACGACCAAAGTCGGCAGCCAAACTCGAGTCAGTACAACCGTGGCAGCAGCAGCATCGGCCACAATGATGGAAGTCAGAAACGCGAGTGGAAGCGCCCGTTGACCCCAGCAGAGGAGCTGATGCAACCCTGTAATCATCACTCGTTCCGCAACCCGGAAACAGGCAAATGGAGTTCCAACCACCTGTTGAAGGATTGTCGCAAAGCAAGAAAGATATACCATGCCATGCAGCAAATCATCGCCCCGGTACAGGCCATACAGGCGGCACCGCAGCTAGCCATCCAAGCAGCACCCGCAAACAACAACCAGGCGCAGGCGGCAGGAGCGTTCCCCCAGCCGCAGCAACAGCAACAGCAACAAGGTCAGTCGGCAGCAGCCGACACGTACCCAGCCACACAGGGACAGCTGAACATGATCCAGAAGGGACCCCCGTCGAACAGGCGCCAGAAAATTATCACACGCCAAGTACTTCAAGCCAGCAACAGCCCGCGCGCGGTACCGGACTACCTGCGCGGGTCGGAGACTCCAATCACATTCTCCAGGGCAGATCACCCATCAGAGGTAACCCGACCCGAGCACGCCGCACTCGTGATTGAGGCCTTGATCGGCGACTACATCCTGAAGAAGGTGTTCCTGGACGGAGGCAGCGGCATCAACATCATATTCGCCGACACCCTGAGAAGAATGAACAGGTCGACGGAGAAATTGCCGGAATCGGAAACCACCTTCCACGACATAGTACCAGGGCAATCAATCATGCCCATGGGAACAATCACACTCGACGTCATCCTCGGCACACCCGAGCACTTCAGGAGAGAGCTTATGGCAGTACCCCACTACGCCTACCTGATGATAAAGCTGCCCGGGCCGAAAGGAGTAATCACCGTCCGCGGCGACTTCGGGCTCTCCAACAGCTGCGACCGCGAGTTCACCAAGATTTCTGAGTTCTTCGGAGTCGAAGAGAACTTCAAGGCCATATCAGCCGACAACGACAAGACCGTCTTCCCGGCTCGCAAGAAGCCTGCCAAGGACGCAGCGTTCAACACGAACGACGACACCGTAACCCACCAAGTCCATCCGACTGACAGCAGAAAGACGGTCAATGTCTCATCGAGTCTGACCCCCGCATAGGAAAGCGCGCTCGTCGAGTTCCTACGTGAGAACTCGAAGATCTTTGCATGTCAACCTTCTGACATGCCAGGGATACCCAGGGAACTCGCCAAGCACTCTCTGAAAGTCCACAAGGACGCAAGACCAGTCAAACAATCCATGAGACGCTTCTCAGGACCCAAACGAGACGCGATCACCATGTAAGTCGACAGACTACTGCACGCCAAATTCATCCGAGAGATCAAGGATTCGGACTGGGTCGCCAACCCGGTTCTAGTGGAGAAAAAAGAAGACGAAGAAACTACGCAAGTGCGTTGACTTCACCGCAGTCAACAAATGCTGCCCCAAGGACCACTTCCCGCTACCGCGGATAGACCAGATCATCGACTCGACAGCAGGTTGCGAGCGCCTGTCCTTCCTGGACGCCTACTCAGGGTACCAGCAGATCAGGCTGAAAGTCGAGGACAAAGAGAAGACGGCCTTCATCACACCCGACGGCGTTTTTTGCTACCAGACGATGTCGTTCGGGTTAAAAAACGCAGGTGCCACGTACCAGCGGACAATGCAAGCATGTCTCAAGGGGCTAATCGGGCAGATCGTCCAAGTCTACGTCGATGACATCGTTGTCACGGCCCAAAAAGAAGATACCCTAGTCGACGACCTCCGCAAGGTCTTCGCCGCACTCGATGTGTACCAGATCAAGCTCAACCCAGAGAAGTGCGTGTTCGGCGTGCCAGCCGGAGAGTTACTAGGGTACCTCGTTTCCGCAAGAGGAATCGAAGCAAACCCCGAGAAGGTGCAGAACATACTCACAATGCCAGCACCAACCAAGCTCCGGGAGGTGCAACGATTAGCCGGCCGAGTCGCAGCTCTCAGCCGGTTCATTAGTAAGTTGGGAGAGAAAGCCTTACCTTTCTACCAACTGATGAAGAAGACGGACAAGTTCTAGTGGACACAAGAGGCGCAGGACGCATTCGACCATCTCAAGAAAACCCTGACAACCTCTCCAGTCCTCGTGGCACCACTGGAAAACGAGCCGCTATACTTATACGTCTCAGCAACAAACAGGGTGGTGAGCACGGTGCTCGTAGTCGAACGCGAAGAAGAAGGGCACAGTCACCCGGTGCAGAGGCCCGTCTACTACCTTAGCGAAGTACTCACCTTGTCCAAGCAGAACTACCCTCATTACCAGAAGCTGGCATACGGAGTCTTCATGACCTCCAGAAAGGTTGTCCACTACTTCTCCGAGCACTCGATCACGGTGGTAAGCTCCTCTGGACTAGCAGACATTCTCACAAACCAACGCGCGACAGGACGAGTCGCCAAGTGGGTTATCGAGCTAGGACCATGGGGCTGAAGTATGCTCACCCGAAGTCCATCAAGGCCCAAGTCCTCCCGGAATTCACCACCGAGTGGATAGAAGCCCAGCTACCAAATATCCCCGACTTGTCCAACGCATTGACAATGTACTTTGATGGCTCCAAGAAATTCAAGTCAGCCGGGGCAGGAGTCGTGCTCATCTCCCCCAAAGGCGACAAGCTCAAGTATGTCCTGCAGATGGACATTCTGACGCCATCCAACAACGAAGCCGAGTACGAGGCCCTGATCCACGGCATGCGGATGGCCAAGAACTGCGGCGCCACGCACCTCATGATATACGGCGACTCCTACCTGGTGGTACAGCAAACCATGAAGTCCTGCGACGCCGTGGCCGACAACATGATCGCCTACAGAGACCTCTACAATCAATTGGAAGGCAACTTCGACGGCTGCGAGCTGCGCCACATTGGCCGTGAAAGCAACGAGGAAGCCGACGTCCTTGCTAACATGGGCTCAGACAGGGTGCCAGTCCCACCCAGCGTCTTCCTCGAGCGCATCACGCAGAGATCCATCAAGACTCAGAATACAGCAAGCACAGCAACAACAAAAGGCCATGCCAACAGGCCAAGCCAAGACAAGGTCCCTATGGAGGTCATGCTAGTCGAAGCCACATGGACAGGACCGTACCTGGCGTACATACTACATCAGAAGCTGCCAGCCGACCCAGTCGAAGCAAAGCGCATCATCAGGCGCTCCAAAAGTTTCACCGTCATCAACGGAGAACTCTACAAAAGAAGCATCTCAGGAATCCTGCAAAGGTGCATAGATCCAGTCGACGGCCAAGCCATCTTACTCGACATCCACGCGGGTATCTGCGGGCATCACGCCAGCAGTCGGGCACTGGTGGCCAAAGCGCTATGAGCCGGGTTCTTCTGGCTGACAGCCATGCAGGACGCCGAGGAGCTAGTAAAGAAATGCACAGGGTGCCAAGAATTTGCCAACAAGCCACACGCGCCAGCATCGGAACTCAAGACAATACCATTAGCCTGACCCTTCGCCCAATGGGGCCTGGACATGGTGGGCCCGTTGAAGAAATCCTCACCCGGAGGTCACACTCACCTCCTGGTTGCAGTCGATAAGTTCACAAAGTGGATCGAAGTCGTACCCATCACAAGTTCGACTGCATCCATAGCAGTCAACTTCATCAGGTCAATCATCTTCAGATTTGGAGTACCGAATGGGATCATCACCGACAACGGCTCGAACTTCACAGCCGAAGAATTCAAGGACTTCTGCTCAGACCAGGGGATCAAGATCAGCTACGCGTCTGTCTCGCACCCGCAATCCAATGGGCAAGTGGAGAAAGCCAATGGCCTCGTCTGCAACGGCATCAAGAAGCGACTGCGCGTGCCCCTAAAACGCGCAGCGGGCGCATGGGTAGAGGAACTGCCGTCAGTCCTTTGGAGTCTGCAAACAACGCCAAACAGATCCACCCAGTACACTCCATTCTTTATGGTGTATGGTGCAGAAGCGGTCCTCCCCTGCGACATCAAGTTCGACGCACCAAGAGTAGTCGCCTACGACGAGTCGGATGCAGAGGAGGCACTCGAAGACAGCAGGGACACCCTGGATGAAGCACGCGACATCGCCCTGGCACGATCAGCCGTGTATCAATAGGACCTGCGCAACTATCACACTCGGAGGCTACGACCAAGAGCGTTCGTTGCAGGCGACCTGGTTCTTCGACTCAAGCAAAATAAGGTGCACAAGCTCGCTTCCCCATGGGAGGGCCTGTACATCGTGACAGAAGCAATCGGCAACGGAGCTTACCGCCTGAAAGACTCGAAGACGGGAGCAGACTGCAACAACCCGTGGAACGTGGCACAACTCCGCCGGTTCTACGCCTAGTTCAACCCAATCATTGTACAAGAAAATCAGCGCGACAGGTTTCAGACGCACTCTTTCCCTTACCAGGGTACCTGAGGGGACTGGAAGGGTTTTAATGAGGCGGCCTGTTCGCAAGAATCAATAAAGTGATTTGAAGAAAATTTGTCTCCCTTACCTGTCACACAGAGGAAGCTAAAAGCCTAGGCCGCCACTCGAACTACTCGGGGGCTGCGCCACACAGGTTGAAAGAAAAGCTTAGGCCGCTACCCGAACCACTCGGGGGCTGCGCCATACAAGCATAAGTCAAAAAATCCTAGGTCGCCACTCGAACTACTCGGGGGCTGCGCCACACAGGTTGAAAGAAAAGCTTAGGCCGCTACCCGAACTACTCGGGGGCTGCGCCATACAAGCATAAGTCAAAAAATCCCTAGGCCGTCACCCGACCGACTCGGGGGCTGCGCCATACAGGTCAAGTTCAAAATCCTAGGTCGCCACCCGACACACCCGGGGGCTGCGCCACACAGGTAACACTTGTAATCCTAGGCTACCACTCGACCTACTCGGGGGCTACGCCAAACAGGCCTTCTCATAAAAATCCTCAGCCGCCACTCAAACTCACTCGGGGGCTGCGCTGTACAGGTCAAGTTCAAAATCCTAGGTCGCCAACCGACATACTCGGGGGCTGCGCCAAACAGGTAACACTTGTAATCCTAGGCCGCCACTCAACCTACTCGGGGGCTGCGCCACACAGGTCTTAGCCAAAATCCTAGGCCACCACTCGAACAACTCGGGGGCTGCGCCATACAGGTCAAGTTACAAAAATCCTAAGTCACCACCTGCTAAAGTCAGAGACTGCGACATACAGGTCACACTTGAAAAAACCTAGGCCGTTGCCTAACATACTAGGCGACTGCGCCAAACAGGCCGCAAATCAAAACAGGCATTTTCACTTTCGAGCAAGCAGATCAATTCTCATGACTCGCAAGTATTTTAATCTATTACATTACGACTTGCATAGGCACATTTGCCCTCTATAGCTAACCCTGTACATCAGACGACAACTACTCTAAACTGCAGGCTCGGCCTTCGGCGCATCGAGGGGACCTACAAGGCGCTCACTTAGGTCCTGAACCTGCCTGATAATTCGGCGCGCAGCCGCTAAGGTCTCGTCGAAGTCGTCGTCACCAGGCAGGCCATCAAGCACCCTGTCGAGCGGAAGATGCGGCCGGTGCATCCTGACGTATGCCAACGCCGCGTTCGCCCCAGCCACAAGTTGGGCGTCGACAACCTCCTTCAGCCCTTCACCGTCGCGAAACCTCTCCAGCAAGGCGGACAGCCCGTTCGGCTGCGCGTTATGTAGGAAGTACACACAATTGATGTGCCAGAGTGTCTTCCGGCAGTTCTCCAGAATAAAAGCAGCGCGCCACGTACGATCAAGCATGGTGGCAAGGACGCGCCCTCTTGACTTGTTCACCCAGAACTGCCGAGCTTCGTAGGAGTTGCCGGACGCCTCTCGGGTAACTCGCTCCTCAACGCGAACCCGCTCAGCCTCCCAATCAGGATTAACATCTGCACGCATAAAATGCAAGTCAGAACAAGAAAGAAAGCCAACAAAGAAAGCAGCCGCCAAAAGGATACAAACCTTGCAACTGCTGACTGATCAGATCGATCTCCCCAAGCAAAAAATCCTCACATCGCGAGAACTCCGCCGTAGGATGCGACTGGGAGCGGTGCAGCAGCCGCTCAATATTCTTCAGGGTCGCCTCAAGGTCCACCACCTTGTTCTTCAGGTATGTGATTATCCGCTGATCATTTACACTACGTGGAGGAGCCGGCGCCGCCCGACGACGGCGAGCACCCGAAGAAGAAGCCGCGCCACTCGGCTCGGCCACAGGAGAAGGCGAAGCATCACCGCGCACAGCATTCTGCCATGAATACGCAGAGTCAATACAATCATACGACTGTGAAGCACAGTTAAACTTGGCAGAAAGAAAGTCAGCAAAAGCAATATTGAAGGCCAAAAGACCTGCGAGGACAATATTCATTACAGAGCAAGAAGTTCAAAATACAGACCACGGCGACTGCCGAATTCCTAAAGCTACGTCTACTCTAAGGCTGCGGACTGCGACCGGGAACGACCCTTCCGACCGGCAGCCGCCTCGGTCGCCTTAGCAAGGGCCCTCTCGAAGAGTGCCACAAGCTGCACGGCCAGCTGTGAGGCACGCTCCTTCACGCCACTCAGCGACCCGGTTCGGCCATCGTGTTTGCGGGGAAAACCGCTGACGACCTTCTCGAAGTCACCTGGAACCTGATGGCCTAAGAGGAGGTAGAAGGTGAGCTCGGAGCCGCGTGCCGTCTGCGACCGCGTGAAGTCGGCGATGGTGGTCGCGTCCTCAAACGGCGCAGCGAGGGCGTCCACGGCTGCCGGCGGCTGGTCGCCCGAGAAGATACTCTGGTGCACCACAGTGAGGGCTCCAGTCGATTTCTGCAACGCGGCTGCGGACTTCTTCAGCGCGTCTGAGGCATAGGCACAGACCCGGTCGAGGAAGCCAACATCAGTCGCCAGGTCAACCGTGTCACTCGACGCGTCTTCCGGAGGAGCTCCACCGCAAGTCTCTGCGCAAAAAATTCAAGGTCAAGCAAAGAAAAAGATCAAAGACACAGTAGGCATCAAGCCGAAACTTACCCCCAAGAACACCGGCGAGTGAAAGGAGACGACCGACTTGAGTCTTTTCCTGGGCGACCCGCGCCAGCTCCCGCTCTCGAGACTCATGAAGAGCCTTCTCAAGCTCATCAATCTGCCCAGTAGCCTGGTCCAGAGATGCACGCAGCTGGTCCCTCTCCTTCTCCAGGCGAACGTAAGCCGCGGCTGCGTCGAGCTGCTGACGGTAGTACGGCTGAAGCAAAAGCAATATGTTAATAAAGTTGCGGGCGACTATACTAGTCACCCACACCTTCGGGGGCTACTCCCATCGGGAGCGCTCATCGCGCACCCGATGAAAAATCAAGAATGCAAGCACAAGCATAAAAGACTTACGTGGTCCAGGAGGTCAAGGTCCTCTGAAGCCGAAGGAGGAACGCGGCTAGACGACGCAACGCCGACAGGCTCAGCAAGCACCTTCTCCACTACCGCCTGAGTCCCCATTCCAGTCGAAGGGTCGGATGTATGCTCCACGTCCCGAAGGGGGGAGCTAACATTGCCAGAACGGTGGCTGCAGCAAAAACAAGCACACCTGTCAACTTAAACGTTGCAACTGCAAAACACAACTCGAAGGACACACATCATAAAGAAGCTCACCTGGGGGTACCAAGGTCGTCATAACTCTCCAGGGAGGGCGAAGGCATCCGCGCAAAAGAACGAGGAGCTGCGGAGCTGACTGGAGGAACATTCAGGGGTTCGTCCCAGCCACCCGAGGACCGCGCACCCGAAGACGTCGCGACGACCTCCTCCAGAGTAACGTCGGCATCTTTAGTAGGTGACGACGCAGTGGCAGAGTCGCCACGACTCGGGAGCTTCCGCTTCTTCCGCGCGGGTTCCTCCAATTCATCCTCTTCCTCCACCTCATCGCGGGGAGAGTGTGGGGAGGGTTCCTCCACTTCATCCTCTTCCTCCACCTCATCAAAATTTTAAAAAGTTACCGGCTGAGGTTTCGTCAACATACAAAAAGTCAAGCATATAAGTCAGGGTAAAATTTAGGCGGGCCATATAAATAAAGACAAAATAAAACTTGTCAGCTAGTTTCCGCTTAACAAAGCAGCAGCAAAAGTATATACAAATATTACAAGTCAATGTTGCATTGTTTCAGGAGCCGACAAGTAAGGCTGATAGGAGGCAAGGACAGAAAAGATATGGCTCGGGGGAGCGTCTACATCAGGCTTGGGGGCTGACAACTTCAGCCCCGGAACTATCACTCCCCTCCGCCTCGGCCGCGCCAGCAGCTTCAGCTCCCTCTATGCCAGGCACAGGATGGCGCCGGTAGAAGATTGAAGTGTCGACCATGTCGGCAACACGCGTGGCGTAGCCGGCAACGCTGTCCAGAACAGCGGCCGGCTCAACCTCGCTGCCGTCTTCATATGTTGACGGCATGCCTTCAGTGACGGCTTCTATCTCCGCCTCGGGGTAGTGCGCCATGAACAACCCAAGGGCGGTCTTGGCTCCACCCCGTGCCGCCGACTTCAGCGAGCTTTTGTGCAGTTTGGTCGCCTGCTCCAAGATGGCGGGCACGTCGCTGAACTCGGTCGGTTCCTGGCTGCCGGACGAGGTGAAGAACTTGGCGGCAAACCGCTTGGACGCCGCCAAAGTCTCGGTGATCAGTTCGCCTAGACGCGCAAGGCGATCCAGGCGGGCGCTGACAACCTTGTCATCACCTAAACCGGCGGGAACTGTATCAAAAAATAAAGCCATTAGTTTGGTTCAGGCTAAAGCAACATGGCATCATCAAAAAGGAGTAGGAAATTACCAAGGACCGAGTTATGGAAAGCGGACAACTCAATCATATGATTTGCCAGCGCGTCCTCCGCAGTTTGGGCGCGAGAGGTCTGCTTGGAGATTTCCTCCGCAGCCGTCTTCTCCGCCTCCGCCAACTTGTTGCGCAGGCTTTCTAGCTCACCAGTGAGCTGGCTAGATTCCTGCGCAAACTTGAGTTGCTGGGCCTCCATCTCCTTCTGATGAGCCTCCTTCAACTCCAAGTTGGCGGCCGCCAAGTCTGAAGCTTTATTCATAAGAGCTTGCATATCAGTGGACGCCTTCAGGATATCCTGGGCGTGGTCTAGCAGTTCTACAAATATGGATCCGCTAACTAAATGATTGACGGCAACATAAGTCGAAAGCATAGTTGAAGGCGTAAAACGATCAACCCTACCTTCATCTTTTTTGCGGGCCGCCTCCAGCTCGGCAATCCGCAGGTCCTTCGCCTCGCACTCCTTCATAAGGTCGCGGCAGCGTCGGTTTATCTCAACTCGGGAGGAGACAAGCTCGACGTTGGCGGAGGCAAGGCCCTGCAAGACAAAACAAAGGCATATAACATATTGTCGAATAACCACTAAGCCGGCAGTCCAAATTTCTTTTATTTTTGACTTGCCATCTAAGTGCTCGGGGGAAAGGCTATGTATATGCCGGAGTGGTAAAAACTTACGGATAGGTCGCCCTCCAAGTCGGCGAAGGCCTGCGAGGCGAAGGTGGCGAAAGCCAAAGTTGACTCCTTGGCCTCCTTAAAGGTGGACCAAGGGTCCCTGACCTTGCCGCCTCCCGCAGTCGGGGCTGCCCTCCGAGACCCGCCGACGGTCGAGTCCAGCAACCCTTCATTGGCGGCGCGCGATTGAGCGGCTTCATCGGCCGTAGCCTCAGCCAACAGTAGGGGAGTCTTGGGCGCGCGGTCGGTGGAGGAGACCCTTGGCGGAGCGCCAGAAGCCGGAGCCGGGGGCTGACGACGGACGTCGCCCATAAAGCTGCCCGCTTGGAGCTGAGGAGTTGGCGGCACGGTAGCCGCCGATCCGGCAAGTGGGTCTGGATATGTTTTGGATAGCCTTGATCTTCTCCGGATTAAGTTCGATCCCTCGTTCTGAGACGATAAATCCGAGTAGCTTGCCGGCTGGAACGCCGAAAACACACTTGGCGGGATTGAGTTTTATCTTGTACTTTCAGAGATTCTGAAAAGTTTCTTCCAGATCCTCTAGGAGATCTGCCTTCTTTTTCGAGATCACCACAATGTCGTCCACATATACGTGAACATTGCGGCTGATCTGTTCGTGCAGGCAATTTTGCATACAGCGCTGGTATGTTGCCCCTGCATTCTTCAGGCCAAAAGGCATCGTGATGTAGCAGAAAGTCCCGTATGGAGTGGTGAAGGAAGTTTTCAGCTGATCTGACTCCCTCATCTTGATTTGATGGTATCCTGAGTAGGCGTCTAGAAAACAAAGCAGCTCGGAGCCTGCTGTGGAGTCTACGACTTGGTCGATTCTAGGCAGCGCAAAGGGATCCTTTGGGCAGCACTTGTTGACCCCGGTATAGTCGATACACATCCTCAGCTCTTTATTCTTCTTTGGAACTAGTACATGATTTGCCAATCAATCGGTGTGTACAACTTCTTTTATGAAATTGGCGGCCTTCAGCCTATTTATCTCCTTTCCTATAGCCTTGCGTCTCTCATCTCCAAAGCGGCTTGTTGCTTGCTTCAACGGCTTGGATCCTTTTATGATGTTGAGTGAGTGCTCAGCAAGTTCCCTTGGTACACCAGGCATGTCGGAAAGCGACCATGCAAAGATGTCCCGATTCTCATGGAGGAACTCGACGAGCGCGCCTTCCTATTTGCTGTCAAGGTTGGAGCCGATGACGACTTGCTTAGATTTGTCGCCTGGGATGAGGTCCGCTTTTTTGGTGTCTTCTGAAGCTTCGAAGGTCTTCTTGACATCAATCTTTGGCTTGGGCATGGAGTTGTCTGGGTCCGCCTCAAGTAGTGCGAGTTCTTCCTTGTGGATGACGACTTCTACGAAGGCGGCCATGCCACGCTCACACTCCTTGGCTTTCTTGAAGTTGCCGGAAATCATGATGGTTCCGTTTTCCCCCGACATTTTGAGCTTGCTGTATATGTAGCACGGCCTTGCCTTGAATTTGGCGAAAGCCGGTAGTCCGAAGATTGCATGATAGGCGCTTTTGAAGGGGACAACTTCAAACCGGAGGAACTCTGTGCGGTAGTTCTCCTTTGGTCCAAAAGTTACCTTCAGCCTAATGCTCCCCATTGACTTTGCTTGCCTGCCGGGCACTATGCCATGAAAAGTGAGGTTGCTGTGATCAAGCTGATCCTCAGACAGGTTCATGCAGCTTAGTGTGTCATAGTACAGGATGTTGAGGCTGCTGCCGCCATCCATGAGTACCTTTGTGAGTCTGAAGTTGTCGACAATGGGATCAACGACAAGGGCGTACTTGCCTGGGTGAGGAACGTGATCAGGGTGATCAGACCGATCCCAGGTGATCGCCGCCTCGGACCAGTTCAATTACTGACGGACGTCTGGCATTGTCGTGTTGAGTTCGCGCATCTCCGCCTTTTCCACCTTAGCCGAAGGCGTGCCGACAAAACACACGAGAGATTCTTTGACCTTTGGGTATGGCTTCTTTTTCTTGGCGGCTGCATCATCGCTTGAGATTGACATGTCGTCGTCATCCTCGTCATCCTTGTTGTCTTTCTTGTCGTACTTCTTTGACTTTTTTGACTTCCAGCCAACTGTGGGATCCTTTTTGAAGTCGTCCATGAAACGACACTCGCTAAGCATATGGTTGACCTTGCCAAGTGAGGCGTGGATGGGGCATGCCAAGAGTTTTGCCTGCTCGTAAGTGATGCGCGCCGCCTTAGGGCCTGAGCCGGCGTCGCGATTGTCTTTCTTGTTCTTCCACTTCTTTTTGCCGGCGCTCCCTTGGAACGCGACGGCTACCTCGTTGGAAGGTCCGGCTTTGTCGTCCATCGCCTGCTTGCGTTTGTTGTTCCGTTTTGGCACGATGTTGACGTCCGGATCATCGTCACGTGCATCGTCATCCGCCGCCGTGTACTGGGCGGCTAGGTTAAGCATCTCGCCAAGGTCCGTGATTTGCTCGTGGACGAGCCGATGACGGAGCAGGGACTTCTTCTGTAGGCCCGTGTAGAAGGCATGGATAGCTTGTGCGTTAGAAACACCATGACAGCTGGCCTTTTCGGAGATCCAACGGCTGACAAAGTCTGTCATGGTTTCGTCCGGATTTTGGATACAGCGTTGCAAATCCGGGTAGGTATTTGGACGCTTGTATGTTCCTTGTAAGTGCTGGGAGAAAAACTTTTCCATGTCGTACCAGCTATGGATAGACTTTTCTGGAAGGTTGTCGATCCAAGCCCTTGCCATGCCTTCCAACATGAGAGGTAGGTAGCGGACGGCAATATGACTGCTTCCGCCGGTAATTTCTATGGCCATGGCGTAATCGGCTAGCCATGAATCCGGCTTAACTAGGCCGTTGTACCTAGAACAATTTTTAGCCACTGATGTCATGTCCTTAGGGAACGGCTCTCTGCGGATGGCGTTGCCAAAGCACTTTGGTCTAGAATATAGCGGCTCCTTTCCTCTTGCTATGTCTTGTAGGCGATGTCGCGCGTCTTTTGGATCGAGCTGATGTGCGCTTCTGTTTGCGTTTGGCTCGTCCTGCGCTGCCCGGCTTACACTGCGCCTGGGCCCTTCTGGCGCCTCCCTCCTCTTGCTGCCGGTGCTACGCTGTGGAGACCGGCTTCGACCTCTCCTGAGAGGGTCGTTACCGGCATCTTTTCTAGGCGGCTGTCCATTATCTCGGCTACCGCCATTGCCGCGCCTTGGCTGGGCTGGAGGTGGCAGATCTCCTCTGTTTCCTGTCCTTGAATTCTCGTCCTGCCTTGGTTTTGGCGGTGGCGTCTTCTTTGGAGGTGGCGTTGCTTTCCTTTTGTCGCCATGGCTACTTGAGCCGGACGGGCCTTCGGGTTCAGCGCCAGGTGCGGCTTTGCACTTTCCTGACTTGGATTCTAGGTCTCCCCCGTGGGCATCCGCCATGTGGCCGTAGGAGTCAGCGCGAGCTTGTTGTTTGAGGGCCTTGCTCACGAAGTGTCTTGCATTGGCCAGCTTTTCCTCCGTTGTGTAAGTTTTGTCGTCTAGGGTATCTAGCGCGGCGGCGGCGTTAAGGATGGGGTGCATAAGACAACATCCCCCCTTCTGTTTACGCGCTGTGGTGCCGTGCGCCAGTCAAACCCAAGATCCTGAGCCGCTGTTGTTGTACGTATTGGCGGCTCCTTATCACGGCGGTTTTTTGATGGCCTTTTTTCCTCGAAGAGCTGCCGGCTTGTTTTAGCCGACATCTTTTCCTGTTCTTTCTCGATCTTCTTTGCAAGGCTCTCAACATGCTCCTCTCTTTTGCGCAAGAAGTCAGAGTGCTTAAGCATGTTAATCCTAAGCTCTTCCACTTCGTCGAGTGGGGTATCCTTGTTCACCGGAGTGTGCATAATCTCTTCTACTTCTTTGATAACGGAGAGCAAGTCCGTGGGTTTTCTGCTGCCGCCTTTCTCGAGGCGAGTTTTCTTCTTTGCGCGAACTTTGTCGGAACCTTCAATGAGTTGTCCAGCAGCGGTGTCGCCGGCATCTTCCACTGGCTTGTTTTGCGTTTCAGAAGCAACTGGGGTTGACTCGTGACCAACGACAACTATCATAGCCAGCTTGTCAGGCATATCAGTATCCGTTGTGCCCTCTGAAGGAGCCGGATTATCACTGGAAAAGCGGCTTTTGATCTTCTCTTCGAAGAGACTAGCGTCGTCATCAGAGTCAGAGTCTACGTTGACTTGAACGGTAGATCTGGATCCGGCATCTGACATCGCATCCTCCTGGAGAGCAGGAAGGATTGATTCAGGATCGTTGTTTTCCTGCTGGGAGTCATATCCCAGTCCGACAACTCCGACGAAGTGGAAATCAGATTCGGCCGACTCCTGGGAGAAGGCGGATTCAGATCCATCTTGTCGGTCGACTGCTTGGTCGAAGGGTTGGTGGGTGGGGTTGTAGAAACGCGGTAGGCCGTACGCCTCTGGCGTGTACCCGATGAAGACGTCGATCCCTCCAATCGGTACGATTGCGCACCCGATGAGGTAATCATCCGCCGGGAGCCATGACTCATCCGAGTTGACGTAGCTGTGGCCACCATATCTTGTGACGCGGCCGACTGCGATCTGCTTGCCCACGCCGCCAAGTGTTCCCACCTGGAACGTGACGCCAGGAACCTTATGCCCCACGGTGGGCGCCAACTGTCGTGGTATCGGCATAATTGATAGGAGACGGGGGTCCTCTAGCCTACGTATGGATTGTGGGGAAGAAGGTTGGTGTGGTCGAGGACGGGATTGAACACAGCGAGTTTACCTAGCTTCAGATCCCGCAGCGGTGGCGAGATCATACGTGCTGCTATAATTCACTATGAGGCAAAAGCCGTGAACAGGTTACAATGTGTATGATGCGTATTGAGGCGTGCCCTAAAGGCTTCCTGGTGGCCGGCTTATATAGGCGGCCAGACCCTAGGATACAAGGCAAGTACTTGTCCGGCAAGTAATCAGAATCCTAGACCTAGCCGGCTTAGTTGCCGCCTTCCGTCTTGGGCTTGGCGGCTTAATGGGCTTTGGCCTTCTGCCTTCCTTGTACGTCAGCTATCTGGGCCGCCCGGCAGGCTTCAGCCTTACCACCCTTGGGCCACCCTGGAGTAGCCGGATTGATCCATGCTGGAGATACCCCTAGTTGATATATCCCCAACAGTGGGACCTGAGGAAGGCGGCGAAATGCTACTGGAAATACACCAAGGAGAGTGTGGACATCACGCTTCCTCAAGGGCTTTGGTGGCAAAAGCATGCTGACATGGATTTTACTGGCCCACCGAGCTGCAGCAGGCAGAGGACATAGTCACAAAATGTGAAGGGTGCCAGAGATTCGCTCACAGGATACATGTGCAAGCGTCAGCCCTCAAAACAATCCCCATAACTTAGCCATTTGCAGTGTGGCGCCTAGATATGGTTGGGCAATTTAAGACGGCACAAGGAAACATGACTCACATATTGGTGATGGTGGACAAGTTTACGAAATGGATAGAGGTCAAGCCAATTCGGAAGTGTGATGGACATTCAGCTGTTGCTTTCCTGAAGGATATCATCTTGAGATATGGCTACCCACATAGCATCTTCACCGACAATGGAACCAACTTTGCTGTCGGAGAATTTGCTAGGTTTTGTGCAGAAAAGAGAATCCGACTTGATGTGGCCTCAGTGGCACACCCGGAGGCAAATGGACAGGTGGAGAGAGCCAATGAATTAGTGTTGGCCGGCATCAAGGCCAGGTTGATCGAACCACTGATAAGAACTCTAGGGTGCTGGATAGAGGAACTTCCGGTAGTACTTTGGGGATTGAGAACAACACCAAACAGATCAACCGTGTATACACCCTTCTTTCTTTTATATGGAGCTGAGGCAGTGCTCCCAACCGACATACAGTATGACTCGCCAAGGGTGGCCATCTATACTGAAACTAAGGCAAATGAGGCAAGAAAAAATGATGTGGACTTACTGGAAGAGGCAAGAGAATTGGCACTATCGAGGTCGGCAATTTATCAGCAGAATGTGCGTCGGTACCATAGTCGGAAAATCCACCCACGGTTGTTCGGAGAAGGAGACTTGGTTTTGAGGTTGATACAAAGGATTGCCGAAATGCACAAATTGTCGCCTCCATGGGAGGGACCATTTATCATTAGCAGGGCCTTGCACAACGATTCATACTACCTTGTGGACGCACAGGAAGCCAAGAAAGGAGTGATGGACAGGTCGGGAGAAGAAAGCAAGAGGCCATGGAATGTAGCTCTTCTTCTCCCCTTTTACTCATAAAAGGAGCAGTGTATGTATCCAAGTTTATAAACAAATGAAATGCCGGCACTTCGAGTTGAACACGGGGACTGGCATGATTGTCTATGTTTATGTTTTTCTTGCACTATTTCTGTATGTCGACACCCCGACTTAAAACTCGGGGACTGCCGGGAAAGTTTTATGCATGCTTTATTTATGTCGTCTATATGCCGAGTAAAAATTTGAACTTGTTCCAATGAACAAGTAATATATGTTGTATGAAGAGATCTCGTGACTCGACTGACGAACACCTAAAAGGTAGTGAAGAGCAGAGACTGAAAATAGTGAGCATGAAAAAAAACTCGGGGACTCGGTCCAAACTTTATTCGGCATATGTTGTTTTTTGTTATAACTGTTATTTGTTTGTTGTTCTGTGTGTCGGATAACTTTTAGCCAACCTCAAAAATTTACACGTGTTGTATACTATAAACGGCGATTTTGTGACTCGACTGTCAGACACCGAAATGGTAGACAAGAGCAAAAATGGCCAGATATGGTAAACATGAAGTAAATTTGGGAGACTTGGAGAAAAGAAGTAGAACATCAGAAACTTGTTCGATAACTTAGCAAAATACGCATGATTGTTTTGACCATCTACTTAAGAGTATATATTACATGTTGCACCCGGCATTCCGGGGATTTGATAAGTTGAGCTTGAGATCTATGTAGCTGGACCGGAGGCGTCAGTACCGGCAGTAGGTGTATCGGCAACAGTCGAGGTCAAGGCGGCAGTACCAAAGGTCGGAGCAAGCGGAGTCTCGGAGGCTGCTTGCGGAGCCTGGC
Organism: Poa annua; assembly: GCA_026929855.1. Taxonomy (NCBI): domain Eukaryota; kingdom Viridiplantae; phylum Streptophyta; class Magnoliopsida; order Poales; family Poaceae; genus Poa; species Poa annua. Next base: position 54,446,092 of record CM049430.1, read on the forward strand.
CAATAGCTTCCGGATTGGCAGTGTCGGTAGCGGCCGACAATGGAGTGTCGGTCGTGAACGGCTCGGCGACAGCAGCGGTAGCAGAGGAAGGAGTCTTGGTAGGCTCGGCGACGGGAGTATCGGGGGCGCACGACTTCGGAGGCTCAATGACGGGCGCTTTCATCTGGATCACCGGGGTCTCTTTTGGCGGCAGCCTCAGGGATCTTGGCGGGAGTCTCGGGGACTTCATTTTCGGCGGTCGGCTTTGCCACTTCCTCTTGATCGGACTCAACCTCCTCGCCATCGTCGCCAGCCTCGTAGTCTTCATCATTAGTATAAGTGTCGCCCTCGTCATACTGGTGGGGCTGGGAGTAGCGCGCCATGTAATCAGCAAGTTCCTGGCGCTGGGTAATCTTGGCAGGGTCGACAATCCATGGTGATCCCTCATGCTGCGTCCGCACTTGCTCCAAGTTAATACCTTCGTACCAAGAAAGCACGAAGGCCAAGGCTTGGTCAGCACCAGCGCGGGATGCGGAAGATCACCATGCCCGAAGTTGACTCTGAGCATTTTTTAGTCGGTCAGCCAGAACGGAGACATTGGTGGGCGGGACCATGTCGGGCTATAACACCCGGTGCGCCTTAATGCCGGCATCCAGCAACTCGGTGCCGATCAACTTGAGGGGGGTAATTCGGGCGCTCATAGCAACCAGATGGTCGTCGACTTCCCAGTCAGACGAAATTGGACCTGCCTCGGCACGCTTGCCCCGAGTCTTGTCCACAGCTTTGTAGGCAGCAGTCTGCGAATGCTTGAACTATTCTGAATGAAGAGCTGCGACAGAGTTAATTCATATACCGTCATAAGGTCGGTGTGTCGGCCAAGAAATTCAAAGGTAGAAAACAGGATAACTTGGGAGACTTACTATCCATCTATGAGTTGAGCCTCTTAAGCTCTGCCAGCCAGGAGTTGCACTGAGTCTGCAGAGAGCTTAGTCGGCACTCGGAAGTGTTGGCTCGCGCCTCAACTGCTTCTATCAGTTGAGTCTGAGTCTCCTCAGCGGCACTCAACCGAGACTCCAGCGTGGCCTTGGCGAGTTGCGCAGCGCCTAACTCCCGTTGCAGACTTATCACCTTGGCCACCTCAGAGTTGTAATCAAGCTTTTGGGCGGCGAGTTCTTGCTCAAGCTGCTGGTGTTTTGCAATGAGCTCTCGATGAGATTTCTTGAGATGCCCAAACTCATGTGTAGCGTGGCGAAAAACCTCGCTGCGCGCGCATAACGTCATGCAAGGAAGCAAGAAGGAATGGAAGTCGATTAAGTTCAGGTCGGAAAATAAATGACGGCAACAAAGAAGAGTTGTGAAGAGACACGGAGATTTTTGGAAGATTCATGCCGAGTAAGCTACACTCAAGAGAGTTCGGTTACTTGACATAAATCTCGGGGACTAGATATCGGAATTTTTTGGAAGATTCATGCCGAGTAAACTTCACTCAGTAAGAGCTCGGTTACTCCACATAAATCTCGGGGAATAGTGGAGTGGAGAGTATAAGAAGTTACCTCGGTAGTCTACATGGCTTGGAGGACCGCAACGTGCATCTGGTGCATAGCTTGGGCAGTCTTGCCTGGCCCGGCGGGATGCAGGGAGGAGGAGAGCTCGGTCGAGGTGGACCCAATGTCGGCGATGTTCCAGTCAACGATCAGCCGGACTGACTTCCATCTGGAACGGCAACCTCTTTGCCCGCAGCGGCCTGTAGCATTTTCAGTGCGGCAGTTGAAGGATTGGGTTGCAGAGAATTGATGGCCTTGCGTTTCTTGACCAGAGTGGTACCAGGAGCAGAGGAAGAGCTCTGGGAGAAGGTGGTAACCGGCCCTTTGCTTGGAGGTGTTGGCGGCTTCTAGAGCTCCAACCTCTTGCTCGGTGGAGGAGCAGCCAAACTAGGTGGGACTGTAGGAGTGTAACATCCCAAATTTCTCAAAAAATTTAAAAACTTTGCATTCATGCATCATTCATCATATAGGCATGGCATTTAAATCACATAAAGAATAAAATTAAAATTTTATTATAAGTTTAAATAAATTTGTATTCCATAAAGATGTTTATTTGAACTCCTTATATTAATCTTTATTTTATTAGATTATTTATTTGGCAAAATGATATCAAAAGGTTCTAATTTTAATAAGCTTTCTAAAACATATTTTTATAAATTTTTCTGAAATGATTTGGTTAAGTTTAAAATTTATTTTTGAAATTAGGTTTTGAAAACAGAAATAAATTAAATAAAAAGAAAATACGAAAAGAAGAATCGGGCCGGCCAACCCCCTATCTACCGCGCGCGCGCTAAGCCTCGGCCCAGGAGCAGCCCAAGAACAGCCCGCACTCCTCTCTCACCTCACTGACGGGTGGACCCCACCCCGCGTCTTCAACCTCCAGCGCGATTTTTCCGTCGACGAGCTCTATCCGATCCCGAACCAAATTCGAAGCCGTGCGTGACTCAAATTCATCCCCGCGTTGCCCATATAAACCCCGACCCCGCCGCCGTTTCTAGCACCCCAAAACCCTAACCCCATCGCCCCAAGGTTGCCCTGTTTCAAGCTCGGCATCTCGTCGTTTCCGCCGCCGCAAACCTCGAGGTTCCGGTGATCTTTAGTGCCCCGTGCCTCCCTACCCTCCCTCTGCTCCCTCTTGTTCTCGTGCGCATCTAATAGACGAGTTTCCACCCTATTTTGTGCACCAGATCGTCACGTTCGTCCACGACCCGCCGCCGTCGTCCGCTTCTCCAACTCCGGCGAACGAACTAGGAAGGAGCAGAGCAACTCAACGCCGACTACCTCGCCATCAATATCACCTCGACGTCCGGTATCATTTGGTAACGGAACCCGTCTCTGCTTCCCTTCTGTTTTCGGTAGAGCGCGACGCCGGAAATGGCTCCGCCGCGGGTGGAGCAGCTCCGGCGATCCGCGCCGCTCGCGTCTGGCCAGTGCGATCTGGACCGTTGGATCCAGATCGTACGGGCTTTGTTTATTTTCTTTTTCGTTAATCTCGTTGAATATGGGGCGTCCAAGATTAGTTAGATCGGACGGTCTCGGAGCCGATCCGCGTCGAAACGGTATCGGCTAATCAGATTGCGACACGTAGCCCTCCCTTTTTCTATTTTCGGCAGAATTAGTAAATAAAAACAGAAAATATGTTAAACTTGAAAAAATCATATCTTTTGATCCGTAAGTCCAAATCTGATAAATTTTATATCCACGGATAGCCCTGCTAGTGTAGTTTTTTTCTACATCTTTTATTTTTCCTTGTGATAACTTTTAATTCGTGTAATTATCAGAGGAGTGATTCGGCTATTTAAATTCATAACTTAAATAATAAAAATACTTTTCTCATAAATTCAATTGTTTTAGATTTGTATTATTGTCCTCTGTCCAGAAAGATCAACATGTGTTTCATTTGAAAACTTTCATAACACAAATAAAAGTTGTAGTTGTAGAAATCTAAATTTTGTTATATTGTTTCAATTATTTAATTGATAATTGAAATACGAAATTCCTGGAAATTACATTTCATGCATTCAATAACAGAAAGTATAAAATGTTAATAAGTGTGTCTTGTTATACTCACAACATATCATGCATACATACATGTTTATATTTTGGTGGTTTAAGAGTTGTGGGGTGCGTGTATTTATTTTATGTATTGCTTGTGCTAGATTGTGAAGAGGAAGGACTTGCTTGTGACGGTTACTCTTGTTGTGCTTGCTCCCCCTGTTACCAAGGCAAGTGACATTCATATTCTACCCAGTATTTTCTATATGCATATGTAGTATATTTTGAGTAGTGTGCATGAGAGGGATTTTTTTTGATTTATTTTATAATGCTAAGTTAGTTTGTATTTTTCAAATATCCTAGTAGTGTGTAGCCACCCTTTCTCCTAAGCAGCCATGAAAAGTTTTTATTAGTTGCTTAGCTATGCTATTAAAATGTTTACCATGTTATAGAAATGTTTCTAAGTGTTTCAAATCTAAAATACACATCTGGGTGGAATTGGTTGTTATGGTTTATGTTGAGTGACTTTTGGGGCTATGCTTGTGGTTGTCGTCGCCTAGGATGAATGTCTATTCTACTTAGGGCCATGAGCATGGTGGTTGTTACCCAGAAGTGCACTTGTGGACGGCCACCCAGGAACAAAGAGATTTCTAAGTCCCTCCAAGTTTAGAAGCTTCCCGTGCAGCCTTTTGACAATGGGCTCTGTCTAGAATGATTAAGTTGTGGGAGTGCAACCTGTCAGCTTGACAAGCAGATGTAGAGTTGGTAGGTGGAACGGGTCTTGCTAGTATGGTTGCATTCTTCTTCTGAAAGTTCTTGTCTCAATTCTCACCTTTCCTTAATGCACTCCGAGTGTATAGGATGTTTGGGTTAATTGAGTCTGAAGGTGAAAGTGCACAACCTCTGTAGAGTCGACAATCTGAGTACTTAGCCGTGTCCCCGGTAATGGACTAATTCGAGCAGCTGGACAATGATGGGCGGAAGAATCTCAACACTGTTTTCATAAAGTAAAATTTGACTAAGGACAGAATTGCTGGTGCACTTGGCCTTTATCCCTTGGTGCCAAATCTTTGAGAAACAAAATTGTTTTACAAAAGATAGGAGAAAACTTGCTTTCTGCAAAATGGCCTACAACTCTACCAAGCCAAATATGCATATAGAATTAGACTTGTCATAAATTATCCACCATAGTCACTTGCCAATACTTCATTGTATTGACCTCCTTCGGGGGCCGCATATTCAAATGTGCAGGTGATTCTGATGAGGAATGAGATTGGACTCGAGTCTACACCCAACATGTCTGCCTGTGGCACATGCTTGAAGACGAGGCTCATTGTTATTTGTTTTCGTTGTGAACTCTGAATTTTAGCTAGCCTTCATGGCTATGCACTTTGTAATAAAGCCATACTTGGCTAATATTTTTGGATCGCGTTGTAACAATTTAATACTTATGCAAAGATACTTTATATTTTGTACTGTGGTGCTAGCAGTGATCCAGGGACTAGCACATAACACAGGTGTTCCATCCTTATATAAAACATGGGGCGCTAAACGGTGCCTTTGTCGATCGGAGTACCGGCGAAGGAATGGACTTCTCCGCTTGGGTCTGGGAAACCTTCTTAGGAGGCTCGGCAGACGAAGAGGTGGGGCAAGAGGTCGGTGCGGTGGCCGGGCCGGACTTGGACAGTGTCGGGGGAGTAGGCGGCAGGTCGGTCAAAGGGGTGGATCGCGAAGGCGAGTCAGACACGAAAATCGGGGCCGAACTCCCCGCGGTATCCCGGTCAGTGGCGGCTGGCTAAGGTGCGCCCAAGTCGAGTTCAAGGGAAACAGTGCACAAGTTTGGTGGGTAAGAATTAACTCAAAGATAATGTATATCGGCCAGGAATGGAAAGGAATCAAGAGAATAATAAGTCGGAGAATTACCCAGCGGAGGTCGGGGGTTTCTTCTTTGAGGCTTCTTGCCCGCAGCTTTGGATCTCTTGGTCGTTGGGGCAGTACCTTCTGGGTCAGCGGAGCTGGAAGTATTTACGGCGGCGCGCTTGCGCGTCGTTCCCGCGGCAGCTGGTGTCGAAGAAGCCGGGTAAGCAAAGGCCAGAGGAGTGGTGGCAATAATCTCTAGCATCACGCGGTCGTCATCATCCGACCAATCTTGTAACATGGAGCGGGATGGAGGCTTACCCGCAGTGGCGGCGCGAGGTAGCGGGATGGGCTTCCGGAGGGTGGGAAGTCCTCTTTCCAGTGACCCTCGTTGTACTCGGCCGCTTCCTCCTTTGACGCTCGAAGCGCTGAAGAAAAGTGTAAAACAGTAAGGAGATATTAAGTGCAGGCAACCGACACAAAGCTCACCGAGATAAACAATATGTCGGAGTTGAGGTAAAGGAGCTTACTTGTGGCGGAGGATTGGCTCGGTCGTGGGGGACCATGCCCCACTCCCAATCGTCACCCATCTCGGTCGTCGCAATAGCCCGGACACGACCGTGGACAGAGGCTTTGGTTAGCTCAAGCATACTAACCCGGGTTGGGTCGTACGGGCCACTCATATGGCAGATCTTGTGCGCCCGAGCTTGGAGGGGGCAAACTCGGCGGACGATGAAGGTCCGCAGGAGATCGTCGGTGGTGAGCTTGTCCTTGATGGTGAGGAGATACTTATGAATCAAGTTGATCTCCCGACACTTTCCTTGGGGTCCAGAGGCCAGTTGAGCTGGGCAGTTGGAGGATCAATCTTGAACTCGGGCAAGTTGATATAATCCACTGGAGTGGACCCTTCCACGGACGCCGGGTTGCGCACGTAAGAAGCTCCACTGCCACTTTCAGCGGGACTCTAGCCCGGGGATCTTGGGGAAGGGGACGAACTTCCTCACGGTTACCGTGGCGGCGCTGCAGGCAGTCATCTCCTTGTCCTTAACGCCCTTGTTCGGGATACTCTGCTTCCGTAGCTATAAGTACTTAGCCCACAGATTCACCATGGGCCAGATTCCGAGATAAGCCTCACAAGAAGAGACAAAGGCTGAGAGGGAGGTGATGGAGTTGGCTGGGAGATGATGGGGTTGGAGCCCGAAGGTGTCTAAGAAGTTGCGGAAGAAACAGCTGGTCAGAAGGCAAAGCCGCGCTCAAAATGGGCCATAAATACGACCTGTTCCCCTTCTCGGGGATCGGATTCGTTCTCCTCCTTTGGCAACCGACACTTAACTTGGTCCGGAATATGCCGTGACCGACGTAACCAGTCAAGGTTATCCTTGTTAGTCTCGGAACCTTCCCAACCACCGCGAATTCCTTCGGCGGCCATATCGGAGGGCTCGGAGTGTTGGGTTGAGGACATTCCTGGGAAAACCTTCCAAGATAAAATGGCCGAGTTAAGAATACCGACATACCGAGTGTCGGACCAAGTCGACATGAAAAATGAGACGGTTAACTCGGGCATAAACAGAGTCATGTCGAACATACATAACAAGGAAGATCTAGAGCAGCCATATAAATCAGTGTAAAACAGATGGATAAAATGCTTGCGGAAGACGAACTGCAACCCTAACAGAGCCAAACTTCCCTAATGCCAAAGATCTGGGTAGATGCTAAAGATCGATGCGGGCATAAACTAAAGTAGCATGAATCCCCTATCACTTCATGGCCATGTAAAATCCTGGGATCTGAAAAAAAAATCAGAAAAATTTATAACTTTAAAAATTACTATGTATTTTGCTTTAAAAAGAAAATTCAAGCATTGCATTCATGCATTCATGCATCTCATCATTCATCATGTTGTTTAAATCACAAAGGGTTTAAATTAAAATTTTATTTATATGTTTCAATAGGAATTTATTTCCATAAACATGTTATTGGTACCTGTTATAAAATTTCATTTTTATTAATTTATGTTTGTGCAATAATACTACCAAAAAGTTCTAAATTAAACAAGCTTTCCAAAACATATTTTTATGAATTTTTCTGAAAAGTTTTGGTTAAGCTTTAAAATCAAATTTGATTTAAAAGTTTGAAAACAGAGAAATGTTTTGACAAAAAAAAAGAACAGGCCGCTTCCCCGAGCTAACTGGGCCGAATCCCATTATCTCCCTCTCACGCGCGCAGCAAGCTGTGGCCCAGTAGAAGCCCGACAACAGCCCGCCTCTCTCTCTGAAGCTGATGTGCGGGTCCCACCGTCATCTTCTTCTTCACCGAATCCTAACAGAGTTCTATCTCTTCCGGAGAAGACCGAACGGAATACGATCAAATCGTGGAGATTTCTTGCGGGATAAGAATCCCGTGCCCCCCACATATAAACTCCCCGAATTCCTCTCCGTTTCCCCTCAAAATTTTCCATCTACGAGCCGCCAGGCTGCTCGTACGCAAGCTCACAACCGCCGCCATTGCCGCCGGCCACTTCTTCGATTCCGGTGAGCCCCGACCATCCGAGCCCTTCTCATCTCTCCCCCTCGCTTCAACTTGTTCTTGCGCACCTACTTGATGTGGTGCGGTATTTTATATCTCAGCAGATCGAGCAATCGGTGTGTGATCCCAAGCTCCAGCCGCCGGCCCGACTCCGGCGAGTGATACACGGAGGAGGACGCCCTCTACGTCCTAGACCACGTCTTCAGCTTCGACGCGACGCCCTGCACCTCTCGGTATGCTCCAAGTCCTCCAGTTCGCGTCGTCTCGTTTTCCGGCAATGTCGCGACCGTAGAGCGTGTTTCCGACGTCGTTCCGGCTGGCCGCGCCGCCGGTTTTAGGTCGCATAATCTGGACCGTTTGATCTGCTATGGCCGCTCCAGATTTGTTCGTTTTAGCGAAGGGGTATTGGCCAGTAGAAACTCGCCACGTCGTCGTCCCGCATCGTCCGTCGGCGCCCGCAACCCGTCCGCGCCCGCATATCCCGCATCGTCCGAAGACCAGTTAACAGGATTACTCCGCACCAATCCGAAGACGCCACGTGGCCTAGGGACCTCGGCGTGAAGCTGTTATTTGTTTTCTTCACAGTTTAGTCCCTACATATTAGATCTATTATAACTTTTATTTGCATTGGCTAAATTTAACAAACTTTATATTTTTTTAAATCTCTCGACATGTAGAATATTTTAGCACTGTTAGTTTTCTGTTTTAAGTTTGTTTTAGTTATTCAAATTTCAAATTAAGAGTTTGAGTAAATTTGACTTAGATGTAAATCCATAAGTCTAAAAATTTTAAATAAAATTATTTTAAAACCTTTGAGTATGTGTTATATGATTCCACTGTTAGAAAATATTTTTCAGTATTATTTGGACTATTTCAAAATCATAATTTTAAATTGAATAAAGTTTGAGTAAATTTGACATAACTTTTGATAGAAATGTTATTTTTGAGTAAATCCAATTACTATAAATTTGAATGACTAAGTATTGGTAGTATGAATTTTCTACTAATTTCTGTAGAATAACTTTCTGTGTATTTTGTAAATAATAGTGATTTAATAATTTTAAATGATATTTTAATGAATAAAAATTAATTAAAATATATTAAAATTAATTTCATCTTCTATTCGAAATTATAAAGTATTTAGGCATATTATGACCACTTTGGTCACAAAAGTATTTAGAAATATTTTGCCTCCTCAAACAAAGTAATTTCTTCCTTAGAAAATATTCGATAATAATTTGACAACTCTTTTCCCTAGAAAATTAAGCACATAGAAAACTTTATCAAGTTTGATGTTTTCTTGTGATTAAACATTGCATTGCATGCATAGCATATTTATTACATAGTTATTGTTTTTCTCTAAGTTAAGTTTATTTTCGACATAGTTGTTTTGGTAAAGTGATTATTCACTTAGACACTTGGGAATTGCAATATGAAGACTAGAAGGCCAACGAAGACTTAGAAGAAAACAGACTCTGAAGGCATCTCCAAGAAGCAAAATACACTTAGAAGAAAATCAAGAGGAACTTCAAGAAGACAAACCCCTTTATTTCTCTAAGTCTTTCTCTCTTTTATTTTCTTCCCTCTTGTACCTCATGGTGGCTAAGTTATATCCGAGACCAGCCCTGGTGATATACAAATCATCAAGTCTGAACCATCAAGTCTACATGATTCAATGAACACCAAGGAGAAAGTTACAAGTCTGGAGATGAAGCCTGGGAGATCAACTATAATTTATCTGTATCTTTTTCTGCCATTCCTATTCTTCTTCCACTTTGGACATAAACCAAGTCCTTAGTGAATTTGACCAAGTCCTTAGAATGCTAATTGAAGATGAAGGAAACTGCAAAGGAGTTGAAGAATTCAAGATCAAACATGATGAAGACTAGGAGCAGTCTTACAACTTAGTCAAGTTGACTTATAGCAATTGATTTTATGACCTTGGTCCTTAGCCATATTTGACTAACACACTTGCCTTGCATTAACTTATAATAATTTCTTGGCATGGCATGCATCTCTAGTTCTTAGAAATATTTTGCACAACATGCATAACATATTTTTGTATGGTTATTTTGTTTGTATGTTTATTTGTGTCTTGATTGATGTGTTAGAAATTTCGGAGGGAAACGACAACTGTTGCAGCTGCTATTGCTATTCTTCTTGTTGCCAAGGCAAGTGGCACACCCTCATAAATTTCCGAAGTAATTTTCTATGCATTGCTTAGTGTATTTCTTATATGCATGTGTTGGATAGTATTGCTATGCTAAAACTACTATATCCCTTACACTAGTTGTGTCTAGAATCCTATGGGTAACTTGGTAGAAATATTGATGCTATGCAAAAGTTGTTTTGTGGAAAGTAAATTTCTACTAAGTTAAAGAAACTTCTGGGTGGATGTGGCAAGAGGATGGAGGTTAGAGTTGAGTGGCTGCTTAGGCTCATTTAGGTGGGTGCACCTGGCTAAGACCCAGGCTCATTTAGATGAGTGAACCTGAGTACGTACACTTGAGGATGGCCACTGTAACACCCCAATTCTCTTAGCTTTAGTATTGTGGTGTTATTCTAGATTTGCACCTCTTGCAGAAACTTTTGTGTGTAGAAGTTTGAGAAATGATTTAATTTGTTTGCACATCTTATGCTTGTTGAGCTCCACTTGTTCCCTGATATTGAAAACACTAAAATCACATCTCACCAAAATTAAAATATCCACTATTAGGATCTTCTTGGTTGATAAAACTTAGCCAAACTAGGAGCTATTATTAAGCAAACCGTAAATGGTTTTCGGCATGCATTTGAACCATTGTGATCTTGGTCATGTATATTTTCTTACCCTGTACTAAATTTTCTCAAAAGGGCTTGTTTGCACATAAATATCATTAGCTGTTGTGACCATCAAATTAACATGACCATTTGAGATATTCTTTTCTTTATCACTAAAAGTTTTCTTTTCTTTAAAAGCTAAATGAGATAATTGACTTAGGCATTTGTAAATTCAGTACCCTCTCTTAATTTAGGTAAGTTTGGGGTGTTGACCCATTTTATTTTTGTGGGTCATGTTTGAATAATTCAAACTTAGGATTTTAAATTCATTTGAGCAATCTACTCAAAGCTTTCACCTTTTATTTCTCTCTCACTCTTTTCCACTCCACCTGCTGAAGAGGAGAACAACACCCTTACCCCTGGTCCCACCTGTCATGCAATAGGGCCAACCTCTTCTCCCTCTTCTCTCTTTTCTCTTCTTTTCCACCCAACCGAAGCTCACCTCCTCTCTTCTCACTGGCCAGGACTAGTCACCCGACCAGCACACCCTCTGTCCCCTCTCCACCGCCCACCTGAGCCAGTAGGACCGAAGGAGACACTCCCCTCCCTCTCTCCTGTCCGAGCTAACCCTAGATCGGGTGAACCTTGTTATAACCACCCGAGCCTCTCCTCTGCCCATTTCTCCCTCTCCCTGGCACCCCTCCATCCTACTCCTCTCCCCCCCTGGCGAAATTTATCGAGTTTCTCCCCCATTTGCTCTCGAGGAGGAAAAGAACCACTCGGCACCCGACGGCAAGAAATGGCTCTAGCCACTGTTTTTCTCCACCATTTCCCGCCATTGTTGGCTCTCTGTGATCCTCTGCTCAAGCTCTAACCCCTCCTCTCTTTCCTCGTTGCTCTAGGTGCTCAAATCCGTCGAGTTCATCCACGACCCGAGCTCGGAGGAGACGCCATGGCGGCATGCAGAGGACCTCCTCGACGTTTCTTCGCGTAGGGATTTGCTGCCCTGTTTCTTCTCCACCGAACTCCATCACCTGCTTGAGCTCTGGACGTCCGAGGTGAGCTCCTCGTCGCGTCCCTCTTCTTCCCTCTCGTTCTTCTCTGCTTTCCCGCTCGCGTCACCAGCTCGGGGAAGAAGAAGATCCAGAGCCGTCAGATCTGAGATCGACGGCCCTGTTTGAACCCCTTCCCTTCTAATCTAAGCCGCTCGTTTCTGATCCGGCGACCGCGCACCGGTTTGCCAGCGCGCGCGCATCGGCCGGGCCGGCCCAGTTCGCCCCCTCGGCCCAGCGCCAGATCTGGCCGTTTCGGCCTGTTTTTCTTTTTTCTTTTTCCTGTGATTTTCCAGTAAATCTATAGTCTAGCTTTAAATCGTTTGTGGTAAATCTAGAGTGGCTAAAATGATGGGATTAGTTTTGTAACATGCATGCACGTTTTCTTAACCATGTGGCATTGGATTTGGTCCAAAATGTGTTTCATGTTGTGTGTTAAAATAGATCTAGTAAAAAGTATCTATTACACCATTTGTTTAATAACTTGGGTTCTGTAAATCCAAATCATGCAAGTTTGGATCTGTTGGAAAGCTTGTAATAATGTCTATCTAGATTGGTAAAGCTTGCATGCAGGAGATTACTCTAGCAAAAGTTATATTTAGTCTAAGAATAACATCAGTATGTGTTTGGGGATTTTTAACTCTTCAATAAAAACACTTTTTGAGGTAAATCCAATTGGAAGTGTTAGATATGTGTTGGTGGTATCACATACTAAAAATGTAGATTTTTCCAGTAATTAGTTATTTCTTAGTGAATAAATCCCTGAAAAACAGGGAGCTAATCTTTTAAAATGCATTTCTGAAATTTCAGAGATTATGACATGTCTAGTTTTAATTGGTGGAGCCACCTCTGTCCATACATAAATGTTGGGGATATTTTTGTGGGATAGCCACAGGTTTTATCTAACTCACCCCACTTGATTGACACCAAAATAATTCTTATTATTTTCTGCACTTAGATAATGGTCAGAAGTATACTTTATTTTAAAACTGGGATAACTTGAGCTAGGAGTATCCAAAATTGGTGAATAAATCTCCACTTAAAGAGAAAACTCATATCTCACCAGAAAGGTTAATTATGCATTCAGGAGATCTATAAAACTGAACCTATCTTCTGTTTAAGTTTGACATCATTAGCTCTTATCTGATTTTTAATTCTTGTTTGGTGATATAATTTCATGCACAGCTAATTTTCAGAACTCCACATGTGTGTCAGCAGTAATGTGGTAGAAGGGTTTAATTTTAGGAGCAGCACCTTAAGAGTTATGCTTAAACCATGTAAACAGCCCCTAATAACTATTGAATGCATTAGTTGTGTTTTCTGTTTGTGATGCTTGTTGTTTGTTGATATACTTTAGATTGTTATCAACTCACATTTTAGGACTTACGCTAGTCTCGTTTGTTTTTCATGTTACGGTAGAATCACAACCCGAGGAAGAGAAGTACGAGGTAGCTGAGCATGACTACGCTGAAGAACAAGACCAGGGACAGTACTTTGAGCAAGGCAAGCCCACCTCACCATTATACTGAATCCTATTTTTTCATAGCGCATGTTTTGTTTTAAAAATAAGATGATGCATGTTTTACTTCTTTTGTGGCACCTTGCCACCCGAAAACTATTTTACAAAATATTGTTTGGCCCAAGTTATCTACTAGAATACTATAGGTATTACAAAAGGAGTTTACTTGATGAGCCTTGTTGTTGAAGGCTCCATCAAGAAGATTAAGTTTTCTAGTAGTCTACCTTCATCTACTTACCTCAAAACTATAGGATGGGAACCTTTTTGATAAAATTGTTTTACGGAGGAAAACCCGAGTTGCTGGGAGCAATCGGGAATGTTTGCGAAAACCCGAGCTGCTGGGAGTAGTCGGAGGATTGGAAGTTGTTTTCGAAAAACAAAGTACTGCCCTAGCAGCCGCTCGAACAATTAACCCGTGCAACCACACTACCTGACATGGGTAGTGCTTAGCCGGAAGCTTGTCTGTTTTAGTGTTGGGGATCTCATACTTTCTATGAGGGCTGGGCCCTCGAAGCCGGGTTGTCGTCCGGAAGAGACAATACACTGTTGAGGACCAACAGCCGGACGATTACGGCAGGTCTCCTAACGTGGCGGTGTGGCGTCCCGAGGAAAGACCAAGAGGTCTAGTGGAGCACACGGTGCCGGGGAGAACAAACCTACCGGGAGGCCCCGATACTAGGGTGGTCATAGTGGAAAGCTTTGATCGTGTTATCCGGACCCCCGCATGCAGTCGTATGACGGGCCGTGGCAGACACGGCGGAAGGACCGATAGGTGTGGGTAAAGTGTGCAACCTCTGCAGAGTGTAAATCTATTCGAATAGCCGCGTCCGCGGTCATGGACGGTTGGAAAGGCCACTGATCTAGGCGTATGGGCATTTTGGTTCTTAAAAACAGGAAAGAAAAGGTTTTCCGAGGGGGGGGGGGGGAAACAAGGAGGCATAAAGTGGTACCTGGAAGGTACGGAATTTGGGTGAGGATGATTGGTTTCGGGGAGACAATCAGTCTGATCTCAAGGAAGGAAAAAGGGGTATCCCCATCCTAGTATTTTTAAAGGTTTTACAAAAGGAAGTTTTGAACTTGGATATGTCCTTGCTATATCTAAGAGAAGACAATTCTATCTCTAAATGTTTTTCTTCAACAAAGACATAAAGATGTCATGTTCTCTATGCTTGAAAATCATTGTATTCGAAAATCAGCCCTGTAGTTGTATTAAGGAGCCTTCCCAGTTTCGAAAATGTGTTTTCTTGCATTATCATGAAAAATTAAGCCTAGAGGTGGTCTTGCGAGTACGTAATTGTACTCATGTGGCTCTGTCCCTGGATATTCAAATGTCCAGATAATAATGAGGAGGCCTACATCGAGGAGGAGGTGTATGACGACGACCACGCCACTTAGCTGTCACCGGTCAACTGCACTTGTGGGATCAGCGCTCGGAGATGTTCAGAGCTGTCGCTAGCCACGAGCTTCCGCTATCTTAGTTAATTCCGTCCTGCATGACGAGGCTTGTTGACTTTAGTCGTATGACCGTCCTTGTGTTGTAAGACTTTTTATTTGTACGACTTGAATGATGTAACTCTTTGATTCCTATGTTTGGTTATGTGATCGCGATGCACTGATCATTGGGATCGTGATCTTTAACATAACGTGGGCATCTCGGACTTGTTTCAAGGGGTCCCTACAGACTTGGTATCAGAGCCATCGTTGACCTTAGGAGACTTTAGTTAGGTTGGGCGTCAACGTCACGCAAAAATATTTTCCTAAATAGTTAGGAGAGAAATACTTAAAAATGTGCAGAATATACTGCTACTCCTCCCTCCCCTCTGTTCTTACTCACTAATTAATATTATACCTGCATTAAATCTTTTGATTTTACTTGTTTAAATTTTTTTACATCGTTCAATAATTAAACCTCCATTTAAAATTTTGTTTAGATGAGCGGAGAGTTCTCGTCGTCTATTCAGTTGGGAGCTGTGCCCGACACTGGAGTTTCGCGTCTGTTCCAGAATGACCTACTCCAGCTGACCAGGCTTTTGAGGCGTCCGCTACCAGAGCTGCTGATTGGGCGATGTCTACCCATGGTTGGAGACGAGATGTCCTGGACTGTGAGGTGCATCCTTCGAGGATCGTTGGTGCCACCCTTCGCCGAGGAGCTGATTGAGGATGCCCTTGCATCGACTCGGATGGGGGCGTTCGTCACCGTGCTGCAGAGGGCTCTTGCCCGCTTGGTGTGTGCTCACAGTTCCGAGCTGGGCGACACCCGTTTTGAGTTTTACTCTGGCTTGGACGAGCAGAGTAACCATGTGCCGCCGCGTCCCCACCCCACTTTCGGGAACCACTTGGCCGAGCTGGGACTCCTCGTCGAGTACACCCAGTCCCAGCTGGTCACTAGTCGTTTCGAGAGTGATCTTCACCATCTGAATCACGAAGGTGCTGAGGTGCGGATCTCGGCAGCTGAGCTGAGGATCGAGGACTTGGAGGCGCAACTCAAGGCGTCTCAGGACAAGCTGAAGACCGTGGAGCTGAAGCTCAAGACCTCGGAGGAGCGCTTAGTGGAGTCCCAGGCAGAGCTCAAGATGGAGCGCAAGGAGCGCCGTTCCACCTTTGCGCGCCTCCAGACTACTCGCTTCTACAGGTTCCAGCTTGACGGGATGGTTGACATGCTCAGGTCGACCGTTGATGTCCGTGACGAGCGGATCAGCGAGCTGGAGAGCGAGGTGGAGGCTCTGAGCAAGGATAATGACGATCTCCTGCCTGATGATGAGGACCCTACGGAGGATATGGATATGGAGCCCGTGAGCGATCAGGACGACGATGACCTTCGAGGCGAGGACGGTGAGGACTCGAGAGCTGTGATGTCTGAGGACGAGGACCCTGACGAGCCACCCTTTGACAGTGACGCTGCCGTGGACGTGGAGTAGTTAGTTGCGCAGTATCTTTTGGGTTAGGACCGAACTATCGCGATAAGTGGATGCGATTGTGTGGTCTAGTTAGCATGAGTGTGTGTCAGAACTATTGTAAGACTATGTCAGTCCGTGTTTTGTGGTTGTGAACTATGTGATGATGCTTTTGGAACCTTGCTATGAAATGGAATCATGTCTTCTTACGAGTAATGTCTTGCTGAAATTTGTATGTTTTGGTGTATGCTTGATGAACCCTTTTTCAAAACCTGTTTTAAAATTTGTAAGTAGAATAAATAATGTGTGTTTTATTCTGAAATTCAGAATGGCAAGGGATCCACCACCACCCCCTACACCCGAGCCATCTATGGCTCAAGTGCTATGTCTTCTCATGGAGGATCGTGAGGCAGCTCGCACCGAGAGGAATGCCAACCTTGCCACCCTGCAGCATCTTGCTCAGATTGCCGTCAACCAGAATGGCAGCCAAGGGAATGAAGAACCCCGCTCCAAGCTTCGTGACTTTCAGAACACCAATCCCCCAGTTTTCTCCAAGAGTGAAGTGCCACTGGATGCTGATGACTGGATCCGTACTATAGAGAACAACCTGAGGGTCGCCCAAGTGGGTGACAACGAGAAGGTGGTCTACGCCACTCACTACCTCTCTGGGTCTGCCCGAGCGTGGTGGGAGGCCATTCGTGCTATGTTGCCGCCGAAGGAAGTTGTGGCTTGGCCAGCGTTCAAGGCCAAGTTCTTGAAGCGTTATGTGCCCTATGGACTCGTCAGTATCATGCGAGAGAAGTTCTTGTAGCTCAAGCAAGGCGGGATGTCGGTGAGTGAGTACTTGGAGAAGTTTACTTCTCTAGCGAGGTATGCGCCCACCGATACCGATACTGAGGACAAGAAGAAAGAGAGGTTCATGAATGGACTTCATGACGAAATGCAGTGCATTCTGGTGGTGATGCCTTTCACCGACCTGGAATCCTCGGCGGATGCAGCCATTATGATGGAGCACAAACGCAAGGCTTCATTTGACAACCACAAGCGTCGCCAACTGATGCAGCAAGGCAGTAGCAGCAGCAGCCCAACTGGAAGTTATCCCCGTCCGCGCCCTTCACCTCCACCGAGGCCTTCTTATCCATCACCAAGGCCTCCAACCTTTGCACCAAGACCCAGCTACTCTCCTCGCCCGCCTGCACCTCGTCCTGGAAGTGGTTCCAACCCCGGCCTCAACTTTAACAGGCCGCCTGCTCCGAAGCCCACAGGAGGATGATTCACTTGTGGACAGCCTGGACGTTTCTCGTGGGATTTTCCCACTAGACAGCCCGCCAGTGGTCGCCCCAATGCGGCAAAGATGAACCAAGGGCCACCCCGTCCACCAGGAGGCAAGAACCCGTATCCCAAGAAAGCGGCCCCTGTCACCCGAGGTCATCTGAATCATATCAGTCCAGAAGAAGCTCAGGAGGCACCAGATCTGGTTATGGGTACGTTCCCTGTCAACTCAGTTCCTGCCTCAGTTTTGTTTGATTCGGGAGCTTCCCATTCTTTCGTTACGGAGCCATTTGTTAGGAAAAGTGGTATGGTTCCAACTTTGTTGAATCGTCCTATGAGAGTGCAAATTCCGGGGGCCACCACTAAAGCCATTGTATCTTGCAAGGAGACTCCTGTGGAAATTCAAGGAGCCCGATTCCATGCGGATTTAGTGGTATTAGGAAAGCAAGGGATAGAAGTGGTTTTAGGAATTGATTGGATGGCAGTTAACCGGGGAAAAATTGATTGCACCAACAAGTCTGTCACACTAACCACCCCGGAAGGAGAGGAGATTAGCCACTTCTCAACCTACCACTCCACCTCAAGTCATTGCCATAAGAGTGTAGCTGGAGCCATTTTGGGAGAGGTACCGGTAGTATGTGAGTACCCGGATGTTTTTGCCAAAGAGTTACCCGGTATGCCACCGGATCGGGATATTGAGTTCATCATTGAGTTGGTACCCGGTACTGGCCCTATAGCTCAAAAACCTTACCGGATGAACCCCGAGGAGTTGGTGGAACTAAAGAAGCAGTTGGATGACCTACTTCGAAAAGGGATGATCCGCCCTAGTGCGACACCCTGGGGGTCACCAATCATTTTCGTGGATAAAAGGGACGGTACCACTCGCTTGTGCATGGATTACCGTAAGTTGAATGATGTGACTATTAAAAACAAGTACCCCCTACCCAAGATTGAAGATCTGTTTGATTAACTCAATGGAGCTCGAGTCTTCTCCAAGATCGATCTCCGCACCGGTTACCATCAGTTGAAAGTCAGAGAATCTGATATCCCTAAGACGGCCTTTTTCACTCGTTACGGATTGTTCGAGTACACAGTGATGTCATTCGGCCTGACCAATGCTCCAGCCTATTTCATGAATCTCATGAACAAGGTGTTCATGGATTACTTGGATAAATTTGTGGTTGTCTTTATTGACGACATCCTGATCTACTCCAAGTCGGAGAAGGAGCATGAAGAGCATCTGAGGATGGTTCTCGGTACCCTGCGAGAACACCAGTTGTATGCTAAGTTCAGTAAGTGCCAGTTTTGGTTAAAAGAAGTAGGCTTTCTCGGCCATGTTATTTCAGCCGGAGGGATATCTGTAGATCCTACCCACATCAAGTCCATTCTTGAATTCCCAACCCCCACCAATCAAACCGAAGTAAGGTCCATCCTTGGATTAGCGGGTTACTACCGCAAGTTTGTTGAGGGATTCTCAAGCATCGCAAAGCCTCTTACCCAACTATTGAAGAAGGATCAGAAGTTCGTTTGGACCGACAAATGTGAAGCCAGCTTCCAGGAACTGAAAAAGCGCCTTACTACCGCACCTATCTTAACCATGCCAGATGTGACCAAAGATTTTGTGGTTTATTGCGATGCCTCCAAACTCGGACTTGGCTGTGTCCTTATGCAAGAGGGCAAGGTGATTTCATACTCATCCGGACAACTCCGCAAGCATGAGCAAAATTACCCAACCCATGACCTAGAGCTTGCTGCAGTGGTCCATGCACTCAAGACATGGCGGCACTTTCTGATGGGCAACCGTTGCGAAATTTACACCGATCAGAAGAGCCTGAAGTACATCTTCACCCAGAGGGACTTGAACATGAGGCAGCGTAGATGGATAGAACTCATCAAGGATTATGACTTGGACATCCATTACCACCCTGGAAAAGCTAACGTTGTAGCTGATGCCCTTAGTCGTCAGCCGTGTTCATTCAACTCCCTGATCAAGGTTCGACGGCCAGAACTCTGGGAAGAGCTGGATAAGATGGGTATAGAGGTGTTCAGCTATGGGGCAGTCGATCAACTCCTGTTGCAACCCACCTTATGGGAGCAGATCAAGCAAGCACAGAAGGGTGACGAAAGCATTATGGGCATCAAAAGAAGATTGGACAAAGAGGAAGTCCCTGGGTTCACCATAGACTCTGACGGTATTCTTTGGTACAAGGGACGCATCTGCGTACCGTCAGATCCTGTTTTGAAGCAGTTAATTATGAAGGAGGCTCACAAGACTTTGTATTCTTTCCACCCCGGTGGAACCAAGATGTACCAGGATTTGAAGCAGAATTTCTGGTGGCATGGCATGAAGCGCGAGATTGCACTTTTCGTCCAGAGTTGCGACAGCTGCCAAAGGATCAAGGTAGAACACCAGCGACCCGCTGGGTTACTCCAACCTCTCAAGTTGCCCGAGTGGAAATGGGATGAAATCGGCATGGATTTCATCACTGGATTACCCCGATCCAATCGTGGGCATGACGCTATTTGGGTTATTGTGGACAGACTCACCAAGGTAGCACACTTTTTGCCAGTGCGGACCACCCATCAATCGGATCAACTCGCAGATCTATACATGTCCCGTATCGTCAGCCTTCATGGAATACCTAAGACTATTGTATCAGATCGAGGAACCCAATTCACTTCTCGATTTTGGACTAAGCTTCAGGAAGAGCTCGGAACCAAACTCTTTTTCAGTACTGCTTATCACCCTCAGACAGGAGGACAAACAGAAAGAATCAACCAGATCTTAGAGGACATGCTTATATCTGGTGTGTTAGCTTATGAGACCAAATGGGAGAGTTGCTTGCCGTTTGCTGAGTTTTCATGCAACAACAGCTATCAAGCCAGTCTAAGGATGGCACCATTTGAGGCTTTGTACGGGCGCAGATGCCGTACACCCTTGAACTGGTCGCAAACAGGAGACAGCAAGATTTTTGGAGTTGACACCCTAAGGGAAGCCGAAGAGCAAGTTCAACTCATTCTCGACCGTCTTAAGGCCGCTCAGTCCAGGCAGAAGAGTTATGCCGATTCTAGGAGGCGGGAACTTAGTTTCAAAACTGGTGATATGGTATACCTGCGTGTTACTCCACTCAAGGGAATGCAACGTTTCCATGTGAAGGGAAAATTGGCTCCGAGATATATTGGTCCCTTTGGAGTAAGCGGTCGAAGAGGAGAAGTATCATATCAGCTAGACCTGCCACCCCATCTGTCAGGATTCCATGATGTATTTCATGTATCTCTACTCCGGAAGTGTCTGCAAGTTCCTGGTGATACTCATTCATATCAGAAGGTAGATCATCGCACCATTGATCTCAATCATGATCTCACTTATCGAGAACAACCACTTCGTGTTCTCGCTGAAGACGTCCGTCTGACCCGGACACGGAAGATCCAGTTCCTGAAGGTCCAATGGAGCAACCATTCGGAGGAAAAACCACCTGGAAGCGTGAAGGTATTTGGAGCATGAATTTCCTGGTTTTCTCTCTTCTTCAAATCTGGAATCTCGGGGACGAGATTCTCCTAAGGGGGGAAGGTCTGTAACACCCCAATTCTCTTAGCTTTAGTATTGTGGTGTTATTCTAGATTTGCACCTCTTGCAGAAACTTTTGTGTGTAGAAGTTTGAGAAATGATTTAATTTGTTTGCACATCTTATGCTTGTTGAGCTCCACTAGTTTTCCCTGATATTGAAAACACTAAAATCACATCTCACAAAAATTAAAATATCCACTATTAGGATCTTCTTGGTTGATAAAACTTAGCCAAACTAGGAGCTATTATTAAACAAACCATAAATGGTTTTCGGCATGCATTTGAACCATTGTGATCTAGGTCATGTATATTTTCTTACCATGTCCTAAATTTTCTCAAAAGGGCTTGTTTGCACATAAATATCATTAGCTGTTGTGACCATCAAATTAACATGACCATTTGAGATATTTTTTTCTTTATCACTAAAAGTTTTCTTTTCTTTAAAAGCTAAATGAGATAATTGACGTAGGCATTTGTAAATTCAGTACCCTCTCTTAATTTAGGTAAGTTTAGGGTGTTGACCCATTTTATTTTTGTGGGTCATGTTTGAATAATTCAAACTTAGGATTTTAAATTCATTTGAGCAATCTACTCAAAGCTTTCACCTTTTATTTCTCTCTCACTCTTTTCCACTCCACCTGTTGAAGAGGAGAACAGCACCCTCACCCCTGGTCCCACCTGTCATGGACTAGGGCCAACCTCTTCTCCCTCTTCTCTCTTTTCTCTTCTTTTCCACCCAACCGAAGCTCACCTCCTCTCTTCTCACTGGCCAGGACAAGTCACCCGACCAGCACACCCTCTGTCCCCTCTCCACCGCCCACCTGAGCCAGTAGGAACGAAGGAGACACTCCCCTCCCTCTCTCCTGCCCGAGCTAACCCTAGATCGGGTGAACCTCGTTATAACCACCCGAGCCTCTCCTCTGCCCATTTCTCCCTCTCCCTGGCACCCCTCCATCCTACTCCTCTCCCCCCCTGGCGAAATCCATCGAGTTTCTCCCCCCATTTGCTCTCGAGG
This sequence comes from Poa annua, assembly GCA_026929855.1. NCBI lineage: Eukaryota > Viridiplantae > Streptophyta > Magnoliopsida > Poales > Poaceae > Poa > Poa annua. The sequence continues at coordinate 54,468,073 of CM049430.1, forward strand.
AGGAAAAGAACCACTCGGCACCCGACTGCAAGAAATGGCTCTAGCCACTGTTTTTCTCCACCATTTCCCGCCATTGTTGGCTCTTTGTGATCCTCTGCTCAAGCTCTAACCCCTCCTCTCTTTCCTCGCTGCTCTAGGTGCTCAAATCCGTCGAGTTCATCCACGACCCGAGCTCGGAGGAGACGCCATGGCGGCATGCAGAGGACCTCCCCGACGTTTCTTCGCGTAGGGATTTGTTGCCCTGCTTCTTCTCCACCGAACTCCATCCCGCTCGAGCTCTAGACGTCCGAGGTGAGCTCCTCGTCGTGTCCCTATTCTTCTCTCTCGTTCTTCTCTGTTTTCCCGCTCGCGTCACCAGCTCGGGGAAGAAGAATATCCAGAGCCGTCAGATCTGAGATCGACGGCCCTGTTTGAACCCCTTCCCTTCTAATCTCCGCCGTTCGTTTCTGATTCGGCGACCGCGCACCGGTTCGCCAGCGCGCGCTCATCGGCCGGGTCGGCCCAGTTCGCCCCCTCGGCCCAGCCCCAGATCTGGCCGTTTCGGCCTGTTTTTCTTTTTTCTTTTTCCTGTGATTTTCCAGTAAATCTATAGTCTAGCTTTAAATCGTTTGTGGTAAATCTAGAGTGGCTAAAACGATGGGATTAGTTTTGTAACATGCATGCACGTTTTCTTAACCATGTGGCGTTGGATTTGGTCCAAAATTTGTTTCCTGTTGAGTGTTAAAAGAGATCTAGTAAAAAGTATCTATTACACCATTTGTTTAATAACTTGGGTTCTGTAAATCTTGCATGCAGGAGATTACTCTAGCAAAAGTTATATTTAGTCTAAGAATAACATCGGTATGTGTTTGGGGATTTTTAACTCTTCAATAAAAACACTTTTTTAGGTAAATCCAATTGGAAGTGTTAGATATGTGTTGGAGGTATCACATACTACAAATGTAGATTTTTCCAGTAATTAGTTATTTCTTAGTGAATAAATCCCTGAAAAACAGGGAGATAATCTCTTAAAATGCATTTCTGAAATTTCAGAGATTATGACATGTCTAGTTTTAATTGGTGGAGCCACCTCTGTCCATAGATAAATGTTGTGGATATTTTTGTGGGATAGCCACAGGTTTTATCTAACTCATCCCACTGGATTGACACCAAACTAATTCTAATTATTTTCTGCACTTAGATAATGGTCAGAAGTATATTTTATTTTAAAACTGGGATAACTTGAGCTAGGAGTATCCAAAATTGGTGAATAAATCTCCACTTAAAGAGAAAACTCATATCTCACCAGAAAGGTTAATTATGCATTCAGGAGATCTATAAAACTGAACCTATCTTCTGTTTAAGTTTGACATCAGTAGCTCTTATCTGATTTTTTAATTCTTGTTTGGTGATAGATTTTCATGCACAGCTAATTTTCAGAGCTCCACATGTGTGTCAGCAGTAATGTGGTAGAAGGGTTTAATTTTAGGAGCAGCACCTTAAGAGTTATGCTTAAACCATGTAAACAGCCCCTAATAACTATTGATTGTATTAGTTTTGTTTTCTGTTTGTGATGCTTGTTGTTTGTTGATATACTTTAGATTGTTATCAACTCGCATTTTAGGACTTACGCTAGTCTCGTTTGTTTTTCATGTTACGGTAGAATCGCAACCCGAGGAAGACCAGTACGAGGTAGCTGAGCACGACTACGCTGAAGAACAAGACCAGGGACAGTACTTTGAGCAAGGCAAGCCCACCTCACCATTATACTGAATCCTATTATTTCATCAAGCATGTTTTGTTTGAAAAATAAAATGATGCATGTTTTACTTCTTTTGTGGCACCTTGCCACCCGAAAACTATTTTAAAAAATATTGTTTGGCCCAAGTTATCTACTAGAATACTATAGGTATTACAAAAGGAGTTTTACTTGATGAGCCTTGTTGTTGAAGGCTCCATCAAGAAGATTAGGTTTTCTAGTAGTCTACCTTCATCTACTTACCTCAAAACTATAGGATGGAAACCTTTTTGATAAAATTGTTTTACGGAGGAAAACCCGAGTTGCTGGGAGCAATCTAGAATGTTTGCGAAAACCCGAGCTGCTGGGAGTAGTCGGAGGATTGGAAGTTGTTTTCGAAAAACAAAGTACTGCCCTAGCAGCCGCTCGAACAATTAACCCGTGCAACCACACTACCTTACATGGGTAGGGCTTAGCCGGAAGCTTGTCTGTTTTAGTGTTGGGGCTCTCATACTTTCTATGAGGGATGGGCCCTCGAAGCCGGGTTGTCGTCCGGAAGAGACAATACACTGTTGAGGACCAACAGCCGGACGATTACGGCAGGTCTCCTGACGTGGCGGTGTGGCGTCCTGAGGAAAGACCAAGAGGTCTAGTGGAGCACACGGTGCCGGGGAGAACAAACCTACCGGGAGGCCCCGATACTAGGGTGGTCATAGTGGAAAGCTTTGATCTTGTTATCCGGACCCCCGCATGCAGTCGTATGACGGGTCGTGGCAGACACGGCGGAAGGACCGATAGGTGTGGGTAAAGTGTGCAACCTCTGCAGAGTGTAAATCTATTCGAATAGCCGCGTCCGCGGTCATGGACGGTTGGAAAGGCCACTGATCTAGGCGTATGGGCATTTTGGTTCTTAAAATTAGGAAAGAAAAGGTTTTCCGGGGGGGGGGAAACAAGGAGGCATAAAGTGGTACCTGGAAGGTACGGAATTTGGGTGAGGATGATTGGTTTCGGGGAGACAATCAGTCTGATCTCAAGGAAGGAAAAAGGGGTATCCCCATCCTAATGTTTTTAAAGGTTTTACAAAAGGAAGTTTTGAACTTGGATATGTCCTTGCTATATCTAAGAGAAGAGAATTCTATCTCTAAATGTTTTTCTTCAACAAAGACATAGAGATGTCGTGTTCTCTATGCTTGAAAATCATTGTATTCGAAAATCAGCCTTGTAGTTGTATTAAGGAGCCTTCCCAGTTTTCGAAAATGTGTTTTCTTGCATTATCATGAAAACTTAAGCCTAGAGGTGGTCTTGCGAGTATGTAATTGTACTCATGTGGCTCTGTCCCTGGATATTCAAATATCCAGATTATAATGAGGAGGCCTACATCGAGGAGGAGGTGTATGACGACGACCACGCCACTTAGCTGTCACTGGTCAACTGCATTTGTGGGATCAGCGCTCGGAGATGTTCAGAGCCGTCGCTAGCCACGAGCTTCCGCTATCTTAGTTAATTCCGTCCTGCGTGACGAGGCTTGTTGACTTTGGTCGTATGACCGTCCTTGTGTTGTAAGACTTTTTATTCGTACGACTTGAATGATGTAACTCTTTGATACCTATGTTTGGTTATGTGATCGCGATGCACTGATCATTGGGATCGTGATCTTTAACATAACGTGGGCATCTTGGACTTGTTTCGAGGGGTCCCTACAGCCACCCAGGAACAAAGGGACCAAAGTTTTCTCCAAGTGAAGATGTTTCCAGTGCAGCCACGTGGTATAATGGCTCTGCCTTGACTTTTCCCCAAAGGTCTCGTCTCAGGCTTCTCCTTTCCTTTTCACTATATGAGGGTCGAGGACAGAAGGGTTGTTTGAGTCTCGTGGTGAAAGTGCACAACCTCTGCAGAGTGTAAAACTAAGTAATTAGCTGTGTCCCCGGTTATAGACAAACTGAGCAGCTGATCAAGGATTCAACGGAGGCTCCCAACATTCCAATTTCTAAGTTAAAAGTTTATGGGTGAACAAGGGAAGATGAAATTATGGTTTTCATGCCATACTCGTCTTGATTTCAAGAAAAGTGTTTTCAAAAGAGTAGGAAAAATTGGCTTTATGCAAATTAGCCTTGAACTCCACCAGCCAAATATGCATATAGGCTATAGAGTTATTCCTTTAAGTGTCCACCATAGTGTCACTTGCCAGACTCCATTTTTAATGGAATCTGACCCACTCTGTTGCAAATTATTATTTGTTGCAGATATTTCTGACGAAGAGTAAGGGCTACGTTTGGGTTTCGAGTCTGCACCAACATGTTTTCGCCTGTGGCGTATCATGAAGTTGGAGTCTCATTGAAGATTTATTTCCGCTGCTTTATTGTTTTGAGCTAGCTTTAAGCTATGCAAGGATGTATCGAACTATTTATTTTTACCAAGTCTGGATTATTCGTGTAATATTGATACAATGTTGTGATATTCATCGTAAACTTTGTGTGCAAATGAATCGATCCAGGGGTTTGCACTATACACAGGTACCTGCCATATTTTTAAGTGCAGGTACGTTACAGATGGTATCAGAGCACTGTGTTGCCTGTAGGTTCGAAACCCCTAAGTTTGGATAGAAATAGGTTTGACCATATGATTGAAAATCTATTTTTATTCAGTTTTGCTAAAACAAAACTTTACTAATTTTTCCTTCTTGTAACTATCTTATCTATTTGCTTTCTAAAAATACGATATCTTCTTTTTAGATGACCAACCTCTTTGAATCACTCAAGAAGGGACCAGTGATGACCATGACCCTACAATGTGAGACTGATTTTCCAAGAGCACTTAAGGATAACATGAAGAGCTTGGGCTTTGAAGGAGAAGCAGTATACAAAGGATTTCCTTTCATGGGTGAAGGTCAAGAGTACTGGTGGGTGCAACTCCATCTATACAAAAGCAAAGAAGATGACCACAAGACCAAGGACTACTGCATGTTCACCAACCCAATACTTTACACATCATTCTTTGACTCAGCAAGAAGTGCAGCATGCGAAGCCATCGAGAACCTTGGAAGAAGACATCGATTTAGGCTTCATAACACCCAAAAGTATCTTGGAAGAAAACTGTGTGTGCAAATGAATCGATCCAGGGGTTTGCACTATACACAGGCACCTGCCATATTTTTAAGTGCAGGTACGTTACAGGCCATAAGGCCCAAACTACTCCTTGGCGTGAAGAGAAAACGAAGAACACCGGAGACGGGGATGAACTCCCGCGAGGAGCAATCGCGGGCACGGGAAGGCAATTAAGATCTTACCGGAGAACGGGTAGGCGCAATGGAATCGCGCGGCGGGAAGAACGAGGAGGATACGCGCCCTCCTAACGGGGATGACGGAGAAGTTCGTCGGTGGTCGTGGTCGCGAGCGCGTTCAGAGGCGCGGCGCGGAGGGCGGAGAGAGCGGAGAAGGCAAGAACGAGGGAGCGAAATGGAGAAGGAAGAGGAAGTGGGGTGCCCGTGGCTTATTTATGAGGGGAACAAAACGGCAGTTGCCGATTTTCCCGCCGTGGAACTGTTTCAAGTGTGAGTGGGATCATTTGTGGAGAGTGGGGCAGTTGAGATTCATGCTCAGTGCGTAATCGGACACACCACAGGCCAGAGGAGCCCAACGGCTAGGTGGCGTGATCCGGTGTGCCAACATACCCGGGAACCGAGGCGGCGCACCAAAGTCAAGCGTACTCGAGTACCTGGGAGATTTGACATCCGGTGGGTCCCGCGGAGGCTTGTGCAGGACGGCCTGTCAGTGGAATAAAATAATAACCCGGAGAAATGGAGAACTCGTGACGATAGATGGAACAAAGAGATCTTCGAAAAAGGTCCGGATATATCGGAAACGTAGGTCGGGCAAGGAAAGTCGGGACGGAATACTTGTAACTTGGCAGGATGAAGTCGAGTAATCTTTGTCGGAGAGACAAGAATAAGTCGGAAAACTTCACTACCCGACAGGGCAATGTCGGGCTTGACAAGTAAGGAAAGTTGTGTGTTTTAACCTAGTCCAGCCACCATCCGAGGATGTCGGACTACACCAGCTTCTGGGACTATTGTCGGGGGGCTACCCCCGGGTAGGGTAAAGATCCGGGCAAGATGGCTCCAGTGACAGACAGAATGACCCTTTGACTAGCGCCAAGAGTCACTTGACCCTTTGTGTTATGATAAGTTGGCCTTTGAGGCAGAGCAAGAGGTGACCTTTGAGATAATGCTGGCTCTGTCCCTTGGAGCACGCAAGGGGCGGGAGGAAACACTATAAATAGACCCCCATCCCTTCATTCTCACTCAAGCAGCAGCAGGGAGTTTCCCTAAGCACCAGCTTCTCGAAGATGTCTTCGGTAGCAAGGCTAAGACATCTTCGAGTAGCTGGGCCTAGGGCTACTCTCTTGAGACACACTGGATTTACAAGAGGGATAAATACGAGCACAGGGAGCTCTCCTGAAAACTAGTTTCTCGAAGATGTCTTAGGAAGCAAGCCTAAGACATCTTAGGGAAACTAGGCCCAGGATTACTCTCTCGGAGACAAAGAAGGGTGAGGGCAGAAAAGGACAGGAACTGGAGAGTCTGGTCCGACTTACCTGTACGCCGGAGATGACCAACCTTCATCTACCGGATTACGTTTGGACCGACATAACTGGGCCGACATTGTCATGTCGGCGCCGTTCATTTGTTTCTTGTGTGCAGGTCGGAAACATCGGCTTACTATCGGTTGGACTCGGAGGAGGTCCCCAACAGTGCGAGCCTGGCACAGGAGTGTCGGGGTTCGAGTGATTGTCCGGCATGTCTATGCCGGGTCAGGAAAGATACTCCGACATACTTTGTGTGGGAAAGAAGTAAAGGGCAAGGACAATCATATCTCTGACATAGAAGCTAAGTCACAGAAGCGGAATAGACGGCGAAGTACCGCACAGACGTGACTATTCCACTGTAGCACTAACGGGCTGACAGGGGACCGGCATGGAAAAGCCTAGTCTTGTCTCTTTACACGAAGACCATCATCAACTTGCTCGGCTCGATCAGGACTAGGTCATAACGACCTGACAGAGGCTACTCGGATAGCTCGGCGGCTAGGTCGGCTAGGCCACGTCGGCAATACCGTTAACCCGGGGTCACTTCCAAGTGGACCCGGGCGAGTTAGGGTTTCCGGTCAACCCGGCCGGAACTCTATAAATACCGCCATAACTCCTCCCGCGGGAGGGACGGCCACATTCTGTTGAGAGACTTATTGCTCTGAGTTCTACTCCCTCCCACCTTCTAGCATTTAGAGTTCTTGGAGGAATACTGCTCAAGGAGCGACATTGTAATATTTCATATACACATATAAGAGAGAGGCAAGGGCAGGAGTAGGGGTGTTACCTCCCCACGAGGGCCCCAAACCTGGGTACATCGGTGTGTTTGGGTGTTTTTGGTTGAGTTTCTTCGGTGTTGTGTGTTTTATTCGTGTTCTTGTGAGTTCTTGAGCTCACACTCGCATGTCTCGCGGCATGCAAGCCCTCCCCGGATCCCCCAGCGCACGTCCGGCCCCCGACTTTAGCCACCCTATGGCATATGCTGTGACACCACCATGACACCGGCGAACGGGTAATCCTCACCTCCCAGTTAGTTAGGGGAATGGCCTTGCCGCGTTCTGCCTTTTATAGCGAGGTGCTGGATCACTATGGGCTCCAGCCCCACAACATAGCGCCCAATAGCATTTTAGTCTTAGTAGGCTTCACAGCTTTATTTGAGGGATATCTAGGTATTAGGACTAGTTTAGATTTCTGCAGATACTGCTTTCGTTGCCGGCGTCAGATCGTGCCGGACAGAGGGCTGGCAACCTGCGGCAGTGTTACTTTCAACTGCCGCCAAGGACGCCAATGGTATCCCAAGATACCATACATCGAGTCCGTCAAGGGCTGGACCTCCACCTTCTTCTACTGCCAAGATATGGCAGCACCAGGGCGTCAGTTTGGCGTCCCGGACTTTGTCAACGCGCCACCTATGCCCAAGCCGTGCTAGGGCGAGGCGGTCCCAAGTTGACGGATGAGCTCCGCCTTATCCAAAGGCGGATCGAGTTCCTCACTCGAACGATGCCCCCCCCCCCCCCGCCACCCCCTTGCTGGACGGGGTGGACACCGTCATCTGCTGGCTTAGCCGGCAAATACTGCCCTTGCGGTATAGCCCGCATAAGATGTGTCAGTATTCGCCTACTGCCACAACTTCTCTTCGTTTAAGCGAAGAGGGGTTACCAGCTGCCGAATTGGCGGCCCGAGTTTGCAGCCTTGTCAAATTAGGGCTGGTGAAGGCGGTGGAGGGCGTGCCCATGCATACCCACGACAACCCTCACCTCGAGGTAGACATTTCTCTTTTTGCCCTTTTTTGGCGGCTTTGCTGGCTTACTTGAGTCTCCCTTAACACTTTCTCTTTTTTGGTTAATGCCGCTCTCTGCTCTCGGGGAGAATGACCTGGCTCCCGACTTTTATGAGCCGGGAGCCGGGAAAACCAAGAAACGCAAGGCGTCCGGCGCTGCTTCCTCTACGGCTAACGCCGAGAGGAAGAAACGGACCGCAACGGCTACCGAGCCGGTGCTCGTCGACCTTGACGAGAACGCAGAGATTAACATCCCCAGAAGGTAATCATTTTTGCCTTAGTCATTGTCGGCCTTCTTTAATGCTGATGTTCATCTGGCTAACTTTGCTTTGCTGGCAGGGAGCGGTGGCAACCTCCAAGTTGCCGGCCAGGTCCCTTTTGTCCAGGGGGAAGCGTCCTCTTGGCACTTCCCCGGCAACCATGCCGACAACTCCTCAGCCCCAGGCTGGCGGCTTCATGAGCGACGCCCGCCGTCCGTGCCAGCCCCAGGTTCCGGCTTCTAGTCCGCCGCTAAGGACTTCCTCTGATGGTCGTGATGCCAGTGCTCCTTTTCCTTCGGCTTAGGCTACGGCCAATGAAGCCGGCAGATCGCGCGCCGCCAAGGAGGAGTTGCTCGAGGAGGTTGCCGGCGGGCCGCGAAGGGCAGCCCCGGCTTCCGGAGGCGGCAGGGTTAGGGATCCCTGGGAGTCCTTTAAGGAGGCCAAGGAGTCCACCTTGTCCTTTGCCGACTTCGCCGCCCAGACCTTTGCCGACTTGGAGGGTGACATTGCTGTAAGTTGTCTCTTTGGTACTTGGAAGCATATACATAGTCTTTCCCCCCGAGCACTTAGATGGCAATTCAATGAGATTGGTTGCCGGCATAGTGGTTTTTTGACAATATGCTGTATGCTTTTGTCTATGTCCGCAGGGCGTCCTCATCGCCAATGTCGAGCTCATCTCGTACAGGTCAGAGATAAACAAGCGGTATCGCGATCTGATAAAACATTGTGATGCCAAGGATGCGCGGATTGCCGACTTGGAAGCGGCCCGCAAGAAAGATGAAGGTAAAATCACTTAGTTTTTCCCCTCTACCATGTTTGTGTTCGCTTCCGCCAATCATTTAGCTAGCTTATCCATATTGTAGAACTGCTAGACCACGCCCAGGATATATTGAAGGCGTCTATTGATATGCAAGCTATTATGAATGAAGCCTCTGATCTGGTGACAGCCAACTTGGCAATGAAGGAGGAGCATCAGAAGAAGATGGAGGCGCAGCAAATGAAGTTTGCGCAGGAGACTAGCCAGCTAACTGGAGAGCTGGATAGTATACGCAAGAAATTGGCGGAGGCGGAGAATGCGGCTGCTAAAGAGATATCCAAGCAGACTTCTCGCGCCAAGACTGCGCAGGATGCGGTGGCAGCTCATATGATCGAGTTGTCCACCTTCCATAACTCGGTCCTTGGTAAGCTTTTCTTGACTCTTCATCTCGGTCGTCAGTTTGTTAGCCTGAGCCAACTGACGTTTTTGTTTTTTGACACAGTTGCTGCCGGCTTAGGTGATGACAAGGTTGTCAGCCCCCGCCAAGATCGCCTTGCGCGCCTGGGTGAGCTGATCACCAAGACTTTGGCGGCGTCCAAGCAGTTTGCCGCCAAGTTCTTCATCTCCTTTGACAGCTAGGAGCCCGCCGATTTCGACGATGTGCCCAGCATGCTGGAGCAAGCAACGAAGCTACACAAGAGCTCGCTGAAGTAGGCGGCGCGGGGTGGTGCCAAGACTGCGCTAGTCTTATTCATGGCGCACTACCCCGAGGCGGAGATAGATGTCGTCACCGAGGGCATGCCGTCTACTTATGAAAACGGTGGCGAGGTCCAGCTGGCTGCTGTACTGAACAACGCTGCCGGCTACGCCACGCGGGTTGCAGATATGGTTGATACGACGATATTCTATCGACGCCATCCGGTGCCGGCTGCTAGAGAAGTTGGAGCTGCCGCCACGACCGAGGCGGAGGGGAGCAATAGCTCTGGGGCTGAGGTTGTCAGCCCCCAAGCCTAATATAGGCTGCCCCCGAGCCAATGTCGTTGTTGCCGGCTATCTTTGTTTTGTTCCTTAACGGCTAGCCTCCTCCTGCCCCTGAAACAATTATATCACTACTTGTAATACTTGTAAATATCTTTTGGAGATGTACTGCTAGGCGGGAAACCAGCTAACTTGTTTTATTGCGCTACTTAAGTAGACATTCTTTGTTTTATTTGGCCCGCCTTAATTTTATTTTGACTTATATGCTTGACTGTTTGTATGTTGGCAAACCTCAGACGGGAACTTTAGCTGAAACAACCAGGGCTAGTACCATAAGTTTAGAATCAGGAACCAAAGCCAACACGTTGGCGCCAAAGACATACTACTAGGCGAACCACATATAAGTAATCAAAAGTAAAGGAATTAGGCGGTGCAAAAAGTTGATTTTTGCTTTGATTTGGCTCGGAAGCTGCAAGTATCTACCAGTTTGAACCTTTGCACGGAGCTAGAAATTAGGTAACTTAGATACATAGGGATATATGATTGCAAGAAAAGACAAAAGATGGCATGCTTTGCAACACAGATTAGGAACCATAGACTTTTATTTCATAATTATATATAACTTAGTACAATTATAAATTGCTAAGTGTAGAAAGAACGTAGCTTCTCAATGTTCCAAAGTCATCTTGTTTGCTCGAACGGGTCGTCATGCCTCTTTTGTGCTTGGTTCCTCTCCTTCCTGCCGCCTTCTTGCGCCTTTTCTTTTCTTCTGCGTCGCGAATCTCGGATAGGTAGTAGGAACCATTGAGCAGCGCCTTTGTGACTATAAACGGTACTTCCCATGGCGGGGATAGCTTGTGCAAGCCTTTTCTGTCTTGGATTAGGCGGAGAACCAGGTAAACTGTTCTGAAGCCTCGCTTCTCACTCTCCGGCTATGATAGCGGCGAAGTTGTTGCTGGTACAAGGCAGAGCGATGTAGAGCAACGTCTTTTTCTTCATCTAATAAGTCTTGCACCCTCTACGTCTTCCTCGATGTAGGCTTGAACTCTTGGGGAATCGTATTTCATGTCGGTGGGTAGCACTGCCTCTGCGCCATATACTAAGAAGAAATGAGTGTAGCCGGTAGATCTGTTTGGCGTTGTGCGCAAACTCGAGTACGGACTGTAGCTCTTCTACCCAAGCGACGGCTGCCCTATGTAATGGTGCTTCGAGGCAAGGCTTATGTACGGAGAGGACTAAGCCGTGTGTATGCTCTAATTGTCCATTTGATTCATGGTGTGACACGGATGCCAAATCAAGCCGGATGCCTAGATCGTTGCAGTATTCTTCAATGTCACCTTGAGACAAGTTGCTTCCATTATCTGTGATAATGCTGTGTGGAACTCCGAACCGAGAGATAACTCCCCACAGGAAATTGGTGGTGGTTTGCGCGTCAAGTTTGTGGATCGGCTTGGCCTGGACCCATTTTGTGAACTTGTCGACAGCGACCAATAGGTGGGTATATCCACCACGTGCCTTCTTGAAGGGACCAACCATGTCTAAGCCCCATACCGTGAACGGCCAAGTGATTGGAATTGTCCTGAGTTCTTGTGCCGGCAAGTGAGGTTGGCGGGCGTACAACTGGTAGCCTTTGCATGTTTTCACGATGTGCTCGGCGTCTTCTTTGGCGGTTAGCCAGTAGAAACCTTGGCGGAAAGCTTTGGACACAATGGACCTGTCGGAGGCGTGATGCCCGCAAGTGCCAATATGTATGTCTTTCAGAATTTCCCGGCCTTCTTCTGGCAATATGCACCGCTGATAGATACCGCATGTGCTTCGCTTGTATAGCTCGCCTTTGATGATTGTGAATGCTTTGGCTCGCCTTATGATCTGCCTTTTCAACACCTCATCGTCTTCTGGCAACCTCTGGTCGACTAAAAAATCGAGATAGGGGACGGTCCAATCCGGTTGGACCGAGTAGACGGCGAGACTTGCCACTTCTACTGGTTCTTCTGCATCGGGGTCCAACAAGTCGGCGCCCTTAATGGACGGCTTGTGCAAATGTTCCTGGAAAATGTCCTTCGGCACTTTTTTGCGTTCTGACCCGAGTCTGGCGAGAGTGTTCTGCCGCCTCATTCTCAGCTCTGGGAACATGCCGGACTTCGTAGCCCATGAAATTTTTCGCGAATTCGTCAACTTTTCTATAAGCCGCCATTGTTGCACTCTTCGCGTCCCATGTGCCGCTTACTTCTTGTGCGACTAAGTCGGAGTCACCATAACAGAGGATTCTCTTGACGCCAAGGTCGTTTGCCACATGTAGCCCGTGAAGCAATGCTTCATACTCTGCAACGTTATTGGTTGATGTGAAATGAATCTGCAATACGTACCTGAGCTTATCACCTTTGGGTGTGCGCAAAACTACTCCAGCCCCCGAGCCTTTGAGCATTTTTTATCCGTCAAAGTGCAGTACCCAGTATTCTTACTCGGGGAGTACTGTTTCCTCCATGGCCTCTGTCCATTCGGCAACAAAGTCTGCAAGTGCTTGAGTCATAATGGCAGTCTGTGGTTTGTAGACTATATCGAAGGCGGCAAGCTCGATGCCCCACTTAGCAACTCGGCATGTTACTTATGTGTTATTGATTATGTCTCCCAACAGTGCCCTGCTGACTACTGTCACTGTGTGCTCCTGGAAATAATGCCTAAGCTTTCTGGCGGCGAAGAATAATGTGGATACCTCTGCTTGGAGGCGGAGAAGAATTCATTGATGAAGTAGACCGGACGTTGATCAGACGTCGCGGCTTCTTTTTCCTTTCTTTCCACGACCAAGACAACGCTGACAACTGATCCAGTTGCCGCGATGTAGAGCAACATTGGTTCCTGTGATCGAGGTGCTGCCAATATGGGAGCGGATACGAGAGCCTCCTTAAGTTGTTGTAAGGCGGCATCTACTTCTGCTGTCTACTCGAAGCTGTCAGATTTCTTCAATAGACGGTCGAGAGGCATTGCTTTTTCTCCAAGGCGGCTTATGAAACGATTGACGGCTGCCGCCGATCCAGCTAGGCGTTGCACGTCCTTCAGACAAGTTGGTCTGGATATGTTTTGGATAACCTTGATCTTCTCCGGGTTAACTTCGATCCCTCGTTCTGAGACGATAAAGCCAATTAGTTTGCCGGCTGGAACGCCGAAAATACACTTGGCGGGATTGAGCTTCATCTTGTATTTCCGTAGATTCTGAAAAGTTTCTTCCAAGTCATCTAGGAGATCCACCTTCTTTTTCGACATCACCGCAATGTCGTCAACATAGACGTGAACATTGCGGCCGATCTGTTCGTGCAGGCAATTTTGCATACAGTGCTGGAATGTTGCCCCTGCATTCTTTAGGCCAAAAGGCATCATGATGTAGCATAAAGTCTCGTATGGAGTGGTGAAATATGTTTTCAGTTGATCTGACTCCCTCATCTTTATTTGGTGGTACCCTGAGTAGGCGTCCAGAAAACAAAGCAGCTCGGAACCTGTTGTGGAGTCTACGACCTGATCAATTCTAGGCAGCACAAAGGGATCCTTTGGGCAGCACTTGTTAACACCGGTATAGTCGATACACATCCTCAACTATTTATTCTTCTTTGGAACAAGTACATGATTTGCCACCCAATCGGTATATACAACTTCTTTTATGAAATGTGCGTCCCTCAGCCTATTTATCTCCTTTCATATAGCCTTGCGTCTCTCATCACCAAAGCGTCTTGTTGCTTGCTTCACCGGCTTAGATCCCTTGATAACATTGAGTGAGTGCTCGGCAAGTTCCCTCGGTACACCAGGCATGTCAGATGGCGACCATGCAAAGATGTCACGATTCTCACGGAGGAACTCGACGAGCGCGCCTTCCTATTTGCTGTCCAAGTTGGAGCCGATGACAACTTGCTTGGACTTATCGCCTAGGATGAGGTCCGCCTTCTTGGTGTCTTCTGAAGGTTCGAAAGTCTTCCTGACATCAACTTTTGGCTTGGCATGGAGTTGATTGGGTCTGCCGGAAGTTTTCTTGAAGTTTTCTTAGCTTTCTTGAAGTTGCCGGAAACCGTGATGGTTCCATGCTCCCACGGCATCTTAAGATTGATGTATATAGCACGGCCTTGCCATGAATTTGGCAAAAGCCGGTCGTCCAAAGATTGCATGATAGGCCCTTTGAAGGGGACAACTTCAAACCGGAGGAACTCTGAGCGGTTGTTCTCTTCTGGTCCAATAGTTACCTTCAGCCTAATGCTCCGCATTGACTTTGCTTGTCTGTCGGGCACTATGCCATGAAAAGTCAGGTTGTTGTGATCAAGCTGATCCTCAGACAAGTTCATGCGGCTTAGTGTATCATAGTACATGATGTTGAGGCTGTTGTCGCCATCCATGAGTACTTTTGTGAGCCTGAAGTTGTTGACAATGCGGTCGACAACAAGGGCGTATTTTCCTGGGTGGGGGACATAATCAGGGTGGTCGGACCGGTCCCAAGTGATTGCCGCCTCTGACCAGTTCAAATACTGAGGGACATCTGGCATTGTCGAGTTGAGTTCGTGCATCTCCGCCTTGTCCGCCTTAGCTGAAGGTGTGCCGACAAAGCACACGAGTGACTCTTTGACCTTCGGATATGGCTTCTTTTTCTTGGCGGAGGCGTCGTCATCGATTGAGATTGACATGTCGTCGTCCTCGTCGTCCTTGTTGTCTTTCTTGTCGTATTTCTTTGAATTCTTTGACTTCCAGTCAACGGTGGGGTCCTTTTTGAAGTCGTCCATGAAGCGGCACTTGCTAAGCATATGGTTGACCTTGCCGAGCTTCTCGTGGATTGGGCATGGCAGAAGTTTTGCCTACTCGTAAGTGATACGTGCCGCCTTAGGGCCTGAGGCGGCGTCACGGTTATCCTTCTTGTTTTTGCACTTCTTTTTGCCGGCGTTTCCTGGGAACGCGACGGCAACTTCGTAAGATGGCCCGACTTTGTCTTCCGTTGCTTGCGCTTGTTATTCCTCCTTGGCGCGGTGCTGACGTCCGGATCATCGTCACGGGCGTCGTCGTCTGCTGCCGCGTATTGGGTGGCAAGGTTGAGCATCTCGCCAAGTTCCGTGACTTGCTCGCGGACGAGCCGGTTATGGAGTAAGGACTTCTTCTGTAGGCCCGTGTAGGAGGCATGGATAGCCTGTGCGTCCGAAACACCATGATAGTTGGCCTTCTCTGAGATCCAACGGCTGACAAAATTTGTCATGGTTTCCTCCGGCTTCTGAACACAGCGTTGCAAATCCGTGTAGGTGTTTGGATGCTTTTATGTTCCTTGGAAGTGCTGGGAGAACACCTTTTCCATGTCGTACCAGCTATGGATAGACTTTTCAGGAAGGTTGTCGATCCAATCTCTTGCCGTGCCTTCTAACATTAGATGTAGGTAGCCGACGACAATGTGATTGCTTCCGCTGGCAATCTCTATGGCCATGGCATAGTCAGCTAGCCATGAGTCCAGCTTAACGAGGCCATTATACCTAGGACAATTTTTAAACACTGATGTCATGTCCTTGGGAAACGGCTCTCTACGGATGGCATCGCCGAAGCACTTTGGGCCAGAGTATAACGGCTCCCTTCCTCTTGCTATGTCTTGTAGGCGGTGTCTTGCGTCTTTTGGATTGAGTTGTTGTCGGCCTCTGTTGGCGTTTGGCTCGTCTTGCGCTGCCCGGCTTACGCTGCGCCTGGGCCCATCTGCCGCCTCTTTCCTCTTTCTGCCGGTGCTGCGATGCGGAGACCGGCTTCCGCCTCTACTGGGAGGGTCGTTGCCGGCATATTTTTTAGGTGGCTGGCCATTATCCCGGCTACCGCCATCACCACACCTTGGCTGGGCTGGAGGTGGCAGGTCCCCTCTGCTTCCTGTCCGCAAATTCTCGTCCCGCCTTGTTTTTGGCGGTGGCGTCTTTTTTGGATGTGGCGATGCTTTCCTTTTGTCGCCATAGCTACTGGAGCCGGACAGGCCTTCGGGGTCAGCGTCGGGTGCGGCTTTGCACTTTCCTGACTTGGATTATAGATCTCCCACCCCCCCCCTCCCGGAATCCGCCATATGGCCGTAGGAATCAGCACGAGCTTGTTGTTCTAAAGCCTTGCTCATGAAGTGTCTTGCATTGGCCACCTTTTCCTCTGCTGTGTAAGTCTTGTCGTCTAGGGTGTCTAGTGCGGCAGCAGCGTTAAGGATGGGGGTGCAGAAGACAACATCCCCCTTCTGTCCGTACGTTGCGGTGTTGTGCGCCAGTCAAACCCTAGATCTTGAGCTGTTGTGGTCGCGCGGATTGGCGGCTCTTTATCGCAGCGGTTTCTTGACTTTTTTTCTTCGAAGAGCTTCTTGTTCGGTTTTGTCGACATCTTCTCCTGCTCCTTCTAATCTTCCTCGCAAGACTATCAACATGCTCCTCTCTTCTGCGCAGGAAGTCAGAGTGCTTAAGCATATTAAGCCTAAGTTCTTCCACTCCGTCGAGTGGGGTATCCTTATTCACCGGAGTATTCATGATTTCGTCCACTTCCTTGATGACGCAGAGCAAATCCGTGGGCTTGCTGCTGCCGCCTTTTTCGAGACCAGTTTTCTTCTTCGGATGCACCTTGTCAGAACCGTCAATGAGTTGACCGACAACGGTGTTGCCGGCAGCTTCCTCCGGCTTATCTTGTGGCTCAGAAGCAACTGGGATTGCCTCGTTACCGATGACAACCATCATAGCCAGCTTATTAGGCATGTATGTATCCGTTGTGTTCTCTGAAGGAACCGGATTATCACTGGAAAAGCGGTTTTTGATTCTCTCTTCGAAGAGACTAGCATCATCATCTGAATAAGAATCTACGTTGACTTGAACTGTAGATCTGGATCCGGCATCTGACATCGCATCCTCCTGAAGAGTAGGGAGAATTGATTCAGGATCGTAGTTTTCCAGCTAGGAGTCGGATCCCAGTCCGACAACTCCGACGAAGTGGAAGTCAGATCCAGCTGACTCCTGGGAGAAGGCAGATTCAGATCCATCTTGCCGGTCGACTGCTTGGTCGAAGGGTTGGTGGGTGGGGTTGTGGAAAAGCGGTAGGTCGTACGCCTCTGGCATGTACCCTATGAAGACGTCAATCCCTCCGATCGGCACGATTGCGCACCCGATGAGGTAGTCATCCGCCGAGAGCCAGGGCTCATCTGAGTTGACGTAGCTGTGGCCGCCATATCTTGTGACGCGGCCGACGGCGATCTGCTTGCCCACGCCGCCAAGTGTTCCCGCCTGGAACGTGACGCCAGAAACCTTATGCCCCACGGTTGGCGCCAACTATCGGAGTATCGGCATAATTGATAGGAGACGGGGGTCCTCTAGCCTATGGATGGATGTGGGGAAGAAGGCTGGTGTCGTCGAGGTCGGGATTGAACACGGCGAGGTTACCCAGCTTCAGATCTCGCAGCGGTGGCGAGACCTTACGTGCTGCTATAATTCACTATAAGGCAATAGCTGTGAACAAGTTACAATGTGTATGGAACGTATTGATGCGTGCCCTAAAGGCTTCCTGGTGGCCGTCTTATATAGGCGGCCAGACCCCAGGATACAAGGTAAGTACTTGTCTGGCAAGTTAACAGAGTCCTAGACCTAGCCGGCTTAGTTGCCGCCTTCCGTCTTGGGCTTGGTTGCTTCAAGGGATTCGGCCTTCCGCCTTCCTTCGACCGTCCGACTACTTCCTTGTACGTCAGCTATCTGGGCCGCCCGGCAGGCTTCAGCCTTACCACCCTTGGTCCACGCCGGTTTAGCCAGACAGATCCATGTCAGAGATACCCCCACTCGGTATATCCCCAACAACTTGTTCTGAAGCTTCGCTTCCGCACTCGCCGGTTATGATAGCGATGAAGTTATTGATGATACAAAGCGGAGCGATGGAGAGCAACGTCTCTTTCTCCATCTAACAAGTCTAGTCTATCCCTTCTTGCATCTTCTACGTGTTGCTCGATGTAGTCTTGAACTCGTGGGGAATCGTATTTCATGTCGGTGGGTAGTACCGCCTCTGTGCCATATACTAAGAAGAAAGGAGTGTAGCCAGTAGATCTGTTTGGCGTTGTACGCAAACTCCAGAGTGCAGACTGTAGCTCATCTGCCCAAGCATCGGCTGCCCTATGTAATGGAGCTTCGAAACGAGGCTTAAGTCCTGAGAGGACGAGGCTGTTTATATGCTCTACTTGCCTATTTGATTGAGGGTGTGACACGGATGCCAAATCAAGCCGGATGCCGAGATCATTGGAATATTCTTCATTGTCGCCTTGAGACAAGTTGCTTCTATTATCTGTGATAATGTTGTGCGGAACTCCAAACCGAGAGATAATGCCCCAGAGGAAATTGGTGGCTGTTCGTGCGTCAAGTTTGCTGATCGGCTTGGCCTCGACCCATTTAGTGAACTTGTCGACATCAACCAATAGGTGGGTGTATCCACATTGTGCCTTCTTGACGGGACCAACCATGTCCAAGCCCCAGACCATGAACGGCCAGGTGATTGGGATTATCCTGAGTTCTTGTGCTGGCAAGTGAGGTTGGCGGGCGTACAATTGGCAACCTTCGCATGTTTTCACGATGCCCTCGGCGTCTCCTTTGGCGGTTAGCCATTAAAAGCCTTGGCGGAAAGCTTTGGATCCAATGGACCTGGCGGAGGCGTGATGCCCGCAAGTGCCAACTGGTATATCCTTCTGGATTTCCCGGCCTTCTTCTAGCAATTTGCACAACTGATAGATACCGCACGTGCTTCACTTATATATCTCGCCTTTGATAATTGTGAATGCTTTTGCTCGCCTTATGATTTTCCTTTTCAACACCTCATCGTCTTCTGACAACTTCTGGTCGACTAAGAAGTCGAGATAGGGGACAGTCCAATCTGGCTGGACCAGGTAGACGGTAAGACTTGCCACTTCTACTAGTTCTTCTGCATCGGGGTCCAACAAGTCGGCGCCCTTAATGGACGGCTTGTGCAAATGTTCCAGGAAAATGTTCTTTGGCACTTTTTTGCGCTCTGGCCCGAGCCTGGAGAGGGTATCTGCCGCCTCGCTTTCGGCTCTTGGAACATGCCGGACTTCGTAGCCCATGAATTTTTTGTCGAATTCGTCAACCTTGGCTCTGTATGCTGCCATTGTTACGCTTTTCGCATCCCATGTGTCGCTTACTTGTTGTGCGACTAAGTCGGAGTCACCATAACAGAGGATTCTTTTGACACCAAGGTCGTTTGCCACATGTAGTCCGTGAAGCAAAGCTTCGTACTCTGCTACGTTGTTGGTTGCTGTGAAGTGGATCTGCAACACGTAGCTGAGCTTATCTCCTTTTGGTGTGCCACATGTAGTCCGAGCCTTTGAGCATCTTTGATCCGTCAAAGTGCATGACCCGATATTCTGACTCAGGGAGTATTGTTTCCCTCATGGCTTCTGACCAGTCGGCAACAAAATCAGCAAGTGCTTGTGTCTTGATGGATGTTTGTGGTTTGTATAATATATCAAAGGCGGCAAGCTCGATGCCGCACTTAGCGACTCGGCATGTTGCCTCTGCGTTGTTGATTATGTCTCCCAACGGTGCCCTGCTGACTACTGTCACAGTGTGCTCCTGGAAATAATGCCTAAGCTTGCTGGCGGCAAAGAACACACCATAGGCCAGCTTCTTGTAATGTGGATACCTCTGCTTGGAGGCGGGGAAGACTTCACTGATGAAGTAGACCGGACGTTGCTCAGACGTCGCGGCTTCGCTTTCCTTTCTTTCCACAGCCTGGACAACGCTGACAACTGCACCGGTTGTCGCGATGTAGAGCATCATTGGTTCCTGCGATCGAGGTGCTGCCAATATGGGAGCGGATGTGGGTGCCTCCTTCAGTTGTTGTAAGGCGACATCTGCTTCTGTTGTCCACCCGAAGTTGTCGGATTTCTTCCGTAGTCGGTAGAGAGGCATGGCCTTTTCTCAAGGCGGCTGATGAAACGACTGACGGCTGCCGCCGATCCGGCTAAGCGTTGCACGTCCTTTAGACAGGTTGGTCTGGATATGTTTTGGATAGCCTTGATCTTTTCCGGATTGACTTCGATCCCTCGTTCGGAGACGATAAAGCCAAGTAGTTTACTGGTTGCTACACCGAAAACGCACTTGGCGGGATTGAGCTTCATCTGGTATTTCCGGAGATTCTGAAAAGTTTCTCCCAAGTCCTCTAGGAGATCTGCCTTCTTTTTCGACATCACCGCAATGTCGTCGACGTAGACGTGAACATTGCGGTCGATCTGTTCGTGCTGGCAATTTTGCATACAGCGCTGGTATGTCGCCCCGCATTCTTCAGGACAAAAGGCATCATGATGTAGCAGAAAGTCCCATAAGGAGTGGTGAAAGATGTCTTAGTTGATCTGTGGAGTCTAGGAATTGATCGATTCTAGGCTGTGCAAAGGGATCCTTTGGGCAGCACTTGTTAACACCAGTATAGTCGATACACATCCTCAGCTTTTTATTCTTCTTTGGAACGAGTAAAGGATTTGCCACCCAATCGGTGTGTACAACTTCTTTTATGAAATTCGCGTCCCTCAGCCTATTTATCTCCTTCCCTATAGCCTTGAGTCTCTCATCACCAAAGCGCCTTGTTGCTTGCTTCACCGGCTTGGATCCCTTGATAATATTTAGCGAGTGATCGGCAAGTTCCCTCGGTAAAACAGGCATGTGGGATGGCGACGATGCAAAGATGTCATGATTCTCACGGAGGAACTCGACGAGCGCGCCTTCCTATTTGTTGTCCAAGTTGGATCGGATGACAACTTGCTTGGACTTCTCGCCTGGTGTGAGGTCCGCCTTCTTGGTCTCTTCGGAAGCTTCAAAGGTTTTCTTGACATCAACATTTGGCTTGGGCATGGAGTTGTCTGGGTCCGCCTTAAGTAGTGCGAGCTCTTCTTTGTGGATGATGGCTTCTGCGAAGGCGGCCATGCCACGCTCACACTCCTTAGGTTTCTTGAAGTTGCCGGAAACCGTGATGGTTCCATGTTCCCCCGGCATTTTAAGCTTGTTGTAGATATCGCACGGCCTTGCCATGAACTTGGCGAAAGCCGGTCGTCCATAGATAGCATGGTAGGCACTTTTGAAGGGGACAACTTCAAACCGGAGGAACTTTGAGCGGTAGTTCTCTTCTGGTCCAAAAGTAACCTTCATCCTGATGCTTCCCATCGACTTTGCTTGCCTGCCGGGCACGATGCCATGAAAAGTGAGGTTGTTGTGGTCAAGCTGATCCTCAGACTAGTTCATGCGGCATAGTGTATCATAGTACAGGATTTTGAGGCTGCTTCCGCCATCCATTAGTACTTTTGTGAGCCTGAAGTTGTCGACAATGGGATCGACAACAAGGGCGTATTTTCCTGGGTGGGGACATAATCAGGGTGATCAGACCGATCACAAGTGATTGCCGTCTCGGACAAGTTTAAATACTGAGGGACGTCTGGCATTGTCGCGTTGAGTTCGCGCATCTCCGCCTTGTCTGTCTTGGCGGAAGGTGTGCCGACAAAGCACACGAGTGACTCTTTGACCTTCGGGTACGGCTTCTTTTTCTTGGCGGAGGCGTCATCGTCGCCTGAGATTGAAATGTCGTCGTCGTCCTCGTCATCCTTGCTGTCTTTTTTGTCGTACTTCTTTGACTTTTTTTACTTCCAGCCAACAGTAGGGTCCTTTTTTAAGTCGTCCATGAAACGACACTCGCTAAGCATATGGTTGACCTTGCCAAGTGAGGCGTGGATGGGGCATGGCAGAATTTTTGCTTGCTCATAAGTGATGTGTGCCGCCTTAAGGCCTGAGCCGGTGTCACGGTTATCTTGCTTGTTTGCGCTTGTGGTTCCGTCTTGGCACGATGCTGACATCCGGATCATCGTCCCGGGCGTCATCGTCTGCTGCCGCGTATTGGGCGGCAAGGTTGAGCATCTAGGCAAGGTCCGTGACATGCTCACGGATGAGTCTGTGATGGAGTAAGGACTTCTTTTGCAGGCCTGTGTAAAAAGCATAGATAGCCTGAGCGTCCGAAACACCGATCCAACGGCTGACAAAATCTATCATGATTTCATCCGGCTTATGAACACGGCGTTGCAAATCCGTGTAGGTGTTGGGACGCTTGTATGTTCCTTGGAAGTGCTAGGAGAACACCTTTTCCATGTCGTACCAGTTGTGGATAGACTTTTCTGGAAGGTGGTCGATCCAAGCCCTTGTCGTGCCTTCCGACATGAGAGGTAGGTAGCATATGGCAATGTAATTACTTCCGTCGGCAATTTTTATGGTCTTGGCATAGTCGGCTAGCCAAGAGTCCGGCTTAACGAGGCCGTTGTACCTAGGACAATTTTGAGACACTGATGTCATGTCCTTAGGAAACGGTTCTCTGTGGATGGCATCGCCAAAGCACTTTGGACCAGAGTATAGCGGCTCCCTTCCTCTTGCTACGTCTTGAAGGCGGTGTCGTGCGTCTTCCGGAGCGAGCTGTTGTCCGCCTCTGTTGGCGTTTGGCTCGTCCTGCGCTGCCCGGCTTGTGCTACGCCTGGGCCCATATGCCGCCTCCTTTCTCTTGTTGCCAGTACTGCGTGATGGGGACCGACTTCGTCCTCTCCTGGGAGGGTCGTTGCCGTCATCTTTCTTAGGCGGCTGGCCATTGTTACGGATACCGCCTTCACCGCGCCTGGGCTGTGCTGGATTTGGCAGGTCTTCTCTGCTTCCTGTCCGCGAATGTTCTTCCCGCCTAGCCTTTGGCGGCGGCGTTTTCATTGGAGGTGGTGTCGCCTTCCTTTTGTCGCCATGGCTACTGGAGCCGGACGGGCCTTTTGGGTCAGCACCGGGTGCAGCTTTGCACTTCTCTGACTTGGATTCCAGATCTCTCCCGCGGGCATTGCTCATGAAGTGTCTTGCATTGGCCACCTTTTCTTCCGCTGTGTAAGCCTTGTCATCTAGGGTGTCGAGCGCGGCAGCAGCGTTGAGGATCGGGGTGTAGAAAACAACATCCCCCTTCTGCGTAGGAAGTTAGAGTGCTAAAGTATATTAAGCCTAAGCTCCTCCACTTCATCGAGTGGGGTGTCTTTTGTCACCGGAGTGTGCATGATTTCTTCTACTTATTTGATGAAGCAGAGAAAACCCGTTGGCTTGCTGCTGCCGCCTTTTTCGAGACCAGTCTTCTTTTTCTCCTTTGCCTTGTCGGAACCATCAATGATTTGAACGACGTTGGTGTTGTCGGCAGGTTCCTCCGGCTTATCTTGCGGATCAGAAGCAACTGGGGTTGACTCGTTGCCGATGACAACCATCATAGCCAGCTTATCAGGCATGTATGTATCAGCTGTGTTCTCTGAAGGAACCGGATTATCACTGGAAAATCGGCTTTTGATTCTCTCTTCGAAGAGACTAGCATGATCATCAGAATCAGAATCTACGTTGACTTGAACGGTAGATCTGGATCCGGCATATGACATCGCATCCTCCTGGAGAGCAGTAAGAATCGATTTAGGATCGTTGTTTTCCGGCTGGGAGTCGGATCCCAGTCCGACAACTCTGACGAAGTGGAAGTCAGATCCAGCCGACTCCTCGGAGAAGGGTGATTCATATCCATCTTGTCGGTCGACTGCTTGGTAGAAGGGTTGGTGGGTGGGGTTGTAGAAACGCGGTAAACCTTACGCCTCAGGCGTGTGCCGATGAAGACGTCGACCCTCCGATCGGCACGATTGCGCACCCGATGAGGTAGTCTTCCGCCGGGACCCAAGACTCATCTGAGTTGATGTAGTTGTGGCCGCCATATCTTGAGACACGGCCGACGCCGATCTCCTTGCTCATGCCTCCAAGTGTTCCCGCCTGGAACGTGACGCCAGAAACCTCATGCCCCACGGTGGGCACCAACTGTCGGAGTATCGGCATAGTTGATAGGAGACGGGGTTCCCCTAGCCTATGGATGGATGTGGGGAAGAAGGCTGCAGTCGTCGAGGTCGGGATTGAACACGGCGAGTTTACCCAGCTTCAGATCTCGCAGCGATGGCGAGTCCCTACGTGCTGCTGTAATTCACTATAAGGCAATAGCCGTGAACAGGTTACAATGTGTATGAGCTTGGCCCTAAAGGCCTCCCGGTGGCCGTCTTATATAGGCGGCCAGACCCCGGGTTACAAGGTAAGTACTTGTCCGGCAAGTAAACAGAGTCCTAGACCTAGCCGGCTTATCTGCCGCCTTCCGTCTTGGGCTTGGTGGCTTGATGGGCTAAGGCCTTCCGCCTTCCTTGGACCGTCCGCCTACTTCCTTGTACGCCAGCTATCTGGGCCGCCCGGCAGGCATCAGCCTTACCACCCTTGGGCCACCCTGGACTAGTCGGATTGATCCATGTCAAAGATACCCCCAGTTGGTATATCCCCAACAGTTGTTGTGTGTAAATCCTATTGATTGCTTATATATTTGATATACAACGGTAGCTTTTAAATAGGATGATCCCTAACAAATACCAAAACTGTGTTCTCCCTCGTTGTGCACCACCAAGAAAGTTCTACGTTATGAGGCAGGCCGTGACGATCGGGTGTCACACATTTCGTCGTTCGCATACAGTGGGTGTAAGCCATGTTGCACGCGCAGGACCTTCGAGGTTTGATTGGCGAGCCTAGCATATGCAGATATGGCCTCGGAACACGGGAAGATCAAAAGATCGAGCTTGAGTTACAAAGTTGTTGTGATCGACATTTTATGTCCACCTTTGAAGTTGTGCCGCCGGCCGTGACGGTCGGGGGTGGTATAGTGGATGGGGGTCGTGTAATCTCTAAAGTTATTGTAAGGATAATAATCTTAGTGGAGTGTGTTTAATAATTTGATTATAAACTAAAACTCACATATGTTATAAACTTAACCTTACCTCTTTGCGATCATGTTTGTAGACGGAACTCTACTTCGGTTACTTCCTTAGAAGTTCGGATGCTAACTTACAAGCCGATGGGTCCAACTTCATCAAATGGTACAACGGTCTTAGAAACATTCTCCTACACAACAACATCATATATGTCATATAAGAAGCATTAGGAGATAGACCGGATGATTCTGCTAGCGAGGAGGAGGATGATGAATTTCGTAAGCATCAAGACATATTCATAGAAGTGGAGATCACCATGACCGTATGCCTAGCACCAGAGTTGAAAGAGCTGTTTCGACACATGGAGCCATATGTCATGATTGATGCGATCAAAGAGGAATTCAAAGATGAATTGAGGCTTGAGCAATTCAGACAGGTAAGAAAGTTTCGGACCATTCACATGGAGGAACATACCTGTCTGGAGACTCATTTAAAGAGTTTGTATGACATCTACTTCAAGCTTACAAATGTCTACGATTACTGTATGGCGGACTCATGTGCGATTGAGACTGTGTTGATATCTCTGCCTCAAACCTATGAGGAGCATGTACGCAAATATGCTTTAAAGGCAGATAAGATGAACCTCTACAAGTTCGTGTCTGAGTTCAAATTTGTGAAGGTTGATTCCATCGAAGGAGAAATCTTCGACGCTATAGGTATATTTGATATACAATGTTATGAGTGTATTCTTATCATGATGCTTGATGAAAAGTATTTGATACTTGTTCTGTTTGTGAAACATGTCCTGATTATTACAAGCATGAGAATAGTAATGATATGACAATGCGCGATTGATGGCAAGCAAGGAAGTTGATGGCCAGTGGTGCTCACGTCCTCAAGTTATTATAGTAGTTATCATTAATAGTTTCTTGATGAGACCTTTTTTTGTAATAGTGAGAGTGTGATTTTGTTTAGTGTCTTGAATGTTGCACGACAGAGTTATTCATATATGTAAAAAAACAAATTCTGTTGTTTTATGTTATGGAACAAGCCAGCTGTTTTATATTATGAGTAAAGTTTTAAGCAATCACATCTCAATTACATTACTTGTATGATAGCATGATATACATTTATAAAAGAGGGAATGATAAAAGTTATGTGTCCAAAGATTAAATGATTTTGTTACAAGAACAAACACCATCGAATTTGATCATAAAAGCAATGTAAGAAATAATAGATACTTTGATCTATTAAAAGGTTGCATGTGCCGAATTGACTAAAATCAAAATTGATATTGACGTGTTAATATGTAAGGAAATTAATTGAAAGTCATATGAGATGATTATTAAATTAAATGTATGGTGGAATTTATTGATCTGAATCTTTCTATAATTATTAAGTAAATAAATGTATATGCATAATCATTCATGAGTTTGAAAATTAATTTGATAAAAGATCAAAGGGATTTTTCAGAAGAAAGATTAGCGAATATTGTATTCATAACATTTGATCAAACAAGACAATATTTTTTGAATTATGGTTTCAACACAAAAGACTTGTGGAAATTTATTTCACAAAATTATAATATCAGATATAGTGATATGTGAAATATTATAATCATACTCTATTTTAGAAAAATTGTGGTCTTTCAGAATCTATCTTAGAATCTCTTAATATGTTCAAAAACAATATAGTCGATGTCCACTTTAGAAGATAGATATTTTCAACGATAATTCATGTGATCGACAGTAAGTGTCGTGGTATAGATGATTATACGATAATACAAAATATACACAAATAGTTCTTTGTAAAATGCTCACATTGAGATGAGAGTATATTCCAAATATCAACAGAAGCAAAACTCGTATTGCTATTTGGGTAATTCCAAGGAAAATATGATTTTCGAATTATGGTTGATGGAATAAAAGTAGAAGCTTGAAATAAGGTATCTGACCTAATTTCATGAAGGTAGAATATTGGAATATGTTCCAAGAGGAATATGTCTACTATTGAAAATTTGAATGATAAGAGTGGAGGAAATTAGAAAATTGGTTTCTATTAGCATCTTCAAAGAGATCATAATATTTTCATAAATAAAGCTTTTGATAAGGTGTTATTATAATATTTGTTGTCAGGTCATAGCTTAATATTAAGTATTTTAGATCTTGTTAACAGAACAAGGTACACCTTATGAATACAAAGAAAGTTGAAGAAATATCAGAATATGAATAAAAGGCTTTTAAGTCTTAAAATCCAAGTTACATTTAAAAGGATTAAAACAGTAAATGTTACTATAAATCTTATTCGATAAGGTTACTTAATCATCATATAGAGTGGTATATGAGAGAAATGCAACTATAAGAAAGACAAGGAAGCATGTTGTGTCAAGAAAGGTGTCTTGAACAAAATCAAATTTGTTGACTACATAAATGTAGACATGCTAAAGATCGTATTAAAATCGAATTGATAAATGATCAATGATTTTGGTTTGACCAAAATGTCAAAATAAATTATGAATTTAAGTGGGAGTCAAGTTAGTTTACTCAAGCGTAATATGTAAGAGACATATTATTAAGTGGGAGCTTAGAGTTCTCATATATGTAGATGACATAATTTGAGTGGGAGCTCAGGTTCTCAAATATGTAGATGACATATTTTGACTGAGAGTTAAATTCATCGTATGTAAATGACATATCGTGGACAATGACATTAGAATTAGTTAGAAATATGAAGTTGTGAAACTATTTAAAATATAGTGTCTATTTTGGAATAGAACAGGAACTTTAAATAGATAGTCAAGTTATTTTGGATTAAATTCTGAAAAGTCAGAATAGAATCAAAGGAGTGGTCCTTGGAAATCCAATTGATCATTAAGTGTCATGATACGCGTTGTAATGGTTGTTAGATATGTTGGTCTATTATGTGATATTAGACATCATATAGGAACCATATTATGTGCTCGATAAATTGTGACCCATGTTCTTAGAAGAAGAACAGTTATCAAAGTAAATTTAGAATTTACTGGAAGTAGAAATGTATTAGACATTGGATTGACATTAGAATGTCAATTCTTTTTATAAGGTATGAAAGTATAGAGATATCGCGAGATTGTAATTGTTACAAAGAGCTCACTATGACTAAGTGTGTTTGCAAAGCAATTGTCTGGTTGACAGAATCAGAGTAAGCGCTAGGAAACAAAAGTCTCACTTAAGCTATGGTATTTATATGTTATTAAATAACATGATAATATCAAACAAGTTGATATCAATTAATCGCAAAGAACATACAATTATGTATTACACAGATTATTGAAGTAACACTCTTCCACAAGCAAGCATTATCATATAACGCCTATTAGATAAGGGATTATGATGGAGTAAAATGCAGTTGGTTTATTTGTACTCTAGTGCAAGTGGGAGACTGAAGGAGATATGCCCTAGACGCAAATAAATATATAGTATTTATCACATTATCTCATAAGTTTATAATATGTCTTCGTATTATGCTATAACTGTGTTAATCGGAATTATTAATACACGTCTAATACATAGACAACCACAGTCCCTAGCAAGCCTCTATCTAAACTAGTCCATTGGGCAACAGATGATCGAGATTCCCGATCATGGACAATGACGTCAGTTGACAATGGGGTCATCTTATTAGTAGAATAAGGAGATGGACATACGCAACGTATTGCAATAAGATCGTATTATGATGTTTGTCATTTGCAATAGAAAGTAATATGATAGCTTATTCCTTAGACCGTGAGACAGTACTTATTGCTACTTCGTAGGGGTGCTTTGAGAGCATCAAACGTTGTGTCTTATATAGCATGACAATAACGGTGTCCATCTTGGGTATCCTGAAAGAGTATGGTGAGACGTATGGATCAAGAGCGGGATTTGTTCATTCGTGTAATGGAAAGATACTTTGGGCCCACTCGGTGAGATTGCATCTATATAGTTGCGCAGCTTATGACTAGGTCATGGAGATGTAATATTACATACGAGTTAAATAACCTATGTCGGTAACGAGATACAACAGGGCATCGGATGTCTACGATCATATCTCAGACAAGGTAGTATCATAGAAACAAAGGGAATGCATATCATCTTAATGGTTAAACGACGATATTCGTAGAATGCACAGGGACCGTCATATGCATCCAGTTATCCCTGGCGGTCATTGGCGAGCGAAGGGTCTCGACCATGTCTAGAGTGTTCTCGAACCGTAGCGTCACAAGGCTTAAGGTCTTAACGACACCTGGAGAAGGTTTTGAAATATTATAGGATTTGATTAGAGAGAGAGAAATAATCCGGAAAGAGTTCCGGTGGTCCGGAAGGAGTTCCACAAAGGTCTGGAATGGTTCCGGGAATGTCCGAAAGATGTTCGGGTGGTCTGGAAAATGGTTTGGAGTCACGGGAGATTAAATAATATATCAATATTTTAATTATATTTAATATTAATTAAATAAAGGAAAAAGTGGGCAGCCCACCTAAATGGGCCAAGATTGGCCCACTATGGGAGCCGCACCAAGCAAACGAGGAAGGGGGCTTGGGCCCCTAGTCCAATTCGTACTAGGTGGTTCGGCCAAACCCCCTCCCCCCCCCCCCCCCCCCCCGCCTCTTTTCCTTTAGTCCCACATGAGGGAGGCAAGGTGTTTGCACACCCCCTCCCCCCTTTATATAGCAAGGCATATTAATTGGATTAATTACAGAAAAATACAATAAATATTGTAGCAGGCCGGCCGAGCTGTTTCTCCGCCCGTTTTGCCCTCTCTCTCCACCAAAGCAATGCCGCTGGGCGTCGTTGCCCTATGGGATTCCAGAAAAGTTCTACCCCTGCGATCTCAGCTGGATCTGATTGACCGGGGGTTGTTGTTAAGTTCTGTGTGCTTGTGATTGCTCGGAGGTGCCAGCCGTCGGCGCCACGCCCCTACCTCTGGACGCCCGTCGACGCAGGTCATCGTCGACATCGCAGCGTCATCGTCTACTTCGTCGCGCCAAGTTCTCCGCGACCTTAAGGTCGACTACGTACGACTTCATCGTCAACGCTTGTGCGGGAGCGTAATCCCCGCTATCGGTCTACATGGACGTATGTGACCCGTTCCGCCACCGTTATCGCATGTACTAGATAGATAGATCCTGGCTAGTTAGGGCGTTCTTACGCTAGAAAAATTATTGTTTTCTGCACCGGAACCCCTTCATTAGAAACTAGCAGCACCCTTGATACTCATAATAATAGAATTAATGGATTATAGGATGTCATGGAAACCTTAAGCTCAACCTTTGCAACTATATAAAACTTAGAAAGACAAGGCTTTTGTAGGAAGGGAGCAAAAGTTCATTTATATTCCCAAGCCCAAACCTCCCAATATGCCCAACAGTGATGGTTTACATAATAGGACACACTCATGGATACCTAAAACACCTATTACAACCAACCATGTTTTGGAGGAATACTTGAGTTTTGCTTTCTGTGCCTAGCTAAAACGCGTTAAACAAAAGCGCTTATGGGAGACAACCCACTTTTATTTCCTGTTATTTTATTTTGTTTGCGTCAAGGACTTGTCCTACCTATATAGCAATTCCTTTGTATCTATATTTTATTGCATTGCTGTGTCAAGATAAGCCTCTAGTTGAAAGTTGATGCTAAATTTGGATTCCTGCACAGAAACACTTTTCTACAGTCCACCGTTTAATTCGTAACTCTTCACAGAAAAATCAAAAAAATCTGCCCTTTTTATGTGTAATCCTTAGATGTATATGCAACTTTCATTAGTTTTGATTTTTCTGATTTGAGCAACTTAAGTGCCTCGAAACAATTCGTCTTTACGGTTTGTTCTGTTTTTGACAGATTATGCCATTTATTTTGCAATGCCTCTTTTGCTATTTTCATTGGATCCTTTTATCCTAAGAAATATCAGTGGCCGTAGCTAATATCCAGTAGCATTGGTAGAGATTGTGTTCTTACAGAATATCATAATTTTTCGTGCACTAACCCTTGTTTTTAGAGAAAAGAGTTGTGGAGGCCATCGAAAAGAGAAACAGAAAAAGAAGAAAAAAAAGAGAAAAGAAAAGAAAAAAGAAAAGAAAAAGAAAAAGAAAAAGAAAAAGAAAAAGAAAGAAAGAAAGAAAAAAAGGGGGCAGCATTACTATTATGTATCACACACTTGTGTTCATGTTATAAGACCATATCATTTATAGTTATCACTTGTGCTCATGTTATAGCACAATATCATTTATGATCATCATTTGTGCTCATGTTTAGCACCTTTACTCCATATGAGAGAGTTTTCATGTCTTACTTGCATAAATATGTGGGGAACTTTAAACTATAGAATTTGGATTGTATATTCCAATGATGAGCCTCCTCAAAACTGCTCTAGGTCTTCGTGAGCAAGCAAGTTGGATACACCCCCACTAGTTCCATTGGAGAGCTTTCATATACTTATATCTCTATGTGCATTTGTTGTATGGCAATCACTCCTCCTTGCATAGCTTCGATTGTATGACTTCCTCTTGTCTAATGATCACTTACAGCTTTGTGAGCCTTTCTTCCGTTGGCCTTCCAAACCTCCGTTCACATTCTTTTAGCCAAAACATCCTGGTGCCAGGAACCAACGTTGAACACTTGTTTGTTTCTTTTGAACAAATAAGGAGTTGAGATCTTCTACGTGCATATTGATATTGCTTGATTTGATCCTTTCACAAAGTTGTCATGTTTGTTGGAAGCATTAGATGATTATATTGTTGTGCTTGAAGCTTATATCATCTCTAATATCTACTTTGCACAGTTGATTGCTATCTAGTACTATATCATTGAAATTTCTGTAAGAACACAATCTCTACCAATGGTTACAGTGCATTGGTAAAATCATTACAGTGCTTGAAGCTTATACGTGCATAGTAGCTACTGTTTCCTTTCTAGCTCTTGTTTTTCATGCATCTCTTGCTAGAGCTGTTAGATTTATTATATCATACTCTCATATCTCATTGTTTAATTACTTGGAGAGTTTATCTTTTAAATAAGTTGATTGGTGTTTGGTTGAGAACAGAAAATGCTAAATGTGGTAGATGGTATAACTAAATGATACACAATCTTGTAGATCATTAAATTGTGTCACTTGAATCATTTATGTTGTTTTGAGATATTAATTTTCTTAATGGTAAACATGATGGTTTAGTAAAATTGGAATGATTAATGGTTGGTCCAGAAAAACTTGAAGTTGTGCCACACTTAAATTTCTAGTTGATTGCCTAATGATGTATGACTTCTGTTTTCCTAAGGCAACTGTAATGATTTTATGTTATGCGCTATGATCATGGAAGCCAACAGTTACTTTGTCATTTGCCACGATCCCTCTTGGAGTGATTTTCATTATGCCTTGTAAGATCATATTTTTATTTGGAATCTTTTTACTTGTGAGTTCTAAAACTGTGGTTTTCATGGCACTTCCACCACCATATTGCTAGCCTATTCGGTACTTTGCATTGCCCTTTCTCACATTGAGAGTTGGTGCATACTTCGCGGGTACATCCAAACTCGTGGGAGATCTTCATCTTGTTCTCCTACACATAAGCCAAATATCTTCCTCAAAACAACCACCATACCTACCTACCTACTACAGCATTTCCAAAGTTGTTCCGAGATATATTGCCATGCAACATCCATCTTACATTACATGACTTATTACCATTCAGTACTTATATATTGCTTTGCGTGATTCTATATAGCTGATGTGTGGTTTTACCCATGTTACGCTAAATCATTGCAAAACCTGCTACACTGGCAAAGGCACCGTTGTCATATACATATTATGTCATATTCATATTAGTTACTTGTATCATCAGTATGTTGTCATATTAGCATTAGTGTGTTTTCATATCATCATATTAGGATGCTTGCCCCTAAAAGTGAAAAGAGTTGTGGAGGCCATCGAAAAGAGAAACAGAAAAAGAAGAAAAAAAAGAGAAAAGAAAAGAAAAAAGAAAAGAAAAAGAAAAAGAAAAAGAAAAAGAAAAAAAGAAAGAAAAAAAGGGGGCAGCATTACTATTATGTATCACACACTTGTGTTCATGTTATAAGACCATATCATTTATAGTTATCACTTGTGCTCATGTTATAGCACAATATCATTTATGATCATCATTTGTGCTCATGTTTAGCACCTTTACTCCATATGAGAGAGTTTTCATGTCTTACTTGCATAAATATGTGGGGAACTTTAAACTATAGAATTTGGATTGTATATTCCAATGATGAGCCTCCTCAAAACTGCTCTAGGTCTTCGTGAGCAAGCAAGTTGGATACACCCCCACTAGTTCCATTGGAGAGCTTTCATATACTTATATCTCTATGTGCATTTGTTGTGTGGCAATCACTCCTCCTTGCATAGCTTCGATTGTATGACTTCCTCTTGTCTAATGATCACTTACAGCTTTGTGAGCCTTTCTTCCGTTGGCCTTCCAAACCTCCGTTCACATTCTTTTAGCCAAAACATCCTGGTGCCAGGAACCAACGTTGAACACTTGTTTGTTTCTTTTGAACAAATAAGGAGTTGAGATCTTCTACGTGCATATTGATATTGCTTGATTTGATCCTTTCACAAAGTTGTCATGTTTGTTGGAAGCATTAGATGATTATATTGTTGTGCTTGAAGCTTATATCATCTCTAATATCTACTTTACACAGTTGATTGCTATCTAGTACTATATCATTGAAAGCTTTGCTTTGCTTTACCTACTTGTTTATTTATTACTCATTTGATATCAATATAAACTATAGCCCTTATTTATTTGATCTCAGTTTACATGCCTTACATTATTACGTGATCAAGATTGTGCGAAAGCATGTCACTTCAGAAATGATTCTTCTTTTATCATTCTTGCCTACTCGGGACGAGTAGAACTAAGCTTGGGTATGTTGATACGTCTCCAACGTATCTATAATTTATTATGTTCCATGCTATATTATACCATGTTATTACATGTTTTGTATGCATTTTATATAATTTATGCATTTTCTAGGACTAACCTATTAACAAGATGCCACAGTGCCAGTTCCCTGTTTTCTGTTGTTTTTAGTTTCAGAAAAGTACTTAAGGAAATATTCTCGAAATTGAACGATTTCTTTTCTAAAGTCAGTTTTTCATCAGGAACATCCAGAAAGCCGAAGACGAGACGAAGTGGGGGCACCGAGGAACCGCCACCACGTGCTCGCGCGGCCCAGGAGCCAACCGCGCGAGGACCAGGTGTGGGCCCCTCAGGGCGCCACCGCCTTCGCCCTTTCGCCTACACCCTTTGACCAAAAACCCTAGGACGGTGTTCATTATTTCCTCCACGGGTCCCGAGCCGCCGCCGTCGTCAACACCAATTCGGGAGAGATCAGAACTTCTCCCCGGCACCCTGCCGGGAGGGGGAATCGTCCCCGGAGGCCTCTACGTCGCCATGACTGCCTCCGGACGTCTACCCGTGGACTACGGGTCTATAGCAGTAGCTAGATGGTTGTCTTCTCCTCTTGTGCTATCATGTTTAGATCTTGTGAGCTGCCTATCATGATCAAGATCACCGTTATGTCATACTTCATGTTGTGTTTGCTGGGATCTAATGAATATTGAGTACTAAAGCTATTGCTTTATAATATATGATGTGTGTGCTATTTAATGATCTTGCATGCTCTCTGTTACCTGTGTATGCTCTGGCCAAGTAAATTCTTGTAACTCCAAGAGGAGGTATTTATGCTCGATAGTAGGTTCATGTCTCTATTTAATCTGGGGTGGTGACAGCTAGCTCTAAGGTTGTAGATGTAATGTTGCTACTAGGGATAAAACAGAAGTACTTTATCTAAGGATGATGTTACTTACTTATTTTATACATAGTGCTTAAGGCGATAATCGGTTGCATGGAACTTAAATCTGAAAGGGGTGCGGACGCTAACCGGAAGGTGGATTATTAGTCATAGATGCGGTTGGAACGGTCTATGTATATTGTTGTAATGTCCGAATGAATCTCACACTAGACAACATAACGTTAGTATATGCATTGGTTTGCTCATCATTATTCTATCAATTGCCCAGCTGTAATTTGTTTACCCGCATGAATGTTATTATTATTATTTATGGAGAGACACCACTAGTGAACTACGGACTCCAGTCCTTCTTTTTAATCTGATAAAATCACAACTGCAAACCTGTTACTTTCTTCAAACAAACATATTTCTTCCACACATACGTTTAACCCTTTCTTACAGCAAGCCGGTGAGATTGACAACCTCACTGCTAAGTTGGGGCAAAGTATCTTGATTGTTTGTGTGCAGGCTCCACGTCAACAACGTCAAGCACTTTTCCGGCGCCGTTGATACCTCGGGGAATTCTCATCTCCTACTGGTTCGATAACCTTGGTTTCATAACTGAGGGAAACTTGCTGCTGCACTACTTCACACCTTCCTCTTGGGGTCTCCCAACAACACACCCACCGTGTGCATCACTGTGCCACACTTAAATATCCAGTTGATAGCATAATGATATATGACTTCTAAATGCCTAAGGCAACTGTAATGACTTTGTGTTATGCGCTACGGTCGGGTCCCCAATAGTGACTTGTTCATCTGCCAAAGCACCTCTTGGAGTGATTTATATTATGCCTTGTAAGATCATATTTTTATTTGGAATCTTTTTACTTGTGAGTTCTAAAGTTGTGGTTTTCATGGCACTTCCACCACTATATTGCTAGCCTCTTCGGTACTTTGCATTGCCCTTTCTCACATTGAGAGTTGGTGCATACTTCATGGGTACATCCAAACTCGTGGGAGATCTTCATCTTGTTCTCCTACACATAAGCCAAATATCTTACTCAAAACACCCACCATACCTACCTACTACAGCATTTCCATAGCTGTTCCGAAATATATTGTCATGCAACATCCATCTTACATTACATGACTTGTTGTCATTCATTACTTATATATTGCTTTGCGTGATTCTATAAAGTTGATGTGCGGTTTTACCCATGTTACGCTAGATCGTTGCATAACCTGCTACACTGGCAGAGACACTGTTGGCATATACATTATGTCTAATTCATATTAGTTACTTGTATCATCAGTATGTTGTCATATCATCATTAGTGTGTTTTCATATCATCAAATTAGGATGCTTTCCCCTAAAAGTGAAAAGAGCCATGGAGGCCATCGAAAAGAGAAACAAAAAATGAGAAAAAGAGAAAAAAGAATTAAAAAAAGAAGGCAGCATTACTATTCTTTTTCACACACTTTTGCTCATGTTATAGCACCATATCATTTATGATCATCATTTGTGCTCATGTTTAGCACCTTTACTCCATATGAGAGAGTTTTCATGTCTTACTTGCATAACTATGTGGCGAACTTTACACTATAGAACTTGCCTTGTATATTCCAATGATGAGCCTACTCAAAAGTGCTCTAGGTCTTCGTGAGCAAGCAAGTTGTATGCACCCCCACTAGTTTCATTAGAGAGCTTTCATATACTTATAGCTCTGTGTGCATCCGTTGTGTGGCAATCACTACTCCTTGTATAGCTTCGATTATAAGACTTCCTCTTGTCTAATGATCACTTGTAGCTTTGTGAGACTTTCTTATGTTGTCCTTCCAAAACATCCTGGTGCCAGGAACAAACGTTGAACGCTTGCTTGTTTCTTTTGAACAAATAAGGAGTGATTTTCTACGTGCATATTGTTATTGCTTGACTTGATCCTTTCACAAAGTAGTCATGTTTGTTGGAAGCACTAGATGATTATATTGTAGTTCTTGAAGCTTAAATCATCTCTAATATCTACTTTGCACGGTTGATTGCTCTCTAGTACTATATCATTGAAAGCTTTGTTTTTCTTTACCTACTTGTTTATTTATTAATCATTTGATATCAATATAAACTACAGCCCTTATTCTTTTGATCTCAGTTTACATGCCTTACATTATTACGTGATCAAGATTGTGTGAAAGCATGTCACTTCAGAAATAATTCTCTTATCGTTTTTGCCTACTCGGGACGAGTAGAACTAAGCTTGGGACGTATCTATAATTTATTATGTTCCATGCTAT
This sequence comes from Poa annua, assembly GCA_026929855.1. Lineage (NCBI taxonomy): Eukaryota > Viridiplantae > Streptophyta > Magnoliopsida > Poales > Poaceae > Poa > Poa annua. Next base: position 54,505,009 of record CM049430.1, read on the forward strand.
ATTATACCAAGTTATTACATGTTTTATATACATTTTATATAGTCTTATGCATTTTCTGGAACTAACCTATTAACAAGATGCCACAGTGCCAGTTCCCTGTTTTCTATTGTTTTTTGTTTCAGAAAAGTACTTAAGGAAATATTCTCGGAATCGGACAATTTCTTTTCCAAATTCTATATTATTGTGGGAACATTCCAGAAAACCGAAGAGGAGACGAAGACGGAGCCCGAGGGGCCTACACCACATCCTCGCGCGACGAGACCCTGGCCGCGCGAGCACATGGTGGTGGGGCCTCGGCCCTCCACCGACTTCGCCCTTTCACCCATATAAAGACCCCGACACAAAAACCCTAATCGGGTTCTCAATATTTTCTGCACGGGTCCCGAGCCGCCGCCATCGTCAACACCAATTCGGGGGGCAGGAGTCTCTGTTCCGGCACCCTGCCGGAACGGGGAATTGCCCCCGCAGCCATCTCCATCGAGTCCACCGCCATCTTCATCGTCGTTGCTGACTCCTATGATGAGGAGTGAGTAGTCTCCCCCGGGGCTGCGGGGTCTACGGTAGCCATCTGGTTTATCTCTTTCTCCCATGGTGTGATCTTTATGTGATCATGAGCTTTGTAATCTAGTTGAATATATGATGCTACTCTTTATCTGTTATGCACTCTAGAGGTTACTTTAATATGAACTCTGGAGTTATTCACGGTTGTAACGGTGAAAGTGTGTGCATCGTGTGTGATTCCTATATGACATTGTTGGTGTTAGTTTACTCTGACTTTGAGGGTGCTCTTGTAGCCCTACACCATGAATGGTGTTCGTTATCCAACATGAAAGTGTTTAAGAGTAGTGTTTATTTATTTAACTTTGATGTCATTGTTGAGAATATCCACTAGTGAAAGTAGGATCCCTAGGCCTTGTTTCTAAGAATTGAAACACCATTTCCAACAAGTTCTGCTACATGATTGCTTGCTGCTATTTTTATTACAGATTGCAATTACTACTTATAATCATCTATATTACTTGTATTTCACTATCTCTTTGCATAACTAGTGCACCTATACATCTGACAAGTGTATTGGGTGTGTTGGGGACACAAGAGACTTCTTGTATCTTAATTGCAGGGTTGTTCGAGAGGGTTATCTTTGACCTCTACCTCCCTGAGTTCGATATACCTTTGGTGATTCACTTAAGGGAAACTTGTGTTGTTCTACAAACCTCTTCTCTTGGAGTCCCAACACTGTCTACGAGAATAGAAGCGTGCGTAGACATCACCCTTTCAGTATTAAGTTGCAAGCTTTAGATTATCGCCTTAAGCACTGCGTGTAAAATAAGTAAGTAACATCATCCTTAGACAAAGTTGTAGCGCCCCATCTTTAAATAAAGATGGAACACCTGTGTTATGTGCTAGTCCCTGGATCACTGCCAGCACCACAGTACAAAATATATAGTATCATTGCATAAGTATCAAAATACTACATCGAGATCCAAAAATAGCCAAGTATAGCTTTATTACAAAGTGCATAGTCATGAAGACTAGCTAAAATATTCAGAGTTCACAACGAAAATAAAAGCAATGGGCCTTCTCTTCTAGCATACGCCACGAGCAGACATGTTGGGTGTAGAATCGAGTCCAAACTTACTCCTCATCAGAATTACCTGCACATTTGAATATGCAGCCCCCGAAGGAGGTCAATACAATGAAGTATTGGCAAGTGACTATGGTGGATAAATTATGACAAGTCTAATTCTATATGCATATTTGGCTTGGTGGAGTTTGTAGGCTATTTTGCAGAAAGCCAGTTTTCTCCTATCTTTTGTAAAACACTTTTGTATCTCAAAGACTTGGCACCAAGGGATGAAGCCCAAGTGCACCAATAATTCTTTCCTTATTCAAATTTTACTTTACGAAAACCATGTTGAGATTCTTCCGTCCATCCTTGTCCAGTTGCATGAAGTTGTCCATCACCGGGGACACGGCTGAGTACTCAGTTTGTCGACTCTGCAGAGGTTGTGCACTTTCACCTTAAGACTCAATTTGTCCGAGAAATCCTATACACGCGGAGTGTATTATGGAAAGGAGAGAATTGAGACAAGAACTTTCAGAAAAAGAATGCAACCATACTAGCAAGACCCGTTCCACCTATCAACTCTACATCTGCTTGTCAAGCTGACAGGTTGCACTCTCACAACTTAGTAGTTCTAGACAGAGCCCATTGTCAGAAGGCTGCACGGGAAGCTTCTAAACTTGGAGGGACTTAGAAATCTCTTTGTTCCTGGGTGGCCGTCCACAAGTGCGCTTCTGGGTGACAACCACCATACTCATGGCTCTAAGTAGAATAGAAATTCATCCTAGGCAAAGACAACCACAAGCATGGTCCCAAAAGCCACTCAACATAAACCAAACAACCAATTCCACCCAGAAGTGCATTCAAAGTTTTAACACTTAGCAATAATTCTATAACATGATAAGTAAACTCCTTTATAGCATAGCTAAGCATCTAATAAAACTTTTGGTGGCTACATGGGGAGGGATGGCTACACACTACTAGGATATTTTCAAAGTGTAAACTAACTTGGCATTATAAAATATTTCCAATTTCCCTATCATGCATACTACTCAAAAATCTACTAATAATGCATATAGAAAACATAGGATGGATTATGAATGTCACTTGCCTTGGTAGCAAAGGGAACAAGCACAGAAAGAACAACAATCACAAGGACCTTCCTCCTCTTCACAATCTAGAGACAAACAATAAAACTAAATAAACACACAAGCATAACACTTAAAATATCAATACAAAAATATGTATGCATGCTTAATATGCAATGGACTTAACAAGACCCAATAATTACTATTTTAATTTCTCTGTTATTCATGCATGAATTACAATGATCCATATTTTACTATTTTATTTAATCATTTAAATTATTGAGCATAATAGTAGTTTTAAGTTCTAAAACCAATTTCCTTAATCATATTATGAGAATTTTCAAATAAATCTCAGATTGCACTCTCTGGACAAATGGCATTAATAAATCTCTAAAACAATTGGATTTATTTGGAAAGAAATTTTATTAATTAAATTATAGATTTAATCATCCGAAAGCTAAAAAATTAAATTCCGCAATTTAATCTACACTAAAAGGATAAACTAATGAAACCATATTAAACTACACGAGCAGAGCTTCACGTGGATATAAAATTCATCAAATTTGGATGAACAGAACAAAAGTTATGATTTTTGTAAGTTTGTGTTATTTTCTGTTTTTAAAACAATTTCTCTGCCGAAATAGAAAATAAAAACGTCACGCGGCGTGCTCTGATTGGGCGATACCGGTTCGCCGCGGATCGGCACGGGAACCGTCCGATCTAAGTTACATCGGACGCTCCAGATTAGATGGACGAAACGGTAAAGAAAATTAAATCGCGCCCGTCCGATCTAAATCTAAGGGTCCAGATTGAACCGGCCAAATCGAGCGGCGCTGCTCGCCGGAGTGCCTCTGGGTGCGGCGGCGCCATACCCGGCGTCGCACTCGCTAGCGATCTACGGCCCTAGGGGATGAATGGATCGTACCCGAACGTGCAGAGGCGCGAGGCGGAGCTGTTGGCGCAGCAGGGGTCTTCGACGTGCTTCCCTTCTCCTCCTAGAGCTCGCCGGAGATGGAAACGGCGGCGGTTTGCTTCGGTCGATCACGTACGCGACGATCTGGTGCAGTAGGACAACAGAGAAGGTGTCAGGGACGTGCGCGTGCTCACTGGGAGTCGGAAGAGAGACGCGGGAGGATTCGAGATGCTCTGCACTCACCGGAGATCGAGGATTTTTGCGGCGGCAATGGCGGACGGTGGCGGCAGCTTCTGAGCGGCCTGGAGGCTATTTTCTAGGGTTTTGGGGTCGGGAGGAGGCGGCAGAGGGGGGGGGGTTTATATGGGGACGTAGGGGAGCGATGTCCTCGCGATTTTCCCAACGGATTTCGATCCGCAAGAAACTAGGGTTCGGTGGAATCGTGTTCGTGTTCTTCACGAGTTGGGGAGGGGGATGACGTGTGGGCCCCGTCTGTCAGCGACTGAAGGAGTGAGATGGGCTGCGGCGTGGGCCTCTGTGCTGCGCGCGCGGCGGATAGCGAGGGAACGAAGTGGGCTTCGGCCCAGATTGGGTCGGGCCGATTCTCTCTCCTCTTTTTTTTTTAACAAAACATTTTCTGTTTTCAAACATTTAATTCAAATTTGATTTTTAAAACTTATCAAAACATTTCAGAAAAATTCATAAAAATATGTTTTGAAAAGCTAATTTAATTTATAATTTTTTGATATCATTTTGCTAAATAAATAAAATAATAAAACACAGATTTGTATAAGGAGTTCAAATAGACCTTTTTAATGAAAACAATTTTATTTAACCTTATAATTAAAATTCAATTTACTCCTTATGTGTTCTCAATGCCATACTTTTATGATGCATGATGCATGAATGCAAGGTTTTAAATTTTTGAGAAATTTGGGATGTTACAGACTAACCCCCTTAAGAAGAAGCTCGCGCTCGAGCTTCGGAAAGGTCAGCAAATAGGTGTGGGTGGTCTTCTCGGAGGTCATCCTCTCGTTCCCAGGTGGCTTCGTCTTCGGTGTGATGATTCCACTGGACCTTGCAAAACTTGATGGTTTTGGTACGGGTGACTCTTTCTGCTGTCAAAAATATCTTGATGGGCTTCTCTTCGTATGTCAGGTCACTCTCCAATTGTACCTCCTCGAGGGGTACTATATCCTTTAAAGGAACTCCCATCATCTCGGGATGACACTTCTTCAACTGACTGACATGGAACACATTATGAACAGCAGACAGTACTTGAGGTAGTTCTAACTCATATGCCACTTCACCTTTGCGAGACAGAATTTTGAATGGTCCTATGAATCGAGGTGCTAACTTTCCTTTGATTCCAAACCTTTTCACACCCCGAAGTGGTGATACTCTTAAATAGGTTCTATCACCCACTTCATAGGTGACTTCTCTACGCTTGGAATCTGCGTAGCTTTTCTGGCGTGACTGTGCTATTTTTAATCTGTCCTTAATCAGTCTGACTTTCTCTTCAGCATCCTGTATTATATCAGGCCAAAAGAAACTCCGTTCTCCTACACCACTCCACAACAGTGGGGTTGTGCATTTCTTTCCATATAAGGCTTCAAACGGTGCCATCTCAATGCTGACTTGGTAACTATTGTTGTAGGAGAACTCAGCGTATGGCAAATTATCATCCCAACTAGATCCATAGTCGAGCACACAAGCTCTTAACATATCTTCTAAAATCTGATTCACTCTTTCAGTCTGACCATCTGTTTGCGGGTGGAAGGCCGTACTGAATTCCAATCTGGTTCCCAAAGATTCGTGCAACTGCTTCCAAAAATGAGAAGTGAACTGGGTCCCTCTATCAGACACGATACTCTTAGGAACGCCGTGAAGGCACACAATTCTCTTCATGTAAATATCAGCTAGCTTTGCACTAGTATAAGTGGTCTTCACGGGTATGAAGTGAGCTATTTTGGTTAGACGACAAACAATAACCCAAATAGAATCATAACCCGATCTGATCCTTGGTAATCCAGTGATGAAGTCCATCCCAATGGAATCCCACTTCCAATCCGGTACTTTCAAAGGTTGTAAGAGTTCTGCTGGTTTCTGATGTTCTGCCTTTACCCGACTACATACATCACACTTAGCGATGTATTCTGCTATTTCTCTCTTCAGATTATTCCACCAAAATCTCTCTTTCACATCCATATACATCTTTGTATTTCCCGGATGAATTGAATAAGGTGTTTCATGAGCTTCTTGCAGAATTAACTTCCTAAGGTCAGGGTCATTGGCCACACATACACGTTTTTCAAACCACAAAATTCCCTGCTCATCCTCATGAAATCCTTTAGCTTTTCCAGCTCTTAAATTGACTTTGATCTCTTCTATTTCCTTGTCTCCTTTCTGAGCTTCACGTATCTTGTCCATCAAAGTGGGCTGTACCACTAATGAGGTTACAAACCCTTCAGGTACTACTTCCAACCTGAGGTCCTTAAATGCCTTACATAAATCCTCGGGTAATTCTCCTGCTGTAAGGCCATTCACATACACTTTTCGGCTCAGAGCATCTGCTACCACATTAGCTTTTCCCGGATGGTATTGAAGACTTAGATCATAATCTTTAATAAGTTCCAACCATCTTCTTTGTCTCATGTTCAATTCCTTCTGTGTAAATATGTACTTCAAACTTTTGTGGTCCGTGAATACCTCACACCTTTTTCCCATTAGATAGGGTCTCCAAGTTTTCAGAGCATGCACTACTGATGCTAACTCGAGATCATGAGTTGGGTAATTTGCTTCATGTTTCTTGAGTTGTCTAGAGGCATAAGATGCCACTCTGCCTTCCTGCATCAACACACTTCCCAAGCCTTGGCGTGAAGCATCACAGTATACTTGGAATTCCTTCTCCAAATCAGGTAAACATAGAACTGGGGCTGAAACCAGACGTTTCTTCAACTCCTGAAAACTGGCTTCGCATGCCTCTGTCCACTCAAATTTCTTCTCCTTCTTTAATAATTCCGTCAAGGCCTTGGCAATCTTGGAGAAGTTTTCAATGAATCGTCGGTAGTATCCTGCTAGGCCCAGGAAACTTCGTAATTCACCAACATTCTTCGGCGGTTCCCAATTAGTTACAGCTGAAACCTTTTCAGGATCCACCGCTATACCTTCCTTGGACACCACATGGCCTAAAAATCCGACTTGTTCTAACCAAAACTCACACTTGCTGTACTTGGCATACAACTTATGTTCACGTAGTCTCTGCAATACCTGACGCAAGTGCTCTTCATGTTCGTGGTGACTCTTGGAATAGATTAGAATATCATCTATGAACACGACCACAAACTTATCCAGAAAATCCATGAACACTTTATTCATCATATTCATGAAATAGGCTGGTGCATTGGTTAATCCAAAAGGCATTACTGTGTACTCATAAGAGCCATATCTCGTAACAAATGCAGTTTTGGGTATATCCATTTCTCTAACTTTCATTTGGAGGTACCCCGATCGAAGGTCGATCTTTGAGAAAACACAAGCACCTTCCAGTTGATCAAATAGTTCATTTATCTTGGGTAACGGATACTTGTTTTTGATAGTTTGCTCGTTTATATCTCTGTAATCCGTGACTAGCCTCTGGGTTTGATCCTTCTTTTTAACAAACAAGACTGGTGCTCCCCATGGCGATGAACTTGGACGAATGAATCCTTTCTGGATATGTTCCTCTAATTGCTTCTTGAGCTCTTTCAATTCATCGACGGCCATAGGATAGGGTCTTTTTGCTATTGGCCCTGTTCCCGGCTTAAGTTCGATGAGAAACTCTACATCTCTATCGGGTGGCATTCCCGGTAGTTCCTCCGGAAAAACATCTGGGTATTCCTTGACGATAAGCACATCACCAAGGCTAACCCCCTTAAGAGAATTTAGCCTAACCTTCTTAAGTTCGAAAGTTGATCGGAACTTAATCTTCCTTTTCTCTGGGGTGGTGAGGGTGATTGCTCTATTTGCACAATCTATGATTCCTTCAAAACGAGTCATCCAATCCATTCCGATGATAACATCCAATCCTTGAGTCTCTAGGATGACTAAGTCTGTTGGGAAGGTGTGTTTTCCAATTTGCAAGTCTAACTGCCTACACCCGGAATTTACTAGCATCTCTCCTCCAGGTGAACTTACCCTAATAGGTTTTCCTAGACTTTCCTCAGCTAACCCATGTTTGTTAACAAAAGCTCTTGATATGAATGAATGAGATGCTCCAGTATCAAATAAAACTAATGCTGGAAAGGAGTTGAGCAAGAACGTACCAATCACAGCATCAGGTTCATCATGAACTTCTTCCACATTGATGTGGTTCACTTGTCCCTTCTGGAAAGGATTGGGCTTGGAATTTTCATCAGCTTTCTTCTCTGGGCAATCAGTTGCATAATGTCCTGTCTTCTTGCATTTGTAGCAGGTCACATGAGACAAGTCTTTCTTCCCTTCATGGTTAGGACAGTGATTACCATTCCCATGATTATGACCATGATGATGGTTTCCCCTGGATCCACCATTATTTCCATTGTATCCTCCATTGCTTCCTTTGTTCCCTCCATTGTGGTTATGACCATGATGTTTTTGGCCACTACCAGTGTTGGAGTGATTCCAGGGTTTATGGCTACTGACTTCAGAGGTGTGTTTCTTATATGTCCCTTCAGAATGAACCTTACTTGCACTGAACTTCCTCTTCCTATTCTCTTCCTTTCTTATGTTGTTGTCCAAGGTGATAGCTTGATCCAGCAGAGCTTGATAGTTTGGAGTATATGCCACAGACAAAGGTATCTTCAGTTCTCCCTTAAGTCCATTGAGGAACTTTTCCTTCCTCTTTGCATCAGTATCAATGTCCTCTGGTGCATACCTTGATAGCATACAGAAGTCATCCATATACTCCTTCTGAGTTCTACCTCCTTGCCTCAAGCTGCGAAATTCGTCTTTCTTCAGGTTCATTATACCTGAGGAGATGTGAGCATTCCGGAAGCCTTCCTTGAACGCATCCCAAGTCATGCCATCCAAAGGATGAGTCACTTGATAATTTTCCCACCACAATGCTGCGGGTCCTTCCAACAGGTGTGCAGTGAACCTCACTTTTTCTGCCTCAGAACATTCACAAGTTACTAAGTCCTTGTTGACTGAACGGAGCCAATCATCCGCCACTATTGGTTCAGTAGCAGAGGAGAACTTATTAGGCCTAAGCCTTAGGAATCTAGCAAGTCTGTCCACTGGGAGTGGGGGTGGAGGTGGCGGGTTGTTGTTGTTGTGGTTGTTGTTGTTATTGTTGTTGGTTGCTGCAATGAACTGAGTCATCATATTCATCAATTGAGCTTGAGCGGCCATCAGTTGTTGCATGACGTCGTCGTTGCTGGTATCACGACGAGGAGGCATCTGTAGGGTTTTTCAGCATAGATGAGTGAAAGATAGACAAAACTAAGAGAAGAAAAATCCTACCCATGCACAAAGCAACCAAGTCAACACAAACAACACTCATAAGACAACTTAAAAAGAAAAAGTCTACTTAGCAAAACAAAACAAGTAGTCTAAATTGATTTAATAAAACAACAGAGTCTGCAAACCAAACAATTCTATCATTGTCACACCACAAGTTGGAGATCAATGTTTTAAAAAGAACGACGAACTAAACGAGGGAGAACATGGTGGTCCAACTACTAATTCTAAACTTCGTCCATGACGTCTCCTTCATCTTCTTCCACTTCCTCGATGGTGATGCCTTCCTTCGTAAGGATCTCCTTGTAGTCATTCACCTCCTTCTCCAAGGCCTCATTCTTCTCCTGTAATATTGTCGTCTCACGGTGCAGAGTCTCAATTGATTCCTTCTCCAGGACTTCAATCTTCTCTTGTAGCATTCTCTTCTCACGGCGTAGAGTCTCGATCAAATCTCGATCAGCCTCGAACTCGACGTCGTTGCTCAGAATTTCATCTTTCAAGGTTCTGATCTCCTTGTTCTTGTCTCTAATTCTCTTTTCTTGACTTTGGAACTTCTTCTCTTGAGCTCGGAACTTCTCCTCTTGAGCGTTGGCCACCTCTTCTTGGGCTTCAATCTTCTTTTGAGTCTCCTTGACTTGTGCCATTATTTCATCATTCCTCAACAGCTCATTGCGTCTATCTTCTTCTAGTTGCCAGAGGTGAAGTTCTAAGTCTTGGAGATATGGGTACAAAGCTTCTGGTTTGTTTTTGTCTTCCTCGCTAACACAGTAAGGAATCCCATGTTCGTCACGTTGGCCAAGGTGAGCAAAGTAGTGGTCTTTTAACTCTTCTTGGTATTGCAAGCAAAGACGTCCTATTAGCTCCTGCGTGACGAGATTCAGCCCTTTCTCCAAGGAGTCACTAATCGACTTGTACTGGATGTCTTCGGTCTTGGGTTCAGTCTGGCGCCCTTGTTGGTAAAGGCGAATTCCCCATAAGTCTTCTTTGTTGAAGTGCTTCAGCTGGCTTGCCTTGATGATGGGTGTTGGAAGTGCCAACAGTTCTACCAACTCTAGAAGATATCTTCCAAAGCGCATGTCCTTAAAGTCCTCCGCGGTTTGATACATGAAGAATGACATCCCTAAGTGATAAAGGTAGAGTTTATTAAAACAAGACGAAGGTAAGATATACTAACTGTGGTGTACTTAAGTACTTAGAGAAAAAGAAGTTCTTTTCTAACAGGTGATCAATACTATTATCAACCCTTTTGTAAGTCGGATATTCACTATAGTGAGAGAAAAAGACACCCGGCCAGCCACTTATAATTGTGGAACAGGTCTCATGTACGCGGACATGTAAGGTTAGTCCCGGGCCGCTTCATCCCACTATGCCGTTAGGATCCAACATACTTCAAAGATGGTAATATTATGATCAAAAAGGAGGCTTAACCAATCCTAAGGGCTCGAACCTACAGGCAACACTTTAGCTCTGATACCATTTTGTAGCGCCCCATCTTTAAATAAAGATGGAACACCTGTGTTATGTGCTAGTCCCTGGATCACTGCCAGCACCACAGTACAAAATATATAGTATCATGCATAAGTATCAAAATACTACATCGAGATCCAAAAATAGCCAAGTATAGCTTTATTACAAAGTGCATAGTCATGAAGACTAGCTAAAATATTCAGAGTTCACAACGAAAATAAAAGCAATGGGCCTTCTCTTCTAGCATACGCCACGAGCAGACATGTTGGGTGTAGAATCGAGTCCAAACTTACTCCTCATCAGAATTACCTGCACATTTGAATATGCAGCCCCCGAAGGAGGTCAATACAATGAAGTATTGGCAAGTGACTATGGTGGATAAATTATGACAAGTCTAATTCTATATGCATATTTGGCTTGGTGGAGTTTGTAGGCTATTTTGCAGATAGCCAGTTTTCTCCTATCTTTTGTAAAACACTTTTGTATCTCAAAGACTTGGCACCAAGGGATGAAGCCCAAGTGCACCAATAATTCTTTCCTTAGTCAAATTTTACTTTACGAAAACCATGTTGAGATTCTTCCGTCCATCCTTGTCCAGTTGCTCGAAGTTGTCCATCACCGGGGACACGGCTGAGTACTCAGTTTGTCGACTCTGCAGAGGTTGTGCACTTTCACCTTAAAACTCAATTTGTCCGATAAATCCTATACACGCGGAGTGTATTATGGAAAGGAGAGAATTGAGACAAGAACTTTCAGAAGAAGAATGCAACCATACTAGCAAGACCCGTTCCACCTATCAACTCTACATCTGCTTGTCAAGCTGACAGGTTGCACTCTCACAACTTAGTAGTTCTAGACAGAGCCCATTGTCAGAAGGCTGCACGGGAAGCTTCTAAACTTGGAGGGACTTAGAAATCTCTTTGTTCCTGGGTGGCCGTCCACAAGTGCGCTTCTGGGTGACAACCACCATACTCATGGCCCTAGGTAGAATAGAAATTCATCCTAGGCAAAGACAACCACAAGCATGGTCCCAAAAGCCACTCAACATAAACCAAACAACCAATTCCACCCAGAAGTGCATTCAAAGTTTTAACACTTAGCAATAATTCTATAACATGATAAGTAAACTCCTTTATAGCATAGCTAAGCATCTAATAAAACTTTTGGTGGCTGCATGGGGAGGGATGGCTACACACTACTAGGATATTTTCAAAGTGTAAACTAACTTGGCATTATAAAATATTTCCAATTTCCCTATCATGCATACTACTCAAAAATCTACTAATAATGCATATAGAAAACATAGGATGGATTATGAATGTCACTTGCCTTGGTAGCAAAGGGAACAAGCACAACAAGAACAACAATCACAAGGACCTTCCTCCTCTTCACAATCTAGAGACAAACAATAAAACTAAATAAACACACAAGCATAACACTTAAAATATCAATACAAAAATATGTATGCATGCTTAATATGCAATGGACTTAACAAGACCCAATAATTACTATTTTAATTTCTCTGTTATTCATGCATGAATTACAATGATCCATATTTTACTATTTTATTTAATCATTTAAATTATTGAGCATAATAGTAGTTTTAAGTTCTAAAACCAATTTCCTTAATCCTATTATGAGAATTTTCAAATAAATCTCAGATTGCACTCTCTGGACAGAGGGCATTAATAAATCTCTAAAACAATTGGATTTATTTGGAAAGAAATTTTATTAATTAAATTATAGATTTAATCATCTGAAAGCTAAAAATTAAATTCCGCAATTTAATATACACTAAAAGGATAAACTAATGAAACCATATTAAACTACACGAGCAGAGCTTCACGTGGATATAAAATTCATCAAATTTGGATGAACAGAACAAAAGTTATGATTTTTGTAAGTTTGTGTTATTTTCTGTTTTTAAAACAATTTCTCTGCCGAAATAGAAAATAAAAACGCCACGCGGCGTGCTCTGATTGGGCGATACCGGTTCGCCGCGGATCGGCACGGGAACCGTCCGATCTAAGTTACATCGAACGCTCCAGATTAGATGGACGAAACGGTAAAGAAAATTAAATCGCGCCCGTCCGATCTAAATCTAAGGGTCCAGATTGAACCGGCCAAATCGAGCGGCGCTGCTCGCCGGAGTGCCTCTGGGTGCGGCGGCGCCATACCCAGCATCGCACTCGCTGGCGATCTACGGCCCTAGCGGATGAATGGATCGTACCCGAACGTGCAGAGGCGCGAGGCGGAGCTGTTGGCGCAGCAGGGGTCTTCGGCGTGCTTCCCTTCTCCTCCTAGAGCTCGCCGGAGATGGAAACGGCGGCGGTTTGCTTCAGTCGATCACGTACGCGACGATCTGGTGCAGTAGGACAACAGAGAAGGTGTCAGGGACGTGCGCGTGCTCACTGGGAGTCGGAAGAGAGACGCGGGAGGATTCGAGATGCTCTGCACTCACCGGAGATCGAGGATTTTTGCGGCGGCAATGGCGGACGGTGGCGGCAGCTTCTGAGCGGCCTGGAGGCTATTTTCTAGGGTTTTGGGGTCGGGAGGAGGTGGCAGAGGGGGGGGGGGTTTATATGGGGACGTAGGGGAGCGATTTCCTCGCGATTTTCCCAACGGATTTCGATCCGCAAGAAACTAGGGTTCGGTGGAATCGTGTTCGTGTTCTTCACGAGTTGGGGAGGGGGATGACGCGTGGGCCCCGTCTGTCAGCGACTGAAGGAGTGAGATGGGCTGCGGCGTGGGCCTCTGTGCTGCGCGCGCGGCGGATAGCGAGGGAACGAAGTGGGCTTCGGCCCAGATTGGGTCGGGCCGATTCTCTCTCCTCTTTTTTTTTTAACAAAACATTTTCTGTTTTCAAACATTTAATTCAAATTTGATTTTTAAAACTTATCAAAACATTTCAGAAAAATTCATAAAAATAGGTTTTGAAAAGCTAATTTAATTTATAACTTTTTGATATAATTTTGCTAAATAAATAAAATAATAAAACACAGATTTGTATAAGGAGTTCAAATAGACCTTTTTAATGAAAACAATTTTATTTAACCTTATAATTAAAATTCAATTTACTCCTTATGTGTTCTCAATGTCATACTTTTATGATGCATGATGCATGAATGCAAGGTTTTAAATTTTTGAGAAATTTGGGATGTTACAAAAGTACTACTGTTTTATCCCTAGTAGCAACAATACATCTAAAACGTTAGATCTTTTTGTCACTACCCCAGATTAAATAGAGACATGAACCTACTATCGAGCATAAATACCCCCTCTTGGAGTCACAAGCATCTGCTTGGCCAAAGCATCTACTAGCAATGGAGAGCATGCAAGATCATAAATAGCACACACATAATATATTATGAAGTAAATGACTTAGTACTCAATATTCATCGGATCCCAGCAAACACAACATGAAGTATTACTTAACGATGATCTTGATCATGATAGGCAACTCACAAGATATAAACATGATAGCACAAGAGAAGAAGACAACCATCTAGCTACTGCAACAGGCCCATAGTCCAAGGGTGAACTACTCACGCATCAGTCCGGAGCCGGGCATGGTGATGTAGAGCCCTCCGATGATGTTTCCCCTCCTGGCAGGGTGCCGGGGAGAGTTTCTGATCTCCCCCAAAGTGGTGTTGACGAAGGCGGCGGCTCAGGAGTCCGTGGAGGAATTATTTTCTTCATTGGTATCTTAGGTATTCGGGAGCTTTAAGTTGGCGAAAGGGCAAAGGCGGTGGAGGGCCGAGGCGCCCTAACCACGTGCTCACGCAGTGGAGGGTAATATATTTAAGGTGTCGGTGAATTTGAAGATGGTTTAGAAGATCCATAGTTAGCGGAGAGTAGTTAAGAGAGCACGGGCAAAGTTCCGGGAGAGAATCTGAATGTAGTTAGGAGAACCGAAGATAGTTCAGAGGCTTCTGAAAGTGTGAACATTAATTATTTATGTTAATTAATATTAATTAAGTGAACTAATACCATTTAATGTATTTAATAATGTTTAATTCGGACTTATGCACATGGAGATGGGGGGAGGTGCGGCTAGGGCTTGGGGAGGGAGCCAAACCCCTCCCTTGAGCCATCGGTCCCCTAGATTGTATCTAGGTGGTTTGCCCCCCTCCCTTCAGCCAAACGACTATATATAGAGGGGAACCGCACCCCCCCCCCCCACACCCCCACACACACACCTGTTTCTTGCGCCAAAATTCCCTCGTGCAATCTCTCTCGTCCCCCCCCCCCCCCCCCCCCCTCCCGTGGTTCCTCGGAAAATTGCGCCAGGGTGAGCTATTCTCCGTCGTGTTGCGGGATACTGCCGAATCCGATCTAAACATATCTACTCCCGCAATTCTGCTGGATCGGAGTTCCGGGAGTCTTCATCGACCACCGTACGTCTACCAGTACTCGGAGGTGCCACATGTGACGCACCAGGTCGTTGCACCAAGATCTCCACGACCTTGAGGTCGGCTACGTCGGCTTCATCATCAACGCTTGTGCTAGTTCAGTCTACAAGAGGTATGTTACTAAAACTTTCAATCGTTACCGCATTACTATATAGATAGACCTTGGACTATCAGTGTTGCGCTAGTTAGAAAATTTATTGTTTCTACGTGTAACCCCAACACATAATAGATGATAGAATGTCCATTTGGATGCAGAGGTCAGCGATTCTCTCCATTAAAAAAATAAAATCGATCTATCTTATTGAAATTGAGCTAAAAACATATATGTTAATAAAATGAGGGAAATATCCCATTAGCAAATCAGTTTTTCCGAACATGTCATTTCCACATCATGATAACAGCTAAATCCGGAAATTCAAGATGATTTCATTCCTATATCGTTAATCCGGCTAGAAATCCATTTATGCTGATATCCACATCTCCATGTGAGTTTAAAAACTATATGCACTATTTATATTTTTTATGAATGTATTTTCATCGCACCGGTTGTATGGTTGTTTGATTAGAACAATAAAACTGCCTACTTAAGAGACAATTGTTTTACATATTTTAACATTACAATATTATTTAGAACTAGATGTATATTCAATCATTTTTAACAAACTAAGAGATGATACCACAAATTATTATCATGTAAATTTTGTATTGACATACGACGACGATTGAGAAACCTGATTGCCAATTTATTATAATATGCTAACGAAGTACTCCATCCATTCCATTCCTGAATATAAGGTGTATAGTTTTATGTACCGATATAAAGATATGGGTATTTGGCATATGTTAGACTCAATTAATTCATGTAAAGAAAATATGAGTTCCTAATAGCCACGAATTCAAGATAACACCCTCCATTACAGATTGAGATTTAGTGGATGGGCAAACTTGGAACATAAATCATATTAAACCTTATATTTTAAAAAAAATCTCAAAAAACTATACACCTTACATCAAGAAACGGAGAGAGTATTATATAATCTAGCAAGTAAAGTGTTACCAATTTGGTAACTAGCGTTGTATTTCTATTGACCAGAACCACACTATTATGAGATTTAGTTTCAAAAATCTACTCACAACTAAGACAAAGAAGAAAAAAGATACACTTTCTATGTTAATAATTGCGAAATTTTGGATACTCTACATGATAGAAAGAAAGGAATGAGACGGTGCAAGTTTGAACAATTGGTTTCATGCATACACCTCATGTGAGGACAAATGACTAATTAATTGTGCGAACGAACCTGCATTGTTCTAAATTCTAGTTATGGTGAGAAGTGAGCCCACCTCATTTTACTAGTGGAGTGTACGTACAACCCAACTATCAAGATTCAAGTCCTCACGGCTGCGAATTTGGGTTCTTATTATTTGTAAAAAAAAACTTACTATGAGGGCTTCCACCTCCGCTTTCTTTTTTTTAAAATCTAGTTATGGCAATTAATTTAGATTAAATATGTTTTTTAGATTTAACTACAATGAGTGTATACACACTAAAACATGTCTAGATACATGTGCGCGCATATGAATATGTAAAATGGCTAAAACATCTTATATTACGGAAGAGAGATAGTTTATCCATATTGCTAGTCTAAAAAGAATTAGAAGAGTATAAAATATATGCAATGTTGTAATTCATTTACTTATCTTGAAGAAAAACTCTTACCATCGACTTGGAAAACCTTATATTCCTTTGAGCATACCAATTTGTTTATACATATCTAAGAGTAGCCTTCTTATACTACAAAAATGCGTTGGTGTACATGGGTAGCAACACAACAATATGCAAACAAAAAAAACAGTAATTTGAAAATTTTCAAAAAAAATCTGAAACTTCATGTGGGCAAACATGATCAAATTTTGTACCCGCACAAAAACAATTGCCCAGAAATGACTTTCATTGCACACTGATCAAAGATTTCCCAAAAAAAGGCACCATATACACAATATATTCATCATAGATTTATCTTTTCTCCCTTAAATCAATGTGAATCATTTCCTGGCCAAACTTAATCATATCTTTGAGTGCTAAAGAGATTTAGAATTTCTTGGCCAAACTAAGGCCCTCTTTGGATTTGCATGATTTCTAAAACGTAGGAATAGGAAAAACAAAGCATTGAGATGTCATGCATTTCAATTCCTACAGGATTTCTAAACATAGGAATTTTGTAAACGATGTCTTTGGATGGTGCACAGGAAACAAACACAGAAAATTTATAGGAATGGTTAGAGAGAGTAGAGAGAGATAGATTGTAAGTAGATTGGACTTTTTAAAGAAAAAATAAGGCCCTCTTTGAATTGAAGGATTTTCATAGGAATATTGGAAGATTCTAATCCATAGGGATTTTTTAAAGAATCCATTTGGACCAAAAGAATGACACCTCCAAAATTCCTATGGACTGCATTCCTACACCCCATTTTCATATGAATTTAAACATCCACTCTAACCTCTTTTTCACACTCGTAGGATCGAGTCACTTTTCCTATGTATCATCCAAATGACCATTCATGTAGATTTCCTCTCTTTTGTTATCCTCTATTTTGCACATGCAATCCTATCAAATTCTTATGTTTTTCTAATTCCTCTATTTTTTAATCTTGTGGTGTAAAGAAGCTTTAAAATGAGGTTTGAGCTTATGTTGAGATTCCTATGAAATGGACAACATAGGATTGATCCAGAAGAATTTGATGGGTTCAATCCTACAATTCAAAGGCATTGCACAGGATAAATTTCTATGAATTGAAATTCTCCAAAATTGCTATAAAATTCCTTCGATGGAAAGAAGCCCTAAGTGAAAGTTAATTAAAAAATCGTTTGATTATGTGAGACAGTTGTAGACGCCACTTGCAGAAAAAAGAGAGGCGAAGGCAGAGACCACAGGTTAATTATTCAACCAAGCACGGGCTGGCGCTATTTCCCTCCTGCTTCCCGTTTCTGCTACTAGAGACCAGCCGCCCTACTCGTGTCACTCGTGCCCCGCCCGCCATCCGCACTGCTGCTGCACAGCCATGCTGTCCCGCCTTCTCAAGCCACTGCCACCACCAACTCCTCCTCCCCCTCCTCTGCCCGCGAAGAACCACCGCCACGTCATGCTCGCTGTCACCACCGCAGCCGCCTCAGCAGGCTTGCTCCTCCTTCTCCTCCTCCTCCTCGCGCTCCACCTCCGCCGGCGCCGGCGCCGGCACCCCACACTACCTTTCTCCCCGCCTCAGGCGCCCGCGCGCCCGCTGCGTCGTTACTCCCGCCGCGCGCTCCGCCGCGCCACCGGGGGCTTCCACCCCTCCCGCCTCCTCGGTCGCGGCGCCGCCTCGCCTGTCTACCTCGCCACATTCCCCGACGCCTCTCTCGCCGCCGTCAAGACGTGCTCATCGCCGCACGAGCTCCACGTGCTCTCGTCGCTCCCGGCTGACTCCCCGCGTCTTGTCTCCCTCCTCGGGTACTCTGGCTCCGGCTCTGGTGCCGACCAACCCCTGCTCCTCGTCTTCGAGTACTTACCGCAGGGATCTCTCCAGGGAGCGCTCTTCGGCGACGGCCGGTTCCTGGACTGGACGCAGCGGCTCGCCGTCGTCCGCGATGTTGCCTGCGCGCTGGCGTTCCTCCACTCCGAGTGCCAGCCACCGGTCGTGCACGGCGATCTCAAGCCCAGCAACGTTCTCCTCGACACGGACTTCCGCGCCAAGGTCGCCGACTTCGGCCTCGCGCGTTTCAAGATTCCCGATGCCATCGCCACCTCTGGCCCCGCCGGGGACGACTTCATGAGCCAAGAACTTGGCGAGGCCGGCGACCTCTCCACCACTGCCTCCGCCGCTGGCTTAGTCAAGGCGGACGCCAAAGAGGACTCGGCCCCAGGAAGAGCCTGGGGGAAGGAGTGGTGGTGGAAGCAGGACGGCAGCGGCGAGCTTGATTCCCGGGATTACGTGGCCGACTGGATTGGCAGCCAAATCTGCCCGGAAAGAAATCCAGATTGGGCCGAAGACAACGACGGCGACACCAACGAACATAAGAACTCACCCTCGGTCACGGACGACAACGCCGTGGCAGCCTCACCCGAGGAGAAGAAGAACGCGGATTGCAGCCATAATGCTGACAGCGCCAGTAAAGACAACGCCGGCGACAAGAAGGAGCCGACCCAGATGCGAGAGTGGTGGAAGGAGGAGTTCTTCGAGGAGATGAGCAAGAAAGGCGGCAGCTTCGACAAGCGGCGCCGAGGCAGCGGAAAGCCATGGCTTCGGTCGATCAGCATGAACACCAGCAACGTCGTCCGCAATGTCAGCGGGGATGGCAACGTCGATCCGAGCGCTCTCTCCATGAGCTTCCGGAGGAACCGTAAGAGGAGCCGGCGGCGCGGCCAGTCTGCGGGTAGTGGCGACATGCACAGCGGCGAGCTGTTCAGCCGGGAGCTGAGCACGACTACGAGCATGCGCGGCACGGTGTGCTACGTCGCTCCGGAGTGCGGCGGTGGCCCATGCGAGCATGGCAGCGACCTGCTCGAGAAGGCCGACGTGTACAGCTTCGGCGTGCTGGTGCTGGTTATCTTGTCGGGCCGGCGACCGCTCCACATCCTGTCGTCGCCAATGAAGCTAGAGAAAGCCAATCTGGTGAGCTGGTGCCGGCAGCTCGCGCGTACTGGTAACGTGCTCGAACTAATGGACGAGAGGCTGGAGGGTGCCTATGACAAGAACCAGGCCACGCTCTGCGTGCAGCTCGCGCTGCTGTGCCTGCAGCGGCTGCCGGTGCAACGGCCCGATAGCACGGACATTGTCAAGATCCTTGCCGGCGATATGGAGCTGCCGCCCATACCGGTGGAGTTCTCGCCGTCACCCCGAGTCCGGCCGTTCCCGCGGTCAACGCGGCGGGCGCAGCCGGATGCCACTGAGTGATGGTAACTTTGCTGACTTCAAGTCTTTGCAAGAGATTTTTTTTAGAAATGGGTACCCGGCCTCTGCATCGTGATGATGCACACAGCCTTATTATATTAAAACGTAGCAAAAAAGTATGAATCAGTTATTACAGCTCACGGATCAGACAAAGTGGCCACATGAATCAGCCAAAGAAACAAAGCTAGCAAGAAGAAACTATTTATTGTATTCTTCTAGTATGTTGCCACCCATGTTGGCAGCAAATAGCTCAGATGACCGCCAAAATACGTCGTACATCCAGTCTCCATGGTATCCCGTTGCTCCAACGGGAGGAGGAAAGACCATAGACGAATCCAGTAGATAGCACGATGAACGACCTGCAAAAAATGAGTTACTCTGACCTTGTTAAAAACCACATCATTACGACAATTCCAAACAGCTCATAAGAAAACACAAACACCAACGCGAATACGTGCTTTAGTCATTTTATCCACTCCATTAAGCCAGTGCCCAAACAAATTTGCAATACTAGTTGGTGGGGTAATGTTGAAAGTGAAATGAAATAGTCTCTAAATATCAGTGACAAAAGGACACGATATAAAGAGGTGTTCCACGGACTCCTCCGCGGGACAAAAAGCACATTTCTTACACCCAATCCAGTTTCTTTTAATGAGGTTATCCTTATTAAGAATGACCTTACGCCTCAAGAACCACATAAATATTTTTATCTTAAGAGGAACTTTCAATTTCCACACGTACTTATGAAGAAAAGGGCTATTAACATGCATCATATCCCCATACATTGATTTAACCGTAAAGACTCCATTTGTAGTCAAGTTCCATTTAAAACGGTCATCATCATGTGTTAGAGCAACTCGCATAAGTTTCTCTACTAACCTCAACCATGCTAACCATTTGTTATCAGTTAAGGGTTCTCCGAAATTTGATGCATAATGGATTATTGGACATGACATGTGCCACAGACACATTCTTGTGCCGAACAATATTAAAGAGGGAAGGATATTGAACAGCCAACGGTTTGTTCCCAAGCCATGTATCTTCCCAAAAACGTGTTTGTCTACCATTTCCCACAATGAAAGAACCTCGCGTAAAGAATTATGTCTTCATCGCCATTAGACCTTTCCAAAATGGAGTCATTGGGCTTCGGCTCACATCGAGCAAGGGTTTTATCACTAAGGTATTTGTTGCACAACAGTTCCTGCCAAACCCCCTTTTCATTTAAGATCTTATATAGCCATTTGCCAAGAAGACATATGTTTTTAATTTCTAAAACCTCTATACCCAAACCTCCTTGATCCTTCCGTCGACAAATGATATTCCATCTAGATAGGCGATACTTTCTCTTATGCTGGTCACTTTGCCAGAAAAAACGTGACCGAAAGTAGTCCAACCTCTTCCTTACCCCCACTGGGATTTGGAAGAAAGAAAGTAAGAACATCAGGAGGCTCGTTAGAACTGAATTAATCAAGACAAGACGACCACCATATGATAGCATCTTGCCTGCCCAACAACCCAACTTCTTCTCAAACCTATCTTCAATTATCTTCCATTCTTTGTTCAATAGACGACGATAATGAATCGGAATACCCAAATATTTGAAAGGTAAATCACCCATACCACACCCGAATATTTGACAGTATTCATTTTGCATGTCTTTAGCCTTGCCAAAGCAAAAAAGCTCACTTTTATGAAAATTTATCTTGAGCCCAGAAAGTTGCTCAAACATTGATAAAATTAATTTCATGGTTACGGCTTTTTCTAAATCATGCTCCAAGAACAAGATTGTGTCATCGGCATATTGTAAAATAGATACTCCCCCGTCACCAAGATCAGGTATGAGAGCCCCTACTTGACCATCATCTTTGGCACGTGCGATGAGAACGGCCAGCATATCAACCACTATATTAAACAAGATTGGAGATAGAGGATCACCTTGACGTAAACCTTTTAACGTCTGAAAATAATGACCAATATCATCGTTCACACGAATTCCCACACTTCCTCCTTGTACATAGCGTCCTACCAAATCATACCATTTTGCATTAAAACCTTTCATGCGCAAAGCTTGTTGGAGAAAAGACCATTTAACTTTGTCGTATGCCTTTTCAAAGTCAATTTTGAAAAGCACCTCATCAAGTTTTTTTCTTTTTAGTTCATGTAGTACAACAACCCCTTCCAGGATATTTCTTCCCAGCATAAAGGTTGTTTGTGTGGGTCTTACCACCTCGTGAGCAATTGATGAAACATGATTTGTACCCACTTTTGTAAAAATCTTGAAGCTCACATTAAGCAAACAAATAGGCCTATATTGCTCGATTCTACTCGCATCCTCTTTTTTGGGTAATAAAGTAATTACCCCAAAATTTAATTTATAAAGAGGTAGATCACCCTGTTGAAGTTGTGCAAACATGGCCATCAAGTCGGCCTTAATGACACTCCAAAAACGTTGATAAAATTCAGCGGGAAACCCATCTGGCCCGGGAGCTTTATTGTGTTCCATTTGCGATATAGCCTCTAACACCTCCTTTTCAGAAAAACTAGATGTTAAAATGCTATTCTCTTGTGGTGATATTTGCGGTAGATCAGTGATAAAGGACTCATTCAATGTAAAACCGCAAGGTTCGGGCACTCCAAATATGTGCTTGTAGTATTCTGAGATGAACACTTTCAAGTTGTTCTGACCCACAATCGTTCCTTCGTCCTGTTCTAATTGGAATATCCTTTTCTTACGATGCTTGCCATTTGCAATGAGGTGAAAGTATTTGGTATTATTTCCCCCTTCCTGGACATGTTTAACTTTTGCCCGCTGAGCCCATTTAGACTCTTCATCACGTCTTAATTGTGCCAAATAAGCATCCGCCTCTTTCTTGGCTGCATTTTCAGCCACCGACAAAGGGGAGGTTTCAGCTTTGATGTCCAATTCATCAATTAGAAGACACAACTTATGTTTTAATTTTTTATACTCTCCACTAATATTCTTTGCCCATCCCTGAAGATATTGACGCAAATGTCTAATTTTGTTCTGCCACCTTTCAACCGGTGACTCTCCGGTGGTAACAGACACCCATTCTTGACAAACCATCTCATAAAAACTTTCTTTACGCAACCAAGAAAGTTCAAACGAGAAAGCTGCTTTGTTTCCGATGTGAGCCTCAATACCTGAATCTGTAATTAACGGAGTGTGATCGGTCCCCAAGCGGGTCATCGCATGCACCGTAACAAGAGGATATTTTTGTTCCCATGGAACACTCGCCAAGAAACGTTCCAACTTTTCATATGTTGGAACATCTCTCCTACTAGCCCAGGTATATTGCCTCTCAGAGAGCTCAAGTTCTCTAAGGCTAAGGCTTTCAATAATTACATTAAAAATAAACGGCCATCGAGCATTAAACTTTATATTATTTTTCTCCTCTTGTCTTCGAATGATATTGAAATCACCCCCCACCAAAAGAGGTAGTGTCTCATTCTCGCAAATCCGAACAAGTTCAGCTAGAAACTCGGGTTTTTGTGCTTCTTGCGCAGCCCCATACACGACTACAAAAGACCACAAAAAACCATCACTTTTTGTTTTAATTTGAAATTTAACGCAATAGTCTCCCGTTACAACATTTTGTATGCAGAAAGACACATTGTTGAAACCGGCAAGAATACCACCAGATCTACCATGAGGTGGTAAACAATACCACGAGTAGTCCATTCCTCCCGCAAGTTGTTTGAGAAAAGGAACTGTAAAATTAGACCTACCAGTCTCCAAAATAGCAAGAAAATCTAACTTTTGCTCTCCCACCGTCTCTCGAACAAAAGATGTTGAACGAATTTGTGTTGTTGTCATTTTACTTGTGTATATAGGAGTTTATTTTTCTTCCTCGCCCATTTTTAAACAAGGAATTCTTTCGGTTCTAATAGATTGCAATAGTAGTAAAAGATTTTGCTGGCCATTTCACTGCTAGTTGCAAGATATACCTCCACAAAATTGTGGAGTATTAGTTATTTGTTGTTTTTGTGCATTTGATATCTTCTCTTGAATTAGTAGGATATTCGTTTGCTGACAGTTACTCTCTCAATGTATCTGGCTTCCAAGAATCAATACCAATACTTGATTATTCAATTGAAGCATGGTCTCTATCAATTGGGAGAAGGAGAAATAAACCATGTGAGCAATCAAGTCGATCAGATATTTTACTTGTATCAATGAAACATCCACATCAAACTATTTTCGGCGCTACATCATCTGCCAGGCCACCAGATGCCATACAGTCATTTGCGTACTTTCTTGTGATACCAAATAAATGTCTAACTGTGATTCGTCTCCATCTCTCTTCGGCTGAAAACGATATATAGCAAAGCGGTCAACTCTATACATTGGGCAACAATAATTCAGAAAACATTTGGATTGGTTTCTCTTGCCAATTTGCCATGAATCTAACAACTAAATGTCCAGTTCAGGATCAATGCTGTTCCGTGAGCAGGTCTCTTTCTCGATTGGTTGTTTCACCAGTGCCAACTTCTAGGATTCTTCATTTCTTCTTCCAGATGCTCAGTTTAGATTTGAGAACCAGAGTGAGTTCATACTAGAAGTCTCAGTTTCAAAAGTGTAACCTCGTGCATGCAAGGAATTCCACACTGGGACATAGTGACAGGCACACGTCGTTGCTATCTTGTGTTGGTCGTCAATTTCACCAACTAAACCATGGTTGCCTTGCCCTAGTTTGTATTTCTCCTTCTATCTTCTATTCCCTTGGGTACATTTTCTGCTTGTTTTTCTTCAAGCAGACAACTACCACATGGAAAATCATCACCATTAGCTAAGAGTCAGAAGGATCTTCTACTTAGTACCAACTCTGATCCCTTATTCCATAAGTTTCTTGGAAACTAAAAGCAAAAATAAGCTTTTGCAAAAATAAGTTTCCATGCATACTCTTTCTTGGATAGAGCTATCGTAAAATTCCGTTCATATTCCTTCGATTAAATTTAATGGTGTGGTATGAACCCAAAAAAATAGCATAGTGGCGTTCTATTTTAGATGTCCTCTCTTGCCAGTTCATACTTCTGGTTTCGATCTAAAAATTCCACAGAGGCCATCATACAATGTGAAGGTGCAAAAGTACTTTTTCTTTTTCTTTTGGCCTCCAAGACCCTTTCAGATTAACCTTAATTTGCAGCATCAGTATTTTACTATTGGGATATGGTGTTGGTGATTAGTGTGGTGGTGACTTGTGCACTCAAAGTGCTTACACAATGTGTGGCAGTGCCCTACCATCTTCCTGGCAACCCACATGACTTTCCAGCTGCTAGTGCTGTCCATTTCTGTTAGTTTATATGGCCTCCGTTTGGTTGGATTAGGCTGTGAAATGTCTCTATTCTACAGTAGACAATCTTTGTGTTGGTAAGGCGGCAATCCTTTGTTATTGTTGGCCAATTATTTCAGTGGTTTCGCTGCCTCCAAGATCTTGCAGATTATTTCACCAGCTCTTCAAGTTGATGTCTGTCTCTCCAAGATTTTTCTTGCTGGATTGTCTCAGCTGAGCTCTTGATGTAAAATCCGTATCGCTGCTACATGTCTTTTGTAAGGAAATTGAGAAAACATAAATCAGTATATTAAAGTTGTTCAATAAATCAATGATGTGGACTGGTCATAGCTTCGAGTTGGCAGTAACTCGACAAACAAGGTGGTCAAATAGTGTTAAAAGACAAAGCTGTTAAAAGTACCAAGATAAAAAAAAAAGAATAGATGGTCCTGTCTCGACGCATGATGGACCAGGTTACCTTACAAAGCTGTTAAAAGTGTGTTCCTAGTCAATTTTATGCCCAAGCTATGAAAAGAAGTGAAAACTTACATGGTCCATAATCTATCCACTAGTGACTAGTGTATGTTGAATGAGTGTAAGAGAACAAGGTTAATTAACTTCCACTTTTGGCAGGAATTCGTTTTCGGGGATTTTTCTTGCATTAATCCTACTCATAATTTGGATCTTAACTTTGATAAAAAAAAGTTGTGAATGCAAAATTAAGGGCCCTTTTTAGCACCGTAAAGTCTACTTATGAATCATAAGTTATGATAAATCTTTTCTAAAGAGTGTAACTTCAAACTGGAACGATTGTGCTACATTCACTGCAGAGTTTTTCCCCTACCTATCCACAACACTTCATTTCCCTTTGGTGCCACCCATGTAGGGTGATGCGCAATTTTATTTTGGGAGCTTTCAAGAGAGAAAAAACAGAGATTTCTAATCTCCTGTCCAATCACGGCATTTGTTTTCAAGAAATTAATCTTGCACTGTAATGCCTACTATTGTATATTCATCCACTCCAATCACGGGCATCCTTACCTGAAAAAAGATATCCTTAATTATACATGTCGTTGATTTGACTTGACAATTATAATTTCATTCTTGGGGTGGATCATTATCTAGATCCAGGCTGTTTATTCTTAATTGCTGTCCAATCATCTCTTAGTTCCTCTTGATTGGTGGCACGGGATAATTACGGGTATGCATGACACTAGTAGAGAATAGGCCAAAGTACCAAAAGGAAATAGCCGATCTGTTCCGGTCGTATTACAAACCGGGACAGATGGGGGCCTGCAGAGGCTAGGTGCATGTGCAGCAGGTCATGTGTTTCAGTTTTAATCACAAACCGGGACAAATGGGGCGTGCCTCACGGCACCAGCCTTTTTGTCCCGGTTTGTGGCTGGAACCGGGACAAAAGGTCCATGACTATATATACTCAGCAGCCCCTCTCTTCCAAAACCATTGGAGGCATTTTTTCATAAAATGGTAGGAGGAGGTGTGTGCTAGTTTTTTTTTACGTGTGCATGCAAGGTGCTCGATGAAATGCCCGAGAGAGTTCACAAAATGATTTGATTTACACTTAAAGTTTATTCTTCTTTTCGATCGAGGTTAATTTTTCTCTCATTTCATTTGTCATTAATTGATACCGTACGTGCATGTTCAGTGGTTATTTCTTAATGTTCTGTAATGGTTATTGATATAGTTAGTTATATAATACAGATGGACCGACAATGGATGTATGGTGACCGACGCACTGCCGAGTACATGACGGGTTTGAGGAAATTTCTCGAGAAATGTCAGGGGGCTGCCCTCGGGGTAGGGCAGAACCCGGTCCAGATCAGCAGCATGGCTACAGGAGCTGACCTTTGGGGGTGACCAAGGGTTGTCCTGTGGTGCACCGAAGGGGCAACTTGGCCTTTGGCTGGTGGTCAGGGACAAAATGCCTCCTGGAGGCCGCGAGGGTCATCGCTGGAGACTCTAAATAGACCCCCAGACCCCCAGAGCAGCATAAGCACCAGCTGACGAGGTGCTAACTCGGCAAGTCCCAGGGTTGTACACCCCGGGTTGATTGATGGGGAGAGTGAAGAGTGCAAGGTGATCACGACGGCTAACAGGCGGGGTTTACCCAGGTTCGGGCTCCCGGAGGATAACACCCTACTCCTGCTTGTCTGGTTATTGATGCGAGTAGCGATTACAATGGCGAGATTGCGATCTCGCTAGGGTTTGTGGTAGTTCTGAGCGTGTCCTCTAGGACGGGCAACCCTCCTGGCTTTATAGGCAGCCAGGTCTCGGGTGGTTGATACAGATACGGTAGGTTACAAGACCTAACCGAGTTGGACTAGGATATGAGATACCCCGAGTGGGCCTTCCGCGGGCCTTTCCATCCTTGGCGCGGCCCAGGTAGCCTCATCGTGGGCTACCCGCAAGGTAGCCCCACGTCAGTAGCCCCCGAGTGCTTGGTCGAAGCGCAGAGTCGGACAGAGGACTCCTTCTTCCTGGACGCGCCATTGGATTGCTTGATCTTGAGCTTGAACTCGAATTCTTCAGTCGAACCGGCCGCTCCCGATGGGAGTAACCTTTGCAGTCGAATTACTTTTGCCTTCATCTTCTTGCGAAGCTTGCTTCTACTCAGCCTGATTGGCTTACTTTGTGGATTGGTTCGGCTGCTCGAGCTTACTGTATTGCCACCCGAATGGATTCTTCGGGTGCTCGGATCATTGCTTGATCTTACTCTGCTGACTTCAGCTGCGAAGCTTACTACTCGGACGAATCTTTCGATTTTCTTCGGCAGATTTTGGAGCCGTTGGATTGATGACGTCATTGTTGACGAATTGTTGCACGCCTCTGCGCCCGATGGGACGTGACGCGGTGGGCCCCGTTGTCAGAGCTGACCACGGTCCACAGTTGTCACGTCTCCGAAGTGGGCGCGAAATTTTCGCGGCACGATGACGACGCCTCGGTTCCCGTGTGTAGTGGAGGAGGTTGGCGGCGACGGTTGGCTTCTCCGCGCGACACGTGGACGGCCGGATGCCCTCGCTCGGAGCTCTTGCGCGATGGACGGCTGAGATGTCGATCTTCGAGGAATAATTACTGCGCCCTGGCGTTTGGGATGTCATCTTCCCCAGTCCATTCCTTCCTTTTCCTCTCCTCTTGCGCTCTGCCATTGCCACCGCCGTCTCGAGCTCGAAGCGATCTGTCCGCGCACCCTGCGACCAAAGCAATGGGCAAGCCGAAGGGCTCTGCTGTCTCCTCCTCCGCCGCCGCCGATGCTGCCGGGCTGATGAAGAAGCCCGAGGGTGACTGGCAAAGGTCGACGATGAAGAAGGCCGACGTCGACGTGCTCCGCGCGCAGGGCCTGCTGCCGTATGCGGACGAAGTCCAGGTGCGCCTCCCTGGCAAAGAAGCTTTTCCCACTCCTCGCGATGGGGAGCGCGTTTGCTTCGCGGACTTCGTCCCGCGTGGCTTCGGGTTCCCCATGCACGATTTTGTGCGCGGGCTCCTGTACGCCTACGGGGTTCAGATCCATGATCTGACCCCCAATGGCGTCTTGAGCATCGCGGGCTTCATCGTGCTCTGCGAGTGTTTCTTGGGGGTCGCGCCCCACTGGGGACTATGGAAGTCGCTCTTCCTCGTTCGCAAGAACGTGGGGAAGAGTGGGCTGACCTACCCAGTGGGCGGCTTCGGAATCCAGGTGCGCGGTGATACCGCGTACTTTGCGATGAAGAAGTCGGACTCCGTCCAAGGGTGGCGCCGGCGATGGTTCTACGTCCAGTCGGCCGGAGATGGCCTGGACGCATTCGACGGCAGGCGGGGGCTGAGGAAGACTGGCGCCTGGGCGCACCCGCTGTCTGCCGTGGAGAAGGAGGCGGTGCGGCCCCTGCTGATGCTGCTGCGCGAGCTGACCGATACCCTAGGGCGTGAGGCGGGTGGCGTCTTTCTGATGGCCACCTTCTTCCGCCTTCGGGTGCAGCCGATGAGCGCCCGGCCCCACCCGATGTGGGCCGCAGAGGGCGTTAGCGACAAGCCGCTGGACGACGAGGAGGTGGAGGCCAACGTCAGGTCCATCACCAACCTTCGAGCCGCGGACGCTTGCAACGTCAAGTGCCCTATCGCTCCTTACGGGGCCGCGAAGCCCGTTCCTGAGGTGAGTCCTTTCTTGCTTTCTTCTTGTACTTGTTCGACCGGAGTCTACTTTGTGTTTTGATTCGACTTGCGTCTACTCTGCTTTAGGGTCGGGATTTGCTCATCAGCCATCCTCCGCTCCCTGAGAACGGACCCGACGATGAGTCGAAGTTCGTCGAGGATGAGGATGATGACGAAGAGATCCCCTCCGCCCACTCTTCCCGCGACGAGGTGGAGGAGGACGATGAAGTGGAGGAACCCGCGAGGAAGAAGCGGAAGCTTCCAATTCGCGGCGAGTCTGCTTCTGCGTCGTCGCCTGCCAAGGGCGTGGGTGCTGCTGAGGAGGTGGTCGTGGCGACGTCCCCGGGTGCGCAGTCTTCGGGTGGCTGGGAGGAACCTCTCAACGTTCCCCCAGTCGCCTCTGCGGCGCCACTGTCCTTCGCGCGGATGCCGTCGCCGTCGCTGTCGAGCTTCGACGACGCCAGCTCCCCCAGGTTGGTTTCCTTACAACGCGTTCTTCGAGTAGTACTTTTGCGGGTTCGACGATTATTTGACTGTGTTCTTGATATTACTGCAGCCACCACTCTGGCAATGTCAGCTCCCCCCTTCGGGACATGGAGCTTACTTCTGGCCCTTCGACTGGGCTGGAGACACCTGTGGTGGTGGAGAAGGTGCATGTGGAGGCCAACGTCATGGCCTCGTCTAGCCGGGCTCCTCCTTCGGCTGTCGATGACCTTGAGCTCCTGGACCACGTAAGTCTTCTTTTGTTTTCCTTGTTCTTCTGATTTCTCATCGGGTGCGCGATCAGCGCTCCCGATGGGAGTAGCCCCCGAAGGTGTGGGTGACTAGTATAGTCGCCCGCAACTTTATTGACATCGTGCTTCTTTTATTTTCAGCCATACTATCGCCAGCAGCTAGACGCAGCCGCGGCTTATGTTCGCCTGGAGAAGGAGAGGGACCAACTGCGTTCCTCGCTGGACCAGGCTACTGGCCGGGTGGATGAGCTTGAGAAGGCTCTCCGTGAGTCTCAAGAGCGGGAGCTGGCGCGGGTCGCCCAGGAGAAGACTCAAATCGGTCGCCTCCTTTCGCTCGCCGCTGTTCTTGGGGGTGAGTATCAGCCTTTCGCTTACTTAGTTTTCGTTCCCTTTCTTGTCCTGACTTTAAATTCTGGTGCAGAGACTTGCGGTGGAGTTCCTCCGGAAGATGCTTCGAGTGACACCGTCGACCTGGCGACTGCGGTTGGCTTCTTCGACCGTGTCTGCGCCTATGCCTCGGACGCTCTGAGGAAGTCTGCCGCCGCGCTGGAGAAGTCGACCGGAGCTCTGGCCGTGGTGCATCAGAGCATCTTCCCGGGCAACCAGCCGCCAGCGACTGTGGACGCTCTGGCTGCGCCATTTGGGGATGCGACCACCATCACCGACTTCACGCGGTCGCAGACGGTACGCGGCTCCGAGCTCACCTTCCAGCTGCTTTTAGGCCACCAAGTTCCAGGTGACTTCGAGAAGATCGTCAGCGGTTTTCCTCGCAAGCCTGATGGTCGGACCGCGTCGCTGAGTGGCGTGAAGGAGCGCGCCTCGTAGTTGGCTGCACAGCTTGTGGCACTCTTCGAGAGGGCCCTTGCTAAGGCGACTGAAGCGGCTGCTCGGAAGGGCCGTTCTCGGTCGCAGTCTGTGGCCTTAGAATAGGCGTAGTTTTAGGGATGCTGCAGTCGCTGCGATCTGTATCTTGAACTTCTTGTTTTGTAATGAATATTACCCATGTCGGGTCTTTTTGCTCATCAGTATTGAATTTGCTGACTTCTCTTTCTTTCTGAGTTGAACTGTGTTTGGCAGTCGCATTTTTGTATTGACTTTGCGTATTCCTGACAGAGTGCCGCGCGCGATGACGCTCCGCCTTCTCCCTTGGCCGTGCCGAGTGGCGCGGCGTCTTCTTCGGGTGCTCGCCGTCGTCGGGCAGCGCCGGCTCCTCCGCGTAGCGTGAATGACCAGCGGATAATCACCTACTTGAAGAACAAGGTGGTGGAGCTTGAGGCGACCCTGAAGAAGACGGAGCTGACGTTGCAGCGCTCCCAGTCGCACCCCACGGCGGAGTTCTCACGCCGTGAAGATTTTTTGCTTGGAGAGATGGACTTGATCAGTCGGCAGTTGCAGGGTATGTATCCTGTTGGCGCCTGCCGTCGTTGTTGTTTATCCTTCTCGTTCTGACTTGCAGTTGATGTGTGCAGATGTTAATCCCGATTGGGAAGCCGAACGGGATCGCGTTGAAGAGCGAGTCACTCGAGAGGCGTCAGGCGACTCCTATGAAGCTCGGCAGTTCTGGGTGAACAAGTCGAGGGGGCGCGTCCTTGCCACGATGCTGGATCGTACATGGCGCGCTGCCTTTCTTCTGGAGAGCTGCCGGAAGACACTTCTGCGCATCAACCGCGTGTACTTCCCGCACAATGCGCAGCCGAACGGGTTGCCTGCCTTGCTGGAGAGGTTCCGTGACGGCGAAGGGCTGAAAGAAGTTGTCGACGCTCAGCTTGTGGCTGGTGCAAACGCGGCGCTGGCGTACGTTCGGATGCACCGGCCACATCTTCCGCTTGAGCGGGTGCTTGAAGGCCTGCCAGGTGACGAAGACTTCGAGGAGACCTTGCCTGCTGCGCGCCGGATTATCCGGCAAGTGCAGGACTTGAGCGAGCGGCTTGTAGGTCCTCTCGACGCGCCAAAGGCTGAGCCTGCAGTTTAGAGTAGCTGTCGTCTGATGCACAGGGTTAGCTATAGAGGGCAAATTTGCCTTTGTAAATACGTTGTAATATTTCATAGTACTGTTTCGAGTAATGAGAATTGACATGTTACTCGAAAGTGAGGGCGCATGATTCGACCTGGATGGCGCAACTGCCGAGTGTGCCAAGCAGCGGCCAAGTGTTGCCTGTATGCCGCAGTCTCTGGTTCTACCAGGTGGCGACTTAGGGTTTGGACTAACTCCTGTCTGGCGCAGCCCCCGAGTAAGTTGAGTGACGGCCTAGGATTGCAAGTGTTACCTGTTTGGCGCAGCCCCCGAGCACGTCGGGTGGTGACCTAGGATTTGGAACTTGACCTGTGCAGCGCAGCCCCCGAGTATGTTCGAGTGGCGGCCGAGGATTTTTCTGAGTCCTGTTTGGCGTAGCCCCCGAGTAAGTCGAGTGGTAGCCTAGGGTTACAAGTGTGACCTGTGTGGCGCAGCCCCCGAGTATGTCGGATGGTGGCCTAGGATTTGGAACTTGACCTGTGCAGCGCAGCCCCCGAGTAAGTTCGAGTGACGGCCGAGGATTTTTCTTTGGCCTGTTTGGCGTAGCCTCCGAGTATGTCGGGTGGCAGCCTAGGTTTGCAAGTGTGACCTGTGTGGCGCGGCTCCCCGTAAGTCGTGGGTGGCGCCTTAGGGTTTTGGACTTGACCTGTATGGCGCAGCCCCCGAGTCAGTCGAGTGGCGGCCTAGGATTTTTTGACTTTTTTGCTTGTTTGGCGCAGCCCCCGAGCGGATCGAGTGGCGGCCTAAGCTGTTATTTCAACCTGTGTGGCGCAGCCCCCGAGTGGCTCGGGTGGCGGCCTAGGATTTCGATTGTGCTTGTATGGCGCAGCCCCCGAGTGGATCGAGTGGCGGCCTAAGCTGTTATTTCAACCTGTGTGGCGCAGCCCCCGAGTGGCTCGGGTGGCGGCCTAGGATTTTGATTGTGCTTGAATGGCGCAGCTCCCGAGTGGATCGAGTGGCGGCCTAAGCTTTTACTTCAACCTGTGTGGCGCAGCCCCCGAGTGGTTCGGGTGGCGGCCTAGGATTTTTGAGCTTCTTGAGTGACTGGAAAAGGAGACAGATTTTCTTCAGATCACTTTATTGATTCTTGCGAGCAGGCCGCCTCATTAAAAACCTTCCAGTCCCCTCAGGTACCCTGGTAAGGAAAAGAGCGCGTCTGAAACCTGCCGCGTTGGCTTTCTTGTACAAAGTTTGCTTGAACTAGGCGTAGAATCTGCGTAGTTGTGCTACGTTCCATGGATTGCTGCAGTCCGCTCCGTTCTTCGAGTCCTTTAGGCGGTATGCTCCATTGCCTATTGCTTCTGTTACGATGTACGGGCCCTCCCATGGGGAGGCGAGCTTGTGCACCTTCTTTTGCTTGAGTCGAAGAACCAGGTCGCCTGCCACGAACGCTCTTGGCCGCAGCCTCCGAGTATGATAGTTGCGCAGGTCCTGCTGATACACGGCTGATCGTGCCAGGGCGATGTCGCGTGCTTCGTCCAGGGTGTCTCTGCTGTCTTCGAGTGCTTCCTCTGCTTCTGATTCATCGTAGGCGACTACTCTTGGTGCGTCGAACTTGATGTCGCAGGGGAGGACTGCTTCTGCACCATACACCATGAAGAATGGCGTGTACTGGGTAGATCTATTGGGTGTTGTTCGCAGACTCCAGAGGACTGATGGCAGTTCTTCCACCCAAGCGCCCGCTGCGCGTTTGAGGGGCACGCGCAGTCGCTTCTTGATGCCGTTGCAGACTAATCCATTGGCCTTCTCTACTTGTCCGTTGGACTGCGGGTGCGAGACAGACGCGTAGTTGAGCTTGATCCCCTGTTCTGAGCAGAAGTCTTTGAATTCCTCGGCTGTGAAGTTCGAGCCGTTGTCGGTGATGATCCCATTAGGCACTCCAAACCGGAAGATGATTGACCTGATGAAGTTGACTGCTGTGGACGCAGTCGAACTTGTGATGGGCACGGCTTCGATCCACTTCGTGAATTTGTCGACTGCGACCAGGAGGTGAGTATGACCTCCGGGTGAGGATTTCTTCAGCGGGCCTACCATGTCCAGGCCCCATTGGGCAAAGGGCCAGGCTAGTGGTATTGTTTTGAGCTCTGATGCTGGGGCGTGCGGCTTGTTGGCAAATTCCTGGCACCCTGTGCATTTCTTCACCAGCTCCTCAGCGTCCTGCATGGCTGTGAGCCAATAGAACCCAGCTCGTAGCGCCTTGGCCACCAGTGCCCGGCTGCTTGCGTGATGCCCGCAGGTACCCGCATGGATGTCGAGTAAGATGGCTTGGCCGTCGACTGGATCTATGCACCTTTGAAGGATTCCTGATATGCTTCTTTTGTAGAGTTCCCCGTTGATGACGGTGAAACTTTTGGAGCGTCTGATGATGCGCTTCGCTTCGACTGGGTCAACTGGCAGCTTCTGATGCAGTATATACGCCAGGTATGGTCCTGTCCATGTGGCTTCGACTAGCATGACTTCCATGGGGACCTTGTCTTGGCTTGGCGGGTTGGCATCGCCTTTTGCGGTTGTAGTGCTTGCTGTACCCTGAGTCTTGACGGATCTCTGTGTTATGCACTCGAGGAAGACGCCGGGTGGGACTGGCACCCTGTCTGAGCCCATGTTAGCTAGGGCGTCGGCTTCCTCGTTGCTTTCGCGGCCGATGTGGCGTAGTTCGCAGCCGTCGAAGCTTCCTTCCATCTGGTTGTAGAGGTCTCTGTAGGCGATCATGTTGTCGGCGATGGCGTCGCAGGACTTCATGGTTTGCTGCACCACCAAGTAAGAGTCGCCGTAGATCATGAGGTGCGTTGCGCCGCAGTTCTTGGCCATCCGCATGCCATGGATCAAGGCCTCGTACTCGGCTTCGTTGTTGGATGGCGTCGGAAAGTCCATCTGTAGGACGTACTTGAGCTTGTCGCCTTTGGGGGAGATGAGCACGACTCCTGCCCCGGCTGACTTGAATTTCTTGGAGCCATCAAAGTACATTGTCCATGCGTTGGACAGGTCGGGGACGTTCGGTAGCTGGGCTTCTATCCACTCCGTGGTGAATTCTGGAAGAACTTGGGCTTTGATGGACTTCGGGTGAGCATACTTCAGCCCCCATGGTCCTAGCTCGACAACCCACTTGGCGACTCGTCCTGTCGCGCGCTGATTCGTGAGGATGTCTGCTAGTCCGGAAGAGCTTACCACCGTGATCGGGTGCTCGGAGAAGTAGTGTACGACTTTTCTGGAGGTCATGAAGACTCCGTATGCCAGCTTCTGGTAGTGCGGGTAATTTTGCTTGGACAAGGTGAGTACCTCGCTAAGGTAGTAGACGGGCCTCTGCACCGGGTGACTGTGTCCTTCTTCTTCGCGTTCGACTACGAGTACCGTGCTCACCACCCTATTTGTTGCTGAGACGTACAGGTAGAGCGGCTCGTTTTCCAGTGGTGCCACGAGGACCGGGGAGGTTGTCAATGTCTTCTTGAGATGGTCGAACGCGTCTTGCGCCTCTTGTGTCCACTCGAACTTGTCTGACTTCTTCATCAGTTGGTAGAAGGGTAAGGCCTTTTCTCCCAACTTACTAATGAACCGACTGAGAGCTGTGACTCGGCCAGCTAATCGTTGCACCTCCCTGAGCTTCGTTGGTGCTGGCATTGTGAGTATGTTCTGCACCTTCTCGGGATTTGCTTCGATTCCTCGTGCGGATACAAGGTACCCTAGTAACTCTCCGGCTGGCACGCCGAACACGCACTTCTCTGGGTTGAGTTTTATCTGGTACGCGTCGAGTGCGGCGAAGACCTTGTGCAGGTCGTCGACTAGGGTGTCTTCCTTCCGGGTAGTGACGACGATATCGTCGACGTAGACTTGGACGATCTGCCCGATTAGCCCCTTGAGGCACGCTTGCATTGTCCGCTGATATGTGGCACCTGCGTTTTTTAACCCGAACGGCATCGTCTGGTAGCAGAAAACGCCGTCGGGTGTGATGAAAGCTGTCTTCTCTTCGTCCTCGACCTTCAGTCTGATCTGCTGGTAACCTGAGTAGGCGTCCAGGAAAGACAGGCGTTCGCAGCCTGCGGTCGAGTCGATGATCTGGTCTATCCGCGGGAGCGGGAAGTGATCCTTGGGGCAGCATTTGTTGATTGCGGTGAAGTCCACGCACATGCGTAGTTTCTTCGTCTTATTTTTCTCGACTAGGACGGGGTTAGCGACCCAGTCTGAGTCCTTGATCTCTCGGATGAACTTGGCATGCAATAATCTGTCGACTTCCATGGTGATAGCGTCTCGTTTGGGCCCTGAGAAGCGTCGCATGGATTGCTTGACAGGTCTTGCGTCCTTGTGTACTTTCAGAGAGTGCTCGGCGAGTTCCCTGGGTATCCCCGGCATGTCAGAAGGTTGCCATGCGAAGATTTTCCAGTTCTCACGTAGGAACTCGACGAGCGCGCTTTCCTATGCGGGCGTCAGGCTTGATGAGACCTTGACTGTCTTTTCGCTGTCGGTCGGGTGGACCTGGTGGGTGACGGTGTCGTCGTTTGTGTTAAAAGTTGCGTCCTTGGCGGGCTTCTTGCGAGCCGGGAAGATGGTCTTGTCATTGTCGGCTGATATGGCCTTGAAGTGCTCTTCGACGCCGAAGAACTCGGAGATCTTGGCGAACTCGCGGTCGCAACTGTTGGAGAGGCCAAAGTCGCCGCGGACGGTGATCACCCCCTTTGGCCCAGGTAACTTTATCATCAGGTAGGCGTAATGGGGTACTGCCATGAACCTGGCGAAGCTTGGGCGTCCGAGGATGGCATGGTACTGTGACTTCCAGTCGACGACCTCAAAGTCTATCGACTCCTTCCTGAAGTGCTCGGGTGTTCCGAGGATGACGTCGAGTGTGATTGTTCCCATGGGTGTGATTGGCTGCCCAGGTACTATGCCGTGGAAGGTGGTCTCCGACTCCGGCAATTTCTCTGTCGACCTGTTCATCCGTCTGAGGGTGTCGGCGAATATGATGTTGATGCCGCTGCCTCCGTCCAGGAATACCTTTTTCAGGCTGTAGTCGCCGATCAGGGCCTCAATCACGAGTGCGGCGTGTCCGGGTCGGACTACCTCTGCTGGGTGATCTGCCCTGGAGAATGTGATTGGTGTCTCAGACCCGCGCAGGTAGTCTGGTACCGCGCGCGGGCTGTTGATGGCCTGGAGTACTTGGCGTGTGATGATCTTCTGCCTCCTGTTCGACGGGGGGCCCTTCTGGATCATGTTCAGCTGTCCTCGTGCGGCTGGGTATGCGTCGGCTGCTGCCGGCGGAACCTGCTACTGCTGCTGCGGCTGGTGGAATGCCGCTTGCACTTGGTTATTATTTGCGGGTGCCGCCTGGATGGCCAGCTGCGGTGCTGCTTGGATGGCTTGCACCGGGGCGATGAATTGCTGCATGGCATGGTATATTTTTCTTGCTTTGCGGCAGTCTTTCAGCAGGTGGTTTGAACCATACTTTCCTGTTACCGGGTTGCGGAACGAGTGATGTTTGCAGGGTTGCATCAGTTCTTCTGCCGCAGTTAACGGGCGCTTCCACTCGCGCTTCTGATTTCCGTCGTTGCGGTCGACGCTGCTGCTGCCACGGTTGTACTGGCTCGAGCTGGGTTGTCGACTTTGCTCGTGCTGTCGACTGTCCTCACGCTTGACCTCGCGGGGGGTTTCGTAACCCGCCGCTACTAACTCGATTGAGTCGTGCGTGTATCGTGCCTTCCTCTTCTGACGTGAATCGCGCCAGTTGCTTGTTTCGCCTTCCTTTTTGGGAGAAGTTTCGCGGACGTAGTCCTCTCCTTCAGCCCATTGGTTGGCTGTCTTCATTAACTCTATTGTGGTCTTCGGCTGGAGCCTACCAAATTCCTCCCGGAGGTCGCGGCAAGAAACGCCATGCATGAAGGCGTCCATCACCCTGTCCTCTGATACGGGTTCCATGGTGTTGCGAAGGAGTGTCCACCTCTGGATGTAAGATCGGAGCGACTCGTTTTTCCCTTGCTTGCAGGCCTGCAACTCGATGTAGGTTGTTGGTCTGGCGAATGTTCCTGAGAAACTTTTGATGAAGTTGTCCTGGAACTCCTCCCACGTTCGGAAAGAATCTTTGGGTTGGCTTGTGAGCCACCCGCGCGCAGAGTCTGTCAGCATGAGCTGGATGTACTGCATTGCCGTTGTCGATGTTCCGCCTTGGCAGGTGCAAGCCATAAGGTAGTCCTCAAGCCATAACTTCGGGTCTTGCTTCCCGTCGTACTTTGGTGTGCCGGCCGTCAATTTGAAGCCTTTGGGCATGCGGGTGTCGCGGATGTTGAAACTGAAACATGCCGCACCACATGGCTCGAAGTCGCGGTCGGTATGATCATCCGCCTGTGTGGCGTTAGCCGAACGCTCCTTGCGGCTGCGGTCCACCGTCTTCTATGTCAGGACGTCTCGAAGGTCCTTGACTGGCTGTCGCTGCGCCGCCGGGATGCCCGACGTCGTTGGTCCATGAGCTTGATTACCTGGCCCTTGGGCCGCTAGAGCTTCTTCGATTGCCCTTATGGAGGCAATTTGTTGCTTGTGGAGGAGCGAGCGCGCGTCGCCCTCTGGTGGCTGCGTGAGCCGAAGGTACGTCTCGACTGATATCAATGCCGCGTTTGCTGTTTTTGGGATGGGTATCCCGTTTTCATCTTCGGTGACGAAGGAAGAGTCGAGGTTGCGGGTTAGCCTTGTTCGGTCGGCTTCTGCCATGTGAGGGATACGGGCTCTGGTTCGCCGTGCTCCCTGGTTCACCTCAGTGGAGGATGTGAAGGAGAGGGCGGCCCGCCTGGCGCTTGATGCATCCGCGTCCCTTTTGCGCCTGAGAAGTTCGGCCTTTTCGGCGCGAATCCGTTCGCCTTCCTTGCGTAGCAAGTACTGGACCGCTAGGTGGTCCTCGCGAGATGCGTTGGGTGGGGGGAACGTGCCCTCGTCCACATGCTTCATGGCCTGTATCGCCATGTCCCGCGTGATGACCAGTTTGGTGTTGTCTGGCATGTCCACCTCTAGCGGATATACGGGTTCATCTCCGTCGTCATGCGGTGCTGTGCCGGCCATGAAGACTTGCTTGGGGTAGACTTGGGTTGGAGAGTTTGTGCTGCCGCTGCTGCTTCTGTCACCCTCGTCTTGTTCGGGGTCGAAAATTGCTGCAACGTGGCGCGCGGCGCACTTACTGTCGCGTCTCTTTAAGATTGTCCATGTGCCCGCACTCGACGGGGCGAGTGCGAGTGGCGTGGGGTAGACCTGGGACTTCCACGTAGATGAGGGCGCGCGCGTTGTCGATGTCGGACGCGGGCCCCTGGTCGTGCGTGCGGGCGCGGCGGTAGAGGTGGGTTTTGACTTGATTGTCGGTGTATATGTCCTCTTCGCGGGTGCAGCTGGCGCAAACCTTGCGGGTGCGGCAGATGCGATCCTCGCGGGTTCGGTGGGCGCGATCTCCGCGGGTGCGGGAGATGCGATCTTGACGGGTCCAGCGGGCGCGATCTCCGCGGGTGCGGCAGACGCGATCTTGACGAGTCCAGCGGTCGCGATCTCCGCGGGTGCGGCAGATGCGATCTTCGCGGGTTCAGCGGTCGCGATCTCCGCGGGTGCGGCAGATGCGATCTTGACGGGTCCAGCGGGCGCGATCTCCGCGGGTGCGGCAGATGCGATCTTGACGAGTCCAGCGGTCGCGACGGTCGGCGATTTTGACGACGCCGTCGCGCGTAGCGCGGTAGTCGTAGACCTGAGTATGCCACGACTATCGATGCAACAGAATATGGAGCCGAAGGTGATATGTATACCTTTGTCCAGATCGGCGTACATCGACTGGTGGGCTTGCGAGTGGATGACGTACTCGAAGGAGCCGAATCGAATCGACTCCCTGATGGCAGGTGCGCCGATCTTCATTGCGGATGGAGCCGGTGCGACCATGATCCTGGCACTTGTTGAACTTCCCACAGACGGCGCCAATTGACGAGGTGCTAACTCGGCAAGTCCCAGGGTTGTACACCCCGGGTTGATTGATGGGGAGAGTGAAGAGTGCAAGGTGATCACGACGGCTAACAGGCGGGGTTTACCCAGGTTCGGGCTCCCGGAGGATAACACCCTACTCCTGCTTGTCTGGTTATTGATGCGAGTAGCGATTACAATGGCGAGATTGCGATCTCGCTAGGGTTTGTGGTAGTTCTGAGCGTGTCCTCTAGGACGGGCAACCCTCCTGGCTTTATAGGCAGCCAGGTCTCGGGTGGTTGATACAGATACGGTAGGTTACAAGACCTAACCGAGTTGGACTAGGATATGAGATACCCCGAGTGGGCCTTCCGCGGGCCTTTCCATCCTTGGCGCGGCCCAGGTAGCCTCATCGTGGGCTACCCGCAAGGTAGCCCCACGTCACCAGCGGAGAGTTCCTCTAAGAACTAGCTTCTCGAAGATGTCTTTGGTGAGAACCTAAGACATCTTCGGGAGGCTAGGCCTAGAGACACTTCTCCGAAGTCGCTATTCGGGTTATGGATGGAACTCAGGGCTGACCGGAAGGGCCGTCCGGCTTCGCGGTATGTCGGGATCCTCCGGTGGGATCCCGGGTAGAGAAGAACCCGGGTGGCCAGGTTGGACATCCCGGGTAGAGTTTACCGACTTACCTACCTCGGTTCTGGCAAGTTGTCTTTGTCGTGCAGGAAGGACGTGCCGGATAACTGAAGAAGAAGACCGACATGGGGGCATGTCGGGCGGAGGTCAGAGATCTGGTGCAGGCTTTCCGCCTGACACGGGCGAAATCATATCCCTCCTGGCACGGAAGTATGGTCACCTCCCGCCTGACACGGGAGCGTGTCAGCCGGTACGACGGCGCTACAACAAGATCGGACATGCCTAGCCCGGCAATCCGGAAAAGGCTACTAGGCATGGGCGAAGACATGTCTTGTCTTTGGCCAGGGGGCAATCGTGATCTAGGACGGCGCCTGCGGTCCTTGCCGGGATGATGATGGCAGGGCTATGCCGGATAGCACAGCGGCTAGGTCGCACTAGCCGGTGTTGACATAACCGTTAGCCCTGTCCGGTGGGACCATGCCGGATTAGGGTTTCCGGTCCTCCCGGCCGAAACTCTATATAAGGCGCCATAACTCCTCCTGTGGAAGGAGGACCAACTTGAGAGCCAAAACTATAGTCACATTTACTCTCGGGGCATTTACTTCCTCTCCCTCTCTAGTTCATGCAGTTAATCACCAAAACAGCTCAAGGAGCATGTTGTAGATCTTGAGATACATATATATTGAGAGGAAAGGCACGAGTAGGGGTGTTACCTCCTCACGAGGGCCCCGAACCTGGGTTCATCGTGTGTGTGGACTTGCCTTCGTGCATCTGTTTGAGTTTTGTAGATATTTGAGTGTGTTCTTCGGTGTTCTTGAGTGTTTCGGCATCTCCTACCGTGTGAGCTCCTTAGCTCGCTAGCCCTCCCCGGATCCACCAGCGTCCGTCGG
Organism: Poa annua; assembly: GCA_026929855.1. NCBI lineage: Eukaryota > Viridiplantae > Streptophyta > Magnoliopsida > Poales > Poaceae > Poa > Poa annua. The sequence continues at coordinate 54,546,479 of CM049430.1, forward strand.
CCCCACACATTAGCCATCCCATGGCATCTGCGTGATAACACCACGACAGTTGGCGCCCACCATGGGGCAGGTAGAGGCACAGGCTGGTGTACACATTTGGATGGGTTCCACCGTTCACTCCGGCATCCGAGTTCTCTCCGGCCTTGTCATCAGGCTGGGTGAGATGGATTTCGTCAGCGACAATGCCGGTTGCTTCCGGAACAGGCCCTTTCCGGCGAACGGCTGCCTCATCGACTTCGGTGTCTTCACCACTTACGTCACCACCGAGATCGTCTGCAACTATCCGGACACTGTCCTGGAGGCTGAGGATCCCCCCATGATCTGCGCCACCCGGGATCAGCGTATCGATCGCCCCGCAGGCTGCGTCGCAGTCATGATGGTCGGGGTGACTGAGGAGGTGTTCGAGGATGCTCCCGACAGCGACACCGGGAGTGGCCGAACTCGGTTGGCAAAACCTCCTCAGGAGCGAGGTGCTGCCCGAGATGGCGATCCTCAGCCTTCCCAACTTCGTCTCGGGTCTGGTCGCCAAGTTGGTTGTCCCTCTGGCAGCTGATGCTGATGCCCAAGTCACTTCTGCTGATTTGGAAGAGCATCACAGGTTGCTGCATGCTGAGGCGCAGGATATCGCCGAGATCAGGCACGAGTTTAGTGCTAGCCTCCGTGAGTACAGTGCAACTCACGACTTCCCTAGAATAGATTGTCGGGACAAGCGCATCGCCGATCTGCGCAAAAAACGCAGGATGGTGAACGATGAGTTGGCTGGTGGCGCAGCACCTAGCCATAGAAGATCGGGTAGTCTGATCTCGGCAGAAAAGCCGGTGTACAGCTCACCCACCAAAACTCTTAGGGCTGCTGAGGCAGCTATGGCCGAGTTGGCTGGGCTATCCGGGGAAGCTCTGCGCAAGCAGCAGGAGTGGGTCATGAAGTTGATCGTTGAGGCCAACCGGAAAAACAAAGCTTTTAAGAAGAAGAACCCGGGTGCAGGCTCCCAGGTGTACTCGTCTAGGGCCGATAGCGACAGATCAGGAGGGGAGGCTTCCTCTCCCCATCCGAGTAAGAGCAAGAGCAAGAGCCGAAGTCGTGGCTCCGGGAGAAAGAAGGAACTGTAGACATACGACCCGGCGTTTGCCGGAATCTAGCAAGCCGGACAGAACAATCCCGGTCAGGCTCAAAGCAGCCATGGTGGTGGTAACCGGTGTGTAGGAAATAATGGCTCGGCTAGCCATGGTAATCCACCTCGGAATCCACCGCAAAGTCAGGGAAACCGGCAGAGAGATGCCGCCTCAGTCCCACAACAAGTTGTAGTCCCTGTAGTTAACAGGCATGACGATGGCAATTCGAGGTTGCAGCAGCTCGGGTACCAGCCTAACGAGAATCCTCTGGGATCTCGGATAGGAACTCGGCAGCTAGATCCAGCTGATGCCAGGTTCAGGCTCGACCGGATTCACCAGTCCGAGTTGGTAGAAGAGCAAGGCCCTCCGGGACCTGCCTGCTTCGGACCTCGGATCATGCGAGAGCCCGCTGTGTGAAATTTTCAGCTCAACCGGGGTGCCAAGACCTATGACGGAAGCTCGAAGCCGGAGGATTGGCTGACCGACTATGTAACTGCAGTAAGCATAGCTGGTGGAAGCAGACGCTGGGCGGTGCGATATGTGCCGCAAATGTTGGAAGGACCTGCAAGGATCTAGCTGAACAACTTGAGGACTGACAGCATAGACTGTTGGTTAGATTTCGAGGAGGCCTTCATCAGCAACTTTACCAGCACATACAATAGACCCAACCGACCTCAGCAGCTTGCCATCTGCAAGCAGAGGGACAATGAGACTGACCGAGAGTACCTTACTCGGTGGAGCAACTTTCGCAATTCTTGCGAAGGGGTTGTCGAGGCACAGGCCATATCATGGTTTGCGCAAGGATGCCGACATGGCTCCAAGCTTTGGCAGAAGTTGCAAAGGAAGATGTCGGCTACCTTGGCAGAGACCATGCGCATTGCCGACACCTACACGCTTGGAGATCCCATGCAACCCCTGTTGGATGTCGGAGACTCCAACGGTAGGAATTCGGGGAACCAGCGCTCGGGGCCGAGCAGGAACCATGACCGCCAGGATTTTGGCCAGAAGAGAAACCAGCCCGAATTCCACTATGCCTCGCAGCATGTTGCAGCTTTAGGCCGAGATCAAGGGGATGTCGGCAATAATCAGTGGCAGAAAGTGGCTGACCCGGCTTGGGGTCAAAGCCAAGAGGTGCAGAAGACCTGGGTGGACCAGAAGAAGCCAATGACGTATGAGGAGATGCTGAACAAGCCATGCTGCTATCATACTCAGGAATCCAACAAGCTTGCGAATCACTCTACCCGACAATGCAGCTGGTACCAACGCATGTTGCGGGAAGGCAGTGTTGGGGCTTCTCGGCCGAATGCACCGGAACCACGGCCAAACATTCCGAGACCTTCTCCACCGATGTCCGGTGCCAATGCAATCCGGGTCAATCAGCCCACCCAGAGACCTCCTCTCCCACGACCAGTGAATATGGTCAATGTCAGAAATGACAATGGTGCTGGTCCGAGTAACCAATCCGGACACCAGCAGGGCAACTACCGGGAAGCACATCAGAGCTACCTAGTGTTTGTGACCGAGCCCACTGACCGTAAGAGTGTGCGACAGCGTGCTCTGGAGGTAAATGCTGTGATCCCGGCGGTGCCCAAGTTCCTACACTGGTCCGAGATGGAGATCACCTGGAGCCGGAAGGATCATCCCCGGGTTATGCCCAAGCCTGGTGGCTATGCTTTGGTGGTAGACCCGACCCTTTGTTGGACCAAACCTCAACGTCCGTTTCAGCCGGGTCCTGATTGGCAATGGCAGTGCCAATAACATCATGTACAAGGATACCATGCTGAAGTTGGGGGTGTCCATGAACACGCTGCTCCCAACCGAGACGACTTTCCATGGCATAGTGCCCGGAGTCTCTTGCTCGCCCATGGGCAAGATTTGGGTTGAAGTGATGTTTGGAACCCGGGTAAACTGCCGGACTGAGAGTCTGGAGTTAGAGGTCGTGGATCTCGAAAGCCCCTACCATGCACTGACAGGCAGGCCGGCACTAGCTATGTTCATGATCTCCACTCACATGGGCTACCTGTATATGAAGATGTCGGGGCCAAATGGAGTGATCACCATCGCGGGAGACCACAAGCGCTCCATGGACTGCACAACTGCTGGCTCCTGCTTAGCCGAGTCTCTTGTTATAGCGGAGGAGAAGAAGAGAATCCAGTAGGTGGTTGCACCGGCCAAGACGTCGCAACTCGGCATGCCCGGGATGGTGAACCCGGAGCAGAACGCCTCATTCCAGACACCAAGGCAAACCAAGAAGGTGGGAGTTGACCCCAGCAACCCAGAGCACCAGGTCATCATTGGCAGCAACCTGGACAGCAAATAGGAAGGCGAGCTCGTCGATTCCTCCGTGAGAATCGGGATGCCTTTGCGTGGTCGAGTGACGATCTGCAAGGCGTTCTGAGGGAGTTGGCTGAGCACTCATTATCCGTCAGGCCTAACGCGAAGCCGGTGAAGCAACCGACTAGGCGCCTCTCGGACGAGAGAAGAGCTGCCATCAGGGAGCATCTAGCAGTACTTCTGGTTGCCGGATTCCTAATGGAAGTACTTCATCCGGATTGGATATCAAATCATGTTCTTGTTGAGAAGAAGAAAGATGATCCCCTCCTGCTCAAGGTGTGGCGCATGTGCATTGACTTCACCAATCTCAACAAGGCATGCCCAAAAGATCCGTTCCCCCTCCCCCGGATAGATCAAGTGGTAGATTCCAATGTCGGGTGTGAGTTTTTGACTTTTTTAGATGCTTATTCGGGTTTCCACCAGATACCTTTGAAACCAGATGATCAATTGAAAACTGCTTTTATTACCCCATATGGGGCTTATTGTTATCGTGTCATGACTTTTGGTTTGAGAAATGCTGGTGCTACGTACAAGAGATGCATGCAGAAATGTTTGCATGACCAAATTTGCCGGAACGCCGAGGTCTATGTAAATCACATAGTCATAAAAACAAAACAAAAATCCTCTCTGATCGATGATCTGAGGGAAACATTCAAAAACTTAAGAAAATTTCGGATGAGGTTGAACCTGGATAAATGTACATTCGGCTTTCCGGCAGGCAAGTTACTCGGTTTTCTCATATCAAGCCGGGGGATTGAGGTCAATTCGGGTAAAATACGTGCAATCGAGAGCATGAAATTACCAACACGTCTCAAAGATGTGCAAAAGTTCACAGGCTGCTTGGCATCCCTAAGTCGGTTTGTGAGTCGACTAGGGGAGAAAGCCTTGCCCTTTTATCAATTGACGAAAAAGAGCAAAACATTTGTATGGACCCCGCAAGCTGATGCGGCGTTCAATGATTTAAAGAGGATACTCTCAACAGCACCGGTGTTGGCATCCCCATTGCCCAAGGAACCTATGCTGCTCTACATCGCTGCCACTAACCGGGTAGTAAGTGTAGCCATCATGGTGGAAAGAGAAGAAGGGGACAAACTGATACTGAGACCAGTGTACTATCTGAGCGAGGTGATCTCGACATCCAAACAGAATTACCCGCACTACCAGAAGATGGCATATGGGGTGTACTTGGCAGTTACCAAGCTCAAGCACTATTTCCAAGAGCACCCGATCACGGTGGTGTGCGAACCTCCCCTGGCCGAGATCATCGGCTGTAAGTATGCAAGTGGCCGAGTTGCCAAGTGGGCCATCCAGTTGTCTCCGTATGCTCCGGCATACGAGAGACGCGACGCCATTAAGTCGCAGGCGCTGCCGGACTTCTTGGTGGACTGGGCCGAAATGCAGTATGAACCTCCACTTCCCGACTACAATTTCTGGAAGATGCATTTCGATGGTTCCAAGGCCAAGATCGGATTGGGTGCCGGGGTCGTCCTCATCTCACCGAAGCAAGATGTGCAGAAGTATGTGCTGCAAATTCATTTCCGGGCATCTAACAATGTGGCCGAATACGAAGCATTGGTGCATGGACTCAATGTCGCCAAGGAAATCGGTATCTGTCGAATAGAGTGCTTTGGTGATTCCGACCTGGTGGTGCAGCAGGTCTCGGGGAACTAGGATGCAATTGACGCCAATATGGCCTCATATCGGTTCCATATGCAGAAAATATGCGGATTTTTTGAAGGCTACGAGTTCAAGCACATACCGAGAGGGGAAAATGAAGTGGCGGATGTGTTGTCCAAGCTGGGCTCATCCCGGGATGCTATTCCACCCGGCATCGCCCTGGAGCATCTGAGGAAGCCGTCTATCCAGCCTTCACCCGGGTCGGAATCTATCTTCATCCCCAAGGAACCTGGGTCGGAAGCCATACCTATGGAGGTGGAAGTCAGGAGTACTGCACTGAACCCGGGGACTGCACCACAGAACTCGGAGATGGCATACGGCATGTCTGTTGAGGTGATGTCGGCTGAGCCAATGGACATAGACGTTCCCATGTTCCCGGTGCAACCTGTCCCGGGATGGGCACAACCCATCATGGCGTACATATCGGATGGCACCCTCCCAGAGAACGAGGTAGAAACCCGGCAAATACTGCGAAGATCCAAGGCATACACCATCATCAATCAAGAGTATGTATAAAAGAAGTGTCACCGAGGTGCTCCAGAGATGTGTGGAGCCCGAGGAGGGCCAAGAGATGCTGCTGGAGATACATCAGGGAGAATATGGACACCATGCCTCATCTCGGGCTCTGGTGGCAAAAGTATTCCGGCACGGGTTCTATTGGCTCACCGCTTAACAGCAAGCAGAGGACATAGTCCGAAAATGTGGAGGGTGCCAGAGGTTTTCCCACAAGATACATATGCCGGCATCAGCACTAAAAACCATCCTTATCAATTGGCCATTTGCTGTATGGTGCTTGGACATGGTGGGACAGTTTAAACCGGCAAGAGGCAATATGACACACATGCTGGTGATGGTGGACAAGTTCACCAAGTGGATAGAGGTCAAACCAATCCGGAAGTGCGACGGGCACACCTCGGTCCAATTCTTGAAGGACATCATCCTGAGATATGGCTACCCGCACAGCATCATCACGAATAATGGTATCAACTTTGCTATGGGGGAATTTGCTCGGTTCTGTGCGGAGAAAAGAATCTGGTTGGATGTAGCATCAGTAGCCCACCCGGAGGCAAATGGGCAAGTCGAGAGAGCAAATGCCTTGGTGTTAGCCGGCATCAAGGCTCGTCTAATCGAGCCACTGTTGAGAACTCCGGGATGTTGGATAGAGGAGATACCGGCAGTATTGTGGGGTCTCCGACCACACCGAATAGATCTACCGGGTATACGCCATTCTTCATGGTGTATGGTGCCGAGGCAGTGCTGGTCCGAGTAACCAATCCGGACACCAGCAGGGCAACTACCGGGAAGCATATCAGAGCTACGTAGTCTTCGTGACCGAGCCCACTGACCGGAAGAGTGTGCGACAGCGTGCTCTGGAGGTAAATGTTGTGATCCCGGCAGTGCCCAAGTTCCTGCACTGGTCCGAGATGGAGATCACCTGGAGCAGGAAGGATCACCCCCGGGTTACTTCCAAGCCTGGTGGATATGCTTTGGTGGTAGACCCGACCTTTGTCGGACCAAACCTCAACGTCCAATTCAGCCGGGTCCGGATTGACAATTGCAGTGCCATTAACATCATGTACAAGGATACCATGCTGAAGCTGGGGGTGTCCATGAACACGCTGCTCCCAACCGAGACGACTTTCCATGGCATAGTGCCCGGAGTCTCTTGCTCGCCCATGGGCAAGATTTGGGTTGAAGTGATGTTTGGAACCCGGGTAAACTGCCGGACTGAGAGTCTGGAGTTAGAGGTCGTGGATCTCGAAAGCCCCTACCATGCACTGACAGGCAGGCCGGCACTAGCTATGTTCATGATCTCCACTCACATGGGCTACCTGTATATGAAGATGCCGGGGCCAAATGGAGTGATCACCATCGCGGGAGACCACAAGCGCTCCATGGACTGCACAACTGCCGGCTCCTGCTTAGCCGAGTCTCTTGTTATAGCGGAGGAGAAGAAGAGAATCCAGTAGGTGGTTGCACCGGCCAAGACGTCGCAACTCGGCATGCCCGGGATGGTGAACCCGGAGCAGAACGCCTCATTCCAGACACCAAGGCAAACCAAGAAGGTGGGAGTTGACCCCAGCAACCCAGAGCACCAGGTCATCATTGGCAGCAACCTGGACAGCAAATAGGAAGGCGAGCTCGTCGATTCCTCCGTGAGAATCGGGATGCCTTTGCGTGGTCGAGTGACGATCTGCAAGGCGTTCTGAGGGAGTTGGCTGAGCACTCATTATCCGTCAGGCCTAACGCGAAGCCGGTGAAGCAACCGACTAGGCGCCTCTCGGACGAGAGAAGAGCTGCCATCAGGGAGCATCTAGCAGTACTTCTGGTTGCCGGATTCGTAATGGAAGTACTTCATCCGGATTGGATATCAAATCATGTTCTTGTTGAGAAGAAGAAAGATGATCCCCTCCTGCTCAAGGTGTGGCGCATGTGCATTGACTTCACCAATCTCAACAAGGCATGCCCAAAAGATCCGTTCCCCCTCCCCCGGATAGATCAAGTGGTCGATTCCAATGCCGGGTGTGAGTTTTTGACTTTTTTAGATGCTTATTCGGGTTTCCACCAGATACCTTTGAAACCAGATGATCAATTGAAAACTGCTTTTATTACCCCATATGGGGCTTATTGTTATCGTGTCATGACTTTTGGTTTGAGAAATGCTGGTGCTACGTACAAGAGATGCATGCAGAAATGTTTGCATGACCAAATTTGCCGGAACGCCGAGGTCTATGTAAATCACATAGTCATAAAAACAAAACAAAAATCCTCTCTGATCGATGATCTGAGGGAAACATTCAAAAACTTAAGAAAATTTCGGATGAGGTTGAACCTGGATAAATGTACATTCGGCTTTCCGGCAGGCAAGTTACTCGGTTTTCTCATATCAAGCCGGGGGATTGAGGTCAATTCGGGTAAAATACGTGCAATCGAGAGCATGAAATTACCAACACGCCTCAAAGATGTGCAAAAGTTCACAGGCTGCTTGGCATCCCTAAGTCGGTTTGTGAGTCGACTAGGGGAGAAAGCCTTGCCCTTTTATCAATTGACGAAAAAGAGCAAAACATTTGTATGGACCCCGCAAGCTGATGCGGCGTTCAATGATTTAAAGAGGATACTCTCAACAGCACCGGTGTTGGCATCCCCATTGCCCAAGGAACCTATGCTGCTCTACATCGCTGCCACTAACCGGGTAGTAAGTGTAGCCATCATGGTGGAAAGAGAAGAAGGGGACAAACTGATACTGAGACCAGTGTACTATCTGAGCGAGGTGATCTCGACATCCAAACAGTATTACCCGCACTACCAGAAGATGGCATATGGGGTGTACTTGGCAGTTACCAAGCTCAAGCACTATTTCCAAGAGCACCCGATCACGGTGGTGTGCGAACCTCCCCTGGCCGAGATCATCGGCTGTAAGTATGCAAGCGGCCGAGTTGCCAAGTGGGCCATCCAGTTGTCTCCGTATGCTCCGGCATACGAGAGACGCGACGCCATTAAGTCGCAGGCGCTGCCGGACTTCTTGGTGGACTGGGCCGAAATGCAGTATGAACCTCCACTTCCCGACTACAATTTCTGGAAGATGCATTTCGATGGTTCCAAGGCCAAGATCGGATTGGGTGTCGGGGTCGTCCTCATCTCACCGAAGCAAGATGTGCAGAAGTATGTGCTGCAAATTCATTTCCGGGCATCTAACAATGTGGCCGAATACGAAGCATTGGTGCATGGACTCAATGTCGCCAAGGAAATCGGTATCTGTCGAATAGAGTGCTTTGGTGATTCCGACCTGGTGGTGCAGCAGGTCTCGGGGAACTAGGATGCAATTGACGCCAATATGGCCTCATATCGGTTCCATATGTAGAAAATATCCGGATTTTTTGAAGGCTACGAGTTCAAGCACATACCGAGAGGGGAAAATGAAGTGGCGGATGTGTTGTCCAAGCTGGGCTCATCCCGGGATGCTATTCCACCCGGCATCGCCCTGGATAATCTGAGGAAGCCGTCTATCCAGCCTTCACCCGGGTCAGAATCTATCTTCATCCCCAAGGAACCTGGGTCGGAAGCCATACCTATGGAGGTGGAAGTCAGGAGTACTGCACTGAACCCGGGGACTGCACCACAGAACTCGGAGATGGCATACGGCATGTCTGTTGAGGTGATGTCGGCTGAGCCAATGGACATAGACGTTCCCATGTTCCCGGTGCAACCTGTCCCGGGATGGGCACAGCCCATCATGGCGTACATATCGGATGGCACCCTCCCAGAGAACGAGGTAGAAACCCGGCAAATACTGCGAAGATCCAAGGCATACACCATCATCAATCAAGAGTATGTATAAAAGAAGTGTCACCGAGGTGCTCCAGAGATGTGTGGAGCCCGAGGAGGGCCAAGAGATGCTGCTGGAGATACATCAGGGAGAATATGGACACCATGCCTCATCTCGGGCTCTGGTGGCAAAAGTATTCCGGCACGGGTTCTATTGGCTCACCGCTTAACAGCAAGCAGAGGACATAGTCCGAAAATGTGGAGGGTGCCAGAGGTTTTCCCACAATATACATATGCCGGCATCAGCACTAAAAACCATGCTTATCACTTGGCCATTTGCTGTATGGTGCTTGGACATGGTGGGACAGTTTAAACCGGCAAGAGGCAATATGACACACATGCTGGTGATGGTGGACAAGTTCACCAAGTGGATAGAGGTCAAACCAATCCGGAAGTGCGACGGGCACACCTCGGTCCAATTCTTGAAGGACATCATCCTGAGATATGGCTACCCGCACAGCATCATCACGAATAATGGTATCAACTTTGCTATGGGGGAATTTGCTCGGTTCTGTGCGGAGAAAAGAATCTGGTTGGATGTAGCATCAGTAGCCCACCCGGAGGCAAATGGGCAAGTCGAGAGAGCAAATGCCTTGGTGTTAGCCGGCATCAAGGCTCGTCTAATCGAGCCACTGTTGAGAACTCCGGGATGTTGGATAGAGGAGATACCGGCAGTATTGTGGGGTCTCCGGACCACACCGAATAGATCTACCGGGTATACGCCATTCTTCATGGTGTATGGTGCCGAGGCAGTGCTGGTCCGAGTAACCAATCCGGACACCAGCAGGGCAACTACCGGGAAGCATATCAGAGCTACGTAGTCTTCGTGACCGAGCCCACTGACCGGAAGAGTGTGCGACAGCGTGCTCTGGAGGTAAATGTTGTGATCCCGGCAGTGCCCAAGTTCCTGCACTGGTCCGAGATGGAGATCACCTGGAGCAGGAAGGATCACCCCCGGGTTACTTCCAAGCCTGGTGGATATGCTTTGGTGGTAGACCCGACCTTTGTCGGACCAAACCTCAACGTCCAATTCAGCCGGGTCCGGATTGACAATTGCAGTGCCATTAACATCATGTACAAGGATACCATGCTGAAGCTGGGGGTGTCCATGAACACGCTGCTCCCAACCGAGACGACTTTCCATGGCATTGTGCCCGGAGTCTCTTGCTCGCCCATGGGCAAGATTTGGGTTGAAGTGTTGTTTGGAACCCGGGAAAACTGCCGGACTGAGAGTCTGGAGTTCGAGGTCGTGGATCTCGAAAGACCCTACCATGCACTGATAGGCAGGCCGACACTGGCTAAGTTCATGATCTCCACTCACATGGGCTACCTGAAGATGAAGATGTCAGGGCCAAATGGAGTGATCACCATCACGGGAGACCAGAAGCGCTCCATGGACTGCGCAACTGCCGGCTCCTGCTTAGCCGAGTCCCTTGTTATAGCGGAGCCGAAGAAGAGAATCCAGTAGGTGGTTGCACCGGCCAAGACGTCGCAACTCGGCATGCCCGGGATGGTGAACCCGGAGCAGAACGCCTCATTCCAGACACCAAGGCAAACCAAGAAGGTGGGAGTTGACCCCAGCAACCCAGAGCACCAGGTCATCATTGGCAGCAACCTGGACAGCAAATAGGAAGGCGAGCTCGTCGATTCCTCCGTGAGAATCGGGATGCCTTTGCGTGGTCGAGTGACGATCTGCAAGGCGTTCTGAGGGAGTTGGCTGAGCACTCATTATCCATCAGGCCTAACGCGAAGCCGGTGAAGCAACCGACTAGGCGCCTCTCGGACGAGAGAAGAGCTGCCATCAGGGAGCATCTAGCAGTACTTCTGGTTGCCGGATTCGTAATGGAAGTACTTCATCCGGATTGGATATCAAATCATGTTCTTGTTGAGAAGAAGAAAGATGATCCCCTCCTGCTCAAGGTGTGGCGCATGTGCATTGACTTCACCAATCTCAACAAGTCATGCCCAAAAGATCCGTTCCCCCTCCCCCGGATAGATCAAGTGGTCGATTCCAATGCCGGGTGTGAGTTTTTGACTTTTTTAGATGCTTATTCGGGTTTCCACCAGATACCTTTGAAACCAGATGATCAATTGAAAACTGCTTTTATTACCCCATATGGGGCTTATTGTTATCGTGTCATGACTTTTGGTTTGAGAAATGCTGGTGCTACGTACAAGAGATGCATGCAGAAATGTTTGCATGACCAAATTTGCCGGAACGCCGAGGTCTATGTAAATCACATAGTCATAAAAACAAAACAAAAATCCTCTCTGATCGATGATCTGAGGGAAACATTCAAAAACTTAAGAAAATTTCGGATGAGGTTGAACCCGGATATATGTACATTCGGTGTTCCGGCAGGCAAGTTACTCGGTTTTCTCATATCAAGCCGGGGGATTGAGGTCAATCCGGATAAAATACGTGCAATCGAGAGCATGAAATTACCAACACGTCTCAAATATGTGCAAAAGTTCACAGGCTGCTTGGCATCCCTAAGTCAGTTTGTGAGTCGACTAGGGGAGAAAGCCTTGCCCTTATATCAATTGATGAAAAAGAGCAAAACATTTGTATGGACCCCGCAAGCTGATGCGGCGTTCAATGATTTAAAGAGGATGCTCTCAACAGCACCGGTATTGGCATCCCCATTGCCCAAGGAACCTATGTTGCTCTATATCGCTGCCACTAACCGGGTAGTAAGTGTAGCCATCGTGGTGGAAAGAGAAGAAGGGGACAAACTGATACAGAGACCAGTGTACTATCTGAGCGAGGTGATCTCGACATCCAAACAGAACTACCCGCACTACCAGAAGATGGCATATGGGGTGTACTTGGTAGTTACCAAGCTCAAGCACTATTTCCAAGAGCACCCGATCACGGTGGTGTGCGAAGCTCCCTTGGCCGAGATCATCGGCTGTAAGGATGCAAGCGGCGGAGTTGCCAAGTGGGCCATCCAGTCGTCAACGCTTGTGCGGGAGCGTAATCCCCGTTATTCGGTCTACGAGAGTATGTATTCCGATCTCCGCCGTACTTCTATATCTGCATAGTGTAGATCTTGGCTAGTTTAAGGATATCGTTTCTAGGATAATTTTTTTTTCTGCATGTGATCCCCTTAAATATTTCACCGTCATCATAAGATATGGGATGATGTCAAACTAGGTGACATAGAAGTGTTGCAAAGCACATATAGGTCTCAATGTGTGAGATCTATTGACTGTATTCCTCTTCCACGAGACGAGCATGCACCAAGATGCTATGGGTGTTGAGCTTTTACCAAGTTGTAAACTAGATTAAGTGTTACTCTAGTGCAAGTGGGAGACTAAAGGGAATATGCCCTAGAGGAACTTAATAAAGATAGTTTATTGGTTATATTCCAATTGTTCATTATATGTTTTATACCATGCTATAACTGTATTAAGCGGAAACATTAATACAGGTGTGGTAGATAAACAACTAGGTCCCTAGTAACCTCTGCTACTACTAGTTTCATTGTGCGATTGATGATCGAGGTTTCCCGATCATGATACATGGTGTCTGTTGGCAATGGAGTCATATCGTTAGGTGAACGATGTGATGGACTTACCCATATTTATAGGACGTAGTCATTACGCCTTAAGACCGTGAGATCAACTCTTATTGTTATCCCTGGAAGATACTTTGATCGCACCAAACGTCATATATTATATAGTGTGACAATGATAGGTGATACTTTTGGGTATCAGAAGGGGGTAGTTGAGACGAGGGGTCAACTGCGGGATCTCTCAGTCCGTATAGCCGGATAGATACTCTAGTGCCCACTTGGTGAGATTATGTCAAATGAGTTTGCAAACATGTGACTAGGTCACCAGCTGACATAATATCATAGACGAGTAGAAGATAGCGATGTCAGTAACGAGATCATGCTAGGTATGGAGATATCTGAGAATGATTCTCGGACACGCTAAGTATCGTTATGACAAAAGGTTTAAGAATAGACGTTCAGGTTTGATAGATGAAAGTCATTCGTTATATCACAGGGGTTAATTCATGGGGTCCAGGCCTATGAGTTAATCATTGATCGGAGAGGGGTCTCGATCATTTCTGTTATTATATCGAACCGATTGGGTAACACACTTAAGGGGTTTCGACAAGACAACCGGAAAGGAAAGAGATCACCGGGAACGTCTGGGGAATAGTCCGATGAAGATTGGGCAGCGACGAAATAGTTTTCGGAGGTAGAATAAATTATATATAATATGTTTGATATTAATTAGTGTAATTAATGTTTAAATATGATTTTATATATTTATTTTCGAATTTGTAAAGGCAGATTTCCCTAAATGGGCCTTCTAGTAGAAAGAAGGCCCATGAGGGGGGGGGGGGGAAGTTTCCCCCCAAGGGAGGAGGGCTGGTTCGGCCGGCCTAGGTGGGCCACAAGGGGCCCACCTAGGGCCGGCGCACCTCCAAGGGTCGTGGCTGGTGTGGGATAGTCCCATACCGCCCGACTGGCAAGGTTGGCAGCCTCCTTGCCCCTATATAAGAAGGGGCACCCCTCGCCTTTTAATTCAAACAATTAATTCTCTTATTTCTCCTTGATTTCGTGATTTCCTTTGTCGGAGTTGCGCCGAGGCGGATGAGGGGATCTCTCTCCACCATAGCCCGCTGCCGCGCTGCTGGTGTTCCGGTCCAAGTCTTCCGTTGCTCGTCCTGGACTAGAGTTTCGAAGGTCGTCGTCTCCACCGTATGTGTGTGACGCTCTGTGAGGTGTCACGCTAGTGGTGCTGGGAGGTCGACTTCCTCCACCCGACCTCGAGGTCGTCTTCGTCGCACCGAGTTCTTCTCGACCTAGAGGTCGGCTATGTCGTGTTCGTCGTCAACGCTTGTGCGGGAGCGTAATCCCTGCTATTCGGTCTACGAGGGTATGTATTCCGATCTCCGTTGTACTTCTATATCTGCATAGTGTAGATCTTGGCTAGTTTAAGGTTATCGCCGATAGGAAAAAAAATTTTCTTCCTGCGATCCCCTTCAAAGGAGATAGCAGAGCTGAAGGCAGAGAAGCAGACTCGACGGATGCCCTGCGAATCTGAGATGCCCGAAGATCCTTCTCCTGATCCAAAATCAATGCGGAGAAGCAGCGTGGCTTCGACGGAGCTTGATCGACACAATGATATGACAGGTCCTCGTCACCCCGTGGATAATATCGTGCAGCGGGAACTTTGCGACCTACATGTGCCATGCTTGAACATAACCGTGAAGGTGGCGAACGGCTTTGCCCTACCGCATATACCAAATGGAACTTACCATTGCCACCCTATTCAAGATGGCTATGTTGTTGTCGGGGTTGATGAGGTTATGAAGACATATGAGGGAATTAAGCTGGACTTCCCTATGGATGAAGACGAGGTTGAGTTGAGATTTGCCTGCAAGAGTGCATGCTTATGGAAAAAGGAATACATCGTGTTCCCACACATGTAGCAAAATCGCCCTCCTAGTCCACATGCCAGTCCAGAGAACTACAACAACGACAACCAAGGCGCTAGTTCAGACACCCCCGACAACGACAACCACGGCGCTAGTCCATCTTCGCCGTCGCGTGAGCGTACTCCGCCGCCGCGTGAGCGTACTCCGCCGCCACGTCAACGGACTCCGCCGCCTACGGAAAAAAAGCAGAAGTCCATCGCTACGTCGACTAGTACTTAGAAAAGCAAAACGGGGAAGTCTCGTTTTGTGAACTCTCGCGAAGATGTCGATATATGGGTCAACGAGATCCAGGCTGCCCAGAGAAAGAAGGCAAAAAAGATGTGTTTGCCTTTTCCGGTATATTCTACGGATGCGATACGGTGGGCCCTAGAATTTCTGACGCATCTGTCGCAATATGAACTAAATATGGACGATGACTACACACGCGTTCTGGTGCGTACATCTAGAAGAGTGCGGGAAAAACAAAAACTTGATGCCACCCACAAGAGAGATGTTCCACAGCTCGGAATGCAGGCGGGACAATCGCCGCCCCCCCCCCCCCCCCCCCCCCCCCCACTCATATTGGCGCCTTACAACCGTAACCCGGTCGACGATGTACTTTCGCAGCAAGCTAGAGATATGGGTCTATCTCTAGCAGAGCTTAAGGCATTACAATCTGGCGAGAGTGTCACCATACATGAGGTGGTGTGGAAATATGTTAGAGGAGAAGATCTTGTCGAGCCTGCTATGGTGCGCACTCTACCAGCTAGGTTGCACCAACTAAATGCATGGTACATGCGTACCACGAAAAATCAAGACGGAGACTGGCTCTATGGGAAAATTCCAAAGGATTTTTATGGACCAGGTGATGATGAGATTCAAATTGAGTAATGCGAATTATGGCAGTTATTCAATTTTGACGCGCTCGACAAATCTATCATCAGTGCCTTTTGCATTTAAGTAATTAAATTATGTATATATGTCATTAATTATCTAGCTCAACTTATTTTTCATTGCCTGTAATTATCCTCATCACTATATTCCTTTTATACTCTATTATGCAGGCTGAAAATTATACAATCTCGAAAGTTGGGACTCAATCACAAGATTGGATTCATTGACCCTAATCGAGTTCATCATCATGATTTGTTACATTACCGAGAGAATACGGAGGAGATTTTGCTAACTTACTTGATGGCGCAACATTACAAAAACACCATAATTTTCCAGTTCAACTTCGAGTGAGTTGTTTACTTTCTTATACATACTCGATGTTAAGTATATGTAATTGATGATTTAATTATTAACAAATATAAACATACGGCAGATTTCACTGGGTATTATTTGAGATTGATGTTAAAAAGGCAACCGTTGATGTCTTGGACCCATTAACGAAACCTGTAGAAAAGTTCGACGGCACGAAACAGATGCTGCAGAGATAATTTCGTTCATTATCACAATCGACCTCGTCTTTTCTAATAATATATCGTAATTAGTAAACTTATTTACTAATTTTCTATACCGTAAACTTCAGGGTTTGGGACAAGTTCACCTCTTTCCACAAGGACGTCGGTATAGCCCGGAAGCTCACTTTTAAATGGCGAGAGGTAAGCCGTACCAGCTAGGTTCCACGTATGCATATCTTTAATTTTAGTCTCACAATACCATTTTTTCAATATTTTTGATTATTATTTGATTGGTTTCTTATCTTATTCTCTCATAAAGTGCGCGAAGCAGCAACATGGCACCAATTTGTGTGGATTCTATGTCTGCGAGTTCATCCGAATTCACTTCAATGAGGGGGCAGACTGGAATGGCGTACATTAACAATATATTCAAACTTGTTCACTTTTAAAATTGAATTATTTTCATGATGATTGATATATTGGTGTTGATCTCTCCTTTTAGTTTGAAACGATCCGTAACAGGCTTGATGCAAAACACCGCCTACTACCAATTGCGGAGGAAATTGCGGGCTTTTTGCTTAACTGTGTCATAAAGCCAGACGCAGAATGCAGTATGATCCAGCCGAAAAAGACCATCCCGAGAAAAAATAGGGTCAAATACTCATCTGTCATGTAATGATCTCTGGTTGTAAATATTTAGACATGATCTTACGGTTGTAAATATTTGTTTCGGAGAACTCGTGCATTACTAGTATTCGTGACCATCCCGAGGAAAAAATCGTATATTTATGATATATATTATATAGTAGCGTATAATATGCAACTTGATCTTGTTTGAAATGGAAGATAAATATCAAAAACAGAAACACAAAAGAATAAGTAAAAAGAAAACAGTAAATAAAAAACAAAAAAAATCATATATATTGTCCCGATTCGTATTACGAATCGGGACAAATGAGAGTCAGCCAGAGGCTGGCTCAATTGGCCATGTGACCCCCCTATTGGTAATGTGCCGTGGTGTGCCCGAGACAAATAGGGGAGGCTATTTGTCCCGAACACGGTGTCCCGGGCGCGTGCCCGGGATAAAAAGCCCTCTGGACTCGGGACGATTAGCTAGTTCTGCTCTAGTGTGGATTGTTATACACGACACGCAATAAACGTACAATACAACCAAAATTAATACATGGGACGCAAGTTTTGAACGTGGAAAAATCCATACAGAAGGGAAAAAACTACGGACTCCAACCAGCAAAATTCACTATTTCGTGAGGTGTTACAGACGACAGGGTTACAAATGTTATAATGATGTCGTGTGGCGGCTTACAAGAGGTGCTAGAGATATTCACTACATCCAATAATACTGAGTTATTATATATCTCAAGTTTGTTATAAATATTTATATCTTTATGTTATAACTACTAGGAGACTTGAATGAATGAGATTCAAAGCAAAACTCATATACAAGTGTAGAGAAACCAAACAAGTGTTCCTAGTTTAGCCTCTATATAAGATTAGCTTGCATTTTGTATACTGATCATGTTTTCCTTAACATCAACCAAGTTAAGTTATCAATTGTGATAGCACATTGTTGGCCGAACAATGGTACTGAACCAAGGAAAATGCTCCGGTGCTCCCGGATACATGTGCTCCCGGTTGGGAAAAGCATTTTCTCAAAGTTTAAAATGTATGTAAAAATGTTGCGCACGAGATCTAGTAGATCTCGCATGTACCAAGTATGTGTCAAATGTTTTACATAAAAATAACTTTTTAGTTGGCATGTGTTAAAAAGAAAAAATATGTCACATATATACTGCTATATAGCACATAAATTTTCTCTTTTTTACCGAGACAAAATAAATAATAATTTCGTCACGAAACTCATGCACGGGGTACATGTTTTGTAAGTCATGTACATGAAATTTTTGTTTCATATTTTTTAACATGCTTTGACTTTCTTTTTTCCAATTCAAACAACCGGGAACACGGGTACCCGGGTTCCATTTATCCACTCTCACTGAACCAACCCCATTATATGATCTTCGTATGACTTATTTGTCATTGTTGATAGCGATGTTATTGTGAAGTTTTCCTGTTTCAAAAGTCCTTAGACCATTAGAATATCTAGTGACCAAAGATATACTTAAATTACCATCTAACATTATCGCGCAATTGGGTCGGGTGATCATGACGGTGGTTTTCAGGTAGGGACAATCGTTTATGTGCCCTACCTATCTCAGTTTTATCTGTTTGTGCCCAACCCGCGTAGTTTCTCTCGTCTGTATCCTGGCTGGCTCGCAAGCCAAACGTGTTGTTGCCGTCTGGTCACCCCCCCTTGACCGTCACTTGACATGACTGGTGGGGTCGGCCAAGGGCAACTCGGTTGAGATCGCATCGAGTGGGGCCAGGGCACTTGTTTAATCAAGGGATACCACCGATAGGGACCATGTGGTTTTTCGCCTCACTGCTCGCTTTTTGGTTTTGCTATATGGCTACGTTTCAAGTGTTAATAAAAAAAATTGCTAGATACATACCCGAAATTTTTTGGTACCCACTATGCTACATTTAAAACCCAAAAATTTGTTTGACTGTTTTGCTAGGCTACGTTTCAAGTGTTAACATTTTTTGCTAGATACATACCCAAATTTTTTTGGTACCCACTATGTTGCATGTGTAACCCAAAAAAATTGTTTTGACTGTTTTGCTACATTTGATCTAACGCAGCATTTTCTGAATTTTCTTTGCTACATGTGATGTTGCATATGTAGATTGTTAATACCTCGCTATATCCGGCATACGCGTGTTTGCCAAATACTCCTCCATATCAAATATGAGTTGTTTAATACTTTTCTGGAGTGCATCATATCTAGATTGTGTTTTAGTATGTTAGCACATCTAGATACATGCGTTACAGAAAAGCTTAAAACATCTTAAATTTTGATTTTGGCAAGGGAGGAGAATATGTCAACCGATGTCATTTACGCAGACTTCGACTTCCATTTCCCAGAACCTTACATGACTGCATGAAATTACAGTCACATACATATATTTCCTATTCACTCGACCAATAATCCAGTTAACTCGGTTCCGAGAACAAGACACTACCTTTCCCTTTCATCTACGCCTCTTGAGAGTCAACCGCCGTAGCAGGCTAGATCCGGCCTCTCCGGCCGCTGGCTCTTGCCGCTGTGGAGATGGAATAGGGTGCCGACCCGATCTGTATAGCAGTAGATTAGGCAGTAGATGTAGGTTTGACTTTGTTCTTGTGTGTGCCCACGTGCAGAATGGCGTTATGCCGATGGAGATTTGCCTGGTGATGCGCTCGAGTCGTGTCTGCAGAGCGGTGGCGTTTGCTCTCTTTCTGTCAGTGCTCCGGCGGTCGGAGTCGCATACAGAGGGTGAGCACGTCGCATCCTCCTTCCTCAATAAGCTCGAAGGGTGGCTTCCGGTTCTGGAAGTCGTCTGTTCTGTCGCGGGTTGGATGGCATCCAAGATGGAGTGATGCGTCTCCCATCGTTCTCCCATGGTGGTAGCATCCCATGGTGGTAGCAGGTGGAGATGCTCCAGGCCTTCTTGGATCGATTCTTCCTAGGACCTTCTCATGCTATAGATGTGTGATGCTGGAGCTTATCCTCGGCGGATCTTCAATGGCGTGCCTCGCCGTCGACCTTCATGGCCGATGGGCGGCCGCTCCAGGATGTGTGGCCAGAAGCAGTTCTTGCTGCTACAAGTTGGCGTCAACAGTTCAACCTCCAGGCCAGAGTTCCAAGACAGAGGCCCTCCAGATCCAGGGTGGTGACCCTCAGAAGCTTCGTCCCAAGTGGCAAGTTCCCCGGCGTCGAAGCTAGCGGGCGCAACTTGTTCTTCCCGATTCATGGTGGTGGACTTGATTGCATTTTACAGTTTTTGTTTAGGGTTTGTTGTACAATTGTTGAGGGCTTTGTTGTTATTTGCAATTTTCTTGAGGTCCGAAATGTAAAATGTACTTCCACCACTGGTTATTAATGCAGCATCTAGGCTCTTGTTAAAAAAGAAAAAAATAATCATTTTCTGAGAGGACATTCAACCCTAAAGAGCTACAACTAGTCAGGATATTTTACTGCAGTGGTATCTTTAACAAAAGGTTCAATGTACGTCAGACAATTACATTACATTCTGTTGTCATAAACAAGATTATCCGCACCCATATATACAATTCTCTGCAACGAGCACACGATAGGCACCCTCAATAATTTCAGAGTACATTCAACACTAAAAAGCTACAACTAGTCAGAATATTTTACTGCAGTGGTATCTTTAACAAAATGTTCAATGTACGTCTGACTATTACATTACATTCTGTTGTCATAAACGAGATTATCCACATACGTATACAATTCTCTTCAACTAGCACACGATAGGCACCCTCATGATCCCAAGGCTAAAGCAAAAATAAAAAAGGACAAGAGAACAAAACTCACTGAGGTAGCTAAGATACTTTTGATCGTGGATAACATATCACCGGTTCATCTTAACAACAATCTTTGACAACTCAGAACTGATGCCACAAAAATCTATAATTGGGAGGCCTGTAGCATTCACTGCCCGAAGCATCGACCTTCACTGTGGCAACAAAGAATTAGGCAGAATAGCAACCTGTTTACTCGATCTTCACAGACGAGTAAATCAGCCTGGTGAACATGAAGCATGCATAGAATCTTCAACTAGCACACGATAGGCACCCTCATGATCCCAAGGCTAAAGCAAAAATAAAAAAGGACAAGAGAACAAAACTCACTGAGGTAGCTAAGATACTTTTGATCGTGGATAACATATCACCGGTTCATCTTAACAACAATCTTTGACAACTCAGAACTGATGCCACAAAAATCTATAATTGGGAGGCCTGTAGCATTCACTGCCCGAAGCATCGACCTTCACTGTGGCAACAAAGAATTAGGCAGAATAGCAACCTGTTTACTCGATCTTCACAGACGAGTAAATCAGCCTGGTGAACATGAAGCATGCATAGAATCCTATTGTACCCGTCAAGGCAAAGAAAGAATATGAGGCGATAAGCATGTAGCCGAAGTAAAGGACAGCTGACACAAACTTTGTGATCTCCAGCTTTGTGAAGAAGTAGAAGGTCGCATACAGGAAGAGGTATATGGCAGAAGAACCTGATGTCAGGTATGACCTCCACCACCACAGGTAATCCTCACTGCATAACTGGAAGTAGCAGAGCACAATCGAGATCTCAGCACATGTGACAATCAGAATCAGGAAGACCAGGAAGAGGAACCCAAAGATGTAGTAAAACTGATGCAGCCAGATGGAGGTCAGGATAAAGAAGAGCTCAATGAACACAGCTCCAAATGGAAGGATCCCTCCAATTAGAATAGAGAAGATTGGGTTCATGTACCAGGCCTGCTCAGGTACCTGCCTGGGTATCTTGTTTGTCTTCACAGGGTCTTCAATGGAAGGTTTCTTGAAACCAAGGAAACTCCCAACAAAAACTAAAGGCACTGAGATACCGAACCAAAGGAGGACAAGCGCGAACATTGTGCTGAATGGAACTGCACCAGAAGACTTCTGTCCCCAGATCAGAATATTCAAGAAGAAGAAAATAGCAAACACGCTGCCAGGGAAAGTGAATGCTGTCCTCAAAGCAATGTTCTTCCATTCTGAGCCCTTAAACAGCTTGTAGAGACGTGAAGAAGAGTAGCCAGCAAGAAGACCCATGAAAACCCAAAGCAAGAGCATAGCTGTCATAAGTCCACCCCTGTTGGATGGAGAAAGGAAGCCAAGGACTGCAAAGACCATGGTGACAAGCATCATGCCAAAGAACTGGACACCTGTACCAACATAAACACAGAGCCAGTCTGAGTTTGCTGGAGGCCTGAAAACATCACCATGAACAAGCTTCCATCCTGTTTCTTCTTGGGCTTCTTCCTGAGTCTCAAGCTGGTTATACTTGGAGATATCACGGTAAAGGGTTCGTAGCATGATCATTGCAACCATTCCCGAAAGGAAGAGAACAATCATGAGAGAATTCACAATGGAAAACCAGTGGATTTGATCATCAGTCATCAGCAGATAACTGTCCCAGCGAGATGCCCACTTGATATCACTCTCCTGCAAGTTGATAGAATAGTTACAAATAACTATAAACACATTTTCAATATTCAAGCTCCAATTAGTACCATGTCAAAAAAAAAATCCACTTAGTACACACTATGCAGTACTGCAGCTAATACAGCCAGATCAATAGAGTCAAAGCATCCAAAGGTTTGTGAGTTAATTCTGACCTTGAAATCTACATCGTATGTAAATACAATGTCTTTGCCAGCTTCAACCTCTTGTGGAGAATCAGATGATGTAATTGTACGTTTTGCATGAGGATCGCACGTGGTCAGACGGGTCTTCTTGTCGTTCCACTGTCCTTCATATTCGTGCTTAACACTGTGGCATATTCCCATTTTTCAGTTCAAATCTAACAGGAAGGATGTCAACATGCAAGTGCAAATACATAAAATCACCAAAAGCTCAAATGTACCTGTAGGGTTTTACTTCAAAGGCCACTATTCTAGAAACATCCCTTAGCTCATCCCTGTGATATTTCACCGTAAATGACAAATGATTGTGGATGAAATACTTTTCATCCTTGCTCTGTCAAACAAATGAAAAAAAAAGAGTGCACGACATAAGAACTTCGCATTTAGACGACATTTGACCAGTGCAGTACTTTATAGTTAGACTTACCCCTGAGTATTGTCCTTTGGCTCCAACATGGAAACCATGTTGATAGAAATAAGCACCTTCCTGATCCACTCTTGGAATGGGAACGACTAGAGGTAGGTTGTCAAGAATCCTGTTGGATGTAGGGATTTGATCTTAAGACCCGAGGATCGGCATCAATACATTCTTAGATAATCCAAAAACTAAATTACTAACATACATGTTCACACGGTACTCATCTTCAATCTTTTCCTTGAGAACCTTCGCTTCTTTATCCCCAACTGAAATCTTGCAGACAATCTGACACATCTGAGGCTCCCTCATTTCAAACTGGAAACACATGTGCAAACATGTTAACAAAAGGCCAGTTGTGCAAAGTAGTGATGAGAGAAAACAATGGATAAAGAAAAACAAACCACGTATGGAGAGTTCTCAATACGATCGCCACGAAGAACTTCACCCAGATTTTCAGCGCTGTCAACTATGCTATCGGGCTTGCAGAATGGGAGAGAATAGAAGGAGTAGGGAAGTTGTGTCTTGATTGAAGTCAGTTTGTTGACTTTCACGGGAAGAAGATCTTTCTGCAAACACGGAATAGTAATGATTCAGTTGACAGTTGCATACGAACAGAGTGGATCCCCCCTGTTAAGTGAACTGAGAGGAGAAATACTGGTGAGCATGGCGCACGACCCAACACTTGCATGGCACACGAGATTCAACAGTACATACCGAAAAACATTTCAAGTTTACAACCAACAAATGCTAACATAGTTGAGAAGGGAAGTCACATCCTAGTGAACTCACAATCAGGTTTGCCCCACTCGAGATTTAAACGAAAACTATTCAGTCCTCAGGAACAAAGTTTGAACGCCACATTCTCGTCAGCACACACGCCAACATTCTGCAGCCCGTCTCGACGCAAATGACAACTAAATCTCGTCAGCCCAAGACGTGTTGATTCGTCATGTAACGCACCAGCTGGCGCGGGCGAAGTCATAGATTCCGAGCGAAAAGCATGACCCTACGTTCGGCTACTCGGATCACACTGCCACACACACCACCTACATTGCAGGAGGCCATATCCTAATCCAACCACATGGCACACGCGATAGCGGCGAGATCTCGGAGGAACCCAGCCGCAGGAGCACAGATCTGGGCCCGCTAACCCAGATCCGGCCAGGAAGACGATCTCACACGGCGCAACGCGGGGGGGGGAGATCCAGGCTAACTAGTGAGGAGGAAAATGGAGGCGTGGAAATGTAGTAGTATGGGTGCACACCTTGTCGAAGTCGTTTGGCGCGACGCCGGGGAGGTAGAACCCGGCGGCTGGGACCACGAGGAGGCAGAGCGCCGCCAGGACGACGGCCAGAGCTGGCACCGCCGGCGCAGGCGGCGAGATCGCCATGGGGCACGCACGGAGGCGTGGGTTGGATGGGCGACGCGCGCTCACGTCTCGGTGGGGAGCGCTCGGGGCGGGAGGGTGGAGGAAGAGTGACGAGACGAGGTGGCGCTTTTCCGTTGCGACGAGGTGGTGATTTAATGGAGGCGGGCAAGAAATGCATTCGCTGCGCGTACCCGATGTGATTCGCTTGAATCTCACTACGTATCACTGACATGTATGTCCACATACTAGAGCTCAGTGCCGGACAGTGGGTATTTTTTTTATTTTTTTGACAACTCGGACAGTGGGTATTGGTAGCTTTACCTAACCTAGTTTAGGAGTTTTTTTATGATTTGAACAGAAGTTAAAATACTAAGAAACTTAGTAATATCTAAAATAGAACACGTTGCACAAGCTTCATCATCCCCCCCCCCCCCCATCGCCACCTTCCCCGCCCCAACGTCGCCCTTATTGTCGCCTCCGGCCTTTCATCGTCGTCAGGAATTGTCACGATTCCACATTAACTGGCGACCACGCGTCCTTGAACTTAGGCAATATTAGTGGTATCATTTTGAACAACATCTTCAACGCCATGGCGAGATGTCTTTGGTACTCCTCCTCGTAGGCTTCCTCATTCATCTTTTTGGGTGGCCGCAGGTGCGCTCCTTCTTTGGCTTCTTCCGGCCGAGGAAGAGTCGGCCCTTGGCAGCGATGTATTCTTCTCCTTCACCTTGATGAGGGGGTGGGGTGGTGACAACAAACGTCGCCGAGGGTTTCTCCTCCTTCAACTTGACTAAGCGGGGAGGCCGCGCGGTGAGGCTGAAGCACATGTACTTGATGATGAGAGTTGCTTCTGCTTGATGGCAAAGCAGGTGGCGAACGGTGCGACGACGAGTCATGGGAGGACGAGGAGAGCAACGCCAAAGCGGCGTCCACAACCCCAATCCACTGCACATGTGGTTGCGACGGCGGTTGGTACCCGTAGGTTGAGAGGACGTCGTGGAAGAGCCTTTCGGGCCACCAGTGTTGGCGCTTGTGGTGGAACGTTTCACCTAGCGGGCACCGTTGGTAGCCCCTCATAGTGGCTGATCATTGCCTAGCGTTTTGTCGTGAGTACCGTGGGCCTGTTGGGCGGCGATCCCGACAAGGGCATGCATATCCATCTTTCTTATGAGGAGCAAAGGAACGGCTAGGTCGCCCAAGCTAAGGTTCTGAAGGGTTTGTAGCATAGAAAACAAAAAATTCCTACGGTGCGAACGAATTCCAAGCTCGTAACGAGTGGAACATATTCCAAGAGAACTAACCCTCGAACACCGTAAGCGTTTTGAGAATAATTCTCGTGGATGATGTAGTCGTTCACTCGCCGATCTCAAGATCGTGAAGATGTCCACTGCAACGGGCAGCGCCTCCGTACTCGGTCACACGTACGGCTTGAAGACGACCTCCGTTCCCTCGATCCAGTGGGGCAGCGGAAGTAGTAGAACCACCGGAAACTCCAGCAGCACGACGGCGTGCTGTGGTGGAGAAACTAATCGGCCATGGCTTCGCCAAGCGGATGGCTGGAAGGTTGAGCAGCGGGAGGAGGGAGAGAGAGGCAAGTGTGTGGGGAGAGGGAGCTTACACCCCTCTTTATATAGAAGGGGAGGGAGCCACGAAAATGGAGTGCCCCCACCTCTCCCCTCATCATGTGAGTGGAGTCTCCACTCAACCCACTCATTCTCTTATCAATTCCCACTCAAAATTTCAAGGGGTTTTCTTTATTAAATAAAAAAATTCATTTCTTTTTAATATTTGTTAATTCTATTAAAAAACATTAACACTTACCCCCTTGGTTCATTTGTTAATTCTATTAACAACCATTGGCATCATTGACAATTAACTCCTTGAACTATTTCAATATTACCCGAAACAATTTCGGTGTTGTCCAAACTTTTCTCCGAAATTCCGTGTCTACCCAAAAGCGTCGACAAACCTTAAGTGTGCCACCCTACGGTTCGTGAATAATGTAGACATGATCGAGACACCTCTCCGTTCAATAGTCAACAACGGGATCTGGAGATCCGTAATGACTCCTACATATTCGACGATGAATCTTGTGATCGTGTGAACCAAAAATGTCATAACCAATTCCTTTTGTCTCGCGATATTTTACTTGTCCGAGATCCGATCATTGGTATCATCTATACCTAGTTCGATCTCGTTCTCGACAAGTACTCTTTACTCGTTCTCTGATATGACATCCTTGTGACCTAGTCACGTGCTTGCAAGCGGTGTCGATGTGATATCACCGAGAGGGACCAGAGTATATCTCTCCGTCATATGGATGGACAAATCCCACTTCTTGATCCATGAGCATCAACTAATACTTTCGGAATACCCAACGCCACCTATATAGTCACCCTGTTACGGTGTGACGTTTGATGTTATCAAAGCATTCTTCCGGTGTTAGTGATCTCATGGTCTAAGAATTATGATTGCTTCGTATGCTTAGTACAACAATGTAAACTTAATGACTTGATCGCATTGCTATACTTAATTTGGGTGTGTGTTCATCACATCATTCTTCTAATGACGTGATCCCGTTATTAACAACATCAAATGTTCATGATCAGGAAACCTTAATCATCAGTTAATCAACGAGCTAGTGAAACGAGAGGCGTTACTAGGAACTCTTATTTGTTCATTAGTCACACATGTATTAACGTTTCTAATTAATACAATTCTAGCATGAGAAATAAAAATTTGTCATAAACATGGAATAAGATAATAAGCACTTTATTATTGCCTCTCGGGCATATTCCTTTAGGTTCCAACTGCCAAGGGAGGCGCATGCCCGACGGCACATGCAGGCGGTGCTTCTCGACCACCGCCTCTACCACCAGCTTTGTCGTTGTTGGCCATTTGCGCCGGCTCGAGAGAGGATGTGGACAGGAGGGATGGGAGAGGGGGTCAGGAGAGAATGGTGGAGGAGGGAGGATGAACGGAGTTTCACGGCGTTTTATAAATCTTGCGTGGGGAGGTGAAACGTGGGAAGGACACTAGGGACTCCCACTAACTGTGGCGACGGTTTTTGAGACATCATTACATTGTCGACGCACGTCAGACGAGGCGAAGCATGTGACCTACGTGCGATGTTTGTGCGAGTAGGGGGGACCCTAGGCATATTTAAAGAAAGTTGACCATCCCACGCCACCCCCAAATTACTTATGTTTGATCGTTGACAGGGGTGGTCTAGCGGTCGGGTTCCGTTGTGGACACAGTTGCCCCGCCAGTCTGACACTCCCACTACACTCTTATTGATCGGGGCCATGGAGGAGCTGTCATACCTAATATTGAAGATATTCGACAAAACTTCTGTTATTTAGGTCGTGACCAGGGGCGGAGCTGCATGAATTTTCCCCTGATGCACATGCATCAGGCTCTAAAAAAGAGATTTTTACATCCGGTTAGACTAATAAATGTGTATTAGACATCATGGTTATCTTTTTTTTTTGAAATTTAAACCACTAATATATTAAGTCAGCAGGCCGCCTCATTAAAAACCTTCCAGTCCCCTTAGGTACACTGGTAAGGAAAATAGCGCGCCTGAAACCTGTTGCTCTGAGATCAAATAAGTGTTACATTGTGGATGAGTTTGGGGATAATAAAACTAGGGGCCTCGCAGGACCAATTACAAGTAGATTTTTCTACAAAACTAAAACTAGCTATCTCGTGTGCCACCTCGTTTGCTTCCCTCAAGCAATGGACGAATTGAACCTTACCAATGATAGTTGCCATGTCGATGCAATCTGCAAGGACCGCTGCCGACTCGTTCCACCAAGTTTGGTCACCGGTGCAATAGTTAATCATTTCTAGCCAATCGGATTCAGCAACAATATTATGAACTCCCATTTGAATTGACAAGGATAGGCCCTCCCTCATTACTATTGCTTCGGCCATTACTGGAGAATGCACACGCGGTATGAATTTCGCCGAAGCCGCAATGAAATTACCTTCAAAGTCACGTAAAACCGCACCAGAAGCCCCCGAGCATGAGTCGTTGTCGAAAGATGCATCAACATTCAGTTTTATCTCCCTCGGTTTAGGCTTAGTCCAGCTAATTATGTTATTACACCGTTTAGTTGATGCTTTCGCCGCATTAGTAGCAATGGCCAAAATTGACATCTTGCATTTATAGACTGGGGGGACTGCCTCTGCTCTAACACGTCGTCGACGTATCCACCATAAGTACCACGTGGTAACTGAAACAACTTCCTTTAAACCAATAATAGTGAAGCCTGGAATTGTATTATTTGGAGCTCTCAGCAAATATTCAAGAACAGCTGACCCGGCTCGATCAGCTTGAAATGCGTCTTGGATACGATCAACTAATCCCAGACTATTCCCAATTTCCTGTGCAGCCGCGCAAACAAAAAGGACATGTCGAATATCTTCAGGGCCCTGATTACAGATCGGGCATGCTCCAGAGGTTCCAATATGACGATTAGCTAAGACACTGTAGCGTACCTGCTCTTTAAATAAGGCAGATACCTGTGTATAGTGCAAATCACTGGATCGATTCATTTGCACACACAGTTTACGATGTAATATCACAACAAAGCGTCAATTTTATTACATCGCTGATCCAGAATTATAAAATATTCGATACAAGTTGCATAGCATAAAGCTAGCATTGAAAAAGTACACAGCGGAAATATAATAGCAGTGAGTCTCTATCACTTTCATGCTGCCACAGGCGAAAACATGTTGGTTGTAGACTCGAAACCTATAAACGAAACCTCACTCGTCATCTGAACAATCTGCAATAAGAAAAATATTGCAACAACGTGGGTCAGATTCCATTAAAAATGGAGTCTGGCAAGTGACACTATGGTGGACACTTAATGGAATAACTCTATAGCCTATATGCATATTTGGCTGGTGGAGTTCAAGGCTATTTTGCATAAAGCCAATTTTTCCTATCTCTTTGGAAAACACTTTCTTCGAATTAAGACAAGTATGTCATGAAAACCATAAATCTCATCTTCCCTTGTTCACCCATCAAGTTTTATTTCTGAAAATGGAATGATGGAATCCTCCGTTGACGTCCGTGATCAGCTGCTCAAATTGTCCGTACCGGGGACACGGCTAAGTACTTAGTTTTACACTCTGCAGAGGTTGTGCACGTTCACCATTGTACCCATTCAACCCAATTTATCCTTTACACACCATTTGTGATAAGGAAAGGAGAAAATGAGACGAGATCTTCCAGAAGCACTTTCCCTCCCACTCTGGCTTGACCCGTTCCACCTAACATCCCCCTACATCTGCTTGTCAAGCCGGAGAGAGTCCACGCAACATAATTGATCAAGCCAGAGCTCATATGGCAATGGCTGCACTGGAAGCAATCGTCACTCGGAGTTCTTCAAATTCCTCTGTTCCCTGGGTGGCCATCCACAAGTGCACGTACTCCAGGAACCATAGACATGGAACTGAGTAGCCACTCAACTTCGCCACCATATACAACCAATCCACCCAGGAGTTTCATTAACTTAGTGGATGTGCACTCTCAGGTGAAAATCACCATGCTCACGGCCCTAAGTAGAATAGACATTCATCCTAGGCGACGACAACCATGAGCACAGCCCTGAGTAGTCACTTACATTTTGCAAAACTTTTCATCATTGCATAGCATCAATATATCTACTAAGTATTATATAGGAACCTAGACACAGGAGTAAGGGAATTCTACACAGGTTTAGCATAGCAATACTATCCTACTCATGCATATAAAAATACACTAAGTAATGCATATAGGAAATAATAGGAAGTTTATGAGGTGTGCCACTTGCCTTTGAATGTTGTCGTTGTTCACAAATTCTTTTCAACAACGAACGTTTGCTCTTCGTTTAATCTAAACCATATAATCAAAGAAAAACAATACAACAATCAACAAACAACAATCATCAAACCTACATGCTCATATCTAGTGAACAAACAAGTTTTGTAAACTTCTAAGGAAAACATGTCATGCATGAAAATCTTTTAAGTTAATGCAAGGAAATGTGTTGGTCAAAATGACTAAGGACTAAGGTCATAAGTTGAATAAAATATTTTGTTTTATATCATCTTGAATAAGCCCTCTAATGGCTTAGTCTTGATGTGTAGAAATATTTAGAGTAACTACTAATTCATATCTTCAAGATGATCAACAATTTTTATCAACTCTTTGTAAATTGGGCATTCACTATAGTGAGAGAGACAGACACCCGGCCAGCCACTTAAATTGTGGAACAGGTCTCATGTACGTGGACATGTAAGGTTTGTTTCCAGGCCGCTCTATCTCACTATGCCGCTAGGATCCAACAAACTTCAAGACGATAATATCATGATCAAAAATTGTTTATGTCAAATGTGAAAGACAAGATTAGAAAAGAGGGAAAAGATAGAAGAAAGATGTAGTTGTCCTCCAGGCTTCATCTCCAGACTTGTAATATTCTCCTTGATGATGTCTTGATTGAAGTTTTGATAGACTTGATAAATCTTCAGACTTGGTGGTTCTTGTATCCTCGAGGCTGGTTTTGGATTTACTTAGTCATCATGAAGTCTAACAGAAGAAGGGAGAAAAGAAAGAAAGAGGGAGCAAGACTTAGAAAATATTTCTGGTTGGTCTTCATGAACTTCTTCTTGATTTTTCTTCTAAGTGCTTCTACTCCTTGGAGATACTTCTGAAGTCTTGTCTTCTTGGCTAAGTCCTTCATTGGCCTTCTAGCTCCATTTGAAAATCCTAAGTGTCTAAGCGCATAGCACTTACCAGAATGCTAAGTTGAAATAATCCTAACTTAGAGAAAAATAATGAAGAGATTTCCTATGGGAAATATATCTATATGAGAAAATAATTTATGCATGCAATGCACTTTTAAATCCTAAGAAATATCATACAAAATTTGTGATATTTATAAAATATGCATTAGGCTATAAAATGCAATTTAATTAATTTCTATTTTTGGAAAATATAATAAAAGGAATAATTATAAGATTAAAGTTTTCTTTAACTAAATTTTATAACAAAATTTTATAATTAGTGTTAATAGACATGGATCATTTAATTAAAATTATAGCAATTTGATTTAATCAAAAATAATATTTCTATTAATAGTTATGTTGAAAATACTCAAACTATTCAAATTAAATATATAACTATGATTTCATTCAAATATTACTCAAAATTATTTTATAGCAGTGGCATTAATTTACAAATATTCTAAAGTTTCTAAAACAATTTTATTTGCAATTTTTGGAATTATAGATTTAAAGTTATGACAAATATACTCAAATCTTCCATTTGAAATTTGACTATTTTAAACTATGTCAAATTTGAATTTTGGCGGATCCAAAATATTCTACATGTCGAGGGCTTTCCAAATATATAAAAATATTTGAATTTGGATAAACAGAGAAAGAGATATGATAGTTTGAATAGATAGGAGCTTTTCTGCAAAACTGCCATTTTTAATTTAATTAGAAAAAGAAATTACACGCTGGCGCTGACTGTGCGCTGACGTGGCCGCTGACTGTGCATGCTGACGTGGTTAAGTCAATGCATCTGGGCCGTCAGATCTGGATCTGGCGGTCCAGATCTGTCTGTACCGGTTCGTTTAAAACTTCTAATCTGGTGCGTTGGAAGGAGATCGGACGGCTCACCGAGGGGGGCGGAGCGAGGTCGCCGGCGATGTCGACAACGGCGGCGGTGCGGCTCGGGCGGGGACGCTCCGGTGCCTCCGGTGACTCCCCGGATGCGCGGAGGGCAGCTCCGGACGCGGCGCAGCACGACGAAGCAGATGGAGGCAATGGCGTTGTGTTCCTCGTCTAGGTGTCACGAAGGAACGAGGTCGGAGCGGATCGGGCGTCGGCGACGCGGTCGAGCACAGATTTGGAGTGCCCGGCTGCAGGAGGAGGCAAGAGCACATGACCAGTTGCGCTAGAGGATGTGGAAGAGAGAGGAGAGGGTCTCGGGCTCGGGGGCGACTCACCTCGCCGAGGAAACGAAGAATACGGCGGCAGATGTGGATGAACTCCGGCGAGCTCGCGCGGCAGCCTGGGGGCGCAATATGCTAGGGTTTGAGAGGGGAAACGAAGAGGAGATCGTGGGGTATTTATAGGACCGAACAGGGAAACAAATTTGCGAAGTTAACGCTCGGATTTTGGGAGAGAGATCAAGGCGCGATTTCTGGACAGAGCTTGAAGACGAGCTGACGTCAGCATGCCGTCAGCAATTTTTCTTTTTCTTTTCTGAATTTTCTATTTTCTTAATAACTTTTGATTTATAACTCCAAATGAAGTCAATTCAAATTCTAAAAATTTGTAAAATTATTATCCTTGTGTTAAACCAGTTGTGGGCATGTTTTGAATAATTTTGAAAATTAAAATTTTGAAATATTCATAAAATGCATAATTGCCCATTTAGGTCAACTTTGAAATTAGTAATTTAATAAATTCATTTTAGGTTAATAAAATTTATGAAATTACCCACATTCAAATATGTTTGAATTCAAGTTATTTAAACTCATTTTCAAATACTAAATTCATTTTTGGCTCTAGTATAATATTAAATAGTATAACACAACTATATGAAAATGAAAAGGGAAAAGAATAATGTATTCATTTTTAATTCAAAATAATTTGTGCACCATTATATTTTATTAAGATAATTCATTTGAAACTTTATAACAACTTTGGAATATGTTCAAGATTTAATTCATTGCTTATTTTGAATATATTCATGAAATCATTTTATGTATTGAAAATTGGTAAAAGTAATTTAAGATATTGAAATGCCTATTGGAATAAATCATCATTTATAAAATATATGAAGTTTTACAAACATAAACTATGGACTTATAATTTCCAAAACTACATTTTGAACTTAGTTAAAAGAGTGAAAACCATTTGGCATATATACCATTTTAATAGTCTTGAATTTATGAATAGATATGGCTGAGTGGTTGAAATCAATTACTTATAAGTAAACTATTCTATTAGAATAAAATGGTTTGAAAGTTTGTAACACATTTGTCAATTTATATAATGAGGCTTAAGAAAATACAATGGGATAATAAAAATGTTTAACTTGAAACAAGTTTTGAAAAATTAGTGATTACTTGAGATATTTGAATTAATAAACCTTTTTAATATGGCTGAAGTCTTTTATAATTGGTTTTCTTATGCATTTAATGTTTTATTTTAATCAAAAACAAAAGTTTTAAATTTTAGTGAATTTTGAACATTATAAAATGTTGGGATGTTACAGACACATTTAGCAGGAATAAGCCCATGCAGGGCGCGCCAAACAAATACCTTTACTTTGCCAGGAATGTTAATTTTCCACAAGCTCTTCCAAACAGGATTAGTAGCAGAAGCACCGGGCGCCGCCCATTGGCTTGCCGCTGGACAAAATTGATGGCGCCATTGAACATGATAGTCTGATCGCACTGTGTGAAGGGGTTCCGGTGCAGAAAATAATAATTTTTCTAGCGTATGAAACCCAAACTAGGCAGGATCTATCTATCTAGTACATGTGATAACGGTGGCGGAACGGGTTACATTACCTCCATGTAGACCGATAGCGGGGATTACGCTCCCGCACAAGCGTTGACGATGATGTCGTACGTAGCCGACCTCGAGGTCGCGGAGAACTTGCCAAGATGACGTAGACGATGACGACGGGGTGTCGACGATGACCTGCGTCGACGGGCGTCGGGCGGAAGATGGCGAGATGCCGGTGGCAGGGGGTTGCGCCGGCAGCAGAGGGGGAGGCGGCGCATCGGCTGCAGCGGGGCGAGACAACGTCGCCCAGGCTTCTCAAAAGAGTCGCCTCCGAGTACTCGCAAACATACGGAGCTTAACAACAACCCCCGGTCATTAAATCCAGCTGAAATCGCAGGGGTAGAAATTATCTGGAATCCCGCAGGGCAACGGCGCCCGGCGGTATAGCTTAGGTGGATAGAGGGGGCAAAACGGGCGGAGAAGCAACTTGGCCGGCCTGCTATACAATTAATTGTATTTTTCTGTAATTAATCCAATTAATATGCCTTGCTATATAAAGGGGGGAGGGGGTGTGAAACACCTTGCCTCCCCCATGTGGGACTAAAGGAATACGAGGGGGAGGGGGGTTCGGCCGAACCCCCTAGTCCGAGTTGGACTAGGGGCCCAAGCCCCTTTCCCCCCATGGTGGTGCGGCTCCCCCCTCTTGGGCCCTCTTAGGGCCCATGTAGGTGGGAGGCCCCATTTTTCCTTTATTTAATTAATATTAAATTAATATAAAATATAAATAATTCATAATTAATATATTTAAATACTATTTAATATCCCGTGACTCCGAAACATTTTCTGAACCACCCGAACAACTTTCGGACATCCCTGGAACCATTCCAGACCTTCCCGGAACTCCTTCTGGACCACCGGAACTCTTTCCGGATCATTTCTCTCTCTCCAACAAAATCCTATATTATTCCAGAACCTATCTCCTGGTGCCGTTAAGACCTTAAGTTTGTTACGCTACGGTTCGAGAACATTCCAGACATGGTCGAGACACTCCGCTCACAAATGACCGTCAGGGATACCTGGATGTATATGACGACCCCTGTGCATTCCACGGATATCGTCGTTGAACCATAAATATGATATTCATTCCCTTTGTTTCTGCGATACTACCTTGTCCGAGATATGATCGTAGACATACCGATGTTTTTGTTGTATCTCGTTACCGACAAAGGTTATTAACTCGTCTGTGATATTACATCTCCATGACCTAGTCACAAGCTGCGTAGCTATATAGATGTAATCTCACCGAGTGGGCCTAGAGTATCTTTCCATTAGAAGAATGAACAAATCCTGCTCTTGATCCTTACGTCTCGATGCTCTTTCGGAATACCCAAGATGGACACCGTTATTGTCATGCTATATAAGACACAACGTTTGATGCTCTCAAAGCACCCCTACGAAGCATCAATAAGTACGGTCTCACGGTCTAAGGAATAAGCTATCATATTCTGATCTATTGCAAATTACAAACATCGTAATACGATCTTATTGCAATACTTTGCGTATGTCCATCACCTTATTCAACTAATAAGATGACCCCATTGTCAACCGACGTCATTGTCCTTGATCGGGAATCTTGATCAACAGTTGCCCAATGGACTAGTTCATATAGAGGCTAACTAGGGACCTGGTTGTCTATGTATCACACGTGTATTAATAATTCCGATTAATACAGTTATAGCATAATACACAAACCTATTATAAACTTATGAGATAATGCAATAAATACTACTTATTTATTTACCTCTAGGGCATATCTCCTTCACTGTGTAGCGACCATTTTTTGTAAAATGCGAGGCTATAAAGTCCTCGAATCCATGAGTATTCAAGGGAATTTCCAATATCCGTCCAACATCAATGGGGTTGAATAAATCAGACAACAACTCGTCATCCCACTGTCCCGTTATAGGGCTGATTAATTGATTAACACGAGTGTACAGAGCCCCACCTCGAGGAGTAAGAACTCTCCGATTTGCACTGGATGGAATCCAAGGGTCCTCCCAGATTTTAATTTTTTCGCCATGGCCCACTCTCCAAATGTAACCACGTTTGAACGTGCTTAAACCCTCAACAATGCCCTGCCAAGTGAACGAGGACCCAGCTTTCGGTCCTGCGTTTAAGATCTCATCATTGGGGTAATATTTGGCCTTCACGACCCGAGCACATAGAGAATTTGGGTCATTAATTAATCTCTAAGCTTGCTTCGCCAACATGGCTAAATTGAAAGAGTGGAAATCTCTAAACCCCATACCTCCCTCATTCTTTGGATAACATAATTTCCACCAAGCAAGCCAGTGCATCTTCTTGGTGTTTTCATTATCTCCCCACCAAAACTGCGATATAGCATCCATCATACCTTTGCACACCCCTTTCGGAATTAGAAATACTGACATGGCAAAAACGGGGATTGCTTGTGCCACAGCCTTCAATAAAATCTCTTCCCCCCCCCCCCCCCCATGGATAGAAGCTCCTAATTCCAATCCATAAACCATAATTCGAAAAATCATATTTTCCTCGGAATTACTTAGACAACAAACCAAGTTTTGTTTCTATTTGGTTTTGGAATACACTCTCATCCAATGCGAGCAATCTACAAAGAACTATTCATGTATATTCCGAATTATCGTATAACCATATACATGTCGACTCCATGGTCGATCCCGCGAATTCTGGTTGAGAAAAATATCTATTTTCTAAAGTGGACATCGACTGTAATGTTTTGAACATATTAAGAGATTCTAAGACAGATTCTGACAGACCACACTTTATTTAAAATAGAGCATGATTATAATACCCCACATATCACCATATATGACATTATAATATTGTGAAACAAATTTCCACAAGTCTTTTGTGTTGAAACCATAATTCAAAAATATTGTCCTTTGATCGAATCTTGTGAATACAATATTCACTAATCTTTCTTCTGAAAAACCCCATTTAATCTCTTATCAAATTAATTTCAGACTTATGATTCATCAGGCAAATACTCTTATTCACCAATAATCATAGAAGAATTTGGATCAAGCAAAAAACACCATTAATTAATTTAATAATCATTTAAAATGACTCTTAATTAATCTCCTCTCGTATTGACACTTCAATACTACATTTCGAACTTAATCAATTTTGGCACTCGAAATACTTAAATGTACCAAAATCATCCATTACTTCTTTCATTGCCTTTATGACTAAATTTGATGGTGTTTGTTCTAGTAACAGAACTTTTATTCATTGGACATGCTATTTTATTGTTTCTACAATTATGAACGTTTATCATACAATTGATGTAATTGAGATGTGAAACCTTTATTCATAATATAAAACAATTGGCTTGTTCCATAACATAAAACAACTGAACTTGTCTTATTACATGAATAACTTTGTCTTGTAACAATCAAGACACTGAACACACTTTCTCACTATTACAAAAGATCTTATAAAAAACTATTAATGATAACTATGATAACTTGAGGACGAGAACACCAAATGGCCATCAACTCCTTGATCACCATCTGCAGCGCCAGGTCACATCATACTTCGCCGCATATATGTGATAATCAGGACCTGTTTCACAAACAGAACAAGTATCAAAGACTTTATCATATATCAAGAGGCGAATTCATAATTCTGTATATATCAAATATATACCTGTAGCATCAGAGAGCTCTCCTTCGATGGAATCAACTTTCAGAGATTTGAATTCAGACACGAATTTGTAGAAGTTCATATTGTCGGCCTTCAAAATGTACTTGCGCACATGCTTCTCATAGCTTGGAGGCAGAGATATCGGGACAGTCTAAATGACACAGAAATCTGCCATCCAGTAATCAAAGACCACCGTCAGCTGGAAGTAGATGTCATACAATCTCCACTAATATTAAAAGACCCAGTGAGGCAGATCCAAACAATCTTGGGCTTACATAGATAAGATCCGACGCTCCTAAGTCAATCGACGATGTCAAATGCGTTTAACACGATAGGAGAAGAAACACTCGACGTCTGCCCAACGAACTGGCAATGATCCTCCCAGCCCACGATAAGTGTCGAAGACAACCCTCCCAGCCCACGATCCCCACGACCCCCGCGACAACCGAGCCGCTGGAGTCTCACCGCGCTGCCGCCCGCTATCCGCCTCCGCGCGCATCCGCGCCGCCGTTCGCCCTTCTCCTCCACGCCTCGACGCCGCCGCCGGCCGCCCGATGTCCGCCTCCGCGTGCATCCGCGCCGCCGCCCTCCCTTCTCCTCCGCGCCTCGGGCGAGGCACCGCCAACAACACCAACGCACCCCCGGGGGAGACACGCTAGAAGCTGCGCTTCGCATGAGATTCACCAGCCGTGAACGCCGACGTGTCACGCGGGCGACGCACTAGCCGCTACTTCTAGGTTGCCGCTGTCGACTGCAGACATCGCTCCGTCCAACTGCCAACATCCCCCTGATCTACCAACGGGCTAGCAAGCCACACGGCCGTCCTTACAATTGCAGTGTTCCTGCTCTCTGAGAACTGACGAGTAAGTATTATGATAGAATTCAGTTAGATTTTTATCTCCCAAAGGGGCATCAAAGTTAGCGGTGGCCTGAAAAATCATTCCCCGTTTTGGACATGTCCTCACATACAAGGTGTGCTCGATAAAATGCATATACGTGCAAGAGTTAACAGTGGAGTGATGTTCAGTAACTCATTGTGCTTGACTCTCAATCAAGAATTATCACTGGAATTCCATAGACCCACAATGTATTTGTTTCAGTATATACTTGAAGATCATAGTATATGGAGTGAAATTTTGAGTTGCCACAAAATACATTGTTTTCA
This sequence comes from Poa annua, assembly GCA_026929855.1. Taxonomy (NCBI): domain Eukaryota; kingdom Viridiplantae; phylum Streptophyta; class Magnoliopsida; order Poales; family Poaceae; genus Poa; species Poa annua. The sequence goes on from CM049430.1 coordinate 54,585,261, forward strand.
TGCGGGTGAGTACTTTTATTATATATCATGCGACAGGGTGCATGTATCATCTATTTTGTATTGGGATCAACAACTAAGAACATGACATTAGTTCGTAGAGATTGAGCTTAGATGGTTTTAAACCTGTAAGCGTCTGCAAATCTTTGACTCATAAGCAAAGTGTAGGCATGGAAAATAATCTTAGTTATATGTTCTTATCAAATGATATATATTTACCATTTATGACTGTTATGAGACTGATTGTTTCATTAGCTTTTTCATTTCAGGTATCAGCAAGGAGCTTCAGAGGTTTCTTTTTCAAGGTTCAGTAAGTTGTATTATGCATGTGGCATATGCAAGCTATCTTTATTTTTAACTAAGTACTAACAGCGAAATTACCTTAGTTATTTATGTGTTGTTGCATATGAGTTATAGTTGTTATTGTGGTTCTTTCAATGTTTATTTAATTTACACATCATCTTGGCTTTTCAATCTAGACTACATATTTGGTATACTACGCCACTCCCATGTTTGTGAAGATGTTCATCTTTAATTTTGAAATAGTTATAGGAGTGTATTATTTCTGATCATTGGTGCTTACCAAATGAACATGGAAAATACATGAACATAAGACATATATGGAGTATGTAATAGCTACTTGTAAGACTGATTATTGTCTGAACAAGTTGTAAAGAACTTGCAGGCACAACCTGAAGGTTTAAACTTTGATTGACTATTTCTTCTTGATTCATGCACATCCGTTATCCCTCAGTTATTGATTCATAACTGCTTGCAGTGTAGTGGCGGTTGCTGAAGCCTAGCAGATTCAAGGCTATGGACGCAACTGGATAATTAACAGAACAAGAGATATTTATTTGGACCCTAAAGGTATTTGCTTGAAAAATCATTGCTGTCAACAAGGCCTGCTTCAAGGTGGTAGCCTCCCGCTTCGTCGGCATCATATGTCATCCTCCAGGTGAAGGCATTTTTCCCAAATGGGTAAGCAAATAATATACATAGAACGTATTGCCAGATATTAAAACATGAGTAGGCATTTTTGTTCCCTGTATATGTTTAAGACATCCATCTCTTCACTTCCATATGTACCGATTAAAATGTTTGCTGGATATCAGATCAGAGGGAGAGTCGTGTATCTACGTTCCATCGCATCCAGTTGTTGCCGCTTGTTGTGTTTCACAGGAAGCAACCTGTATCTTATCCTTCACTGTTGTTTTTCCTGAAAACCTGATTGATTAAATTAAACTTGGCTGATTTTGTTCCTTTAGGGGATAACTATAAGAATGTTGTGGTGGAGAGAGTGAGATCCTATCATGTGCATTGCCTTCACGAGAGCTTGCTTTCCTTTGGCATCCACATTTGTAGGCACATCATTGTGTTTACCTGTTGCAATTCATTAGTAATAATACGGTGCTTCTCGCTGATGTTCTTTAGAAGCCTGAACGTTGAGACTAGCTTGATTTCCATTATTAACTGACAACGTATTATTACAGTGCATTGTCTTGTAGGCTGATTGTTGATTCCTAATTTCTATGGATTTCTAATTTTCGGATACATCTAAGATTTGCTTCCCTACTAGGTAATATGGATGAAGACCTCATAGCAACAGTTGGTTTGACTATTTATGTAGGATGGTTTGGGCTAATGCACAAGCTATGGTAAAGGCAGTCAAGGTAATTTGCGAGTCTTTCAACTGCTATCCATGTCCTTATGATCTGGATTACTTTTATAATAATCTTTTTAAAATGACTACTGTATGGTGTCAAGTGGTTGCTGCCCTTTTGTGTATAGATGAAAATGCAGGTGTTGCAATGTGGAGGAATGGATAGCAGCTGTGTAGGCTTGACCATCATCTGCAACTTAGGCTTAACATGACGTGCTTTATTTTTTTTATTAAGTGAAGGATTAATGACTTTCCTTTTTATACCAATGGAAGGATAGGACTGAAGTTCAGAAGAGCTGTTGGTCAAGCTATCTACTTCAGCCATTACTCTTAGGGCTGGGTTGTGGCCAGTCAGTTTGTTCTCTTAGTTCACATTTAGTGTTTTCTGCCCATCATTTAGTTTAACAATTATATGATTTTGCATGTAAAATATCAGAAGCTTGAAACCAATATGTGATAGGTAGTATATCACAAAATTTATGTTTGTTCAACTCACCCAAGTGATTAAGCTCATTTTACCTTGTATGATGACGTCTGACATTCTTTTGTTTCAAACTACTGAAATTAGGAGCATTGACCTAATTTTAATTTTTCCACTATATACTTGAGTATATAGGTACCACAACTCTGTGCTTACTGAATCTATACATCCCTCTTTTCTTCAGCACAAATTATTTGGCAGCCCGTTTATATTGCAAACTAAGATTATTTTTACTCGAAAGATTTGGAAACTTGCTGATTGCCGTTCACAAGTATTATCCTCATAGGTTGAACTGAAATACTAGAAAGAAAATGGTACAAATGAAACAGGAGTACAATGACGAGGTTAAGAGCAAATGGAACATGACATCTGACCGGTTAATATTTTACGCAGATGGATGTACCATCACAAAAGACGTTTAATTTTCCTAGCGCTATAAGTTTCAGAGCTTAAATCATAGTTAATACGTACAATTACTTGTATTGGAAGCACAACGAGAATGCAAACATCTCTATGGGCAGATTCTGATTGGAAATCTCTGAAGGTACGAAGATACTAAGTTTTGAGAGTTCAAGTAGAAGAACTGTGTGTTCCTCTGGAGTGCTTAGAGTGGTTCATTATCCTGATTTCCTTCTTTGCTTTCGAGATCTTATTCTATCCTCATTCAATATTGCGAGGTACAATGGGACGAACCTTCATCCATTCTTCATCCAGATAAGGTTTCAGCATGGGAATTGGAACCAGTGGATGCAGCTAATCCACAATCCCCTCAATCCCCATTGAGGAATAAGCGTGCACGACCTCCAGCTTCACCTTTTGTGGTTCCAGAACTTCCTCCGAGGTTTGGTAAGATATCTGATCTCCTTAGCACCAATTACAAGTAATGATCTGGTTTGCAGATTCAGTGCTCAGCTCATAGTCATGAATATCATATTTTTATAGTATGACTTAGTGCCTTCTCCAGTATCCTTTTTCTTTACATATCTAAACTAGTGTATTTATATCAGGACTATGGAAGTCCCCAGCTGAACGAAGCCAACCCCTCTCATTTTCAGAACCACAACACGCTCAAGAGTTATTTCATACATCAATCTTCTCATCATCATGAAACACTGCATTCAATCAGTTTTACTGGCCAGCAAGAGAATCAAGCTTGTAATCCGTATTGAGTAATTGATGTGTAGTCTATAGAGGAATCAAATATTGGAGCGGTATATTATTTGTCAAACTGCACTTCAAAGCAGGATAAGAGAAAAAATATATTCATTCTTTAGCCTCCATCTCCCTTTTTATTGCTTCATAGGTTATATCCTTTGTCCTTGTCCTTACCAAGCTTATGTACTACATAAACATGGGCCTGATGTTGAGCAAGGTGCTACCATTGTTATTTTCTGTAAATCCTCATAACGTGCTCAAGAGCACCTTTTGCATTGCACCGTATTGTTTTGTTATATATGCAAAAGCATTGTTGACAGGTTAAAATTTTGCAGAGTTATATTTTCTTTTTACTTCAGTGAGAATTTCTGTGTATGACTTTGGAATGTGGTGTTAATGGACATGACGTTATTATCTAATCCGATATATGGAATTATTTCTATATATTTAATTTATTTCTTGACCAAAACTCTTGGGCTTGGTCCAGTACTGGTTTTGAATTCTTACCTTAATGTCAGGAGCTTTATTTTGTATTTTCTTGCCTGAGTTTTGGTCATCACCGTTTATCTTCTTTCGTCTAATTTAGAGTTGAGAAGATCAGGAAGATGTGGAATAGGGGTGATTGCCGTATTGATCGAAGAATAATACTTTCTAAACTTTTCCAAAGTTAAAGTAACGGCTAGCTCATATTATCATATTATCAGGTGAAATGTGACATGAACTGTTATATTTTCAACCAAATTGGACATTGTATGGAACGTGCATGTGCACGTGCTCGATTACTAGTCTCTTCAAATGAGTCTCCAGATAGGTATGCTCCTCCATGTGAATGGTCTGGAACATTCTAAGCTGCCTGAATTGCTCACGCCTTAATTCATCTCGAAAGTGTGTCTTTATCGCATCAATCATGACGCATGGCTCCTTGCGTCGAAACAATTCTTTCAACTCAGGTGCTAGGCATACAGTCATGGTGATTTCCACTTCGATGAATATGTCTCGACGCCTACGGAAATCATCTTCCTCCTCCTCGCTTGCAGAATCCCCTGGTCTTTCTTCCAATGCTTCATCGAGAACATACAGAATGTTGTTGTGTTCGAGGATGTTTCTAAAACCCTTGTACCAGCTGATGAAGTTGGACCCGTCGGCTTCTAAGGTAGAATCCGGACTTTTGAGGAAGTAACCGAAGTATAGTTGCGTAGTCTACAGATGTGATCGCAAAAGAGGTAAGGTGAAGTTTATAATATATAGGTGAGTTTTAGTTTATAATAATATTATCAAAACACACCACACTAAAATTATTATCACTAAAAATAATAATGGCGATTACACGACCCTCATCCACCACACCACCCCCGATCATCACGGCCGACAGCACAGCTTCAAAGGTGGACATAAAATGTCGATCACAACAACTCTGTGACTCGTGCTCGATCTTTCGATCTTCCCGTGTTCCGAGGCCATATCTGCATATGCTAGGCTCGCCAATCAAACCTCGAAGACCATGTGCGTGCAACATGGCTTACACCCACTGTATGCGAACGACGATATGTCTGACACCCGATCATCACGTCCTGCCTCATAACGTTGAACTTTCTTGGTGGTGCGCAACGAGGGAGAACACAATTTTGGTATTTGTTAGGGATCATCCTATTCATGATGCTACCGTTGTATATCTAGCATATAAGCAATCAATAGGATGCACACACAACAACACACAATAATGATGCAATGAAGTGCGATGTGACATGGTCGATGCGCCTGGACCTTCATGAAGCCATGTCTCCGAGTCTACTGAGCCCTTCATTGCCTCCGACAGTACGAGTAATATCAAACTTACCGTAACCATGTCACATAAAATAATGCCTCTGCAAAACAAAGTTAGACGCCTCTAGCTTTATTTAGTTTTGCAAGTTTTTCGTGGCATATAGGCTTATTCGTAAGAGAATCGCTTCCCTACCTACGAACTTTGTACCACAACATCGATCGTATAATTGCATGTTTATGCATCCCTTTCGGGCCCTCCATTGAAAATGCTTTGCTGACTAGAGAGAGAAACAGACACCCGCCAGCCACAGATACGGTGCAAGCCGTATGTCAGTAGTGGAACCAGTCTCGCGTAAGCGTACGCGTAAAGTTGGTCTGGGCCGCTTCATCAACTCAATACCGAAGGCATCGCAAGTGCACGCTAGAAGGTAGCAAATATAAGAAAGACGTCCTCATGCAACATGAGTTCTAACCATACCAGCAGTACTACGCATAGATCGGCTCTGATACCACTGAAGGGGTTCCGGTGCAGAAAACAATAATTTTTCTAGCGTATGAAACCCTAACTAGACAGGATCTATCTATCTAGTACATGTGGTAACGGTGGTGGAACGGGTTACATTACCTCCATGTAGACCGATAGTGGGGATTACGTTCCCGCACAAGCGTTGACGATGATGTCGTACGTAGCCGACCTCGAGGTCGCGGAGAACTAGCCGCGATGACGTAGACGATGACACCGGGGTGTCGACGATGACCTGCGTCGACGGGCGTGGGGCGGAAGATGGCGAGATGCCGGCGGCAGGGGGGTTGCGCCGGCGGCAGAGGGGGAGGCGGCGCAGCGGCTGCAGGGGGCGAGACGACGTCGCCCTGGCTTCTCAAAAGAGTCGCCTCCGAGCACTCGCAAACGTACGGAGCTTAACAACAACCCCCGGTCATTCAGATCCAGCTGAAATCGCAGGGGTAGAAATTATCTGGAATCCCGCAGGGCAACGGCGCCCGACGGTATAGCTTAGGTGGAGAGAGGGGGCAAAACGGGCGGCGAAGCAACTCGGCCGGCCTGCTATACAATTAATTGTATTTTTCTTTAATGAATCCAATTAATATGCCTTTCTATTTAAAGGGGGGGAGGGGGTGTGCAAACACCTTGCCTCCCCCATGTGGGACTAAAGGAATACGAGGGGGAGGGGGTTCGGCCAAACCCCCTAGTCCGAGTTGGACCAGAGGCCCAAGCCCCTTTCCCCCCATGGTGGTGCGGCTCCCCCCTCTTGGGCCCTCTTAGGACCCATGTAGGTGGGAGCCCCCCTTTTTCCTCTATTCAATTACTATTAAATTAATATAAATATAATTAATTCATAATTAATATATTTAAATACTATTTAATATCCCGTGACTCCGAAACATTTTCCGAACCACCCGAACAACTTTGGAACATCCCTGGAACCATTGCAGACCTTCCCGGAACTCCTTCCGGACCACCGGAACTCTTTCCGGATCATTTCTCTCTATCCAACAAAATCCTATATTATTTCAGTCTCCTGGTGTCGTTAAGACCTTAAGTTTGTTACGCTACGGTACGAGAACACTCCAGACATGGTCGAGACACTCCGCTCACCAATGACCGTCAGGGATACCTGGATGTATATGACGGCCCCTGTGCATTCCACGAATATCGTCGTTGAACCATAAATATGATATTCATTCCCTTTGTTTCTGCGATACTACCTTGTCCGAGATATGATCGTAGACATACCGATGTCTTTGTTGTATCTTGTTACCGAAAAAGGTTATTAACTCATCTGTGATATTACATCTCCATGACCTAGTCACAAGCTGCGCAGCTATATAGATGTAATCTCACCGAGTGGGCCCAGAGTATCTTTCCATTACAAGAATGAACAAATCCCGCTCTTGATCCTTACGTCTCGATGCTCTTTCGGAATACCCAAGATGGACACCATTATTGTCATGCTATATAAGACACAACGTTTGATGCTCTCAAAGCACCCCTACGAAGCATCAATAAGTACGGTCTCACGATCTAAGGAATAAGCTATCATATTCTTATCTATTGCAAATGACAAACATCGTAATACGATCTTACTGCAATACTTTGCGTATGTCCATCATCTTATTCAACTACTAAGATGACCCCATTGTCAACCGACGTCATTGTCCTTGATCGGGAATCTCGATCAACAGTTGCCCAATGGACTAGTTCATATAGAGGCTAACTAGGGACCTGGGTGTCTATGTATCACACGTGTATTAATAATTCCGATTAATACAGTTAAAGCATAATACACAAACCTATTATAAACTTATGAGATAATGCAATAAATACTACTTATTTATTTACCTCTAGGGCATATCTCCTTCACTGTGTAGCGACCATTTTTTGTAAAATGCGAGGCTATAAAGTCCTCGAATCCATGAGTATTCAAGGGAATTTGCAGTATCCGTCCAACATCAATGGGGTTGAATAAATCAGACAACAACTCTTCATCCCACTGCCCCGTTATAGGGCTGATTAATTGACTTACACGAGTGTACAGAGCCCCACCTTGAGGAGTAAGAACTCTCTGATTTGCACTGGATGGAATCCAAGGGTCCTCCCAGATTTTAATCTTTTCGTCATTGCCCACTCTCCAAATGTAACCACGTTTGAACGTGCTTAAACCCGCAACAATGCCCTGCCAAGTGAACGAGGACCCAACTTTCGGTCCTGCATTCAAGATCTCATCACTGGGGTAATATTTGGCCTTCAGGACCCGAGCACATAGAGAATTTGGGTCATTAATTAATCTCCAAGCTTGCTTCGCCAGCATGGCTAAATTGAAAGAGTGGAAATATCTAAACCCCATACCTCCCTCATTCTTTGGATAACATAATTTCCACCAAGCAAGCCAGTGCATCTTCTTGGTGTTTTCATCATCTCCCCACCAAAACTGCGATATAGCATCCATCATACCTTTGCACACCCCTTTCGGAATTAGAAATACTGACAAGGCAAAAATGGGGATTGCTTGTGCCACAGCCTTCAATAAAATCTCTTCCATAGACGTTTCTCTTTCCAGCCATTTATCCTTTCAATTATTCTTTCAATGAAGTGCTTGAAGCAGTCACTTCTATCCGCACCTACAAGTGCTGGTAACCCCAGATACTTATCCGAGAGAGCCTCCGTATCAATATGTAGTTCAGCACAAATTTCTGCTCTCATAAGAGGGTTAGTATTAGGGGAAAATATATACTTGATTTAGCAAAGCTTACGAACTGTCCTGAATTCGCACAGTAGGTCTCCAACACGTGTTGCAAAGAAGTTGCATTTGTCATATCAGCTTTCATGAGGATAAGAGAATCATCAGCAAATAACAGGTGTGAGACTGATGGTGCATTTTTGCACACTCGTACCATATCGATGCCACCAACTTCTTGTTCGTACAACAGCAAGCTAGATAAACCCTCCGAGCAAAGGAGGAACAAATATGGCGATAGGGGGTCTCCCTGTCGGAGTCCCCTAGTAGGAATAAACATGTCAGTTTCCTCAGAATTAAATCTCACTTGGTATCTGACTGAGGTCACACATGCCATTATAAGAGAAATCCATCTCTCTGAAAACCCCAATTTCCGCATCATATTCTCAAGAAAAATCCATTCCACTCTATCATACGCCTTATGCATATCCAGTTTCACCGCACAAACTCCATTAGTACCTGATCTTTTGTTTTTAATTGAATGCACGCTCTCGTAGGCAACCAAGACGTTATTCGTGATCAAACGTCCTGGGACAAAAGCACTCTGGGTAGTAGAAATAACCTCCGGAAGAATTGCTTTTAATCGAAAAGCCAACATCTTAGATATGATTTTGTAGATGACATTACATAGACTTATTGGTCTGTACTGAGTGATCTTGTCGGGGGGCTGCCCCCGGGTAGGGCAGATCCCGGCACAATTCTGCAATATGGCAACAATGTTTGACCTTTGGAGAGTGCAAGGGCCATCCTTTGGTGCACTGAAGGGATAACTTGACCTTTCGGAGCTGGTTAAGCCCAAGGTGTCTCTTGGGGGACGCAATGGTCATGCCTGGAGACTATAAATAGCCCCCCAGGCCCTCAGAGCGGCATAAGCCCAAGCGGATGGTTCCTCTAAGAACTAGCTTCTCGAAGATGTCTTTGGTAGCAGCCCAAGACATCTTCGGGAGGCAAGGCCTAGAGCCACACATCCTAAGTACTACCCGGGAACATCCGGGAAGGATCTCATATCTCACGGTCGATCGGAGGCTCCGGGTAAACTCCCCGGTGGAGAAGATCCCGGATGAACCGGATAGACTCCCCGGGTAGGTGAGAAGGGTCCAAGCTCGCTCCCCGGGTGCAGGCTAACCGACATGTACATCTCGGTCCTGGCAGGTTGTTCAATGTGTGCAGGGAAGACTTATAGGATGGAGCAAGGAGATAGCCGGCATGGGAGATGCCGGTGGGACGTCAACGGTCCGGAGCAGGCTTTTCCGCCTGGCACGGGGGGAAGTCCCATCCCCCCTGACACGGAAGCATGGTCACCTCCCGCCTGACACGGGAGCGTGTCAGCCGGTTCGATAACGGTACGACAAGATCGGACATGCCTAGCCCGGCAATCCGGAAAAGGCTTCTCGGGATGGGCAACGACATGTCTTGTCTCTGACAGAGGGACAATGATGTTCCAGGACGGCGCCTGCTGTCCTTGCCAGAATGATGACGGCGGGGCTAGACCGGATAGCTCGGCGGCTAGGTCGCACTAGCTAGTGTCGACATAACCGTTAGGCCTGTCCGGTGGGGCCATCCCGGATTAGGGTTTCCGGCCCTCCCGGCCGGAACTCTATAAAAGGCGCCATAACTGCTCCTGTGGAAGAGAGACCAACTTGGAGGCCAAAACCATAGTCTCATTTACTCCTTGTGCATTTGCTCCCCCCTCTCTCTAGTTCATCTTGTTCATTGTGTTCTTTACCGAAAGAGCTCCAAGAGCATGTTGTAGATCTTGTTCCACACTTATATTGAGAGGAAAGACAGGAGTAGGGGTGTTACCTCCCCATGAGGGCCCCGAACCTGGGTACATCGTGTGTGTGTGTTCCCTGCCTTCGTGCAGTTGTTCGTGTTTACTAGATCTTCTCTCGTTCCCTTCGGTTGTGTTTGGTGTTCTTCGGAGATCCCGGTTGTTCCGGCATCCTCCTTCGTGTGAGCTCTTTAGCTCGCTAGCCCTCCCCGGATCCACCAGCGTCCACCGGCCCCACACTTTAGCCATCCTATGGCATCTGCCGTGACACCACCAAGACACATCCGGACGGGTTCCTCCGTTCGCTCCGGCCTCAGAATTCTCTCCGGCCTGGTTGCTAGGCTGGGCGAGATGAATTTCGTCAGCGACAATGCCGGTTGCTTCCGGAACAAGCCCTTCCCGGCGAACGGGTGCCTCATTGACTTCGGCGTCTTCAGCACCTACGTCGCCACCGAGGTCGTCTGCAGCTATCCGGACGATGTCCTGGAGGCTGAAGATCCCCCCATGCTCCGCGCCGTCCGGGGTCCGCGTGTCGATCACCCCGCGGGCTGTGTCGCGGTCATGATGGTCGGGGTGATCGAGGAGGTGTTCCAGGATGCTCCCGATGGCGATGCCGGGACTTACCGGGTTCGGTTAGCAAAACCTCCGCAGGAGAGAGGTGCTGCCCGAGATGGTGATCCTCAGCCATCTCACCCTCGTCGCCGCCCGGATCCCCTCTCGGGTCTGGTGGCCAAACTGGCTGTCCCTGTGACAGTAGATGTGGATACCCAAGTCACCTCGGCTGATTTGGACGAACAGCGCAAGTTGCTGCTCGCGGAGGCACAGGAAATTGCCGAGATCAGGCGTGAACTTAGTGCCAGTCTCCGGGAGTATAATGCAGCTCACAGGTTCCCCAAGATAGACTCTCGGGACAAGCGCATTGCCGACCTGCGCAAGAAGGGAAGAATGGTGAATGATGAGTTGGCGGGTAGCGCAGCGCCTAGTCATAGCCGGTCGGGTAGCATGGTCTCGGCAGAGAAGCCGGTGTACAGCTCGCCTGCCAAAACTCTTAGGGCTGCCGAGGCAGCTATGGCCGAGTTGGCCGGGCTATCCGGAGAAGCTCTGCGTAAGCAACAAGAGCGGGTCAATGAGTTAGTCATAGAGGCTAACCGGCAGAACAAGGCCTTCAAGAAGAAGAACCCGGCAGCTGGATCCCAGGTGTATTTGGCTAGGGCCGAGAGCAACAAAATCGGCCGGAGAGGCTTCCTCTCCGCATCCGAGTAAAAGCAAGAGCAAGAGCTGAAACCAGAGCAGGGGCTCCGGGAAAAACAAGCAATTGCAGGCATATGACCCGGCCTTTGCCGGAGTTCAGCAAGCCGGACGAAACAATCCCGGCCAAGCTCAGGGTAGCCATGGTGGTGGTAACCAGGGTGCATGAAACAATGTCCCGGCAAGTTGTGGCAATCCACCCCGGTATCCACCACAAAGTCAGGGAAACCGGCAGAGAGAGGCCGCTTCTGTCCCACAGCAAGCCATAGTTCCTGTGGTTAACAGACATGATGATAGCAACTCGAGGTTGCAGCAACTCGGATACCAGCCTAATGAGAACCCCTTGGGATCTCAAATAGGAACTCGGCAGCTAGATCCCGATGATGCCCGGATCAGGCTCGACCGGATTCACCAATCCGAGTTGGTTGAAGAGCAAGGCCCTCCGGGACCTGCTTGCTTTGGACCTCGGATCATGAGAGAACCAGCTGTGCGAAACTTCCAGCTCAACCGGGGTGCCAAGACCTATGACGGCAGCTCGAAGCCGGAGGACTGGCTAACCGACTATGTAACTGCAGTAAGCATAGCCGGTGGAAACAGACGCTGGGCGGTACGATATGTACCGCAGATGTTGGAAGGACCCGCCAGGATCTGGCTGAACAACTTGAGGACTGGCAGCATAGACTGTTGGTTGGATTTCGAGGAGGCATTCATCAGCAACTTCACCAGCACGTACAAGAGTCCCAACCGACCTCAGCAGCTCGCCATCTGCCGACAAAGGAGCAATGAAACCGACCGGGAATACCTTACTCGGTGGAGTAACATTCGCAATTCTTGCGAGGGAGTTGTTGAGGCACAGGACATCTCGTGGTTTGCGCAAGGATGCCGGCATGGCTCTATGCTTTGGCAAAAGCTGCAAAGAAAGATGCCGACAACCTTGGCAGAGACCATGCGCATCGCCGACACCTACACGCTTGGAGATCCCATGCAACCCCTAGTGGATGTCGGAGACTCCACCAGGAGGAATGCGGGAACTCAGCGTTCGGGGCCGAGCAGAAGCCATGATCGCCACGATTTCGGCCCAAAAAGGAGCCAACCCGAGTTCCACTATGCCTCACAGCACGTTACAGCGGTTGGCCGAGATCAGGGAGATGCCGGCAGCAATCAGCGGCAGAAAACAACTGGCCCAGCTTGCGGTCAGAGCCAAGAAGTGCAGAAAACTTGGGTGGACCAAAAGAAGCCCCTGTCGTATGAAGAGATGCTGAACAAGCCATGCTTCTACCATACGTTGGAGGCCAACAAGCCTGCAAACCACTCTACCCGGCAGTGCATCTGGTATCAGCGCACATTGCAACAGGGCAGAGCGGGGGCTACTCGGCCAAACGCTCCGGCGTCACGACCAAATATCCCGAGACCCCCTCCACCGCTGTCCGGATTGGATTTCGAATCCGGTCCTAGTTGTGAAGAAGAAAGATGATCCCCTCCTGCTTAAGGTGTGGCGCATGTGCATCGACTTCACCAACCTCAACAAGGCTTGCCCGAAAGATCCTTTTCCACTTCCCCGGATAGATCAAGTGATCGATTCCACTGCCGGGAGTGAACTTTTGACTTTTCTAGATGCCTATTCCGGTTTTCACCAGATACCTTTGAATCCGGATGATCAATTGAAAACTGCTTTTATCACCCCATATGGGGCTTATTGCTATCGTGTCATGACTTTTGGTCTGAGAAATGCTGGTGCTACATACCAGAGGTGCATGCAAAAATGTTTACATGACCAGATAGGCCGGAATGCCGAAGTCTATGTCGATGACATAGTCATAAAAACAAAAGAAAGATCCTCTCTGATCGATGATCTGAGGGAAACATTTAGAAACTTAAGAAGATTCCGGATGAAATTGAATCTGGATAAATGCACATTCGGCGTTCCGGCAGGAAAACTACTCGGTTTCCTCATTTCAAGCCGGGGAATTGAGGTCAACCCGGGTAAGATACGGGCAATCGAGAGCATGAAGCTTCCGACACGTCTCAAAGACGTGCAGAAGTTTACTGGTTGCTTGGCATCTCTAAGTCGGTTTGTGAGCCGACTACGGGAGAAGGCCTTACCCTTGTATCAGTTGATGAAAAAGAGTAAAAACTTCGTGTGGACTCCGCAGGCTGATGCGGCGTTCAATGACTTGAAAAGAATGCTCTCATCAGCACCAGTGTTGGCATCCCCATTGCCCAAGGAGCCTATGTTGCTGTACATTGCTGCCACTAACCGGGTAGTAAGTGTAGCCATTGTCGTGGAAAGAGAAGAAGGGGACAAGCTGATACAGAGGCCGGTATACTACCTGAGCGAGGTGATCTCGGAATCCAAGAAAAATTACCCGCACTACCAGAAGATGGCATATGGAGTGTACCTGGCAGTAACCAAGCTCAAGCACTATTTCCAAGAACACCCAATCACAGTGGTGTGCGAGGCTCCCCTAGCCGAGATCATCGGCTGCAAAGATGCAAGCGGCCAGGTTGCCAAGTGGGCCATCCAGTTGTCTCTGTATGCTCCGGCATACGAGAGACGGGACGCCATTAAGTCGCAGGCGCTGCCAGACTTCTTGGTGGACTGGGCCGAGATGCAATATGAACCTCCAATGCCGGATAACAATTTCTGGAGAATGCATTTCGATGGCTCCAAGGCCAAGATCGGATTGGGTGCCGGAGTGGTCCTCACTTCACCGAAGCAAGATGTGCTGAAGTATGTGTTGTAAATTCAGTTCCGGGCATCCAACAATGTCGCCGAGTATGAAGCCTTAGTTCATGGACTGAACGTCGGCAAGGAAATCGGCATCTGCCGGATAGAATGTTTCGGTGATTCCGACCTCGTGGTACAGAAGGTGTCGGGGAAATAGGATGCGATTGACGCCAACATGGCCTTGTATCGGTTCCATGTGCAGAAAATATCCAGATTTTTCGAAGGCTGCGAGTTGAAGCACATACCCAGAGGGGAAAACGAAGCAGCAGATGTGTTGTCCAAGCTAGGGTCATCTCGGAAGGCCATCCCACCCAGGATCGCTCTCGAACATTTGAGGAAGCCGTCTATCCAGCCTTCGCCCGAGTCGGATTCTATCTTCATCCCCAAGGAACATGGTTCGGAAGCTGTACCTATGGAGGTGGAAGTCGGGAACATTGTGTTGAACCCGGGGACTGCATCACAGGGCTCGGAGAGAGCAAATAGCATGATGATGGAGGTAATGTCGGCAGAACCAATGGACATAGATGCCCCCATGTTCCCGGTTCGACCTGTCCCGGGATGGGCACAACCCATCTTGGCGTACATATCGGATGGAACCCTCCCGGAGAACAAAGTAGAAGCCCGGCAAATACTGAGGAGATCCAAGGCATACACCGTCATCAATCAAGAGCTGTACAAGAGAAGTGTCACCGAGGTGCTACAAAGGTGTGTGGAACCCGAGGAAGGCCAAGAGATGCTATTGGAAATACACCAAGGGGAGTGTGGACATCATGCATCATCTCGGGCACTGGTGGCAAAAGTGTTCCGGCATGGTTCTACTGGCTTACTGCCTTGCAACAGGCACAGGACATTGTCCGTAAGTGTCGAGGGTGCCAGAGGTTTTCCCACCGGATACATATGCCGGCATCAGCACTGAAAACAATCCCTATCACTTGGCCATTCGCAGTATGGTGTTTGGACATGGTTGGGAAATTCAAGACGACAAGGGGCAATATGACACACATGCTGGTCATGGTGGACAAGTTTACAAATTGGATACAGGCCAAACCAATCCGGAAGTGTGACGGACAC
The DNA here is from genome assembly GCA_026929855.1 of Poa annua. Classification (NCBI taxonomy): domain Eukaryota; kingdom Viridiplantae; phylum Streptophyta; class Magnoliopsida; order Poales; family Poaceae; genus Poa; species Poa annua. The sequence continues at coordinate 54,600,393 of CM049430.1, forward strand.
ACCTCGGTTCAATTCTTGAAAGACATCATCTTGAGATACGGGTACCCGCACAACATCATCACGGATAATGGCACCAATTTTGCTGTGGGGGAATTCGCTCGATTTTGTGCTGAGAAGAGAATCCGGTTGGATGTGGCATCAGTGGCCCACCCGGAAGCCAACGGGCAAGTCGAGAGAGCAAATGCCTTGGTCTTGGCCGGCATCAAAGCCCGCTTGATCGAGCCATTGTTGAGGACTCCGGGATGTTGGATAGAGGAAATACCGGCAGTATTGTGGGGTCTCCGGACCACAACGAATAGATCTACCGGGTACACGCCATTCTTCATGGTGTATGGTGCCGAGGCCGTGCTTCCAACCGACATCCAATATGATTCACCAAGGGTTACAATGTTCACCGAAACTGGGGCAAAGGAAGCCCGGGAAGATGATGTGGACTTGCTCGAGGAAGCAAGGGAATTGGCACTATCTCGGTCGGCAATTTATCAGCAGAACCTCCGTCGCTATCATAGCCGGAAAGTGCATCCCAGAGTATTCCGAGAAGGGGATCTTGTGCTAAGGCTTATCCAACGCACAACCGGGATGCATAAACTCTCGCCTCCATGGGAGAGTCCTTTTGTTGTAAGCAAGGCATTGCACAATGATTCTTATTACCTTGTAGTTGCACAGAAGCTAGAAAAGGTGTAATGGACAAAGCCGGTGAGGAAACCAAGCGGCCATGGAATGTAGCCTTGCTTCGTCCCTTTTACACTTAAAGGGTGCAATGTATGTATTTCGGTTTCTCTATCAATGAAATTTCGGCACCCTGAGGTGTTACTCGGGGACTGCCTGCCCAGAATTGTCCTTTATCTTAACTTGCATGTCGGTACCCTCGGGAGGAACCCGGGGACTGCCTCGTTTTATGCCTCTGTTTTTTCTATTATCATTTTATGCATGCCGGCAACCCAGGGAGGAACCCGGGGACTGCCTTGTATCTATTTTTGGTTTACTGTATGCCGGGCAAGTTGAGATCAATTTTCTAGTCGGAGTAATGTATGTCATGTAAAATAATCTCGTGACTCGACTGACGAACACCAAAATGGTAGTCAAGAGCAGAGAGCATCAAATGTGGGAAACATGAAAACGAACTCGGGGACTCGGAATAGGAACTTCTCCGGCATATGCGTCTTCCTCGTCCAGTTGTTTATTTTGTTATGTCGGAAATTTAGCAAACTGGAACTCGGATATCCATGAGTTATGTATACTGTAAATGGAATTTTGTGACTCGACTGTCGAACACCGAAATGGTAGACAAGAGCAGAAATTGCCTAACTACGGTAAACATGAAAACGAACTCGGGGACTCGTTGCAAAATATACCGGCATAACTTGTTTCCTCCACGCCAGCAGTGGTACCCAGAGCCTCCGGGTGCGCCTCGGCATGAGAGATCTCGGGTGGCGAAGGAGCAGCAGCTTCCCGGGAGGCCACGGTCGCGGTAGCAGCGCCGGTAGCAGCGTCATCGCCCTCCGGGATCTCGGCCTCCACATCATTGGTTTCACCGGTCTCACCGTCATCCTCATAGTCTGACTCAGAGTCAGAAGCAATGAGGCTCGGGGTAAAGATGCCGGTGTCGGCCCAGAAGGCGAGGCGATGGGCAACCTCTTGGCGTTGCCGGATCTTGGCCGGGTCGGTGTACCACGCCGAGATGGTGCGCAGACGCTGGATCACGTTGAGGTCGAGCCCCTCGTACCAGCTAAGCACATGGGTCAGGACTTGGTCAGCGCCAGCCCGCGCACCGGAGCGCTTCCAAGCATGGAGTCGCTTGCCGGCATCCTGGAGCGCGGTCGCCAGTTCACTGACCGAGAGGGTCTCGGTGACACCAGGCCATAGGGCACCATGAGCATGGACAACCGTACTGAGGAGCTCGGTCCCGATCGACCGGAGAGGCACCATCTGGGCCTTCAGGGCAATGAGATGGTCGTCTATGTCCCACGCATCCGAGACCGGACCTTTTCCGGCACGCTTCTCCCGGGCAGGAGCAATCGCAAGGTTGGCAGCGTCTCGGGAGTGCTCGAAGTGCCCTGTAGAAAAGAGAACTATTACAATGGACAAGCCATGAGGAATGGTAAATGCAAAGAGGAAAACAGAAAAAGAGAACTCGGTATACTTACTGTTCATATCCCGGTTTAATCCGGTTAGCTCGGATAGCCAGACATCTTGCTTCGACCGGAGAAGGGCCAGTTCGGTCTCAGCCAGATGGGCGCGCTCCTCGGATTGGTCCAGCATCTCCTTCTGCTTAATAGATGCATCCATGAAGCGCGCCTTCATGTCGGCAGCAGCAGACTTGGCCTTCTCCAACTCGTCATGCAGCCGCGCGATATCAGACTGAGCCTCAGATAGGCCAGACTTTTGGTCTGCCGAGATCTTTCGCGCGGCATCCCGCTCCTCCCGGAGTCGTCCCTCCAACTTCTTGTACTGACCGAAGTCAGCAAGAAGCCGGTGGAAGACGCTGCTGCGTTTTTTGCCGTAGTCCTGTGTCCAAAAATTAACCGGTGTCAATCTCGGGAAGGATCCCGAATACTTGGAACGGGCCGGGACCCGGATTGATTAACCAACTCGGTAGGGAGGATCTCGGGGACTCGAGATCAAAGACTTGTTATTTTGTTTCTAAGATTGGAGCCTAGTGGTCTGCTACTCGGTGGAGTCTAGAGCACTAAGCACCAATCTCGGGGACTAGTGGGGATGGAAGAATTAAACCTAGAAGAAAGTAAAGGAGGAAACTTACATCAACCACCCGGGTGACATCCAGTGCAGCCACCTAGAGAGCGTGAAGGGCTTGGGCGCTGCGGCTTGGACCGGTGGCATGCAAGTCCCCCACAATCTCGGAGGCATCAGCGGCGAGCCAGGCCTTGTTGTATTCTTCAATAACACGCAGGCCAGGCGCGCCAGGCGCGCTCGCGGCAACGATCTCCCGGGATCCTGGAGACACAAAGGAGCTTACGGTTGCTCGCAGCGCCTGCAGGGCGGCAGTGGGGATCTCGGCAGGAGGTGGCGGTAATCCGGAAAACTTACCCGAGGCAGAGGAACCCTTGCTTAGGGCCAAGTCTTGGGTCGAAGATTTCGTAGGGGCGCTGGGCTTGGCAGGAACTATCTTCTGCCCGGAGGCCTGGTTGCACGAGTTCCGCCAGGAAGATCAGGTTGCCGGGAGGAAGCGGTAGACGGCTTCGGCGGCGGGGTCTTGTGTGAAGCCAACCGGGAAGAGGTGCGCGGCACGACTTGCCGCAGAGGACTCGGCGTCTCCGCCTCAAGATGGGACACCCGCCGCGGGCTATCCGGAAGGATGGTATCCTCGGCCGCAAAGCTAGGCGGTACCAGAACCTCGGTCTCCCCGAGATGGACCTCCGGAGCCGCGACCTCGGGTAGCACAGAACCAGGCGCAGGGTGCTCGCTGTCCCGCGCTGGATGCCGAGGTGGAGAAGGGGCAGCCCGGGAGGGGCTAGGAGTGCGGAATCCCGGAGGACGGGAACCCACGGAAGCCGGGACCTCAAGAGCCGCTCTATAATGAACATGTCAGAAAAGACCTCGGAAGAAACCAAAGTCAGATGACTCAAAGCAAGAAGGTCATACCCGGAGTCTACAGTGGGGGGACCTCTCCGTCGCCGAGGAGGCTTCTCGCCCGGCTGCTTGCTCTTCTTGGTGGCGCCACCAGAACCACCGGCATGGGTGGTGTCGGAGCCCGCACGTTTGCGGGTCTCGGCGCGCTTCGTCACGGCCGCTGATCTCGGAACTACTGGCGGAGCGCAGTTGAGGGGAAGAGCATCAATCACATCGAGTATTTGACAATCGTCGTCATCATCATCGTCAGATGCAATGGGGATAACCTCTGGAGTTGAGGGCTTACCCGGGGCAGCAGCGCGGGCTAGAGGAATTGTGAGGTGATCTTCGCCGTCGGGATCCTCCGTCGGCATCTCCTTCGGTGTCGGGAAGTTCTCCGCGAAATTGCCACCGGCATGCATTGCGTCCTCCTCTGTCTGACGCTCGAACAACTGCAGGAATAAGTCACTACATGACAACCATGTCGATTTCCAGCAGAACCCGGGTGCAAATGGAATTTGGCGGAAAGCAGACACAACACCTGCTTCAGTTGTTTTTTCCGGGAACCGACAACCCGACCCCACACATAATCCGCCGGCATCTGCGTTCGAGCGATAGATCGAACGCGCCGCCGGACTGCAGCTTTGTCCAGCGGGAAGATGCTGGTTCTCGTGGGGTCATATACCCCACTCATGTGGCACAGCTTATGCACTCGGGTCTGTAGAGGGCAGATGCGGCGAATAATAAAGCAGCGCAGGAGGTCATCCGACGTCAGACTATCCGTAAGGACGCTTAAGACGTCGTGCATACACGTGACCTCCTCAGAGTCCGGGAGCCTATTCCAGAGATCGAACTCGTGGGGAGGACCCATGAAGAACTCGGGCAAGTTGATGAAATCCGGGGTGGAGGAACCCGGAGAGTCTCCCGAGGCTTCCCGGTTCTTCACGTAGAAGAAACTCCGTTGCCACTTCCGGCATGATTCCAGCCCCTGGACCTTGGGGAATCCGGAATCGGCGCGAGGGATGATCGTTTCCGCCCCGCAATCAACGAGGTCTTTGACCTTCTTGTCCGGGTTCGGGATGACTTGCCGGCGGAGGATGAAGTACTTGGCCCAGAGATCCACGAAGGGCCAAATACCGAGATACCCTTCTGTGTACGTGGCGAAGACGGAGAGCATCATGATTGCGTTGGCCGGAAGGTGATGAGGTTGTAGGTCGTAGGTGTCGAGGACGTCGCGGAAGAAGGGGCTAGCCGGAATCCCAAACCCCCGCTCGAAATGCGTGAGGAACACTACATATTCACCGGGTTGGGGTTCCGGCTGGACCTCGCCACTCGGAAGTCGACTCTCGACCTGCGGCGGGATCCGGTGTGTCCGGTATAACCATTCGAGATCCTCTTCGGTGGTCTCGGATCCATCCCAGCACCCCCGGATACTCTCGTCACCCGTCTCGGAAGGTCCAGAGGCCATATCCGAGCTACTCTGCAGGCGGAGTGGCAGTTAGTCGAGTTAGTCTATCAGTAACTAAATGAAAGGGCATGTGCCCTCATGTATGGTTTTGGTAATTAATGACAATCCCTAAGGACTAATGTGTGTTTTGAGCATATTGCAAGTATGGCTTGAAGTTGTCAAGCCATCACCTATAAGAAGAAAGATGGTATCTTCCATGAGCTTGCAACAAGAAGATCAATTCATATAGCTCATGGAGGATGATGTCATGCCATGATCGTCATCAAGGTTGACTAGTGCAAGACCAAGGGAAGCTGTCAGAGACATGAAGACGAAGCTAAGTGAGACTCTCCCATGATGGAGTATGGGGGAGTATATGGAGAAGTCGACCAAGGGAAGTTGTCGGAGACATGAAGACGAAGCTAAGCGAGACTCTCCCATGTTGGAGTATGGGGGAGTATATGGAGGAGTCTTCATCAAGCATGTACTAGCAAGCGCAATCAAGAAAGGTGGTCCACTTGAAGAGATCAAGCTCGTCATCATCTCGCTCAAGTGGATTGCTCAAGGCAAAGGTATGATCTTGATAGGGCTATAGGATAGATAGACGTACTATCAAGAGGGGCTCTCGAGTGAGTAACTTGATCGCATCTTTGTGGAGAGCTCAAACCTTTGCATGCTTGGCATATCATCTTTCTTGGTTCTTATTTGTCTTTTCTCCTTGTTGGTTTTTGGTTCTTGTCGTGATCTTCATAACAAGACCAAGTTCTTCGAAAACGGTTTTAGTTGGGTACTCCTTGTCAGTGCCTTTCCAACGGAGTTGGTCTCAAATCATTCGGAGTTTATTTGCAAAAGATATTTCAGTTCTGTTGTTTCTGCAGTTTTTCTAAGGGTCGGAAATGTCCGGATCTTGCTCGGTGATTTCCGGTGCTCGGAGATTTCCGAGCCACAGTCCGGAGATCTCCGAGCGACGGAACATTTTTGCTAAGTCCAGAACTCAATTGCGTACTGACTCAGTTCAGTTTTCCATCGGATTTTCTACCGGAGATTTCCGGGGTCCGGAAATCTCCGGCCCTGGTTCGGATATTTCCGGTCACAAGTTGCAGTTTTTCGCCAAGTCTTGTTTGCTTTCAGCACTGATCTTTTCTCAGCTCGGGTCGGAATTCCTACCGGAGATTTCCAGGGTCCGGAAATTTCCGGACCTCAGTTCGGAAATTTCCGGACTGGAGATTCCCAACGGCTAGAAATCTGGGAGGGGCTATAAATACCCATCCCCTTCTTCTTCCTTGAGCTGACGACTTTCCCCTCTCTCTCTTGCCATTGTTGACCTTGGGAAAGCTTGCCCCCTCTCAAATCCTCCCATGATTCTTGCATATCTTTGAGGGAAAAGTGAGAGGAGATCTAGATCTACATTTCTACCAATCCATCTCTCCTCTAAGTGAGGGGAACATAGTTGATCTAGATCTTTGAGTTCCTTTGTGGTTCTCCCCCTTTGTTCTTGCTCTCTCTTATCCCCCCATACGCATTAGTTGCTTGTGGTGGGATTTGGGAGTGTAGGATTTGTCTCCTTTGTGGTTTCTTGGTTCTTCCTCTCTTATTCCCCCCATAAGCATTTGTTGCTTTGTTGGAATTTAAGAGTGAAGGACTTGAGCACTTTGTGTGTTCTTGCCATTGCATCTTGCATCGGTTTGAGCCCTCCACGAGGATTCGTGGTGGTGAAATTCGTGAGCTTGTTACTCTTGGGTCTTGGACCCTAGACGCCTTAGTGGCCGCCTTTGTGGCATAGGACCTTGTGGTCAAGGCCTTTGTGGCTAGTTGGGACCTTTGTGGTCAAGACCTCTTGTGGTCATTTGGGAGCCCCCAATTCGGTTGTGGGTGTGTGCCCCAAGGTTGTTGTACGAGATTGTTCTCCGCCCCAAAGGAGTTCATAGTGGAAGGTGGACTCGGACCTTTGTGGTCGAGTTCATCGGAGAAGAAGGTGAAGCCTTTGTGGTGTTGAGCAAACCTGTTGTGGTTGCTCACACCTCTCCAACGAGACGTACACCTTTTGTGGTGGAACTCGGGAATTCATCATCGTCTCCGCGTGCCTCGGTTATCCCTATACCCGAGCTCTTTACTTATGCACTTTACTTTGTGATAGCCATCGTGCTTGAAGTTCTTTACCTTGCTATACCTTTGTTGTTTGTCTTGCATAGCTTAAGTTGTTGGTGCACATAGGTGAACCTAGTATATTTAGGTTGTGTCATTGATAAGTTAAACACTAAGTTTTATTCCGCATTTATCAAGCCTAAATTGTAAAAAGTGCTCCTCGCCTATTCACCCCCCCCTCTAGGCGACGTATTTCCTTTCAATTGGTATCAGAGCCAGGTTATCTCATAATTAGGCTTTACCGCCTAGAGATAAAGATGTCGTTTAGAGAATTAGTGCACAATCCCACTTATATATTCGATGGCACTAATTATGATGTTTGGAAAATTCGCATGCTTAATATCTTTAGGGACATGGATCCTAATTTAGAGAGAATTGTAGATATGGGTTTTTCTCCTCCAAAGGATTCCCAAGAACTATCTTTAGAGGATGAGAAAAACTCTTATCTCGATACTCTAGCTTGTAATGGTCTTATCTATGTTTTGAGCGATGTAGTTCTTGCGTCAATCATGCCTTGTCGGAGCGCTCATGAATTATGGACCAAGCTTGAAGATATATATGATGTGTCCAACACTACCAAGGATGATTGTCCTCCTTCCACCTCCAACCGGGATGAGCTCACGTATTCTTACACTTCACCAACATGTGGCTTGCCACAAGGTAATGATATGGTGAGTGGTGATAGATATTGCATTATTGATGGTGAATCTACTATTGATCATATTTCTCACCCATCTTATTGCAATGCTCTATCTTTGGACTTAAACTCCTCTAGCACCATAAATGCCTTACATGCTAGTGTCTATAGTCCTTGCATATCATGTAGTAGTTGCTTAACTAAATCACATGATGATATGCTTTCCTTGTCTTGTTGCCATGATAAAAATGTTTCTATTTCCTCTAGTACTTGTTTGACTAACAATGTAGAGGAATCCAAACAATTGTTGGAACAAGACATGGACCTCAATGGTGCTTCAAGTAATTCTTCATCTTCCTCATCCATTACTCACTTTTGCCTTATGGCTAAGGAGTCTAAGGTATCTCCTACCTTAAATTCCAATATATCTAATGATGATGATATTAATGATGAAAGTGATAATGATGCCTCCATTGAAAAGAACTTTGATATTGTCTCTCGTGCTCTTTTAAAGAAAAAACATGCCCATGATAGCTTCTTAGAAATCATGACCATTCTTATTGAGCGCAAGGAGACAATTGAGGCCTTGGAGACTCGTTGTGATGAAGGATGGGGTCTTGCTCGTGATTCCGCGGGTGAGATCCACAATCTTGAGATTGCTCTTAAGGAATAGCAAGAAACCCGAGTTTCTCTTGAGGAGAAGCTAGAAACTAGTGAGGAGTTAACTAATGAAATGATCGCTAAACTCACTAAAAAATGTGACCATGCTCTTGCCAAACTAAAAATGGGCAAATCCAAATCTCTTGAGGAGACTCTTACTTTAGAATTATCTAAAGTAAAAGAAACCCGTGATAGAGCTCTTGAGGAAGCCATGAACTTCAAAAGAAATAATGAGCTTGTTAAATAGTCCTCTTCTATCCCAATGATAATGATGCTTGTGCTACTAACTCCATTTCTTGTGAAGCATCTATTTTGAAGGAGAATGTTGAGCTAAGGGCTCAACTTGAGTTGCTATCTAGCAAGTATGGGAAGTTGGAGGAAAATCATGAAAAGCTTTCGAGCTCTAATGATGATCTTCTAGCATCTCATGCTATGCTAGAGGTTGCTCTTGAGGCAATCTCTACAAAGGTAAAATCTTGTGAGCCTCTTGTGATCACTAGCACAATCTCTAGTAAAAATACTTCATTGCCATGTGCTAGTTCTAGTAATTCATCCACTCACAACATTGTTACATCTTGTGATGAATTACTCTCCATGCCTTGTTGCTCTAACAATGTAGCATGTACTTCCTCTAGTATTTGTGTTGATACTAACCATGTAGAGGAAATCAAAGAGCTCAAGGCACAAGTCACTTCTTTGAAGAAAGACTTGATCAAGGGTCATGAAGGGAAGTCCACCCTCGACAAGATGTTGAGAGCGCGAAGACTTCCTCATGACAAGAGTGGACTTGGATTCAACTCCAATATCAAGAACAAGTCCATTGACAAGATGAAGCACAAGTTCTTCAATAAGAAGGGCCAAGAACAAGCTATTGATTCGGTCAAGATTGTGTGCTTCAAGTGCAAGGTCGAAGGGCACCATGTTAGATCTTGCCCCTTGAAGAAGAAGAAGCCTCTTAGTGAGAAGCAACATGGGAAGCAAGCTCAAGTTCAAACTCAAGCTTCCCAAGTTGAAGGATCTTCACCTCCCAAGAAGAAAATTAAAGGCCGAGTGTGCTACACATGTCGTGGTAAGGATCACTTAGCCTCTTCATGCACTCATGGTAACTTATCCAACCCCACTATACTTGATCATGATTATTTACTTCGGAAGGATAAGGTTGGCAATTTGTTTGCCAAGTATGTTGGTACTCAAAGTGGTGTCAAGAAAAGAACCATTTGGGTTGCCAAGCCTATTGTGACTAACCTCTTAGGACCCAACTTGGTTGGGGACCAACAAGCTAAAACTTGATCAATAGGTGGAGTCGGAGGACATTGGAGACTTGGCTACATCATGAAGAGTTAAGGGATCTTCATCAACCATATTCTCTCAAGCCAAGTCAATTGGATTATATTGCCTCATCTTATAACCAATGCTCCTCCTTGCGGTAACTTGTATTTAATTCATATGTACTCATTGAAAGTTACTTGCACCCTTGCATGTGTTTGGTTTTGTACCTTACTAGTGTTTTATATGTGTTGTGCACTCTACTTACTTTTGATTGAGTAATCAAGCTTGTGTATGATGGTTTGCACACCATGTATGTTTTTGAGCTTCTTGTCTATTTGCTTTCATCTTAATTGGGTCTTTTAGGGATTTTAATGGACTATCTCATTTTGGGGGAGTGATGTGCTTTTTGGTAACTCACCACCTTAAAATGTGTATTCATGAGGAATACCACTTAGTGGTGATATTTCAATATTATCTACTCTCTTTGTGGTATGTCTTACTCATGAGAAATTCAAATTCCAATGTCCATTAATTATCTCTTGTTGGATTTCTTTTGCCTCTTGATTAAAAAGAATGGCTTATCACATTATGGGGGAGTTATAAGCTATGTGCATATTACAAGCCTAGAAAATGTGAACATGTGAGGTAGTGTCACCTAGAGTTTATATTGTTGATTATCTTGTTCCTAGGCGGCATGGTACTCAAACAAGTTCCATATTTGCTTAAATTCGTTTTGTTCACCCATCTTTTGGTATCTTGTTTGTGAGAGAGTTTCTTGATGCTTAGTATGATCATCGATTATTTGAAGCCATCAAGAATCTCTAGATAAGCATGTTTTTCAATTCTTTTATTTTGCCACATGCTTATGTTTTGTGAATATGATCTTGAATACTTATATGTCTTGTACCACCGAGAAATGTCTCCATACAATCATTGTCTTTGACAAGTGATATTTTTATTTGTGGTAAATTTATTGATCATATTCACATTGGCTCTTGTTCTTAAGTTGTATATTTCTATTGCCAAGTTTGTTTTGGTGTAACCTTCCTCTTGTCTTCTTTGCTTCATTTTGTATCCTTTTGTTGCTCTACTCATAATTTGTGTTGAACTTTCTTGAGTTAGGAAAAGCAAGGATCCCATTGTTGTGCATTTACATTCGAAGACTTAATCCTAAGTAACGCACTATTCATGGGGGAGCTATCCTACATTGAGTAGAACATCATCTTTTTTAATTGTTGTTGGGTCTTATTGACTTTCTTGAACTTTGTGTTCAAAAAGATATATGGAGGGTAATGATCCCACTTGTGTGCATTTTGTATTTACATACAAGATCTCAAATAATGCACTAATCATGGGGAAGCTACTCTATACTCTTTAGAACACTATTCTTTAAAATTGGTTTGATATCTTATTGCTCTTCTTTAACATGACTAATGTTTTAACAATGTATATGGAGAGTGATGATCTCATTCGTGTGCATTTTGTATTCATATACAAGATCATAAAGAATGCACAAATCTTGGGGGAGCAATCCTATATGGTATTGAACATTTGTTCTCTTCAATTGGTATTTGATCCCGATGACATGTCTTTTTCAAAGACAAACATTTTTCGTCTTGGTACTTTGTGCCATCATGAAAATTGTAGAGGGCTTGGTTTATTTGTTGGAATCTTACTTCTCTTTGTGGAGTTGGCTATCTCATCCCACGGTTCTTAGTGTGCCTTTTTGGATGAGATGAAACCTTCGAGCATGTTTGCTTGTTTTATTTCTTATGCTCATTGGTTTAGCCTTGACCTTGTTTTCATTTGATATATTTTCTTATTGGTTTCTCGAATCAAATGTTGGTTTGAGTCTTTGATACAATGAGGACAAATCCTTCTCTTGCCACACTTTTGTGTAGCTTCTTGATTTAATTGGTGTTTTGTCCAAATTGTATCTAGTTTGGTTCTTGAAAGTTTTGTGCATGCATATTTACCATATATGTATATCTTATGGCATGCTTACTTTCCTTGTTCCAATATATAGTATAAACTCCACCAAATCCTAAATGGTTAAGATGTGCTTGAAATTCAATTTCATATCAATAGGCACATATTTATGTGGAGTTTGTCCTATGTATTGTAGTTGCTCTAACTACTTTGGACCCAATGAGTTTGGGTACCACTTTGTACTTAAATTTGTTTTAGGTATATTGGAGATGCATTGGAAGCTTGTCTCGATTACAAGAAGGAAGTCCTCATCATGTGCCTTTTGAGCCAAGCTTGGATGATCATGAGCACCTACCTTCTACTTCTTCAATGCTATCTCGGTAACAAGTATCTATCTCATGCATACTCTTCTAGTCCTCAACCTTGTGTAGGTTGTTTCTTGGCATGAGTCTCTCGAGTTGCTTTTGATATGGTTTTTGCAAAGTTCCCTTCAAATCGTCTTTATTACAAATATGAGCAAGCCGGGATGATTACATAGTAAAGGGAACACACTTGATCGTGTTCATGATTCATCAATTCCAACTATGTTAATCTAGCAATTCTTCTTATTTTATCTCATATGCAATATGGATGAATTTTCAAAATCATTTGCCGCTTGAGAGAGTGTTTACCATTCTCAAAGCATCTCAACTATCACTTTTTTTTGGGTATTTGGGATACTTTGAAGATTGTGTGTTGGAAGTCTTCCTAGCTTTGTGCTATGGGTGTAGGCAAAATTCTTATTGGTTTATTTAGACTTCCAAGTGAATATCATGTTCTTTATCTAGTACCTATTTTGTGTGTGCATGTTTCTTTGTGGACTTAGTGCCTACTTAGAAACTTATATACATGAGATTCGGTACATCTTTAATTGATATTCAAAATCTTTATTGATCACATTTTTTTCTCTCTTGATCCTTTTGTGATCTCTAAAAGGCACAAGCTTTGCATTTGATTTGGTATCCTCTTGCCTCTTAATAAGCTTGTGAATCTATTTGATGTGTTTCCGTTGGTGTGCTTGTATGCGAAATACATGATTTGCACTATGTGCCATATACCTTGAAAGACTATGGGAATGCCTAGGCTCATCCTTCTTAGTCTCCTAACATGTGTTTCCATATTACATCCATCCTTTCTCGTTTGAGCAAGTCTTTGATTGTCTCGTTTCTTTTCGTTTGCTCAACATTTGTTTGTTGCAAAGTGCATTCTTTCCTTTTCCGTCTATGCACTCTTGCACTTTTTGTTCAAATTAATCTAGGAAGGAACGAGGATTCCATGTTGCGCAACCTTTATTGAATTACAAATTCTTCATTGTGCATGTTCCTTGGGGAGTTCCATCTTGATTCATTTCAACACTTGATTGCTTTTATCATAACATCTTCTTGTGTCCAATTATCCTTTGATTGAATCTTTCGAGTTGCAACTGATTTCTTTCTATTTTATTGATATCTTTTCTTTTGCATTTCTTGAATCCTCAATATAATTTGATCCCCTCCATGTATTCGTTATTGGATATATGCATTTGATTTCACTCATATCATGAGAAATGCATAATTTATGAGGAAGCTCTTATTATATTGGCCTTCTAGATTTTTCTCCCATTCCGGCAATGGATGCCAATGGGGGAGAGATTTAGAGGGTTTTCAGGGATTTAGTTGTTTTCTCTTACAACCTTGCTTTGCTTAGTGTGGTGCATGGTTGTTTTTAATTCCTTATATAAACCCTCGTAAAAGGGATTGTCATCAATTACCAAAATGGGGGAGATTGAAAGGGCATGTGCCCTCATGTATGGTTTTGGTAATTAATGACAATCCCTAAGGACTAATGTGTGTTTTGAGCATATTACAAGTATGGCTTGAAGTTGTCAAGCCATCACCTATAAGAAGAAAGATGGTATCTTCCATGAGCTTGCAACAAGAAGATCAATTCATATAGCTCATGGAGGATGATGTCATGCCATGATCGTCATCAAGGTTGACTAGTGCAAGACCAAGGGAAGCTGTCAGAGACATGAAGACGAACTAAGCGAGACTCTCCCATGATGGAGTATGGGGGAGTATATGGAGGAGTCGACCAAGGGAAGCTGTCGGAGACATGAAGACGAAGCTAAGCGAGACTCTCCCATGTTGGAGTATGGGGGAGTATATGGAGGAGTCTTCATCAAGCATGTACTAGCAAGCGCAATCAAGAAAGGTGGTCCACTTGAAGAGATCAAGATCGTCATCATCTAGCTCAAGTGGATTGCTCAAGGCAAAGGTATGATCTTGATAGGGCTATAGGATAGATAGACGTACTATCAAGAGGGGCTCTCGAGTGAGTAACTTGATCGCATCTTTGTGGAGAGCTCAAACCTTTGCATGCTTGGCATATCATCTTTCTTGGTTCTTATTTGTCTTTTCTCCTTGTTGGTTTTTGGTTCTTGTCGTGATCTTCATAACAAGACCAAGTTCTTCGAAAACGGTTTTAGTTGGGTACTCCTTGTCAGTGCCTTTCCAACGGAGTTGGTCTCAAATCATTCGGAGTTTATTTGCAAAAGATATTTCAGTTCTGTTGTTTCTGCAGTTTTTCTAAGGGTCGGAAATGTCCGGATCTTGCTCGGTGATTTCCGGTGCTCGGAGATTTCCGAGCCACAGTCCGGAGATCTCCGAGCGACGGAAGATTTTTGCTAAGTCCAGAACTCAATTGCGTACTGACTCGGATATTTCCGGTCACAAGTTGCAGTTTTTTGCCAAGTCTTATTTGCTTTCAGCACTGATCTTTTCTCAGCTCGGGTCGGAATTCCTACCGGAGATTTCCGGGGTCCGGAAATTTCCGGACCTCAGTTCGGAAATTTCCGGACTGGAGATTCCCAACGGCTAGAAATCTGGGAGGGGCTATAAATACCCCTCCCCTTCTTCTTCCTTGAGCTGACGACTTTCCCCTCTCTCTCTTGCCATTGTTGACCTTGGGAAAGCTTGCCCCCTCTCAAATCCTCCCATGATTCTTGCATATCTTTGAGGGAAAAGTGAGAGGAGATCTAGATCTACATTTCTACCAATCCATCTCTCCTCTAAGTGAGGGGAACATAGTTGATCTAGATCTTTGAGTTCCTTTGTGGTTCTCCCCCTTTGTTCTTGCTCTCTCTTATCCCCCCATAAGCATTAGTTGCTTGTGGTGGGATTTGGGAGTGTAGGATTTGTCTCCTTTGTGGTTTCTTGGTTCTTCCTCTCTTATCCCCCCCCATAAGCATTTGTTGCTTTGTTGGAATTTGAGAGTGAAAGACTTGAGCACTTTGTGTGTTCTTGCCATTGCATCTTGCATCGGTTTGAGCCCTCCACGAGGATTCGTGGTGGTGAAATTCGTGAGCTTGTTACTCTTGGGTCTTGGACCCTAGACGCCTTAGTGGCCGCCTTTGTGGCATAGGACCTTGTGGTCAAGGCCTTTGTGGCTAGTTGGGACCTTTGTGGTCAAGACCTCTTGTGGTCATTTGGGAGCCCCCAATTCGGTTGTGGGTGTGTGCCCCAAGGTTGTTGTACGGGATTGTTCTCCGCCCCAAAGGAGTTCATAGTGGAAGGTGGACTCGGACCTTTGTGGTCGAGTTCATCGGAGAAGAAGGTGAAGCCTTTGTGGCGTTGAGCAAACCTGTTGTGGTTGCTCACACCTCTCCAACGAGACGTACACCTTTTGTGGTGGAACTCGGGAATACATCATCGTCTCCGCATGCCTCGGTTATCCCTATACCCGAGCTCTTTACTTATGCACTTTACTTTGTGATAGCCATCGTGCTTGAAGTTCTTTACCTTGCTATACCTTTGTTGTTTGTCTTGCATAGCTTAAGTTGTTGGTGCACATAGGTGAACCTAGTATATTTAGGTTGTGTCATTGATAAGTTAAACACTAAGTTTTATTCCGCATTTATCAAGCCTAAATTGTAAAAAGTGCTCCTCGCCTATTCACCCCCCCTCTAGGCGACGTCTTTCCTTTCACTAAAGACCCCGGAGTGCAAACTTCTAACATCGACCGGGTTCATAGCAAACGGATCTAGCGTGCTCGAACAAATAAAATTAATCGACACGATAATACCCGATCAAGGTGTGAAGGTGGGCTAGTGCGAGTGGAAACTAAGGCATGGGACGCGCCACCATCGACGCCGCGCCAAGCGCGCTGGCTGGCGGCGGCGTGGTTCATGGAGGCGCGAAATCACGGGCTAGTACGGTGCACCGTTACCGCGAGTAAGTTCGTCGGAGGGAACGAAGAAACTCACCAAAGGGGAGAGTACCACCGAGGCACGGGAATGGCGATGCCCGATGATGGAGACGAACGGCTCCGGCGGCGGCGGTGCTCAAGCTTCGGGCGCAACGACGGCGGAGCGCTCGGGGTAGTCGCGGGAGAGGTTGGAGCTTTGGGGAGATCCAGAGCGGTTTCCGGGTTTCCCACCCACGATCTCCCAAATCGTGGGTAGGATCAGATCGATCCGAGCGACACGTGGCGGCACCCGGAGCGTCCAATCCGCCCACACCGCGGGCCACAAGACCACAACGGTTCGAATTCAGATCGAATGCGGACCCCGGCGCGCGAACCCGAGCAGAGGTGCGTGAAGTAAAAAAATACTCAAGTGCTTATCTGGCTCGACAAGACCTCGGGTGGGACCCTCCCCCTGGAAAGGAATCTTGTCCGGCACGAATAATGAAATGTACCGGCATGACCATACCCGGTTGAGGCCCTAAAGGCTATCTAGTTGCACGAGCAGGGCCTCCCGGTTGGAAAGATCTCGGGGTAGGGATCTCGGTAAAAGTCATCTCGGTATCGAAGCGGAAGATTGTCCCTTGCTTCCTTAGATGATTCTTGTTCTTAAAGCTGATCCCGCGCATCGTCTTGGGTCGCTGCACAGCACCAGCTTCGGGGACTAGTGTCGGGGGGCTGCCCCGGGTAGGGCAGATCCCGCCACAATTCTGCAATATGGCAACAATGTTTGACCTTTGGAGAGTGCAAGGGCCATCCTTTGGTGCACTTAAGGGATAACTTGACCTTTCGGAGCTGGTTAAGCCCAAGGTGTGTCTTGGGGGACGCAATGGTCATCCCTGGAGACTATAAATAGCCCCCCCAGGCCCTCAGAGCGGCATAAGACCAAGCGGATGGTTCCCTTAAGAACTAGCTTCTCGAAGATGTCTTTGGTAGCAGCCCAAGACATCTTCGGGAGGCTAGGCCTAGAGCCACACATCCTAAGTACTACCCGGGAACATCCGGGAAGGATCTCAGATCTCACAGTCGATCGGAGGCTCCGGGTAAACTCCCCGGTGGATAAGATCCCGGATGAACCGGATAGACTCCCCGGGTAGGTGAGAAGGGTCCAAGCTCGCTCCCCGGGTGCAGGTTAACCGACATGTACATCCCGGTCCTGGCAGGTTGTTCAATGTGTGCAGGGAAGACTTATAGGATGGAGCAAGGAGGTAGCCGGCATGGGAGATGCCGGTGGGACGTCAACGGTCCGGAGCAGGCTTTCCCGCCTGGCACGGGGGGAAGTCCCATCCCCCCTGACACGGAAGCATGGTCACCTCCTGCCTGACACGGGAGCGTGTCAGCCGGTACGATAACGGTACGACAAGATCGGACATGCCTAGCCCGGCAATCCGGAAAAAGCTACTCGGGATGGGCAAAGACATGTCTTGTCTCTGACAGAGGGACAATGATGTTCCAAGACGACGCCTTCTGTCCTTGCCGGAATGATGACGGCAGAGCTAGGCCGGATAGCTCGGCGGCTAGGTCGCACTAGCTGGTGTCGACATAACCGTTAGGCCTGTCCGGTGGGGCCATCCCGGATTAGGGTTTCCGGCCCTCCCGGCCGGAACTCTATAAAAGGCGCCATAACTGCTCCTATGGAAGAGAGACCAACTTGGAGGCCAAAACCATAGTCTCATTTACTCCTTGTGCTTTTACTCCCCCCTCTCTCTAGTTCATCTTGTTCATCGTGTTCTTTACCAAAAGAGGTCCAAGAGCATGTTGTATATCTTGTTCCACACTTATATTGAGAGGAAAGGCAGGAGTAGGGGTGTTACCTCCCCACGAGGGCCCCGAACCTGGGTACATCGTGTGTGTGTTCCCTGTCTTCGTGCAGTTGTTCGTGTTTACTAGATCTTCTCTCATTCCCTTCGGTTGTGTTTGGTGTTCTTCGGAGATCCCGGTTGTTCCGGCAACCTCCTTCGTGTGAGCTCTTTAGCTCGCTAGCCCTCCCCGGATCCACCAGCGTCCACCGGCCCCACACTTTAGCCATCCTATGGCATCTGCCGTGACACCACCACGACAGATCTTCTCCGGGGCATCAACTTTTGGAATAAGAACAACTGTCGTATCATTCCAGCCGTCAGGAATGACACCCGAATTAAGCGCCTGCAAGACCTCCTGGGTGATATCACGACCACATAACTCCCAAAACTGTTTATAAAACACTGCATATATACCATCAGGGCCCGGTGCCTTAAAATTTATAAAACACTGCATATATACCATCAGGGCCCGGTGCCTTAAAATCACATATACTGAAAATTGCTTTTTTCACATCTTCCTCTGTGAACGGGGCAATCAGCTTTTCGTTCATCAGATTAGTCACCTTTGGCTGAACTTTCTCAAGCATGTTCTCATCAACTGCATGCACCTCTGAAGTAAAAAGGTTAGTAAAATAATCCATTACTAGGGGTTTTAGAGCTTCCGTACCTTCAACCCAATCCCCATTATCATTCAGAAGTTTCTTGATAAAGTTTTTCTTTCGTCGGGCTGTAGCAAACTGGTGAAAGAAAGATGTGTTTTGATCTCCAAACTGAAGCCAGTTATTGCGAGATCGCTGTAGCCAGTGCATTTCCTCTTGTTCCAGTAAAAGCTCAACCAACGCAGCCATCTCTTTTGCTAGATTTTCATTCTCTTCAGTCAACGGACCACTCAGAGCTTGATCAAGGTCTCTTTGTGCCTTCCGTAGACGGCGCTTCGGCTTCTTCAGAACTGACCGATCCCAAGCATGCAGAGAAGCATGCATATGACCCAGCCTTGTCAGAACACCAGCCGAGGTGGCGTGTCCTGCCGTTTCCCAAGCTTTTTCAACAATGTCTCGGAACTCCTTCTCTAGGAGCCATTTAGCTTCAAAACGGCGAAACCAGTTTGCTGGGGGATCTCGGGTGCTTGATATCCAGTATCCAACAAGATAGGTCTATGATCAGACCGCATAAACTCAAGGTGCTCTAATCTTGCATTAGGATGCTTAACAAGCCAGTCGCTGGTTGCGACCGCACGATCTAACCTCTCGCGAATGCATCCTCGACGCCATGTAAATTGATCTCCAGAAAACCCTATGTCATGTAGGTCGCATTCTAGGAGAGTATCTCTGAAAGCTTTCATATAGCGCTGTGGTCTCGCTCTCCCTCCTTCCTTCTCATGGTCAAACATAATATCATTAAAATCTCCAATCAACAGCCAAGGTAAATCAGTATCTGTTTTGAGCTCTCTAGTTTTGTTCCAAGTCTTATATTTATCTTCCCATCTCGGCTCACCGTAAATACCTGTGAGACGTCAGACTTTCACTAGAACTTCTATGACGCGGACGTCAGTATAGTTCGGGGCTGAAAAGATTTATTGAATCACTATCTCTTTCTTATAGAAAAGAATAACGCCACCACTTCTCCCATTGCTAGGATTGACAATTTTCATATCCATCTTCAACCGTCTTCGCAAACATTCTGCCGGATAGTCGTCGAGATGCGTTTCCGACAGAAATAACACATCCGGGTAACTTCGCTTCAGGATATCCAGAAGCGCACGAACTGTCGGGTCGTTACCAAGCCCCTGACAGTTCACACCTAACATTCTCATTGCTCCCGGACAGGTTCCTCTTGGGAACCCCGCCCGATCCTAGTGAAGAGGAGTCTGCTCCAGTCTTCTTTGGTCTTTTTGTTCTTTCGTTTTCCAATATCACGTCATGCTGATCTCCTGAAGTTGGACTAGTGATGGTGGCTATCATATCACTCGGATGAGCACCATCCTGGTTTACTGACTGATTAAATTCATCCAGCAGTCCACGCTTCGCACCTGAGCTCAGATTGTTCTGCTCGTCGATTGCCATAGCATTGTCCTTTAACGGGCTCATCGATGTATCTTTGATGGTCTCATCCACCAAAACCTTGCCATCGACATAGGGGAGGGCATTGTGCCTCCAACTAACAGGTTCATTGTTCCCCCTATCAGCGGGTTCCTCCCCCTTCCACTACTAGGTGGATCACCGCCACGGCCACCACGAGAACCACGACCGCCACCACGGTTTCCCCTAGGCCTCGGCCATACCATGTTTCCCAATCCGCTTTGAGCCAATCTCCCCACTTGAGAGAATTCTCATCGTGCTCTCCTGTCCCACATTCTAGGCTAGTATGACCGAAGTAGCCACAAGCACCACAGAAACTAGGCATCTTCTCATATTTAATTTGGAAAACCTCTCTCTGACGAGCCCTTTACATTGATACAAATCGAGCTAGGATCTTACGAACATCAAGTTTCACCTTCACTCTAACAAAATTACCTGCTCCCGGAACATCCGTCTGAACCTCTATAACTTTCCCAACCTTCTTCTCTGTTAAATTGGTTAACAGTGAAATTTTCCGGTACCCTATAGGCACCTTATGGATCTGAATCCAAGTCGCAAAGTAGTTTAGGTCGATATTGGTTATCTTTGCTCCAGCTCCACCCGTCGTGACTGGTCGTTTTCGTCGTCAAACGTCCATGTAACCCTTATTAAAATCTCGGGTGGAGATGATGTTAGACCCACCTGTCAGTCTGTACGCTTACCAGAACCGGGCAATGCTTCTCTTACCGGTGTACTCCTTGCATTACGGGAGTAGAAAAATGTGTTTGGAATCGTACGGAAGGAGGATCGTGCATTGACGTGTGGATGCAAAAGTCCATTAGGTCCCACTTGGCAGTGATGACGCTACATTGAGCCAGTGGGGATGGAGTCGACGGGAACTTCTCAACAACGTGGGCGGGCTTTGCTTGCGTTCGTGCCAAACAGGTTCAGGCATGATTAGCCGAGCGAGTCCAGCGTGGGCCCATCACGTCAGTGACAAGTACTGCAGTACTATGTTAGGTGCGCGGCCACGGAAAAAGGGCCGAAGCGATGTGCTTCGACGACCCACCAGTCGGCAACACTGCATTTGAACACATCTGTGTCCGAGGAAATTTGCTGAGAGGATCTGTCGGTGGCGATTGGTGATGGTTAGGTATAAACGGATCGGAGCGGATCGGATTTTACCTTTACCATATGCTATACCATAATTTTTCATTTTGATCGGATGTGGATTCGGATACGGATATCTATGATGACGGATTCGGAGGCGAAAACGGAGCGGATTCGGATCGGTAACAAAATTAATCGGATAGATACGTGTACAATTAAATTGTCAAACCATACATATAACTAACCAACTAGTAATTCGTAGTCTTTATAATGACTAACGAACTCGACAACTTACTAGCTGTAAATTATGCATATTGACTTTGCACACGTAGCTGCAAGAAACGGGACTGACAACTTTGATTAATGCTAAACGTTAATTAACAGTTTCTTAACAGTTTCCTTCGCCAAGCTTTCCACTTATGCATTCATTATTTAATTATGCAGATAATTTACTTTCATTTTCCTTTGAATACAGCTCCCGTGACTGGCATATGGATAAGCAGGATGAAGAGGTGGTAGCAGATAACTTTCTAAATCATGATGTTTATATTTGGACCGTTCATCAATTACTGTGAAAACGTATATTATTTCCTTTGATCCAAAAAGATTGTTGTACAACCCTGAATTTGTGCCTAGTACGTTTTTTTGTCTGACGCTTTAAACATATCAGAGTGGGTATTATTTTTAGATCACAATGATCTTGGAGCAATGTAGACACATAGAATTGGATGAAATAATTAGTTAAATAGATGAAGTTGATAGTCTTTAAGTGTGCACTGTATTTTTAAAAAAAATTAGTGTGCACTCTATTTTGTTGCCTTTCTAATGATCAATGAGCAATGAGAATTTGATATGTGTTATGTTTTCTATTTCTGTTGAGGGATTGTTGTACAGTGGAAACACTATGATTATACGTGTGGTTTCTATTTCTGTTGAGCGATTGTTGTATAATAGAAACATTACGGTTACATGTGTCGTGAAAGCAAATATTGTAAATTCGAATTCTACTGGTATATAAAAATAAGTAGGGTATAAAACATAAGATATTTTTCATGCTTTCAGCATGTGAACCCGTTACACGCACTGGCAAAACAATCATACATGATTATTATTGTAATGTCTCAAATGTTGGCCATTATTGGAGATATGTACATATGTCTACTTTATTTAGACGGGTGTGTTCAGCGACACATCCAAAACCCTGTAGCAAAAAAAAATGGACACCAAATTTAAAAGTTTATTAAAAAAAAACAAAGTCTAAATTTTATTGATATTTTACATGAATTTGAATAAAATTTCAACCTAAAACTACTATAGGAACTAATCATTGTTGTCGTTATCATTGCGGGGAGAGGTAGACAATGGCGTGGAAGGGAGGAGACATCTAGCACGTAGTTGCGGCGTGGTGGCGGTATCTATTGTTGTTGTTGCACCAACTCATGCATGGCCTGGGTGAGTATACGTATATCCTCCAACTTGTTGGGATGTCGCGACGGTGGTGGAGGCCCTTCATGGTCTACAATAGGACGGGTATATTCGGCGGGTCAACGTCATCTGAATATAGAGAGGGGAGGCACCACCTCCTCCACCGGGGGTTCAGCTTTGGCTGCCAGAAGACAATGCCATCACCCTGTTGTGTTGAGTGCTACTCTTGTTTAGGCGTGCGGAAGACAATAATCACGAGATGGATTGGGATTGCACGAAAACAACCATTTTGATCTCGTGTTCACTCACTAAACTCTGTTTTGTCATCCTTGCAAGGATTTGGTTATCTGATAACGTTCGGTTCTTCCTTGTTTCTCGTTGTCAACACCACGATCATATTGTAAGTGATGGTGTTTTCAAAGCGCTTATGCGGCTCTAGATCCATGCAAGAGAAGCATAAGGCACTGTATGGAGGTGGCGTCATCTAGCTTGGTCAGATAGATGTTCTTTTCATATGCTGCCGGAGTTGGTGCATATGGTGCACATACATCGAGCTTGGTTAGATAGATGTTATTTTCCTTATTTCTTAACGCCCTAAGGAAAAAATCCTCGAGGAAGGCATATGGTGCATATCTTCCATGAAAACAACAAAAGAAACCCCAAAATATCTGGTACAGATGGTACCATATAGCACGGACAAAGAGACCAAGCATAACAAATGCCACCTTTTCTTCTAATGAGGTGAATTCACTGATGGCTGAGTGTGATAATTCTTATCATGAAAATTATATATTGCCTAAGTCTTTGTATTCATATATGATTAGGTTTGATACTGAAGCAAACATTGTACATGCAGGAGAAGAGTTACATCAAGCAGTAAAGTACTGATATCGAATACCAGAAAGTGCACGAGGGAAGAGAGGGAGGGCAACACACTAGAACCAAAAGGAGATGAGCCCTAACCAAGGTTACATTATGTGGCCGCGACATGACTGCCTTTGAGGAGTCATACACGTCAAAGGTGACAACATATATACTCGATTGAACCCACTTTGAGACGAGATTTGTGTTAGTTTAGGTACCAGATTAGAGTCTTAGTACCCGTTGGGCTACCCCAACTCCTATAAGTACAGAAGGGGGCTGCGAGTAAAGGTTATATCATGTGTTAGACTGAACCCTAGAGCCATGCCGGATTGTCGTGAGCCTTCATTAAAAATCATGTACTTCTTTATTAGGATCGATATTGTTTAATCTGACACCACTTTCTTGCGAGGTGTTTAAAAAATTGTGTGTGATATGTCGTGCCATTAGGAATTGGTAGTTTGCAAATCAATTCACGGTACGCAGCTACATGTGTATGTGTGTTGTGTTGTGAATATTTATAGTGTTGAAAATATGTTGCATTGGCAACTATGGAACATTCGAAGAGTTTGGCAACACCTCGCCAGTTATATACACCATCACCATTGGCTCCCTGAGAAGATCAAGCCACCCCTTATCATGTTTCCACACATTTCAATTAGTTTTTGTCTCAATCTGACATTTAAGAACCACAACAACTATAGCACTGATGCTTTCTACGTGTGTGTCGACCCAGTGAGGACCAGGGTGTGCAGAGCCCACTCTCCATAGCCCTCACACGCGACAGACCCGACGAAACGACCAAGGACCAAGCTGTCGCTTGAAGAGACTCTCGAGAGGCAACTCCTCTCGAGGACCTGAAGAGGAGGCGAGGGCCTGAAGAGGACCCCCTTGCTTCAAGAGACTCCACAAGGCTCCACCCGCCTGGAGAGAAGTCAACACAAATCCCTCCACCGGGTCACCGATGCCCTGTGGAGACACTTTGCGGCTAAGCAACTGCTGCAAGGCGCACATGACCTCTGCAGCAGCCGCAGAGTGACGCGCGCGTCTGCAGACAGTGACGTGGGCGCCGCAGTTGCCATTCTGGTGATTAAAGGAGTCAACAAAGTTACGCCTCCACTGCCGGACAGCAAGACTTTTCCTCTTTGGTGATAAAGCGGATGGACGGCGCAACACTCTAAGAAGATCGTCATCGTGCGCTCCGCCACGATCGCTGCAGCGCCTGCTGGCCGTTCTGCACGGACTGCGAGTTGTCGGCCACCGCGTCTGCTTTTGCACGGATGGACCGAGTACATGAACTATTCTGTGGCGGTGAACTCCACTCCTTCGCGCCACTGCCATGTGGGAACCCATCATCTGCATAAAGTGCATGGATGAGCCCCGGGGCGCCTATAAAAGGAGCAGGAGCACCTCCGTAGCAAGGGATCGCATTCTGAATCCTTGGAACCCTAGCCAAGATCGTAGGATAGCCAACTAGATCGAGGAGGAAGAAGACCATAGCTTCCCTCTTCAAGCACCAAACTGCCTCAAGAGAGCCCTCGACAAGCTCATTGTACTGTTACCTCCTCCTAAGGGCCGTGAACCTGGGTACGGCATGTTGTCCTTCTCTGTCGTGTCGCTCCTCTTCAGGCTCGACGAGCATCGACGCCGTGCCTCTCGAGGTTCGTTTGACCTCCGCATTCAGTCCCCCTTCGAACTACTCTTTAGGGTGTGACTATCCTTGTTCCGTGGGATTCACTCTCCGACATTCGGCGCGCCAGGTAGGGGATTGAGTCGCGTCAACGACCTCCGAGCCACTTCCGCGACATGACGGACACTCGTCCGCCCGCGCCAACAAGCGCGCGCCTGGAGAAACCCACACCGCGCCCGGCCCCACCGCCGCTCGTGGACAACAGGGTTGCCCCCACCGTGAGGAGCTGATACGTCTCCAACGTATCCATAATTTTGTATGTTCCATGCTATGTTATATCATGTTATTATATGTTTTATATGCATTTTATATAGTTTTATGCATTTTCAGAGACTAACCTATTAACAAGATTCCACAGTGCTAGTTCCCTGTTTTCTGTTGTTTTTTGTTTCAGAAAAGTACTTAAAGAAATATCCACCGAATTGGAAATAAATCAACTAGGATTTTTTTGGAATATTTGCATCGCGAAGAACCGAAGACGAGAAGAAGAAGGGCCGTGAGGGGCACTCACCACCTGCTGGCGCGTGCCCCAGCCTGGCCGCGCCAGGGGGTGAGGAGGCCGCCTCGGGCGGCCATCGACCAAGGTCTTTTGCCCATATAAACCCCCCTGACCTAAAAACAGAGCATGGTTGAACACTTTTTCCTCCACGGGTCCCGAGCCGTCGCCGTCCTCACCACCACTTCGGGAGAGATCAGAACTGCTCCCCGACACCCTGCCGGGAGGGGTAATCGTCCCCGGAGGCCTCTACGTCGCCATGAACGCCTCCGGACTAATGCGTGAGTAGTCTACCTTGGACTACGGGCACATATCAGTAGCTTGATGGTTGTGTTCTCCTCTTGTGCTATCATGTTTAGATCTTGTGAGCTGCCTATCATGATCAAGATCATCTTTATGTAATTCTCCATGTTGTGTTTGATGAGATCTGATTGATATTGAGTACTAAAGTTATTGCTTCATAATATATCATGTGTGTGCTATTTAGTGATCTTGCATGCTCTCTGTTACTTGTGTATGCTCTGGCCAAGTAGATGCTCGTAACTCCAAGAGGGGGTATTTATGCTCGATAGTAGGTTCATGTCTCTATTTAATCTGGCACAGCGACAGAAAGCTCTAAGGTTGTAGATGTACTGTTGCTACTAGGGATAAAAAGTAGTACTTTATCTAAGTATGATGTTACTTACTTACTTTACACACACTGCTTAAGGCGATAATCTGTTGCATGCAACTTAATACTGAAAGGGGTGTGAACACTAACTGGAAGGTGGATTATTAGTCATAGATGCGGTTGGAACGGTCTATGTATATTGTTGTAATGCCTGAATGAATCTCACACTAGGCACCATATCATTAGTATATGCATTGGGCTGCTCATCATTATTCTGTCAATTGCCTTGCTGTAATTTGTTTACCACGCATGGATGAATGTTATTATTTATGGAGAGACACCACTAGTGAACTGTGGACCCCGTCCTTCTCATTAATCTGATAAAACAAAAACTGCAAACCTGTTACTTTTTGCAAACAAACATCTTTCTTCCACACATATGTTTAATCTTTTGTTACAGCAAGTCGGTGGGATTGACACACTCACCGTTGATTTGGGGCAAAATACTTTGATTGTGTTGTGTGCAGATTCCACGTCTCCGACACCACACCAAGAGTTTCTGGCGCCGTTGACACCTTGTGGGGAACGTTCATCTCCTACTGGTTCGATAACCTTGGTTTCATAACTGAGGGAAGTCTTGCTGCTCTACTACTTCACACCTTCCTCTTGTGGTCTCCCAACAACACACCCAGTGCATTAAGAATTTCTGGCACCGTTGCCGGGGAGATTTGTGCATTCTTCACGAGGGGAGTTTTCGCACTTCCAATCTTTTTATTTTGTTATTGTCTTGCTTAGTTTATTTTAATTACTGTCCTGTTTGCTTAATATCAAAAATAGGAAAAAATTAGTTACTTGCATTACTTTTCTTATTTCGGTTTTGTCTTTTATTTTCAGTTTTGTTGCTTTTGTTATTTCGGTTTGTTAATTATTTCTCTATTATTGCTATTTTGGTTGCTCATTAATTTGCTAAAAATGGGTAGTCCTGAAGTTGAAGTTCGTTCGTTTAAACAACAAGGCGTTGAAAGTTTAAAAGATGCTTGGTATAGGATAAATGATGCTCATAAAAAATGCACTAAGAAACACTCTACTTTAATCCTCCTTAGGATTTTTTATGTTGGTATCTCTAGTTGGTATAGGTATGTTCTTGACACTTTTACAGGGGGGTAATTTTCTTGGAACACCTGCTTTTGAAGGCTGCAATTTAATTGAAAGTTTGGTAGAATCACCACCCCTTACTAAAGAAGTTAAACTGAGATCACTTTGGAAGATATATTTAAAAGGTTGGATTATATGGAGAAAACTTTTCTTGATAATGCTAACAAGGGTAATGAATCAATGAATGATATTAATGGAAGAATCACTGCTTTAGAAACTAGCAACACCCTTGATACTCATAATCATAGAATTGATGAACTAGAAGATGTTATGGAAAATTTAGGTTCAACATTCGCTTCTATTAAATCTAAGAGAGATAAGGCTTTTGTAGGAAGAGAGCAAAAGTTCATTTATATTCCCAAACCCAAACCTCCCAATATGCCTAAAAGTGATGGTTTACATAATAGGACATACTCATGGCTAGCAAAAACACCTATTTCAACCAACCGTGTTTTGGAGGAAGTTATTGATGTTGATGCTTCATCTCTTGATAATACTTGAGTTTTACTTTATGCTTAGCTCAAAGGCGTTAAACAAAAGCGCTTATGGGAGACAACCCACTTTTATTTCATGTTATTTTATTTCATTTGTGTCAAGGATTTGTCCTACCTCTGTAGAAATTCCTTTACGGACTTTACGGATTTTATTTGTGTCAAGGATTTGTGCCTTGAAAAAATTCGTCTTTACGGATTGTTCTATTTTTGACAGATTCTGCCATTTTCTTTAGCAATGCCTCTTTTGCTATTTTGATTGGATCTTTTTATCCTATTGAGTATCAGTGCCTGTAGCTAATGTCCAGTAGCATTGGTAGCAATTGTGTTCCTAAAGAATATCATAATTTTTTGTGCACTAACCCTCTAATGAAGTTACTCTAAGTTTTGTGTGGAGGAAGTTTTAAAGGTTCAAGAGAGAAGGATGATATAATGTGATCAAGAGGATAGTAAAGCCAAAGCTTGGGGATGCCCCGGTGGTTCACCCCAATATAATTCAAGAATACTCAAGCGTCAAAGCTTGGGGATGCCTATCTTTAAGCGTTTTTTTTTGTTATTTGAATTCTCTGAATAAAATGGATCCTAGCATTCTTTTGTGTGGGAGAGAGACACACTCTGCTTTTTCATATGAATACTCGTATTCTTCACTTATATTCATTGAGTATTCATCTTTTGTTATCGTTTGCTCTCTAGCTCTTGTTTTTCATGCATATCTTGTTAGAGCTGTTAGCTTTGTTATATTATACTCTCATATCTCATTGTTTAATTACTTTGAGAGTTTAACTTTTAAATAAGTCGATTGGTGTTTGGTTGAGAACAGGAAATCTAAATGTGATAGATGGTATAATTAAATGACACATAATCTTGTAGATCATTAAGTTGTGTCACTTGAATCATCGAGGTTGTTTTGAGATATTAATTTGCTTAATGATAAACATGAGGGTCTAATAAAGTGGAATGATTAAATGGTTGGTCTAGAGAAACTTGAAAACTGTGCCACACTTAAATTTCCTGTTGATTGCATAATGGTATATGACTTCTATTTGCCTAAAGCAACCGTAATGACGTTATGTTATGCGCTACGGTCGGGTCCCCAACAGTGACTTGTTCATCTGCCACAGCACCCCTAGGAGTAATTTTCATTATGTCTTACATGATCATATTTTTTATTTGGAATCTTTTTACTCGTGAGTTCTAAAACTGCGGTTTTCGTGGCACTTCAACCACCATATTGCTAGTCTCTTCGGTACTTTACTTTGCCCTTTCTCACACTGAGAGTTGGTGCATTTTTCGCGAGTACATTCAAACTTGTGGGAGATCTTCATCTTGTTCTCCTACACATAAGCCAAATATCTTGCTCCAAACAGCCACCATACCTACCTACTACATCATTTCCATAACCGTTCCGAGATATATTGCCATGCAACATCCATCTTACATTACATGACTTGTTGTCATTCATAACTTATTTATTGCTTTGCGTGTTTCTATAAAGGTGATGTGTGGTTTTACCCATGTTACGCTAGAGCACTGCATAACCTGCTACACTGGCAGAGGCACCGTTGTCATATGTATTCTTGTGGCACATTCATATTAGTTACCTTTATCATCAGTATGTTGTTTTATCATCATTAGTGTGTTGTCATATATCATATATCATATTACGATGCTTGCCCCTAAAAGTGAAAAGAGCCATGGAGGCCATCGAAAAGAGAAACAGAAAAGGAAAAAAATAGAAAAAAGAAAGAAAGAAAACAAATAAAAAAGGGGGCATCATTACTATTCTTTATAACACACTCGTGCTTATGTTATAGCACCATATCATTCATAGTCATCACTTGTGCTCATGTTATATCACCATATCATTTGTGATCATCATTTGTGCTCATGTTTATCACCTTTACTCCATATGAGTGAGTTTTCATGTCTTAGTTGCATAACTATGTGGGGAACTTTACACTATAGAACTTGGCTGGTATATTCCAATGACGAGCCTCCTCAAAAGTGCTCTAGGTCTTTGTGAGCAGAGCCTGACGCGAAGGGCTCCCGCAGGGACTCCCCAGAGCCCGGCGAGAAGAAGAAGGACAACCGTCCGTTCTGGGTCTACCACAACAGGCGCGACCACTCTACAGAGACCTGCTTCGATCTCAAGAGGTTAAGCAAGGAGCACGAGCAAGCAGTGGGCAGCGGCTGCCGCGGCAGAGGCCGTGGCTACCGCGGAGGCGATCGCAAGGGCGGCTACCAAAAGCCTCCAGGCACTCATGCCAACGCCGCCGAGAAGAACTGAAGGGGTTACGGTGCAGAAAACAATAATTTTCTAGCGTATGAAACCCTAACTTAGCCAGGATCTATCAATCTAGTACATGTGATAACGGTGGAGGAACGGGTTACATTACCTCCATGTAGACCGATAGCGGGGATTACGCTCCCGCACAAGCGTTGACGATGAAGTCGTACGTAGCGGACCTCGAGGTCGCGGAGAACTTGTCGCGATGACGAAGACGATGATGCCTGGATGTCGACGATGACCTGCGTCGACGGGCGTCGGGCGTCGGGCGGAAGATGGCGGGGGCGCCGGCACCAGAGGGGGGGTGCGCCGGCGGCAGAGGGGAGTGGCGTGGCGGCTGCAGGGGCGAGACGACGTCGCCCAGGCTCCTCAAAAAGATTTACCTCCGAGCACTCCCAAACATACGAAGGTTAACGACAACCCCCGGTCATTCAGATCCAGCTGAAATCGCAGGGGTAGATCTTATCTGGAATCCCGCAGGGCAACGGCGCCCGGCGGTATAGCTTAGGTGGAGAGAGGGGGCAAAACGGGCGGAGAAGCAACTCGGCCGGCCTGCTATACAATTAATTGTATTTTCCAATGAATTAATCCAATTAATATGCCTTGCTATATAAAGGGGGGAGGGGTGTGCAAACTCCCTAGCTCCCCCATGTGGGACTAAAGGAGGAGAGGCGGACATCCCTGGAACCATTCCAGACCTTCCCGGAACTCCATCCGGACCACCGGAACTCTTTCTGGATCATTTCTCTCTCTCCAACAAAATCCTATATTATTCCAGAACCTATCTCCTGGCGTCGTTAAGACCTTAAGTTTGTTACGCTACGGTTCGAGAACACTCCAGACATGGTCGAGACACTCCGCTCACCAATGACCGTCATGGATACCTGGATGTATATGACGACCCCTGTGCATTCTACGAATATCGTCGTTGAACCATAAATATGATATTCATTCCCTTTGTTTCTGCGATACTACCTTGTCCGAGATATGATCGTATACACACCGATGTCTTTGTTGTATCTTGTTACCGACAAAGGTTATTAACTCGTCTGTGATATTACATCTCCATGACCTTGTCATAAGCTGCGCAGCTATATAGATGTAATCTCACCGAGTGGGCCCAGAGTATCTTTCCATTACAAGAACGAACAAATCCCGCTCTTGATCCTTACGTCTCGATGCTCTTTCGGAATACCCAAGATGGACACCATTATTGTCATGCTATATAAGACACAACGTTTGATGCTCTCAAAGCACCCCTACGAAGCATAAATAAGTACGGTCTCACGGTCTAAGGAATAAGCTATCATATTCTTATCTATTGCAAATGACAAACATCGTAATACGATCTTATTGCAATACTTTGCGTATGTCCATCATCTTATTCAACTAACAAGATGACCCCACGGTCGACCGACGTCATTGTCTTTGATCGGGAATCTCGATCAACTGTTGCCCAATGGCTAGCTCATATAGAGGCTTGCTAGGGACCTGGTTGTCTATGTATCACACGTGCATTAATAATTCCGATTAATACAGTTATAGCATAATACACAAACCTATTATAAACTTATGAGATAACGCAATAAATACTACTTATTTATTTGCCTCTAGGGCATATCTCCTTCAAGAACAGCAACCACCATGACGAGGAAGATTGAGGCTACCAAACCCCGAGAGGGGCTATGGCTTGCATCCTGGCGGGGCTCAGGCGCCCAAGTCGAACAACCAGTTCAAGCAGTTCGCCCACGAGCTCAATGCTGCGCTTCCCAGCGTCGAGACCTCCAGGCCCCTCAAGTGGTCGATGTATACCATCGCTTTTGACGCTCAAGACCACCCCAAGTCCAACAAGACTGTTGGAACCCTCCCGCTGGTCTGCTCCCCCACCATCAACCACATCGCCATCTCCAAGATGCTCATTGATGGAGGTGCAAGCCTGAACGTCATCTCTGTCGAGACCTTTGAGATGCTTCAAGTGCCCTACGAGTGGCTCATGCCCTCCAGGCTCTTCACGGGAGTCACCAGTGGTTCAATCGAGCCTCTGGGGCATGTACGGCTTGCCGTCACCTTCGGCACGCAGAAGAACTACCGCAACGAGCTCATCGACTTCGAAGTTGCGCAGATCGTCTTGCCGTACAACGCCATCCTCGTCTACCCAGCCCTCGCGAAGTTCATGGCCATCACGCATCATTTCTTCAACGTGGTCAAGATTCCCGGCAGCGCTGGCACCATATCCATCCACGGCCACGTCCTGGACGCTACACGCGTTGTCGAGACCGCCTACAAGGCAGCCACCATGGCATTTCCGGCTGAAGAGGACATGGAGCCTCTCGAGAGGCCCAAAAAGAAGAAGCAACTATTCTCTCAGGAGCCAGCTTCCATGAAGAAGGTCTCCCTGAGCGCAAGCGGCTCGGGAGCTGAGAGCTCGGGGGCTAGCGTCACCATTGGCGCTGCTCTGCCTCCTAAATAGGAAAGCGCGCTCGTCGCCTTCCTCCGGGCAAACTCTGACATGTTCGCTTGGACTCCATCAGATATGTCCGGTGTACCGAGGGAGGTGATCGAGCACCACTTAGCCTTGTGTACAAACACTCGCCCCGTCAAGCAAAAGGCAAGGAAGCAAGCCCCCGAGAAGCAAGCATTCAACGTCAAAGAGGTCGAGAAGCTCAAAGCAGCAAATGTTGTCCGCGAAGTCACGCACCCCACTTGGCTCTCCAACAGTGTGGTTGTCCCAAAGCCCGCCGGAGGAGGCCGCCTCTGCATCGACTACACTGATGTCAACAAGGCCTGCTCCAAGGACCCATACCCCATGCCGAGGATCGACCAGATCGTGAACTCCACTGCAGGCTACGACCTCCTCTGTTTCCTTGACGCTTTCTCTGGTTATCACCAGATCAAGATGGCTAAAGAGGACGAGGAGAAGACAACATTCCTCACCCCTTGCGGTGTGTACTTCTATGTCTGCATGCCCTTCGGCCTGAAGAACGCTGGCGCCACCTTCCAGAGGCTCATGAGGATAGCCCTTGGCGAGCAAATGGGCAGAAATGTAGAGGCATATGTCGACGATATCGTCAAGTCTCGAGAGGAGATACTCTCCTCAGAGACCTCGAGGAAACCTTTGCCAGCCTGCGCAAGGTGAACATCAAGCTCAACCCCGCCAAGAGCGTCTTTGGAGTGCCTTCAGGCAAATTGCTTGGATTCCTCGTGTCCCACAGCGACATAGAGGCAAACCCTGACAAGATTAAGGCTATAGAGGAAATGCAGCCTCCTCGCGGGCTCAAGGACATGCAACGCCTGGCAGGCTGCATGGCCAGCATGGGCCGCTTCATCTCCAAGTTCGGCGAGAGAGCCCTGCCATTCTTCAAGATCATGAAGAGATCTGGCACCTTCAAGTGGACGCCTGAAGCGGAGAAAGCCTTTTAGGACTTGAAGAGGTACTTGGCCTGCCCACCAGTCATGGTTGCCCCAAGGACAGGCGAACATATGAAGCTGTATCTCTCAGCCACTTCTCATACCGCCAGCGTCGTCCTTGTGGTAGAAAGAGAAGAGCCAGTCCTCCCCAAGAAAAGTGCAACCACTCCAACGCCAAAGCAGCCTGACGAAGAGCTCGACAAAGGGACATACTTCACAAACCCACCGCCAGGCCCAAAGCCACAAGCTGAGTCTGCCCCAAGCACCCTTGCTGAGGCACCTCCACAGACTGATCTCGCCAAGGGGCCTGAACAACCTCCTCAGGCCGATCTCCTCAAGGGCCCTGAAGAGCTTCCTCAGGCAGCCAATGCTGCGCCTAAACTGACAACCCTTGTCGAGCACCCCGTCTACTTCGTCAGTAAAGTATTGCGGGATGCTCGGAAACGGTACACATTGCAGCGGAAGCTCCTCATTGCGCTCCTCATTGCCTCAAGGAAACTGCGACACTACTTCCAGGGCCAGTCCTTCACGGTGGTCACCTCATTTCCCCTGGTGCAGATCCTACGCAACCCTAACGCCACAGATTGTGTCGCGGGATGGAACATAGAGCTACAACCATTCAACTTGCACTTCAATACCACAAGAGTCATCAAAGGAAGAGCGTTAGCAGACTTTGTCGCCGAATGGACTGACCCAACCCCTGAAGAGCCTCTAGGAGAAGAGCTAGAGCCCTTTGGAGAGAAGATGCCCATCCACTGGACCATGAAGTTTGACGGAGCCTTCGCCTGCCGCAATGGTGGTGCTGGCGTCGTCTTGATCTCGCCCAAGTGCGACAAGCTCTACTACGCGGTCCAGCTGTGCTTCATAATCGACAAGATCTCCAACAACATTGCTGAGTACGAGGGCTTGCTCGCCGGCCTATGGGCCGCCATCGCTCTAGGCGTCAAGCACCTGCTCATCAAAGGCGATTCCCAGCTGCTCGTCAACTTCTCCAACAAGTGCTACAAGCCTAAGGACGACCACATGGCCGCATACCTTGAAGAGGTTCGCAAGCTTGAGAAGCACTTCAGGGGCATGGAGCTCATGCACATCCCGAGGAAGGAAAAAGAAGAGGCCGATGACAACGCCAACCGCGTAACAAGAACACAAGCTCAGCAGGCAGGCGTCTTTGAAGAGAGACTCGTCAAGGCATCCATAAAGCAGCCTCAAGAGGCCATAGCCGCAAGCACAGACGAAGCGCTCCCGCCACCACCCGCGACCTTGGCTCCCGGCTGCGCCCCCCACACAGGGGAGCGCATGTTGCTCGTAGCGGTGCATCAAGAAATATGATGGATCGACGAGCTCAAGGACTTCCTCGCCAAGGGAATCCTCCCCAAGGAAGATGTCGAAGCAGAGCGAATCGCTCGCCAGGCGCAATCCTACTACATCCTCGAGGGAGATCTGTACTGCAAGCGCCCAAACGACATCGCGCTCAAATGTGTCCCTCTTGAAGAAGGAAGAAGGCTGATCAAGGACATCCACAGCGGGGAGTGCGGCCACCACTCGTGCGCACACACCCTCGCAGGTAAAGTCTTCAGGAGCGGCTTCTACTGGCCACAAGCACTTCAAATGCAGTCGACATCGTCCAAGCGTGCGAGGCCTGCCAGTTCCAGGCCAAGCAAATCCATCAGCCGTCGCTGGGGCTGCAGACCATCCCGCTCTCCTAGCCGTTCGCGGTTTAGGGGCTGGATATCTTGGGTCCATTCCCCAAGTATCAAGGGGTCTATCGATACCTCTTCTTGGCCATCGACAAGTTCACCAAATGGCCAGAGGTCGAGGCGACACACACCATCCCAGCAAGCGCAACGGTAAAGTTCATCAGAGGCCTGGTCTGCCGCTTCGGAGTGCCTAATCGCATAATCACCGACAATGGCTCACAATTCACAAGCGGCATCTTCAGGGCTTACTGCGAGAAAATTGGCATCAAGCTCTGCTTCGCCTCGGTGGCTCACCCACAGAGCAACGGCCAAGCCGAGAGAGCAAACGCAGAAGTCCTCAAGGGCTTAAAGACTAGGATCTTCAACATCCTCAAGGGCCACGACAAGGGCTGGAATAACGAGCTCCCTTCGGTGCTCTTGTCTATGGAGCCGAAGCAGTTCTCCCCACAGAGATCAAGCATGGATCCCCACGGGTCCTTGCCTTCAATGAGGACGAGCAAGAGGACCTCCACAATGACGACCTGCTACTTCTCGAGGGACTGCGCCGCCGTGCCGCCCTACGGGCGACAAAATACCAGCAGGATCTGCGACGCTACCACCGCCGCCACATGCGCTCGCGCGCTCTGGAGGCAGGTGATCTCGTCCTCAGGCGAATCCTCTCCAGGGAAGGCCTCCACAAGCTATCACTGATGTGGGAAGGTCCCTACAGGGTCACCCACATCGCCAGGCCTGGCGCCGCTCGCCTCGAGACTCAAGACGGCATCCCCGTCAAAAATTCGTGGAACATCATGCACCTACGCAAGTTCTACCCGTGATCATCGTCACGGCCATGATCATTGTCACGTCAAGACATCTAGCTGAAGAGGAAGCTTACGGCTCCACCTCCAAGCATTTTTTGTCTCTAGAGGAAAGCTCACGGCTTCACCTCCAAGCATCACAAAAGCTTCTCTCGAGGGTCATCCCTCTGAGCTCTCCTTGTAACGAGCCACCGCAGGCCGTAGAGAGTCTCTGCCACTAATGGGTGGTCTCCATGCCTCGACATGGAAAATACATTAACTTGGTAACCCCAAGCATAATGAAACATTTCGTTCCTAAGTGAACTATGCGCTACGGCGCCGCTATGTAATATTTTGGTGGTGAGTTTTTATTCCCGCATTATTGTTTTTCAATGTGCGCTTATATCTTTCCCCATGCGCACCTCGCGAGAGGGGGCTGAGTACAGTGCCAGTGTCTCAAATGACACAACAGCAGCACTGCAAAACCCAAGGGATCCGAGCTCTGGCTAAAGGGCAAGCTCCGACAAACACGCCATCTCTCCAAAGGACCTTGGAACTTACTCTCCTCGCGAGGAACGCCTGAGGAGACCTATAAGCGCGCATGAGTTCCTACTACCGTGCACAAGCGTATGGGTTTGCCTCTCTAAGATCCACATGGAACAAGTGTCCCCCAAGCCTGAGGAGGCAAAATACTCAACCCTTGAAGAGGAAATCCCTACGGGGCAAAATCTCTACAGGGCAAAAAGCCTCGAGAAGCTAAGTCCTGCACTCATGCCTCACGAGCTTTTTCTCCTCCGCAAGCACATGTTGTCCCTCGAGCGTTTCATTTTCCCTTACACTTCATGGACTACTCATACGTCAAAGGGGGGCACTTGAGCATCGCGACTCAGGGCTCTTACCTCTCCAAGCCTTAAACTCCCCCCGGTCTTGCTGAGTCATTGCTCTAGCATACCGCAGTGGCGGAGTCATAGTGCGAAGAGACGGGTCCTAACGACGCAGAGCAAAACATAGACATGAAAATAAGATAAAGGGCCTCTCGAGGGGCACACGAGCTAAATTAATATACTTAAAGAGTATATTACAAGCCAAGGTGCAAATCTTCTAATGTCGTGGAGGTGTCACGGCAGATGCCATGGGATGGCTAATGTGTGGGGCCGATGGACGCTGGTGGATCCGGGGAGGGCTAGCGAGCTAAGGAGCTCACACGGTAGGAGATGCCGAAATACACAAGAGCACCGAAGAACATGCTCAAAGATCTACCAAATCCAAACAAATGCACGAAGGCAAAGCCAGACACACGATGTACCCAGGTTCGGGGCCCTCGTGAGGAGGTAACACCCCTACTCTTGCCTATCCTCTCAATATAAGTGTGTCACAAGATCTGCCACATGCTCCTTGAGCTGTTTTGGTGATGGACTAGATGAACTAGAGAAGGGAAGGAAGTAAATGCCCTGAGATTAAATGAGACTATAGTTTTGGCTTTCAAGTTGGTCGTCCCTCCACAGGAGGAGTTATGGCGCCTTATATAGAGTTTCGGCCCGGAGGGCCGGAAACCCTAATCCGGCTTGGTCCCACCGGACAGGGCTAACGGTTATGTCGACACCGGCTAGTGTGACCTAGCCGCCATGCTACCCGGTATAGCCCTGCTGTCATCATTCTGGCAAGGACTGCAGGCGCCATCCTGTATCATCATCGTCCCCTTGTCAGAGACAAGACATGTCTTCGCCCATGCTTAGTAGCCTTTTCCGGATTGCCGGGCTAGGCATGTCCGATCTTGTCGTAGCGTTATCGTACCGGCTCACACGCTCCCGTGTCAGGCGGGAGGTGACCATACTTCCGTGTCAGGAGGAATGGGACTTTTCCCCGTGCCAGGCGGAAAGCCTGCACCAGACCTCTGACTCCCGACCGACAGGCCCCCATGTCGGTCCTCTCTTTGGGTAACTCGGCACGTCCTTCCTGCACAACAAAAATAACTTGCCAGGGCCACGACAGGTAAGTCGGTTAGTATTAACCCGGGACGTCCACCCCGGACCATCCGGGTTCTCTCATACCCGGGATCTCACCGGAAGATCCCGACATACCGAGAAGCCAAAGAGCTCTTCCGGTTGCGGCCGAGTTTCACCCCTGATCCGGATAGCGACTTAGGGGGAGTATCTCTAGGCCTAGCCTCCCGAAGATGTCTTTGGTTGTCACCAAAGACATCTTCGAGAAGCTAGTTCTTAGAGGAACCCTCCGCTGGTGCTTATGTCGTACTAGGGGTCTGGGGGTCTATTTATAGTCTCACCAGATGACCCTTGCGGCCCCAGGAGGCACTCCGACCCTGACAATCGACCAAAGGTCAAGTTACCCCTCCAGCATATGAAAGGACAACCTTTAGTTACTCCCAAAGGTCAACTCCTGTAGCTAGGCTGCTGATCTGGACCGGGTTCTGCCCTACCCTGAGGGCAGTCCCCCGACACTAGTCCCCGAAGCTGGTGCTGTGCAGCGACTTAAGACGAAGTGCGGCACCAGGTTCAAGAAGAAAACCAACCGAGAACCTCGAGTCGCCCTTTGCCTCTGTGCCCGAGATGTTCTCTTCCGACATCCTTCTGCCGAGACCTGTCCCGCCAGGATGAGCTATGCCGGGGAACATGACTTAGCATTTCAGGGTTTATATCCGGAAGTCAAAACGGCAATACGCATCCTGCACCACGTGCCGAACACGCTATATCTGCCAAGCGGTCCCACCTGGGGTCTTGTTAAGTTAGGAAGACACTCAAGTGTTTCTTGACTTAAACGGCATGTCGCTCGGGTTCACGCGCCGTTGCGCGTACCGGATCGGTAGGCCAATGGCCAGCACCCTGTGGCCTTCGGTGTGGCCCCCTACGTGCCTCTGGATACAACCTAGTGTCCACCCGGGCACAGCGTGATCCCACCCACGATTTGAGAGATCGTGGGCGGGAAAAACGGCAACCGCCTCCCGAGGTCCCCATTAAATAGGGAGACCAAACGGGCGGGCTCCTCTTCTTCCCCACTTCCTACGCCTCCCGAGCGCTCCGCTGCCGCCGCCACCGTACTCTTCCCGAGCGCAGCACGCCGCCATCGGAGCCTACCGTCCCCGCCATTGGTCCGCGCTACTCCCGTGCCTCGGCACCTTCTTCTTCCCCGGTGAGTTCTTGGATCTCCTCCGACAGATTGATCTTTGACCTTTGCGGTTCGTGCTCATCTAAGGTTCCTCACGAAAACCCGTGGGGCGACCATAACTTTTGCTCGGTAGATCCTCGGTACCAGGCATTAGGAATGATCTGTCGTAGTTGCATAGTGAGGATGATTACTTTCGCTATGCCTTTGCTTGTAATATTTATGTCCGTGCCCGGTGCCTCTAGCACGGCCTTGCACCACGATATTTGCTTCTATTAACTTCCAATTATTTTGCTACGGTAGATCGATTTGTTAGGATGTCGGCCCACGGGGATAGTTTTTAGCCCGGGTTCTCCCATTACCGACATGCTAACCCAACTAACCGGACCTTGCGCCTGCAGACTAGCTCTGACATGTCCTCTGGACCCTCCGAGATGGGCGAAGAAAGTGTTAGAGGATGCTGGGACGGATCCGGGACCAATCAGGGAGACCTCGACTGGTAATACCAAACTCACCGGATTCCACCTCAAGTGGAAAGCCGACTTCCGACCGGCGAAGTCGAGCCGGATCCCCAACCCGGCGAACGTGTAGTATTTCTCACACACTTCGAGCGCTGGTTCGGGCTTCCGGCTAGACCCTTCTTCCGCGACTTCCTCGACACCTACAATCTCCAACCACACCACCTTCCTGCTAATACCATCATGACACTTTCCTGCTTCGCCTCCTATGTTGAGGGGTATCTCGGCGTTTGGCCCTTCGTGGACTTGTGGGCCAAATATTTCCTTCTCCGTCGACAAGTCATCCCCAACCCTGACCAGAAGGTGAAGGACTTGGTCGATTGCGGGGCCGCTACCATTATTCCTCGCGCCGACTCCGGATTCCCCAAGATCCAAGGGTTGGAGTCTTGCCGGAAATGGCAACGTAGTTTCTTCTACGTGCGGAATCCGGTTGCTTCGGGAGATGCTTCGAGCT
Organism: Poa annua; assembly: GCA_026929855.1. NCBI lineage: Eukaryota > Viridiplantae > Streptophyta > Magnoliopsida > Poales > Poaceae > Poa > Poa annua. The sequence goes on from CM049430.1 coordinate 54,640,267, forward strand.
CTTCCTCTCTGGACCTCTTCATCCTCCCCGAGTTCGTCATGGGCCCCCCACGCGACTTCGAGCTTTGGAGCCAACTCCCGGACTCCGAGGAGGTCGAGAGCATGAACGATGTCATGTCCGTTCTCACAGAGGAAATGACGGGTGATGATCTCCTCCGCACGTTCATAAGCCGCCGGGTTTGCCCTCTTCAAACCCGGGTACATAAAATTTGCTTCATGAGTGGGCTGTATGACCCAACTCGGACAAGCATTTTTCCTTTGGACAAATCTGCGGTGTACCGCCGCGTCCGAGCTATTGCTCGGACAAAGATGACGGAGAACTGGTCGTGGGGACTGGTCCCGGGTACCCGGAAGAAACCGCTGGAGGAGGTGTGCACATAGGCCTTCACCGACATCTTTTCTATACCGGCTACCGTAATTTATCGACAATCTCTTCCCTTGTTGACTTCCGTTCTTTATTGCAGTTGTTCGAGCGACAAATTGAAGAGAACCAAATGCATGCCGGGAACCAGTTCGCCGCCAACTTTCCGGTGCCCGAAAAGATGCCGGAGGAGGATCCTGATGGCGAGGGCCACCTCTCGATTCCCCTTGCCCGTGCTGCCGTCCCGGGTAATCCTCCAGCTGTAGCGCCCCGGAACACATGTGTTATGTGCTAGTCCCTGGATCACTGCCAGCACCACAGTACAAAATATAAGGTACCAATGCATAAGTATTAAAATTGCTACAACGAGATCCAAAAATAATAGCCAAGTGTGGCTTTATTACAAGTTGCATAGCCATGAAGGCTAGCTAAAGTTTAGAGTTCACAACGAAAGCGAAATAACATGGAGCCTCATCTTCAAGCATGCGCCACAGGCAGACATGTTGGGTGTAGACTTGAGTCCAAACTCATTCAGCATCAGAATTACCTGCACATTTGAATATGCAGCCCCCGAAGGAGGTCAATACAATGATGTATTGGCAAGTGACTATGGTGGATATATAATGACAAGTCTAAAATCTATATGCATATTTGGCTTGGTGGGGTTGGAGGCTATTTGCAGAAAGCAAGTTTTCTCCTATCATTTTGTAAAACACTTTTATTTCTCAAGACTTGGCACCAAGGGATAAAGCCCAAGTGCACCAACAATTCTTTCCTTAGTCAAATTTTACTTTATGAAAACAGTGTTGAGATTCTTCCGCCCATCCTTGTCCAGTTGCTCGAAGTATTCCATTTCCGGGGACACAGCCGAGTACTCAGATTGTCGACTCTGCAGAGGTTGTGCACTTTCACCTTTAGACTCAATTAGCCCGAAAATCCTATACACACGGAGTGTATTGAGGAAAGGAGAGAATTGAGACAAGAACTTTCAGATGAAGGATGCAACCATACTAGCAAGACCCGTTCCACCTACCATCTCTACATCTGCTTGTCAAGCTGACAGGTTGCACCCTCACAACTTAATTATTCTAGACAGATCCCATTGTCAAAAGGCTGCACGGGAAGCTTCTAAACTTGGAGGGACTTGGTAATCTCTTCGTTCCTGGGTGGCCTTCCACAAGTGCACTTCTGGGTAACAAACACCATACTCATGGCCCTAAGTAGAATAGACATTCATCCTAGGCGACGACAACCACAAGCATAGTCCCAAAAGCCACTCAATATAAACCAAACAACCAATTCCACCCAGATGTGTATTTAAATTTTTAACACTTAGAAACATTTCCAAAACAGGGTAAACATTTTTATAGCATAGCTAAGCAACTAATAAAACTTTTCATGGCTGCATAGGAGAATGGGTGGCTACACACTACTAGGATATTTGTAAAATACAAACTAACTTAGCATTATAGAATAAATCCAAAATCCTATCATGCACACTACTCAAAATATACTACTTATGCACACAGAAAATATGGGGTAAGTATGAATGTCACTTGCCTTGGTAACAGGAGGCACAAGCACAACAAGAGTAACAATCACAAGCAAGTCCTTCCTCCTCCTCACAATCTAACAACAAGCAATACAAAAATATATAAACACAACATGCAACACTTAAAACTCCAAAGCATAAATATGTATGCATGCATGATATGTTATAAACATAACCAAAACAACTTATTATCAATTTTTATTTTCTCTGTTCATTTAATGCATGCGAGGCAATGAACAATATTTTATTTTCTATTTTAAGAATTAAAATATAAAGAACAATTATAGTCAATTTAAGTACAAAACTTTCAATAAAACCCATATTGCATTTTCTGGACAGAGAGCAAAATTATTATTCCACAACAATTGGATTTAGATGAATTTTTTTTTAATATTTAAATTATGAATTTAAATGGCCGAAATGCCAATCTGTAAATTTCACAATTTTTAAGACACTAAAATGACAAACTTATGATATAGGAATAAACTACATGGGCAGGGCTTTCCAATGATATAAAGTTTATCAAATTTGGACTTACAGATTGAAAGTTATGAATTTTGCAAATTTTAATAATTTTCTGTTTTAATTTCTAAATTCTATTCGAATTAGAAAAAGAATCGGCCACGCGGCGCGACCTGATTCGTCCGTACCGCTTCGACGCGGATCGCGCTCGGGAGCCGTTAGATCTAAATGAAATCGGACGCGCCAGATTTATCGCAGAGACGAAAAATAAAAATAAAACGGATCCGTTGGATCTAGATCCAAAGGTCTAGGATGCGTTGACCTAACACGGGCGGCGCGACTCGCCGGAGACGCACGGGGCGCGGCGGAGCCATGGCCGGCGTTCTTTGCCCGAGGCGTTCTACGGTGCTAGGAGGGAAACAGAGCTCACCCGGGGATGCGCGACGTCGAGAGGGAGGCGATGCCGCAGTGGCGATGACCGGAGATTCCTCGTCTTCCCGGAAGAGCTCGCCGGAGTTGCGCGCGGCGGCGGTTCTTCTCGGTCGTGGACGGAGGCGGGGATTCGCTGCGAAAAGACATGCTCCACCGTGTCAAATCGATGCGCACGGTTAAAAGGAATTGAAAGGGGGTGGAGAGAAGGTCCAGGGTGGTCGGAGTTGCTCGGGCGGCGGAGCTCTTACCGACGGCGACGGCGGATTCGCGAGAGCTCGAGCGGGCAGCCTAGGGGCTCTCGGGAGGAATGGTTTGGGGCAATCAGACGAGAGCGAAGGGGGCTATTAGTAGGGGGAGGATGCAGGGTAAATGGAGTAGTAAATCGCCGTATTGAAACGAAATCAAATCGGCCGTTTTCGGTCGGAGGCGAGGGCGTGATTTGGGGAAGAACTGCTCCGCGGGGGAGATGACAGGTGGGTCCCACATGTCAGCGACTGCGAGCGAGAGAGAGGGGCGCTGGGCCGCTGGCAGGCCGTTGCGTCTCGCGCGCGTGGCAGCTAGCTAAACGGGCCGGCCCGATTTCCTTTCCCTTTTAAATGAAATTAATATATGTTTTTAAATACTGATTTCAAAAATGATTTTTAAACCTATCCAAAACATTTCAGAAAAATTCATAAAAATATGTTTTGGAAAGGTTATTAAAAATGGGACCTTTTGACATTATACTTGCCCATAAAAAATTGATCAAATTTTATTTATTAAAGGAGTTTAAATAAACACTTTATGGAATTATAGATTATTTAAATTTATAATTTGAAGTTTTATTTAATAATTTTGTGATGTAGTTTTATGCCTAATGATGAATGATGCATGGATGCAAAGTTTTAAATTTTTGCAAATTTTGGGATGTTACACCAGCTCAAGAGGCTATCCAAATCGAATCTGAAGAAGATGATGACGATGATTGTCAAATACTCGATGTAATTGACGTCCGTCCTCTCCGATACGCCCTAGCAGTGGTTCTGGGACCTACGGTCGCAACTAAGCGCGCCGAAAGCCGCAAGCGTGCTGCCAAGAAGACGAGGACCACCAAGCACCCGGGTGATAAGCCTCCTCGGCAGAGGAGAGGTCCTCCCACAGTGTCCTCCGGGTATGAGATTTTTCCATTGAGCTGTTCTATTTCGGTCTTCCCCGAGATCCCTTCTAACATGCTTTTTGATTGCAGCGCGGCGCTTGATGTTCCGCAGTCCGCAGGTTCCCGTCTCCCGGGTTCCAGGTCTCCTAGCCCAACCCGGGCTGCTCCTTCGCCCCCACGGCGCGGAATACAGGATGCCAATCAGCCCGACTCTTGCCCCGTCCTGACCGACATCCCTACTCCTCGCGCCGCTACCGGCATGGGGACTTCGGGTAGTCAGCCTGTGGTGGCCGAGATCCCGGCCCCGCAAACCGTGATCACTGAAGACATCGTCCCTCCGGACACACCGGGCCGGGTGGCGTCTTTGCATCCTGACGCAGATGCGCCGAGTCCTCTGCGCCAGGTTGTGTCGTGAGCTTCTACTCGGCTAGCTCCGTGTCGTGGTGGTGTCACGGCAGATGCCATAGGATGGCTAATTTGTGGGGCCGATGGACGTTAGTGGATCCGGGGAGGGATAGCGAGCTGAAGAGCTCACACGGGGAGGATCCCGGTAAAACCGAGATCTCCCAAGAACAAGAAATGAGATCAAAGTGCAAAGGGGAAGATCTAACAAACACAAACAAATGCACGAAGGCACACCGCACACACACGATATACCCAGGTTCAGGGCCCTCGTGAGGAGGTAACACCCCTACTCCTGCCTTTCCTCTCTATATACTTGTGGTACAAGAGCTACAACTTGCTACAAGATCTCTCAAAGGGAGGAGTACAAAGAACTAGATGAACTCAAGGTGAGAAGGAGTGAATGCTCTAAGAGTAAATGTGACTATAGCTTTTGCTCTGAAGTTGGTCCCTTGCTCTCAGGAGCAGTTATGGCGCCTTTTATAGAGCTCCGGCCAGGAGGGCCGGAAACCCTAACTTGGCTTGGCCCCACCGGACAGGCCTAGCCGGCATGCCGTCACCAGCTAGTGCGACCTAGTCGCCGGGCTATCCGGTGTAGCCCCTTCGTCATCATCTCGTTAAGGATGGCAGGCGCTGTCCCACATCATCATTGTCCCCTTGTCAGAGAGAGGACATGTCTTTGCCCATTCCGGATAGCCTTTTCCGGATTGCCCGGCTAGGCATGTCAGGTCTTGTCGTACCACGATCGTATCGGCTGACGCGCTCCCGTGTCAGGCGGGAAGTGACCATGCTTCCGTGTCAGGCGGGAGGTGACCATGCTTCCGTGTCAGGCGGAATGGTACTTCCCCCCGCAATAGACGGGAAAGCCTGCTACGGACCGTTGACGGCCTACCGGAAGCCCTTACGACGGCTACCTCCTCGCTTGTCACGGTGAGCCTCCTCTGCATAAGAACAAGACCGAGACATTCATTCCGGTTAGTTCCCACCCGGATAACCTATCCGGTAAAACCGAGTACACCTTCTTCCGGGAGTCACCTCGGACCACGTGACTCGGGACCCTTTCCGGATACGCCCGAGCTCGTCTCAGGATGAGTATCTCTAGGCCTAGCCTCCCGAAGATGTCTTAGCCTACCAGCAAAGACATCTTCGAGAAGCTAGTTCTTAGAGGAACCACCCGCTCATGCTTGTGCCGCTATTGTGAGGGCCGGGGGTGTCTATTTATACCTGCCAGAGCTGACCCTTGTGGCTGTCAGGAGGCACTTTGCCCTCTTCCAGTGCCCAAGGGTTAAGCTGCCCTTTCAACACACCAGGAGGTGTCCCTTGCTGTGGCCAAAGGTCAAGTATTGTTGGCATTTACAGAACTATACCGGGATTTGCCCCTACCTGGGGGGACAGCCCCCCGACACTAGTCCCCGAAGCTGGTGCTGCACAGCGACCCCGGATGATGTGCGGGATCAGTTTTAAACAACAACTATCTTCTGAGAACACATGCCACCAGCCTTTCCCTTTCTGCCGAAGTCGGTTCTTCCGAGTCCTTTTTACCGAGACTATGTTTACCGGGAGGCGAAGCCTGCAACCGGATAACACATCGTCAGTGAATCTCGACCGTTGGCGTCCTGATGAATTCGAGACTGTGAGCCAGGGCCCACCCGACGTCCCGTCTGAGCAGAGACGCACTCGAGTGCTCCTGCGCGAGCACGTCGTCGCTTGGGTTCCCGCGCCGGGGAGCCGCAGCCGATCCGGAATCCAACCGTTGGGGCCGTGTGACCCTCGGTGTGGCCGGATCGGGCGCTCCGGCTAGCGCCACGTGGTGCACTGCGCAGAACAGATCCAACCCACGATCGTGGAGATCGTGGGCGGGAAAATCGGAAACCGCTCTGAAATCCCCCCCATAAATAGGGGACCGGAACGGTTTCCCCTCCTTCTTCATCTCCTTCGCATTTTCCTCCCTCGCTGTCTCGAGCGCCCCGCTGCCGCTGCATTCGCCGCCGTTCGCCGGAGCCCGGACTCCGTCGCCTTCGCCGTTCGCCGGAGCCCGGACACCGTCGCCCTCGCCGACCTTCTCTTTCACCGGTGAGTTGCCCTCTCCGCCTCGATGGTTTTCTTCGGTAGAGCAACCGCCCGACCCCGGCCGTGCCATAGCACAAGTGCGGTTGAGCCGCCGCCGGCGAGCACAACCTGGGCGGCGCGCACGAGGCGCGCGGCGGTGATGTACCGCCGCGGTAGGATGTAGGCCATTCACTTGCATTGCGCCTCGCCCGAGCCTAGCGCGAGCCTTTTTTCCTTCCTTTTGTCTTGATTATTTAGCACACGGTAGATCTTGTTTCCCAGGGACCCGGTAGTGTTTAGCAGTTTGTGCTCCGGCATCCTAGTTTCCGGTAGACTAACTTCGACTAACCGCCGCTGCGTCTGCAGAGTAGCTCGGATACATTTGCAAACTTCTCCGACATGGGCGAAGAACGTACCCGGGGGTGCTGGGATGGGTCCGAGACCAAGCAGTCAGATCTGGACTGGCTGTATCGGACTCACCGGATTCCTCCGGAAGTCGAGAGCCGTCTCCCGGAGGGGGAGGTTGCACCGGAACCCCAACCCGGGGAATACGTGGTATTCCTCGCGCACTTCGAGCGTGGGTTTGGGCTTCCGGCTAGCCCCTTCTTCCGCGACTTCCTCGACACCTACGACCTCCAACCTCACCATCTTCCCGCCAACGCCATTATGATGCTCTCGGTCTTTACCACCTACGCGGAGGCATACCTCGGCATATGGCCATTTTTGGATCTCTGGGCCAAGTATTTTATTCTTCGCCGCCAAGCCATCCCCAACCCGGATAAGAAGATAAAAGACTTAGTCGATTGCGGAGCGGCCACCATCATCCCTCGCACGGACTCCGGATTCCCTATAGTCAAGGGACTAGAGTCCTGCCGGAAGTGGCAGCGCAACTTCTTCTACGTGAAGAACCGGGAGCACTCGGGAGATGGTCCGGGATCCTCGAATCCGGACTTCATCAATCTGCCGGAGTTCGTTATTGGTCCTCCGCGCGAATTCCGTCTCTGGAAGCAGCTTCCAGATAACGACGAGGTCAATTGCATGCACGACGTTCTGAACGTGCTAAACGAGAAGATGACCGGCGATGATCTCCTGCGTTGCTTCATCATTCGCCGCGTCTGCCCCCTTCAAAACCGAGTGCACAAGATGTGCCATATGTCCGGGAACTATGACCCCACTAGAACCAGTATCTTTGGGCTAGATCATGCCGGGGTCGTCCGTCGCGTTCGAGCTATTGCCCGGACGGAGATGACGGATGACTACTCTTGGGGTGTCATTGGGGGATCCCGGAAAAAACCATGCGACCAGGTGCTCATATCTGTCTTTCGTGCATTCGCCTTCGTACATGCGTTCACCTGGACACCGACACGGCCTGATTTGCTTGCGCAGTTGTTCGAGCGTCAACTCGAAGAAGACGCTGTCCACGCCAACGGGACTTACGCGCCGAACTTCCCAAAACCGGACGAGATGCCGAGGGAGGACCCCGACGGCGAGGACCATCTCGCCATTCCTTTCGTCAAGGCTGCTGCCCCGGGTAATCCTTCAACCTCAGAGGCAGTTTCCATTTCTTCGGATGATGAGGATGAGATTGACTGCCAGATTCTCGATGTTATTGACGCTCTCCCTCTGAATTGGGCCTCAGCAGTGGTTCCGAAACCGACAACCGGGACCAAACGTGCCGAGAGCCGGAAGCGCGCGGCTTCCGATACCGAGGGGGCCGATAACCCCGGCAACCCCCCCAAGAGGAGCAAGCCGAGTAAGCAAACGACCGAGAAGCCTGCTCGGCGTCGGCAAAGGGGTCCTCCCATTGTGGATTCCGGGTACGTTTTCCTTGCCTTATGTTATCTGACTTTTTTTTCTCCACAACCATTACTAAGACATTTCCTTTCAGGGATGCGCTCGAGCTCCCGTCACCTGCCGTTCCTCCTCCTCCCGGGACTCGGACTCCCAGCCCGGCTCGGGCTTCTCCTTCACCTCCTCGCCCTTCTACCCGTGGAAGTGAGTCTGCCGCCTCCGGTGCCGCATCGGCTACCGTTGTGACCCCGGATGCACATCCGGTGATGGACGAGACCCCGGTGCAGGTCACGACCACCTCGGGAGAAGTTCTTCTTCCGGAGAGTCCGCGCCGGGTGCCCGGGCTTGAGGCAGAGATCCTTAGCCCTCGCTGGCAACCCGCGGCAAGCGGCCCCTCTCGGCCAGCCGCGACCAAGACCATCTCGGAGAAGCAGCCCACAGCCTCCTCCCGGCCAGCTGATCAACCTCCCGTGAAGTCTCGCGCCAAGGTTGCTGGACAGAAAATACCCTCTGCCCCGCCTGCAGCTGTCCCGACATCCTAGGCCCGCGACTTGGTGCTGCGCACGGGTACGTTTTCATCGTTACCACCGCCTCCCGCCGAGATCCCTACTGCTGCCTTGCGGATGTTGCGAGCAACCGTCAGTTCCTTTGTACCTTCAGGATCCCGAGACGCTGTTGCTGCTCGCGCTGCCGGCGGCACCGGCATACAGGTTATTGACGAATACAACCAGGCCTGGCTTGCCGCCGACGCCTCCGAGACTGCAGGAGACTTGCACGCTGCAGGCCCAAGCCGCAACGCTCAAGCCCTGCACGCTCTCCAGGTGGCCGCGTTGGATGTTACTCGGGTGACCGAGGTAAGCTTGTTCTCTTTCTTTTATCAAAAAATACTTGTTCCTTCCACCACCACTAGTCCCCGAGATTGGTGCTTAGTGCTCTAAATTCCACCGAATAGCAGATCACTAGGTTCCAATCTTAGAGAAAACTCCAGGACTCGGACACCGAGTCCCCGAGATCCTCCCAACCGGGTAGGTTGCTTCAAAATTTGCTCCATCACCACTAGTCCCCGAGATTGGTGCTTAGTACTCTAGATTCCACCGAATAGCAGATCACTAGGCTCCAATCTTAGAGAAAATTACAGAGCTCGGACACCGAGTCCCCGAGATCCTCCCAACCGGGTTCCTTACACCTTTTCCATACTAACTCCTTCTTTGTCTTGATTTCAGGGGTGCAGCCAGAAACGCCGCAACATCTTCAAACGGGTTCTTGCTGACCTCGGTCAGTCCAAGAAATCCGAAGGACGCCTCCGGGAGGAGCGCGACGCCGCGCGCAAGGTCTCGGTTGACCAGAAGACCGCACTTGCCACCGCGCAAGCCGAGATCGCGCGGCTCAACGGCGAGCTCGAAAAGGTCAAGGCTGCTACGACCGACATGAAGACGCGCTTCATCGAGGCGACCAAGAAGCAGAAAGAGACCTTGGACCAGTCCGAGGAGCGCGCGCATACTGCCGAGACCGAGCTTGCTCTTCTCCGGTCCCGGTCTGATACTTGGCTCTCGGAGCTCACTGTATTGAACCGGGATCTGAACAGTAAGTGGACCGACATCCCTCTTGTCTTCTCTTTGCTTTCTTGTTGCTACTCTTATGACTTAGTCGTTTGACAGCTCTTCTTTTTAAAGGAGAGTTCGAGCACTCCCGCGAGGCTGCCGCCCTTGCTGTTGCCGCCGCCCGAGAGAAGCGCGCCGGGAAGGGTCCCATTTCGGACGCCTGGGACATCGAGGATCACCTCACCGCCCTGAAGGCCCGGATAGTACCTCTCCGGTCTATCGGGACGGAGCTGCTCAGCGCCGCGATCCACGTCCACGGCGCACTGTGGCCGAGCATCCGTGGGACGCTCTCGATTCCCGAGCTCGCGAGCGCACTTCGGGGTGCCGGGAGGCGCATCCACGCCTGGAAGCGTTCCGGTGCGCGGGCTGGCGCCGACCAGGTCCTAACCCAAGTACTCAGCTGGTACGAAGGTTTCGATCTGGGGGCGATCCAGCGGATGCGGACGACCTCGGCGTGGGTTAGTGACCCGGCTAAGATCCAGCAGCGACAGGAGGTGGCGCACCGCATCGCTACGTGGGCAAGCATCCGCGCCTTCACCGTCAGCGTCCTTCCTTCCGAATCGGAATCGGATTACGAGGATGACGAAGAAACTGACGCGACCGGCAACGCAGAAGACGAGGCCCCGGAAGAAGATGATGCTGCTTCCGGTGCCGCGCCCGAGAGCGAGGTTCCCCGGGACGCAACGACTTCGCCGAGACCGGAGGCCACCGAGACCGAGGTGCACCCCGACGCCCCGAGTAGTGCTGCCGGAACTGAAGCCGAAGTCGCTCCCGCTGCTGCTCCTGCTGCTGCTGCTGCTCCCGAGGCTGCTGCTCCCGAGGTCTCCGTCGAGAGGCCGACTTCCCCTACCGCTTGAAAAACTTAAGAGTAGATTCGTTAAATCCCCGGTATGCCGGGTGCCATATGTAATATACACTTATACTATTTTCGTTTCGTACTGAATTATTTATCCGAGTAACTTATGTCAATTTATTCTGTTTTGAGTTCCCGACTTGTCTTTCATGTTCTACCGTACTTAGGTAATTTCAGCTCTTGTCTACCATTTCGGCGTTCGACAGTCGAGTCACAAAACTCCACATACGGCACACATTACTTAGAACAATCCGAGTTCCTACTAACCGAATTCCCGACATAAAAAATAACAGTTAGTAAAAAACAGGTATGCCGGATAAGTTCCTGCTCCGAGTCCCCGAGACCGTTTTCGTGTTTCCCACCTTCCCTCTCTTTGCTCTTGACTACCATTTCGGCGTTCGTCAGTCGAGTCACAAGATGATTTCACATGACATACATTACTTTGACTTTGAGAATCGAACTCGGAACTTTCCCGGCATACAAAACAAAAGTAGAGAACAGTTATCAAGCAGTCCCCGGGTTCCTTCCCGAGATGCCGGTAAAAAACAGTAAATGAACTCGACAAAAATAAGAACAAGACATGCAGATAACCAGGCAGTCCCCGGGTTCCTCCCGGGGTGCCTTTCTTTCATTAATACCGAAAATTGAGATATAACATACACTGAGCCCTTTACGTGTAAAAGGGGCGAAGTAGAGCTACATTCCATGGACGCTTGGTTTCCTCACCGGATTTGTCCATTACACCTTTCCTAGCTTCCTGTGCATCTACAAGGTAATAAGAATCATTGTGCAATGCCCTGCTTATCACAAAAGGTCCCTCCCATGGAGGTGACAGCTTATGCATTCCGGCCGTGCGTTGGATGAGCCTCAGCACCAGATCCCCCTCTCGGAACACCCTCGGGTGTACTTTCCGGCTATGATAGCGACGGAGATTCTGTTGATAAATTGCCGACCGAGATAGTGCCAATTCTCTTGCCTCTTCGAGTAAGTCTACATCATTTTCCCGGGCCTCCTTTGCCTCGGTCTCGGTGAACATTGTCACTCGCGGAGAATCATACTGTATGTCGGTCGGGAGTACTGCCTCAGCACCGTATATCATGAAGAATGGCGTGTAGCCGGTAGATCTATTCGGTGTAGTCCGGAGACCCCATAACACCGCAGGTAACTCCTCTATCCAGCATCCCGGAGTTCTCAACAGTGGTTCGATCAAGCGAGCTTTGATGCCGTCCAAGACTAAGGCATTTGCTCTTTCGACTTGCCCATTTGCTTCCGGGTGTGCGACTGATGCTACATCCAGCTGGATTCCCTTCTCAGCACAAAATCGAGCGAATTCCCCCATAGCAAAGTTGGTTCCATTATCTGTGATAATGTTGTGTGGGTATCCGTATCTCAAGATGATGTCTTTCAGGAATTGCACAGCGGTGTGTCCATCGCACTTCCGGATTGGCTTGACCTCTATCCACTTAGTGAACTTGTCCACCATAACCAGTATGTGTGTCATATTGCCTCTCGCCGGCTTGAACTGACCGACCATATCCGAACACCACACTGCGAATGGCCAAGTGATGGGGATTGTTTTCAGTGCTGACGCCGGCATGTGTATCCGGTGAGCAAATCTCTGGCATCCTCCACACTTTCGGACAATATCTTCTGCTTGCTGCAATGCAGTGGGCTAGTAAAACCCATGCCGGAACACCTTTGCCACCAGGGCCCGGGATGATGCATGATGTCCACACTCCCCTTGATGTATTTCCACCAGCATCTCTTGTCCTTCTGCCGGTTCCACACACCTCTGGAGTACCTCAGTGACACTCCTTTTGTACAGTTCTTGATTGATGACAGTGTATGCTTTTGACCTTCGCATTATCTGCCGGGCTTCCACTTCATTCTCCGGGAGGGTTCCTTCCAAGATGTAAGCCATAATGGGATGTGCCCATCCCGGAACAGGTCTATCCGGGAACATGGGAGCGTCTATGTCCATCGGCTCTGCCGACATCACCTCTATCATCATCTTTCTTTGCCTCTCCGAACACTGTGCCGCAGTCCCCAGGTTCGATGTGATGCTTCCGACATCTACTTCCATGGGTACTGCATCTGCACCAGGTTCCTTCGGGATGAAGCTAGAATCCGATTCGGGTGAGGGTTGAATAGATGGCTTCCTTAAATGCTCCAGAGCTATCCCGGGTGGGATTGCATCCCGGGATGATCCTAGCTTGGACAAGACATCTGCTGCCTCATTTTCTCCTCTGGGTATATGCTTGAACTCGCATCCTTCAAAAATCCGGATATTTTCTGCACATGAAACCTGTATAAGGCCATGTTTGCATCGAGGGCATCCCAATTCCCCGACACCTGTTGTACCACGAGGTCGGAGTCACCGAAACACTCTATCCGGCGGATGCCGATTTCCTTGGCGACGTTCAATCCATGAACCAAAGCCTCATATTCTGCGACATTGTTGGATGCCCGAAAATGAATTTGCAGCACATACTTCAGTACATCTTGTTTTGGGGAAGTGAGGACCCTCCTGCACCCAATCCGATCTTAGCCTTTGAGCCATCGAAATGCATCCTCCAGAAATTGTAATCCGGCATCGGAGGTTCATACTGCATCTCGGCCCAGTCCACCAAAAAGTCCGGCAGCGCCTGCGACTTGATGGCATCTCGTCTCTCGTACGCCGGAGCGTATGGAGACAACTGGATTGCCCATTTGGCTACCCGGCCGCTAGCGTCCTTGCAACCGATGATCTCGGCGAGAGGAGCTTCGCATACCACGGTGATCGGGTGTTCCTGAAAGTAGTGCTTGAGCTTGGTCACTGCCATGTACACCCCATACGCCATCTTCTGGTAGTGCGGGTAGTTCTGCTTGGACTCCGAGATCACCTCACTGAGGTAATACACCGGCCTCTGTATCAGTTTGCCCCCTTCTTCCCTTTCTACTACCATTGCCACACTGACTACTCGGTTGGTTGCGGCAATATACAACAGCATAGGTTCCTTGGGTAACGGGGATGCCAACACTGGCGCTGTTGAGAGCATTCTCTTCAAATCGTTGAACGCCGCATCAGCCTGCGGGGTCCAAACAAATGTCTTGCTCTTCTTCATCAGTTGATATAGAGGCAAGGCCTTCTCCCCAAGTCGGCTCACAAACCGACTTAGGGATGCCAGACACCCGGTAAACTTCTGTACGTCCTTGAGGCGCACGGGCAACTTCATGCTCTCAATAGCACGAATTTTACCCGGGTTGACCTCGATTCCCCGGCTTGAGATGAGGAACCGAGTAATTTCCCTGCCGGTACACCAAATGTGCACTTATCCGGGTTCAACCTCATCCGGAATCTTCTTAGGTTCTTAAATGTTTCCCTCAGATCATCTATTAGTGAGGCTTTTTCTTTTGTTTTTATGACTATGTCATCGACATAGACCTCGGCATTTCGGCCTATCTGGTCATGCAAACATTTCTGCATGCACCTCTGGTATGTAGCACCAGCATTCCTCAAACCGAAAGTCATGACACGATAGCAATAAGCCCCATAAGGGGTAATGAAAGCAGTTTTCAATTGATCATCCGGATTCAAAGGTATCTGGTGAAAACCAGAATAAGCATCTAAAAAAGTCAAAAGTTCACTCCCGGCAGTAGAGTCTATTACTTGATCTATCCGGGGCAGTGGAAAGGGGTCTTTCGGGCATGCTTTGTTGAGGTTGGTGAAGTCGATGCACATGCGCCACACCTTAAGCGGGAGGGGATCATCCTTCTTCTTCTCCACCAGGAACGGATTCGATATCCAATCCGGGTGCAGCACCTCCATTATGAATCCGGCGGCCAGCAGTATAGCTAGATGCTCCATGACCGCGGCTCTTCTTTCATCCGAGAGGCGTCTAGTTGGTTGCTTCACCGGCTTCGCATCCGGTCTAACAAACAGAGAGTGCTCAGCCAACTCCCTCGGGACGCCTTGCAGATCGTCACTCGACCACGCAAAGGCATCCCGATTCTCACGGAGGAAGTCGACGAGCTCGCCTTCCTATTTGCTGTCCAGGTTGCTGCCAATGATAACTTGGCGCTCCGGGTTGCTGGGGTCCACACACACCTTCTTGGTCTCCTTGGGAGGCTGAAATGATGCCCCTGCTCCGGGTTCACCATCCCGGGCATTCCGAGTTGGGAGGTCTTGGCCATTGCCACCACCTGCTGGATCCTCTTCTTTTCTTCCGCGATCACCAGAGATTCAGCCAAACTTGACCCCGCCGAGGCACATTCCATGGAGCACTTGTGGTCTCCCGAGATGGTGATTACATCGTTAGGTCCCGGCATCTTCATCTTGAGGTAGCCCACGTGAGTCGAGATCATGAACTTGGCGAGGGCCGGTCTGCCGATCAGGGCGTGATACGGGCTCTCGAGGTCCACGACCTCGAACTCCAAGCTCTCGGTTCGGCAGTTCTCCCGAGTTCCGAATAGCACCTCCACCCAGATCTTTCCCATGGGCGAGCAAGATACTCCGGGCACAATGCCGTGGAAGGTTGTCTCGGTAGGCAGCAGGGTGTTCATAGACACTCCCAGCTTCAGCATCGTGTCCTTGTACATGATGTTAATGGCACTGCCATTGTCAATCAGAACCCGGCTGAAGCGGACGTTGAGGTTGGGTCCGACAAAGGTTGGGTCCACCACCAAGGCATACGCTCCCGGCTTAGGCATAACCCGGGGGTGATCCTTCCGGCTCCAGGTGATCTCCATCTCGGACCAGTGCAAGAATTTGGGCACCGCCGGGATCACCGCATTCACCTCCAGGGCACGCTGCCGCACACTCTTTCGGTCGGTTGGTTCGGTCACAAAGACCACATAGCTTTGATGTGCCTCCCGGTAGTTGCTCTGCTGGTGTCCGGCCTTGTTACCGTTGTCGTTCCGGGTATGCACCACATTCACCGGGCGAGGTGGGGGTCCTCTCGGAGGAGGGGGAAGTCGAACAGCGTTGGCCCCCGATGTCGGAGGAGGGGGTCTCGGGATATTGGGCCGAGATGCCGGAGCACTCTGCCGAATATCTCCTGAGCTGCCCTCCTGCAACGTGCGCTGATACCAGCTGCACTGCCGAGTAGAATGATTCGCGGGCTTGTTGGCCTCCAGAGTGTGGTAGCAGCATGGCTTGTTCAGCATTTCCTCATATGTCAGGGGCTTCTTTTGTTCCACCCAGGTCTTTTGCACCTCCTGACTCTGACCCCAAGCCGGGCCACTTGTCTTTTGACGCTGGCTGTTGCCGGCATCCTCCTGCTCCCGTGTCACTGCTGCGACATGCTGCGCGGCATGGTGGTACTCGGGCTGATTCCTCTTGTGGCCGAACTCCTGGCGATCATGGCTCCTGCTCGGTCCTGAACGCTGAGGTCCCGCATTCCTCCTGTTGGAGTCACCGACATCCACCAGGGGTTGCATGGGATCTCCAAGCGTGTAGGTATCGGCGATGCGCATGGTCTCTGCCAAGGTCGTTGGCATCTTTCTCTGCAACTTCTGCCACAGCATAGAGTCATGCCGGCATCCCTGCGCAAACCAGGAGATGGCCTGCGCCTCCACCACTCCTTCGCAAGAGTTGCGAATATTGCTCCACCGGGTAAGGTACTCCCGGTCAGCCTCGTTGCTCCTTTGCCTACAGATGGCGAGCTGCTGAGGTCTGTTAGGCCTTTTGTACGTGCTGGTGAAGTTGCTGATGAATGCCTCCTCAAGGTCTAGCCAGCAGTCTATACTGCCAGTTCTCAGATTGTTCAACCAGATCCGGGCTGGTCCTTCCAACATCTGCGGTACATAACGTACCGCCCATCGTCTGTTTCCACCGGCTATACTTACTGCAGTTACATAGTCGGTTAGCCAGTCCTCCGGCTTCTTGCTACCGTCATAGGTCTTGGCACCTCGGTTGAGCTGAAAGTTCCGAACAGGAGGTTCCCGCATGATCCGAGGTCCGAAGAAGGTAGGTCCCGGAGGTCCTTGCTCTTCCACCAACTCGGATTGATGAATCCGGTCGAGCCGGAATCTGGCATCTGCCGGGTTCAGCTGCCTGGTTCCTATCCGAGATCCCAAAGGGTTCTCGTCCAGCTGATTCCTGAGCTGCTGCAACCTCGAGTTGCCATCGTTGAGCCTGTCTTGCGCAGGGACCAGGGCCTGCTGGGGAACGGAGGCGACCTCCCGCTGTGGGTTTCCCTGAACATGAGGAGGGTTCCGGGGTGGATTACCACGGCCAGCCGGGTTATTGTTTCCTACACCCAGGTTACCATCCCCACGGGTACTTCCCGCCTGCCCCGAGTTACGCTGTCCGGCCTGCCCGGTTTGCTGGATACCGGCGAAGGCCGGGTCATAGGTCTGTAGCTGCTTGTTCTTCCCGGAACCTCGACTCCGGCTCCGGCTCTTGCTCTTGCTCCTGCTTGGATGCGGGGAAGAGGCCTCCCCATCCGATTTCTGGCTATTGGGTCTGGCTGAGTGCACCTGGGATCCTGCCCCGGGGTTCTTCTTCTTGAAGGCCAGATTCTGACGGTTGGCCTCAATCACCAACTCGTTTACCCGCTCCTGCTGCTTGCGCAGGGCTTCACCGGATAACCCCACCAACTCGGCCATGGCGGCTTCGGCGGCCCTAACAGTTTTCGCCGGTGAGCTGTACACCGGCTTCCCCGCAGAAATCCGACTTCCTGTGTGACTGGTGGTGGCTCCACCAGCTAGCTCCTCATTCACCATTCTTCCTTTCTTGCGCAGATCTGCAATGCGCTTCTCCCGGGAGTCTATCTTAGGGAATCCGTGAGCGGCATTGTACTCCCGGAGGCTAGCATTGAGCTCGCGACGGATCTCGGCGATCTCCTGCGCTTCGGCGAGTAGCAACCTCCGCTGCTCCTCCAACTCAGCCGAAGTGGCCTAGGTATCCGCTTCAGCAGCCACAGGTATAGCCAACTTGGCCACCAGCCCCGAGAGGGGATCCGGACGACGCCGCGGCTGGGACGACTGCGGATCACCATCTCGGGCCGCAGGTCTTTCCTGCGGGGGTTTGGCCAAACGGGGGTGGCCGTCAGTATCGCCGTCAGCGTCCTGGTACTCCTCCTCAGTTGCCCCGACCATCATTACTGCGACGGAACTCGGGGGACGACCGACACGCATACCGTGAGCAGCGCATAGCATGGGCGGGTCCTCAGCTTCCAGAACCATGTCCGGGTAGCTACAGACAACCTCGGTGGCCACGTAGGTGGTGAAACCACCGAAGTCAATGAGACATCCGTTCACCGGAAACGGTCTATTCCGGAAGCATCCTGCGTTGTCGCAGATGAAGTCCATCTCCCCTAGCCTTACGACCAGGCCAGAGAGAACCCGAACGTCGAAATGAACGGGGGAGCCCGTCCGGATGTGTACACCAGCCAACGCCTCTCTCAGCCCCACGGTGGGCGCCAACTGTCGTGGTGGTGTCACGGCAGATGCCATAGGATGGCTAATTTGTGGGGCCGATGGACGTTGGTGGATCCGGGGAGGGATAGCGAGCTGAAGAGCTCACACGGGGAGGATCCCGGTAAAACCGAGATCTCCCAAGAACAAGAAATGAGATCAAAGTGCAAAGGGGAAGATCTAACAAACACAAACAAATGCACGAAGGCACACCGCACACACACGATATACCCAGGTTCAGGGCCCTCGTGAGGAGGTAACACCCCTACTCCTGCCTTTCCTCTCTATATACTTGTGGTACAAGAGCTACAACTTGCTACAAGATCTCTCAAAGGGAGGAGTACAAAGAACTAGATGAACTCAAGGTGAGAAGGAGTGAATGCTCTAAGAGTAAATGTGACTATAGCTTTTGCTCTGAAGTTGGTCCCTTGCTCTCAGGAGCAGTTATGGCGCCTTTTATAGAGCTCCGGCCAGGAGGGCCGGAAACCCTAACTTGGCTTGGCCCCACCGGACAGGCCTAGCCGGCATGCCGGCACCGGCTAGTGCGACCTAGTCGCCGGGCTATCCGGTGTAGCCCCTTCGTCATCATCTCGTTAAGGACGGCAGGCGCCGTCCCACATCACCATTGTCCCCTTGTCAGAGACAGGACATGTCTTTGCCCATTCCGGATAGCCTTTTCCGGATTGCCGGGCTAGGCATGTCAGGTCTTGTCGTACCACGATCGTACCGGCTGACGCGCTCCCGTGTCAGGCGGGAAGTGACCATGCTTCCGTGTCAGGCGGGAGGTGACCATGCTTCCGTGTCAGGCGAAATGGTACTTCCCCCCGCAATAGACGGGAAAGCCTGCTACGGACCGTTGACGGCCTACCGGAAGCCCTTACGCCGGCTACTTCCTCGCTTGTCACGGTGAGCCTCCTCTGCATAAGAACAAGACCGAGACATTCATTCCGGTTAGTTCCCACCCGGATAACCTATCCGGTAAAACCGAGTACACCTTCTTCCGGGAGTCACCTCGGACCACGTGACTCGGGACCCTTTCCGGATACGCCCGAGCTCGTCTCAGGATGAGTATCTCTAGGCCTAGCCTCCCGAAGATGTCTTAGCCTACCAGCAAAGACATCTTCGAGAAGCTAGTTCTTAGAGGAACCACCCGCTCATGCTTGTGCCGCGATTGTGAGGGCCGGGGGTGTCTATTTATAGCTGCCAGAGCTGACCCTTGTGGCTGCCAGGAGGCACTTTGCCCTCTTCCAGTGCCCAAGGGTTAAGCTGCCCTTTCAGCACACCAGGAGGTGTCCCTTGCTGTCGCCAAAGGTCAAGTACTGTTGGCATTTACAGAACTATACCGGGATCTGCCCCTACCCGGGGGGCAGCCCCCCGACACTCCGCGGAAGACACCGCCACCGAAGCAGCCCACTCCTCAGAATACCCGGCAACCAGATCCTCAATCCGGAAAGCAGCGCGGCCAGGCCCCTGGCCAGAAGAATGTCCCCGCCAAACCTAAAGCTCCCCCGAAGTCCTCATCTCGTGATCTGGTTCTGACCAAAGAATCCTCTGCCTCGGGTAAGTATTCCGGGCTACCACCACCTCCTGCCGACATCCCCACGGCTGCTTTGCAGGCTCTGCAAGCATCCGTAAGCACATTTGTGTCCTCAGGATATCGGGAGATTGGAGCGGCGAGCGCGTCCACCGTCACCGGCTTACGCGCGGCTGACGACTACAACCTGGCCTGGATTGCTGCTGACGCCTCCGAGGTCGCATGAGACTTACACGCTGCCGGCCCGAGCCGCAGCGTGCAAGCCCTGCATGCCCTCCAGGTGGTTGTTCTGGACGTTACTCGGGTTGTTGATGTAATCTTTCTATGTTCTATCATCCCTAGTCCCCGAGATTGGTGCTTAGTGCTCCTGACTCCACCGAGTAGCAGATCACTAGGCTCAAATCTTTGAAAAATCAAATTTCAACTCCCAGTCCCCGAGATCCTCTATTGTGCACCAAAACTCTAGCGAGTAGTTGGTTCATAAGCGTGGATCTTGAAGAATTTTCCTGTTATTTCCTGCTCTATTGAAGTCTCCGAGATTGACACCGGATAAATACTGCTACAGGATTGCAGCAAAAAACGCAGCAACATCTTCCACAGGCTTCTTGCCGACTTCGGTCAATCCAAGAGGTCGGAGGAGCGACTCCGGGAGGAGCGGGACACAGTGCGCCAGATCTCGGCGGACAAAAAGTCAGCTTTAACCGCTGCACAGTCCGAGATCGCGCGGCTGAGGACCGAGCTGGAGAAGGCCAAGTCCACCGCTGCGGATTTGAAGACGCGTTTTTTGGACGCCACCAAGAAGCAGAAGGAGACTTTGGATCAATCCGAGGCTTGCGCGCATGCTGTCGAGACCGAGGTGGACCTTCTTCGGTCGAAGCAGGATGCCTGGCTCACCGAGCTCACCGGTCTCAACCGGGATATGAACAGCAAGTGCACCGAGTTCTCTTTTTTCGTCTTCCTCTTTTGCCGATATTTCCTCATGGCTTGTCCGTGTGACAGTTCTCCTTTCTCAAGGACAATTTTGAGCATTCCCGAGAAGCCGCTACTCTTGCGACCGCTGCTGCTCGGGAGAAGAGGGCCAGGAAGGGTCCTGCCTCGGAGTCATGGGACATTGATGATCACCTCATCGCCCTGAAGGCCCGGATAATCCCTCTCCGGACGATCGGCACCGAGCTCATTAGCGCGGCAGTTCACGCGCATGGTGCCCTGTGGACTGGCGCTACCGACAAGATCTCGGTTACCGAGCTGGCCACCGCGCTCCAGGATGCCGGTAACCGGCTTCATGCCTGGAAATGGTCCGGTGCCCGTGCTGGTGCCGACCAAGCACTGCAACATGTGCTGAGTTGGTATGAGGGGCTCGATCTCGAGGTGATCAAGAGCCTGCGGGTCGTCTCGGAATGGTATACCGATCCGGCCAAAATCCGGCTACGCCAAGAGACTGCACATCGCCTCGCAGGTTGGGCGGATCCCGACTCCTTCATCACGAGTCTCATTGCATCTGACTCCGAGTAAGATTATGAAGATGACGGCGAGGCGGAGGATGCCGGTGATGCGGATGCCGAGATACCGGAGGCTGGTGATGCCGAGACAACTGCAGTCACCGAGATCACGACTGCCCGGGATGCCGCCGATCCTCCGCCGCACGAGGTCCGTCAACCCGAGACGAGTGTGCCCGTTCCGAGTACCAATGCCAGTGCCGAGGAGAGAGTCATCGTGCCCCCTTCTGCCGATCAATCCGTGCAGCTAGTTTCTCCTATCGCGCCTTGACCATCCGCTGCCATATCGTTATGTTCGATCTGAAAACACTTAGTTTCTTAAACATTAAATCCCCGGAATGCCGGGTGCATATGTAATATACTTTTAATTCGTATGCTATGCCTGCCAACTTTTTCTTTAATGACCGACAAGTTATATTGGTTTATCCCGCCACAAGTCCCCGGGTTCACTTTCATGTTTATCGTAGTTAGGCAATTTATGCTCTTCTCTACCATGCCGGTGTTCGACAGTCGAGTCACGAAATTCCGTTTACGGTATGCATTACTTGTAAAATTCCGAGTTCTAGTTGCCAAATTTCTGACATAGCCAGTAAAAAACCAAAAAAAAACCGGGTTAGTAAGATGTATATGCCGGAGGAATTCCTATCCCGAGTCCCCGAGTTCGTTTTCGTGTTCCCCATACTTGATGCTCTTTGCTCTTGACTACCATTTCGGCGTTCGTCAGTCGAGTCACAAGATTACCTCACATGACATACATTACTTTAACTCTGGAACCGAGTTCAGAATATTTCCGGCATACATAAACAAAAATAAGTACAAGGCAGTCCCCGAGTTTCTCTCTGGGTTGCCGACATGCATAAAACAGGTAAATAATAAGACCATAGTAAAAATAAAAATAGGCAGTCCCCGGGTTCCCCCCTAGGATGCCGACATGCAAGTTAGGACAAATAAAACATTCGAACAAGGCAGTCCCCGAGTAACGTCTTGGGGTGCCGATATTTCATTGATAAAGATCGGGATACATACACTGCGCCCTTTAAGTGTAAAAGGGACGAAGCAAGGCTACATTCCATGGCCACTTGGTTTCCTCACCTGCTTGTCCATTACACCTTTTCTAGCTTCCTGTGCATCTACAAGGTAATAAGAATCATTGTGCAACACCCTGCTCACAACAAAAGGCCCCTCCCATGGAGGTGAAAGTTTATGCATTCCGGTTGTGCGCTGGATTAGTCTTAGCACCAGATCTCCTTCCTGGAATACTCTGGGATGCACCTTCCGGCTATGATAGCGACGTAGGTTCTGCTGATAAATTGCGGACCGAGACAATGCCAATTCTCTTGCCTCCTCGAGCAAGTCAACATCATCTTCCCGGGCTTCCTTTGCCTCGGGCTCGGTGAACATTGTTACTCTTGGTGCGTCATATTGTATGTCGGTTGGCAGCACTGCCTCGGCACCATATACCATGAAGAATGGCGTATACCCGGTAGATCTATTCGGTGTGGTCCGGAGACCCCACAATACTGCCGGGATCTCCTCTATCCAACATCCCGGAGTTCTCAATAGCGGTTCGATTAGGCGAGCCTTGATGCCGGCAAACACCAAGGCATTTGATCTCTTGACCTGCCCATTTGCTTCCGGGTGGGCTACTGATGCCACATCCAACCGGATTCTTTTTTGCGCACAGAATCGAGCAAATTCTCCCACAGCAAAGTTAGTATCATTATCTGTGATGATGCTGTGCGGGTAGCCATATCTCAGGATGATGTCCTTCAAGAATTGGACCGAGGTGTGCCCGTCGCATTTCCGGATTGGTTTGACCTCTATCCACTTGGTGAACTTGTCCACCATTACCAATATGTGTGTCATATTGCCTCTTGCCGGCTTGAACTGTCCCACCATGTCCAAGCACCATACAACAAATGGCCAAGTGATAGGGATGGTTTTCAGTGCTGACGCCGGCATATGTATCCTGTGGGAAAACATCTGGCACCCTCCACATTTTCGGGCAATGTCCTCTGCTTGTTGTAATGCGGTGAGCCAATAGAACCCATGCCGGAATAATTTTGCCACCAGTGCCCGAGATGAGGCATGGTGTCCACATTCTCCCTGATGTATCTCCAGCAGCATCTCCTGGCCCTCCTCGGGCTCCACGCACCTCTGGAGCACCTCAGTGACAGTTCTTTTATAGAGCTCTTGATTGATGATGGTGTATGCCTTGGATCTTCGCATTATTTGCCGGGCTTCTACCTCGTTTTCCGGGAGGGTACCATCCGATATGTATGCCAGGATGGGTTGCGCCCATCCCGGGACGGGTCGTATCGGGAACACGGGAACGTCTATGTCCATTGGCTCAGCCGACATCACCTCCATAGTCCTGCCGTTTGCCATCCCCGAGCCATGTGGTGCAGTCCCCGGGTTCAGTGCGGTACTTCCGACTTCGACCTCCATAAGTATGGCTTCCGACCCACGCTCCTTCGGGATGAAGATAGATTCCGACTCGGGTGAGGGCTGGATAGACGGCTTCCTCAGATGCTCCAGGGCGATGCCGGGCGGAGTGGCATCCCGGGATGACCCCAGCTTGGACAACACATTCGCTGCTTCATTTTCCCCTCTTGGTATGTGCTTGAACTCACAAACTTCGAAAAATCCAGATATTTTCTGCACATGGAACCGGTATGAGGCCATATTGGCGTCAATTGCATCCCAGTTCCCCGACACCTGCTGCACCACGAGGTCGGAGTCACCGAAGCATTCTATTCGGCGGATACCGATTTCCTTGGCAACAATCAGTCCATGTACCAATGCTTCATACTCGGCCACATTGTTAGATTTCCGGAAATGAATTTGCAGTACATACTTCAGCACATCTTGCTTTGGTGAGGTGAGGATGACCCCGGCACCCAATCCAATCTTGGCCTTGGAACCATCAAAATGCATCCTCCAGAAATTGTAGTCGAGAATTGGAGGTTCCTACTGCATCTCGGCCCAGTCCACCAAGAAGTCCGGCAGCGCCTGCGACTTAATGGCGTCTCGTCTCTCGTATGCCGGAGCATACGGAGACAACTGGATAGCCCATTTGGCAACTCGGCCGCTTGCATCCTTACAGCCGATGATCTCGGCCAGGGGAGCCTCGCACACCACCGTGATCGGGTGCTCCTGGAAATAATGCTTGAGCTTGGTAACTGCCAAGTATACCCCATATGCCATCTTTTGGTAGTGCGGGTAGTTCTATTTAGATGTCGATATCACCTCGCTCAGATAGTACACTGGTCTCTGTATCAGCTTGTCCCCTTCTTCTCTTTCCACCACAATGGCTATACTTACTACCCAGTTAGTGGCAGCGATGTAGAGCAGCATTGGCTCCTTGGGTAATGGGGATGCCAACACTGGTGCTGTCGAGAGCATCCTCTTTAAATCATTGAACGCCGCATCAGCCTGCGGGGTCCATACAAATGTTTTGCTCTTTTTCATTAATTGATATAAGGGCAAGGCTTTCTCCCCTAGTCGGCTCACAAACCTACTTAGGGAGGCCAAGCAGCTTGTGAACTTTTGCACATCTTTGAGACGTTCCGGTAATTTCATGCTCTCGATTGCACGTATTTTACCCGGGTTGACCTCAATCCCCCGGCTTGATATGAGAAAACCGAGTAACTTACCTGCCGGAACACCGAATGTACATTTATCCGGGTTCAACCTCATCCGAAATTTTCTTAAGTTTTTAAATGTTTCCCTCAGATCATCGATCAAAGAGGATTTTTCTTTTGTTTTTATGACTATGTCATCGACATAGGCCTCGGCATTCCGGCCTATCTGGTCATGTAAACATTTCTGCATGCATATTTGATATGTAGCACCAGCATTTCTCAAACCAAAAGTCATGACACGATAGCAATAAGCCCCATATGGGGTAATAAAAGCAGTTTCCAATTGATCATCCGGATTCAAAGGTATCCGGTGGAAACCAGAATAAGCATCTAAAAAGGTCAAAAGCTCACTCCCGGCAGTGGAATCGATCACTTGATCTATCCGAGGGAGTGGAAACGGATCTTTCGGGCATGCCTTGTTGAGGTTGGTGAAGTCGATGCATATGCGCCACACCTTAACCAGGAGGGGATCATCTTTCTTCTTCTCAACCAGAACTGGATTTGATATCCAATCCGGATGCTGTACTTCCATCACGAACCCGGCGGCCAGAAGTACCGCGAGATGTTCCATGGTGGCAGCTCTTCTCTCATCCGAGAGACGCCTAGTCGGTTGCTTCACCGGCTTCGCGTCAAGCCTGACGAATAACGAGTGCTCAGCCAACTCCCTCGGAATGCCTTGCAGATCATCACTCGA
The DNA here is from genome assembly GCA_026929855.1 of Poa annua. Classification (NCBI taxonomy): domain Eukaryota; kingdom Viridiplantae; phylum Streptophyta; class Magnoliopsida; order Poales; family Poaceae; genus Poa; species Poa annua. The sequence continues at coordinate 54,665,670 of CM049430.1, forward strand.
CCACGCAAACACATCCCGATTCTCACGGAGGAAGTCGACGAGCTCGCCTTCCTATTTATTGTCTAGGTTGCTGCCAATGATAACCTGGCGCTCCGGGTTACTGGGGTCAACTCCCACCTTCTTGGTCTCCTTTGGCGCTTGGAACGAGGCGTTTTGCTCTGGGTTCACCTTTCCGGGCATGCCGAGTTGCGAGGTCTTGGCCAGTGCCACCACCTGCTGGATTCTCCTCTTCTCCTCGGCTATGACCAGGGACTCGGCTAAACATGAGCCGGCAGATGCATAATCCATGGAGCGCTTCTGGTCTCCCGCAATGGTGATCACTCCATTTGGACCCGACATCTTCATCTTCAAGTAACCCATGTGAGTGGAGATCATGAACTTGGCCAATGTCGGCCTACCAATGAGCGCATGGTAGGGACTCTCGAGATCCACGACCTCGAACTCCAAGCTCTCAGTCCGGCAGTTTTCCTGGGTTCCAAACAGCACCTCAACCCAAATCTTGCCCATGGGTGAGCAAGAGACTCCAGGCACAATGCCATGGAAAGTCGTCTCGGTTGGGAGCAGCGTGTTCATGGACACCCCCAGTTTCAGCATGGTATCCTTGTACATGATGTTAATGGCACTGCCATTGTCAATCAGGACCCGGCTGAAACGGACGTTGAGACTTGGCCCGACGAAGGTCGGATCTACCACCAAAGCATAACCACCAGGTTTGGGCATAACCCGGGGATGATCCTTCCGGCTCCAGGTGATCTCCAGCTCGGACCAGTGCAGGAACTTGGGTACCACCGGGATCACAACATTTACCTCCAGAGCACGCTGTCGCATACTCTTCCGGTTAGTAGACTCGGTCACGAAGACCACATAGCTCTGATGTGCTTCCCGGTAGTTGCCCTTCTGGTGCCCGGATTGGTTACTCGGACCAGCAGCATTGTCATTTCTGACATTTACCATATTCACTGGTCGGGGGAGAGGAGGTCTCTGGGTGGGTTGATTAACCCGGATTGCATTGGCACCGGACATTGGTGGAGGAGGCCTCGGAATGTTGGGCCGTGATGCCGGTGCATTCGGCCGAGTAGCCCCAGCGCTGCCTTCCTGCAACGTGCGCTGGTACCAGCTGCATTGCCGAGTAGAGTGATTTGCAGGCTTGTTGGTGAAGGGGTTACGGTGCAGAAAACAATAATTTTCTAGCGATCGAAACCCTAACTAGACAGGATCTATCTATCTAGTACATGCGATAACGGTGGCGGAACGGGTTACATTACCTCCATGTAGACCGATAGCGGGGATTACGCTCCCGCACAAGCGTTGACGATGAAGTCGTACGTAGCCGACCTCGAGGTCGCGGAGAACTTGCCGCGATGTCGGAGTCGATGACGCCGGGGTGTCGACGATGATCTGCGTCGACGGGCGTCGGGCGGAAGAAGGCAGAGCGCCAGCACCGGGGCTGGTGCGCCGGCAGCAGAGGGGGAGGTGGCGCGGCGGCTGCAGGGGGCGAGACGATGTCGCCCAAGCTCCTCAATAGAGTAGCCTCCGAGCACTCGCAAACATACGGAGCTTAGCGACAACTCCCGGTCATTCAGATCCAGCTGAAATCGCAGGAGTAGATCTTATCTGGAATCCCGCAGAGCAACGGCGCTCTGCGGTAAGGCTTAGGTGGAGAGGGACCCCCTTCCTCAGCTCGGCGCGGCTCCGACTTGGGAACCACGAGATCGAGAGAGAAATCGGGAATTAATTGGATTTTCCTATGAATTAAATCAATTAATATGCCTTGCTATATAAAGGGGGAAGGGGGTGTGCCAACCCCCTTGGCTCCCCCATGTGGGACTAAAGGAGGAGAGGGGAGGGGGGGTTCGGCCGAACCCCCCATGGGCCCTCCAACTCCTAGTCCGAGTTGGACTAGGAGGCCCAGCCTTCCCCTTCCTTGTGGGGTGCGGTTTCCCCCTCTTGGGCCCTCTTAGGGCCCATTTAGGTGGGAGCCCCCTTTTTCCTTTATTTAATCAATATTAAATTAATATAAAATCCCATTAATTCATAATTAATATATTTATATATAATTCAATATCCCATGACTCCGAAACTATTTCGGAACCACCCGAACAACTTTCGGACATTCCTGGAACCATTCCAGACCTCTCCGGAACTCCTTCCGGACCACCGGAACTCTCTCCGGATCATTTCTCTCTCTCCAACAAACTCCTATAAAATTCCAGAACCTATCTCCTAGCGTCGCTAAGACCTTAAGTTTGTTACGCTACGGTTCGGGAATACTCCAGACATGGTTGAGACACTCCGCTCACCAATGATCGTCAGGGATACCTGGAAATATATGACGACCCCTGTGCATTCCACGAATATCGTCGTTGAACCATAAATATGATATTCATTCCCTTTGTCTCTGCGATACTACCTTGTCCGAGATATGATCGTAGACACACCGATGCCTTTGCTGTATCTCGTTACCGACGAAGGTTATTAACTCGTCTGTGATATTACCATCTCCATGACCTAGTCACAAGCTGCGCAGCTATATAGATGCAATATCACCGAGTGGGCCCAGAGTATCTTTCCATTACAAGAATGAACAAATCCCGCTCTTGATCCTTACGTCTCGGTGCTCTTTCGGAATACCCAAGATGGACACCGTTATTTTCATGCTATATAAGACACAACGTTTGATGCTCTCATAGCACTCCTACGAAGCAACAATAAGTACGGTCTCACGGTCTAAGGAATAAGCTATCATACTCTTATCTATTGCAAATGACAAACATCGTAATACGATCTTATTGCAATACTTTGCGTATGTCCACCACCTTATTCAACTAACAAGATGACCCCATTGTCAACCGACGTCATTGTCCTTGATCGGGAATCTCGATCAACTGTTGCCCAATGGACTAGCTCATATAGAGGCTTGCTAGGGACCTGGTTGTCTATGTATCACACGTGTATTAATAATTCCGATTAATACAGTTATAGCATAATACACAAACCTATTATAAACTTATGAGATAATGCAACAAATACTACTTATTTATTTGCCTCTAGGGCATATCTCCTTCAGTCTCCCACTTGCACTAGAGTACAAATAAACTAGCCGCATTTTACTTTATCAGAATCCCTTATCAAATAAGAATCATTTGATAATGCTTGCTCGTGGAAAAGTGTTACTGCACAATCCATGATTGTACATGATTTTGCGATTCACTGGCATCAACTTGCTTGATATCACCATGTTGTCTAACAACATATATGCAAATACCGTAACTAAGTGAGACTTCTGCTTCCCAGCGCTTACTCTGATTATACTAACCAGATAACTGCCCTGAAAAACACACTCAGCCATGCAGAGCCCCTTGTAACAATTACAAATTCGCGATATCTACATACTTTCACACCAATGTAGAAAACTTGACATTCAAATGTCAATCCCTTAACTAACGCACTTCTACTTCCAGCAAATTCCAAATTTACTTTCATAACTGCTCTTATTCCAAGAGCATCGGTTATATTTCATCGAGCAGATAATATGGTTTCTGTATGATGTCTAATATTACATAATAGACCCATATGTCATACAACCATTACTTTCATGCATCATTACTCTTAATGATCAATTGGATTTCATAGGACCATCCTATTGATTCTAATCTGACTCCTCAGATATAATCCAAAACAACTCGACTAACTATTTTAAAATTCCGGTTCTATTTCCAAATAGACACTAGCTTTAAAATAGTTTCACAACTTCATCCTATTCTATTGGTACAGTTTCACAATGTGTTAACCACACAAGATGAATTCGACTCCCACTCAAATTATGTCTCCACATATTTGATAACACGAGCTCCCACTCAAAAACGTGTCATCCACATATTTGAGTTCCTGAGCTCCCACTCAAAAATATGTTCTTCACATATTTCACCTGAGTGAACCAACTATGACTCCCACTTAAATCGACATTTTGGTCAAACCAAAATCATTGATCTGCTATCAATTCGAATTTAATACAAACTACAGTATTACATTAATACAAATCCCTCAGACTTCAAGCATGTCTACATAAATGTAGTCAACAAATTTGATCTTGTCCAAGACACATTTCTTGACAAGACATGCTACCGCGTCTTTCTTATAGTCACATTTCTCATATAACACCTTATATGATGATTAAACAATCTTATTCCTCCAATAAGAATTGCAGCAACAATTACTCTCTTAATCCTTTCAAATGCAACTTTGGATTTCCAGGCTCAAAAGCCTTTGTTCGTATTCCGATATTTTCTCAACTTTCTTTGTATTCATAAAGTGCACTTTGATCTGTCAACAATACTTAATACAGTGCTGTGACCTGACAGCAATATTAAATATAACATCACTTTATTTAGAAGTTTCTTTCATGAAAATATTATGATCTTTATGAAGAGGATTGCAAGCAGAAAACAATTTTCTAGTCTCCCTCACTCTTAATCACTAAACTTTCATTAGCAGACATATACTCTTTGGAACACCTTCCAACATAGGTCTGACACTTTATTCCAAACTTCTAATTCCAATCCGTAAACCATAATTCGAAAAATCATCTTTTCTCGGAATTACATAGACAACAAACTAAACTTTGTTTCTATTTGGTTTTGGAATACACTCTCATCCAATGCGAGCAATCTACAAAGAACCACTCATGTATATTACGAATTATCGCATAATCATATACATGTCGACACTACTGTCGATCCTACGAATTCTCGTTGAGAAAAATATCTATTTTCTAAAGTGGACATCGACTATAATGTTTCGAACGTATTAGGAGATTCTAAGACTGATTCTGATAGGCCACACTTTATTTAAAATAGAGCATGATTATAATTCCCCACATATCACTATATATGACATTATAATTCTGTGAAGAAAATTTCCACAAGTCTCTTGTGTTGAAAACATAATTCAAAAATACTGTCCTTTGATCGAATTCTGTGAATACAATGTTCACTAATCTTTCTTCTGAAAAACCCCATTTGATCTATTATCAAATTAATCTCAGACTCCACAATTTATCGGGCAAATACTCCTTTTTGCCAAAGTCATGGAGGAATTCGGATCAAACAATAAACACCATTAATTAATCATTTTAAAAATGACACTCAATTAATTTCCGCTAGCATTGTAACTTCAATACTTGATTTCAAGCTTAATCAACTCAGCACTTGAAATACTTAAATGGACCAAAACATCCATTACTTCTTTCATTGCTTTTATGACTAAACTCGACGGTGTTTGTTCTAGCAGTAGAACCTTTGCTCATGGGACAAGCTATTTTATCATATCTACAATTATGAATACTTATCATACAATCAATGTAACTGAGATGTGGAAACTTTATTCATAAGATAAAACAACTGACTTGTTCTATAACATAAAACAACTGATCTTGTCTTATTACATGAATATCTTTGTCTTGCAACAATCAAGACACACACACTCGCTCACTATTACAAAAGATCGTATCAAAAACTATTAATGATAACTATGATAACTTGAGGACGTGAACACCAAAAGGCCATCAACTCCTTGACTACCAGCTTCAGCGCCAGGTCACATCAAACTGCGCCGCATATATGTGATAATCAGGACCTGTTTCACAAACAGAGGAATTATCAAACATTTCATCATATACCATGGGCGAATTCATAATTCTGCATATATCAAATATATACCTGCAGCATCGAAGATCTCTCCTTCGATGGAATCAACCTTCAGAGACTGGAACTCACGTACGAACTTGTAGAAGTTCATATCGTCGGCTTTCAAAATGTACTTGCGCACATGCTTCTCATAGCTAGGAGGTAGAGATATCAGGACAGTCCGAATGGCACAAGAATCTGCCATCCAGTAATCGAAGACCATCGTCAGCTGGAAGTAGATGTCATACAATCTCTTCAAATGTTTCTTCAGACAGGTATGCTCCTCCATGTGAACGGTCTGGAACATTCTAAGCTGTCTGAATTGCTCACGCTTTAATTCATCCCCGAAGTGCGTCTTTATCGCATACATCATGACGCTTGGCTCCTTGCGTCGAAACATCTCTTTCAACTCGGGTGCCAGGCATACGGTCATGGTGATCTCCACTTCAATGAATATGTCTCGACGCCTACGGAAATCATCTTCCTCCTCCTCACTTGCAGAATCTTCTGGTCCTCCTCCTAATGGTTCATCGAGAACATATAGAATGTTGTTGTGTTCGAGAATGTTTCTAAAACCCCTGTACCATCTGATGAAGTTGGACCCGTCGGCTTCTAATGTAGCATCTGGGCTCTTGAGGAAGTAACCGAAGTATAGTTGCGTAGTCTACAGATGTGATCGCAAAAGGGGTAAGGTTAAGTTTATAATATGTAGGTGAGTTTTAGTTCTATAATCTCATTATCAAAAACACACCTCACCAAGATTATTATCCCTAAAATAATAATGGCGATGACACGACCCTCATCCACCATACTACCCCCGATCATCACGGCCGGCAGCACAGCTTCAAAGGTGGACATAAAATGTCGATCATAACAACTCTATGACTCATGCTCGATCTTTCGATCTTCCCGTGTTCCGAGGCCATACCTCTGAGTATGCTAGGCTCGCCAATCAAACCTCGAAGACCCTGCGCGTGCAACATGGCTTACACCCACTGTATGCGAACGACGAGATGTGTGACACCCGATCATCACGGCCTGCCTCATAACGTAGAACTTTCTTGGTGGTGCGCAACAAGGGAGAACACAATTTTGGTATTTTGTTAGGGATCATCCTATTTATGATGCTACCGTTGTATATCTAGCATATAAGCAATCAATAGGATGCACACACAACAGCACACAATAATGATGCAATGAAGTGCGATGTGACATGGTCGATGCGCCTGGACCTTCATGGCGCCATGTGCCTGTCCCCCCCCCCCCCCCCCCCGGCGCCCCGGCATGGCTCCGAGTCTACAGAGCCCTCCATTGCCTCCGACAGTACGAGTAATATCAAAACTTACCGTAACCATGTCACATAAAATAACGCCTCTTCAAAACAAAGTTAGACGCCTCTAGCTTTATTTAGTTTTGCAAGTTTTACGTGGCAAATAGGCTTATTCGTAAGAGAATCGCTTCCCTACCTACGAACTTTGTACCACAACGTCGATCGTATAATTGCATGTTTAAGCATCCCTTTCGGGCCCTCCATTGAAAATGCTTTGCCGACTAGAGAGAGAGAAACAGACACCCGCCAGCCACAGATACGGTGCAAGCCGTATGTCAGTAGTGGAACCAGTCTCGCGTAAGCGTACACGTAAAGTCGGTCCGGGCCGCTTCATCAACTCAATACCGAAGGCATCGCAAGTGCACGCTAGAGGGTAGCAAATATAAGAAAGACGCCCTCATTCAACATGAGTTCTAACCGTACCAGCAGTACTACGCATAGATCGGCTCTGATACCACTGAAGGGGTTACGGTGCAGAAAACAATAATTTTCTAGCGATCGAAACCCTAACTAGCCAGGATCTATCTATCTAGTACATGCGATAACGGTGGCGGAACGGGTTACATTACCTCCATGTAGACCGATAGCGGGGATTACGCTCCCGCAGAAGCGTTGACGATGAAGTCGTACGTAGCCGACCTTGAGGTCGCGGAGAACTTGCCGCGATGTCGGAGTCGATGACGCCGGGGTGTCGACGATGATCTGCGTCGACGGGCGTCGGGCGGAAGAAGGCAGAGCGCCAGCACCGGGGCTGGTGCGCCGGCAGCAGAGGGGGAGGTGGCGCGGCGGCTGCAGGGGGCGAGACGACGTCGCCCAAGCTCCTCAATAGAGTAGCCTCCGAGCACTCGCAAACATACGGAGCTTAGCGACAACTCCCGGTCATTCAGATCCAGCTGAAATCGCAGGAGTAGATCTTATCTGGAATCCCGCAGAGCAACGGCGCTCTGCGGTAAGGCTTAGGTGGAGAGAGACCCCCTTCCTCAGCTCGGCGCGGCTCCGACTTGGGAACCACGAGATCGAGAGAGAAATCGGGAATTAATTGGATTTTCCTAAGAATTAAATCAATTAATATGCCTTGCTATATAAAGGGGGAAGGGGGTGTGCCAACCCCCTTGGCTCCCCCATGTGGGACTAAAGGAGGAGAGGGGAGGGGGGGTTCGGCCGAACCCCCCATGGGCCCTCCAACTCCTAGTCCGAGGTTGACTAGGAGGCCCAGCCTTCCCCTTCCTTGTGGGGTGCGGTTTGCCCCTCTTGGGCCCTCTTAGGGCCCATTTAGGTGGGAGCCCACTTTTTTCCTTCATTTAATCAATATTAAATTAATATAAAATCCCATTAATTCATAATTAATATATTTATATATAATTCAATATCCCATGACTCCGAAACTATTTCGGAACCACCCGAACAACTTTCGGACATTCCTGGAACCATTCCAGACCTCTCCGAAACTCCTTCCGGACCACCGGAACTCTTTCCGGATCATTTCTCTCTCTCCAACAAACTCCTATAAAATTCCAGAACCTATCTACTAGCGTCGCTAAGACCTTAAGTTTGTTACGCTACGGTTCGGGAATACTCCAGACATGGTTGAGACACTCCGCTCACCAATGATCGTCAGGGATACCTGGAAATATATGAAGACCCCTGTGCATTCCACGAATATCGTCGTTGAACCATAAATATGATATTCATTCCCTTTGTCTCTGCGATACTACCTTGTCCGAGATATGATCGTAGACACACCGATGCCTTTGCTGTATCTCGTTACCGACGAAGGTTATTAACTCGTCTGTGATATTACCATCTCCATGACCTAGTCACAAGCTGCGCAGCTATATAGATGCAATATCACCGAGTGGGCCCAGAGTGTCTTTCCATTACAAGAATGAACAAATCCCGCTCTTGATCCTTACGTCTCGGTGCTCTTTCGGAATACCCAATATGGACACCGCTATTGTCATGCTATATAAGACACAACGTTTGATGCTGTCAAAGCACTCCTACGAAGCAACAATAAGTACGGTCTCACGGTCTAAGGAATAAGCTATCATACTCTTATCTATTAATTCATAATTAATATATTTATATATAATTCAATATCCCGTGACTCCGAAAACTCTTTTGGACCACCCGAACAACTTTCGGACATTCCTGGAACCATTCCAGACCTCTCCGGGACTCCTTCCGGACCACCGGAACTCTTTCCGGATCATTTCTCTCTCTCCAACAAATTCCTATAATATTTCAGAACCTATGTCCTGGTGTCGCTAAGACCTTAAGTTTGTTACGCTACGGTTCGAGAACACTCCAGACATGGTCGAGACACTCCGCTCACCAATGACCGTCAGGGATACCTGGAAGTATATGACGACCCCTGTGCATTCCACGAATATCGTCGTTGAACCATAAATATGACATTCATTCCCTTTGTCTCTGCGATACTACCTTGTCCGAGATATGATCGTAGACACACCGATGTCTTTGTTGTATCTCGTTACCGACGAAGGTTATTAACTCGTCTGCGATATTACATCCCCATGACCTAGTCATAAGCTGCGCAGCTATATAGATGCAATATCACCGAGTGGGCCCAGAGTATCTTTCCATTACAAGAATGAACAAATCCCGCTCTTGATCCTTCCGTCTCGATGCTCTTTCGGAATACCCAAGATGGACACCGTTATTGTCATGCTATATAAGACACAACGTTTGATGCTCTCAAAGCATCCCTACGAAGCATTAATAAGTACGGTCTCACGGTCTAAGGAATAATCTATCATACTCTTATCTATTGCAAATGACAAACATCGTAATACGATCTTATTGCAATACTTTGCGTATGTCCATCACCTTATTCAACTAACAAGATGACCCCATTGTAAACCGACGTCATTGTCCTTGATCGGGAATCTTGATCAACTGTTGCCCAATGGACTAGCTCATATAGAGGCTTGCTAGGGACCTGGTTGTCTATGTATCACACGTGTATTAATAATTCCGATTAATATAGTTATAGCATAATACACAAACCTATTATAAACTTATGAGATAATGCAATAAATACTACTTATTTATTTGCCTCTAGGGCATATCTCCTTCAGTCTCCCACTTGCACTAGAGTACAAATAAACTAGCTGCATTTTACTTTATCAGAATCCCTTATCAAATAAGAATCATTTGATAATGCTTGCTTGTGGAAAAGTGTTACTGCACAATCCATGATTGTACATGCTTTTGTGATTCACTGACATCAACTTGCTTGATATCACCATGTTGTCCAACAACATATATGCAAATACCATAACTAAGTGAGACTTATGTTTCCCAGCGCTTACTCTGATTATACCAACCAGATAACTGCCCTGAAAAACACACTCGGGCATACAGAGCCCCTTGTAACAATTACAAACTCGCGATATCTACAAACTTTCACACCAGTGCAGAAAACTTGACATTCTAATGTCAGTCCAACAACTAACACACCTCTACTTCCAGTAAATTCTAAATTTACTTTCATAACTGCTCTTCTTCCAAGAACATCGGTTATACTTCATCGAGCAGATAATATGGTTTCTGTATGATGTCTAATATTACATAATAGACCCACATGTCATACAACCATTACTTTCATGCATCATTACTCTTAATGATCAATTGGATTCCAAAGGACCATCCTTTTGAGTCTATTCTGACTCCTCAGATATAATCCAAAACAACTCGACTAACTATTTAAAATTCCCGTTCTATTTCAAAATAGACACTAACTTTCAAATAGTTTCACAACTTCATCCTATTCTATTGGTACAGTTTCACAATGTGTTAACTACACAAGATGAATTCGACTCCCACTCAAATTATGTCTCCACATATTTGACAACACGAGCTCCCACTCAAAAACGTGTCATCCACATATTTGAGTTCCTGAGCTCCCACTCAAAAATATGTTCTTTACATATTCCACCTGAGTAAACTAACTATGACTCCCACTTAAATCAACATTTTGGTCTAACCAAAATCATTGATCTATTATCAATTCGAATTCAATACAAACTCCAGTATTACATTAATACAAATCCCTCAGACTTCAAGCATGTCTACATAAATGTAGTCAACAAATTTGATCTTGTGCAAGACACATTTCTTGACAAGACATGCTCCCGCGTCTTTCTTATAGTCACATTTTCATATAACACTTTATATGACGATTAAACAATCTTATTCCTCTAATAAGAATTGCAGCAACAATTACTCTCTTAATCCTTTCAAATGTAACTTTGGATTTCCAGACTCAAAAAGCCTTTGTTCGTATTTCGATATTTTCTCAACTTTCTTTGTATTATAAAGTGCACCTTGATCTGTCAACAAGATCCGAAACACTTAATACAGTGCTGTGACCTGATAGCGATATTAAATATAACAGCACTTTATTTAGAAGTTTCTTTCATGAAAATGTTATGATCTTTATGAAGAGGATTGCAAGCAAAAAACAATTTTCTAGTCTCCCTCACTCTTAATCACTAAACTTTCATTAGCAGACATATACTCTTTGGAACACCTTCCAACATAGGTCTGACACTTTATTCCAAACTTCCAATTCCAATCCATAAACCATAATTCGAAAAATCATATTCTCCTCGGAATTACACAGACAACAAACTAAGTTTTGTTTCTATTTGGTTTTGGAATACACTCCCATTAAATGCGAGCATCCTACAAAGAACCATTCATGTATATTCCGAATTATCGTGTAATCATATACATGTCGACACTACTGTCGATCTCACAAATTCTTGTTGAGAAAAACATCTATTTTCTAAAGTCGACATCGACTATAATGTTTCGAACATATTAGGAGTTTCTAAGACCGATTCTGACAGACCACACCTTATTTAAAATAGAGCATGATTATAATTCCCCATATATCACTATATATGACATTATAATTTTGTGAAACGAATTTCCACAAGTCTTTTGTGTTGAAACCATAATTCAAAAATATTGTCCTTTGATCGAATCATGTGAATACAATGTTCACTAATCTTTCTTCTGAAAAACCCCATTTGATCTTTTATCAAATTAATTTCAGACTCCATAATTTATCGGGCAAATACTCCTATTTACCAAAATCATGGAAGAATTCGGATCATGCAATAACACCATTGATTAATCATTAAAAATGACTCTCAATCAATTTCCTCTAGTATTGCAACTTCAATACTGCATTTCAAACTTAATCAATTTTGGCACTCGAAATACTTAAATGGACCAAAAAATATCCATTACTTCTTTCATTGCCTTTATGACTAAATTCGATGGTGTTTGTTCTTTGGACACATAATTTTATCATTCCCGCTATTATAAATGTATATCATACGCATAATGTAATTGAGATGTGATGAAAATTACTCATAACATGAAACAACTGCTTTGTTTCATAACATAAAACAACTGATGTGTTCTATATGAATAATTATGTCTTGTAACATTCAAGACACCAAACTAGATCACATTCTCACTATTACAAAATGTCTTATAAAAAACTATTGATGATAACTAATATGATATCTCGAGGGCGTGAGCACCACTGGCCATGAACTTGCCATTACTCGTGCACTGTCACGTCACCCTTCGCCACATACTTGTGATAATCAGGGACTGTTTCACAAACAGAACAATTATCAAACACTTTTCATCAAGTATGAGAAGAATACATTTATATCTTCGTATATCAAATATACCCATAGCGTCGAAGAACTCTTCTTCGATGAATCAACTATTAGAGATTTGAACTTGTTCACGAACGTGAAGAAGCTCACCGTGTCTCTATAACATATTCACGCACATGCTATTCACAGCTAGGAGGTAAAGCGCAATCACTATTGCACTGGAGTTCGCTATCTAGAAATCGTAGATATTCGTAAGCCTGAAGTAGATGTCACACAACTTCTTCAACTGAGTCTCCAGACAGGTATGCTCCCCATGTGAATGTCCGGAACTTTCTAAGCTGTCTGAACTTCTCAAGACTCAATTCATCTTTGAAGTGACCTTTGATCGCATCAATCACAACATATGGCTCCAGGTGTTGAATACAACTTTCAACTCTGGTGCTAGGCATACGCTCATGACGACCTTCACTTCCATGAAAATATCATGATGCTTACGGAACTCATCATCTTTCTCCTTGCTATCAGAATCATCTGGTCTAACTCCTAACTAATGTTCTAGAACATATAGGATGTTTGTTGTGTTTGGAGAATGTTTCTAAAACCAATGTACCAGCTGATGAAGTTGGACCCGTCGGCTTCTAAGGTAGAATCCGAGCTCTTGAGGAAGCAACCGAAGTGTAGTTCCGTAGTCTCCAGATGTGATCGCAAAAGAGGTAAGATAAGTTTATAATATATAGGTGAGTTTTAGTTCTATAATCTCATTATCAAAAACACACCACACCAAGATTATTATCCCTAAAAATAATAATGGCGATTACACGACCCTCATCCACCACACTACCCCCGATCATCACGGCCGGCAGCACAGCTTCAAAGGTGGACATAACATGTCGATCACAACAACTCTGTGACTCGTGCTCGATCTTTCGATCTTCCCGTGTTCCGAGGCCATACCTCTGAGTATGCTAGGCTCGCCAATCAAATCTCGAAGACCCTGCGCGTGCAACATGGCTTACACCCACTGTATGCGAACGACGAGATGTGTGACACCCGATCATCACGGCATGCCTCATAACGTAGAACTTTCTTGGTGGTGCGCAACAAGGGAGAACACAATTTTGGTATTTGTTAGGGATCATCCTATTTATGATGCTACCGTTGTATATCTAGCATATAAGCAATCAATAGGATGCACACACAACAGCACACAACAATGATGCAATGAAGTGCGATGTGACATGGTCCATGCGCCTGGACCTTCATGGCGCCATGTGCCTGGCCTCCGGCGCCCCGGCATGGCTCCTAGTCTACAAAGCCCTCCATTGCCTCCGACAGTTCGAGCAATATCAAAACTTACCGTAACCATGTCACATAAAATAACGCCTCTGCAAAACAAAGTTAGACGCCTCTAGCTTTATTTAGTTTTGCAAGTTTTATGTGCCATATAGGCTTATTCGTAAGAGAATCGCTTCCCTACCTACGAACTTTGTACCACAACGTCGATCGTATAATTGCATGTTTAAGCATCCCTTTCGGGCCCTCCATTGAAAATGCTTTGCCGACTAGAGAGAGAGAAACAGACACCCGCCAGCCACAGATACGGTGCAAGCCGTATGTCAGTAGTGGAACCAGTCTCGCGTAAGCGTACGCGTAAAGTCGGTCCGGACCGCTTCATCAACTCAATACCGAAGGCATCGCAAGTGCACGCTAGAGGGTAGCAAATATAAGAAAGACGCCCTCATTCAACATGAGTTCTAACCGTACCAGCAGTACTACGCATAGATCGGCTCTGATACCACTGAAGGGGTTACGGTGCAGAAAACAATAATTTTTCTAGCGAACGAAACCCTAACTAGCCAGGATCTATCTATCTAGTACATGCGATAACGGTGGCGGAACGGGTTACATTACCTCCATGTAGACCGATAGCGGGGATTACGCTCCCGCACAAGCGTTGACGATGAAGTCGTACGTAGCCGACCTCGAGGTCGTGGAGAACTTGCCGCGATGACCAATACGATGACGCCGGGGTGTCGACGATGATCTGCGTCGACGGGCGTCGGGCGGAAGAAGGCAGAGCGCCAGCACCAGAGGTGGTGCGCCGGCAGCAGAGGTGAGAGGGGCGCGGCGGCTGCAGGGGCGAGACGACGTCGCCCAGGCTACTCAAAAGGAGTTACCTCCGAGCACTCACAAACATACGGAGCTTAGCGACAACCCCCGGTCATTTAGATCCAGCTGAAATCGCAGGGGTAGATCTTATCTGGAATCCCGCAGAGCAACGGCGCTCTGCGGTATAGCTTGGGTGGAGAGAGATCCCCCCTTCCTCAGCTCGGCGCGGCTCCAACTTGGGAACCACGAGATCGAGAGAGAAATCGGGAATTAATTGTATTTTCCAATGAATTAATCCAATTAATATGTCTTGCTATATAAAGGGGGAAGGGGGTGTGCAAACCCCTTGGCTCCCCCATGTGGGACTAAACAAAGGACAAGGGAGGGGGGGTTCGGCCCCCACATGGGCTGGCCGAACCAGCCAATGGGGCCCACCCCCCTTTGGTGGTGCGGCTCCCCCTCTTGGGCCCTCTTAGGGCCCATGTAGGTGGGAGCCCCCTTTTTCCTTTATTTAATTAATATTAAATTAATATAAAAATCCCATTAATTCATAATTAATATATTTATATATAATTCAATATCCCGTGACTCCGAAAACTCTTTCGGACCACCCGAACAACTTTCGGACATTCCTGGAACCATTCCAGACCTCTCCGGAACTCCTTCCGGACCACCGGAACTCTTTCCGGATCATTTCTCTCTCTCCAACAAATTCCTATAATATTCCAGAACCTATCTCCTGGTGTCGCTAAGACCTTAAGTTTGTTACCCTACGGTTCGAGAACACTCCAGACATGGTCGAGACACTCCGCTCACCAATGACCGTCAGGGATACCTGGAAGTATATGACGACACCTGTGCATTCCACGAATATCGTCGTTGAACCATAAATATGACATTCATTCCCTTTGTCTCTGCGATACTACCTTGTCCGAGATATGATCGTAGACACACCGATGTATTTGCTGTATCTCGTTACCGACGAAGGTTATTAACTCGTCTGCGATATTACATCCCCATGACCTAGTCATAAGCTGCGCAGCTATATAGATGCAATATCACCGAGTGGGCCCAGAGTATCTTTCCATTACAAGAATGAACAAATCCCGCTCTTGATCCTTACGTCTTGATGCTCTTTCGGAATACCCAAGATGGACACCGTTATTGTCATGCTATATAAGACACAACGTTTGATGCTCTCAAAGCATCCCTACGAAGCATTAATAAGTACGGTCTCACGGTCTAAGGAATAAGCTATCATACTCTTATCTATTGCAAATGACAAACATCGTAATACGATCTTATTGCAATACTTTTCGTATGTCCATCACCTTATTCAACTAACAAGATGACCCCATTGTCAACCGACGTCATTGTCGTTGATCGGGAATCTCGATCAACTGTTGCCCAATGGACTAGCTCATATAGAGGCTTGCTAGGGACCTGGTTGTCTATGTATCACACGTGTATTAATAATTCCGATTAATACTGTTATAGCATAATACACAAACCTATTATAAACTTATGAGATAATGCAATAAATACTACTTATTTATTTGCCTCTAGGGCATATCTCCTTCAAAATAGGGCAGCTCGAAAAGTGAAAAACTACTCTGTGCCCTATATGTGCTAAAACAGGTGCCCTATATGTGCTAAAACAACATATAGGATAGGGCGGCTGTTAGAGATGCTCTCACAAGATCTAAACATGATACAAGAGGAGAAGACAACCATGTAGCTACTGCTATGGACCCGTAGTCCAAGGGTAGACTACTCACGCATCAGTCCAGAGGCAGTCATGGCGACGTAGAGGCCTCCGGGGACGATTCCCCTCCCGGCAGCGTGTCGGGGAGCAGTTCTGATCTCTCCCAAATTGGTGTTGACGACGGAGGCGGCTCGGGACCTAAGGAGGAAATAATGAACACCATATGATTTTTTAGGTTTTGGGGGGTACTTATAAGCGAAAGGGCGAGGTCGGTGGACGGTCGGTGGGCCTGGTGAGGAGCCCTCGGGCCTCCACTGATCTCGCCCTTACGCCTACAAGTACCCCCCAAAATCCTAAAAATCATACGGTGTTCAATATTTCCTCCACGGGTCCCGAGCCGCCGCCGTCGTCAACACCAATTCGGGAGAGATCAGAACTGCTCCCTGGCACCCTGCCGGGAGGGGGAATCGTCCCCGGAGGCCTCTACGTCACCATGACCGCCTCCAGACTGATGCGTGAGTAGTCTACCCTTGGACTACGGGTCCATAACAGCAGCTAGATGGTTGTCTTCTCCTCTTGTGCTATCATGTTTAGATCTTGTGAGCTGCCTATCATGATCAAGATCACCGTTATGTAATTCTTCATGTTGTGTTTGCTGGGATCTGATGAATATTGAGTACTACCGTTATTGCTTCATAATATATCATGTGTGTGCTATTTAATGATCGTGCATGCTCTCCGTTACTTGTGTGTGCTTTGGCCAAGTAGATGCTTGTAACTCCAAGAGGGGGTATTTATGCTCGATAGTAAGTTCTTGTCTCTATTAAATCTGGGGCTGTGACAGAAAGCTCTAAGGTTGTACATGTACCGTTGCTACTAGGGATAAAACAATAGTACTTTATCTAAGGATAATGTTACTTAGTTACTTTACACACATTGCTTAAGGCGATAATCGGTTGCATGCAACTTAATACTGAAAGGGGTGTAGATGCTAACCGAAAGGATTATTAGTCATAGATGCGGTTGGAACGGTCTATGTATATTGTTGTAATGCCCGAATGAATCTCACACTAGACATCATAACGTTAGTATATGCATTGGTTTGCACATCATTATTATATCAATTGCCCAGCTGTAATATGTTTACCCGCATGAATAAATGTTATTATTATTTATGGAGAGACACCACTAGTGAACTGTGGATCCCGGTCCTTCTCTTTAATTTGATAAAACCATAACTGCAAACTTGTTACTTTCTGCAAACAAACATCTTTGTTCCACACATACATTTAATCCTTTGTTACAGCAAACCGGTGAGATTGACAACCTCAGTATTAAGTTGGGGCAAAGTATCTTAATTGTTTGTGTGCAGGCTCAACGTCAACTGCGTCAAGCTCTTTTCTGGCGCCGTTGATTCCTCGGAGGAATTCTCATCTCCTACTGGTTCGATAACCTTGGTTTCATACTGAGGGAAACTCGTTGTTGCACTACTTCACACCTTCCTCTTGGGGTCTCCCAACAACACACCCACCGTATGCATCAAGCATTTTTCTGGCACCGTTGCTGGGGAGATTGGAGTTCTTCTGTTCGTAAGATCTTATTTCCCCTACGTCGCAGATTTGGTTGGCGCCGTTGCCGCGGAAATAAGGATTCCACTGCGAGGGGAGTTTTCGCACTTCCAATCTTTTTATTTTGTTATTGTCTTGCTTAGTTTATTTTTATTACTTTCTTGTTTGCTTAATATCAAAAATACAACGGCATGCAACTTAATACTAAAAGGGGTGCAGACGCTAACCGGAAGGTGGATTACTAGTCATAGATGCGGTTGGAACGGTCTATGTATATTGTTGTAATGCCC
The DNA here is from genome assembly GCA_026929855.1 of Poa annua. Lineage (NCBI taxonomy): Eukaryota > Viridiplantae > Streptophyta > Magnoliopsida > Poales > Poaceae > Poa > Poa annua. The sequence goes on from CM049430.1 coordinate 54,684,022, forward strand.
GAATGAATCTCACACTAGACATCATAACGTTACTATATGCAATTGTTTGCTCATCATTATTCTATCAAATGCCCAGCTGTAATTTGTTTACCTGCATGAATGTTATTATTATTTATGGAGGGACACCACTAGTGAACTGTGGACCCCGGTCCTTCTCTTTAATCTGATAAAACAACAAATCCAAACGTGATACTTTCTGCAAACAAACATCTTTCTTCCACACATACGTTTAATTCTTTGTTACAGCAAGCCGGTGAGATTGACAACTTCACCGTTAAGTTGGGCAAAGTATCTTGATTGTTTATGTGCAGGACCCACGTCAACTACACGCCAATCACTTTTCTGGCGCCGTTGATACCTCGGGGGAATTCTCATTTCCTACTGGTTTGATAACCTTGGTTTCATACTGAGGGAAACTTGCTGCTGCACTACTTCGCACCTTCCTCTTGGGGTCTCCCAACAACACACCCACCGTGTGCATCAAGCATTTTTCTGGCGCCGTTGCCGGGGAGATTGGAGTTCTTCTGTTCGTTAGATCTTATTTCCCTTACGTCGCAGATTTTTCTGGCGTCGTTGTCGGGGAAATAAGGATTCCACTTCGAGGGGAGTTTTCGCACTTCCAATATTTTTATTTTGTTATTGTCTTGCTTAGTTTATTTTTATTACTGTCTTGTTGGCTTAATATCAAAAATACAAAAAAATTAGTTACTTGCATTATTATTTATATTTCAGTTTGCTCTTTTATTTTTCAGTTTTTGTCATTTTGTTACTTCAGTTTTGCAATTTTATTTTAGTTTTGTTATTTCGGTTTGATAATTAATTTGCTAAAATGAGTTCTGCTGAGAATACTAAGTTGTGTGACTTTACTAGCACCAACAACAATGATTTTATATGCACACATATTGCTCCACCTGCATCTAAAGCTGAATTCTTTGAAATTAAACCTTCTTTATTGAACCTTTTTATGAGAGAGCAATTCTCTGTTGTTAGTCCTGATGATGCTGCTGCCCATCTAAATAACTTTGTTGAATTATGTGAAATGCAAAAATTTAAAGATATAGATGGTGATATCATAAAACTGAAATTATTTCCTTTCTCCTTGAGAGGAAGAGCTAAGGAATGGTTGCTTTCGTTGCCTAGGAATAGTATTGATTCATGGTTTAAATGCAAAGATGCTTTTATTGGAAAATACTATCCTCCTGCTAAGATTATTTATCTAAGAAGTAGCAACATGAATTTTAAACAACTTGATAACGAGCATGTTTCTCAAGCTTGGGAAAGAATGAAATCTTTGATAAAGAATTTCCCAACCCATGGACTGACTGCTTGGATGATCATCCAAACCTTTTATGCAGGACTGAATTTTTCTTCAATAAACTTATTGGATTCAGCTGCTGGAGGAATCTTTATGTCCATCACTTTGGGGGCTGCAACAAAACTCTTGGATGATATGATGGTTTATTATTCTAAGTGGCATACGGAGAGAACACCTCAAGGTAAGAAGGTAAATTATGTTGAAGAAACCTCCTCCTTGAGTGAAAAGATTGATATTGTTATGTCTATGCTTGCAAGTGGTAAATCACATGTTGATCCAAATAATTTTCCCTTAGCTTATTTAGTTGCACAAGAAGAGCATGTTGATGTGAACTTCATTAAAAGTAACAATTTCAACAACAATGCCTATAGGAACAATTATGGTAATAACATACGTCCTATCCTCCTAATAATGGTAATTCTTATAACAATAATAGGACTACCACCTCTAAACTTGAAACCATGTTAAAAGATTTTATCACTACACAAACTCTGTTTAATAAAATTGTTGAGGAAAAGCTTGGGAAAATTGATATACTTGCTTCTAAAGTTGATAGTCCTGTCCTTGATGTTGATCTTTTAAAATCTAAAGTCATGCCTACTGAAAATAAAGAGAGTAATCCCTTTGGTAAAATTAATGACATCCAAGTTCAAATTGATGAAAATGTTAGGGTGATGGCCCAATTACGTGCTAGATGGGAAAGAGAGAAAAAACAAGATAAAGAGGCTAATATTGTTAAAGTTTTTACTATGACTACCCTTGAAAATAATGGTGTTTCACATGCTAGTAAGCCTCCTATTATCAATGGTAACATAGTTGGTGTAGGAAATGTCTCCTCTACTTCCTCTAAAAATTTAAAATTGCCCAAAACTGCTGATACTAGTGTTGAAATTTTTAAGAACATGGGAGAATGTGGTTCAGTTTGCTTTGATGATAATAATTTTGATTTTTATAATTCAAATATCTCCGAAGTTATTAAGTTCTTGCAAAAATTGGCCACAAGTCCTAATGCTAGCTCTCTTAATTTGGCTTTTACTACTCATATTACAAATGCTCTCAATAAAGCTAGGGAAGATAAATTGAGACTTGAAGATTCTATCCCTAAGAAGTTAGAAGATGGTTGGGAGCCCATCAAAAAAATGAAAGTAGATAAATTTGATATCAATGCTTGTGTGACCTTGGTGCAAGCATTTCAGTTATGCCTAAAAAGCTCTATGATATGTTTGATTTGCCACCATTGGAACATTGCTATTTGGATGTTTTTCTTGCTGATAATGCTTTGAAGAAACCTTTGCGGAGAGTCAATGATGTTCCTATTATGGTTAATAATAACCTGGTCCCCGTTGATTTTATTACCTTGGATATTGAATGCAATCCATCTTGTCCAATTGTGTTGGGAAGGCCTTTTCTTAGAACTGTGGGTGATATTATTGATATGAAAGAAGGTACCATCAAGTACCAATTCACACTCAAGATAGGTATGGAACACTTCCATAGGAAAAGAATGAAGCTATCTTTTGACTCTATTGTTCGCTCAAATTATGGTGTTTGACGAGGGATGCCCCCATCAATACCCATGGTTACTAGCCAAGGGTAAGAGTTTATGAGGTAGAAAACGTGTAGTATTGGTAGATTCGTCGGCTGATAAGTGGGATTTACCCAGGTTCGGGGCCTTCGAGTGAGATAACACCCTTACGTTATGCTTGTCTGTTACTGATTGTGGATATGCGGTGTACATGGGTCTAGAAAGATGTTCATCTTGCTAGGGTTTGGCGATTCTCGTTTGGCGTGTCCTTGAACGATCACCCTCATGTCCTTTATATAGCGGTACAGGTCTCGGGTAGTAACCGACTAGGATTACAAATATGGTAAGTAATACTGACTATGCTATTTATGGTAGAAGTTTTCGACTTGGACTTCTCTTGTTGGGCTTCTTTAGCTTACTGACAATTGGGTTTTAGTCATAACGTGCACCGGGTACCCACACGAAGGGGTACCCATTTGGTATAACCTCGTAAGTGTTTATGCTTCATCTCTTGATAATACTTGAGTTTTACTCTTTGTGCCTAGCTCATATGTGTTAAACAAAAGCGCTTATGGGAGACAACCCACTTTTATTTCCTGTTATTTTATTTTATTTGTGTCAAGGATTTGTTCTACCTTTGTAGCAATTCCATTGTATCTTTATTTTATTGCAATGTTGTGTCAAGTTAAGCCTCTAGTTGAAAGTTGATGCTAAATTTGGATTCCTGTACAGAAACAGTTTTCTGCTGCCCACCGTTTAATTCATAACTCTTCACAGAAACATCAGAAAACACTGCCCTATTTTTTGCGTGTTCCTCAGATATATATAAAACTTTCATTAGTTTTGAGTTTTCTGATCTGAGCTAGTTACGTGCCTCGAAAAAATTCGTCTTTACGGAATGTTCTGTTTTTAACAGATTCTGTCATTTATTTTGTAATGCCTTTTTTGCTATTTTGATTGGATCTTTTTATCCTATGAAGTATTTGTGGCTGTAGATAATGTCCAGTGTCATTGGTAGCAATTGTGTTCCTACAGAATATCATAATTTAATGAAGTTACTCTATGTTTGGTGTGGAGGAAGTTTTCAAGGATCAAAAGAGAAGGATGATATAATGTGATCAAGAGGATAGTAACATCAAAGCTTGTGGATGCCCCTGTAGTTCACCCCAATATATTTAAAGAAGACTCAAGCGTCAAAGCTTGGGGATGACAAAGGCATGCCCTTCTTCATCAACAAACTATCAGGTTCTTTCTAGTGAAACTATATTTTAATTTCACCACATCTTATGAGCTTTTCTTGTAGCGTCTGTTTGTTTTTTGTTTTTGTTTTTGCTATTTTCGTTCTCTGAATAAAATGGATCCTAGCATTGTTTTATGTGGGAGAGAGACACACTCAGATTTTTCTCATGAATACTCGTATTCTTCACTTATATTTGTTGAGTATTCTTCTCTAACTACTGCTATGTTTTCTATCTCTTGTTTTCCATGCATCTCTTGCTAGAGTTGTTACCTTTATTATATCATACTCTCATATCTCATTGTTTAATCACTTGGAGAGTTTATCTTTTAAATAAGTTGATTGGTGTTTGGTTGAGAACATAAAATGCTAAATGTGGTAGATGGTATAACTAAATGATACATAATCTTGTAGATCATTAAATTGTGTCACTTGAATCATTGATATTGTTTTGAGATATTAATTTGCTTAATTGTAAACATGATGGTTTAGTAAAGTGGAATGATTAATGCTTGGTCTAGAAAAACCTGAAGCTGTGCCACACTTAAATTTCCAGTTGATTGCATAATGGTATATGACTTCTATTTGCCTAAGGCAATCGTAATGACTTTATGTTATGCGCTACGGTCGGGGAAGCCAACAGTGACTTTGTCATTTGCCACGATCCCTCTTGGAGTGATTTTCATTATGCCTTGTAAGATCATATTTTTATTTGGAATCTTTTTACTTGTGAGTTCTAAAACTACGGTTTTCATGGCACTTCGACCATCATATTGCTAGCCTCTTCGGTACTTTGCATTGCCCTTTCTCACATTGAGAGTTGGTGCATACTTCGTGAGTACATCTAAACTCGTGGGAGATCTTCATCTTGTTCTCCCACACATAAGCCAAATAACTTCCTCAAAACATCCACCATACCTACCTACTACATCATTTTCATAGCCGTTCCAAGATATATTGCCATGCAACATCCATCTTACATTACATGACTTGTTGTCCATTATTTATATATTGCTGTGCGTGATTCTGTAAATCTGATGTGTGGTTTTACCCATGTTACACTAGATCATTGCATATCTGCTACACTGGTAGAGGCACCATTGTCATATGCATATTACGTCACATTCATATTAGTTACTTGTATCATCAGTATGTGGTCATATCATCATTAGTGTGTTGTCATATAACATATAACATATATCATATTAGGATGCTTGCCCCTTAAAGTGAAAAGAGCTATGGAGGCCATCGAAAAGAGAAACAGAAAAAGAAAAAAGAAAAAAGAGAAAAAAAAAGAAAAAATAAGGGGGGGCAGCATTACTATTCTTTATCACACACTTGTGCTCATATTATAGCATCATATCATTTATAGTCATTGATAACCCACAAGTATAGGGGATCGCAACAGTCTTTGAGGGAAATAAAACCCAAATTTATTGATTCGACACAAGGGAGCCAAAGAATATTTATAAGCTTTAACAGATGATTTGTCAGATCATCTGCACCTGTGAATAGACTTGCTTGGACAGATTATAAGTAGCAACAGTTTTATAGCAGAGACCGTAGTGAAATAACAGTAGCAGGAGAATTGAGACAATGATTGTGATTGATGTAGACAGCAGGATTTAAATAATGTAGGCATAGGGACGGATGTATGGGCGTTGCATGGATAAGATAATTCATGTAATGACATAGCATAGGCATTTGCAGATAAATAATATAAAGCATCCAAGTATTAACTAATCATAAGCATGTATTCAAATTTAGTTGTGCGTGCTCGCAATGCCAAACTTGCACACTCCTGCCAGCCCATTTGCAGAGGGGCCTCTAGGGAAACTACTGGCAATTAAGGTATTCCTTTTAATAAAGTACCGGAGCAAAGCAGTAACATTTCATGAACACATGTGATCGTCACATCATAGCCATTCGCTCTGGTTATCCCAATTGCTGTCACTTTGGAGCCATCGGTTCCGGACAATAATATGTGTATACAACTCATAGATATGATCCAAAACAATAACTATATCATGATACATTAACATGTTCAGATCTGAAATCATGGCACTCGGGCCCTAGTGTCAAGCATTAAGCATAACAAGTTGCAACAATGACGTAAAACAACGCTAACGGATACTAGGCACCATGCCCTAACGATATTACAGCTATTACATGAATGATCTCATCCAATCCCTACCATCCCCTCAAGCCTACAACGACGGGTTACTCACACATGGATGTTGGAAACATGGATGGTTGATGGAGAGGCGTTGGCGATGATGATGGCAATGATCTCTTTCGATTCCCCGTCCCGGCAGGGTGCCGGAACAGAGATTTCTAGTCCCCTAACTAGGGTTCGCGGTGGCGGCGTACGGAGATGTTTCGTGGAAAAGTGGATATCCCCCGTGGGTTTTTAGGTCAGGAGCGTTAAGTAGCCGAGAGGGGGTCGCGAGGGGGTGACCGAGTCGGTCACACCTGGTCCTCGCGCGGCCACGAGCCTACCGCGCGAGCTGGTGGTGACGCGTCCTCGTCGCTCCCCTCCGTTTGATCTTCGTGGTTCCTGGTCCCTCCCAATGAGAAAATAACTTCTAGATGTCTTTCAGGCTTTTTCCCTAAAGTTGATATTTCTGCACAAAAGGGAGACACCAGAGTAATTCTGCTGAAAACAGCGGTAGTCCGTGGTAGTTGCATTCAAAACAAATTAGAGGTAAAACAATAGCAAAAGTGTTCGAGAAAGTAGATACGTTTTGGACGTATCAACTCCCCCCAAGCTTAGCGTATTGCTTGTCCTCAAGCAATTCAGTTATCAACTGAGTGCGATAAAAGAACTTTCACGAACTCATTTGCTCATGTGATGTAAATATTCTCATTATGAGGACAAATGCTTAGACTATTCATAACAAGACATACATAAACGGTGTCACCCAATAGTTATGTAAACCATGAAAAGATGTCAATTATACCGATGATAAATAACATGAAACATATCAATTCACAGGATTGCAAGGCTCATAAGAAAGTATGATAAAGTGGTATCTCGTTTTCCCGAATGGAACAACAAAACATAAATGCCCAGACACCTCTGAGTTTCAAGGGAAGACTGGAGATAAAGATATCAAAGATAAAAACATCTAGATTACACCGCGGTTAACATATTAAGGGACAAGCACATTACACTAAGAATGACAATTATGCTCTCAAGAAGGTGCTCAAAGGATGATGGTGACTCAACAGTAAAGTAAAATATATGCCCTTCATTGGGGGAAATAGGGATTCAACATGTGCTAGAGCTTCTTATCATTTTAAAAACAAAGGTAAAATTATTTTTGAGTGGTGGTTGTTAGGTCAGCGAATGGCAATTGAACTCTTGTTATCTTTCATACTAAGCAAGTTGAGAGCATTATTTTTAAAACAAAGCACTTATAATATGCATCTTTATATTCATTCATTTTGATAGCTTGACACTCCTCCCCACCTTGCTAATAAACCATGGCTAACCGAATCCTCGGGTGCCCACCAAACAATCTCAAACCATGGAGGAGTGCCCATTTTTATTTTCTCAAATCTTTTTTTATATATTACAATAGTCTAACCAGCCCTTTGCAAAATTAGTGACGAGCAGATGTAGCATGCAAGTAAATTACTTAATTAGTATGAAAGATAACAAGACCAACTACCACATCCTCATGAGCTCAAAACAGTGGCACAAATTGAGAAGTGTTTGAAGGTTTTAAAGGTCGCATGCAAATTTACTTGAATGGTTTGAAATTGCCATGCATAGGTATTTATGATGGACTCTTTGAAATAACTTGGTTTTCAGGGATTTGGAAGCACAACCATTTTCTCAGCTTGGTACAAGTGGAGGCTAGCAAAAGATCAGAAATCGACAATTCAAGAGAGCAATAACCGACATAATCATGTGTGCGACGAAATAGAATTAACGGAGTCATAATAAAGATACAAGAACTCTGAGGCAAAATATGTCACAAAGGCTTAATTGACTTTTTGTTTTCAGTCATAACATGTGTAAGCATGTGCCAAGTCAATTCAAATGAATTATTCAGAGGAGGATACCACAATGTCATATTCTATTATGAGCAAAACAATGCAAGCAAATATCCATGGAAACATGACATCCATCATAAATAAATAGGAAACGATCATAAGATAACACGAACTACTAAGCATCCATCAATCGACATATACCTTATGTTTACCATCTAAGCATGTTCACATGAATAAGTATATGTACAAAAATGAGAAACAAAGAGAGTTCATTACCAGCCTCTTACCCAACTCGAAATTGTCATAGATCATCATAATTGACTTATCACTTGTGTGCTTGAAAGATATGAAATAATAACCAAGCTCCATGGAGTAACTAATGTAGTGTACCTGCACTTAAAATATGGCAGGTACCAGTGTATAGTGCAAATCCCTGGATCGATTCGTTTGCACACATAGTTTACGATGTAATATCACAACAAGGTATCAATTTATTACAACGCTAATCCTGACTTAGAAAATATTCATTACAACTTGCATAGCGTAAAGCTAGCAGTGAACAGAGTAAACAACATAAAATTATTCTTCATGGAGTCCCCATCATCAGCATGTGCCACAGGCGAGCATGTTGGTTGAAGACTCGAAACCATTAGCAAAAATCTCACTCATCAACAGAACAGTCTGCAATAAGAAAAATATTGCAACAACGTGGGTCAGAACCATTTAAAAACGGAACTGGCAAGTGACACTATGGTGGACACTTAGAGGAATAACTCTATAACCTATATGCTTATTTGGCTGGTGGAGCTCAAGGCTATTTTGTAGAAAGCAAGTTTTTCCCTAACTCTTTGAAACAACTTTACCTAGTGGAGACAATTATGGTATGAAAGCCATAGTCTCATTCTACCCTCGTTCTCCCTTCAAGTTTTAATTTAAAAGTTGGAATGGTGGAATCCTCCGTTGACGTCCTCGTTCAGCTGCTCAATTGTCTGTAACGGGGACACGACTAAGTACTTAGATTTTAACTCTGCAGAGGTTGTGCACGTTTACCATTGTACCCATTCCACCCAAACTATCCTATACACTCTGGAAGTGTTAAGGAAAAGGAGAAGAATGAGACGAGATCTTTCAGAAGCATTTTCCCTCCCATTGCCGGCCTGACACGTTCCACCTACATTCCTCTACCACCACCTGTCAAGTCAGGGCGAGTCCATGCAACTTAATTGATTAAGCCAGAGCCCATATTGGCAATGGCTGCACGGGAAGCAATCTTAACTCGGAGTTTTTCAGATTTCTCTGTTCCTGGGTGGCCATCCACAAGTGAAATATCCCACAGGTAAAACCCCTGGGGACAACACTCAACTCATACAGCCAAGCAACCAATTCCACACAGGTGTTTGATTATAACTTAGTAGAATTTAACATTTTATCAAAATAATTTTGCATAGCATCACAATTCTACTAAGTATTTTCATAGGAACCTAGACACAGGAATAAGGAAGTCTAAACATGGCTTGCATAGCAATACTATCCTACACATGCTTATAGAAAATTAATCTACTCATGCATAGAAAAATAATAGGACTTTTATGAGGTGTGCCACTTGCCTTTGTACGATGTCGTTGTTCACAAACTCTTTTCAACGTAACTCGAGTCTCTCCGTTCAATCTAAACAATATAGACAAACAACAATACAACAATCAACATAAAACACGACACAACACATACAAACACATATATAAAGAACAAACAAGTTTTCATAAAACTTCTAAGGAAAAATATGTTTATGCATGACGTGCAAAAATATTTCTAAGGACTAGAGATGCTAAGTTAATGCAAGGAAAACATGTGGGTCAAGAATGACTAAGGACTAAGATCATAGGTTGGACAAAATACTTTGTTATAAATCATCTTGAATAAGCACTCTAATGGCTTAGTCTTGATGTGTAGAAATATTTAGAGAAAATACTAAGCCTATTCTTCAAGATAATCAAAATTACTAACAACTTTTTGTAAATTGGATATTCACTATAGTGAGAGAGAAAGACACCTGGCCAGCCACTTAAGTTGTGGAACAGGTCTCATGTACGTGGACATGTAAGGTTAGTCTCCAGGCCGCTTCATCTCACTATGCCGCTAGGATCCAACAAACTTCAAAGATGATAATATCATGATGAAAAATTGTTTAAGTCTAAAGTGAAAGACAAGATTAGGAAAGAGGGAAAGATAGAAAGAACGATGTAGAATCTTCTCCTTGCTTTCTTTTTTTTCTTGATGTGATGACTTCATTGCAATTTTGTAGACTTGATGGCTCTGAAGACTTGATGGTGTTGACAGCATCCAGGTGGGTCTTGAATATAACTTAGTCATCATAAGGGCTAAGAGAAGAAGGGAGAAAAGAGAGAGGGAAGCAAGAGTTAGAAAATATTGTTGGTTGGTCTTCTTGAACTTCTTCTTGATTTTCTTCTAAGTGCTTCTGCTCCTTGAAGATACTTCTGAAGTCTTGTTTTGGCTAAGTCCTTGATTGGTCTTCTAGATCCATGTTTCACATCCTAAGTATCTAGGTGCATAGCACTTTACCAAATATGCTAAGTTAAAAATAGTCCTACTTAGAGAAAAAAAATGAGGTGTAACATCCCAACATTTTGGAATGTTTAAAAATCACAAAAATTTAAAACTTTTGTTTTGATTAAAATAAAATATTTAAATGCATAAGAAAACCAACTATGAAAGACTTCAAACATATTGAAAGGGTGTAATATTCAATTATCTCAGTTATTATTATTTTCAAAACTTGTTTCAAGTTATACAATTTATTATCCATTGTATTCCTTAAAACCTCAATTATAAATGGACAAATGTTTTACAAACCTTCAAACCATATTCATGAAATAAATAGTTTTCCTCTTAAGTATTTGATTTCAACCCCATAGCCATAGCTATTCCTAAATTAAAATAATATTTATAAGTGTTCTTTTAAACTATTTAAAATATGATCTAATTGTCAAATGGTTTTTCATTATATCAACTAAGTTCAAGAACATAGTGATGAAATTACAACCTATAGTTTATAACTTTAATAACTTCATAATAAATGGATTACCCAAACAAACATTTCATAAGCTTAAAATGATCTTCATTTATTTTCAAAAACATAAAATGTTTTTCATGAATATATATCCAATATAAGAAATGAAATAAATCTAGAATATTTTCCACAGATATGTTATGAAGTTTCCAAATGATTTATCATAATATAAAACTTAAAGGTGCACAAAATATTCTGAATTTAAAAATGAATGCATTATATTTCCCTTTCCATTTCAAATAAATGTGTTGTGTATTTAATATTGTACTAAAGACATAAATGATTTAATATTGGAATATGAGTAAATAATTTAAATTCAAACATATTTAAATGTGGGTAATTTCATAAATTTTATTTAACCCAAAATGAATTATTAAATCCCTAGTTTCAAAGTTGACCTAAATGGGCAATTTTTCATTTTATGAATATTTCAAAATATTAATTTTCAAAAATGTTCAAAACATACCCACAACTGGTTTAACACAAAGATAATGCATTTACAAATTTTTAAAAATTTATTTGACTTGATTTGGAGGCATAAATTAAAAGATATAAATTAAATGGAAAATCAGGAATATAAAGAAAAAGAAAAAAATATAAAAAAATATATATAAAAAAAAACAGCGCGCGCAGCGCGCAGCAGGGCCGGCCGGCCGGCCTGTTCGCTCGTGACCAAGAAATCACCGGCTTTACTTGGTGGGCTGGGAATGCCAGACTTATCAATTTGTCCGTACGCTGGCCGGTGCGTGCGTGCTCTGTTGCTTCTGTTGCCTCATTTTAGTTCCACCTTCCTACTTTAGCAACACACCCACCCAATTTTAGCCTATATATAGACCCCAAGTGTATGGGTAAAATCACAAATAAAATTTAGGTTGAACCATTTATTTTGGTTTGAGTAGAATAAAATAAAATATTTATTTATCTCCGGTGGGATTTCTATTGGTGGGATTTCTCTTCTTCTCTCGACGGCGCTTCTCACCCAACGGAGGTACTGCACATATCTTCTCTTTTCCGCCTTTTATATTTAGTTTTATAGAGTAGTTTTTTTGTAGATTATAATTTAGGCTACGAATTTAGTAGTAGTATATCTTCCGTAGCGTAGTTCGGAGTAGTTTTAGAACTTAGTTTAGTGTAGTATTTACTCGTACACTGTACGATCCGTTTTTAGATCGAGTAGTGTCGTACCTTTAGCTATTTTGCTTTTTGACCCTACGAATATAGTTAGTTTGTCTAAACCAACCTGTTCCACCAATCACCATCTTGCCTCTTTGCCTAACTGTTTTCTAGGTTGACCCTAATAGGAAATCTGTATGCAGATTTTGCAGAAACACACATATAACTTAAAACTCTCATAACTTTTGAACCACATGTCTAAATTTGATGATCTTTATGTCTATGAAAAGCTCTTGACCTGTAGAATCTTTTGGCACTGTTATTTTCCAACCTTGACTAGTTTAAACTCGTTCAAATGTTCAATTGTATGATTTAAGTAAATTGGACATAGATATTATTGTGTATGTCCAAGAAATTTTTAATTGAAATATTTTTGGAATCATTAAGATGTAGAATAAGTATTCGATTATACATTATATTGACCAACCTTAAAATGATTTAGTGTACAGATTTGATTTTAAAACTTGATGCCAATTTAAATAACTAGAATATTAATTCATTGATATGAACTTTTAAGTTTGGTTTTAAAATGATTTGTTATGTTACTTTAATGAAACTTGAAATATAAATTAGGTTAAAACCTTTTCCAAGGATAATGTGTGATCAATTGAACAAGTTTAACACAATGTCTCATTAAATCAATTTTGAAACATAGACTTGTGTAATTGTATTTAAATATGCTGGATAACTTAAAATTTCGAACCTTGCTTTTAAATTGTTTTCAAACCATCTCGGCATTCATTGGTGTAAATCTTTTCAAGACCTTCCTCTGACCAAAATGGCAAACCCTTAACTCAATCACATTAATTCTTTTTGCATATCAAATTATGTGATACCCTTGACCAAACCCTGTGCTAAGCCTTTTTACTTACGCTTGTTTGTTTTAAATTGTTATGTGCTTGTTGAATTGCTTGTTCATTGTATGTCTGTTTACTTTATAGATTGAACAACGTGCAACGTTCGTTGTCGACAATGAGTGAGTGAGAAACGACAACATTCATCAGGCAAGTGACTTCATAAAACACCTACTATTTTATTCTATTGCATATCTAGTATTTGCAAAAGTAGTATGCATGATAGGTTTTGGGAGATTGTAGTATGCTATGCAAACCTTTTAGGTTTCCCCTTAGAAATTCCAGATTAGACCCCTATTATAATTTAGTGGAAGCACCTGCTGCAAAAATGATTGTTTTATGGTTGATGTGATAAATGAAAATTTCCACTAAATTAATTTAACGCCTGGGTGGATTGGGTCGATCGAGGAGGTTTCAAGTTGAGTGGCTTCTCAGGGCCAAGTTTTCATGGTTGTCTTCGCACAGGATAGTTTCTACTTACTTGGGGCCATGATATGCGGTGTTAACCTGAGTTGCTCACTTGTGGTAGGCCACCCAGGGCTATGAGATTTAAGTTTACACTGAGTCTAGTTGCTTATCGTGCAACCATTGGTCAATATGGGCTCTGTCTTGATGGAGTAAGTTGATGTGGACCTGGATCAAGAGATTGATGGTGGTAGAGTTGATAGGATGGTGGTAATCTCTTAGTATGATCATGGGAAAGCAACTTCTGAAAAGTCTCGTCTTGATCTTCTCCTTTTCCTTCTCACTAAAGGAGTGTAGAGGATAGTTCAGGTTGATTAAGTCTAATGGTGAAAGTGCACACACTCTCGAGAGTTAAAACCTAAGATCTTAGCCGTGTCCCCGGCATCAGACAATTTGAGTAACTACACAAGGCTGTCTTCTGAAAATCTCTTCATTCCAATTTCTTAATAAAACTTTGATGGGAGAACATGGGTAGGAGACATGGATTTGTCTCGAGATTGTCTATAAAGAGAAAATATTGTTTCAAAAAGTTGTTTACCAAAAGTAGGAGAAAACTTGCTTTGCGCAATAGCCTTGAGCTCCACCAGCCAAATAAGCATATAGATATAGCTTAGTAGAATATTAGAAATTAAAGTCACTTGCCACCACAATTCAATTGTGCTGACCCTTTATAGCTGGGCTGCAACTAAACCTTGCAGATTCGACAGACGACGAGTGAGTATTCGATAGGATTTCGAGTCTACAACCAACATGCTTTGCCTGTGGCACATGAAGATGATGAGGCTCATTGTATCTACTATTTTCCGCTGCTACTCTTGGAAATTTTGCTAGCCTTTTCAGGTTATGCAAGTTGTAAGAGATATTTGTAACACTGGATCATGCGATTTAATAAAGAAACCCTTCTTTGCCTTCTCCATACGAAAACGCTTCAGTATTTTATCAAGATAAGTACTCTGACTTAGTGCTAATAGGCGCCTTGATCTATCGCGATAGATTTTTATGCCTAAAACATACGCAGCTTCTCCTAAGTCCTTAATGGAAAATTTACTGTTTAAATATTCCTTCACGCTATTCAGAAGTTTCACATCATTCCCAATCAGAAATATGTCGTCAACATACAGTGCTAAGAACACAACCGAGCTCCCACTCATTTTCTTGTAAATACAGGTCTCTTCCACATTTTGGATAAATCCAAAACCTTTGATTACCTCATCAAAGCGAAGATTTCAGCTCCGAGATGCCTGCTTCAATCCATAGATGGATCGCTGAAGCTTGCACACCTTGTTAGCATTTCCTGGATCGACAAAACCTTCCGGCTGTACCATGTACAACTCTTCCTCAATGTTTCCATTTAGGAAGGCCGTTTTGACGTCCATCTGCCATATTTCATAATCATAATAGGCAGCTACCGCTAACAAAATCCGAATAGACTTAAGCATCACTACTGGTGAAAAAGTTTCATCGTAGTCAATTCCATGAACTTGTCGGAAACCCTTTGCGACAAGCCGAGCTTTATAGACGGTCACATTACCATCAGCATCGGTCTTCTTCTTAAAGATCCATTTATTCTCGACGGCCTTGCGCCCTTCGGGAATATCCATCAGAGTCCACACTTTGTTATCATACATGGATCCTATTTCGGATTTCATGGCTTCAAGCCATTTCTCGGATTCTAGACTCGCCATCGCCTCCTTGTAGTTTGTAGGTTCGTCTTGCTCGACTAGCATGACGGTGCAAACCATGTTGCCATACCATTCTGGTGCGATCCGAGATCTACCAGACCTACGAGGTAGAACATCTTCCTCGACAGTTTCTCCCACTCCTTCCACGGAGGACGTTTCCGGAAATCCTTCCGTTGCGCCACTCGGAATCTCGAGTTCAGGATCAACGATTTCATCGAGGTCTACCTTCCTCCCACTTACTCCTTTCGCGAGAAACTCCTTCTCTAGAAAGGTACCGGTCTTCGCGACAAAAGTTTTGCCCTCAGCTTGGTTGTAGAAGGTGTACCCAACGGTTTCCCGCGGATATCCTACAAAGACGACTTTCTCCGACTTCGGTTCGAGTTTGTCGGGCTGTAGTTTCTTAACGTACGCCTCACAACCCCAAACCTTCACAAACGATAAGTTAGGCTTTTGGCCATACCATAATTCATACGGCGTCGTTTCAACGGACTTGGACGGAGCCCTATTTAAAATGAATGCGGTTGTTTCTAACGCATAACCCCAGAAGGACACTGGCAGATCGGTAAGAGACATCATAGATCGAACACTATCCAGTAGAGTACGATTACGTCGCTCGGACACGCCGTTACGCTGCGGTGTTCCGGCTGGCGTAAGTTGGGGTACTATGCCACAACTCTTCAGATGTGTGCCAAACTCAAAACTCAAGTATTCTCCACCGCGATCGGATCGAAGATATTTGATTTTCCTATTAAGCTGATTATCAGCTTCACTCTGGAATTCTTTGAACTTTTCAAACGTTTCAGACTTGTGTTTCATCAAATAGATATAACTGTATCTACTCAAGTCATCAGTGAAGGTGACGAAGTAACGATAACCATTGCGTGTCGAAACGCTCATCGGTCCACACACATCTGTATGTATGATCCCCAACAAATCCGACGCCCGTTCAACGAAACCTTTGAACGGTGTCCTGGTCATTTTTCCCATAAGGCATGGTTCGCATGTATCGAGGGATCAGAAATCCAACGAGTCCAAAAGTCCATCGGAGTGGAGTTGCTTCATGCGCTTTACACCAATATGACCAAGACGGCAATGCCACAAATACATGGTGGTATCGTCACTACACTTAATCCGTTTGGCTTCTATGTTATGGATGTGAGTACTACGATCGAGATTCAACAAGAATAAACCGTTATACTCGGGAGCATCAACATAAAAGATATCATTCATATAAATAGCACAATTGCTTGACACCGATTTAAATGAATAACCGTCTTGTAACAGGCAAGACCCACTTATAATTTTTACACTCAAGGATGGCACAAAATAACACTTATTTAAAACCAAAACTAATCCCGATGGTAGATGCAGAGGGAGCGTGCCGACAGCCACCACGTTGACTCTCGATCCGTTGCCGACGCGCATCGTCACCTCATCCTTCGCCAGCCGCCGTCTATTCCATAACTCCTCCTGAGAGTTACATATATGAGCAACTGAACCAGAATCAAATACGCACGTGTTGCTCCGGGCGATGTAAGGTACACATCTATAACATGTATATCAAATATACCTTGCTCGTTGTCGACCGTCTTGCCAGACTTCCTATCCTCCAGATACTTGGGGCAATTGTGCTTCCAGTGACCCTTCCCCTTGCAGTAGAAACACTCCACGCTAGCTCTGGGACCAGACCTGTTAGTCCTGGGCTTGGCAGCCAACTTTGCCTCCCTCCTGGACTTCCAGCTCTGCTTTCCCTTGCCACCGGACTTCTTGAAATCAACGGTCTTGTTGACCATCAACAGCGTGTGCTCCTTCTTAATCTCTACCTCAGCAGTCTTGAGCATCACGAACACTTCACCCAGGGACTTAGCCATGCCATGCATGTTGTAGTTCATGACGAAGCCTTTGTAGCTTGGCGGCAACGATTGCAACACCCTGTCAATCGCCAGCTCATCGGGAATCTTGCATTCCAGAGCATTCAGGCGTTGAACGTAGCCAGACATCTTGATTACATGCTCGCTCACACTGCTATGCTCTTCCATCTTGGCCGAGAAGAAAAGCTCAGAAGCCTCATATCTCTCAGCCTTAGCCTGCGGCGCGAAGACAGCCTTAAGATCCGAAATGATCTCAAAGGCGCTCATCTTCTCAAAGCGCTTCTGCAGGTCGGCTTCCATGGCGTAGAGCATGCCACTCTGGACAAAGGCAGAATCCTCCGATCGGGTCTAGAAGACCTTCTTCTCATCCTCAGAGGCATCATCTGCGGGAGGGTCACCTATGGCGGCCTCAATGACGTACGCCACCCTATGGGGAGTGAGGAGGATCCTCAGGTTGCGGAACTAGGCCATGAAGTTTGACCCATTGGTCTTAAGCTTTTCTTTCTCAAGGAACAGACCTAGGTTAAACGAGGGGCGAGACATCTACAATGGAATTTGCAACAACATAAGACTTTGTTCATAATAATTTTGAGTTATAGTATTTTAGAAAATAACTAACATAACTCCCACTCAAACGAACATCCCTCCTGGTCGTTTAAGCGATTACACGACCCCCATCCATTGCACCACCCCTCATCATCAGAGCCGGCGGCCCAACTTCAAGAGTAGACAAAATCGTCTGCCACACCAATTTTTGTGACTCGTGCTCGACCTTTCGGTCTTCCTGTTCCGAGGCCATATTTCTGAATATGCTAGGCTCGCCACCAAAGACCTCCACGCTGACGCTTGTGCAACATGGCTTACACCCACTGTATGCGAACAACGAGATGTCTGACACCCGATCATCACGGCGTGCCTCATAACGTAGAACTTTCTTGGTGGTGCGCGTTGGAGGGAGAACACTAGTGGTATTTTGAAGGGATCATCTTATACAGCTACCGCCGTATAACTAATGTATACTATACACACAATCACACAATATAAGATGCACACAAAACATCAAATGTAATGCAATGTGATATAGTCCATTGCGCCATGGTCTTCTTGGCGCCCGCAGTTTATAAACAATCTAATAAACCTACCTTGACCAGATCACATAGCCCCTACAAAATAAAGTTAGACGCTTCTACTTTATCTTTTGCATATTTTACGTGGCTGGGGGCTTTCATAAATAGAACCGCTTCATACCTACTCTTATGACCACAACAACGATCCAATAATTGCATGTTTAAGCATCCCTTTCGGGCCCTCCATTGAAAATGCGAAGACCAACTAAAGAGAGAGAAACTGACACCCGCCAGCCACATATACGGTACAAGCCGTATGTCAGTAGTGGAACCAGTCTCGCGTAAGCATACGCGTAAAGTCGGTCCGGGCCGCTTCATCAACTCAATGCCGCTGGAATACACAAGTGCACGCTAGAGGGTAGCAAATAACAGGAATGGTGCCCCCGTGCAGAGCACGGGTTCTAACAGCGTACAGCTATATCTATGATAGATCGGCTCTGATACCACTGAAGGGGATCGTGTGCAGAAAACAAAAAAATTCCTACCAACGATATCCTAAAAGCATGCCAAGATCTATTCTATGCAGATATAGTAGTACGAACGGAGATCGGAATACGTACCCTTGTAGACCGAAAGCGGGGATTACGTTCCCGCACAAACGTTGTCGATGAAGACCGACGAAGCCGACCTCAAGGTCGTGTAGAGGAAGCAGACCTCCGAGTACCGCTAGCGCAGCACCTCGCAGGGAGTCGCACACGTACGGTGGAGACGACGGCCTCCGAAGCTCCAGCCCAGGACGAGCAGCGGAAGACTTGGACCGGAACACCAGCAGCGCGGCAGCGGGCTATGGTGGAAGGGATCCCCCTCCTCAGCTCCGCGCGGCTCCGACTTGGGAACCACGAGATCGAGAGAGAAATCGGGAATTAATTGGTGAATTAAAAGGCCAGGGGTGCCCTTTCTTATATAGTCTCCCAGGGGGAGCCAACCTTGCCAGCCAGGTAATGTGGGACTATCCCCACATGCCTGGTGCGGCTAGGCCTGGTGCGCCGGCCCCCTGGTGGGCCCCTTGGCCCATCCAGGCCGGCCACCAAGGCTCCCACCGAATCCCCTAGGGATTTTCCCCCTCTTGGGCCTTCTTTCGACCAGAAGGCCCATTTAGGGAAATCAGCCTAAATAAATTCTAAAATAAATATATAAAATCATATTTGCATATTAATTACACTAATTAATATCAAACATAATACATATAATTTTTTCTAGCTCCGAAAACTCTTTCGGCGCTGCCCGATCTCCATCGGACCCCTCCCGGGACGCTCCCGGTGATCTCTTTCCTTTCCGGTTGTCTTGTCGAAACCCCTTAAGTGTGTTACCCTAGCGGTTCGATATGATAACAGGTATGACCAAGACTCCTCTATGATTAACGACTAACTCGTAGGCCTGGACCCCATGAATTAATCCCTTTGATATAACGAATGACTTTCATCTATCAAACCTGAACGCAAAGTCTTAAACCTTTTGCCATAGCGATACTTAGCATGTCCGAGCGTCGTTCCATAGATATCTCCATACCTAATCCCGACCTCGTTACCGACGACGCTATCTTCTACTCGTTCATGATCTCATATCTCCGTGACCTAGTCACATGCTTGCAAGGTCATTAGACATGATCTCACCGAGTGGGCCCGAGAGTATCTATCCTGCTATGCGGACTGGCAAATCCCGCTCTTGACCCCTCGTCTCAACTACTCCTTTCCGATACCCAAAAGTATCACCGTTATTGTCATACTAAATAAGATACGACGTTTGGTGCAATCAAAGTATCTTCCAGGAATAACAATAAGAGTTGATCTCACGGTCAAAGGCGTAACGACTACGTTCTCACAATCTGGGTATGTCCATCACATCATTCTCCAGCGATATGACTCGCATTGCCGACCGGCGCCATGCCCCATGACCGGGAAACCTCGATCATCAATCGCGCAACGAAACTAGTCTTAGTAGAGGCTACTAGGGACCTGGTTGTTTACGTATCACACCCACATTAATGTTTCCGCTTAATACGGTTCTAGCATGACACAAAAACCTATCATGAACAAACGAGATATGATAAAGAATACACTTTGTTAATTGCCTCTAGGGCATATCTCCTTCACAAGTACCCCCTTGTAACATCCCAACATTTATAATGTTTAAAAATCACAAAAATTTAAAACTTTTCTTTTGATTAAAATAAAATATTAAAATGCATAAGAAAACCAACTATAAAAGACTTCAAACATATTAAAAAGTTTAATATTTCAAATATCTCAGTTTAACATTATTTTCAAAACTTGTTTCAAGTTAAACATTTTATTATTCCATTGTATTTTCTTAAGCCTCATTATATAAATTGACAAATGTGTTACAAACTTTCAAACCATTTTATTCTAATAAAATAGTTTACTTATAAGAAATTGATTTCAACCACTTAGCCATAGCTATTCATAAATTAAAATAATAGTTACAAGTGTTCCTTTAAACTATTTAAAACATGATCTATTTGCCAAATGGTTTTCACTCTTTTAACTAAGTTTAAAATATAGTTTGGAAATTATAAGCCTATTGTTTATAACTTTAAAACTTCATAAATTAAAATTAATGAATTACCCAAATAAACATTTCATTTGCTTAAATGAATTTCATTTATTTCAAAGCATGAAATGATTTATACTCTAAATGAGAAATGAATTAAAACTAAAACCTTTTTCAAAGTTGATATGAAGTTTCAATTGAATTATCTTAATATAAAATATAATGGTGCACAAAATAAAATGAATTAAAACTTGAATCCATTATAATTTCTATTACTTTGAAAATAATTATATTCTATTACTTTATTATTATGCCAAAACAAAAATGAATGGTTACTAAAAATGAGTTTTAAATGACTTAATATCAACCATATAACATTGTGGCAATTTCATAAATTTAATTTAACCCTAAATGAATTTATTAAATTATTAATTTCAAAGTTGACTTAAATGGGCAAATTTGCATTTTTGAATAATTCGAAATTATTAATTTTAAAAAGTTTTTAAAACATACCCACAACTGGTTTAACACAAAGATATGGTTTTTACAATTTTTTAGAAATTAATTTGACTTCATTTGGAGTTATAAATCAAAAGTTATTAGGAAAATAGAAAAAACAGAAAAGAAAAAGAAAAATCCCTGACAGCGGGACCCACCTGTCATGGAAGGTTGTCTTCAACCTCCAGCCCAAAAATCGTGCCCAAAACGTCGGCGACTTCCTTCCTCCAATCCTCGCGAATTACGGCACCAAATCAACGCCCCTCCGGTCCTATATAAACCCCATGATCTCCTCTACATTTCCCCATGAAACCCTAGCCCAATTCGCCGCCAGGCCGCCGCAGTTGCTCGCCGGACTTCACCGAGCCGCCGCCCCTTTTTCTTCGAGTTCTGGCAAGAAAAGCAGCCCCCCACCCCTGAGACCTCCTCCCCTCTCCTCCCCCCGCTCGTGCGCATCCGTGGACACCTTCCCCGTGTCTCCTCCTCTACCAAACGTGCGGTGCCCGAGCAAGCAAAGCTCGCCGGCGCCCGAGCATCTTCGGTCACGCCTCCACGGAGCTCCGGAACGCCCGAGACGACACCGTCACCTCCATCTACTCCGCCGCGATGCGCCGCACTCGGGGGAATCTTCCGCGCGTTCGGGGAACCGCCGGGGCGTCGTCCTCATCCTCGACCGAGCCGCGCCGCCGTCGTCACCGTCTCCGGCGACCTCTGCACCGGCGAGGTAAGAACCTAGCGTTCTGGTCCATTCGATCGTAAATCGACGGCTAGGATTAGATCCTTGAGCGAAACGGTACGATTTGATCTGGACCGCCAGATCCAGATCTGACGGCCCAGATCCAATAACTTATCCACGTAGGATCCAGTCAGCGCCACGTCGTGCCTCGTCAGCGTCCAGTCAGCTGCCACGTGGAAAATGATTTTCTTAATTGAATTAAATTGGCAGTTTTGCAGAAAAGCCCCTGCCACTTAGATCTGTCATAACTTTTTAACCACTTAGCCAAATTTAACAAACTTTATATTTTTGGAAATCTCTCGACATGTAGGATATTATGGATCTGCCAAAATTCAAATTTGACTTAGTTTAAAATATTAAAATTTCAAATGGAAGATTTGAGTATATTCGTCATAACTTTAAATCTATAATTCCAAAAATTACAAATAAAATTGTTCTTGAAACTTTAGAATATTTGTAAATTGATTCCACTGCTATAAAATAATTTTGAGTAATATTTGAATGAAATCATAGTTATATATTTAATTTGAATAGTTTGAGTATTTTCAACATAACTATTAATAGAAATATTATTTTTGATTAAATCAAATTGCTATAAATCTAATTAAATGCCCCCTGTCTATTAACACTAATTATGAAACTTTGTTATAAAAATTTAATCATAGAAAACTTTAATCTTATAATTATTCCTTTTATTATATTTTCCAAAAATAGAAATTAATTAAATTTCATTTATAAATTCATGCATATTTATAAAGAAATCACAAAAGTTATTTTGATGCTTTCTTGTGATTTAAAATTGCATTTCATTCATAGCATATTTTATTTTGTAGATATATTTCTCATAGGAAAACTCCTCTTCATTATTTTCTCTAAGTTAGGATTATTTTCAACTTAGCATTTTGGTAAAGTGTTATACACTTAGACACTTAGGATTTTCAAGATGGATCTAGAAGGCCACTGAAGGACTTAGCCAAAACAAGACTTCAGAAGTATCTTCAAGGAGTAGAAGCACTTAGAAGAAAAGCAAGAAGAAGTTCAAGAAGACCAACCTCCTTTATTCTATAAGTCTTTCTTGCTCTCTCTCTCTTGTCTTCCTTCTTATCTGAGACTTCATGAAGACTAAGTTAATTCCAAGACCAGCCTCGGTGATATAAGAATCATCAAGTCTGAAGATTTATCAAGTCTACAAAAATTCATTCAAGACATCACCAAGGGGAAAGCTACAAGTCTGGAGATGAAGCCTGGAAGACTAACTACATCTTTCTTTCTTTATTTTCCCTCTTTCCTAATCTTGTCTTTTAGACTTAAACAAATTTTGATCATGATGTTATCATCTTTGAAGTTTGTTGGATCCTAGCGGCATAGTGAGATGAAGCGGCATAGAGACAAACCTTACATGTCCACGTACATGAGACCTGTTCCACAATTTAAGTGGCTGGCCGGGTGTCTGTCTCTCTCACTATAGTGAATGTCCAATTTACAAAGAGTTGATAATAATTGTTGATCATCTTGAAGAAATGACTTAGTATTTTCTCGAAATATTTCTACACATCAAGACTAAGCCATTAGAGGGCTTATTCAAGATGATATAAAACAAAATATTTTATTCAAATTATGACTTTAGTCCTTAGTCATTTTTGACCAACACATTTCCTTGCATTAACTTAAAAGATTTTCATGGCATGAAATGCATTTCTAGTCCTTAGAAATAATTTGCATATCATGCATGACATGTTTTCCTTAGAAGTGTTACAAAACTTGTTTGTTCACTAGATATGAGCATGTATGTTTGATGATTGTTGTTTGTTGATTGTTGTTTGCTTATATTGTTTAGACTAAACGGAGAGCAAACGTTCGTTATTGAAAAGAGTTTGTGAACAACGACAACATTCAAAGGCAAGTGGCACACCTCATAAACTTCCTATTATTTCTATATGCATTACTTAGTGTATTTTTATATGCATGTGTAGGATAGTATTGCTATGCTAAACCTGTGTAGAATTCCCTTACTCCTGTGTCTAGGTTCCTATATCATACTTAGCAGAAATATTGATGTTATGCAATTGATGAAAGGTTTTTACAAAATGTTAAGTGACTACTCAGGACTGTGCTCATGGTTGTCGTCGCCTAGGATGAATTTCTATTCTACTTAGGGCCGTGAGCATGGTGATTTTTACCTGAGAGTGCACATCCACTAAGTTAATGAAACTCCTGGGTGGATTGGTTGTTAATGGTGGCGAAGTTGAGTGGCTACTCCGGTCCATGTCTATGGTTCCTGGAGTACGTGCACTTGTGGATGGCCACCCAGGGAACAGAGGAATCTGAAGAACTCCGACTGACGATTGCTTCCAGTGCAGCCATTGCCATATGGGCTCTGGCTTGATCAATTATGTTGCATGGACTCTCTCCGGCTTGACAAGCAGATGTAGGGGGATGTTAGGTGGAACGGGTCAAGCCAGAGTGGGAGGGAAAATGCTTCTGAAAGATCTCGTCTCATTCTTCTCCTTTCCTTATCACAAATGGTGTGTAAAGGATAATTTGGGTTGAATGGGTACAATGGTGAACGTGCACAACCTCTGCAGAGTGTAAAACTAAGTACTTAGCCGTGTCCCCGGTACGGACAATTTGAGCAGCTGATCACGGACGTCAACGGAGGATTCCATCATTCCAACTTCAGAAATAAAACTTGATGGGTGAACAAGGGAAGATGAGATTTATGGTTTTCATGCCATACTTGTCTTGATTTGAAGAAAGTGTTTTACAAAGAGATAGGAAAAATTGGCTTTATGCAAAATAGCCTTGAACTCCACCAGCCAAATATGCATATAGGCTTTAGAGTTATTCCATTAAGTGTCCACCATAGTGTCACTTGCCAGACTCCATTTTTAATAGAATCTGACCCACGTTGTTGCAATATTTTTCTTATTGCAGATTGATCAGATGACGAGTGAGGTTTCGTTTATAGGTGTCGAGTCTACAACCAACATGTTTTCGCCTGTGGCAGCATGAAAGTGATAGAGACTCACTGCTATTGTATTTCCGATGTGTACTATTTCAAAGCTAGTTTTATGCTATGCAACTTGTAATGAATATTTTGTAAGTTTGGATCATCGGTGTAATAAAATTGATACTTTGTTGTGATATTACATCGTAAACTGTGTGTGCAAACGAATCGATCCAGCGATTTGCACCATACACAGGTATCTGCCTTATTTAAAGTGCAGGTACGCTACACCCCTCAAAAACCTAAAAATCATACGGTGTTCATTATTTCCTCCATGGGTCCCGAGTCGCCGCCGTCGTAAACACCAATTCGGGAGATATCGGAACTGCTCCCCGGCACCCTGCCGAGAGGGGGAATCGTCCCCAGAGGCCTCTACGTCGCCATGACCGCATCCGGACTGATACGTGAGTAGTCTACCCTTGGACTACGGGTCCATAGCAGTAGCTAGATGGTTGTCTTCTCATCTTGTGTTATCATGTTTAGATCTTGTAAGCTGCCTATCATGATTAAGATCACTGTTATGTAATTCTTCATGTTGTGTTAGCTGGGATCTGATGAATATTGAGTACTAAAGTTATTGCTCCATAATATATCATGTGTGCTATTTAATGATCTTGCATGCTCTCCGTTACTTGTGTATGCTCTGGCCAAGTAGATTCTTGTGACTCCAAGAGGGGGTATTTATGCTCGATAGTAGGTTCATCTCTCTATTTAATCTGGGACAGAGACAGAATGCTCTAAGGTTGTAGATGTACTGTTGCTACTAGGGATAAAACAGTAGTACTTTATCTAAGAATGATATTACTTACTTACTTTACACATAGTGCTTAAGGGGATAATATGTTGCATGCTACTTAATACTGAAAGGGGTGCAGACGCTAACCGGAAGGTGGATTACTAGTCATATATGCGGTTGGAACGGTCTATGTATATTGTTGTAATGCCCGAATGAATCTCACACTAGACATCATAACATTAGTATATGCATTGGTTTGCTCGTCATTATTCTATCACTTGTCCAGCTGTAATTTGTTACCCGCATGAATGTTATTATTATTTATGGAGAGACACCACTAGTGAACTGTGAACCCCGGTCCTTCTCTTTAATCTGATAAAACCACAACTGCAAACATGTTACTTTCTGCAAACAAACATCTTTGTTCCACAGATACGTTTAATCCTTTGTTACAGCAAGCCGGTGAGATTGACAACCTCGTCGTTAAGTTGGGGCAAAGTATCTTGATTGTTTGTGTGCAGGCCCCACGTCAACTACATGCCAAGCACTTTTATGGCGCCGTTAATACCTCGGGGGAATTCTCATTTCCTACTGGTTCGATAACCTTGGTTTCATACTGAGTGAAACTTGTTTCTGCACTACTTCACACCTTCCTCTTGGGGTCTCCCAAAACACACCCACCGTGTGCATCAGAGAGAAAGCCAAACTGGCGCAAATGGAGATCGACGGGAAGACTTTGTTGTATCATGGGTGCCAGCCACAGGATACGCGCTTGCAAGTAACGCTTGATGCTCTAGAGATGAAGGCGCAAAGCAAATGGACCGATGTGAGCTTCACGAAAAACATGAAATTCATGCACGATCGACTTCCCGAGGGGAACACATTGCCAACAAGCATCGACGAGGCCAAGAAAGTCGTGTGCCCACTTGACTTACCGCACGTTAAATACCATGCATGCATCAATGATTGCGTAATTTATCGGAGCGAGTACAAGGACATAACCAAATGTCCGATGTGCGACATAGGACGGTACAAGGGTGCGAACAAGAAAGTTCCTCGAAAAGTGGTATGGTACTTCCCTATCACTCCCCGTCTACGGCGATACTTTGTGGACCCTAAGGAAGCAAACCTCATGCATTGGCACGCGGAAAGGGAGAAGCCCGAAGAAGATACGGAGAAGGGAAGAATCCTTTCGCACCCTTCAGACGCTAGCCGGTGGAAAGCATTAGACGCCTTTCAAAATTTCGGAGGCGATGCAAGGAACGTCAGGCTGGGTATGAGCACCGATGGACTCAGTCCGTTCGGCAACCAGAGTAGCACGCATAGAACCTGGCCCGTGTTTGTATGGCCTTACAACCTCTCCCCCCCCCCCCCCCCCTTGGTTGTGCATGAAGCAAAGGTACATACACATGAGCATTCTCATCCAGGGGCCGAAACAACCGGGTGTCGACATACATCTGTATCTCACGCTGTTGAAGGAGGAGTTAGCCACGTTGTGGGAGACGCGATAGATAGATAGACCTCCATGAGCATGCACCCAACTCACTTTCACTTGAATGAAATCAATAGGAGGGAAATAGAACTTCAAGGCGCGTACAGAGAGTCTATGTTCAAACCCGAGAAATCGTGTATGACTGTCGCAGTAGTGGAACATGGGGTTCCCCTAGAGCTACCCAAATGGGTCCACCGCCTGTGGGGCCAGCACCAAGACGAACAAGACTGAGTCTCAACGCGAGCCTTGGCGGGTGCACCCTCGCCATGAGAGACCTTTCGGGTACGCAGGACCCCGGGTCGCCTGCACCACGGAAGGGACCGAAGACCCCGATAGTGCGAGTCCCAGGCAGGGACGGGCTCCCTCTCGTGTGCAAGGCCGTACAAGGAGAATATAAGTTTTCCACCACCTTCCAGAAGATGGTACAATACCCCAGAAGGCTTGGGAAGCAAGGCGCGGCCAGGGGACACCACCTAACTATTGCCAGCCCCTGTCCACGGCTTTCCCCAAAGGTGACAGAGATCCCATCAACCCGGTGACCGATACTTGGAAGAGAAGAGGCCATGTTGTCGTCTCCTCCACGGAGAGGGGTTGCTTCCCGCCAAAACCCCTCACGCTCCTCACATGACCTATGTGGTATCCCCTTTCCCTATAAAAGGAGGACCAAGGCCATGGACAAAGGGGGGAGGTCGAACCATTGATCCAAGATAGCTTAGTAGGCAAGAAAGCTCCGGCTGGCTCGCCGTCGACCCAAGGAAGAAGACGATCACCAAGCTAGGCTAGAGAGAGAAAGAGAAGGAAGGTCATCTCCTCCGGGCAAGGATCTGTCCTTCTCCTTCCTCTTAGACGGCGGACCCTGCCGGGTACCTCGTCGGGAAACACTATTGAAGCCACACCATGATCCGACCATCTATCCAGACATACAGGAATAGGGCTTTTAGCCTTCCGAGCAGGCTGGACCTGGGTAGATCGATGTGTGCTTTACTTGTTTATCCACCATGTCGAGATCGGAGAGCGAGTGAGGAACTTTTTCGGTGATCGTCCCCCAGGAGACGTTTTCAGCCTCCTTCGCGCCCCTACTGAATCTACAAAGAGGTGCCTTGCATCCCCGGTGTCCGTCCTTCGAGACACGACATATGACTTTGATCGACATTGAGAAAGAGTACCTTGGAGTTGGACTCGAGAAGTCGTGAACGACTCGAGCCTTCTACTAAGCCTATGTCGACGTCTTTCTATTACGCTCCCACGACGCAACCAAATATATTAAAAACATCATGATGTTAAATTTGTTAATGTACGATGACCTTTGTCAGAAGGCCGTCTTACATGTCCTCTACTCATATTGCATCACGACTACCTATGAAGAGATGCCCCTACAACAACATGAACCATGTTCTCAAATCTAGAATCAATCCACCCACAAGCAACAACAATATAAATTCACCGTATAAGAGTTTTGTTTCATATTTATTTTATCAAATCAAGATCTTTTTTGTTTCTTGATTTGTAGATTGAATTAGGAGCTGAATGACAATAGATGCAAAGCTGCGTAGAAACTGTAAAATAAATATATCTTGTAAGTGTTTTGTTTTTACGATTTCAAGTGTGTTAACTTGGATCCTGATGTATACTAGAGTAGTACGTCGTTGAATCGAATATGATATATGTTTCACTTGCCAAATGAGAAAAGAAAATAAACCCAAAAAGATACGGCATGTAAGAAGAGGACAAAAAAACAAAACCCAGATGGCACCATCATCATCCCTTCTTTTCCCCGTCCACACATCCAAAACCAAAATCCAAAGCCCTTTATACCTCTATTCCCTTACCCTCTCCCCTAGGCCGAGAAGGAAGAACAGTAGCGTAGCGATATCCAAAGCCAACCGATCACAACACTCTACCACTGCAAGAACAAATTATGCAAACACCAACCATGTCCACGTCCATGGCCACGCCCACGGCGACGGTGGCGTTGGCGGCGGCGAAGCTCCCCGCGCCGAGGCAATGTTACCTCCTGCTAGGCTCGCGGGCCGGGCTAGCGGGCGGCGCCCTCTCCGTGTCGTCGAAGAAGAAGAACCCGTGGCTTGACCCGTTCGACGACGGCACGGACGAGGACTTCGACTACACGGGCGTGTACTCCGGTGGGAAGCAGGAGGAGGACCCACGGCCGCCGGAGGACCCCGCGAACCCATACGGGTTCCTCCAGTTCCCGATGGGGTACATGCCGGAGCTGGACAGCCTCGCGTCCAAGGCGCGCGGCGACGTGCGTCGTGCGTGCTGCGTGGTGTCCGGCGGCGTGTACGAGAACGTGCTCTTCTTCCCCGTGGTGCAGCTGCTCAAGGACAGGTACCCCGGCGTGCTCATTGACGTGGTGGCGTCGGCGCGGGGGAAGCAGGTCTACGAGATGTGCAAGAATGTCCGGTATGCCAACGTGTACGACCCCGACGACGACTGGCCAGAGCCCTCCGAGTACACTCACCAGCTAGGCGTGATCAAAGTATGGGCCAACCATGGACGCACTAGCTAGCTGTTGATTTGGTCCATCGACTAGCTGAAAATGTCTCTGATTAATTTCTGTTGCGAATGGCAGAATAGGTACTATGACATGATCCTTTCGACCAAGCTGGCTGGGACGGGCCACGCGCTGTTCCTCTTCATGTCGTCGGCGCGCGAGAAGATCGGCTACGTTTATCCCAATGTCAACGGCGCCGGCGCTGGGCTGTTCCTCACCGAGATGTTCAAGCCGCCGACCACGAATCTCTCCGACGGCGGCTACTACATGTGAGACTGATGACCATTTCATCATGTTCTTGTATAATCACCAAAATACACCCCAGTCTTAATACTGGAACTGCTTTGCCTACACGTTGAGTTAGGTACCAGGACATGCTGGAGTGGCTAGGCCGGCCAGCCAAGGGCGTGCCGCAACAGCCGACGCCGCCGCTGAAAGTGTCCATCTCCAAGAAGCTGAGGGCGATCGTGGAGGACAAGTACAATCGTGCCGGCGTTGAGAAGGGCAAGTACATCGTCATCCACGGCATCGAATCGGACTCTGTTGCCAACATGACATCGAGGGGAGACGACGACTGCCTCCTGCCCCTCGAGCAATGGGCAGAGATCGCCAAGGAGATCAGGTAATTATGCACTGCTTCTTCGACTCGAGCTTTGTCATTCTGCGAGGCAGTGAGAGCCGAGCTGACTGATCATCTCTTGGCATGCAGCTCCGGAGGCAGCGGATTGAGGCCTCTGTTCGTGATGCCACATGAGAAGCACAGGGAAGAGATCGAAGATATCGTGGGTAAGGAGACCAGCTACTTGTTCATCACCACTCCTGGACAGGTAGGTGCTTCACCCTCCTGCTCTTGCTTGTTCAGAGAGCTCTTACGTAATCTGGTATCTGGAGCCGCCGTGAATCATCCATCATTTTGACTCTGGATTCACTGCGTCCTCTCTGATCACCCACAGCTCACCTGCCTCATCAATGACTCTGCCGGTGTTGTCGCGACCAACACCGCCGCTGTCCAGCTCGCCAACGCCCGTGACAAGCCATGGTAGAATCTCACCCTGACTCGTGCAGTTGTTCAGACATGCATCTTTGCAGATGAATTGCTCACCATGTTCCGTTTCTTATCCAGTGTGGCGCTGTTCTCTTCTAAGGAAAAGGCAAAGCTGTTTTTGCCTTACGCAAAGGAGAAGAGAAGTTGCACTATCATCGCGGCGGCGACAGGGAAGCTGGGGGACATTGACATTGAGGCAGTGAAAAACGCAGTGAAGGACTTCCAGCCTGCTCCAAGCTTCGCGTTGGCACAACAGTCGTCACCTTGATGTGTTGTAAATAGAAACCCACACAGCAAGCTCATCTGACCAACAAGAGCGAGCGAACGATCTTGCCTTGTAGTCCTTCAGTTCAGCACACATGATGTATGGCACCTTTGGTTTGGATGGATAAGCATTAACCATAGATGAACGAAGAAGCTCATATGTTTGTGCTCCTTGCCCAGCTCATCTCGAGTACACATCAACAAAGTATCAATGGCTAAACCCCAACCTATGTTTTAGGATGTTCAGCCATATCATAAGAGCATCACATAAGAAATACTGCAATTTAAACACATAGTCCAATACGTAGTGCCATAAACTGCAACATCCAGATGTCATGAATATAACAAATGAATTCACCATATCTCGGATTAGTTAAGTGTTTGCAATAAATCTAACTAGAACAATACAGTTAAAGAGCACTCCACACATGACAGTTCTTTGTCTTGTTGCTTAGCCTCTGCAAGTGATACAGTACCTATACACACAAGGGATTGGAAATCTTTACAGAGGGATCACAACTGTAAGTTTCATGGCCTTCTGAAACCTAGATTCTCCGTCGAAACTTCTGTCGATCCGGTGGTGCTCCACAGAATCCCGACCCTCATCTCATATACAGAAGCTGACATAACAGCTCCAGAACCAATAAGTATAGATACCATAAATTAATGCTAGCTGAATCCACCTAAAACCTCACAGAATCAATTGTTTTGCACAGGAACGATTGCAGAAGTATCTTTCAGGAGGGAACCCTTCATGTCATCAGGATCAGTTTTGATACTGACCACACTCTCCAACGGCTTCTTACCTCCAAGTTCTGAAGCTGTGTCCTTAGTGGACTCACTATCAGCAGCCTTCTGTGTGCTGGTTGGAGGTCTCTGAGCTGATGTCGAAGACATAGTGTTGGGTTGCTCGGTAGTTGTCATTGCTGGAGTGATCACAGAAATAGATCCATCCCTCAATTCGTTGCTGCTTCTGAATGGTTGATCATGGCTGTGCTTACCTTCATAAGTTACTACCATATTGTTTATGTCATCTGGTGCTTTTTCAACGTGCTTACGGACAGGACACCCATCATGTGTGCAACGGTAATAGCTCCTGTGGAGGTTCAACAAGAATCAAATACCAATAAAACAGTACCAAATGAAATAGCACATAGGGCAGAGAATAATAAGCAATGTTAACTTTTTACAATCAACCCACAAGAGTACTGCCAAATCATTTAGTCAAAAATAACAAATAAAATTTAGAAGAAGGATGCAAGCTGCTAATGTTACATTTATATGTTTTGTTAACTTTATGTTGGTGCTGTGCAACTTTCATATCGTGCAATAAGATTTTATAGCATATCAGACCATAAAGACAATGATTTCTAACAGATTCCAAACATCTGAAAGCAATTTCATACAAGACAGCTACAACAAAATAAGTGTGTGGGAAGCTAGTGATCTTTGGACATGGGCAGCATTGAATAAAGCTGAACAAACATACATTAAATCATGGTTTTTAAGGCGGTAAAGTGTCCTAAGGCGGAGGAGGGGATATTTGACACCTAAGCGCCCAAGGCGAGGCAGTAAGACGGCGCCTTACACTTTGCGGGAAAAGAGGAATCGGCAGTTCTGCACTTCTATTAATAGGAAAAATAGCAATGGCTGAGAGATGGGCCACTACTTATGCACCTCCCAGTGGCCCAAAAGCCCATCTAGCGTCCATATACGCCTCTGTGATCTAATTCCACTCTCATCCTTCCCTTCTTCCTGACCAAAGCCGCCACACATATTCTGCTCCCTTTCCTCGAGGTAGCAGCACACAACCCTCCTCTTCGTGGACCCACCCTTCTCCCTCACCGTAGCATCCTTCACCATCATGGGAGCAGAGTAGATCGGGCAAGGGAAGGCGAGGACAGAACAAGGTGCACAACAGGATGCTCGCCCATCGGCCCGGGGGGAGGGGGGGTAGTCATCTCCAAGCCCCAGGAGCAGCCACAATGACAGTACAACGAGGAACATGCAGCGTCAGAAGCCTCTTAGCAGCTATACACTTCATGTCTAAGGCGGGGCGGACGGCTTGCAGTCTCCGGGCACTCTGACGCTTAAGCGTCGCCTTAAAAACCATGCATTAAATTTCTCTCAAGCATGACTCAAGTATGGAGAATCAATCAACAAAGTGCAACAGTGTGGATGCCTTAAGGAATACAGTGCATGATGGAGGTTTCACACCAGACCTTCTGATTTGCTTCAAGTAAACCAATGGCAACACTGTTGTACTTCTTCAGCACCCATCCAGTAAACCAATTTCCAACATTATGCTGACTAGTATTATCATGTTAGTACTACACCGATGTGACCATCCCTTGATCGCTCAACACAAAAAGCTCAATGGCCAATAGGTGAAACAGTGTGCGTGATCACAGGACAGCTCCAGTGTACAGTATGATCACCAAAGGGACAAGAGATATCAGCTCTGCGATCACCAGTATATGACCGAGTGGTATGCTGCTCCAGAGTGCGGCCAACATTTGTTGGCATGACAGTTCTCTATAAGAGGAAAAAGAATGGAAATAATATTGCAAATTATAATTTTGTGCTAATTAAAATTTGTTAAACATGATGATTTGAGTTAAGATTCTCTTAGAAGGTTTGTTAAGGTCCCTCACTATACTAGAGACCAGGCACATGCTCCGAGGGAAGGCAAGAATTATCCAAGTGTCTCTTTTCCTCTCGCTGTTCATTCCTCGGGTGGAACAATGTGCACTTAAGCCTCCAAACCACTGCCAACATGGCACCACCGAAGAGGAGGAATCCGGTTCTTGACCTCCTGTCTGGGGCACACCATCAATCCCATCCAGCCATAGTACCAATTAGAATTTAAGATGCTGTCGAATGAGGCATTCAGTTTCCACAGAGAACTGGGTATCATTCGTGCAAATATTGTACGGAGAGTTTCAACTTCAAGCACGTGAGAATACCAACCAGCATCGACAGCTACCATGAAAGAACTCAATACCCAAAGGTGTTGCATGAGGGATTAGTTTCCACAAAACCAGTAAATTAAAAAAAAGTTTCCGTAAAACCATTTATTACAATTTGATTGCATTTTTGCAAATATCGTATGGAGAATTTCAACTTCAAGCACGCAAGCAGCCAAGGATACGACGAGCTTTGCCCGGCAAAAGTTCAATGCAAGAACTCAGTATCAAGTTTCATGCACCAACCGGTAGAAATGCAAGTCCGAACTAATGGAAAAAGGTGGGCAATCCACATATACTAAAACACCCAGTCTCACGTGTGACTCGATGAGGCCTACACATAAATAGCAACTCATGTATGAATCAATAAGGCCTATATGTGGACAAAAAGAGGGCAAGACCATTTTTTATTAAATTGCGAAAGCTGAGGCTTGAAAACCAAAGACCTCCACTCTGATACCATGTCAAGTTTCATGCACCAATCCACATATACCCCAGTCTCATGTGTGACTCGATGACACCTACACATAAATAGCATCTCACGTATGACTCGATAAGGCCTATGTGTGGACAAAATTAGGGCAAGAGCATTTTTTTAAAATGTGAAATGTCAAGTTTCACACACCAACCAGTGGAGCCATATGTCTGAACTAATGGAAAGAAGGTGAGCAATCCTCATATGCTGTAACACTCAGTGCCCAAAGGTCAAGGTCAGGAAATACTTAGACAATCTAGTAAGACTAATAAGACCTTAGGGAAATAACATTATAAACTGAATAAGAAGAGATAACACGCCTTTATGTTCAAAATAATGACTTAAGGGACTGTAAGCTGAAAAGGTGGGTCCAGAGCTCAAGATCCACTTTGAGGATACAAATTATAACATACAAATTGGGCGACATTGCTCACTGGTCATTACTACACAAGGATGACCAAGTTGAAAATAGCATTCAATTTGTTACTGACATGCAGTCTTAGAACTAATATGTCATCCTCAAAGTTCAAGGAAGTGCTAGGCGGGAAGTGGCCTTGTGCCTCAAGATGACTAGAGAGTTGCGTGAAACACATTAGGTGGTGGAGGAGGATGGCTTTAACAGAGAGTGAGGAATATTGCGAGAGCAGAGGTGGTGCAGCGCATGACGAGGGCAAATGCGTGCACCCGTTTAAAGTAAAAGCAGAGCAGAGCAGCGCAGGTATTAGGGAAGATGTATTGGTAGGCCAAAGAGGAAATAATCTCATTAGGGCCTGTGTGGAAATCTTATGTGCTGAAATAAATCAGGGCAGACCACCACAGTTTTGATGCAAATTATATGAACGGTCACTAGTATAATCTAACTCCCACGCCTGTATCTCGTTGTTTTCCTGCGTCAGCTTTGCAATCAACACCGGAACCTCTGTTTGCCTGATCGCTAGCTCAGTCACCAGTCCTCTCTCTCACAGATGCTTTACAGCCAGCCCTCCTTCCCACGTCTGCTTTGGTTCTGAGCCAGCCCCCACCTAGCCTACCTTCTAGGCGGAGTCATGATGATTGTGCCCCCAGTGAGGACCTATGCGACTGCCTAGACATGTAGACAGTATTTACACCAGATTTGTTTTTCAAATTCAGACATACTTGCAAAACCTACTGTTCTCGAAAATATTAGGTAGTGCTGGCGCAACATTACTGTATAGTACTGTACTCAGACTGAGATTAAGGGTGTGTTCGGTAGCCCGTATGGTCAATCTCACCTCATACAAGCTGAACTTAGCTAGGCTGACCCCATACAAATGTGTTTCACTGTGTAATGTTTGGTACAGTGCTGATTTGAGCTACTGGTTGGTGGCCTGTATGCAGGCTGGCCTGAGTTAAAAAGTAAAAGCAATCAGATCCCTGGATAGAAATAAAAAGCAATCGGGTCCATAGATAGAGAACTAAAAAGCAATCAGCTCCTACGATTTGGGCTCAGACTTCACATGCTGCCGGCGAGCTCCGCACCCGGCGCATCCGGCACCGCTTGACCTTGCCGACGCATCTGGAGAAATACAAGTCGACCTCGGGGGAGCTGCTGCCACGCGGGAGGAGCTGGCGAGCTCAACTCGGGTGGGAGGAGCTGCTGCCACGCGTCGGGAGCCGCCGCTCCGGTGAGGCCAAGCTCCTATTCAGCTATTCTCCTCCACGCCGGTGAGGCCGGGCTCTTTCTCCTCCGGTGAGCCGAGCTCCTTCTCCTCCACGATGGTGAGGCTGAGCTCCTCTCATATTCTCCACGTGATGAACCAGGCCGGGAGACGCGCCGCCAGTGGGAGCCGCTCCTCTCCTGCTCTGCACGTGGTGCCCCAGGATGTGAGCCGCCCGCCGGCGACGTGCTCAGGGGAGGCAGGCATGGAGAATTGAGCGGGGAAATTGACAGAGAGAGCGCTAGAGAGCTAGGGCTGCGGGGCGCATCTGACGGGGCTCTCGGTTGCGGGGCAGTGACCCCTAGCGGTTGCCGCGGGTATGGACTGGGCATGGCTGGGTTGAGAAGTTTGATTTCAGCTTCTCAATCGGGCAGGGCTGAGAGGCTGTTTTCATATGAGCAAAGCATAGCCCAACATAGCCGACCCAGCCTACCAGACAAGTAAAAGTGGGGTGAGATAGAAAATCTTGGTTCATACGACCTACCAATCACACCCTAAATGTGTAACATTATTAACAACAACCCAGAATAGCACCATTGCAGTAACCTTGACCCTTGAGTCAGAATAGCAATACACACCTGGGGTTTGGGTTTCCCTTCACAATTTTCTGCCCATACTTGCGCCATCTGTACCCATCGCTCATCTTCCCAGCCTGGACAATAATCTTTTGCTCTCTGACAGTTCGGAGAACGGGAGTTAAGTTAGGTGTTGTTGCTTCGATTGTCCTGTTAAAAAATATCAGTACAACAGCGAAAACAAGGGTAAGAACAATAATCAACAAAAACATGATTATATAATGGATGAAACAGTGCAACAGCACAATGACCTTCGTTTTGGCTGCGGCTCTGCACTAGGATGCTCATCTTCGGATTTGTTACCAGTATCCCCTTCACAATCACTTGAGCAGAAGAGCTGCTGTTCAGAATTTTCAGTGACAGCACTCTGGTTTAACTTGGATGTCGGTGTACGGGATTCCATAATGTCATTGTTCACAAGTCGCAAGGTTTCATCACCTCTAGGGGAAACATTGATATGATGGACTCTCTCTTTTACAAATCTGGTCTTCTGTGGACGTTCATGACTATGTGTTCCTTTATATATGATTTCTATAACACGACCATCAGGACAATGCTCAACTTTCTTTTTAGCCAAACAACTTGAGTTTGTACATCTATAGTAGCTTCTGGAATTATCGCTACTTTTCACTTGCTTCTGACCATACTTCCTCCAATTAAAGCCATCAGGCACCATATTTACAGCTGCTTGACGATGCAATTTTGACTCAGATGAGGATGGGCTCTCTGCAATTGGTCTACCAACACTCCCTTGAGTTGGTGATGGTGCTTGCTGCAGTGGCCGAATAGCTTTAGGTGTTATAGGATGTGGAAATGGACTTGGCAGCCCTTCTGAATATGCAGATAAGGTTGGTGATTGCAATTGCATTTGCGCGTGAGCTGTTACACTTGCCAAAGCTGCTTGATGAGTCATTGCAAACTGGCCCTATTTTCAGAAGGATAATAATCCAATTAATAAACCAAAACAAAAACCAAAAGGTTCTTGTAAGAATCTATGCAGTACTGCATTTCAAGCAAGATACTGTGGCATGCTATAGGAAAGGCCTGTCCACTAAACTATAGGTATTAATACAGATATCTTTCTAGTCATCAAATTTCAAAGTAGTACAACCATACCATCAAGTTAGGATCTTTGCCGAATGGTGAACAAGATTAAGCCAGCCCTTATCCACATCAAAAAAGTAGAACAAAAGCTATATATATAATGCATACTGGTCTACATCTTCCTGTTTAACTGTGATCTATTTGTATTAGAACAACATACATATATGACAAACTGTACATGTTGCAACAACTAAAATGAGATGGAAAATAAACAATTAACGAACTAAGTAAAATGTTCATAGCTATACAAATTAGTGCATTGAACCAAGTACAGAACTACAAACTTCTGTGAAATGTAGTATTTTAACATTATCGAACTTTAGCTATATCAATATATGTTTTGCATTGGTCAAATTATGATATCTTTGTAGAAATATTAAATTGCAATAAGAGGGCATGGTAAGTGCACTAACTTTGTTTTGTACATTGTGTCTGCGATACATAGCAACACAATTTCAACAGTGTATAAAATTTCATATAGATCATTCAAATGAGACACAATACATCTATGGGTTTTGATATAGTTTGACCCCAAGGATTCTGATTCATTGACACTAAAGTTGTGAAACCTAATCTTATAACCACATATAGCAGTAGCCACTATAACTACATAGGATGATAAAGTGATGAATACAAGTGTTGCAAAAAAATATACTCGAGTTCTACCTAGGCACCTAGCAGCCTAGCGCAACTTATCTGCAAGTGTTTTAAAAACGACCACGATAACAAAAGGTATTATACAAGTATTGCGACACAACAACACATTTTGGGCACATTGTCTGACTCATATTTCAAGATGTGTGAGAGTGGATTACTGGAATTTTTAATTCCAATCTGGATATAATATTAAAATAATGCAGGAACACAACCTACGAAGGGTATAGGCGTATAGCAGCATTGATGGATCCAGCTATGACATGAAAAGATCATATCAGAGTTACTGCTTGTCTATCCTGACTCACGAATTTAACTAGGATCCAAAATAATCAAACATACATTTCAGAGTACCCATTGTTTCTGTAAGCGCACTCGAGCACTAACCACATTGTTCACAGGTGTACTATATAGACAGAATGTGTTTATCCTCAAGTCTAAGAAAAACGGACTTGAGAAGGCTGCGCCCATAACCAGCATAACTCTAAACTTCAAGGGCTCAAGGCACATTCAATCCATCAGATGCAACCAAAAAGGCATGACAAACAAGACAAAAAACAGCACACGCACCGCGAACCCTGGAGGAGCGATGAAGCACGGCACGGCCAGCATCGGCACCGCGAGGATGGGTGCATCCGCGCTAGCCCCGGCCGGCCGCCGCGTCGCCCCGATCTCCACCTTTCCCTTCTTTTTTTTCTCCATTTTCACCTTCACCTCCTTGGGTGGTTCCGCCTCCTTCTTCTCCATCTCCTTTCGCTCCGACATGGTCACCTCCTTCGCCTCTGTCTCCGTCACCGCCTTCTTCTCCAGCTTCTTCTCGGCCAGAGCCGCATCGGGGCCTTCTGGTGGCGGGGGCTTCTTCACCTCGGGTGCCGAGGCCTCTGGGGTTGGGTGCGTATCCTCTACCGGCGTCTCCGGCTCACCGTCGGCCATGGAAGGGTTGAGATGAAAGGGGTAAAGGTTAGGGTTTGGGAGGGTAGGAGGTTCGAGAGGCGGAGGAAAGGTGGGTAGGAAGGAGAAGGGAGGGGCAACTTTTGACTGGGATTGACCGGAGCGGGGTGGTAGTAGTAAAAGCTGGGAGATGGGAACAACCGGAGGAACAACGGCCGTTAGCGGTTAGAGAGAGGAAGCCGTCATGGTCAAACCGTCAAAGAGAATGGAAAGTAAATGAAGTAATTTTAGGCTAATTTTTTTCCTAATACATTTATTTTCTGAAATTCTAATAATAATACCAAATTGACAAAATAATACAACCTCGGCTTCCAAGTGGCCGAGCAGTCCTTGTCGGCTTAGGCGTGGTCGAGCACGCCCTATCGGTCATTGATGGGCCTAGCAAGAGTATACAGGGACGGAGCTCCCATACAAGCACTGGTGTCAGCTGACATGAGTGACTCTTGCCGATTCAGCTAAGGAGTATTAAAAAACTGTTATCTGAACCGAGTAAAAAATCATGGCTGACCCGAGCGGTCCAGCCCAACTGTAGAAGACTGAAATTCAGACATGAAAAGCCCAAAACACAAAGACACAAAGACACAATTAGTCTCCCAGCGGCCCGGTGGGCCAAAGAGCCCTAGAAAGCTCAATACCTAATTCCCTATCTCCGGTGCCGGCCGCCGGCAACGACGTAATCATCCGAGATTTTCCAACCTGCTGATTCTACATCGCCACTCCTAGGTACGCCTTCAACTGTTGGCCCAGATCGTCGCAAAAATCTGTATATGTGTGCTAGTGTATGTAAACTCCAAACTAAAATTTCCCATCTTGCTTTTTCGGTTGTTTCACTTAGGAGAATAGGAGATTATGGATGGATATGTGTTGAAACGAACAGGACCGCAGTGTCAAAGAGGAATGATGATATTGCATATTTCTTTTACATGATCTATATGTTCTTCAACGGGGTTGGAGCCTCTTGCAAAAGAAAGGACATGATTAGAGAGATTCATCGAGAGAATGTATTAAAAGCCATAAGTAGTGGAAAAATTAGTACCGACACAGGGCTAAATCAAGATCAGTCACTCAGAGGTTGGGAGAAACTCGTTGGGATTCACACTACAGAACTCTCTCAGGCCTTGTTCAGTTGTTCCCATCAGTTATTAAGTTATTAGTGTTCTGAAATATGTATCAAAAGAAGGAAGGAGAAGTTCCCAGAAAACTGAAGCACGTGGCCTTCTGTCCTATGTTGCAACCTCCGACTCCGTTGTTTTATTTGCATATGATGTTACATATATTAGGGAGTGCCAATGCTTTATCTCAGGCTTTGCAACACGAGAATCAGGACATCTTGAATGCCATGTCATGTGTTCAGTCAACAAGGAATGATCTGCAAGAGCTAAGAGATAATGGATGGGAATCACTTCTGGAGAAGGTATATTCATTTTGTGAAGAGCATGACATTCTGAAACCAAACATGCATGATGTACATGTCGATCGACATAATACACGAAAAAACCCAACATCACAAACCTTCATCATTGCCAAATAGAGTGTCTTAACTCTGTTATTGATTGGCAACTTTGAGCGTTTGATGATAGATTCAATGAAGTAAATTCAGCATTGCTTATTCACATGGCATCATTTAGCCCAAAAAACGCGTACGCTGCTTTTAACATCGAGAGCTTATTGAAGCTAGCTGAGTTTTATCCTAATGATTTCGATTCATCAAAACTGATGGATCTTGGTCATGAACTTCGCATTTACGTTGGCAATGTGCGAGCTGTCAAACGGTTTGGGGATTTAGAAGGCATTGCTGATCTAGCCAAACTATTGGTGGACACTAAGAAGCATCTTTCGTTTCCTTTGGGGTATCAACTTCTAAAAATGGTGTTAATTTTGCCAGTCCCTACAACATCAGTTGAGAGATGCTTTCAACAATGAATATTGTCAAGAGTGTTGTGCGGAATAAAATGGGTGAGAAGTTCAGGAGTGATCTTATGATTTGCTATGTGGAGAAAGATATATTTTCTACCATCACGAATGATGATGTGATTGATATGTTTAAGAAGATTAATGATCAAGAAAAGGAAGCTCTAAATGTGAGTCCCATCATCCCATGTCACTTTACTTTTGTATATCTTTCCTCCATGTTTTCCCGTCTAGTTGTTGTGGATATGCCAACTATTATTGATTTATTGTTGGCTTTGAATTTTTTATTTTGTGTATTACAACGTGAATTTAGTTGAATTGCCTGTGAAATTATTTGCATTGTCCTTCCATAGTTGTACTTGTGCAGCCGGCATTCGCTGGGGCCAATTTTTTCTAGCTTCGTCCCTGAGTGTCGTAGGTGGCAGGGCAGCGACCGATAGCCCTCTCGGCCTCGAGTGACCAGCGATCGGCCACATCATAGCCGAGTAAAATGGTCGTCCACACTGTGGCCGATGAGGTCAAGATAACCATCGGGACGCGCCTCCTCCTTTGTCTCGCGCGGCTCCTCCATTTTCTCTCTCCTTTCTTTCGTTTCAAATTGGCAGAGGCGATTTTCGCCCGATTCTTAAATCCAACCACGAAATCTTCGTTCTAGAATGTTCCTAAGGTTCTGGGGTGGCTTATCTACAATGGGGTAGGCTGTGGAGGCGATTTGCTGGCATTTGGGGGTGGTCGTGCTCGTGGTGGTGCTCCGGTTGAGGGGCTTGGTGATGTGGTGGTGTGCTTCTCCGGTTGGTGCGGTGGTGGTGCTGCTCATGCTTCAATGGTATGTTATTTTTTCGGCCTTTTTCGTATATTAGGGTTTGTGTTAATTAGGTTAGTATTAGTGTGTATATAGTCCAGTAGGATTTATAGTTGGTATGGTAGTATTAGTAGTTGGTATTGTAGTTGTTATGGTACGAGTTAGTTGACATTGTAG
This sequence comes from Poa annua, assembly GCA_026929855.1. Classification (NCBI taxonomy): domain Eukaryota; kingdom Viridiplantae; phylum Streptophyta; class Magnoliopsida; order Poales; family Poaceae; genus Poa; species Poa annua. The sequence goes on from CM049430.1 coordinate 54,726,456, forward strand.
TATGATTAGTTTGTAGTGTAGTACTGTATAATTAGGTTATGGTTCGTGTTTAGGTAATTTGGTAAAATTAAGTCCATCTATTTATATTACGTAGTTGGTCCAATGAAAAAATTTAAACGGTCTGGTATTAATAATTGATGTATTTTAATATATACTCCCTCCGTTCTGAAATAAGTGAATCAGATTTAGTTCAAGTTGTACTAAATCTGAGTCAATTAATTCAGAACGGAGGGAGTATTTTTAGATCATCAAATAGTTGAATTTAGTAAAATGTATTTTCACTACGGTGCCGGTACAGTACAGAAAAATAAACTGGGAATTGATCTGAGTCAGTTTAAGCAAGCAGAGTTGGATCTGATTGCCCCTGGAAGGCTGAAACATGGTTTGTTTAGGGACTGCCATAATAAATATTGAAACATACACTGTCGGGCGCATGCATTATGGTCGAGGTCCATTTCAGTTTACACTTTGAGACTGATTGATCGGACATCTCAGTGGGTGAACTGGTTGCAAAGTTGTCAAAATCAGGGAAGTCACCCTGTCACCTTGGTGCTTCACGTCCCGAAGAAGGTAAATGTCAGACCTCCTGGGTAAGGGTGGGCACGATCCTGGCCGGGGTAGTGAAGCAACCATCGTAATTGGACATGATGAAAATCATGGTTATGATGGAGGCAGTGGTTATGGATCGTGGCAGAGTAGTATGGTAGGAAGACATGATAATGGTGAAAATATGGAGGCAGATGGGGACGAGGTAGATGGCCGAATGCAGTACGAGATGGAAGACGAAGATAAAGACAGTGATACTGGGCACGCCAATGATTTTGATGAGTCTTGTATGACGAAGAGAATGAACAAGAGGTGCCTATCCTGCTTCATGGAGTCAGGACTTCTCTTCTGCCATGACTGTGGACGATGGTCATGATTCTTGATGGCAATATCACCAGAATAACATGCTTGTGGGTGCTAGATACATAGTATATTACTCCCTCCGTACACAAATAAGTGTCTCAAGTTTATCAAAAAGAAGATGTATCTAGACATGTCTAGATACATCTTGTTTTTGACAAACTTGAGACACTTATTTTGGGACGGAGGAAGTACTATTTAAACTTCATTTCATTGAACTAAAGGCTATACTCTGTTTATTCTTAATTCTAGAATTCTAGACTTCGTGTTGCATCATCTCTAAAATAGGATGTGATGCCCATATAAATGTTATCTTACACATAATTAATTTGCATCAATATCATTTTTGAGTAGTTTTATGTCCAACACACTTTAAGAGAGAGTAGATAAATGAACCCATGAAGCCGGTCCATATTTTATTATAAGAAACAACTTTTCAACACTTTTATGCTCTTTTGATTTTCAACTATTATTAAATCCGAAAATACAAAAACATATTTCTTTCTTGCATTGTTAATAAAAACCAAAAGTACCTTTTCCAATTATGTTTACTTTCATTACCTAGTTATACATTATTTTAATTATTGTTTGTATTTCTTTTTTATTGGAGGTTACTAATACTAATGAAAGGGCATGGCCCCATGTATGATTTTGATAATTAATAACAATCCCTATGGATTATTGGTTGCGTTCAGTTATAATTGTAATGTTTGTCCATAGACCCTGTGGTCTATGTGCATATGTTGGATTTAAGGTTTGTCATAAACATATAGATATAATGAAATATTTGGCATCAAGATCAGCAAGAACATATTTGAAATGATCAATAAGAATATTAATATGTGATGACCAAGCATTCTTGTTTGCCAAGACAGCCGAGCTTAGTTGACCTCGTTCTCTGTAATTTACTACAGCTTCTATTCGGGAAGGTTTACATATCATGTTTGTCGGCAGTGGGTTGTTAAATATCGAGCTACGATGCGTGGTCGGATCGATGCATATCTGATATCTCGTGCAATTCGTTGATCTGACCAACGATGACTTGTTTTTTTTTTTTGAAATTAACGATGACTTGGTTTTATTTGTATGCGACTTGGCAACCCTAGTTTCTTGTGCGGTCAATGGCTGTCTTGTTAGCTTTGGAATCATAATTTCTTAGATACAAGGCATAAAGTACCCACCTTTAAATTAATAAAGCCATGAACGGCCAAAGAAGGTGCTGAGGAGAACATCATACAAAGCCCACACACACACAATAAAGCGCCTGAGCAGCGGAAGACTTCGGACACCAGAACGCTCGTTGATCAAGGAAGACACAGAAGCAGTGGTTCTGTGTCGGAGGACGAGAAAAAAATGAGGTCGGGCGAATTTTGGAGGGAAGAAAAAAATGATGTAAGTGTTAGAAGTATAATAGTCTAATTGTAACTCCCCACTATTAGGGGGTTTCCTGCATATTCACACATGTACATGTCCTTTATATTGTGGCCTTTGGCCTCCTGGAATACAATAAGTCTATTCCTAACATGGTATCAGAGCAGTTTTAGATCTTGCCTTTTTTCTCCGACGTCGCCGCCGCTGCGCCCCGGTCGCCGCCGCCCTCCGGCCGCCACCGCCGCGCCCCGTCCGCCCCGCCGTCTTCCGGCCGCCCCAGCCGCCACCGCCGCGCCCCGGCCGCCCCGCCGTCGCCAGCTCCGGACCCGCCCCGGCCCACCCCGCCCGTCACAGAAAGAGAGTTATGTCATCCTCGGGCTACGTTGCAATCCCTCGCTGCCCGGTGACTTTTGATGGCGCGAATTATCCTGATTTCGCTGCCTTTATACGCGTCCACATGCGCGGTCTTCGTCTTTGGGGTGTGCTGTCTGGCGAGGTCCGCTGTCCGCCGCGCCCCACTGCTCCCACGGCGCCTATTCCACCGACGCCCGTCTCCTTTGCGTCTGACGCTACTCAGACGGTCAAGGATGCAGCCAGGAGTGCTGATGATTCTGCTATGGCGGCTTATGACCGGCAGGTACAAGAGTATTCGGACGCTCTTTCGACCTACCGGCTGGATCTGACTGACTTCACTCAGTGGATGGATGAGGATGCCCGTGCTGCAGCTGTTCTCACTTCCAGCGTTCTGCCTCAGTATGCTGCCGAGTTCATGAGTCTTCCTACTGTTGCTGCTCAGTGGGCTTTTCTTCGCCAGCGTTATCAACCGTCTGGGGATGCTCTTTACCTATCTGTGGTTCGCCAGGAGCATGCTCTTCAGCAGGGTGATTCCACCATTGACGAGTTTTATACTCAGAGTGCTGCTATTTGGCGTCAGGTTGATTCCCTTCGTACAACTGTGTGTGGCATATGTCCCTGCTGTCTGACTGTGCGCGCGGATCTGGAGTTTCAGCGCGTCTATGAGTTCCTATCTCGGCTCCGCAAGGAGTTTGAGCCCCGTCGTGCCCAGCTGCTTGCTCGCGGTCGTGTACCGCTCTCTGAGGTCCTGTCTGAGCTTCGCGCTGAGGAGACTCGCCTTCGCAGTGCTGGACTTCTTGAGGTTTCCTCTGTTCTTGCCACTCGTGGCCCCCCTGCGCCGGCACCTTCGTTGCGGTCTTTAGCACCGCCGCTCCTCTCCAGTCCTCCGGTCCAGGGTCAGGGTCAGACTCAGCAGTCTCGTGGTCAGTCCCGCCCCACTCGTCCTCCCTGCTCCTACTGTGGTCGGACTGGCCACAATTTCTCTGGCTGCTGGAAGAGGGATCCCAGTTTACGTCTGCAGTACCTTGCTCGTCAGCAGTCTGGTTCGTCAGGATCTTCTGCATTTGCTCGTCAGCAGGTTGTTTCGTCAGGATCTTCTGCAGTTACACTCTCTGAGCAGGATATTATTCGTGGTCTTCGTGGTCTGCTCGCTGCTACAGGATCTTCCTCGTCGGGCACTGCTGGTTCTGTGGCTACCTCTTCTGACACTGCGCGCCCACCATCTTCTACACAGTCAGGTATGTCATCCCCGTGGTATCTGGATTCTGGAGCTTCTTTTCATATGACTTCTGCGTCTTCTATTCTTTCTGCTCTCCGTTCTCTTATTTCTCCTGTCCGTGTTATCACAGCCGATGGTACCTCTCTTCCTGTTTCCAGTCGAGGTTCCCTTTCTACCTCCTTTTTCTCTGTTCCTGATGTTTCTCATGTTCCTAGTCTTAAGATGAATCTTTTCTCTGCTAGTCAGCTCACTGATTCTGGTTGTCGCATCATCCTTGACGCTGATTCTTGTTCTGTTCAGGACCGCCACACTCAGGCCCTGGTTGGAGCTGGCCCTCGTAGCCGTGAGTCCCCGGGGCTCTGGGAGTTAGACTGGCTTCGCGTTCCACCTTCTGCTTCTTCATCGACCAGTTCTTCTGCGGTTGCTGCTTCCGCCTCCAGCTCTTTTCAGCAGTGGCATCATCGTCTCGGTCACCTTTGTGATTCCCGCTTATCGTCTTTAGTTCGTAGTGGTCTTCTGGGGTCTGTCTCAGGAGACGCGTCTTTACATTGTCAAGGTTGTAAGTTAGGCAAACAGATTCAGCTTCCCTATCCTACTAGTGTGTCTTCATCTCAGCGACCTTTTGATTTAGTTCATTCAGATGTTTGGGGTCCGGCTCCCTTTGCTTCAAAAGGGGGTCATCGCTACTATATTTTATTCATTGATGATTTTTCCCGGTACACCTGGTTATATTTTATGCGCTCTCGCAGTGAGGTCCTCTCTATTTATCGGCGTTTTGTGGCCATGGTACACACTCAGTATTCCACGCCTATTCGTGTTTTTCGTGCTGATTCTGCAGGTGAGTACATCTCCCAGCATCTGCGTGGAGTTCTTGCTGAGCAGGGCACCCTTGCTCAGTTCTCGTGTCCCGGCGCCCATGCTCAAAATGGTGTCGCCGAGCGTAAGCATCGTCATATTCTTGAGACTACCCGTGCCATGCTGATTGCTTCCTCCCTTCCGCCGCATTTCTGGGCTGAGACTGTTGCTACGGCGACTCATCTCATTAACATTCAGCCTTCTGCTGCCATTCAGGGTGGTATTCCTCTCGAGCGTCTCTCTGGTAGTTCTCCAGACTACTCGACTCTTCGTTTATTTGGTTGTGTTTGCTATGTCCTTCTCCCTCCTCGCGAACGCACCAAACTGACTGCTCAGTCGGTTGAGTGTGTTTTTCTCGGATACAGTGATGAGCATAAGGGCTATCGCTGTTGGGATCCCGTTGGTCGTAGGCTGCGCATCTCTCGTGATGTCACGTTTGATGAGACGCGTCCCTTCTATCCTTGCCCCACCTCGGGTACCTACCCGGTGGATGATATATCCTTTCTTCTTTTTCCGGATACGCCTCCCACTATCCCCTCGTCCTCGGCGTCTTCTTCGACTGCGGCGCCCCCTAGTACTTCGGCGTCACCTTCGATCTCGGCGCCACCTTCGACCTCGGCGCCACCTTCTACCTCGGCGCCGTCCTCTCCTAGTACTCCTCCGTCTAGTTCCCCTAGTGCTCCTCGTTCTCCGGTTTCGGATTCTTCCTCTCCTGTTTCTTCTTCCTCTTCTTCTGATGAGTCGTTTTCTGCCGATGAGCCTTCCTCTTCACGACCTGTTCGTCTGCGACGTGCTCCAGACCGTTACTCTCCTAGTCAGTATGGTCTCTCTATTACCTCCGAGCCGACTTCTTATAGGGATGCCGAGCGTCATCCGCACTGGCAGCTTGCCATGGCCGAGGAGATTGCTGCGCTAGAGCGCACTGTCACCTGGGAGCTTGTTTCTCCTCCTCCAGGTGTTCGTCCTATCACGTGTAAGTGGGTCTATAAAATTAAGACCCGCTCTGATGGATCTCTTGAGCGATATAAAGCTCGTCTTGTAGCTCGTGGTTTCCAGCAGGAGCACGGCCGTGAGTACGATGAGACCTTTGCGCCCGTGGCTCATATGACCACTGTGCGCACTCTTCTTGTTGTTGCCTCTGTTCGCCGTTGGTCCGTGTCTCAGCTTGATGTGCATAATGCATTCCTTAATGGCGAGTTACGTGAGGAGGTTTGCATGCAGCCTCCTCCTGGGTATTCTGTTCCTGATGGGATGGTTTGTCGTCTTCGGCGTTCTCTCTATGGGCTGAAACAGGCCCCTCGAGCTTGGTTTGAGCGTTTCGCCTCTGTGGTGATCGCCGCCGGCTTCTCTCCTAGCGCACATGATGCTGCACTTTTTATCCACACTTCTTCTCGTGGTCGCACTCTTCTCCTTCTCTATGTTGATGACATGATCATCACTGGAGATGACCCTGAGTATATCGCCTTTGTTAAGGCTCGTCTTCGTGATCAGTTTCTTATGACTGATCTTGGTCCTCTTCGATACTTCCTTGGGATTGAGATTTCTTCTACTTCTGATGGTTTTTCCTTCTCCCAGGAAAGGTATATTCAGGACCTTCTTGCTCGTGCTGCTCTTGGGGATGAGCGCACTGTTGAGACTCCTATGGAGCTTAATGTTAAGCTCCGTCCTACTGATGGTGAGCCCCTTTCTGATCCGACGCGCTATCGTCATCTCGTTGGGAGTCTTGTCTATCTCGCCGTCACTCGTCCGGATATTTCCTATCCTGTTCATATTCTGAATCAGTTTGTCTCAGCTCCTACCACGGTTCACTACGGTCATCTTCTTCGTGTTCTTCGTTACCTTCGTGGTACGAGTACTCGTCGTCTTTTCTTCCCTATCTCCAGTTCTCTCCAGCTCCAGTGCTACTCAGACGCTACGTGGGCGAGTGATCCCACGGATCGTTCGTCTCTTTCTGCTTACTGTGTTTTTCTTGGTGGTTCGCTGGTTGCTTGGAAGACGAAGAAACAAAAAGCAGTTTCTCGCTCGAGTGTTGAGGCTGAGCTGCGCGCTATGGCCTCGTTGATTGCGGAGGTGACCTGGTTACGGTGGTTACTTGCAGATTTTGGGGTCTCTGTTACGACACCCACTCCACTTTTGTCTGACAGTACAGGTGCTATCAGTATTGCACGTGATCCGGTCAAGCATGAGCTGACCAAGCATATTGGTGTTGATGCTTTCTACACACGTGCAAATGTGCAGGATCGGGTTGTTACCCTTCATTATGTGCCTTCAGAGTTGCAAATAGCGGATTTCTTCACCAAGGCACAGACTAGAGCGCAGCATGTTTTCTTTCTCTCCAAACTATGTGTTGTTGACCCAACATGAGTTTGAGGGGGGGTGTTAGAAGTATAATAGTCTAATTGTAGTCTAATTGTAACTCCCCACTATTAGGGGGTTTCCTGCATATTCACACATGTACATGTCCTTTATATTGTGGCCTTTGGCCTCCTGGAATACAATAAGTCTATTCCTAACATGGTATCAGAGCGGTTTTAGATCTTGCCTTTTTTCTCCGACGTCGCCGCCGCTGCGCCCCGGTCGCCGCCGCCCTCCGGCCGCCACCGCCGCGCCCCGTCCGCCCCGCCGTCTTCCGGCCGCCCCGCCCGCCACCGCCGCGCCCCGGCCGCCCCGCCGTCGCCAGCGTCCGGCCGCCCTGGCCGCCACCGCCGCGCCCCGGCCGCCCCGCCGTTGCTAGCTTCTCCGACGTCGCCGCCGCTGCGCCCCGGTCGCCGCCGCCCTCCGGCCGCCACCGCCGCGCCCCGGCCGCCACCGCCGCGCCCCGGCCGCCCCGCCGTCGCCAGCTCCGGACCCGCCCCGGCCCACCCCGCCCGTCACAGAAAGAGAGTTATGTCATCCTCGGGCTACGTTGCAATCCCTCGCTGCCCGGTGACTTTTGATGGCGCGAATTATCCTGATTTCGCTGCCTTTATGCGCGTCCACATGCGCGGTCTTCGTCTTTGGGGTGTGCTGTCTGGCGAGGTCCGCTGTCCGCCGCGCCCCACTGCTCCCACGGCGCCTATTCCACCGACGCCCGTCTCCTTTGCGTCTGACGCTACTCAGACGGTCAAGGATGTAGCCAGGAGTGCTGATGATTCTGCTATGGCGGCTTATGACCGGCAGGTACAGGAGTATTCGGACGCTCTTTCGACCTACCGGCTGGATCTGACTGACTTCACTCAGTGGATGGATGAGGATGCCCGTGCTGCAGCTGTTCTAACTTCTAGCGTTCTGCCTCAGTATGCTGCCGAGTTCATGAGTCTTCCTACTGCTGCTGCTCAGTGGACTTTTCTTCGCCAGCGTTATCAACCGTCTGGGGATGCTCTTTACCTATCTGTGGTTCGCCAGGAGCATGCTCTTCAGCAGGGTGATTCCACCATTGACGAGTTTTATACTCAGAGTGCTGCTATTTGGCGTCAGGTTGATTCCCTTCGTACAACTGTGTGTGGCATATGTCCCTGCTGTCTGACTGTGCGCGCGGATCTGGAGTTTCAGCGCGTCTATGAGTTCCTATCTCGGCTCCGCAAGGAGTTTGAGCACCGTCGTGCCCAGCTGCTTGCTCGCGGTCGTGTACCGCTCTCTGAGGTCCTGTCTGAGCTTCGCGCTGAGGAGACTCGCCTTCGCAGTGCTGGACTTCTTGAGGTTTCCTCTGTTCTTGCCACTCGTGGCCCCCCTGCGCCGGCACCTTCCTTGCGGTCTTCAGCACCGCCGCTCCTCTCCAGTCCTCCGGTCCAGGGTCAGGGTCAGACTCAGCAGTCTCGTGGTCAGTCCCGCCCCACTCGTCCTCCCTGCTCCTACTGTGGTCGGACTGGCCACAATTTCTCTGGCTGCTGGAAGAGGGATCCCAGTTTACGTCTGCAGTACCTTGCTCGTCAGCAGTCTGGTTCGTCAGGATCTTCTGCAGTTGCTCGTCAGCAGGTTGTTTCGTCAGGATCTTCTGCAGTTACACTCTCTGAGCAGGATATTATTCGTGGTCTTCGGGGTCTGCTCGCTGCTACAGGATCTTCCTCGTCGGGCACTGCTGGTTCTGTGGCTACCTCTTCTGACACTGCGCGCCCACCATCTTCTACACAGTCAGGTATGTCGTCCCCGTGGTATCTGGATTCTGGAGCTTCTTTTCATATGACTTCTGCGTCTTCTATTCTTTCTGCTCTCCGTTCTCTTATTTCTCCTGTCCGTGTTATCACAGCCGATGGTACCTCTCTTCTTGTTTCCAGTCGAGGTTCCCTTTCTACCTCCTTTTTCTCTGTTCCTGATGTTTCTCATGTTCCTAGTCTTAAGATGAATCTTTTCTCTGCTAGTCAGCTCACTGATTCTGGTTGTCGCATCATCCTTGACGCTGATTCTTGTTCTGTTCAGGACCGCCACACTCAGGCCCTGGTTGGAGCTGGCCCTCGTAGCCGTGAGTCCCCGGGGCTCTGGGAGTTAGACTGGCTTCGCGTTCCACCTTCTGCTTCTTCATCGACCAGTTCTTCTGCGGTTGCTGCTTCCGCCTCCAGCTCTTTTCAGCAGTGGCATCATCGTCTCGGTCACCTTTGTGATTCCCGCTTATCGTCTTTAGTTCGTAGTGGTCTTCTGGGGTCTGTCTCAGGAGATGCGTCTTTACATTGTCAAGGTTGTAAGTTAGGCAAACAGATTCAGCTTCCCTATCCTACTAGTGTGTCTTCATCTCAGCGACCGTTTGATTTAGTTCATTCAGATGTTTGGGGTCCGGCTCCCTTTGCTTCAAAAGGGGGTCATCGCTACTATATTTTATTCATTGATGATTTTTCCCGGTACACCTGGTTATATTTTATGCGCTCTCGCAGTGAGGTCCTCTCTATTTATCGGCGTTTTGTGGCCATGGTACACACTCAGTATTCCACGCCTATTCGTGTTTTTCGTGCTGATTCTGCAGGTGAGTACATCTCCCAGCATCTGCGTGGAGTTCTTGCTGAGCAGGGCACCCTTGCTCAGTTCTCGTGTCCCGGCGCCCATGCTCAAAATGGTGTCGCCGAGCGTAAGCATCGTCATATTCTTGAGACTACCCGTGCCATGCCGATTGCTTCCTCCCTTCCGCCGCATTTCTGGGCTGAGACTGTTGCTACGGCGACTCATCTCTTTAACATTCAGCCTTCTGCTGCCATTCAGGGTGGTATTCCTCTCGAGCGTCTCTCTGGTAGTTCTCCAGACTACTCGACTCTTCGTTTATTTGGTTGTGTTTGCTATGTCCTTCTCCCTCCTCGCGAACGCACCAAACTGACTGCTCAGTCGGTTGAGTGTGTTTTTCTCGGATACAGTGATGAGCATAAGGGCTATCGCTGTTGGGATCCCGTTGGTCGTAGGCTGCGCATCTCTCGTGATGTCACGTTTGATGAGACGCGTCCCTTCTATCCTTGCCCCACCTCGGGTACCTACCCGGTGGGTGATATATCCTTTCTTCTTTTTCCGGATACGCCTCCCACTATCCCCTCGTCCTCGGCGTCTTCTTCGACTGCGGCGCCCCCTAGTACTTCGGCGTCACCTTCGATCTCGGCGCCACCTTCGACCTCGGCGCCACCTTCTACCTCGGCGCCGTCCTCTCCTAGTACTCCTCCGTCTAGTTCCCCTAGTGCTCCTCGTTCTCCGGTTTCGGATTCTTCCTCTCCTGTTTCTTCTTCCTCTTCTTCTGATGAGTCGTTTTCTGCCGATGAGCCTTCCTCTTCACGACCTGTTCGTCTGCGACGTGCTCCAGACCGTTACTCTCCTAGTCAGTATGGTCTCTCTATTACCTCCGAGCCGACTTCTTATAGGGATGCCGAGCGTCATCCGCACTGGCAGCTTGCCATGGCCGAGGAGATTGCTGCGCTAGAGCGCACTGTCACCTGGGAGCTTGTTTCTCCTCCTCCAGGTGTTCGTCCTATCACGTGGAAGTGGGTCTATAAAATTAAGACCCGCTCTGATGGATCTCTTGAGCGATATAAAGCTCGTCTTGTAGCTCGTGGTTTCCAGCAGGAGCACGGCCGTGACTACGATGAGACCTTTGCGCCCGTGGCTCATATGACCACTGTGCGCACTCTTCTTGCTGTTGCCTCTGTTCGCCGTTGGTCCGTGTCTCAGCTTGATGTGCATAATGCATTCCTTAATGGCGAGTTACGTGAGGAGGTTTACATGCAGCCTCCTCCTGGGTATTCTGTTCCTGATGGGATGGTTTGTCGTCTTCGGCGTTCTCTCTATGGGCTGAAACAGGCCCCTCGAGCTTGGTTTGAGCGTTTTTCCTCTGTGGTGATCGCCGCCGGCTTCTCTCCTAGCGCACATGATGCTGCACTTTTTATCCACACTTCTTCTCGTGGTCGCACTCTTCTCCTTCTCTATGTTTATGACATGATCATCACTGGAGATGACCCTGAGTATATCGCCTTTGTTAAGGCTCGTCTTCGTGATCAGTTTCTTATGACTGATCTTGGTCCTCTTCGATACTTCCTTGGGATTGAGATTTCTTCTACTTCTGATGGTTTTTTCCTTCTCCCAGGAAAGGTATATTCAGGACCTTCTTGCTCGTGCTGCTCTTGGGGATGAGCGCACTGTTGAGACTCCTATGGAGCTTAATGTTAAGCTCCGTCCTACTGATGGTGAGCCCCTTTCTGATCTGACGCGCTATCGTCATCTCGTTGGGAGTCTTGTCTATCTCGCCGTCACTCGTCCGGATATTTCCTATCCTGTTCATATTCTGAGTCAGTTTGTCTCAGCTCCTACCACGGTTCACTACGGTCATCTTCTTCGTGTTCTTCGTTACCTTCGTGGTACGAGTACTCGTCGTCTTTTCTTCCCTATCTCCAGTTCTCTCCAGCTCCAGTGCTACTCAGACGCTACGTGGGCGAGTGATCCCACGGATCGTTCGTCTCTTTCTGCTTACTGTGTTTTTCTTGGTGGTTCGCTGGTTGCTTGGAAGACGAAGAAACAAAAAGCAGTTTCTCGCTCGAGTGTTGAGGCTGAGCTGCGCGCTATGGCCTCGTTGATTGCGGAGGTGACCTGGTTACGGTGGTTACTTGCAGATTTTGGGGTCTCTGTTACGACACCCACTCCACTTTTGTCTGACAGTACAGGTGCTATCAGTATTGCACGTGATCCGGTCAAGCATGAGCTGACCAAGCATATTGGTGTTGATGCTTTCTACACACGTGCAAATGTGCAGGATCGGGTTGTTACCCTTCATTATGTGCCTTCAGAGTTGCAAATAGAGGATTTCTTCACCAAGGCACAGACTAGAGCGCAGCATGTTTTCTTTCTCTCCAAACTATGTGTTGTTGACCCAACATGAGTTTGAGGGGGGGTGTTAGAAGTATAATAGTCTAATTGTAGTCTAATTGTAACTCCCCACTATTAGGGGGTTTCCTGCATATTCACACCTGTACATGTCCTTTATATTGTGGCCTTTGGCCTCCTGGAATACAATAAGTCTATTCCTAACAGTAAGAAACTAAAATTGTCTAGACACATCAATACTTATATTACACTAACCATCAATCAGTTGGTACAATGTCCATCTCCAACATATTTAAATCAAAATTTCAGTAGCTCACAACACATAATTTCAGTTTTCAAAATTGAACAAATCTTACCTCCCCTTTGCAGCAGCATATCTTTAGCCATTCATGTACATCTCCAAAGAATTGCCTTCAAATCGCCGTCGGGAAGTGGGTGGCCGGAAATCGAAACCCTAGATCCTAGAGGCCCGCCGGCCAGGAAAGGGGAAAGGGGCAGCTCACCGGTGAGCTGGGAAGGGAGGAGCAGTGATCCGATCATAGGAGGGAGGAGACGAGGTACCGGAGCCAGGGCACGCGCGGACTTGAGAGCATGGAGTGAGCGGAGAGGCGTCTCGGTCTCGCTGGAACAGGGCAGCGGAGCGAGCCAAGCGATGCGTTCATTGCTTTTTTTTTTTAGATTCATGCGTTCATTGCTCAGTTGGATGACCTGAAGAGGTGCGCGCGGCCTAGTAGCAACTAGCAAGGCCCAGTTTGCGGCCGAGGCAGCCACACCGGCCTTTTTTTCCTTTATTTTGATTCAGAAGTACAGAAAATACTGAAACTCTTATGTATATCAGAGAAATGACTATATATACTCGATTTTTTGCCAAAAATCAAGGTAGGGCGGCTGCCCTACCTTGCCCTAAGGGCTCGTCCGCCACTGCACAGAAGCATGCCAAAGAAGAGGGAAGCGAACCAAGGGAGAGTGACCCTCTTCATCTTCGAACAAGGGATGGACCTCATCACGGTACCATTCGTCTGTCGCGAAGAGGAGCCTGTCCCTTCGCCTGGTTCGAAAGGCGTCGAACCGTGAAATGACAGAATGCTCACCCTAGATCTCAAATAGCAACTGGAAACCGGAGCACCAAAAAGAAGAGACATTAAGCACGACACCTGGCAAGCGCCAACCACGCAGGGGCAGCACCGCAAACATACACAAAACAAATCCACACCGACTAGCTGCAAGACGGCGCCTTCAAGAAGGGAACGACGCCAAAGCGCCGCCACCGTCCGGTCCGCCAAACCGAACCAAGGTTTTCACCTCAGGCTACAAGTGGAGGGGTACCGCGCAAAGTGATGCCTCCAGGGAGGGGAGAGGCGCTCGAGAGCGTCACCATCACCAGCACTGACCATGTCAGGCAAGGCTTTCGCCTAGGAAACGACCGCCTATCAACTGAAACCCCAGCAGCAAGCACGCCTCACCAACAAACATATGCCACAACACGATCTACAAAGCCAGCCGCCCCTCTGTCCAATGTAGCCGGGGATGAGATCGAATTGAGAGAGCAAAGATAGAACTGGTCTCAACCAGGGTCCTGGGAGAGGCGAGTTTGAAGGGAGTTGAGGTACAGACTACCAAGATCTAGGCGAAGAGGCCACCATGGCACCCCCACCCACGGACGTCTCCCACGCCAGCAACACTCGCCGCCCACGCAGCCGAGTCAACGGACCAACACCAACACAACAGCCCCCACCGCAGGTGACTGCTATGGCCACCACCCGGAGCCGCCACTCCAGCGTCCAAAGAACCAACCTTACCTGTCTCGGACGAAAAACGAGCCGTTGGTGTGCAGCCGCCCCTTCAGCTGCCGCACCAACGCAACTCCAGCAGCTGCGCCCAAACCTCGAACCAACCCACCAGAGCTACGACGGTGACCGGCCACCCATGACCGCGCACCAGATCCGGCCCGGAGAACCCCATCCATGGTCGTTGGATGACCTCCTTGGTCAGATCCATCCGAACCGCGACGCCAACAATTTCATGCTCACGCGGGCCCCTGCCCCAACCGTGGCACCAACGAGGGTCGAGAAGACCACTCGCTGCCCGACGAGCTTGACGTCGGAGAGCTAGCGCCCGAGAACAGGCCTCCAAAGCCGCCTTGATTGGGCCGGCAGCCTTGTCGCGCTGAGAGGAGACAGAGGGAAGGGGGGGGTGCAAGGGTGGAGGAGAAGGCGGTGAGGAGGCCCCACCGCCGCCGCGGGGCGGCCGGCGGCCACCGTCGGCGGCGGCGAGGAGCGAGCGCAGGGGAGGGGTGGTCGGCGGAGGCGGAACCCTAGTTCACCCCCCCCCCCCCCAGTCGCCCACTCAAGACGACGCGGGGGTGTTTCTTGCTGCAATTTTCTCTTTAGATAATGAGTTTGTGGAGTACTGCCCTTTGGAATCATAATCACCAAAGATTATCTCGGAACTTAAGCTAACCCCAGCTTGCTCCTATGTAGCAGTAAACTAATCACCACATGAACACAACTTGAATGAGCCTGTGCAGTTGTGCTGACACCGTTGGCTCCGAGAGGAAGAGATCAAGTTCGTAGCAGAGTTTAGTAAATTATCTCTTCGCGGCTCTCAAGGAGGAAGTCAAAGTTCTCAGAGATTTTTTAAACGGAAATGGACGTATCGGTTAAACAAAAACTCAAGTGGTCGTTACAACGCATACGTCAATAACAGCACCCAACGGAAAAAAATACGGATCACTTATCAACCTCTATCTAAGGGATCTAGAGTACCCCACTGCCACAATTCTTCCTCAGCCTCTAACAAGCGAGCCTTTCAGACATAAATAACTTGACATCTTAAGCGCTATTATAGTCTCTCCATAACAGTTTATTATAGAACATGGTACATATAGTTTAAGAATATACTTTAAACATTAGGTTGAATCAATATTTTTTAAATTTTATATTATAAAAATCATATCATTTAAAACTATTTAATATAAATCAAATGTGTAATTTTTGTGGCGTATAATTATATTTTGTTTACTAAGGCTAAACTTTAAGTTAAGGACCTTCCAGGAGCTCAGTCGACTGAGAACTCGGTCGTTCTCAGCCGGCTGATGTCATTGTGACGTTTTGCTCTGTTTGTGGCCCGATCTGTTGTTTTTTTTTGTTTGTCCTCTTTTTTGTTTTCGTTTGGGCTTTGTGTATCTTTTGTGGGCTTTCTTTTTTCTCTAAGAGCGACCCATTTTTTTTTGCTATATAACACCTATGATTCGTAGTAAAAAGAAATCTTGAGGTGGGGGAGAAAATCAAGACGTAAATAAAAGGCTGATTGAAAAAAAAGGGAAAAGCATCCGAAAAAAAATTGTGATAGAGAAAACGGCAAAACCCTAGCTGGTGCACGAAGAAGATCAGCGCCTCTGCCACCCCTCTCCGCCATCCCGTCAACACAGCACCTCCACCCCTCCTATCACGAAGGAAAAAGCGACGATTGACACATTGATCGGCGGATGCAGATGCAAAGGGAACAACCATTGAAGAAGTCAAGATGAGTTCGAGTGAAACTAACCTTTTCCAGAGTGTTCATGGCAGCGGGGGGGGGGGGGGGGGGGGGGGGGGGGGCAAGGTTTGTAAAAAATTCAGAGCTGAGAACTCCCCCAGCGCTCCCTTTAGGCCATACTCTTCCCCCTTCTCGATAATCTTGTCCGAAAAAATCCGGATCCATTGACGTTGCTAATTGTGTGGCTATTTTGTTATTATTTGCATAATTGATATGTCTGAAGCTATGCCCAAGCTCGATAACCTGAAACAACATATGAAAAATGAGTGAAACCTTTGATATTGTTTCAGGATTGGAAGAAAAAGGGGCAACTTGAATTGTACCCAAGGCCTTAACGAACAGGTACAGTATACCCAGGGCATAAGATAACAAGAATTCAAAATGAATGTTCTGTAGATTGTAAGTCAAATTATTTCTATGGCAGGGACCTCATCAAAATGCACAACAAGATTTAATGATCATGAGCACATCTGAACAAACACAAACAAACTGCAGTGGACCCATTGATGACTTTACTCAGGGAACATCATCATATGATTTTGAGGTTTGTATGTGCGCATTAAAAATACAGTTTTTTGTATTACAGTATATGAATTATATAGGTTTGTATGAATAAGAGTGTTAATTGTATGTATCTGCAGAAGCAAATGCAATTAAATCGCAGGCAGGATATACAATCTTTGAAGTCATCTGGGCTTGGTGCATTTCAGGTTTGAACTATAAAACAGATGCATAGTAAAATTCAGTTTACACTAATTGAGAAATTTAAAAAAAAATTCTATTAGGATTATGGTGATGTACTTGGAAAAATTGGCATGAAAGATAAAATAAGCTCCCTGGGGCATCATTCCCTGGGGCATCTTCGATGGCAGTAAGTGCATTTAGAATTTCTCGGAAAGTACAAAAAAGCCTAAAAGTAAAACAGGGAGATTTAAAAACGTTTTGTCAAAATTTCATCTTACTATGCAGTCTACAAAGAATCCATTCACATAACAAACAGGATTATCTATGAATGATCAAACATCAAATGCAGAAATGAAGGTACAAAAATGATTTGCATGCAAAAATATATATAGAGAATTATGTTTTTATGAAAGTTAGTACCTGAATTCTTTGAGCCCTTCTTTGAATGACTGACCATTGGTTTCAATCTTTTGTGTTGTTGTATGCAGACTAATCAGTTCGTGAGTGATTTGCAAAAACATGGACCCCCTGAAGAAGAAGACAAACTGTGCATGGTGAGATTTGTTTAAAAAACCAAATAAATTCTTGCCCCCCCACCTGTTCTCCTATATTGCATTCCATAGAATATATTAATTCTGAGCCCATCACAGAGCAACCAATCCAGTCGGCGTACTCGAAAGCAGGTTCCACGCACTTCTTGCTTCCCTTAACTAAATAGTGCATCGATTCCTCTAGACAGGAAAACAAAATGAAAAGGATTTCAGCATGCATGCTTTGAAATAGTAACCTCAGTAGGAAATGCAATATTCTACTTATTTATACCTACGTAGTTGTCTTATGACCCGGGCTCACTCTACCAACCATTCGAACTGTGATGAATATTTCCCTTCCTCACTCGCGGAATGGCGAACAAAGAAAGAGTTCCCCAACTCGACCAGGTCTCATAAGGTATGCCCGATCCTTTCTAATTCTATATCCCGTCGAAGGATTAAGATGACTTCGCCTGAGTGAGGGAATTCTATTTACAGCTAAAGTAAATAAGATTCACAGTTCTTAATGATCTTGATCACTTCTTCTTTCTTGGAGGTTCTTCACAATTATCTTTCTTCCTTTTATCTACGACTTTCTTGCTTTTATCTACGTATTTCTTAGTTTTATCTACGACTTTCTTCCTTTTATCTACGTCTTTCTTAGTTTTAGCACCTACTTTTTTAGTTTTATCTACGTCTTTCTTAGTTTTAGCACCTACTTTTTTAGTTTTATCTACGTCTTACTTTCCTTCCACTTTCTTTCCACCTACTGTTGAAGATTTCTTGATGATTTCTTTCTCATCCTCGGTATGCATCTGGTCTAAATGCATACGAAATACATTCACAGATGCCAGATATATCATTCACTTATATGCTCCTAGGAGGTGAAATGTCATTAGATTCGGATTTATACATGAATGTGCAACAATACCCAACATGAGAAGAGGTACATACTATAGAACCAATTCCTTAGTTTCGAAATTGTTGATCTTATTTGCTATATTTTACTCTAACAATTTGCAAAAAACTGTCTAATGATACGACTGCAAAACAAGCTATTTATGATTACTGAGAGGTATTCATATCAAAATGAAGCAACTACTGAAGATATACAAGCAAATGAGCAGCCACAACAAAAATCTGATGGACATGAATCCTGGATAGATTTGGAGAATTCAAATACTTGGTAATTTGATCAGAGCGAATCGCACCATGCTAACAACATACTTGAAGATGCAATCAACGGACAAAAAGACACACAGGGAGGAGACAACTCTGATGAACATGGGAAAAAATCAGATGATTTCTTTGAAGAGCCTACTGTACATTATGATATCTTTGGTGATAGAAATGCTGATGTTGAAACTGATACTACAACTGTAGTAGATCCTAAATCAGCAGATCACCTAACGCAAGAGGACATTCTCATTTTTCTGGAGAATGACAGTGTTGCGGCAGCACAGTCTTGCAGTCAGGAAGTCCGCGGCCATCATGTTCCGCACATTGGACAGAGTTTTGATTATGATGATCAAGCGTTTGCATTTTACAATGAGTATCTGTGGTTTTTCAGTTAAAAAGCAGGTAACTACCATGTCAAAGCAAATCATGGTGCAAAACATACAAGGTCTACTTTCAAATGGAACCGTTCATGCAAAGTTCTGCCGCCAGAAGTGCTTGAAACAAGGAAGATGCAGAAGAAGGAGAGAAAAATAGACAGGACAGGGGTTGCACCGCGGGCTAATTCGAAACGCAGAAACATAAACACAATTCAGATAACAAATTGCAAAGCTTGAGTGGTTGTTTCATTGAGAGATGAAAAGTGGACAGTGATAACACTATGTCTCCAGCACAATCATGAATTAAGCCCACCTGAAGAGTCAAAATACCTTAGATCGCATAAGCATATGACTGACGAGGAAACAAATTTCATCAGAACTTTCAACTCCGTCAAGCTCCCCACTAGAAAGATCATGGCCATCTTATCGTACCTCAGAGGAGGAATGGTTGTTGTTCCCTACACAAAAAAAGATGTGAGCAATTTTAGGACAACAATAAGGCAAGAATGTAGTCAGAATGACATGATGCAAGTTGTGCACTACTTCAGGAAGAGGCAAGCAGATGATCCAAGGTTCTACTATGCTTTTAAAACAGAAGGGAAGAAAGTCTTGAGCATATTTTGGACAGACGGTAAATCAAGGAAAATGTATGACCTTTACGGTGACTATGTTAGTTTTGATACAAGTTTCAAAACAAACAAATACAACCTGCCTTTTGCTCCCTTTGTGGGCATAACAGGACATGCAAACAACTGTTTGTTTGCGTGTGCAATCATGCAGAATGAGCAGATAGAGACTTTCAAATGGCTTTTCGAGACGTTCTTGGACTGCATGAGGGGCAAGCATCCAAAAACTATCATTACTGATCAATGTGTATCTATGCGCGTGGCGATCCCAACTATATTCCCTGCTGTTGTGCATCGAAATTGCCTTTTCCATATAGTAAAAAAGGATGAAGAGAAGTGTGGAAGAAGCTTTGCTCCAAAATTCAATTTGCACTTAGATTTCTTGGATACTCTACGCAACTCTTTGACGGTTGAGGAGTTTGAGTTTTTGTGGCAACAGATGATTCGGAATTATGATGTGGGCAACCTAAAATATCTAAAGGCGATGTGGCATCATAGGCGCAAGTTTGTTCCTGTCTACTTTAAGAGTGACTTCTTCCCATTCATACAGTCAACTGCCAGAAGTGAGGGAACAAATTCAGTTTTCAAAGATAATGTTGGCTCAACCTACAATGTGATAAGTTTCCTGTGTGAGTACCAGAGGATTTGTGAATCAAATGTAGAAAAGGAAAGACAACAAGACTCAGTTTCTAGGACAACTACACCAAACTACTGGTTGAATACAGAGCTTGAACTACAGGCAGACAACATGTACAACATGCAGGTGTTTTACAGGTTTCATAAACAGCTAGGGTTCACAACTAAGCTACATGTCGATGAAGTCGTAAGGCATCAAAGATATGAAGTATACAAATCAAGGTTGCTAGCAGAAAAAGATTTTAGGCCTAGACGCTACATTGTACTTGTCAATCTACCCCAGCAGGATTTTTCTTGCATATGCTGCAAGTTTCAAAAAGATGGGATTTTATGTGGGCATGTAGTACGCGTGTTGATACATTTGAACATCTCAGAGCTTCCAGAATAAGTACTACATTGAACGTTGGAGACCAAAGGAAAGGAAAACAATAAGAGACAGAGCATACAATGTTCCATCAGAGTTGACAGAGGAAGATCATCACCTTAGGTACACTCTGTTGTCACGCCGATTCATTGATATTGCATCTGACGGGTGCGGCTCAAATTCCAAATACTTGGCTTGTGTTGAGGATGGAACAAAGCTAGAGGCGAGACTTGATGCAATGACAATAGCAGAAGAACTAGAAGAACATCAAACAAGAGAAAGTTCAGAAATGCCAGTCATCGAGCGACAAACTGTAAATGATGGTTACGGCGAGCACCTACAAAAACATGATGTTGCAAATCCTAAGGGAAGACCTACAGTTAGTGGGAGGCAAAAAACTTTTATGGAGCACCTATTCAGCAAGCAGAAGTACACTTGCAGACACTGTGGTGGTAGTAATCATAACTTTGCTACATGTGAGTTGAAGCACATTCCTAAAGCTGCGTTTGAGAATGAAAAGCCTAACAAGACAAAATAAGGTGACTTGGACTACCCTGAACATAAAGCAAAACATTTATATAAAAAGACTAGCACCCCTTAGATGCATCAGAATGAAATAACCTGTGTTTATTTTCTCAGGTCCTACTTCATCCAAAAAGAAACAAGCAAGTGTCACCCAGAAAGGGAAAGCTGGTGTGAAGAAAGGAAATGGTCAGCAAATACCAATGGAGCTTTAATTATGAAGAATATTAATCAAATAATGTTCCAGGATATCATTTTTGATGTTTTTTACTATTATGTGCTGTCTAAACTTGTAATGCAAAAAAGACATCAGGCTTGCTTTGTATGGTTGAGAAGAGATGATCATAATTTATTGATTGGAGTTTACCTTTTGTTTATGCTGTGGAAGACTTTGTAACAAGATTTCTCTTGAGTGTTGCTATCTCCTGCAATAATAACACAATGGTTCCAAAAAAAGGGAATATGGACTTTGTTATGACAGTGTGCCCCGAAAAGGCATACATATTAACATAAAAGACCCGCGGGAAAAAACCTAGAGATATAAAATCGTCTTCGAGAAATAACACAAAGTTTCCACTTGTTCGTTAAAGATTCTCAATATATCCACCTCAAAAACACACACACAATAAATAAAACTAAAAATACGAAAAATAGAATATAGAAGTGGACATATGTGAAGCCTGTATGCAGAACACATACAAAGTTGTGCTAAAAATTGAAATTTGTAGTTAAAGAAACATTGCGTAGCAATGTGCATCATTCTCTTATCTCCCCCCAGCCCCGTATGTTAATAAGGATCCATGTGCTTTTGTTTTGTAACCAAGACCTAAAAATGCTATATATGATTCTATTGTTCTGGATGAATTGAATCTTCGCATGCTCGCTCATATCTTGCTACTCTTGTATGCCTGCCAAAGAAAATAATACAGTTAGAAGAACTGAGCCAAAAATAGACTCCAGAATGAAACGAAAAAAATGAGGAGAAAAGTAAATACCTTCAGATCAAACCAACTTAAGAAGTACATGTTGTCAATCTCGCCGTTGTACCCGTTGAACACATAATCAACTGCAATTTGAATTCTGAAAGCTGGAACATCATCTAATGAAAATGAGTATGCAGTTGGATTCCTCGGGCAGTAGAATTCCATATATTTCATTGTTGAAATCCCGCAGTCATTCCTGATCATTAGGATATTGATATTAAAAATTTGGTCAACAAAACAATGAAAACAATGTGGCTAGATTCACATGGATTTGTTGGAAAAGGAAAAAAATGTTGAAAATAAATGTCCAAGATAAAAATGGACAGAAAGAAAAAGAGAATCTAAAAACATTTAGGCCAAATAAATAAAACACAAAGATAACAAAAAATAAGAAAACCGTACGGTGTTTTCTGTTTTGGCACATTTGGGAAAAAGACTTCGTAATTGTTGAAACCCATGTCTTTTAATCAAGCATCATTCCAAGTTTGGATGAAATTTTGAATCTGAAAAAAAAGAAAAACAATATGTAAGAGAGAAGAAAGAAAAACTAGGAACATGAATTAGTTTAACATAACTTAGAAAGGATTGTTTACCATCATGTTGTCTATTTCTGCATGATAGCTGCTGCTTTCTCATAATATGAGTCCAAGAACAAGAATTTTCGAGCAACCAAATCAACAAGAAAAAAAACCAGTGTTCTTTGTGAAGTGATGGAAAGTTGAGCTACATTGACAAAAGAACCAACATAAAAAACCATACTGACATATTATAGGTTGATGCTTATTTATCATACCCTGTGAGACAAATGTAGTCTCCTCGCTGAATCCGCTCCATGAAGTCCTTTTATTATGCTTTCTCTCCATTTGTTCTTAATGAAATCATTAGGCCACTTCTCTAAGAAATACTCCTGACAATTTGTAAACAATCATTACCTTAGATAAAAAAATACTAGTGGAGAAACCCAATACGCCTATAATCATCAAGAGCTAAAAAGATGTAGTGCTCAAAAAAAGTATAAAATAAATTTTCAAAGATAAAACTAACAGAAGATGTATGGAAAAACCAGTGCTTCTGTGATTTCCTTGGATGATTATCCTTGAATAATTTTCTACAGAAGGCATTAATAACCCAAGCTTCTACCCATCCATTTATTTTCAAAGAACTCCCAAGCTACTTCAGAAACACTTTGCAGTTATCTATGTTGATTGCATATTTGCTACAGAAAAACAGGGAGAAGGGAAACAATAGTCAGATTTTATAGAAGACATATATATTATTTTTGTAAAACCAATCTTAATAAACAGGGTGAGACAAGTACAAAAATAAAAGAAAAATTTGCAAAGAAAACCAAATGATCTAAGATTCTTACTATCTGAATTCTTCGTCATCAGATAGGGTTGTTATAATCTCATGGAGCATCACATAGGATTGCAAGAAGGTACTTCTGTTTATTATCCTTTTAGGGGGTAAATTTTCTTTATCGCCCAACCCACTGCTAGTTCCTAGAGTAAGACCAACATTATACAACTCATCAGTTGTTGCAGGCATAGTGTTGCACACAATGTTGAAACTTCTTTCACCCAAATACTGAACTTCTGGAGACACCTGGAACGAAGAAAATATTAGAAGCAGTTGTCACAGGTACCACACACCCCGAAAAAATAAAAAGAAAAAATAAATATTAAAGTAAACACAAGGCTACTAACCTCTTGTTTTAGTTTTTGCTCACTTGTTGGAGTGCAAAAATTGACAAAATCTGAATCATCATGGAACAAACGCTTCCCTTTTATTATTGTTGTAGACTTATTTTTAGTGGTGTGAATTGTGAAGGCTGAGAAGGTTGGCTAGCTGGCTGCAGTTACATAAATATAGACTAGTTTAGAGTGGGAAATAAGATCAATACATATTTTTAGTTCCCCAGGATAAATAAAACACACATAAAATTGATAAAACTTACATCCATGTCAACGATATAATTTTGCAACTTGATGGGCATATTAAATGATGGTTCTCGCCGGGCACATTGTATAGTGCTGAACTCAAAATCAGAAGCATCATGTATAGTGAAAATACTAGCTATGTTGCAACATTGTGGAGAGGGTAATCGGTGCCGTGCATGTGCATCACGATCTGTGCGCATACGTGGTCCAAACATTGCCACCGGTTAGGGCACCAATCGCAAAGCAATTGAACGGTGCCGATTGCATGCACCCTGGTTATGCAACATATATATATATATATATAGGTAGTATGAATATGTCCTATATATATATATATTGTGCTAGCCAGCCTCAAGATCTGCTGCAACATTGTGGAGGTGATAATCGATACGGTTCGTGTGGTTCAAGATTGTGCACATGCGTCTTCCAAATTTTGCCACTTATACTTTTGTTGATTTTTGAGAGGTTCAATGTTATTTCCCCTTTGGACTCAAGTGGTACCAAATTTCTCTAGGTGACAGAGGCTAGCCCTGCAGTCTAGTAGAGAAAAATCGTGGAAGCCCACCAAAAGCTTTTCGTTCCCACTACTCTGTTGCTTTTAACCCAAAAATTAAATTCAAGCAAGACGGCAAAGAATTAAATGTGCCTGAGAACAGATGTCATGGCCAGAAAGCGCAACACTCGATGTGCAAAATGGGCAGCCGGGCTGCAAAATGGGCAGGGTTTTGGATGTATTCGGCTTGTTGCATATGGATCAGTTTCCGTTTTTTTGAGCCTATACACGAAAGGAGTTGTTCCTCATTCCTTTTTGATAATTCCCTCAAAGCAACCCACTCAAAATGGAACCCTTCCTAATATTCAGCACATATCTCAAAGAATTGGATGGTGCCGATATATATATATATATATATATATATATATATATATATATATATATATATATATATATATATATATATATATATATATATATATATATATATATATATAGGTAAAATGGTTTCTACTCTCAAGGTAACTACCCCACGTCTCATATACCAACTTACGGAAGTACTTTGTCATAATTTATCGGTTTGAGTATGTTCGTATACTATATCTAAGATACCCAAAAACAACTTTAATGAAAAAATTGCAAATGGCCTAATATTTTACACTATATACTCAAAATATCGTCATATATGCATATAAAAGAGAAGTATGTAGAAGTTTTCTACATACTACTAAAAAAAGTATCTATAGTACTGAAATAGCATTATATACTCCATACTACATGATACATACCTCATGTTATGATAGATACTCCATACATTGTGTGAAACACACGTGGGGTAGTTACCTTCGAGGGTAGTATGAATATGTCCTATATCAATGCAGATTTGCTGCCCACGGTGGTAGCTGCGCATAGGCTTAGCGCCGTAGGATATGGAGTGTAGATTTTGCTTGATAAACATCGCATGGGTGGTGCGAGCAGTCGCGGTCGGACGCGGTATAATCCGTCAAGGCAGTGCGTTAGCACCGTTTTGACAACAACGTATGCATTCCATAACGCATGAAGCATGCGGTGTGGTCTGCGGGGTGTATTTTTTTCCGCCATGATATCCTGGCAACGGGAAAGCGCGTGGCTATGCGCGCGCACGGTGGTGTTTTCCATAGCGGATTAAAGACCCATGTGGTGCCTTCTGAGCACGGTGCCGCGACAATTACGCCAGGACGCATGTGATTGTGTATGTGTGCATCCGTTAGTTAGGTGTGTGTTTTCGCACCGACGTGGTGGTGGTGTTCGTCATGTGTGGTATTTATTATTGTGTTAATTTTTTTGTTCAGATGTCCTCGTGAAAGGTGGGATTTCTTTTGAGATCGTGATAGACCATGTGTGAGCGTCATGGATGCTGGCGTGTTTGATGTTTGGAGGGAACGCTATGATCACCAAAAAGGAGCATGTGAGAAACGCAGTAAAAAAATTACATGTGATTGACGCATACCCCTCGCTGGTGATCTACGGCTCGTTTACATTATTTTGGTGCTATCGTGAATGATGATGACAAATTATGGTCTGTCCTGACGCTGAGACTGGCGTGATGGATGCTGGATGCATGCGTAGAGAGCTGGATGCGTGATGATCATGGCTAGCTCCATCGATCATACTGGAAAAACGTATAAGGGGCACTTGCCGATGTACATTCGTTTGATTATCCCTGGCCGTGCGAGACGGCTGGGTAGCTCCGGTTTTCGTATGTGTGAAATAACTGATGGGTACGTCGAGCATGAGCAACTATTGGCTTGGTCTGCGTGAATGGTCCGGTAATGACAAATGACACGCATGTCCTGGCCTCCCACCTGTTTTCAGGCAATGCTAGAGGAACGACAAGTACAGACCACCCTTATCGCGTGATTTCTCTCGGTAGCCGCTGACAACGACATCACAATGCCTTCGGTGACTACGGTACGTAAACTACATGCCAAATCTTGTGCTCTCGTTACGACGGCGAGTTCGACTCCGTGGAGACAAATGACACGCATGTCCCGGCCTCCCACCTGTTTTCAGATAATGCTAGAGGAACGACAAGTACAGACCACCCTCATCGCGTGATTTCTCTCGGTAGCCGCTGACAACGACATCACAATGCCTTCGGTGACTACGGTACGTAAACTACATGCGAAATCTTGTGCTCTCGTTACGACGGCGAGTTTGACTCCGTGGAGTGTCTGTTTAGCCACGACGTTGTACCGTCCATGCTGGAGTACACCCTATATCGGATATGGACGGTTCGATGGTGGTGCGCAGCTACCCACGTGGGCATATATGCAAAATAGCTGGCTGCCCACGTGACGAACACCACCACCACGTCGGTGCGAAAACACACACCTAACTAACGGATGCTCACATACACAATCACATGCGTCCTGGCGTAATTGTCGCGGCACCGTGCTCAGAAGGCACCACATGGGTCTTTAATCCGCTATGGAAAACGCCACCGTGCACGCGCATAGCCACGCGCTTTCCCGTTGCCAGGATATCATGGCGGAAAAAAATACACCCCGCAGCACACCGCATGCTTCATGCGTTATGGGATGCATACGTTGTTGTCGCGGTTGACGGTGCTAACGCACTGCCTTGACGGATTATACCGCGTCCGACCGCGACTGCTCGCACCACCCATGCGATGTTTATCAAGCAAAATCTACACTCCATATCCTACGGCGCGCAGCTACCACCGTGGGCAGCAAATCCGCATTTATATATATATATATATATATATATATATATATATATATATATATATAGGAAAATGGTTCTGTACTCTGAGCGTACATACTCCCACGTTCAATATACCACATATCTGAAGTATGTATACCTCTTTATCATTTTTAATATACTTCATTATACAATAGTAGATACCCCAAAGTGAATTATGTGAAAAATTTCATTTGAAACTATATATTTTGAATTATTTGCACATATACTGCCTTTTTTACACTTAAAATGGTATATTCAAATTATCAAGAACTCCGATGATATTTTTTCATACTTCTTTTTTTGAGGTATCTTAGAATAATTAATGAGGTATATAAAAAATTATAAAGAGGTATTATACCTATGTATGTGAGGTATATTGAATATGGGAGTATGTACACCTGGGAGTATATAATAGGAGTTATATATATATATATATATATATATATATATATATATATATATATATGGCGCAGCTTTCCTATGTTGCATAATTAGGGTGGTTGCTATCGACACCGTTCATTTGCTTTGAGATTGGTGCCGAATATTGAGAGGGGTTCTTTTTTGGATGGGTTGTTTGGAGGGAATTACCAAAGAGGAATGGGGTTTGTTTCCTTTCATGCCTAGGCCAACAAAAACGGAAACCGGTCCCCTGCTTCACATGTTGTTTCTTGATATGGTGCCATATGCATCGATCAAAAAAAATGTGGTGCGTGAGTACATTTTTGGTATGCATCCTGCACACCTGGCCGAATGTGTTTAACTTTCGGTTTTTCGTTTGATCCAAATTATTTGCATTCTGCACACATGCGCGAACTGGACATGCACGAACTGGACGCAAATCGAACTGGACATGCACGAACTGGACGCAAACCATAGGAACGGAGCCTAAGAAAATATTTTGGTGCCACCAAGCGAAGCCATGGAGTAACAGCTAACGGAGCCATGGTGGAATTCTTCGGTGCCCACCAAAACTACAAATGGTGCCTAGTAACATATAAACGGTGCCTAGGCTCAAAAGGAAGAAATCATAAAAATGCTATACAAACGGAGAGCCTAAAACAACAAGATCGGGAGCCTAAAAAGTCAAAGCACCTAGCCCATCACCGGCCGGATCCAGAGAGCATGTCCTTGCGACAGCGGAGAGCACGCGTTGGCCAGGCACGGTGCTCCAGGCCGCACTTCTTATTCACGCCGCCGCGGACGAGATCCAGTGCCGCCCGGCAGACAGCGTGCGTGAAGCCTGCTGTTCGTCTCCGGTGCCGCCTGGCGGAGCTCGACGGAGGGAGGCCGACCGGCGGACGGCGTGGGTGAAGCATGTTGTTCGTCCCCGGCTTCCGGTGCCCGTGCGGCCGGCCTCCGGTGCCGCAGCAACAAAGCACCGGTGCTCGAGGAGGGAGGCGCAGCACCAGTCGCCCTTGGCCTCGGTGGACTCACTCCGGCACCTGGTCGCCAGCCGGTGGTGGCGCGTCCTCCCTCCAACTGTGCCTACGCCTCCACGATCTTCCTGGACTGCGGGAGCGGCGACCAAGAAAGGGGGGCGCGCGCTGGGCGGCCAGGCCGCGGAGGCGCCAAAGGACGGCGACTTCGTCCGGGATGCACTGGCGGTTGAGGCGACGCTGCCTCGCATCCTGTCTCCGGCGCCGCATCTTGTTTCATGGCTCCGGTGTCATGGGAGCCTGCGCAGAGTAGGTAGGGTGGGGGTGGGTGGATATGGGATGAGAGGAGAGCAAAAGACAGAAGGTCACGAGTCAGATTGGGGGTCGATGGGGGTCACGGGAGGGAACCGACGTGAACATTTCTCCCCCGTATAGTAGGCTGCAGTGCTAGTTCAGGTCCACTTCGTACCAAAGCGGAAATAAAATTGAATCGGTAGAAAATCAATAAAAGAATAGGAGGCAAAATTTAGACCATGCATGTGCATACATTTTTGAAGTAAACGCACGGCATCGATTACCACCTCTACAATGTTGCACCATATCTCTGTTTATACCTATATATATATATATATAACAAGGTTTTTGTATGTTGCATAACTAGGGTGCATGCAATCGGAACCGTTGGTTTCTTTGAGATTGGTGCCAAATTTTCCACAGGGGTTCATTTTGGAGGGCTTGGGCAGGCTAAAATTACCAAAGGGGAATAGGGGGCAGCACCTTTCAAGTCTAGGCACGTCAAAACGGAAACTGTGTCTGTGCTGGCTAGTCTGACACCGTCGCATGTGAGTTCTGGCTCACCAGCACCGGTCTACCAAATTATCTATGTCCAGGACGGTACCCCAATTCGTGAGTGAGAAACCTTTGCACAAAATAAGTTTTCTAATCTGTGCTCCTTACGTTAGTGTCAGATTAACTAAAATTTAGAGTTTATAAACATAAAATTGGGGAAACAGAGTCGTTTCACAAATGGTGCACATCTAAAAATCATTTGGTCCCTAATCAAATTCACACCGGTGCCCAATACATTAACCAACAGTGCCTGATGGACTAGCAGGAAGTGAAAAGGAGGAGGCGGCAAGAAGATCTCGTCGGCGAGGTGAAAGGAAAGACGTCGCCTAGAGGGGGGTGAGTAGGCGAGGAACACTTTTTACAATTTAGGCTTGATAAATGCGGAATAAAACTTAGTGTTTAACTTATCAATGACACAACCTAAATATACTAGGTTCGCCTATGTGCACCAACAACTTATGCTATGCAAGACAAACAACAAAGGGATAGCAAGATAAAGGACTTCAAGCACGATGGCTATCACAAAGTAAAGTGCATAAGTAAAGATCTCGGGTATAGGGATAACCGAGGCACGCAGAGACGAGTATGTATTCCCGAGTTCCACTACAAAAGGTGTACGTCTCGTTGGAGAGGTGTGAGCAACCACAACAGGTTTGCTCAATGCCACAAAGGCTTCACCTTATTCAACGAAGAACTCGGCCACAAAGGTCCGAGTCCATCTTCCACTATGAACTCCTTTGGGGCAGAGAACAATCCCGTACAACAACCTTGGGGCACACACCCACAACCGAATTAGGGGCTCCCAAATGACCACAAGAGGTCTTGACCACAAAGGTCCCAACTAGCCACAAAGGCCTTGACCACAAAAGGTCCTATGCCACAAAGGCGGCCACTAAGGCGTCTAGGGTCCAAGACCCAAGAGTAAAAAGCTCACGAATTTCACCACCACGAATCCTCGTGGAGGGCTCAAACCGATGCAAGATGTAATGGCAAGAACACAAAAAGTGCTCAAGTCCTTCACTCTCAAATTCCAACAAAGCAACAAATGCTTATGGGGAAATAAGAGAGGAAGAACCAAGAAACCACAAAGGAGACAAATCCTACACTCTCAAATCCCACCACAAGCAACTAATGCTTATAGGGGGGATAAGAGAGAGCAAGAACAAAGGGGGAGAACCACAAAGGAACTCAAAGATCTAGATCCACTATGTTCCCCTTACTTAGAGGAGAGATGGATTGGTAGAATTGTAGATCTAGATCTCCTCTCACTTTTCCCTCAAAGATATGCAAGAATCATGAAAGGATTTGAGAGGGGGCAAGCTTTCCCAAGGTCAACAATGGCAAGAGAGAGCGGGGAAAGTCGTGCTTCTTTAAGGAAGAAGAAGGGGAGGGGTATTTATAGCCCCTCCTAGAGTTCTAGCCGTTGGGAATTGCCAGTCCGGAGATTTCCGAACTGAGGTCCGGAAGTTTCCGGACCCCGGAAATCTCCGGTAGGAATTCCGACGCGAGCTGAGAAAGACCCTTGCTGAAGGAAAATAAGACTTGGCGAAAAAATGCAACTTGTTGTCCGGAAATCTCCGAACCAGGGCAGGAGATTTCCGAACCCCGGACATCTCTGGTAAAATCCAGTGGAAATCTGAACTGAGTCAGTGCTGAGATCAAATAAGACTTGGCGAAAAAGCTGGGAGCTGGTCATTCAGAAATCTCCGAAACTGGGACGGAAATTTCCGAACCCCGGAAATTTCCAAACCCCGGAAATTTCCTGCTGAAAATCCGACTGAGAACCGACGGAGTGCAGTGCAGAAAAACTTTAAGACTTAGCGAAAATTCTCCGGGTCGGAAATCTCCGAGCTAGGTCCGGACATTTCCGTCCCTTTGAAAAACTGCAGAAACAACAGAACTGAAAGATCTTTTGCATATAAACTCCGAATGATTTGAGACCAACTCCGTTGGATAGGCACTGACAAGGAGAGGGCTACCAAAAATAGAGCAAAGTCCCCACACATGTGAAGGTGTGGAACTTTTCTCAAGGTTGAACCGGTAATATTTCCACACCGAAAACGCAACGAGTTTTCCAAACTAAAACCGTTTTTGAAGAACTTGGTCTTGTCATGAAGATCACGACAAGCATCAAAAACCAACACGGAGAAAAGCCAAATAAGAAACAAGAAAGATGATATGCCAAGCATGCAAAGGTTTCAGCTCTCCACAAAGATGCGATCAAGTTACTCACTCGAGAGCCCCTCTTGATAGTACGCCTATCGATCCTATAGCCCTATCATACCTTTGCCTTGAGCAATCCAGTTGAGCTAGATGATGACGATCTTGATCTCTTCAAGTGGACCACCTTTCTTGATTGCGCTTGCTAGCACATGCTTGATGAAGACTCCTCCATATACTCCCCCATACTCCATTATGGGAGAGTCTCGCTTAGCTTCGTCTTCATGTCTCCGGCAGCGTCCCTTGGTCTTGCACTAGTCAACCTTGATGACGATCATGACATGACATCATCCTCCATGAGCTATATTAATTGATCTTTTTGTTGTAAGCCCATGGAAGATACCATCTTTCTTCATATAGGTGATGCCTTGACAACTTCAAGCCATACTTGCAATATGCTCAAAACACATATTAGTACTTAGGGATTGTCATTTATTACCAAAACCATACATGAGGGCACATGCCCTCTCACGAGGTCCTAGTGCTAGACTAGCAGGTCCTTGTCGCCCTGCTTGCACCACCCTTGCTCCTCTCTGCCAGTGCGCCTCCCGGCGAGGTCGCGCCGCCACGGCTTCTTTCCCACGGACGCTGCGACCCCAAAAACAGCAGGAAACCGTGTGTCGTTGCCGGGCGGGTGCGCCAAAGCGCGGACGGTGCCAAAGTCAGAGGAGAACATGGCGCGGGCGTCCAGTCGATGCGGTGCAGGGCAAGTCGGGGAAGAACTCGGGCGGCGCAGGGGCCTCCGAGATGCGCTATGCCGGGAGCGAGTCGACGAGGCGGACCAGGCGCCGCCAGACGGGGTCGGGGAAGACGCCGGAGGAGAGGATACCGGGGGCGAGGTCCGGTGTGGCCGGTGACTACATCCGGTGCCCGCGAGGATCTGCTCCGGCGCGGCCGGTAACGAGCTCCGGTGCCCACAAGGTGGGTGCGGGGCACACCGAGACTCTCTGTCTCCGACGAGTGGGTGGCCGCGAAAGATCGAGACGGGAGAGAGGACGGGCGCTGCCATGCTGCAGCCGCCAGATCCGGCTGGAGGTCGCCGTCGCGACAGGAGCGCTGGAGAAGCTCGAGAAGGGAGGCTGGCGGCCAGAGTCAGAGGTGAAGCCGAGGAGCGGAGGGAAGAGAGATGCTAGGTGGGCCAGCCGGAGGTCGCCTCCTTCCCCGAGAGCACCGCAAGCCTGGGGGACGGAGGACGGGGAACGAGGGGATTGAGCGGTGGTGGGAAAAGCGGCTCGTGCGTGTGGGGACGGGGAAGATGGCCGGGGATGGGGCGGCCAGAGGTTGGAGGGAAAGGTTAGGGGAGATGGGGATGAGGGGGAGGTGGAGTCTGGGTAAGTTTGACTACGCGTGAGATGAGTGGGGCAGGATAAGGTAGGGTGAGCATGTGTCTAGGGGCTACACTCAGGCTGTGGGACCAAACTGGGTTAAAGAGGAAATAGACGGTGCTGCTAGAAAATGGCAAATTGTAAAGAAGGAAAGTTTTGTCCAGCTCCGGAACAGGATCTCAAAGACACATGCGCGGCACCGATTGCCCACGCCACAATGTTGCAACATACACGGTATTTTCCCTCTATATATACCCACTTAGAAACATTTATATAAAACACTAGAGAAAATATCAAATAAAAATCTTGATATACAGCTTTTGAAAAACTAGTGTGAAAACATAATAAAAAATGCTAACCACCTGTTGCAGAGAGTTAATCTATTTAGGGTGAGAGTGCATTAAACCATAATTTACAGTCCTCACTACATAGGAAGACTCATCAACCAGTTGCTCTTTCACCTGTATGCAGCGGCAAAAAAAGAGATTAAGGTCCAGGATTCAGCTATTAGTTGTTTTTTAGCCGAATTTTGTAATCAAAAGAAAGAAATTGTACATACAACAAGAGAAAACATATTCCTCTGTAGAAAAAAGAAAAATACCTCAACTGCATTATTCAAGTTGTTCAAATTGGTATGTTCTTCAGCCTTTTCAATGTTATTGTTGCATTCCTGTAATAAAGAAAAATAACACATTTAAAATGAATAGAGAAACCAAAAACATCATAAAACAAAACAAAATGATGAACTATCAAACCTCGATTATATTACCTGGCAATGGTCTCCACAATTCTTTTTCTTCGATGTACTTCCCATGATCATCCTCAAACTCAAATAATCTCATTGAAGGGTATGATGAATCTAGGAAAAAATACTTCTTACTAGCTTCCCCCAGATACTTTTCCTTGCTACTATAACCTTTGCACTCCTGATTAACTCCAACATAATATTGAGCTGGAAAATAGAAAATAAAATGCCACAAAAAGTAAATGAGACAGGATACTAAAGATACCCAAAAAATGAGATGCAAAACAAATATAAAATGGTGCAACAGATAAAACAAAAAGCAGTACCTATACTAGTCATAGTTTTGACAAAATGAGGTTTCCCTTCTCGTAAGGAATCTTTGTGAACTTCCTTTTGGGACATCTCTTCTTCTTCTTCTTTCTTTTTGTTCAATCCAGAAGAACTCAATACATCGTCTAAAGAAGGAGAATGATTTAGGATTAAACTCCTCATGTGTGTGAACGTTGCTTCAGCTGTAACTATGCCAGTAGCCGAAACATCCTACAAAAGTCAGCATTGTACAAAACTTTAGTAAAAATGAGAAACAAAATAAGATTAAAAGAATGAATGTTAGAGATCATCTAGAGAAAACATATTAAAAAGTAAAAACCAAAACTGAACTCACTTGTGATATTTTAGATTTCCTTTGTTGCAAACATCATCTCTTTTGTCCATGGAAATATTGCCTTCATCAGCTGACACGAGACTGAAACTTTTAACTTGACTAGATGAAGGTTCTACCAGTATTTTGTCTTCACCAATTTGTCTTCCCTGTAAACATAAACACGAAGTTACAAACACACAGATATATAAGATAAGCAACGAGATAAATTCATCGATACCAACAGATTTAAAAAAATAGAGAACTAACATTGGTTGGAGAAATATTTTCTTCTTCGGATATCTCATCTTCCTTAAGTCTCACCCTAGATCCTAACTCAGTGTCACTTTGGGACAGTTTGTCAGTGGAGTTGCTGACTTTCTTTTGCAATTGGCATGTTTGAACCAAAAAGAAGCAGACAACACTTAAAAATAAAAAATCATAGAAAACTGTGAAGTACTATCATACATGCATATAGAGGAATTTTCTTATAATTCACCTTCATATTCTTCTCTTGTACTATCATGTGATATAACAAGAGTATTTTCTGATGTTGGTACATTCACTTCTTCAGAAGCAATTATCTTCAATATATCAATAACTAGAAGTTTTGTTCTCAGATAATATTCAGGTTCAACGTCAATCATATGGCTCTTGAATGCTTCGAACAATTGATCCTTAACCTAAGCATATATATGAAATGCATTATCAGTATAAAAAACATAAAAAAGAAAAGCAAAAAACAGGGGCAAAAAAATTGTAAAACTAATCACCTCTCCTGACAAAAACTCCCCACCAACATTTCCTAACTCATTCTTAAAACCTTGTTCACTAAACTAATGCACTGTAGAAGCATTAATACGATGCGAATAGCAAGTTTGCGACACATCCCTGACCTGCAATTTGATAACCCACAAGTATAGCGGATCGCAACAGTCTTCGAGGGAAGTAAAACCCAAATTTATTGATTCGACACAAGGGGAGGTAAAGAATACTTATAAGCCTTTATAACCGAGTTGCCAATTCAGCTGCACCTGTAAAAGCACTAGTAACAGGGGTGATGTGAAAGCAGCAGTTGTATGAGAGTAGGAGTAACAATAACATAGAGACAATAGCACCAGAGAATAGTTGTTTGTGTGGAGTTGACAGGAAAGCAATGATGATGACAGAAGGATCAGGGTTCCCAGCTATGTACACTAGTGGTAACTCTCAAAAACAAGTGTCGGGTGAACAAATTACAGTTGGGCAATTGACAGTATTGAAATAGCATTAAGTAAGAATATCCAGATTATAAATTAAGTAGGCATGTTTTCCCCATATAGTTGTGCGTGCTCGCAATGAGAAACTTGCATAACAATTTTTGTCCTGCCAGCCCGTTTGCAGCGGGGCCTCTATGGAAACTACTGGCAATTAAGGTGCTCCTTTTAAGAGAGCATCAGAGCAAAGCATTAACACTTGGTGAAAACATGTGATCCTCACATCACAACCATTCCCTCCGGTTATCCGAATTGCTTTCACTTTGGGGCCATCGGTTCCGGACAATGACATGTGCGTACAACTTGTAGATACAATCTAAACAATAAATATAGAACTTAGATCTAAGATCATGCTACTCATGCACTAGTGACAAGCATTAAACACAACAAGATTGCATCAATAATAACTTCACAAACCTATATAGATAGACTGATCATAATGTAACAATTCATCGGATTTACACAACACGGATTACAGCATATGGATCTCAATTATGTAAGGCAGCTCATGAGAACATTGTATTGAAGTACATGGGAGAGAGAGAGTACCAACTAGCTACAGCCAAGAACCCGTAGTCCATGGGGGAACTACTCACAAACCAGCATGGAGTCAAAGTGGAGGCAGTGGAGTCGATGGAGATGGCTCCGGGGGTCGATCCCCATCCCGGCAGGGTGCCGGAACAGGAACTTCTGACCCCCCGAAACTTGTCGTAGTCCATGGGGGAACTACTCACAAACCAGCATGGAGTCAAAGTGGAGGCAGTGGAGTCGATGGAGATGGCTCCGGGGGTCGATCCCCATCCCGGCAGGGTGCCGGAACAGGAACTTCTGACCCCCCGAAACTTGTCGACGATGGCGACGGCGCTCGGGACCCATGGAGGAAATATTGGATATCGTGCTAGGGTTTTTGGTCTGGGAGGTATTTATGGACGAAAGGGCGATGTCGGTGGGCGCCCGAGGGCCCCAGACCACCTCTTGGCGCGGCCAGAAAGGGAGCAGTGCCACGGGGTGGTGTGGCCGCCTCATGGCCCCTCTCCGTCTCATCTTCGGTGTTCTAGAACGTTCCTTTTCCAAAAATAATTACAGGATGTTCTATTTCCAATTCCGAGAAAAAACATTAGAAAACAGGGAACTTGCACTTTGACATCTTGTTAATAGGTTAGTCCCAGAAAATGCATAAAACTATATAAATGCATATAAAACAAGTAATAACATGGTATAATATAGCATGGAACATAAGAAATTATAGATACGTTGAAGACGTATCATAATTTCAGATAGAGGGGATATAAAAAAATACAAATAAATTGAGGGGCGCAACAAAAGTAAAACTCTCAATTGGAAACATAACAAGATTGAAAAAGAAAACTCAACCATACATTGCAATTGCACACTACATTAGGAAAAAATCATAGAGGGATTGAAGGACTCACAATATGAGCCCCATAAAATCAATTGCTTCCTTTGTCCATCTCACTGAAATGTTTTATGAGATCACCTTTCCATACCCTAATTCTTGGAAGAGTTGATGGTAATTTTATAGGACCCAAGTCAATGAAGTAAGATATCGTACCTGAATCAGAAATAGAATAACGCAACACAAATAATTACATGATACACAATATTAAAAAAGAGACTGAAAAAAGTAACTAAACCATAAGAAATCTATGCTAAGACAACATAGAAAAATAATAATTGATGGACTCCAAGAAAGACATAATGCTTGCAGCTAGATGCATTCGCCAAGTGTTATTGTTTCTTGTTCTTTAATCTTTCTTTCAAGTACTTTGTAATGTAACAAATCATCCATTGATGAGCGAATAGAGACCAATTGCGTTTAGCAAAGTTCTTAACATCAACCAGAGCTCCCATATACTTTGTGCTTGGCTTTGAACTGGAATTGGGACAAATGAATGTACTTAGGACAACAGCTCCAAAACAAACGCATAACTCATCATCTCCCAGATCCTTATTGTTTATTATCTTGTCACCGAGATACTTGATTGTTGGAACTTCCGACAAACCCAAAATGCAAGAAAAGCTTCTTTCCCACACTCTTCATCTGTGAGTACTTGCAGATCACCTGCTGGAAGGCCCAATACATCGACAAAAGCCCGCGGGTTGATTGGAATGGTTTTGGATCCAAACTTCATAACTTCTTCAGGAACATTATTGTCTCCTAACCACTGAGCAAAAATCCTTTGAACATAACAGTCATCAATGTTCAATATTTCCTGAAATCCCATCTTAGCAACAAGAGAAATCCTGTTATCTAAACACTTTATGCTGGCAATAACTTTGAAAGATAAGGCAGGCTACATCTACTGTAAGCATTGGCATCTTTTCCATCACCCACATTACCAACAAATCTCTGAAAAACGAAATCATATAGAACAATAAACCCCGAGACTGTAAAACTACCTTAACATCGTAGGCATTGCAGCATAGTGAAGCATCATGAGAAAGCAAACCGCACAAAAAAAAATTACCTTCCTCTTGTTTTTTCTTTGCATTCTGTTTATCTTGATTTCTTCAACACTCTTCTCAAGCTGAAGAAAGTAACAAAAACAGAAAAGACATGATAACATTAGGAAACATAATTTAGGAAATGAGTAAATTGAAAATTAACTTAAAAACTAACACTCCAAAAAGCACAAACCCAAAAATGTCATACCAAGTTCTGAAGACCAGCATATAGACAGATTTTAGACTTTTCATTATCGGATACTTCATCAATATTCATCTCATTCTCAGATATATCTTCATGTGCAGATGAATGATCAGAGACCTATAAATCAGGCACCGCAGAACCTAACTCCATAGTATTTGCATCCATTTTCCTTAAAAAACACAGAAAAAATCAAAAGAAAAACTGTCAGATTATAAGACAAAAAGCAAAATTCATAAATAGAGAAATTAAAGAGGTAGCTTGATATTTTATTTTCCACATCGTAAAAAGGGGGAGAACTGAACACTAGACTTCGTGGTGAAAACAAACATTTAAACATAATTTAGATGCAGAGAATTTATTATTGCAGCATACCCATACCAACCAATTTGGGAGAAGAACATTACACATAATCCA
This sequence comes from Poa annua, assembly GCA_026929855.1. Classification (NCBI taxonomy): domain Eukaryota; kingdom Viridiplantae; phylum Streptophyta; class Magnoliopsida; order Poales; family Poaceae; genus Poa; species Poa annua. The sequence continues at coordinate 54,764,533 of CM049430.1, forward strand.
CAAACTGAGAAAAATACACATTGCTTCAAAAAAACAGCCTAGAAAATCGCACATAACCAATCTTCGCTGTCCTGCCCCACCAACACTGTTGCAGAGTCATCAGCAACATAGGAACACAAAACATAAACTACAACAAAAGGCAAACATATATCCTACGAGACCAAAAATCTACAGGTTCATGCACGCATGAAAATCGACAAAAAAAGCGGACAAGAACCATATTGCGCATCAATTCATCAATTGGAGATAATGTACTGCTGAGACTCCAACATTTTGCTCAAACAATCCGTGCTTGAACAGACAAGAAAAAAATCCCAAAACTGTCCTACAAGTACTTCAGACCCTCCACAACCCCTGTAGCACAGCGTGGCGTGCGTGTTTGTATCGGCAATCTGAATAAAACCTCTCTAAACTTTATTCTGAACAACCCATCCTCTGTTCTTCTCTCAATCCTGATTCTACTTCTGATCAACATGCTTGCTTTGAATTCATGGATGTTGAATATAATCATAGATAGGGAGACCACAAATATTATAAACTCAAAAATGAAACAATATCACATAACTAAACCTATACCTGCTGCTTGTGTTATTAGACAACTAGGTGAAGCCAAAAATAAAGTGTACACGAATCCATAACCTCATCCACACAAAAAAGCAAAATGCCCCATAGCATCACGAGCTATGAAGTTGAGTATCAAACATCTAAGGAATCCCTCCTCCGTGCCGCTCTCTAAGAAACTATTTAGAAATCCCAGATAGACAAACAACCCTAATCTACTGCCACCCGAGGATTCAGTTAACTAAACGAAAAGCATAATCAGGGATGGATACGAAAAATCTGACCCGCACAAAAACGACTGCGTACAGGTCCAAAAAAACAACTAGGGTTTCCCACCCCTCCCCCCGCATCTCACCTCCGTGCCTTGGATAAGATGCAGACGCCCGAGCAGACGGTGACGAACCCGTGAAATTCGAACCTGTCAAATCGGTCCTCGAGAAAAAATCAGCCAGCCACAGTAGCGCGTATGGCTCCCCATCCCTTCAAAAGGACGGCGTCACCTGAGCGGTCGGGGATTTGAGGGAGGAAGGGGCGGCGCCACCAGAGCCGCGGAAGTGAGATTCCCCGCCGCCCTCGCCGCCCTCGCGGCCGCTCTGTTTCTCTCTTCCCCGAGCTGTCCTTGTCATCGAGTGAAATGTAGCTAGGAAAAATCCGTTGCACTGTTTGGGTGGAGAGAAATTCAAAAACAAATCAGTGCATCTCGCGTGTTTCACTGTTGGGTGGGCCCAAAACTTAGACATGCCAAATAGAAAGCTACATGCAAGTGTGCAACAGCTAAATTGCACATTTTAAAACGAGCAAAAAAAACCAATAACGTCTCCATTGCAAAAATAAAACATGAAAATCAAAACCACTCGAATAAAAAACTATCTTGGAAAACACAAGACAAAAATAAACATAATATAAGTTGCAAAAAAAGCTCAATCTCAAAATTGAAAATTGATACTAAACCCCGTAGAAAAAGTCTATTGGAAAATTACAGTCTAAATAAAAAAGTAAATCAAACTATGCTATTGAAACATATAAAACAAAAAATTCTTCAAAAAACATATAGTTGCTACAAAGCAAAACGACGATGCAAAAAAATAGTCTAAGATAAAATAAGGGAGTCCTCCTCCTATTTACGGGCTTGGAACGGGCTACCAACTTATAAAAGTTTGGTAGGCGGAGTTACCCCACCTAAACAAAACAACATCCCGTAAAATTCTTGAAAAACAATCTACCAATTTAGAGAACGCATTAAAATGACACACAAAGTAATTAATAATAGTGAAACTTAAATTAGACAATTCACAAAATTATAAAAATGCAAAAAAGCAGAATAAAAAAATGGCTCATGAGACAACTACATAAGTCTTTAAAAAAGATAATAAACAACAACCGGGACCGCCTACAAAACATGGAAAACCATGCTAACAGGCTGAGCTCTGTTCTTCTTGAAGAAAATAAGAAGAAGTTGGTGTCGGCCCAGTGGGGATTGGGGTGTGCAGAGCCCACTCTCCGTAGGCCTCTCACACTGACAGATCAGACGAAACGACTAAGGACCAAGCCACCGCTTGAAGAGACCCTCGAGAGCCAAATCCTCTTGAGAGTCTGAAGAGGAAGCGAAGGCCTGAAGAGGACCTGCGCTTCAAGAGACTCTCCCGAGGCGCCACGCGCCTGAAGAGAAGTCAACATAAATCCCTCCACAGGCCGCCTCGGGCCTGTGGGGAAGCTTCGCGGCCAAGGAAGTACTGCAGGGCGCACATGGCCTCTGCAGCAGCCGCAGAGTGACACGGGCACTCCCTTTGCCGTTTTGGTGATAAAGGAGTCAATAAAGTTGCGCCGCCTGCGCCAGTACAGCTGGGACTTTCCTCTCTGGTGATAAAGCGGCTGGACGGCGCAACGCTCCAAGAAGATCGTCATCGTGGGCTCCACCACGATCACTGCAACCCCTGCGAGCCGTTCTGCGCGGTCTGTGGCCTGTCGGCCACCGCGCCCAACTTTATAGCCGATGGACCGCGTCCACGAAGAATTCAGCCGCGGCGGACTCCAACTTCTCCGCGCCACTGCCATGTGGGAACCCACCTTGGACGCCCTGCGCAAGGAAGACGCCCGTGGCGCCTATAAAAGGAGCAAGAGCTCCACCGTAGCGGGGGGTCAGCCAATTACTTGCAAAACACTTGTAAACCCTATCCCAGCTAGTACAATAGCCTTCGGCTGGAGGAGGAAGACGACCATTGCGGCCCTCTCCAAGCACGAACTACCTCAAGAGAGCACTCGGCAAGCTCAGTTGTACTGTAACCCTTGCAGTGCAATACAGACAAGCAGGAGTAGCGGTGTTACCTCCTCCTGAGGGCCGTGAACCTGTGTACGGGCCGGTGTCCATCTCTGTCGTGGGTGTTCCTCTCCAGGCCCGGCGAGCACCGTCGTCGTGCCTCTCGAGGGTCGCTTGACCTCCATGTTCAATCCCCTTCTCGAACTACTCTTCAGGGTGTGACTACCCCTGTTCCGTGGGAGTCACTCACCGACATTTGGCGCGCCAGGTAGGGGATTGAGGCGCGTCAACGACCTTTGAGCCGCCTCCGCTCCATGGCGAACACCCGCGCTACTCGCGCCACCCGCGCCAGCAGACGCGCGCCTGAAGAAGCTCGCGCCGCGCCCGGCGCCGCGGCCACGCGCGGACGAGCGCGCCAACTCAGGCCCTCATGTGGAGGAGCTCGAGCATAACTCCGAGCACCAAGAGGACGCGCAGTCGTCGCACCCGACGCAGCGCCCAAGAGGCTCCGCCCCAGGGAGAACGGACCCCGCGCCGCACACCGCCCTACTCATGGGGCAAGAGCTTCTTCGCTATCAGCCTACCGCTGAGGCACACGAGTAGTGGCTGGAGCGCCTCAACCACCTCGTCGGCATCGCCACGACTCGCCCCGCTCCGTCGCAGTCCGTCGTGCACCCCTCCCTCGCAGTGGCGGCTCCAGGAATTGGAGGCTGGGTATTCATCCAATTTTTTTTTTGCTCTAAACATGTTATATAAACTACACATCACAACACTAACAAATATGAAGAAAACAAACTGAAAATAGTACGGCATAACTGTGACATAACGGTAATAGCAATATTTCAAATGTAACAGACCATAATAATTGTACATAAACATGAATACATAAGTACCTTTTGATGATAAAGTGATGACATCCTTACATTATAACTTTGCGGGTGCCTTTTTGAAAACGATTGATGACATCCTCATCCTTTACTTGATTGAAGAATTCTCTCTCAATAAATGTAACCAAGCAATCATTCAAATATTCATCACCCATTTTGTTCCTTAGCTTATTCTTCACATAGCTCATTGAAGAGAACACCCTTTCAACACTAGCAGTAGCTACTGGCAGAATCAGTACCAACTTAAGAAGCTTGTAAACAATATGATAATGCTCATGCTTGTTTGTCTCGACAAGCAAAACTGAAAGCTGACATAGATTTTTCAAGTGGTGAAACCTTTCATCTCTACGCACATGAATAACATACATGTTTAGTTGCCATGGAAGTCTTGCCAGTTCATCAGTTGTGAAATCATCAACATAAAATTTTGTAGCAAGCTTAACCAACTTCTCTTGATTATAAGCAGCAAATAGACGAAGTGGACAAAATGCTGCCATGCAAGAAAGTAGTTCTGTGTTTACCTCATCAAATCTGCCATTCAGCTCACTGATCTGCCTATCAATGACACTCACATACATATCAACTTTGAAGCGGTTGTAATTCAATATACCATTGAAACCCCTTCTAGGCCGGCCAACGGGAATGTAAGGACCATCCATATCAACAACTTTGATCTTATGCTTTGTACAAAACAATGTGACCTTTTGGAGAAAATCACCCCATCCAAAATCATTCCTCATAACCTCCAAGTAATACTTTGTGGAATCAACAAGGTCAATAGCATGAAGAATATCTACATCTTGACTTTGCAAAGCTCTACTCAACTCATCTGTGTATCCAAATATTTCCTGCATCAAGTGTGCCATGAAAACAAACTCAAATGATCGAAATGTTGTCAATATGGATAGAGCCGCTTGTGCCTCGGCACCATGGTACTCGTCTCCAATCTTGATGAGGACTCGTCGTAGTACACCATACATAGAGATGACATGGTTCACAGTTTTGAAGTGAGAGCCTCAACGTGTATCACATGGCCTTCCCAAACCCATTTCCTGATTCAGCCCACTCCCTGTTTCTATCTCTTCCAATTCCAGTGCAACAATTAGTTCTTCAGCCTGAGCTATCCGAAACATTCTCATCTTCTTACAAGACATGCTAAGAGCATTTAACAAGTGTGCAAGTTGCTGAAAGAACCAAGTATAATCACCACTCTCCTTAGCAACAGCAACAAGAGTTAACTGTAGCTGATGGGCAAAACAATGAACATAATATGCATAAGGAGACTCATCCATGATAAGTTTTTTCAGGCCATTAGCATTACCTTTCATGTTACTAGCTCCATCATATCCTTGCCCACGAACCATTGCAAAGGTCAAATTATGGTCCATAAGCATTTTCTGAATTGCAGCTTTAAGTGTAAGAGAGGTAGTATCTGCAACATGAGCAAGACCAAGAAATCTAACAACTGCTCTTCCTTTCTTATCAACATAACGCAAGCAAACAGCTAGCTGCTCATTCTGATACACATCACTAGACTCATCTGCAAGTATTGCAAAATGACCACCATCAAGTTCTTCAATGATCAGTTTAGTAGTCTCCTGGGCACAACATTTTATCACCTCTTGTTGTATATCATGGTGAATCATTTTGCAATTATGTGGAGCATTGTTGAGAACAACCCTGTCAACCTCGTCAAAATTCCCTGCTAACCAATTCAAAAGCTCAAGGAAATTTGTCTTTGAACAAATAGCAAACGAAGCAAAAAGCTCTATCTTTGTCCACACTATACTCAATCCATGGAAATTCTTTAAACCAAACACTACAAAAGCGACGCTCTCTTCCACTTTTACTTGAAAACTCGAACTTATGATTCTTTGGTTGACATGGCCCCATCTCAATAAATCTCCTTCTTACTCTATCTTGATCATTGACAGCATACAAGGATATGGGAATCCGTTTACCAGGATCATGTTCGAGTGCCTCCAAATCTGCTCGCATCGGCTCATCATCTTCATCAACAGATTCATCATCTTCTACTTCTACATGAGGTGTTGAGGTTTCTCCTCTTCTCTCTGGTTCTTGCCATACCACCATTTGCAAACTTCTCTCAACATGAACAGGAGAAGTAACTTCTGTTGTTCTTTGATTTGCCGTGGATGATTCATCTGTTTTCCTCTTTTTTGCAGCCTTTTCCCACATTGCCAATATGTTGCTACCACTTTTATTCACCTACAGTACAAGAAACAGAAGGATATCAGGAAATATAAATATGCTACTGCCATTCTAACAAAATTACAACTCGGCTACTAATGCATGACGAATCTAATAATTCACCACTAATTCATCTACTTATTCATCTACTAATTCTTACCTGCTTTTGCTTCTGGCGACGGGGCATGGCGTGGGTGGGCTGGGGGCGGGGAGCCGCGGCAGCGGCCGCCGGCGTGGGTCGAGCAGGGGCAGGGGGCGGGGCCGGGGCACCGTTGCCGGAGCATGGCGGCTGGCGGCGCTGCATCTCAATCACCGGGCGCGGGGCGGGGCAGCCGGGCGGGGCCGGGGCAGGCAGGGGCAGCGGCCGGGCGTCGGGTGGGCAGGGGCTGGGCGGAGGGCGCTGGGGCGGCAGGGCGTCGGGCGGGCAGGGGCTGGGGCGATGCGCCGGCGTCGTCGAGTCGCCAGAGCCGGTCGAGGCAATCCTGAATCAAGGGAAGGGGATCGAGTGCCGCTCGTGGTCAGAGAAACAGAGACGAGAGAGGCCGCTTCAGTCCTGGGCCGCTTGGTTCTCTCTGTTGGGCTACAGAGTTGTATATGTTTTTTTTTCACTGTCAGAAACATGGGTATTCATTGGAATACCGGTGCATACACGTAGCGCCGCCCCTGCTCCCTCGTGGCCATGGCTGCGCCTGACGCGCCTCCGCCTCCACCAGGGCCTGCACCGATTGCGACGCAGAGGGTAGCCTCGCACGCGTCCTCGCCTCACGACTGCCTGATCGTGCAGCGCAACCGCCAGAACCGCCTCGTGGAAGTAATCGGCCAGGCGGGCCAGCAGAACCGCAGCGCGCTGCAGCACGGGGTCGCCACATATGCCACAGGCTGCATGGCGTTCACCCGCTCCCTGCGCCGCGTGGTCTGGCCCCCAAAGTTCAGGCCGACTCTCCCCAAGGGCTACGACGGCTCCAGCAACCCCATCGAGTTCCTGCAGCTCTACACCACCTCCATCCAGGTGGCAGGCGGAGACGACAAGGTCATGGCCAACTGGTTCTCCCATGCGCTTCGCGACTCTGCGCTGTCGTGGCTCCTGAACCTCCCCGAGGACTCTGTGAACTCTTGGGAGGAGCTCTGCAAGCAGTTCGTCTCCAACTTCAAGGGGACATACGAGCGCGCGCTCACCCACAACGACCTGCGTGTTCTGGTACAGAAGAAGGATGAAACCCTCCGCTAGTACATCCAGCGCTTCAGCCAAGTGCGCAACAAGATCCCGAACATCCCTGACACCCAAGTCATCGCCGCCTTCCGCGAGGGTGTCACGAACAACAGGATGCTCGAGAACCTGGGTATCCACGACAAGCTCACCTCTGTGGTGAAGTTGTTCGATTTGGCTGACAAGTGCGCAAGGCTGAAGAGGGACTCCTTTTCGTTAAAATGTCCTCGCGAGGAGACGACCACGCTGAGGGATCCAGGAGCCAGAAGAAGAAGTAGGAGCCCAAGCGCAAGGCCACCCCGGTCCTCGCGGCAGAGCCTGGCGTAAAAGGCATCCGCAGGGACTCTCCCGAGCCTGGGGAGAGAAAGGATGACCATCACCCATTCTGCATCTACCACAACAGGCGTGGTCACTCTACAAAGACCTGCTTCGACCTCAAGAGGCTGAGCAAGGAGAGCGAACAAGCAGAGGGCAGCGGCAACCGCGGTTGAGGCCGTGGCTACCGCGGAAGCGGGCGCAAGGGCGGCTACCAAAAGCCATCAGGCAATCAGGCCAATACCGCTGAGAGGAACGGCAACCTCCCTGACGAGGAAGATGGAGGCTACCAAGCTCCAAGAGGCGCCATTGCCTGCATCCTCTGTGGGGCACAGGCGCCCAAATCGAACAATCAGTTCAAGCAGTTCGCTCTTGAGCTCAACGCCGCCCTCCCCAGCCTCGAGACCTCCAGGCCCCTCAAATGGTCGCAGTACACCATCGCCTTTGACGCTCAGGACCACCCCAAGTCCACCAAGACTGTTGGAACCCTTACGCTGGTCTGCAGCCCCACCATCGACAACATCGCTGTCTCCAAGACACTCATTGATGGGGGAGCATGCCTGAATGTCATCTCCATTGAGACGTTCGAAGTGCTTCAAGTGCCCTACGAGCGGCTCATGCCCTCTAGGCCCTTCACGGGAGTCACCAGCGGCTCAATCGAGCCACTGGGGCAGGTCAGGCTTGCCGTCACCTTCGGCAGCGAGGAAAACTACCGCACCGAGCACATCGACTTCGACGTTGCGTACATCGGCTTGCCGTACAACGCCATCCTCGGCTACCCCGCCCTCGCGAAATTCATTGCCGTCACGCATCATGCCTACAACATGGTCAAGATTCCCGGCAGCGCTGGCACAATCACCATCCGTGGACATGTCCCTGGATGCTATGCGCGCTGTTGAAACAGCCTAAAAGGCAGCCGCCATGGAGTTCCCTGCTGACGAGGACATGGAGCCTCTCGAGAGACCCAAGAAGAAGAAGCAGCTGTTCTCCCAGGAGCCAGCCGCTACAAAGAAAGTCTCTCTAAGCTCTAGCAGCTCGGGGGCTGAAGGCTCGGGGGCTAGCGTCACCATTGGCGCTGCTCTGCCTCCCAAATAGGAAAGCGCGCTCGTCGCCTTCCTCCGGGTAAACTCTGACATGTTCGCATGGACTCCGTCAGATATGTCCGGTGTGCCGAGGGAGGTGATCGAGCACCACCTAGCCGTGTGTCCAAACGCACACCCCGTCAAGCAAAAAGCAAGAAAGCAAGCACCCGAGAAGCAAGCATTCATCATCAAAGAGGTCGAGAAGCTAAAAGCGGCAAATGTCATCCGCGAAGTCGCGCACCCCACTTGGCTCTCCAATGGTGTGGTCGTCCCAACACCCGCCGGAGGAGGCCACCTCTGCATCGACTACACTGATGTCAACAAGGCTTGCCCCAAAGACCCTTACCCCATGCCAAGGATCGACCAGATCGTGGACTCCACGGCAGGCTGTGACCTCCTCTGTTTCCTTGATGCCTTCTCTGGTTATCACCAGATCAAAATGGCTAAGGAAGACGAGGAGAAGACGGCATTCCTCACCCGTTGCGGTGTGTATTGCTATGTCTGCATGCCCTTTGATCTGAAAAACACCGGCACCACCTTCCAGAGGCTCATGAGGATAGCACTTGGCGACCAAATGGGCAGAAATACCGAGGCTTACGTCGATGACATCGTCGTCAAGTCTCGAGAGGGAGATACTCTCCTCAGGGATCTTGAAGAGACCTTCGCCAGCTTGTGCAAGGTACATCAAGATCAACCCCGCCAAGTGCGTCTTCCGAGTGCCTTCAGGCAAATTGCTTGGTTTCCTCGTGTCCCACCGAGCATAGAGGCAAAACCTGACAAAATCAAGGTCATAGAGGAAATGCAACCTCCACGCTGGCTCAAGGATATGCAATGTCTAGCAGGCTGCATGGCCAGCTTGGATAGATTCATCTCCAAGTTTGGCGAGAGAGCTCTGCCATTCTTCAAGATCATGAAGAGAACTAGCACCTTCAAGTGGACGCCTGAAGCGGAAAAAGTCTTCGAGGCGAGCACCTGAAGCTGTATCTATCAGCCACTCCACAGACCGCCAGTGTCGTCCTGGTGGTAGAAAGGGAAGAGCCAGTCCTCCACAAGAAGAGTGCAACCAGTCCAAAACCAAAACCGCCTGACAAAGAGCTCGACAAAGGAACATGCCCCACAAAACCACCACCAGGCCCAGAGCCACAAGCGGAGCCTGCCCCAAGTCAATCGCTACAGGATGATCTCGCCAGAGAGCCTGAAGAGCCTCCACAAGCCAACCCCCTTGAGGATCCTAAAGAGCCTCCACAGGCCAACCCCCTTGAGGACCCTAAAGAGTCTCCACAGGCCAGCCCCCTTGAGGGCCCTGCAGAGCCTCCTCAGGCAGAGTGCGCCAAGACTAAACTGACAACCCTTGTCGAGCATCCAGTCTACTTCGTCAGTACAGTACCGCGCGATGCTCGTGAGCGGTACACAATGCAGCAGAAGCTCCTTATCGCACTCCTCATCGCCTCAAGAAAGCTGCGACACTACTTTCAGGGGCACCCCATCACGGTGGTTACCTCATTCACTCTGGAGCAAATCCTGCGCAGCCCTAACGCCACAGATCGTGTCGCAGGATGGAACATAGAGCTACGACCATTCAACTTGCGTTTCGATACCACGAGGGTAATCAAAGGAAGAGCGCTGGCAGACTTCGTCGCCGAATGGACTGATCCAACACCTAAAGAGCCTCTAGGAGAAGAACAAGAGCCCTCTGGAGACAAAATGCCCAGCCACTGGACCATGAAGTTCGACGGAGCTTTCGCTTGTCGCCACGGCGGGGCTGGCGTGGTCTTGACTTCACCCAAGGGCGACAAGTGTAACGCCCCGGGATTTATCCCCATTTTAGTTTTGTGTGTTTTCCTTTTTCATCAACATGACATTGCATTTCATCTCATTTAATTTAATTTGTCGCATTTAAATTAAATTCCCACAATTAAATTCAAATGCATTTCAAATTAATTAAAAATGTGATATTTAAAAATCTTTTGCAAATATTAGAAAACTAGTTTATTATATTGTATATTTGAAACTAAAACTATTTTGTAAAGTTTTCGTATTCAAATTCCTTATCTATTTTGTTTTAAAAATATAAAACAGAAAATATTAAAAGGAGAGAAATAAGGCCAAAGCCCATCTAACCCAAACCCTAGGGTTTCACCCTGAAAAATTATTTCCCACCCCCTGCCTTCTTGCAGCCACCCTCCTCCCTTTTCTGGGTTTTGCAAAATAGTCCTCCCACCCCTTCTTTTTCCTTTTTCCCCTTCCTTTTCCTCTTTTTTTTCATTCCTTCCTTTCCTCTTCTTTTTCTCTTCTTCTCCTCCCGCACGTCCCGCACGGGAGAAAACCACCCCCGAGCCCAGCCGTGCTCCCCGCGCCTACACCTACGCTCGCCGGCCGCCTGCTCCCGCCGCCGCACCGCGCCGTGAGCCGCTCCCGCCTGTAGATGCCGCGCGCGCGCCCCGCGCGCCGACCATCGCCGCCGCGTCCGTCCCCGCCACCCGACGCCCTGCTCCGGCCTCCGCCGCCCACGCCGCGCCGTGCCCAGCACACCCCTGCTCGCGCCGCGCCGCCGCTCCCCAAGGCCGCGCCGCCGCGCGCCCGCCAGCCGCCGCCCGCGCCGCCACACCCTCTCCCCGGCGTCACGCCGCGCGCCCCTGCGCCCCGCTCCCTGCGCCTCCCGCAGCGCGCCGCGCCTCCGAGCAGCCGCCCCCGCGCGCGCCCTCATGCCGCCGTCGCCCGCCGTGCGCCCGACGGCCGCGCCACGCCGCTTCCCCCGCGCGCTGCGCCCTTGCGCCTCGCCGCCGCCAGCCGCCGCGCTGCCGCCGCTCGCCGTCGTGCCGCTCGCCGCCGCCGTGCGCCTCCTCTCCGCGCCGGCCTCCTTCCATTCCGCCGGTTTCTCGTCCGGTGGCATCCCCGCATCCGCCGCCCGCAAAGTGTTCGACAAAATGCCCGAAAGATATTCGGCGTCGCAATTTTTTTCCGAGGTGTCCACCCTTCGAGGTGTTGCTACGTGCGCGTGCCTCTTCTGGTGCCACGTAGCCGTGACCGCCCGTGTCCGTGTCGTGGTGCCGCCAGTGCACGCTTTTCTTTCCGGTGTCCGTTTTGTCGTGCTCCTACGTGCCCGCGCCCGTCAACGATGATGACCGAGTACAACTACCCCGACCACTTCCACGACACCGACAAACGACGATGCCCCGGTTCCGCGACGACTACTTCCCCGACGACAACTACTTCCTCTACGGACCGAAGACGTCGATTTCGAACCCTAGTTCACCCGATCCGACATACGGACCCAAACCCTAACCCTATACCTATTTTATTAAATGTCATCTATCTTGTGCATATCGCATCATACTTGCATGTGTTGCATCTCTTGGGTTTTGGGGTGTAGCAAATCACCTAAATAATAAATATGGAATGTGTGGGGGCAAATCAATATCTGTATTGCCCAATTCCATTTAATTTGACTAGAACACCTTTGCCATATCTTGCCACGTTAATGAACATTTAATTTGATGGGTAGATAAATAACTCGAACATAAATAATAAATTGTCGGAATCCCGGTTCCGCTTAAGTTGGATTAAGTGCATCTCGCGTTGCATCTTGCCATGTCATTGAGCCGTCCCATGATCATGGTGGATCTTTTTCCGTAGTTGTAAAAATGCATCTTTTGCGCTTCCAGTGTTTGTTGCTTCTTCGCGGATAAGACGTTGAGATGTGTGAGCAACGACAAGATCTGCTTCCATGCGGGATTCCAGGCAAGCAAAGTTTGCTTGTTTACCTATATATTGTCTTTCATTCCTGCCGTTGATCTCTGCTACCCTAGTATTCGATTCTTTATTGCGATCCCATCACATGTTTATCCTGCAGCCTATACAGCTTTATCCCCACATCCCATCAACTGTTGAATGTTTAACTGTTAGCCTTGGAGTCGTAGCGCATGCTTAGAGTTGGTGGTGCGAGTCCTCTGTTGGTCGTATATTTCATATGCTTAGTATGATAGATTATTCTACCTTAATAAAATGTTGTCTTATATTGGGGTATTAAAATTAAATGATAAGGCACCAGGCGGAAGGCCTTGCGAGGTGCTTTGTTCTGCTCAGTGTCGACCTAGGAACTGATATTTTGTCCTCGGATCCAATTTTGAGCGCACTAACCCCTTGTGGGTGGCCCTATGGAGCCCCCTCGACTTTGAACGGATCTACAGCTTGTCCATGTGCCGCAAGTAGTTCGGGTTTTCCATTTGCTCATATTCATGTGCATGATGATGCTGATGAGAGGTTATGTTATACGGGGGGTCATATAGGTGCGGTACGATACGAGGCGGACAATTCCTACGGTGGTTTGAGCCGCATGGTGGCGTAGTCGCAAACTAATGAGTCCGCAATTGAGATTCAGCCGGACTCCTGAAGCGGGTAACAACTCATATGGGTGGCACTTGGACTTGCTGTACTGAAGGAACGAGTCGTGTTGAGATGCCCTGATGCTTGCTTGGGTTGATCATACGAGTATGAGTACAATAGTGCACCCCTGCACGGTATAATCTTATCGATGAGCCGTGTCCACGGTTATGGACGACTTTGGTGATGATGCTGGCTAACAAGATCTAGAAAACTTGCACCTAATTAATGTTAATTAAATTGACTAGTAATATAGAATTAGTTTCACAATAAATTATAATTAAAACTATTCAATTGTGAGTTTCCCGAATTGTTTCCTCATACTTGGTTGAGGGGGTTAATACGAGAATGGGTTATGTTTGGTGTTAGTTGTAGTTGTTTACTTATGCGCTCTCTTATCCCTATCTAATTAGACCGAAGTTGTAGCATGTCTCTTTAGGTTGCTAGTGCTGCTGCCGCTAAGTCCACCTCCCCTATATTTTGGGAGATGGTGTAGAAAGTAGGCAAGTCGATTTTGCTTGCCAGGGAGTGCCTTGGCCCTCTTTTGGGCTGTGCTTTATGTTCAGTTAACAGGTTTGAAGTCTGACGACGTTAGCTTGGGAATCCTTCCGGCTTGGATGGGCAGGGATATGGCGCCATTGCTTATCTTCAGGACTGTTAGTCCAATTTGCATCTTATCCGTAGTCGGATACTATTTTGCTTCCGCTGTCATTTGTATCTTTGTATTGTATCATTTGTATCTTGACTTGTTCGAGTCGTTGTTGTATTATGTATCTTTTGTTGTATTTGTGGATGTATCGGAACTGTTGTAATGTTATGACAATTCCACCCACATAATGCGCATGTTTCGGCGTGCACATTATGTCTGGTGGGCGACCTAAAATCGTTATTATGCGGATTTCGGAGGGATCGCTTAAATCTACATAGTACCGATTTTAGGGCGTCACAACAAGCTCTATTACGCGGTCCAGCTGTGCTTCGGAATCGACAAGATCTCCAATAATATTGCTGAGTACGAAGGCCTGCTCGCCGGCCTACGTGCCGCAATCGCTTTGGGCATCAAGCACCTACTCATCAAGGGCGACTCCCAACTGCTCGTCAACTTCTCCAACAAGAGCTACAAACCTAAGGACGACCACATGGCCGCATACCTTGAAGAGGTCTGCAGGCTTGAGAAGGACTTCAGGGGCATGGAGCTCATGCACATCCCAAGAAAAGAGAATCAAGAGGCCGATGACATCGCCAAGCGCGCATCGAAGAGGCAAGCTCAGCTGGCAGACGTCTTTGAAGAAAGACTCGTCAAGGCATCCATAAAACAGCCTCAAGAGACCATGCCCGCAAGCACAGACGAAGCACTTCCGCCACTACCTACAGTTGGGGCTCTCAATTGCGGGCCCCCTACATGGGAACGTCTGTTGCTCACAACGGCGCATCAGGACGAGATCAAAGACTACCTCGCCAAAGGGATCCTTCCTGAGGAAGATTTTGAAGCGGAGCGAATCGCCCGCCAGGCAAAATCCTACCACATCCTCGAAGGAAATCTCTACCGCAAGCGCCCAAACGGAATCACGCTAAAATGCGTCCCTCATGAAGAAGGCAAAATGCTGATCAAGGACATCCACAGCGGGGAGTGAGGCCACCACTCGTGCGCCCGCACCCTCGTAGGCAAAGTCTTCAGGAGCGGCTTCTACTGGCCTCAAGCACTTCAGGATGCAGTTAACATCGTTCAAGCATGCGAAGCTTGCCAATTCCACGCCAAGCAAATTCACCAACCTACGCTGGGACTACAGACCATTTCCGCTCTCCTAGCCGTTCGCGGTCTGGGGGCTGGACATCCTGGGACCATTCCCAACAACGCATGGGGGATATCGCTACCTCTTCGTGGCCATCGACAAGTTCACCAAGTGGTACAAAGTGGAGGCGACGCAAACAATTCCAGCAGGCGCAGCGGTGAAATTCATCAGAGGCCTGGTCTGCCGCTTCGGAGTGCCTAACCGCATCATCACCGACAATGGCTCGGAATTCACCAGTGGCATCTTCAGGGCTTACTGCGAAAAGATGGGCATCAAGCTCTGCTTCGCCTCGTCGCTCATCCACAGAGCAAAGGCCAAGCCGAGCGAGCGAACGCAGAAGTCCTCAAGGGCCTAAAGACCAGGACCTTCGACATCCTCAAGGGCCACGTCAAGGGCTAGATCAGCGAGCTTCCGTTGGTGCTCTGGTCCATCCGCACAACGCCACCAAAGCCTACAGGGGAAACATCGTTCGCCCTCGTCTATGGAGCCGAAGCAGTCCTCCCCACAGAGATAAAGCATGGATCCCCACGGGTCCTTGCCTTTAACGAGGACGAGCAAGAGGATCTCCACAACGATGACCTGCTGCTTCTCGAGGGACTGCGCCGCCGTGCCACCCTACGGGCGGAAAAATACCAGCAGGACCTGCGACGCTACCACAGCCGCAACATGTGCTCGCGCACACTTGAGACAGGCGATCTCGTCCTCAGGAGAATCCTCTCCAGGGAAGGCCTCCACAAGCTGTCACCGATGTGGGAGGGCCCCTACAGGGTCACCCACATCGCCAGGCCTGGCGCGGCTCGCCTCAAAACTCAAGACGGCATCCCCGTCAAGAATCCATGGAACATAATGCACCTACGCAAGTTCTACCCGTGATCATTGTCACGCCCCTGATCATTGTCACGTCAAGACATCTGGCGATAGAGGCAGCTTACGGCTCAACCTCCAAGCATTTTTTTGTCTCCAGAAGGATAAAAAGAAAACGTGATCATTGTCACGCCCGTGATCATTGTCGCGTCAAGACATCTGGCGGAAGAGACAACTTACGGCTCAACCTCCAAGCATTTTTTTCTCTAGAGGTTAAAAGCTCACGGCTTAAACCTCCAAGCTCCAAAGGCTTCTCTCGAGGGTGAACCCTCCGAGCTCTCCATGTAACAAGCCACCTCAGGCTGTAGAGAGTCTCTGCCACTAATGGGTGGTCCCCATGACTCGACATGGTCAAAACATTAACTTGGCAAACCCAAGCATAATGAGATAATTTCGTTCCTAAGTGAACTTAGCGCTACGGCGCCGCTGTGTAATATTTGGTGGTGAGTTTAATTTACGCATTACTTCATTGAAATGTGCGCTTATATCTCTCCACATGCGCAACTCACGAGCGGGGAATAAGTACGGTGCCAGTGCCTCAAATGACACACCAGCAGCACTGCAAAATCCAAGGATCCAAGCTCTGGCTGGAGGGCAAACTCCCACAAACACGCCATCTGTACAAAGGACCTTGGTACTTACTCTGCTCGTGAGGAACGCATGAGGGGACCTATAAGCGCGCACGAGTCCTCAGTACCGTGCACAAGCGTTTGTGTCCGCCCCTCTAACACTTACAGGGAAGAAATGTCCCCACAAGTCTGAGGAGGCATCCGGGAGAAACCCCTAGAGAGGACCTCCTCGCCAGGCAAAAACCTCTACAGGGCAAAAGCCTCGAGAAGCTAAGTCTCACACCCATGCCTCGAGAGCCGTTTTCCTCCGCAAGCGCACGTTTACCCCTCAAGCGACTTCGCTTTCCCTTATACTTCATGGACTATTCGTACGTCTAAGGGGGGCACTTGAGCATCCCGACTCAGGGCTCTTACCTCTCCTAGGCTTAAACTCCCCCCCGGCCTTGCTGAGTCATTGCTCTAGCATACCAAACTGGCGGAGTCATGGCACGAAGAGATGGGTCCTAACGACGCAGAGAACCCATAGACATGAAGATAAGTCCAAAGGGACCTCTCGAGGGGCAAGCATGCTAGAAGAAAATTGCAAACGAAAATATATTACATGCCCAAAAGTCGCATAATGTCTAAACATAAAATTGTTTCAGATACAACCGCACACAGGCGCAATGACCAAAGCTCAGGCGGAATCATCACCGTCCTGCATATCCTCCACTGCGCCCTCCTCGGTCTCGGCAGAGGCGGCCCCCTCCTCGCTATCCTCCGCGGCGACCTCCGCACGCTTGAAGCGGTTGCAGAAGGCATCTACTTGCTCGCGGAGGGAGTTGGAGACCCGCCTCAGTCCTCGCCTTGGCGAGCCTCCGTCATTGTGGAGAGGTCGAAGCCCGGCGTGAGGATCCTGAGGCTGGAGAAGATGCGGTCAACGACCACCCCCAGGAGCTGCCAGCTCTCGTCCTTGATCATCTCGCGGAGGTCAGCGACAGGGCCCTCGTGCGGCGTGAAGAGCTGGTCGAAGTAGACCAGGTACATGGCAGCATCGCCACGGCCTCAGACCTTGGCGTGCGGCGCATCCGCGCCAAGCTGGGCGGCGACCTCATTGCCCCGGGCGACCAGCGCCTCGAACATGCGCTCCCGCTGCCTCGTGAGCGCTGAGCCGCCTTGGCGGTGTCCGCAGCCTCTGTCGCCTGCTCCATCGCGGGAGCCACCTACTCCTCGACATCCTTAGCGAAGGCGTTGAGGTCCTGGATGGCCGCACTGCGGCCCTCTTCCGCCAGGCATCGACCTTCCTTGGCGCGTTGGAGGTGGGCCTCGAGCTTGGAGTTGAGTTTCTCGAGATCTGCGATCCGCTGGGCATCAACATCGCGTCTGGCCTTGAAGCGGTCCTCCTGCTTCTTGGCCAAGTCGCGGTACTCCTGGGCTTTAGTCAACCTGTATTGCTTCTCTTGCTCCAGGAGGGCGTCATCTGCCTCTTTCTTCTTCTCGGCGTACCGCTGCTCGAAGCGCTCCAGGGCACGCTTCTGGGCGGCGACGTTCTCGTCGTATTTTTGGAGTGCCTGGGCCAAGTCCCCTTCGCGTGCCTCGAGCTCTTCGCGCTGAATGGCGAGTGCGCTCTCCGCCTGAAGCCGCTGCTTGTCGCGCAGCCGCACTTCCTTCTCCTTGAGGGCCAGCTGCCGCTCGCGCTCGGCAAGGCACCTGCGGTTCTCCTTCAGGGTTTCCTGCGCGGCCTGGTGGATGGAGAGCAGCTGGGTCTCCAGCTGGCCTAGCTCGCGGCGTTTTTGGGCAAGCGAGCCCTCCATAACTTTGCGCTCGGCCATCGCCTCGGCCAGGAGCTCAGTAGAGGCGTCACGCTCCTCCTGGAGGGGCCCGATAAGTTCGGAGGCGTCGCGGATGGCCCCCTCGTGGATCTCCTTGGCCTCGCGCGCGGCCTGCAACGCCAAGTCCTCTTGGCGACGGGCCTCAACGGCCGCATTGAAGGACGCCCACGCCCTTGCAAGCTCCTCACGCTGCTGGGCGAGCTGTATGTCCTCGAGGGAGAGGTGCACCTCCAAGCCCTCTAGGGACTCCCTCACGAGGCGAAAGGCGACCTCGCGGTGCCCATCGCTCCAGTCCCAGCCACGAAGGACCATGTCTTGGCTTGTGGAGGGCCCGGTCCCGATATCGAAGCCCGAGAGCCTGGCCCCGGAGCACCCTTGGGGGCTAGGTTGCACTCCGTCCCCGGCCGCGCTAGAAGCCTCCTCGCCGCCCGCACCAGCCTGGTGCTCATCCCTTGCAGCGGGACGGGGTGGAGAAGGAGTGACTCTCCCTGAGGACCCGCCAGTGCCTTGTGGCACCTGGCCCGCCTCGGCCTCTGGCTGCGCGGGAGGCGTGGGCACACACGGTAATGTCATCGCGCTGGCTGGAGATGGCTCGCGTGGCAAAGTTGGCTCGCGCGGTGGCGTGATCGCGCGAGGTGGAGTAGGGGCGCGAGGAGGAGTAGAGACCTTCTCCTCCGGAGCCTCCACCACCATCGGCTCAGAAGGCGGCGTAGAGGCCTCTGTGCGAGGTGCAGCCTCCTCCGGCTGAGGCGCTGCAACCTCCGCCCGAGGCGCAAGCGCCTCCCCTTGAGGCACCTCGTCAGTTAGACCTGTGGAGGCCGTCTCCACAGGCCTCGTGGCCTCTTCAGCCACGGCCTCAGCCGTGGCTCTCATCACATCTGCTGCCTTGTGAAGCTTACGACGCTTCGCAGGCACAAAATCACTGACAAAAACCAAGAAAGCATTTTCAAGAGAGGATAAAGATAAAAAGACCAAGAGTCAAACGGCCGAGTGCCAGAGACACTTACCCGGACGGTTGAGCGCCGGTGTCGACCCACGCCAAGCCTGGCGAGCGCCTGGAGGGCGTGGCCCTGGCACCAGACCCCTCCGGAGGCGCCACGGCTTTCCTCTCGGAGGGAACGTCGGACGGCCTCGCCCAGACCGATCTATAGCCGCCTTGGTGCGTGGCTCGCGCCGCCCCAAAGTGGCCTCCGCGTCAGAGGCCTCCCTCTCCTCGTCCTCCTCCTCCACAAGGCGCGAAGGCGCCACCACGAAGGCGTCATCGTGACTTGACGAGATGTCGCAAATCTCGTCAGTGAATAGCCCACGTCTCGAAGAGGACACCTCCCCTACCGCGGCAACCTCCCCTGCCGCGGCCACCTCCTCGCCTCGCCCCGCTCCCGAGGTTGAGGGGGAGTCTGCTCCCTCCGCTCCCTGCACCACCGGCACATGCACCTCTTTCCCCGCCTGGCCTGCCGGGGTAAACAGGGGCATCCCATCCAAGATGGCCATGCGCTCGATCATGTTATATTGATGGAGAGGCCGGAGCGTGATGGGGAGCTTGTCCGTGGCAGGCACCACTGGGTTGATGAAGAGCGCAGACAGGACGTTGTCGACGGCGTCCTTGTCGTTGTCCTCGCGGTGGAGCCGCATCTTGTCGTGAGGCCCGGAGTACATCCACATGGGCACCGAGTGCGCCTAGAGGGGAGCAATGCGGCGCGTCACGAAGTCCACCACGATGATTTGCCCCGTGAGGCCCTCCCCGCGAAGGAAACTCAGGCGGCCCATCAAGCTCACGTTCCGCGCGCCGTCGAAGGGCGCCTTGCCCCAGTGGGAATTCTTCATGGGCGGCGCGTCGGGGACCTCGAGGAAGGCACAGGACTGCTCCACCCCGACGAAGAACCACCTCTGGCGGAAGTCATCCACGTTCTTCGGCACCGAGGTGATGGCCTTGCCGTCGTTCCACGACATGGGGATGTACACGCTCGCCATGCCGTCCACAATGCGGAACGAGACGCACCCCGAGCGCTCGTTCTTCTCCGTGTTCCGGAGCGCGTAGAAGCACCGGAAGAGCCCCACCGTAGGATCCAGGTCCAAGTACGCCTCGCTGAGGTAGGCGAACACGGCAAGGATGAAGACGGAGTTGGGGTGGAGATGCAGCAGCTGGATCTGGTAGAAGGCCAACACCGCCTCCAGGAATGGAGAGAACGGCGGCACCAGCCCGGCGGAGACGCAGTGCTGGAAGACCGGAAAAAACCCTCGTGGGCGTTTCCCGTGCGCAGCAGGCTTGAGCACGGTGGCGCCATGCTCGTTGGTTCGGTCCGCCACCAGGAAGCGGATCTTGGCGAGCGCCTTGCCGTTGATGCGCACTCCAAGCAGTGCCGCGCCATGCGCGACCTTGGCGAGCTCCTCTTGGGAAGAGGATCCCGCGGCCGCCTTGCCCTTGTTCTTGGCGGGACTCATCGTCGAGGTTCGGTGTATCGCTGGAGGCGAGAGGAGAAGAAAGCGCTAGAGAGCGGAGGCGGAGAGCTCGAGAATGGTTGAGGCTTATGCAAGAAGGTATGGAAACAGTAACGGCTCCCTGCTCCGGCGCCCAGACTTTATGTCTCTTCAGGGAGCAGTTACCGGAGCGTGGTGGGACCCCCCACGACGCACGCCCCAGATCGTGCGCGACCGTTACTCGTCTGAGTGACGCGTGGCTCGGGCCGGCCGGGCACTTTGGGCCCACGACGCTCGCCTGCGCCCATGGGCTCAATCACGCCCATCGCGGGCCCGGGGCTACTGTCGGCCTAGTCGGGACTGGGGTGTGCAGAGCCTACTCTCCCCAGGCCTCACACACTGACAGATCAGACGAAACGAGTAAGGACCAAGCCACCGCTTGGAGAGACCCTCGAGAGGCAAATCTTCTTGAGGGCCTGAAGAGGTAGCGAATGCCTAAAGAGGACCTGCGCTTCAAGAGACTCTCCCGAGGCGCCAGGCGCCTTAAGAGAAGTCAACAGAAATCCCTCCACAGGCCGCCTCGGGCCTGTGGGGAAGCTTCGCGGCCAAGGAAGTACTGCATCGCGCACATGGCCTCTGCAGCAGCCGCAGAGTGACACGGGCACTCCCTTTGCCGTTTTGGTGATAAAGGAGTCAATAAAGTTGCGCCGCGTGCGCCAGGACAGCTGGGACTTTCCTTTCTGGTGATAAAGCAGCTGGACGACGCAACGCTCCAAGAAGATAGTCATCGTGGGCTCCACCACGATCACTGCAACCCCTGCGAGCCGTTCTGCGCGGTCTGCGGCCTGTCGGCCACCGCGCCCAACTTTATCGCCGATGGACCGCGTCCATGAAGAATTCTGCCGCGGTGGACTCCAACTGCTCCGCGCCACTTCCGTGTGGGAACCCACCTAGGACGAATTGCGCAAGGAAGATGCCCGTGTCACCTATAAAAGGAGCAAGAGATCCACCGTAGCGGGGGGGGGGGGGGGGGGGGGTCAGCCAATTACTTGCAAAACACTTGTAAATCCTAGCCCAGCTAGTATAATAGCCTTCGGCTGGAGGAGGAAGACGACCATTGCGTCCCTCTCCAAGCACGAACTGTCTCAAGAGAGCCCTCGGCAAGGTCGGTTGTACTGTAACCCTTGCAGTGCAATACAGACAAGCAGGAGTAGTGGTGTTACCTCCTCCTGAGGGCCGTGAACCTGGGTACGGGCCGGTGTCCATATCTGTCGTGGGTATTCCTCTCCAGGCCCGGCGAGCACCGTCGTCATGCCTCTCGAGGGTCGCTTGATGTAGCACCCCCAAGAGCCAAGCTAGACAAATCCGAGACCTTAATCTGAGATAAGCCTAACAAGGATCTCGGAAGCCAACAGTTGAAAATCGGTAGCACAACAGAGACCCTACAACACAAGAAACAATATATTAAGCTCTAAATAGAGCTAAGAAGCAAATATCATGAAAACAAGGTCACTGACCTGTCAATCACCAATACAACGGAAGGCAAATTATGCTATTAGACATAGCAAGATAGAAAAAGGGCCTAAGAGGCCAGAAAGCATAACGGCGACGTCCCAGTCCATAGATTCCAGGCTGCCGTCTGGGAACCCCAACCTACTCGTCGATGTCGATGTCCAGAAAACACACCTGTCCAAATAATTGCGCAAGGCTGAGTACAGGAGGTACTCAACAAGACTTATTTAACCTGCTACATATCTGCTCGTTCAGAGAATATCATGAATGCCTTTTGCATAAAGCCATCTTTATTTTCAAATCGAGGGAGGAGAGAATCTCGCATCAGTAGACTTTTAAAATGGGGTAAGGGAGTAACACTAGCTTCATCCACATCTTCAATCTCCACCAGATCAACATGAGTTGTACCACCCACCAGAATCACCTCCTCACTCAACCCGAGGAAGTGATCCGCCCTTAGTTGGCAAGTTTTATACTTAGATTATAGTTGTCTATGATCACCGAAATAAGGTACCAAGTCGTCCATAACCGTGGACACGGCTTTCCGAAAAGATTTACCCTGCAGGGGGTGTAACTACCCACACACGCCAACCAACCGATACGCCAACGTATTAGCACTCTTCCGGGGTGTGCCGGCAGGAGGGTTGGCCACGACCTTTCCCAAGCTTCGCCTATGTCCATGAGCCACAACAGTAGATCTGACCACACGCAGCGGTCTCTAGTGCGGGTTGCCAAGTCCAAGATCTGTGACCGCATCCCACCTTAACCTGGCCCTAATTCTCTTCAACTCATTTTACCGCACACGCAAATGGAAAACTCGAACTAGTGGCTTCACATAGTAGGCTAGACAAGTTGAAGCCGAGGGGAAAATGAATGCCCTGTGTGGATG
The DNA here is from genome assembly GCA_026929855.1 of Poa annua. NCBI lineage: Eukaryota > Viridiplantae > Streptophyta > Magnoliopsida > Poales > Poaceae > Poa > Poa annua. The sequence continues at coordinate 54,787,292 of CM049430.1, forward strand.
CACGACTAGTCCTGGTTCCGAACCCAGGAACTTAGTTCCTAAGATCGACAAGAATGAGACAACCCACCACAATCCAACTGTGGCCTCTCATCCAAGTCTTTAGCATATTCAACACATCTTTGATCATTCCACGTCATTCTTCACAGCTCTGATTCATCAACCGGATGGAACAGAGGGAAGATCTAAGGAGGGCTAAGCATAGCAGGCTCTCGTAATGCACCACTCAAGACACTCTAAACCTCAACTCAAAGCCACATTTGAATCGCATGCATAATACCAGAATCAAATACTTTGAAACCATATATGTGCGGATAAGAGGTTATGCTTGCCTTGCTCTTCGATAACAAGATATATAGCAATTGGAAATCTTCGGCTTCACTTGATCGAGATAACCAAAATAACTCTTCATAGAAATCCTCTTAATTTGACCATCGATGATTCATCAAGCCTTCGGTGTTGTCGAACTCCACTTCGGATTCGCATTCTACCGTGATAAACGGAACACCGGAAAAGAAACGGGAAACAACATTCAACCATGGCATCGATGCAATGCGCACAATGCACGACATGACGATTTAAAGTATTGAAATGTAAATCCTACACATGGAAGGACATTTTAAATGGAGTGCGAATGCCCGAGAGGTGCCATTCGACAAATCCCATATTTAAAAGAAAGGGTATAATTTGTTGTTCAATTATAGACATGGTTCAAAGTTGTTTAGATATGCATGATTTGGACGTAGTTAAATAGATCTTAATTTTCTGCAAATTTTGATATAAAAATCACATTTTTTTCTGATTTAAAATGAATTACTTATGAATTTCCAAAGATTAAACAAATTTTAATTCAATTTAAACCATTTGTTAATTCCATTTTAAACATTTATGAATTTAAATAAAAGTTGGACCCACATGTCAGATATTTAATAATTACAGAAAACATTATTGAAAATATTTAAAAGCTAACAAGCTGGTCCCACCTGTCATAATTAAAATAATTACAGAAAATAGAATTAAATCATTTCAGAAAAGATAAATAAAAAGAAAAGGAAGCGCTGACGTCTGCTGACGTCAGCAATGGAGCAGTGGCTCCTGTCGACCACCAATCCGTCGAACAAGGGCGTGAGGAGCAAATTGATCACGCGCGGGAGATGCGCGCTGGCGCGGGGAGCCAAAGGAGGGCGGCGCCGCTGACAAATGGTCGCCGGAGCTTGTCCGGTGACGAGCTTTTGCGGCGGCCCGAGAGGAGCACGGTGGCCGGAGCTAACGGGAGCGAGAGGGAGAGGGCAACGGGGTCAAGGAGGACCAGAAGCTCACCAGGAGCGCGATGGAGTGGTCGGGGAGGCGAGGGGAGGTCGGAGGCGGCCAGAATCAAGCTCGCCGGCGTCGGACACGAACGGAAGAAATCTACGATTTCCCGCCGATTCTCTGCTTCCCAGCACGGGCAGCTCTAGGAGGAGGGAGAGAAGACCACGGAGCTTCTCCAGAGCGTCTCGCCGGACCTCGGGGTGGCCGGAGTCGACGGAAATCGCCGGAGACCCGAGAGCTAGGGTTTCGGCCGTGGTGAGGAATTGGAGAAGAACGGGAGAGGAGAAGATGAACGGGGCTTCTCCGGCGGCGGAGAAGGTACTTGTAGGGGTCTCGACGTCGGCGGCGGGGATCTTGGCGCAAGGGAGGGCGGCGGACGGCCTCGCGCGTGACAGCGCTGAGCTCGGGGAGAGAAGGTTGAAGACGACTGCGGTTTTTCTAAAAACCCCCTGAACTTTTGAAGAACCACATAAACATTTAAAACATACACCTGTTTTGGAAAGCAAATGATTTGAGGGCCTTTTTGAAAAGATAAAATTTATTCAAAAATACCAGGAAACTCAGAATTTCATAGGGAAGCCATTGGCAACTTTGGATTTTTTGAAAATTTTGAAATTATTCTAACACAATTAAAATAACAAGTGGTTTAGCCACTTAAGTGTTTTCTCTTTTAATTTTTAAACTCAAATTTTGTGCACATTTTAATTAGATGCAAATGATGCTCATGATGCACAAACAAATCCTATTTACCAATTAGCAAAATTGGGGACGTTACACTTGACGTCCGTGTTCAATCCCCTTCTCGAACTACTCTTCAGGGTGTGACTACCCCTGTTCCGTGGGAGTCACTCACCGACAGTTGGCTTGCTGAAAGGTTGTTCGATGAAGTGAATGAGTCACAACCATATGTGAACCTTCTCCTGCCATCAGCACATATAGTGTATTCAGCTTCATAAACCATCCCCCCATGCACTGATAAAAATGCATTTCCATTATCCCCAAAACCTAAAGCTTCAGAAATTGATCTTGGTATCCTCTGAAAAAAATAAAAATTCAATGCATATATAGATAAAACAGATAAAAAGAGAAATCACGGAAAAAAGAAAAATTTAAAATTTACCATATAGTTTAGGTTGATGTCTGAAGTAGACAAACGATGGAGATATGTGCTATCCCTTGTTGTGCCTATTAAACTATGATTGAGTAAGTTGAAATTCTCTACCAGAAACATTTAAAGTGACATTAGCCACTTCTCCCACTGTTCCAAAAAATAAATAAAACACAATGAGGGAAACGAAAACAATAAAAACATGCACACAAAAAAGGAGGCAAAAAATCATAGAAATAAAAACATAAAACCATACAAATTTATTTATCCATTCTCATATACCTCCAAAATGAAATTTCCATTCACCGTTGGACCCTTCGGCCCATATAGATACGGTGTGGCCCTGATTAAACATGGTTAGATTTATCTTGTCCTCTGCTTGCATGCCATATTGAGTAACAAAGGATCTGTATCCAGGACCGCAAATCCGTGTTGGTTGTCCCCACTTCTTTGTTATGTCAAAAAAAAAAAACTGATGCCCATCATGAACCACATCATGAATCATACTATCAGTCCCCTGATTGAACGATTTTGTAACATGGCACAGGACAATCTAAAATGAAAACAAGAAGTCAAACTATAATAGCAAAAAATGAAACCCCTGAGAACCAAGAAACATGAACCCATAGATGGCTTTGTGTATGTACATAGAAAAATTCAACGTCATTGTTGAGATACACATAAAAAGTATTACGCAGGCTCGTTTACATTCCACTTTGTCCATTGGTAGATCCCCACCTAGCACAAGCCATTCTTCAGTTTGGGCAAGATTGTAAGTGTAGTACAAAAAAGAAAAGAGAACAAAATAAATACGCTCCCCACATGTTGGGGATATATCAACTAGGGGTATAACCAACATGGATCAATCCGGCTAGTCCAGGGTGGCCCAAGGGTGGTAAGGCCGAGGCCTGCCGGGCGGCCCAGATAGCTGACGTACAAGGAAGTAGGCGGACGGTCCAAGGAAGGCGAAGGCCGAAGCCCATCAAGCCACCGAGCCCAAGACGGAAGGCGGCAACTAAGCCGGCTAGGTCTAGGACTCTGTTTACTTGCCGGCCAAGTACTTACCTTGTAACCCGGGGTCTGGCCGCCTATATAAGCCGGCCACCGGGAGGCCTTTAGGGCCAAGCACAGAGACAACTTCAATAGGCATCATACCCATTGTAACCTGTTCACGGCTATTGCCTCATAGTGAATTATAGCAGCACGTAGGATTCCGCCACCGCTGCGGGATCCGAAGCTGGGTAAACTCGCCGTGTTCAATCCCGACCTAGACGACTCCAACCTTCTTCCCCACAATCCATACGTATGCTAGAGGACCCCCGTCTCCTATCAAATATGCCGATACCACGACAGTTGGCGCCCACCGTGGGGCATAAGGTTCCTGGCGTCACGTTCCAGGCGGGAACACTTGGCGGCGTGGGCAAACAGATCGCCGTCGGTCGCGTCACAAGGTATGGCGGCCATAGCTACGTCAACTCGGATGAGTCCTGGCTCCAGGCGGACGACTACCTTATCGGATGCGCACTCGTGCCGATCGGAGGGATCGACGTCTTCATCGGGTACACGCCAGAGGCGTACGGCCTACCGCGTTTCTACAACCCCACCCACCAACCCTTCGACCAAGCAGTCGACCGGCAAGATGGATCCGAATCCGCCTTCTCCTAGGAGTCGGCCGAATCTGATTTCCACTTCGTCGGAGTTGTCGGACTGGGATCCGACTCCCGGCCGGAAAACAACGATCCTGAGTCAATCCTCCCTGCTCTACAGGAGGATGCGATGTCAGATGCCGGATCCAGATCTACCGTTCAAGTCAACATAGACTCTGACTCCGATGATGATGCTAGTCTCTTCGAAGAGAAGATCAAAACCCGCTTTTCCAGTGGTAATCCGGCTCCCTCAGAGGGTACAGCAGATACAGACATGCCTGACAAGCTGGCTATGATGGTTGTTGTCGGTCACGAGACAACCCCAGTTACCTCGGAAGCGCAAAACAAGCCGGCGGAAGAAGCCGGGGACACCACTGCCGGCCAGCTCATTGAAAGTTCCGACAAGGTGTGCGCAAAGAAGAAAACTGGCCTCGAGAAAGGCGGCAGCAGCAAACCCACGGATTTGCTCTCCGTCATCAAAGAAGTAGACGAGATCATGAATACTCCGGTGAACAAAAACACCCCACTCGACGAAGTGGAAGAGCTTAGGCTTAACATGCTTAAGCACTCTGACTTCCTGCGAAAAAGAGAGGAGCACGTTGAGAGCCTTGCGAAGAAGATCAAGAAAGAGCAGGAGAAGATGTCGGCCAAAACAAACCGGCAACTCTTCGAGGAGAAAAGGTCATCAAAAAACCGCCGTGGAAAAGAGCCGCCTACGCAAGCAACGACAGCGGCTCAAGACCTAGGGTTCGATTGGTGTACGGCACCACAGCGAGTGGATAGAAGGGGGGATGTTGTCTTCTGCACCCCTATCCTCAACGCGGCTGCCGGGTTAGATACCCTGGACGACAACACTTACACGGCGGAAGAAAAGCTGGCCAACGCAAGACACTTCGTGAGCAAGGCCCTAGAACAACAAGCTCGCGCTGATTCCTACGGCCACATGGCGGATGCTCGTGGGGGAGACCTAGAGTCTAAGTCGGGCAAGTGCAAAGCTGCACCCGGCGCCGACCCCGAAGGCCCGTCTGGCTCCAGTAGCCATGGCGACAAAAGGAAGGCAACGCCACCTCCAAAGCCAAGGCGGGACGAAAATTCTAGGACGGGAAGCAGAGGAGACCTACCACCTCCATCTCAGCCAAGACGCGACAATGGCGGTAGCCGGAACAACAGGCAACCGCCTAGAAAAGATGGCGGCAACGACCCTCCAAGGAGAGGCCACAGCCGATCTCCGCAACGCAGCAATGGCAGCAAGAAGAGAGAGGAGGTAGAAGGGCCCAGGCGCAGCATAAGCCGGGCAGCGCAGGACGAGCCGGACGCAAACAGAGGCGCACGGCAGCTCGATCCAAAAGACGCACGACATCGCCTACAAGACATAGCAAGAGGAAAGGAGCCGCTATACTCTGGACCAAAGTGCTTCGGTGACGCCATCCGCAGAGAGCCGTTCCCTAAGGACATGACATCAGTCTCAAAAAACTGTTCTAGGTATAACGGCCTCGTTAAGCCGGACTCATGGCTATCCAACTATGCCATGGCCATAGAGATTACCGGCGGGAGCAGCCATATTGCCGTCCGCTACCTACCTCTCATGTTGGAAGGCACGGCAAGAGCTTGGATCGACAACCTTCCTGAAAAGTCCATCCATAGCTGGTACGACATGGAAAAGGTTTTCTCCCAGCACTTCCAAGGAACATACAAGCGTCCAAATACCTACACGGATTTGCAGCGCTGTATCCAAAAGCCGGACGAAACCATGACATATTTTGTCAGCCGTTGGATATCCGAAAAAGCCAACTGTCATGGTGTTTCAGACGCACAGGCTATCCACGCCTTCTACACGGGCCTACAGAAGAAGTCCTTGCTCCGTCATAGGCTCGTCCGCGAGCAAATCACGGACCTTGGTGAGATGCTCAACCTAGCCGCCCAATACGCGGCGGCGGATGACGACGCCCGGGACGATGACCCAGACGTCAACATCATACCAAAGCGGAACAACAAACGCAAGCAGGCCGCGGATGACAAAACCGGACCTTCCAATGAGGTAGCCGTAGCGTTCCAAGGAAACGCCGGCAAAAAGAAGTGGAAAAATAAGAAAGATAGTCGCGAAGCCGGCTCAGGGCCTAAGGCGGCGCGAATCACTTATGAACAGGCAAAGCTTTTGCCGTGTCCCATCCACGCCTCATTGGGCAAGGTCAACCATATGATTGGAGAGTGCCGTTTAATGGACGACTTCAAAAAGGATCCCACAGTCGGCTGGAAGTCAAAGAAGTCAAAGAAGAACGACAAGAAAGACAGCAAGGAGGATGAGGATGACGATGACATGTCTATCTCAAGCGAAGATGACGCAGCCGCCAAGAAAAAGAAGCCGTATCCGAAGGTTAAAGAATCTCTTGTGTGCTTTGTCGGCACGCCTTCGGCTAAAGCGGATAAGGCGGAGATGCGCGAACTCAACGCGACAATGCCGGACGTCCCTCAGTACCTGAACTGGTCGGAGGCAGCAATCACTTGGGACCGGTCCGACCACCCTGATCACGTCCCTCACCCAGGCAAGTACGCCCTTGTCGTCGACCCCATTGTCGACAACTTCAGACTCACAAAGGTACTTATGGATGGCGGCAGCAGCCTCAACATCCTGTACTACGACACACTAAGCCGCATGAACCTATCAGAGGATCAGCTGGATCACAGCAACCTCACCTTTCATGGCATAGTGCCCGGCAGGCAAGCAAAGTCAATGGGAAGCATCAGACTGAAGGTAACTTTCAGACCAAAAGAGAACTACCGCTCAGAGTTCCTCCGGTTCGAAGTTGTCCCCTTCAAAAGCGCCTATCATGCAATCTTCGGACGACCGACTTTCGCCAAGTTCATGGCAAGGCCGTGCTACATATACAACAAGCTTAAAATGCCGGGGGAAAACGGAACCATCACGGTTTCCGGCAACTTCAAGAAAGCCAATGACTGCGAGCGTGGCATGGCCGCCTTCGCAGAAGCCGTCATCCGCAAGGAAGAACTCGCGCTGCTCGGGGCGGATTCAGACAACTCCATGCCAAAGCCAAAGATGGATGTCAAAAAGACTTTCGAAGCTTCAGAAGACACCAAAAAGGCGGACCTCATCCCAGGTGACAAGTCTAAACAAGTTGTCATCGGCTCCAACCTTGACAACAAATAGGAAGGCGCGCTCGTGGAGTTCCTCCGTGAGAATCGTGACATCTTTACATGGTCGCCTTCCGACATGCCTGGTGTACCGAGGGAACTTGCCGAGCACTCGCTCAACGTCATAAAAGGATCCAAGCCGGTGAAGCAAGCAACAAGACGCTTTGGAGATGAGAGACGCAAGGCTATAGGGAAGGAGATAAATAGGCTAAAGGCCGCCAATTTCATAAAAGAAGTTGTACACACCGATTGGGTGGCAAATCCTGTACTTGTTCCAAAGAAGAATAAAGAGCTGAGGATGTGCATCGACTATAAAGTGCTGCCCAAAGGATCCCTTTGCGCTGCCTAGGATCGACCAAGTCGTAGACTCCACAGCAGGCTCTGAGCTGCTATGTTTTCTGGACGCCTACTCGGGATACCACCAAATCAAGATGAGAGAGTCAGATCAGCTGAAAACATCTTTCACAACTCCATATGGGACTTTCTGCTACATTACAATGCCTTTTGGCCTGAAGAATGCAGGGGCAACATACCAGCGCTGTATGCAAAATTGCCTGCACGAACAGATCGGCCGCAATGTTCACGTCTATGTAGACGACATCGCGGTAATGTCAAAAAAGAAGGCAGATCTCCTAGAGGACTTGAAAGAAACTTTTCAGAATCTCCGGAGGTATCAGATGAAACTCAATCCCGCCAAGTGCGTTTTCGGCGTTCCAGCCGGCAAACTGCTAGGGTTCATCGTCTCAGAACGAGGGATCGAGGTTAATCCGGAGAAGATCAAGGCCATCCAAAACATATCCAGACCTACTTGTCTGAAGGACGTGCAGCGCCTAGCCGGATCGGCAGTAGCCGTCAGTCGTTTCATAAGCCGCCTAGGGGAAAAGGAAATGCCTCTCTAGCGGCTATTGAAGAAATCCGACAACTTCGAGTGGACAGCAAAGGCAGATGCCGCCTTACAACAACTTAAGGAGGCCCTCGCATCCGCTCCAATATTGGCAGCACCTAGATCACAGGAACCAATGCTGCTGTACATCGCGGCAACAGGAGCTGTTGTCAGCGTTGTCTTGGCTGTGGAAAGAAAGGAGAACGAAGCCGCGGCGTGTGAGCAGCGACCGGTCTACTTCATCAGTGAAGTGTTCTCCGCCTCCAAGCAGAGGTATCCGCATTACCAAAAGCTGGCTTATGGCGTATTCTTTGCCGCCAGAAAGCTTAGGCATTACTTCCAGGAACACACAGTGACAGTAGTCAGCAAGGCACCGTTGGGAGACATAATCAACAATGTAGAGGCAACGGGTCGAGTTGCCAAGTGGGGCATCGAACTCGCCGCCTTTGATATAGTCTACAAACCACGGACCGCCATTAAGTCTCAAGCGCTTGCCGACTTTGTCGCCGACTGGACAGAGGCCATGGAGGAAACGACACTCCCCGAATCAGAATATTGGGTCATGCACTTTGACGGATCAAAGATGCTCAAAGGCTCGGGGGCTGGTGTCGTTCTATGCACGCCTAAAGGTCACAAGCTTAGCTACGTGTTACAAATACACTTCACAGCAACCAACAATGTTGCCGAGTACGAAGCCTTGCTTCATGGGTTACACGTGGCAAACGACCTAGGCGTCAAAAGAATCCTCTGTTATGGCGACTCAGATTTGGTCGCGCAACAAGTAAGCGGAACATGGGATGCGAAAAGCGCAACAATGGCGGCTTACAGAGCCAAGGTTGATGAATTCGCAAAAAACTTCGTAGGCTACGAAGTCCGGCATGTTCCAAGAGCTGAGAATGAGGCGGCGGACACACTTGCAAGACTTGGATCGGAACGCAAAAAGGTACCAAAAGATATCTTCCTGGAGCAATTGCACAAGCCATCCATTAAAGGCGCCGATTTGATGGACCCCGACGCAGAAGAACCAGTAGAAGCGGCAAGTTTCGCTGTCTACTTAACACAGCCGGATTGGACAGTCCCATATCTCGATTTTCTAATCGACCAAAAGTTGCCGGAGGATGATGAGGTGTTAAAGAGGCAGATCATAAGGCGAGCCAAGGCATTCACGATAATAAAAGGCGAGCTATACAAGCGAAGCACTTGCGGCATCTATCAGCGGTGCATACAGCCGGAAGAAGGCCGGGAAATTCTGAAGGACATACATGTTGGCACCTGCGGGCATCATGCTTCCGCTAGGTCCATTGTATCCAAAGCTTTCCGCCAAGGTTTCTACTGGCTCACCGCCAAAGAAGACGCCGAGAACATCGTAAAGACATGCAAAGGTTGCCAGTTGTACGCTCGTCAACCTCATTTGCCGGCACAGGAGCTAAGGACGATCCCAATCACCTGGCCGTTCGCGGTCTGGGGCTTAGACATGGTGGGTCCCTTCAAAAAGGCGCGCGGTGGGTACACTCACCTATTGGTCGCTGTCGACAAGTTCACCAAATGGGTCGAAGTTAAGCCGATCAACAAACTTGACGCACGAACATCCACCAATTTTCTCTGGGGAATTATCTCTCGGTTTGGAGTTCCACACAGCATTATCACCGATAATGGCAGCAATTTGTCTCAAGGCGACATAGAAGAATACTGCAGCGATCTGGGCATCCGGCTTGATTTGGCATCCGTGTCACACCCTCAATCCAATGGACAAGTAGAGAGTACAAACGGCCTTGTCTTATCAGGACTTAAGCCTCGTCTCGAAGCTCCATTACATAGGGCAGCCGGCGCTTGGGCAGATGAGTTACAGTCGGTACTATGGAGTTTGCGCACAACGCCAAACAGATCTACCGGCTACACTCCTTTCTTCTTAGTATATGGCGCAGAGGCAGTGCTACCTACCGACATGAAGTACGATTCCCCAAGAGTTCAAGCCTACATCGAGCAAGACGTAGAAGGTGCAAGACAGGATAGCCTAGACCTGCTAGATGAAGAAAGAGACGTCGCTCTCCATCGCTCCGCCTTGTACCAGCAACAACTTCGCCGCTATCATAGCCGGAGAGTGCGGAAGCGAAGCTTCAGAACAGGTGACCTGGTTCTCCGCCTAATTCAAGACAGAAAAGGCTTGCACAAGTTATCCCCGCCATGGGAAGGACCGTTTATAGTCACAAAGGCGCTGCTCAATGGTTCCTACTACCTAGCCGACATCCGCGACGAAGAAGAAAAGAAAATGCGCAAGAAGGCGGCAGGAAAAAGGGGAACCAAGCGCAAGAGAGGCATTGACGATCCGTTCGAGCAAACAAGACGGCCTTGGAATATTGAGCAGCTACGTCCTTTCTACACTTAGCAATTTATAATTGTAATAAGTTAAATATGATTATGAAATAAAAGTCTATGGTTCCTCATCTGTGTTGAGAAGCATGCCATCTTTTGTCTTTTCTTGCAATCATATTTCCCCCTATGTATCTAAGTTACCTATTTTCTAGCTCCGTGCAAAGGTTCAAACTGGTAGATACTTGCAGCTTTCGAGCTAACCCAAAGCAAAAATAAACTTTTTTGCGCCGCCTAATTCCTTTACCTCTGATTACTTATATGTGGTTCGCCTAGTAGTATGTCTTTGACACCAACATGTTGGCTTTGGTCTCTGATTCCAAACGCATGGTTTAGCCCTGGTTGTTTCAGCTAAAGTTACCGGCTGAGGTTTCGTCAACATACAAAAAGTCAAGCATATATGTCAGGGTAAAATTAAGGCGGGCCATATAAATAAAGACAAAATAAAACTTGTCAGCTAGTTTCCGCCTAACAAAAGCAACAGCAAAAGTATATATAAATATTACAAAATGTTGCATTGTTTCAGGGGCCGACAAATAAGGCTAACAGAAGGCAAGGACAAAAAAGATATGGCTCGGGGGAGCGTCTACATCAGACTTGGGGGCTGACAACTTCAGCCCCGGAACTATCACTCCCCTCCGCCTCGGCCGCGCCGGCAGCTTCAGCTCCCTCTCCGCCAGGCACAGGATGGCGCCGGTAGAAGATTGAAGTGTCCACCATGTCGGCAACCCGCGTGGCGTAGCCGGCAACACTGTCCAGCACAGCGGCCGGCTCAACCTCGCTACCGTCTTCGTACGTCGACGGCATGCCTTCGGTGACGGCTTCTATCTCCGCCTCGGGGTAGTGCGCCATGAACAACCCAAGGGCAGTCTTGGCTCCACCCCGCGCCGCCGACTTCAGCGAGCTTTTGTGCAGCTTGGTCGCCTGCTCCAGGATGGCGGGCACGTCGCTGAACTCGGTCGGCTCCTGGCTGCCGGACGAAGTGAAGAACTTGGCGGCAAACCGCTTGGACGCCGCCAAAGTCTCGGTGATCAGTTCGCCTAGACACGCAAGGCGATCCAGGCGGGGGCTGACAACCTTGTCATCGCCTAAATCGGCGGGAACTACATCAAAAATAAAGCCATTAGATTAGCTCAGGCTAAAGCAACATGGCAGCATAAAAAAAGGAGCAAGAAATTACCAAGGACCGAGTTATGGAAAGCGGACAACTCAATCATATGAGTTGCCAGCGCGTCCTCTGCAGTTTGGGCGCGAGAAGTCTGCTTAGAGATCTCCTCCGCAGCCGTCTTCTCCGCCTCCGCCAACTTGTTGCGCAGGCTTTCCAGCTTACCAGTGAGCTGGCTAGATTCCTGCGCAAACTTGAGCTGCTGGGCCTCCATCTCCTTTTGATGAGCCTCCTTCAACTCCAAGTTGGCGGCCGCCAAGTCGGAAGCTTCATTCATAAGAGCTTGCATATCAGTGGACGCCTTCAGGATATCCTGGGCGTGGTCTAGCAGTTCTACAAATATGGATTCGCTAAGCTAAATGATTGACGGAAACATAAGTCAAAAGCATAGTTGAAGGCGAGAAGGATCAACCCTACCTTCATCTTTTTTGCGGGCCGCCTCCAGTTCGGCAATACACAGGTCCTTGGCCTCGCACTCCTTCTTCAGGACGCGGCAGCACCGGTTTATCTCGACTCGCGAGGAGACAAGCTCGACTTTGGCGGAGACAAGGCCCTGCAAGACAAAACAAAGGCATATAACATATTGTCGAATAACCACTAAGCCGGCAGTCCAAATTTCTTTTGACTTGCCATCTAAGTGCTCGGGGGAAAGACTATGTATATACCGGAGCGGGAAGAACTTACAGATAAGTCGCCCTCCAAGTCGGCGAAGGCCTGCGAGGCGAAGTTGGCAAAAGCCAAGGTTGACTCCTTGGCCTCCTTAAAGGTAGACCAAGGGTCCCTGACCTTGCCGCCTCCCGCAGTCGGGGCTGCCCTCCGAGACCCGCCGGCAGACGACTCTAGCAACCCTTCGTTGGCGGCGCGCGATTGAGCGGCATCATCGGCCGTAGCCACAGCCAGCAGAAGGGGAGTTTTGGCCGCACGGTCGGCGGAAGAAGTCCTTGGCGGAGCACCTGAAGCCGGAGCTGGGGGCTGACGACGAGCGTCGCCCATAAAGCTGCCGGCGTGGAGCTGAGGAGTTGGCGGCACGGTAGCCGGTGAGACGCCCTGCGGCCGCTTTCCCTTGCCAAGAAGCCTGGTCGTCAACCGGGAAGTTGCGACCCTTTCCCTGTCAATAAAAAGCAAGCACAGTCAATTGGCTAGTATTGAAGAAGTTTGTCGTCTGGTAAAGGCAGAGTTGAGTACCTTCGGGGGATGTTAATCCCCGCGTTCTCGCCGATGTTGGCGAGAGTCGACTCGGTAGCCGACGCGATCCGTTTCTTCCTCTCGGCATTCGCCGTAGAGGAAGCAGCGCCGGACGCCTTGCGCTTCTTCGTCTTCCCGGCCTCCGACTCGTAGAAGTCGGGAGCCAGGTCATCCTCGCCCAACTCGGAGAGCTGAAAAAGAAGACAAGTTAAAGGAACTCAATCCTATCCGGCAAAACTATCAAACAAGGGGCGAAGGAAGAAAATATTCACCTCAAGGGGAGGGTTGTCATGGGTGTGCATGGGCACGCCCTCGGCCGCCTTCACCAGCCCCGCCTTGACGAGGCTGCGGAGCCGGAATGCCAGGTCGGCGACCGGCAATATCTCTTCGCTCACGCGAAGAGAGGCTGTGTCAGTAGGCGAATACTGACACATCTTGTGCGGGCTGTACCGCAGGGGGAGGATTTGCCGGCCGAGACAGCAAATGATGGTGTCGACTCCATCCAGCTGAGGAGGAGCCATCGTCCTCGTGAGGAATTCAATCCGCCTTTGAATAAGGCGGAGTTCCTCCGTCAACTTGGGCACCGCCTCGTCCCAGCAGGGTCGAGGCATGGGTGGCGCGTTGACGAATGCCGGGATGCCAACTTGGCGGCCCGGCGCTGCCATATCTTGGCAGTAGAAGAACGTGGAGGTCCAGCCCTTGACGGCCTCGAGGTATGGTATCTTGGGATACCATTGGCGGCCCTGGTGGCAGTTGAAGGTGATCCTGCCGCAGGTAGCCAGCCCGCCATCCGGCACCGTCTGTCGCCGGCAACGGAAGCAGTATCTAAAGAAGTCTAAACTAGGCCTAATACCTAGATAGCCTTCGAACAGAGCTGTGAAGCCGGCTAAGACTAATATACTATTGGGTGCAATGTTATGGGCCTGGAGCCCGTAGTGATCCAAAACCTCGCTAAAAAAGGCGGAAGGCGGAAGCGCCATTCCCCTAACAAGGTGGGAGGTAAGGATTACCCGCTCTCCGGCTTCCGGGGCCGGGATGATGTCTCCGAAGGCGGCCCTCCACCGACAATCCTCCCGAGTGGGGAGGTAGCCAACAGCCTCCAAATCTTGGAGGGCGTCTTCGTCGACAATGGAAGGCAGCCAGTAGCGGGACCCGAGGTCCACCGCTTCTTCTTCCTCATCGCCGGGGGCGCCCGCCGTCGCCGTCGCCGTGGTGGACGGTGGAGGAGCCGAGGAGCCCGCCGCTGGCGTGCGCGCGGTAGAAGTCCGAGGGACGACGACGGTGACATTGCCCGCCGTCATCGCCGCCGCAGGGCGGGTTATTGCGCCGCCCATTGACGTTGCGAGCGCGGCCTCGGTCGCCGGACCGCTCGACGCCGTCGAGTGAGCTGGGCCGGTGGACATCGCCGCGAGAAAAGGTCGTCGGAGGAGAAGAGTTCGCCGGAGCTCGTTCGGAGACAAGGAGCGAAGAAGGGGAAGAGGCAAGGGCACACGGAGAGCAAAGGCTGGGTAAAGAAAATGGACCGTTTGGCTACCTACTTATAGGGCCAGGCGTTGCTCCCTGTGCAACGGCATTTTAGTCGGACATGTGTCCCGCATCCGTTGCGGCACACGATTGCACGATCTCCACGCCTACTCTTTTCCCGCAATTTGTGATCATGGCGAGATTCCCGCCTAACGGTTTTCAAACTGTCGTGAGCTGGTTAGGTGGAAACCGCCAGGAAGGATGCTCGGCAAGATTGCCGAGCAAGCCGTCTTTTCCCATGATGGATAAAGGCGGCCGCATGTCAACTTCAAGACACGCATGCCTCGTTGATTTTCAGAATGGTTCAAGTCCTGCAGCCGCCAACATTGGCAGATGAAGAATCAAGAAGAAGCCGACGCCTGGAGAACTTCAACCTTTCTGGGGGCTAATGTTGGGGATATATCAACTAGGGGTATAACCAACATGGATCAATCCGGCTAGTCCAGGGTGGCCCAAGGGTGGTAAGGCCGAGGCCTGCCGGGCGGTCCAGATAGCTGACGTACAAGGAAGTAGGCGGACGGTCCAAGGAAGGCGAAGGCCGAAGCCCATCAAGCCACCGAGCCCAAGACGGAAGGCGGCAACTAAGCCGGCTAGGTCTAGGACTCTGTTTACTTGCCGGCCAAGTACTTACCTTGTAACCCGGGGTCTGGCCGCCTATATAAGCCGGCCACCGGGAGGCCTTTAGGGCCAAGCACAGAGACAACTTCAATAGGCATCATACCCATTGTAACCTGTTCACGGCTATTGCCTCATAGTGAATTATAGCAGCACGTAGGATTCCGCCACCGCTGCGGGATCCGAAGCTGGGTAAACTCGCCGTGTTCAATCCCGACCTCGACGACTCCAACCTTCTTCCCCACAATCCATACGTATGCTAGAGGACCCCCCGTCTCCTATCAAATATGTCGATACCACGACACCACACCCCCCGACATTTCATTGAAAAGCACCCCCTAAAAATAGAAAACTCATTTTATTAAAAGGTATAATTGAAGTCAGTAGTTAAAAAAAGATTCTCTGTTTAAGAATTTCTATCTTTAGCCAAAATAAATCAAAAGGCAAAATAAAAATAGCATATCAAAAAATAATATAAAAAAGACACATGTAAGTACTACTGTGAAACACTGATGTGAATCAATGACATATATATTGATCAGAGAGATAAAATTGAGTAAAAAAATCCATTTGAGAGTGATAGAGAGTGTTAGAGTGATACTCAATACTGATACACTCGAGAAAAAGTATACAAACCAACTTAACCAATATAGAGAAAAAAGTCAGCAAAAAAATAAATCACGAAACAAAAGGTAAAAAAACTCAACTGCGGTCGGTATGGGGAGTGCAACTCACCCCATGGGAAAAAGTCTGGGTTAAAAAGTAAAAAAAGTATAGGTTGCGGGGGCATGCAATTGACCCCATAGAAAAAAACCGAGTTACAAAGTCAACTCATTAGTTGCGAGCGTATTAGAACAAGTGAAAAACCCAAAACAAAAAGTCTCGGTCTCAGCTGCAGGAGACTTGCAACTGACCCCATAGAAAAAAGTACGAGATAAAAAGTACACCCAAAAGCCAACAACCTAAAAAATCCAAAAAACCCTAGTTACAGAGTCATTGCAATTAATGGAGATACTATTCAAAAGCAAAATGAAAAAAATGGAAAAGGCTCGGTTGCAGGGCCATGCAATTGACCCCCATGGAAAAAAGTCTGAGATAAAAAAATCAACTCCATAGTTGCGAGCATGTTAGAACTAGTGAAAAAACCCCAAAATATCCCCAATTGCGGAGTCATTGCGATTAATGGAGACACTATTCAAATAAAATAAATTGGAAAACTCAAGTCAGAAGGCTGGGTTACGAGGAACATGCAACTGACCCGTGGACAAAAAGTCCGAGTCAAAAAGTCAACTCCCCCATAGTTGCGAGTGTATTAGAACTAGGGAAAAAAATCCAAAAAACCCCAATTGTAGAATCATTGCGATTAATGGAGACAGTATTAAAAAACAAAATGAAAATTGAAAAACCTTCAAAAAAGTTCAAAAGTCTCTGTTGCGGGGGACATGCAACTGACCCCGTTGAAAAATGTCCGAGTTAAAAAGTCAAGTCCTAAAAAAAATAGTTGTCAGTGTATTATAACTAGAGAGAAAAAACAAAAATCCTAGTGGCAGAGTCAATGCGATTAATGGGGATACTATTGAAAAACACACGTAAAATGGAAAAAAAAACACATCGTCTAAAAAAAGTCAGATGGCTCGGTTGCAGGGCGCATGCAAATGACCCCCATGGAAAAAAGTCCACGTTAAAAAGGTCAACTCCCATAGTTGCGAGCGTGTTAGAACTAGTGAACCCCCCCCCCCCCCCCCCCCCAAATACCCAATTGCGGAGTCATTGCGATTAATGGAGATACTATTAAAAAAAATGGAAAGCCAAGTCAGAAGGCTTGGTTGCGAGGGGCATGCAACCGACCTTGTGGACAAAAAGTCCGAGTTAAAAAGTCAACTCCCCCATACTTGCGAGGGTATTAGAACTAGGGAAAAATACCAAAAAACCCAAGTTGCGGAGTCATTGTGATTAATGGAGATACTATTGAAAAACAAAATAAAAATGGAAAAACCTCCAAAAAAAGGTCAAAAGTCTCGGTTGCGGGGGACATGCAACTGACCCCATTGAAAAAGTCCGAGTTAAAAAGTCAACTCAAAAAAAAATGCGGTGAAAGGGCTGAAGAAGTTGCTTAGGGCTAGACAAGAAGTTGCTCAGGACAGAGAAACAATTTCACGTCCCGTCAGAAACAATTTGTCGGGAGTTGAAGACAGAAATTGACTAGGATTCTGGGTACTAATCGATTAATACAGCATCTCCGACCTATTCAAGACATGTCACCAACAACTACCGCGTGTACGCGTTGTATACGTCGAAAACTTCCGTAGTTTCACGTCCCATCAAGTTCGAGTACCATCTCGTGCGTATTCTAAAGTATGAGTACTGTATTGTGCTTTCGAAAAAATTACAGGTACCCCCGGTGTATTTAACTCTTTGTATAATGTTGAAAAAAATTCAAATCAACCTTTAAATCTCGGGTTAATCGGTGAAGCCTTGACGACCATCCCCGTCTCCGCGCAGCGGCAGCGCCGCGCCGCCACGGGGACTCCACCACCGCCGCCCTCAACTCTTCTCCCCCCACCATACTTTCCTCTCTTCACCGCAGTCATAGATGACGTGAGGCAAAAACCTAGGCGGCATGGCAGCGGCATGGTTCCAGCTGAGCGCGGTTAGGAGTGGAAGGCGGCGTCCTTCTCACCGCTGCAACCGCAGTGATGTGCAGCGACTCGGCGGTGCTGCCATATCATTTGGACACCGGAGCGGCGGCTCCGGGCATGGCGGCGGCGGCCTACTCTTCGGAGAAGACATCCATCATGGGATTTGGTGTGGGGGATCTTGGGATTCCACACCGATCTCCGGCGGCGGTGAAGATCCAGTTGACGATGAGTTTGTGGTGATGCAGCAGCCGGTGAAAACCGTGTCTCGACCTCAATCTTAGCGGATGATGACGGCGTCGCTTGGCGTCGTTACATTGTCGAAGGTGTCGTGGGATTGTCATGATAGATGTTTCCGGGTGGAAACTTGAGATGATGGGCATGAAGGCTTCTGACATCAGGAGCTTGTCTAGCGTGGCGTGGGGAAACAGGGGTTTACCCAGGTTCGGCCCCTCGTCTTGAGATAAAGACTGTTCCTGGTTCTGCTTTATTACTCTGGTTTTCGAGGACTCGGCGCCTTAGCTTCCGTGTCTCGAGATTACAATGGTGGTCTCGCCTATGACTTGTGTCTCTGGAACTTAGATCTCTAGGAACTAGGAGACCCCCTTATATAGGCGGTGGGTCTCGCTGGAGGTACAAAGCCGGGGTCCGGGTTCCTATTATACCCGGACTCTACTCTAAGTCCTCTAAGTCTTCGTCTTCCTTAGCAGGACTTTGTCTTGTACTTGGTCTACAGCCTTCTGAATCCTTCTTGCTTTGCGGTCCAAGGCACACGCCATGCACCGGCTTACGTGTCAGCCGGCCCATGTCTTTATGCTTGATCCGGCCCAGGCTCTTGCCAGGCCAGCTTATCTTCTATGTCGGTGGGCCTACCGGGTTATGATCACCCCAACAGTAGACCCCAGGATAATTTGGAGATCAGACTGGACTTGCTTCACCTTGCACATTTGGTAATGATTCTGGGGGAAGCCGTCAGTCCTTTTGTCCCGGTTATCTGAAAACATTAAACAACTTGTTAGACAAGCAGGCTCTCGGGCATAAATTTGGCCGGCCCTTGCTGGCTATTTGCTCATAACCCGACCATCGCTTGCCGGCTTTCGCTTCTTTGAGCCTTTGACTTTCTTTTTTATTTACTCTTTCTCTTGTCTTTCGGTCAACCTTCTTGGTCAACGACATATTTAATGTCCATCCACGCGTGGGAATCGAGGAGACAATAACCACCTCGGGGAAACAAAGATCTTGTTAGGAATATCTTCCATGCGTCGGATTTTGTCCCCCCGAGATAATTATTATCCTCTGCTTTTACCATTTTGCCCCTAGGTCAAACCCTAGGGGTCTATAAATAGGGTGGCCGGGGGGGAGCTAACATCTCACTATCCCCCGAGCGTATCGCCTCCTTCTCCTTCCTCGATCTCGTCGCTCTACCTTCTCTCTCTCTGCGCACCCGAGCTGTTCATCTTCCTCTTCAAGCTCGAGCCCAAGCTGAATCACGCGTCGCTGCCGTCATCACCATGCAAGTCTCATTCAACCCCACACTTCAATCGGTAATCATCTGATCTCATGTGCATTTCTGTTCCATTATGGTTCTTCTCATCCGTCCGGGCAAATCTCCTCTGTGCTCTTCGTGTTCTTGATTTTCCTTTATTTACATGGATTTATCGGTGCTCCATAGATCTGTTTTGGTGCTTATTAGTCTTTCCCTTTCATTTTTCTCTGTTCTGTAAACATTGTCACCTTCGCACCTTAATCCGCACATCTTCTCGGACGAACTCGCTCATGTTCTTGACTATGATCTTTTAATGCTGACTTTTAGAGACTTCTTTGATCCATTTTGCCGCATACTGCTCCCTTCTTTGCTGTTTTTCTATTGTATATGCTCTAGGCTAAATCCATATGTTCTTACCGATGAACTGCGTTGCTGCCTTTTGATCTTCTTTTTCTACCGTTTTTCTTCCATTCCGTAGATCCGTACTGATTTCCACTTTCTGTTATTTCTTGTTGTAGATCTCCGGCTTCCATTCGATACGATGGGCTCAAAGTTGGCAGCTCAGTGCGCTCCGAAGAAGGTGAAGAAGACACCCGACGCCGGGTCATCCGGGACAGTTGCCGCGGAGAAATCCAAGCGGATGGCCGGGTGTAATTGGGGCAAGTCCACCGTCCCCGAGCGCCGTCTCCAAGACTTGGTTGATCTTGGCATGCTCCAACCTCAGTCGGAAGTCCACTGGCGGCTTCCCGACGAAGAGGAGTCACTGCCGCAACCCGGCCCCGACGAAGTCATCATCTTAGCAGATCACATATCCCGGGGTTGCAAACCCCTGGGTTCCCTTTTCTTTCGCCAAGTCCTCGACTACTTCCAGATCCGGCCGCAGGATATAGCACCAAACTCGGTGCTGAACATCAGCCATTTTGTCGCTCTCTGCAAAGCCTATCTTGGGAAATCGCCCAATCTCCCACTTTTTCTTGAATTCTACTATTGCAAACCCCAACCGGAATACCCGGCGGGTCCTCTTGTCTCCTACGACGGGGTAACAATCCAGCGCCGCCGCAATCTCGTCTTTCCGGGTGTGGTTCTTCACGCGCACCTGAAGTACTGGCAGAAGACTTGGTTCTACTGCCAGTCTACGACTCCTGAGGGTGAGCCGGCTCTTCCCGGCTTTTGCGCCGATAGGCTCACCCGCAATGATGACATGAATTCCTTCGCCTCCCCCGAAGGCCGGAAGGCCATTGAGCGCCTCATCGGCCGGGTTTGCGCCCTTGTCACCCACGCGCTGACAGACACTGACTTGGTCAGATGCTGGATGGGCTGGCATATCATGCCACTCAGCATTCGATCGTGCTTGATGTGCCAGTACTCCGGGTCTCTCGATGACCCGATGCGCTTCAACGGTAATCAGCACACGGAGGAGGCGTTGATCCAGATCACCCGGAGAATGGTCGACGAGAACCCGGAGGAACCGAAGAAGGACGACCTTCCTCCTTTTTGTGCCGCCAACCCCTTGAAGCCGGTACTTTCCGACTCCTCTGTCTTTCTTTTACGCTGAAGTTTCTCTTTGAGTTATAACCTTGAACTTATCAGGGGGACGACACTTGGTGGTCCGCGACTTTGCCCACCACACCCGACTCTGACGATGAGTCGGGCAATGAAGTTGAAGAGGCCGGCTCCGAAGCCGGCGTAGAAGAATAAGGTGAGTTAAACTTCATCACCCGGACCTTCCTTGACTTAATGGATGCCGAACTTCAGGAAAGCCGGTCTTCCCTTAATAATGATACGAACGTGTCAGATACAGTCCTCCCATGCGCAGACCTGACTCCTCCGGCTAGCAAGAGGAGGCTTCGCTCGGATTCCACCGAGGTAATCTTTGTTGATACTTGACTTGCTCTCGCACTTTGATCGAGTCTTTTACTGAATTTGACTTGTGTTTGTTAGGAGGAAAGGGAAGCTCGTCGCCAAAAGCGCCGGCTTCGATCCTCCAACTCCGACGAGCCTCTTTTTGAAGGTATTTCCTACAACCCGACTCCTCAACGGGTTAAGAACCTATAGAAGCGTCCTTCTGTTCTTTATCCATTAGCCAGGACTCGACGGAGGTCTAAGTCTCGGTCTCTCTTAGTTTCTTCAGATTTGAGTGATGATCTGTTTGGCGGCTTTGCCGTCATTGAAGGGTGAGTCTTTGTCGAGTTTGCAGTTTTCTTGCTCTTACTTCATGCCTGTTTTAATCGTCTTCTTTCTTGTGCAGAGCTCGCGCTACCGTGATTCCTACTCCGGCTGTCCACGAGACAGTTGTTACTTCTCCCCTTCGTGCTGAAGGGGAGGCTGCTAAGTCGGCGACGCGTCCGGCTTCTCCTCCTTCGTATGGCTCGCGCGACGTTGAGATTACCGGCTCAGCGACGGGCGAGAAGCCGGCCGGCTCTTGCCTCGCCAAGACCGCCATGCCTGGAGCTACTGTCTCCAAGTCTTCAACCGAGAAAGCCCCCATGCCCGTCCCTGGCTTTCAATCCTATAAGGACTTGGACTTGACTGCTCTCTTCGGAGAACTTCATCGGCGTGTTGGGGAGCAACGCTAGGCGGAGGACAGCGTGCTCGCTGAGCTCCAGGACAAGTTTGAGGTATAACTATGACTATCTCCCAGCCCCCATGTGCCGGGTTATCAGCTCGCGATGACTTGGGACTTCCAAAATAACTTGTTCACTTCTGATATGAGTACGATCTTTGTTGAGTAGTCCCCAAGAGTCAGAAAAATTGCTTGCAATGTTCCGGGTCTTCTTATAGATGTGTCTTGCTTATATCTTCAACTAAGTAGTTCCCAAGGGCCGGAATAATCGCTTGCGATACTCCGGGTCTTCTTGTTGACCTGTTTCTTATGGCTGTTGGAACTTCAACTGAGTAGTCCCCAAGAGTCGGAGTAATTTCTTGTAATACTCCGGGTCTTCTTGTTGAACCTTTGCTATTTTTTGATTGATGCAAGACCAGACCAATAGCCGATCTTGAAAATAAAAGAGTCGAGCTTGAAAAGAAACACGGCGAGGCCGCCGAAGAAAATTCCCACCTTCGGCAGGAGATGGAGGAACACGGGGCGAGCTGGAACGAGCAACGCGACAAGCTGCAGGAGGATCTAAATGCCTCCAATGCCAAGTTTGAGAAACTTGTCGCGTTTCTTTCTGAAATGGTGGCCTCGCTCTTTGGTAAGCCGGCTTTGTCTTGAATTCCTTTGTCTATTTGCCTTAGTCTGTTCTTCCGACTTATACTTTTGTCCTCTCTTGTCTCAGCATCCTGGAACCCCATCTGTCAGCTTGAGCCGGAGGGGAAATTGAGGGCCGTCTATACCCTGTCGCAACAGCTGTACTATGGTGCTGGGAAAGCTTTGATGGCCTGCCATGGGTGGGAGAAGCCCCTGACTACCCAGTTGAAGTTTCTGCTGTCGCTAAACGTCCTTCCAGCTTGGATCGACAATTGGCGAAGGTCGGCGGCTCGACGCTCGGCGATGCGCGTACTTGCCCTGGCCAAGTCACATTACCCAGCAATGGATAGTGAAATCCTTACTCGGGGTTGGCCGGCTCTCAAGAACGATGGATCTCCCCTTACACGGGAGGACAATGTAAAGATTGATGAGTTGACCCGGCATCACGCCACCCTCCTACTGAGACTCTCAGTCTGAGTAAATTTCAGGCCGGGTATAGCGCTGCTGGTGCGAAGCTTCTTCCGAAGGATCCCCTCGAGACGAAGATGGACCCGACTTACAGGGCTCCTCTTCCAACTGATCCGGATGTTGCTTCGGCTTCTGGGGCCTTGCCGGCATCCACCCCAAATGTTCAGTTTCCCAGTGTCTTCGAGAAATGTTGGGAAAACGCCGAAGAAGTGAGCCGGAAGAAGTCCAAGAAAACATCGGCGCGGCAGGCTCGTCTGCTCCGACTCCAGCCCCCAAGACTCCAGCTGTTCCTACTGAAACTGGCCCGGCAGTATAATCCGGCTTGTAATGATGCGAATACTGTAGTGTACCTGCACTTAAAATATGGCAGATACCTGTGTATAGTGCAAATCCCTGGATCGATTCATTTGCACACACAGTTTACGATGTAATATCACAACAAAGTATCAATTTATTACAAAGCTGATCCAGTCTTAGAAAATATTCATTACAATTTGCATAGCGTAAAGCTAGCAGCGAACAGAGTAAACAGCGGAAAATTATTCTTCATGGAGTCCCCAATCATCATCATGTGCCACAGGCGAACATGTTGGTTGAAAACTCGAACCCTTAGCAATAATCTCACTCGTGATCAGAACAGTCTGCAATAAGAAAAATATTGCAACAACGAGGGCATAACCATTTAAAAATGGAACTGGCAAGTGACACTATGGTGGACACTTAGAGGAATAACTCTATAACCTATATGCTTATTTGGCTGGTGGAGCTCAAAGCTATTTTGCAGAAAGCAAGTTTTTCCCTAACTCTTTGAAACAACTTTATCTCTTTGAGACCAAATATGGTATGAAAGCCATAGTCTCAATCTACCCTTGTTCACCCATCAGTTTTTAATTTATAAGTTGGAATGGGGAAATCCTCCGTTGACGTCCTCGTTCAGCTGCTCAATTGTCCGTTTCCGGGGACACGGCTAAGTACTTAGATTTTAACTCTTCACAGGTTGTGCACGTTAACCATTGTACCCATTTAACCCAAACTATCCTATACACTCTTGAAGTGTTAAGGAAAAGGAGAAGAATGAGACGAGATCTTTCAGAAGCATTTTTGAACGGCAGTTGACCACCTAGAGGGGGGGGGGGGGGTGAATAGGTGGTGACCAATTTTTATGTCTTTTTCAGTTTTAGGCTAGCGGAAAGTAAGTTGTCTAGATGTGCAACTAGGTGACACAAGTGATAAACAACAAGGAAGCTAAGCAAGTACATGAAATAAAGATGCGGTAAAGGGAGTGGAACGAAACAACCGTAGGAACTCGAAGACCAAGATTTTATCCCGAGTTCCACCACATAGGTGTACGTCTCGTTGGAGAGGTGTGAACTACCACAAAGGTTTGCTCAACGCCACAAAGGCCTCACCCTATTCTCCTGTGAATTCGACCACAAAGGTGCGAATCCACACTTCCACTAAGGACTCCTTTAAGGGCGGAGAAAGTCCCGTACAAATTCGTGAGGCACACACCCACAACTGAATTGGGGGCTCTCACAACGACCACAACAGGTCACTTCCACAAAGGAATCCACAAAGGATCAAAACATACAAGGTTGAACCTAGCTATCCACAAAGGAACCCTAGATTCGTTGCCCCTCAAGAAATAGAGGGGGGAAGTCAAATCGCTTCGGTGGAGATGTAGATCGGTGGCTTCTCCCTCAGATCCCCAAGTATCAACGGATTTGAGTGGCTAGATTGGGAGATCCGGGAGAAACGAGCTTCAACACCAATGGAGGAGAGAGAAAATCTGGAAGCCTGGAATGCTGGAGGTAGGTGGAGGGGTATTTATACCCCTCCCCAAAATCTGCCCGTTGCACAGCCGCCAGCCCGGAAATCTCCGGGTTGAGGACCGGAGATCTCCGGACCCCGGAAATTTCCGGTGCAATTTCCGGCTGAGCATGAAACTGGATCAGTACTGGTTGGGCTTCTTGACTTGGTCGAAAATCCTCTGTCACTCGGAGATCTTCGGATTGGGGCTCGGAAATCTCCGAGCGCCGGAAATCTCCAGGAGGATTTCCGGCTAGAACTGTTTTGGAGTCAGTACGCAATTTGAGTTCTGGACTTGGTCGAAATCCCTCTGTCACTCGGAGATCTCCGGACTGGGGCTCGGAAATCTCCGAGCGCCGGAAATCTCCGGGAGGGTTTCCGGCTCAGCTTGAGTTGGAGTCAGTACGCATTTCAATTGAGACTTAGTGAAAAATAAGGACGGCTCGGAAATCTCCGGTCTGGGGACCGGAAATCTCCGAGCCCCGGAAATTTCCTGACTGAAATTCTGAGGAAGGACCAAGTGTAGTTGAATTGAAACTTAGGCAAACTAAGTGTTCCTCTTTATCAGTCAACCTGTAAAAGAGTCTGCATGCTTCATCACAAACATTAGAATACTTTTTGTGTTGTCATTAGTCACCAAAATCTGGGAGTGCATAGAATGCACTTTCAATTTTCCCTCCCCATGCTGGCCTGACGCGCTCCACCTACAAACCACTACCACCACCTGTCAGGCCGGGGCGAGTCCACGCAGCTTAGTTGATCAAGCCAGAGCCCATATTGGCAATGGCTGCACGAGAAGCAATCGTCACTTGGAGTTCTTCAGATTCCTCTGTTCCTGGGTGGCCATCCACAAGTGAATATCCCACAGGTAAAACCCCTGGGGACGACACTCAACTCATACAGCCAAGCAACCAATTCCACCCAGGTGTTTGATTATAACTTAGTAGAATTTAACATTTTATCAAAGTAGTTTTGCATAGCATCACAATTCTACTAAGTATTTTCATAGGAACCTAGACACAGGAATAAGGAATTCTAAACAGGTCTAGCATAGCATTTCTACTAAGTCCTAAACATGCTTAGGAAAATAAACTACTCATGCATAGAAAAATACTAGTACTTTTATGAGCTGTGCCACTTGCCTTGTCACCAGCGTTCGCGCTCCCGACGTTCTACTGCTCTACGAGGATAGCGAGGCATACCCTGACGAAGAGGAGCTCGCGGCGAGGTTGGTGGCGCGGTAGAGAAGAACCGAGCGTCCTCCTCTTCTCGTAATCGCTCGCCGGAGATGCGCACGGCGGCGGTCCTCGTTGGTGAGCACGGACGCGGGGTTTGGCTGCGCAAGAAACCACGAAACCTTGTCACCAAGATATGCAATGACAAAGGAAAACGAGTGGGAGTGAAGAGAGGGCTCGAGGGGGACGCGGCTCACCGGAGTTCGTCGAACTCGCCGACGGCAACGGCGGAGCTCCGGGCATGCTAGTGGGCGGCCTGGTGGCTCTCGGGGTATGGGGCTTGGGGAAAAAGAGAGAGAGAGGGCCGAGGGGGTTCTTATAGGGGTAACGGCGGGGTAAAAGGGGGGAGTAAATCGCCGGGAATCAAAGAATTGATTCGGCCGTTTCTCGGCTAGGTCGTGGGCGTGATTTGGGGAAGAAGGGGTCGCCGCGACGGGTAGGGCCCACCCGTCAGTGACCGAGAGAGAGAAAGAGAGAGCAACCGGGCTGCTGGCGGGCTGGGAGTGACGCGCGCGCGACAGATATCTTGTGGTCTTTGGCCCACTTGCTGGCCCGACTCAATTTTTCTTTTATAATTCATTTTCTGTTTTAAATCTTTTGAATATAAAACAATTTCAAAACTACACCATAACTCCTCAGAAAAATTCATAAAAATATAATTTGAAAAGCTTATTAAAAATAGATCCTTTTGGTAGTATTTTTGTCTAAAGTAAAAATAGAATAAGAAAGGATATTATTATAAATTCTTATAACAATTTTATGGACATAAAATCAATTAAAACATATAAGAAATTTTATTTAAATCATATGTGATTCAAATGACAAGTTTAAATGATGATGATGCATGAATGCCAAGTTTTAAATTTTTCTGTAAATTGGGATGTTACGAACCTAACCCCCTTAAGATGAATCTCGCCCTCGAGATTCGGATTGGCTAGCAAATAGGTGAGGATGGTCTTCTTTCAGGTCATCTTCTCTTTCCCAAGTTGCTTCTTCTTCTGAATGGTGATTCCACTGTACTTTACAGAATTTGATGGTCTTGGTTCGGGTGACATGTTCTGCTGTCTCCAAAATCTTTATGGGTTTTTCTTCATAAGTGAGATCACTTTCTAATTGTACTTCCTCTAGTGGCACCGTATCTCTTAGTAGTGTCTCTGCCATTTCTGGGTGACATTTCTTCAGCTGGCTTACATGAAACACATTGTGAACTGCGGAAAGTGCTTCCGGAAGTTCCAATTCATAGGCTACCTCTCCTTTGCGGGATAATACCTTGAAAGGTCCAATAAATCTAGGTGCCAATTTTCCTTTGATTCCAAATCTTTTAACCCCACCCATAGGTGAAACTCTGAGATAGGCTCGATCGCCTACTTCATAAGTGACTTCCCTCCTTTTGGAGTCCGCATAACTCTTCTGTCTGGATTGTGCTATCTTTAAACGGTCGTTAATCAGTTTGACTTTTTCCTCAGCCTCCTTGATTATGTCTGGTCCGAACAAACTACGTTCTCCTACGCCACTCCATAGTAGTGGTGTAGTGCACTTTCTTCCATACAGGGCTTCAAATGGCGACATCTCTATGCTCGCTTGATAGCTGTTGTTGTAAGAGAATTCGACATATGGGAGATTATCGTCCCAGCTAGACTTATAATCTAGAGCGCATGCTCTTAGCATATCTTCTAGGATTTGGTTTACTCTTTCTGTCTGTCCATCCGTCTGCGGATGGAACGCTGTGCTGAACTCTAATATGGTTCCCAAGGACTCATGTAATTGATTCCAGAAATGAGAAGTAAACTGAGTACCCCTATCCGACACAATTTTCTTGGGAACACCATGTAGACACCCAATCCTCTTCATATAAATGTCAGCTAGTTTGGCACTAGTGTAAATAGTCTTCACGGGTATAAAGTGAGATACTTTCGTCAGACGATCGACTATAACCCATACAGAATCATACCCTGATTTATTCCTGGGCAGACCAGTGATGAAATCCATACCAATCTGTTCCCATTTCCAATCTGGTACTGGTAAGGGTTGCAGCAATCCTGCTGGTTTTTGGTGTTCTGCTTTCACACGACTGCAGACGTCACACTTTGCAATGTATTCAGCGATATCTCTCTTCAAATTGATCCAACAATACCTCTCCTTTACATCCATATACATCTTGGTGTTACCCCGATGTATGGAATAAGGTGAGTCATGAGCTTCTTGAAGTATTAACTTCCTAAGATCGGCATCGTCAGGAACACATATGCGTTCATTATACCATACAGTTCCTTCTTCATCTTCTCTAAAATCCCTGGCCTTGCCTTCACTTAGGTTCTTCTTGATTTCTTTTACTGCTTTATCCACTAACTGAGCTTCCTTGATTTTGTTAAATAGAAGAGGTTGAACTTCTAAGGATGGTATGAATCCTTCAGGTACCACTTCCAATCGAAGGTCCTTAAATCCTTTACATAGATCTTCAGGCAATTCTCCTACCGTGAGTCCGTTTACATAAGTCTTACGGCTCAAGGCATCAGCCACTACGTTGGCCTTCCCTGGGTGATACTGTAGACTTAAATCATAGTCCTTGATCAATTCTAGCCATCTCCTTTGTCGCATGTTTAATTCCTTCTGAGTAAAGAAGTACTTGAGGCTTTTATGATCTGTGAATATTTCACATCGCTTTCCCCATAAAAAAGGTCTCCATATTTTCAGCGCATGTACCACAGAAGCTAACTCTAGATCATGAGTGGGGTAGTTTACTTCATGATTTTTGAGTTGTCTTGAGGCGTAAGACACTACTTTGCCTTCTTGCATCAACACGCTTCCTAGACCACGATATGAAGCGTCGCAATAAACTTGGAAATCTTTCTCTAGATCTGGTAAGCATAATACTGGTGCAGACACTAAGCGTTTCTTTAATTCTTGAAAACTGGTCTCATAAGCTTCTGTCCACTCAAACTTCTTTTCCTTCTTCAGTAGTTCAGTCAAGGCCTTGGCAATCTTGGAGAAATTTTCAATGAATCTCCGGTAGTATCCTGCCAGTCCTAGAAAGCTGCGGATTTCTCCCACATTTTTGGGTGATTCCCAATTTTTCACAGCAGCAACTTTTTCAGGATCTACTGCTATCCCATCTTTAGACACCAAGTGTCCTAGAAATCCTACTTGTTCTAACCAAAATTCACACTTGTTGAACTTATGTGACGCCCAAAAATCGGTACTATGTAGATTTAAGCGATCCCGCCAA
The DNA here is from genome assembly GCA_026929855.1 of Poa annua. Classification (NCBI taxonomy): domain Eukaryota; kingdom Viridiplantae; phylum Streptophyta; class Magnoliopsida; order Poales; family Poaceae; genus Poa; species Poa annua. Next base: position 54,816,296 of record CM049430.1, read on the forward strand.
AATCCGCATAATAACGATTTTAGGTCGCCCACCAGACATAATGTGCACGCCGAAACATGCACATTATGTGGGTAGAATTGTGATAACATTACAACAGTTCCGATACATCCACAAATACAACAAAGATATATAATACAACAATGACTCGAACGAGTCAACATACAAATGATACAATATAAAGATTCAAAAGACAACGGAAGCAAAATGTATCCGACTAGGGATAAGATACAAATTGGACTAAGAGTCCTGAAGATAAGCGATGGCGCCATATCCCTGCCCAGCCAAGCCGGAGGGATTCCCAAGCTAACGTCGTCTGACTTCAAACCTGTTGACTGCACATAAAGCATAACCCAAAAGAGGGCCAGGGCACTCCCTGGCAAGCCAAATCGACTTGCCTACTTTCTACACCATCTCCCAAAATATAGGGGAAGTGGACTTAGCGGCAGCAGCACTAGCAACCTAGAGAGACACTCTACAACTACCTTCTAATCAGAGAGGGATAAGAGAGCGCATAAGTAACCAGCTAATGCTAAACACCAATCATAACCCATTCTCAGATTAACCCCCTCAACCAAGTATGAGGAAGCAATTCGGGAATACTCACACGTTAAACAGTTTTAGTTACCATTTATTGTGAAAGTAATTCTATATTACTAGTCAGGTTAATTAACAATGATTAGGTGTAAGTTGTCTAGATCTTGTTAGCCAGCATCATCACCAAAACGTTCATAACCGTGGACACGGCTCATCGATAAGATTATACCCTGCAGGGGTGCACTACTGGACCCATACTCGCATGATCAACCCAGTCAAAAACATTAGGGCCTTTCAACCCAACTCTTTTCCTTCACCGCAACAAGTTCAGGAGCCAGGGGAGCTATGCTGGTCCCGGCCAGAAGGGTGCGGATTCCCGCAGGACACACCCCTCCGCACCAACAGGCCGCGCCATATATGCATGTAACAAGGCACACCGCCAAAGTAAAATACTACACTAGTATCGATGCATATGAAACAAATGGAAAACCCGAACTAGGTGCAGCTCCCAGACAAGTCGAAGTTCCAGTCAAAGTCGAGGGGGGCTCCATAGGGCCTCCCACAAGTGGTTAGTGCGCTCAAAATTGGATCCGAGGACAAAATCTCAGTTCCTAGGTCGACACTTAGCAGAACAAAGCACCTCGCAAGGCCTTCCGCCGGTGCCTTATCTTTTAATTATAATACCCCAATATAATATAATATTTTATTAAGGTAGAATAATCTATCAAGCTAAGCATATGAAATAAAAGACCAACTGACGACTCGCACAACCAACTGTAAGCATGCACTACGACTCGCAAGGCTAACAGATAAACATACAAAAGGTGATGGGATGTGGGGATAAAACTGTATAGGCTGCAGGATAACATGTGATGGGATCGCAATAAAGAATCGTAAACTAGGGTAGCAGAGATCAACGGCAGGAATGAAAGACAATGTATACTAAACAAGCAAACTTTGCTTGCCTGGAATCCAGCATGGAAGCAGATCTTGTCGTTGCTCACACATCTCAACGTCGTATCCACGAAGAAGCAACAAACACTGGGAAACGTAAAAGATGCACTTTACAACTACGGCAAAAGATTCAGCATGATCATACGAGAATGATGCATGGCATGGCAAGATGCAGTACAATGCAGGTAATTCCAAATTAAGCGGGAAAGCAACCCTGGCAATTAATATTTAGGTGCAAGTCATTTATTTACCAGCAATATTAAATGTTGGTTAACATGGCAACACATGGCATGGGTGATCTAATTAAATTAAATGGAATAGGGCAATAATTAAATAAAACCCAACACATTCCATATTTAATTATTTAGTTGCAATTAACAAATTACACTAAGCAATTAAAATAACAGATGCAAAATGGAAAACAAATGGCATATTAATATTCACTGCATTTTCTGGTAAATAAACATATACAGATTATTTTATTTGGGTTTATAGATTTAAAGTTATTGCATTTTAAAGTCTAGGGGGTTTCTGAAAATGTGCAGGGACCTGTCGGTGATGGAAACAATGTTTATGAGGACTTGGGCACGAAACTCAGAGAGCAGGGGGCTCGGGGTAATTTTCCCAGAAGCCCTGGTCACTGACGGGTGGGACCCGCATGTGAGTGACCGAAAGAGAATTAAAAAGGGGCATTTTATTGCACCGCGCCCGCTGGAATTTGAACTCGGGCCTCCGGCCGAGAGCGGGATAGGTGGTGCTAACCACTAGGTCGGACTAGTGTTGGTGTTAGACTCTATTACGGAATTTTAGATGAAGTGAGCTCTCGCTCCTAACTGAACTCATCAGACAAAGCTTCAGGTTTCAGACACGGGTAGCGACGGTCGACGGAAACAACGTCGACGACGGGAGCAGCAGAGCTCCGGCTGCTCCTTGCGTGCGTGAGGGGTGAGCGGGATGCCTGGGGTGTGGTGTGTGCGGGTGTGGGAAGGATGGGCATGGTATGTTGCATAAGGACAGGAGGGACATGAGCGGCCGAAGCACTCGAGCACGACCTCGCTGTGAAAAACCATGGCGAACAACGGGAGGTCGTGGACCAATTCGACGACTCCCGCACGGATTTGAGAAGACGATCGGAGAAAAACGAAAGGGGAGCTCACCGGGAGGAGGATCGGTGTGGTGGTACGGCTCGGGGACGAACGGAAAGCATGGATTTCGGCGGGGAAGCGCTCCGGCCGACGGGGAAGAAGATCCTGGCGGCGGCGTCCCGGGCGTTCCCGGATCAATCGCTTCGGTGCAGAGGAGGAAGACGAGCCTGCGCATCTCGTAGCGTCCTCAGCTGGGCTCGAGGTGGTCCATGGCGACGGCGCCCTTGCGCTCTCTCTCTCTCTCTCGGGAAAAGGAACAGAGAAGAAGATAGAGAAGAGGGAGAGGAAGAGAGGAGGGGAGGCGGCGGCGGCGCGATGGGAGGAGAGGTCTAGGGTTCCAGGGAGGCCTCGGTGGCTTTAAGGGGAGGGGGAAAAGCAGGGAGCATGTGAGGGAGTTGGGGCACCATGGAAGGGAGAAGGAGCGTGCTCTCCTCTGTGGTTCGTACGGAGGTAGGGGAAAGGTGAGGGGAAGTGGGCCGGGCTTGGGTTGGACTAGGTCAGGGAAGTGGGCTTTAGCCTAGGGAGGTTTTTTTTATTTATTTCTTTTGTTTATTCTTTTCTGTTTTGCATTTAAAACAAATAGAAAAAGAATTTGTATAAAGAAACTTTATAAAATAGTTTTTTGTTTTAGATAGGTAATTTAATAAATTAGTTTTTATCATATTTGCAAAATATTTGAATTACCATTTTAATTAATTTGAAAAGCATTTGAAATTAAATATGGAATTGAATTTGAAGGGTGTGATTTAAATTAAAATGCAATAAAAATAAAAGAAGTGACACATGCATGATGATATGACGACATGGAGATGCACAAAAGAAAACATAAAAATCTAAATTGGGAGAAATCCCGGGATGTTACAACTTAGCATATAACTTATGCTCTCGGAGTCTTTGCAACACCAGACGTAAGTGTTCTTCATGTTCTTTGTGACTTTTGGAGTAGACTAAGATGTCATCGATGAAGACAACAACAAACTTGTCCAGAAAATCCATAAATACCTTATTCATCATATTCATGAAATAGGCTGGAGCATTGGTTAACCCAAAAGGCATTACTGTGTACTCATACGATCCATATCTTGTAACGAAGGCAGTCTTGGGTATATCAATCTCTCTAACTTTCATCTGAAAGTACCTTGATCTGAGATCGATCTTGGAGAACACGACAACCCCTTCTAGTTGATCGAAGAGCTCATTGATTTTGGGTAGCAGATACTTGTTCTTGATTGTATGCTCATTTATGTCACGGTAATCGTTGACTAATCTCTGGGTACTATCCTTCTTCTTGACGAAAAGGATCCGGGCTCCCCAGGGTGAGGAACTTGGACGGATAAAGCCTTTATGCATAAACTCTTCCAGTTGCTTCTTGAGTTCTTTCAGTTCATCAGTTGCCATTGGGTAGGGCCTTTTAGCAATTGGTCCTGTACCCGACTTTAGTTCAATGAGGAACTCTACATCTCTATCGGGTGGCATTCCCGGTAGCTCTTCCGGAAACACATCAGGGTATTCCTTGACTATAAGAACCTCACCGAGACTAACCCCCTTAAGAGAATTAAGCCTAACCTTCTTTAGCTCGAACTTTGATCTAAAGTTGATTTTCAAACCTTCTGGAGTGGTGAGAGTGATGGTTCTATTTGCGCAGTCTATGATTCCTGCATAACGGGACATCCAATCCATCCCTATGATAACATCCAGGCCTTGTGTTTCCAGGATGATCAAGTCCGTAGGAAACTGATGCTTTCCAATCTTCAGACTCAATTGTCTACATCCTGAGGCTACTAGCATTTCTCCTCCCGGAGAGCTTACTCTAATAGGGCTTCCTATATTTTCCACAACTAACCCTTGTTTGTTTACAAAAGCTCTTGAAATGAAGAATGCGATGCTCCAGTATCAAATAAAACTAATGCTGGACATGAATTGAGCAAGAACATACCAATAACAGCATCAGGTTCATCGTACACTTCTTCCACGTTGATGTGGTTCACATGTCCTTTCTGGAAGGGATTGGGCTTGGCAGCTTCTGCAGTCTTCTTCTCGGGGCAGTCAGTGGCATAGTGGCCCTTGTTATTGCACTTGAAGCATAAAACTTGACTGATATCTTTCTTATATTCAGGATTTGGGCGATGATGTCCATGGTTATAGCCAACATTTCCATTTCCTTTGAGATTCCCATTGTTTCCTTTGAAACCACCACTATGGTTATGACCATGATGTTTGTGGTTGCTTCCTCCACTAGGATAGTGCCCAGGTTTATGGCCATGGTTTGTATCTTGAGGGAAGTGCCTTTTGAATGAAGGTTCAGAATGATGTTTGTGAACATTCAACTTTCTCTTCCTGTTTTCAGCCTTCTTGATGTTATCCTCCATTATGATAGCCTGATCTAGGAGGGTTTGATAATTTGGGGCATATGCTACTGTTAAAGGAATCTTCAGTTCGTCACTCAGCCCATTTAGGAATTTTGCCTTCCTCTTAGCCTCAGTGTTGATGTCTTCAGAGGCATATCGAGAAAGGGCACGGAAATCAGCCATGTACTCCTTAAGGCTCCTGTTTCCTTGCCTCAGGTTTCTGAATTCTTCTTGCTTCAAGTTCATAATGCCCGAGGAGATATGAGCATTACGAAATCCTTCCTTGAAGTTTTCCCAAGTCAAGGTTTCTAGTGGGTGAGTGATTTGATAAGTTTCCCACCACTGAATTGCTGGTCCCTCCAACAGATGAGTAGTGAACCTCACCTTCTCAGCGTCGGTACATTCACAAGTCACTAGATCTCTGTCCACGGAACGCAGCCAGTCATCTGCCACAATTGGCTCAGTTGCAGTGGAGAGCTTGTTAGGTCGGAGCCTTAGAAATCTGGTAAGTCTATCCACTGGGGGGGGGGGGTGTGGTGGCGGTGGCGGTGGTGGGTTGTGGTTATGGTTGTGGTTATTGTTGTTGGTTGTCGCAATGAACTGGGTCATCATAGTCATTAGCTGAGCTTGAGCGGCCATCAACTGTTGTATAGCATCGTTGTTGTTGTTGTTGTTGATGTTGTTATCGGGCACACGGCGGGGAGGCATCTGTGGTTTTTAGCATGGATGAGTTTAGATGGAAAGGTCTAAAGTGAAAATACCCCAACAAACAAACAGCTCATAAGAACACAATCACACAAATCAAAACCTTTGGGTTAAAAAAACGATAAGAAAGTTTGGAAAATTGAACTCGCGAGGTTCCGGGGATACAAGGGAAAGTACTGCCTTACCACAAGTTGGTAGGTCAATACACGACTAAAATAACGATGAGGTGTAAAGTAAAAGGTAGTCCCACTAACTAACTACTCGACCATGTCATCTTCTTCTTCTTTAATTTCCTGAATCTCGATTCCTGCGTTGTCGAGTACTTCCTTGAGTTCCTTAACTTCTTTCTCCAGGGCAGAGTTCTTCTCTTGCAGTTCCCTCTTCTCAGTACGGAGCCGCTTAATCAAGTCACTATCAGCTTCAAACTCGACTTCATTGCTCTCGAGTTCTGCCTTCTGTTCTCTGATAGTCTTGTTCTTCTCTTGAACCCTTTTCTCCTGTCTCTTGTACTTCTCCTCTTGTGCAGTAAACCTCTCTTCTTGGGCCTTAGTCACTTCCTCCTGAGCCTTCATCTTCTCCTCGTTCTCCTTGAGTAAGGCACATAGCTCATCGTTCTTCAGGAGCTCAGTGCACCTATCCTCATAGAGTTCTGTGACGAGGATCTCCAACTCCTGGAAATAAAGACTAAGGGGCTTTGCTTTGCCTCTATCCCCGACATAAAAAAGGTAAGGTTCTCCATCCTCGTTTCTCCTTCCAAAGAAAATGGAGTAGTGGCCCCTCAATTCTGTGTTGTAGCGTCCGCAGAGACGCCCAATGAGGTCTTGCATGACTAGATTGAGTCCTTTATCTTTGGAGTCACTAACAATTTTGATTTCCAACGGGGGCTCTTCTCCACGTCCTGGCTGAGTTGCTTTTATTCCCCAGCAGCCCTCTTTGTTAAACTTCTTCAGGATGAAGCCCTTAACTTGAGGTAGCGGTAAACCTATCTTCTCGCCGATGTCGAGGAGGTAGCAGCCAAAACGGGTGTTCTCGAAGTCCTCCGCAGTGGTGAAGTGGAAGCTCGTCATCCTTTAGGTAGAAGGAAAATAATTAAAAAAACGAGAAATGCGCAAGGTAAAGAAGTACTAGTCATATGTGCATTATTAATTTTAGAAAAATACTAAGTCAAAACTTAAGGTGATCAACAAATATTAACAACTCTTTGCAAATTGGATATTCACTATAGTGAGAGAGACATACACCCGGCCAGCCACTTATGATTGTGGAACAGGTCTCATGTACGCGGACATGTAAGGTTTGTCTCCAGGCTGCTTCATCTCACTATGCCGTTAGGATCCAAAATACTTAAGGAGATAATACTATGATCAAAAGGTTTTTCCAATCCTAAGGGCTCGAACCTACAGGCAACACAGTGCTCTGATACCATCTGTAGTGTACCTGCACTTAAAATATGGCAGATACCTGTGTATAGTGCAAATCACAGGATCGATTCGTTTGCACACACAGTTTACGATGTAATATCAGAACAAAGTATCAATTTATTACAACGCTGATCCATTCTTAGAAAATATTCATTACAATTTGCATAACGTAAAGCTAGCAGCGAACAGAGTAAACAGCGGAAAATTATTCTTCATGGAGTCCCCAATCATCATCATGTGCCACAGGCGAACATGTTGGTTGAAGACTCGAACCCTTAGCAATAATCTCACTCATCATCAGAACAGTCTGCAATAAGAAAAATATTGCAACAACGAGGGTCAGAACCATTTAAAAATGGAACTGGCAAGTGACACTATGGTGGACACTTAGAGGAATAACTGTATAACCTATATGCTTATTTGGCTGGTGGAGCTCAAGGCTGTTTTGCAGAAAGCAAGTTTTCTCCTAACTCTTTGAAACAACTTTATCTCTTTGAGACCAAATATGGTATGAAAGCCATAGTCTCAATCTACCCTTGTTCACCCATCAGTTTTTAATTTATAAGTTGGAATGGGGGAATCCTCTGTTGACGTCCTCGTTCAGCTGCTCAATTGTCCGTTTCTGGGGACACGTTAAGTACTTAGATTTTAACTCTTCAGAGGTTGTGCACGTTCACCATTGTACCCATTCAACCCAAACTATTCTATAAACTCTTGAAGTGTTAAGGAAAAGGAGAAGAATGAGACGAGATCTTTCAGAAGCATTTTCCCTCCCCATGCTGGCCTGACGCGCTCCACCTACAAACCACTACCACCACCTGTCAGGCCGGGGCGAGTCCACGCAGCTTAGTTGATCAAGCCAGAGCCCATATTGGCAATGGCTGCACGAGAAGCAATCGTCACTTGGAGTTCTTCAGATTCCTCTGTTCCTGAGTGGCCATCCACAAGTGAATATCCCACAGGTAAAACCCCTGGGGACAACACTCAACTCATACATCCAAGCAACCAATTCCACCCAGGTGTTTGATTATAACTTAGTAGAATTTAACATTTTATCAAAATAGTTTTGCATAACATCACAATTCTACTAAGTATTTTCATAGGAACCTAGACACAGGAATAAGGAATTCTAAACAGGTCTAGCATAGCATTTCTACTAAGTCCTAAACATGCTTAGGAAAATAAACTACTCATGCATAGAAAAATACTAGGACTTTTATGAGGTGTGCCACTTGCCTTGGCAACCGGGAGTGCAGCAGTTACAGTTGCAAAGTCTCTCGTTTCCCTCCGAATAGTCTAACAAAATATAAAGCCACATATAAACACACAAGCAATATATTCATACAAAAATATGCTATGCATGAGATGCAATAATTTAATTTCAGGGAAACTAATATATTTATCTCTTTGAATTTTATAAAGCATGCATGATAATAATTTAATTTTGCTTTTCAGTTTTTTAGACTTAAATAAAAGGGTAACTCGAGAATTTTAGTTTACAATAATAATTTTTTATAAATCAAAATTTGTAACAATCGTTAATGCATAGAGGGCATCTAAACAAACTTTTAGCAATTTGATTTACTCAAAAAAATAATTTTTCTAACTAAAGTTATGACAAAAACACTTAAACTACTCACATGAATATTTGTCGGGGGGCTGCCCCCCCGGGTAGGGCAGATCCCGGAGTAGTTCAGCAGTGTGCCAACAGTGCTTGACCTTTGGCGACAGCAAGGGCCACCCCCTAGTGTGCTGATGGGGCAACTTGACCCTTGAGTGCTAGTAGAGTGCAAGGTGCCTCCTGGCAGGCGCGAAGGTCAGCTCTGGCGGCTATAAATAGACACCCCGAGCCCTCACAATAGCAGCACAAGCATCAGCGGGTGGTTCCTCTAAGAACTAGCTTCTCGAAGATGTCTTTGCTGGTAGGCTAAGACATCTTCGGGAGGCTAGGCCTAGAGATACTCATCCTGAGGCGAACTCGGGTGCATCCGGAAAGGATCTCGGATCTTGGGCTCCGAGGAGACTCCCGGAAGGAGAAGTACTCGGTCTTACCGGATAGGCAATCCGGGTAAGTGCTAACCGGAACACTTATCTCGGTCCTGGACTTGTGCAGGAAGGACTCACAAGGTCGAGCAAGAAGATAACCGGCATGAGGGATCCCGGTAGGCCGTCAACGGTCTGTAGCAGGCTTTCCCGCCTGATGCGGGGGGAAGTACCGTTCCGTCTGACACGGAGGGATGGTCACCTCCCGCCTGACACGGAAGCATGGTCACCTCCCGCCTGACACGGGAGCGCGTCAGGCGGTACGACAATGGTACGACAAGACACGACGTGCCTAGCCCGGCAATCCGGAAAAGGCTATCCGGGATGGGCAAAGACATGTCTTGTCTTTGACAGGGGGGCAATGATGTTCCAGGATGGCGCCTGCCCGTCCTTGCCGGGATGATGATGAAGGGGCTACGTCGGATAGCGCGGCGAGGAGGTCGCACTAGCCGGTGACGACATACCGGTTAGGCCTGTCCGGTGGGGCCAAGCCGGTTTAGGGTTTCCGGCCCTCCTGGCTGGAACTCTATAAAAGGCGCCATAACTGCTTCTGTGGGAGAGAGACCAACTTGGGAGCCAAAGTTATAGTCGCATTTACTCTTAGAGCATTTACTTCTTCTTACCTTGAGTTCATCTAGTTCCTTGTGTTCTTCACTTCAGGAGATCTAAGAGCAAGTTGTAGTCCTTGTACCACACTTATATAGAGAGGAAAGGCAGGAGTAGGGGTGTTACTCCTCACGAGGGTCCTGAACCTGGGTATATCGTGTGTGTGTTGTGTGCTTTCGTGCATTTGTTCTTGTTTATTAGATCTTCTCCCTCGCGCTTTGATCTTGTTTCTCGTTCTTGGGAGATCTTGGTCACACCGGGATCCTCCCCGTGTGAGCTCTTCAGCTCGCTATCCCTCCCCGGATCCACCAACGTCCATCGGCCCCACACATTAGCCATCCTATGGCATCTGCCGTGACACCACCATGACAGTTGGCGCCCACCATGGGGCAGACAGAGGCGTTGGCTGGTGTACACATCCAGACGGGCTCCCTCATTCACTTCGACATTCGGGTTCTCTCTGGCCTTGTCGTAAGGCTGGGTGAGATGGACTTCGTCAGCGACAACGTAGGGTGCTTCCGGAACAGACCCTTTCCGGTGAACGGATGCCTCATTGACTTTGGTGGCTTCACCACCTACGTCGCCACCGAAGTTATCTGCAGCTATCCGGACGTGGTCCTGGAAGCTGAGGATCCTCCCATGCTCTGCGCTACTCGGGTTCTGCGTGCCGGACGCTCCCCGAGTTCCGTCGAGGTAATGATGGTCGGGGCAACCGAGGAGGAGTACCAGGACGCTGACGGCGATGCCGGAAGCGGCCACGTTCGTTTGGCCAAACCTCCTCAGGAAAGAGATGCGGCCCGAGATGGCGATCCGCAGCCGTCCCAGCCACGTCGTCGCCCGGATCCCCTCTCGGGTCTGGTGGCCAAGTTGGCTGTCCCTGTGACTGCTGAAGCGGACATTCAAGCCACTTCGACTGACTTGGAGGAACATCATAGGTTGCTACTCGCCGAAGCGCAGGAGATCGCCGAGATCCGGCGTGAGCTCAATGCTAGCCTCCGGGAGTACAATGCAGCTCACGGATTCCTTAAGATAGACTCCCGGGACAAGCGTATTGCGGAGCTGCGCAAAAAGGGCAGAATGGTGAATGATGAGTTGGCAGGTGGAGCCGCAACCAGTCACACGGGTAGCCTGATCTCGGCTGGGAGACCGGTATACAGTTCGGCGGCGAAAACTCTCAGGGCAGCCGAAGCCGCCATGGCAGAACTAGCAGGGCTATCCAGTGAGGCTCTGCGCAAGCAGCAGGAGCGGGTGAATGAGCTGGTCATCAAGGCCAATCGGCAGAACCAGGCCTTCAAGAAGAAGAACCCCGGAGCGGGATCCCAAGTGCATTCAGCAAGGGCCGATAGCCAAAGATCGGGCGGAGAGGCCTCCTCCCAACATCCGAGTAGAAGCAAGAGCAAAAGCAAGAGCAAAAGACGGAGCAGAAGCCGGGGCTCCGGGAAGAACAAGCAGTTGCAGGCCTATGATCCGGCCTTTGCCGGCATCCAGCAAGCCGGGCAGCATAACTCGGGACAGGCAGGAAGTACCCGTGATGGTGGCAACCTGGGTGTAGGAAACAATTACCCGGCTAGCCGTGGTAATCCACCCCGGAACCCTCCTCATGTTCAGGGAAACCCGCGAAGGGAGGCCGCCTCTGTCCCGCAGCAGGCTGTGATCCCGGTACAAGACAGGCTCAACGATGGCAACTCAAGACTGCAGCAGCTCGGGTACCAGCCCAATGAGAATCCTTTGGGATCTCGGGTAGGAACCAGACAGCTAGATCCGACCGATGCCAGATTCCGGCTCGACCGGATCCACCAGTCCGAGCTAGTGGAAGAGCAAGGACCTCCGGGACCTGCCTGCTTTGGACCCCGGATCATGCGGGAGCCGCCTGTCCGGAATTTTCAGCTCAACCGAGGTGCTAAGACCTATGACGGCAGCAAGAAGCCGGAGGACTGGTTAACCGACTATGTAACTGCAGTAAGCATAGCCGGTGGAAACAGACGTTGGGCGGTACGTTACGTACCGCAAATGTTGGAAGGACCCGCCAGAATCTGGTTGAACAACTTGAGAACTGGCAGCATAAATTGTTGGTTGGATTTCGAGGAGGCATTTATCAGCAACTTCACCAGCACGTACAAAAGGCCAAACATGCCTCAATAGCTCGCCATCTGTAGGCAGAGGAGCAACGAAACTGACCGGGAGTACCTTACCCGGTGGAGCAATATTCGCAATTTTTGCGAAGGAGTGGTGGAGGCACAGGCCATCTCCTGGTTTGCGCAAGGATGCCGGCATGGCTCAATGCTGTGGCAGAAGTTGCAAAGGAAGATGCCGGCGACCTTGGCAGAGACCATGCGCATCGCCGATACCTACACGCTTGGAGATCCCATGCAACCCCGGGTGGATGTCGGTGACTCCAACAGGAGGAATACGGGACCTCAGCGCTCGGGATCGAGCAGAAGTCATGATCGCCAGGATTTTGGCCAGAAGAGAAATCAGCCCGAGTACCACCATGCCGTGCAGCATGTCCCAGCAGTGACACGGGATCAAGAAGATGCCGGCAACAGTTAGCGTCAGAAGACAAGTGGCCCGGCTTGGGGTCAGAGCCAGGAAGTGCAAAAAACTTGGGTGGAACAGAAGAAGCCCCTGACATATGAAGAGATGCTGAACAAGCCATGCTGCTACCATACCCTGGAGGCCAACAAGCCGGCGAACCACTCTACTCGGCAGTGCAGCTGGTATCAGCGCACATTGCAGGAGGGCAGCTCGGGAGCTGTTCGGCCGGGTGCTCCGGCATCTCGACCCAACATTCCGAGACCTCCTCCTCCGACACCGGGAGCCAACGCGGTCCGGATCAGTCAACCTCAGCGAGGACCCCCACCTCGGCCGGTGAACGTGGTGCACACCCGGAACGACAATGGTGCATCCCAGTAATCAAGCCGGGCAGCAGCAGGGCAACTACCGGGAGGCACATCAAAGCTATGTGGTCTTCGTGACCGAGCCCACTGACCAGAAGAGTGTGCGACAGCGTGCCCTGGAGGTGAACGCTGTGATCCCGGCGGTGCCCAAGTTCTTGCACTGGTCCGAGATGGAGATCACGTGGAGCTGGAATGATCATCCCAGAGTTATGCCTAAGCCGGGGGCGTATGCCTTGGTGGTGGACCCAACCTTTGTCGGACCAAACCTCAATGTCCGCTTCAGTCGGGTTCTGATTGACAATGGCAGCGCCATTAACATCATGTACAATGATACGATGCTGAAGCTGGGGGTGTCCATGAACACCTTGTTGCCTACCGAGACGACCTTCCACGACATTGTGCCCGGAGTCTCTTGCTCACCCATGGGTAAAATCTGGGTTGAGGTGTTATTCGGAACCCGGGAGAACTGCCGAACTGAGATCTTGGAATTCGAGGTCGTGGACCTCGAAAGCCCATATCACGCACTAATCGGCAGGCTAGCCCTGGCCAAGTTCATGATCTCAACTCACATGGGCTACCTGAAGATGAAGATGAAGATGCCGGGACCTAATGGCGTAATCACCATCTCGGGAGACCACAAGCGCTCCATGGAGTGTGCCTCGGCCGGCTCGTGCTTAGCCGAGTCCCTGGTGATCGCGGAAGAAAAGAAGAGGATCCAGCAGGTGGTGGCGATGGCCAAGACCTCCCAACTCGGAATGCCCGGGATGGTGAACCCGGAGCAGGGTGCATCATTCCAGCCCCCTAAGGAGACGAAGAAGGTGGGTGTGGACCCCAGCAACCCGGAGCGCCAAGTTATCATTGGCAGCAACCTGGACAACAAATAGGAAGGCGAGCTCGTCGACTTCCTCCGTGAGAATCGGGATGCTTTTGCGTGGTCGAGTGACGATCTGCAAGGTGTTCCGAGGGAGTTGGATGAGCACTCTCTGTTTGTTAGACCGGATGCGAAGCCGGTGAAGCAACCGACTAGGCGCCTCTCGGATGGAAGAAGAGCTGCCGTCATGGAGCATCTTGCTATTCTGCTGGCCGCCGGATTCATAATGGAAGTGCTGCACCCGGATTGGATATCAAATCCGGTCCTAGTAGAGAAGAAGAAGGATGATCCCCTCCTGCTTAAGGTGTGGCGCATGTGCATCGACTTCACCAACCTCAACAAAGCATGCCCGAAGGACCCCTTTCCACTGCACCGGATAGATCAAGTAATAGATTCCACCGCCGGGAGTGAGCTTTTAACTTTTTTAGATGCATATTCTGGTTTTCACCAGATACCTTTGAATCCGGATGATCAATTGAAAACTGCTTTTATTACCCCTTATGGGGCTTATTGCTATCGTGTCATGACTTTCGGTTTGAGAAATGCTGGTGCTACATACCAAAGGTGCATGCAAAAGTGTTTGTACGACCAGATAGGCCGGAATGCCGAAGTCTATGTCGATGAGATAGTCATAAAAACGAAAGAAAAAGCCTCATTGATCGATGATCTGAGGGAAACATTTAAGAACTTAAGAAGATTCCGGATGAACTTGAACCCGGATAAGTGCACATTCGGTGTTCCGACAGGAAAGTTAATCGGTTTCCTCATCTCAAGCCAGGAGATTGAAGTCAACCCGGGTAAGATACGTGCTATCGAGAGCATGAAATTGCCCGTGCGTCTCAAAGATGTGCAGAAGTTCACTGGTTGTCTTGCATCCCTAAGTCGGTTTGTGAGCCGACTTGGAGAGAAGGCCTTGCCCCTATACCAGTTGATGAAGAAGAGCAAAACATTTGTTTGGACCCCGCAGGCCGACGCGGCGTTCAACGATTTGAAGAGAATGCTTTCAACAGCACCCGTGCTGGCATCACCGTTACCCAAGGAGCCTATGCTGCTGTATATTGCTGCCACCAACCGAGTAGTCAGCGTAGCAATTGTGGTAGAGAGGGAAGAAGGGGGCAAACTGATACAAAGACCGGCGTATTACCTCAGTGAGGTGATCACGGAATCCAAGCAGAACTACCCGCACTACCAGAAGATGGCGTATGGAGTATACATGGCAGTGACCAAGCTCAAGCACTACTTTCAAGAGCACCCAATCACAGTGGTGTGCGAAGCTCCTCTGGCCGAGATCATCGGTTGCAAGGACGCTAGCGGCCGGGTCGCCAAATGGGCCATCCAGTTGTCTCCGTACGCTCCGGCATACGAGAGACGAGATGCCATCAAGTTGCAGGCGCTGCCGGACTTTTTGGTAGACTGGGCCGAGATGCAATATGAGCCTCCGATGCCGGATTACAATTTCTGGAGGATGCATTTCAATGGCTCCAAGGCTAAGATCGGGTTGGGTGCCGGAGTGGTCCTCATTTCACCAAAACAAGATGTGCTGAAGTATGTCCTGCAAATTCATTTTCGGGCATCTAACAATGTCGCTGAGTACGAGGCCTTGGTTCATGGACTTAATGTCGCCAAGGAGATCGGCATCCGCCGGATAGAGTGTTTCGGCGATTCCGACCAATGCGCTGGATGCCAACATGGCCTTGTATCGATTTCATGTGCAGAAAATATCCGGATTTTTTGAAGGATGCGAGTTCAAGCACATACCCAGAGGAGAAAACGAGGCAGCAGATGTGTTGTCCAAGCTAGGATCATCTCGGGATGCCATCCCACCCGGGATCGCTCTTGAGCATTTGAGGAAGCCATCTATTCAGCCCTCACCCGAGTCGGATTCTATCTTCATCCCCAAGGAGCCTAGTTCGGATGCCGTACCCATGGAAGTAGATGTCGGGAGCATCACATCGAACCCGGGGACTGCACCACTGTGCTCAGAGAGGCAAAGAAAGATGATGATGGAGGTGATGTCGGCAGAGCCAATGGACATAGACGCTCCGGTGTTCCAAGTTCGACCTATCCCGGGATGGGCACAGCCCATTATGGCTTACATCTTGGAAGGAACCCTCCCGGAGAGTGAAGTGGAAGCCCGGCAAATAGTGCGGAGGTCAAAAGCATACACCGTCATCAATCAAGAGCTATATAAGAGGAGTGTCACCGAGGTACTCCAGAGGTGTGTGGAACCGGAAGAAGGACAAGAGATGCTGTTGGAAATACATCAGAGGGAATGTGGACATCATGCATCATCCCGGGCCCTGGTGGCGAAAGTGTTCCGGCATGGGTTCTACTGGCCCACTGCGTTACAGCAAGCAGAAGACATTGTCCGGAAATGTGGAGGATGCCAGAGGTTTGCTCACCGAATACATATGCCGGCATCAGCACTGAAGACAATCCCTATCACTTGGCCATTCACGGTATGGTGTTTGGACATGGTCGGGCAGTTCAAACCGGCACGGGGCAATATGACACACATACTGGTCATGGTAGATAAATTCACCAAGTGGATAGAGGTCAAACCAATCCGGAAATGTGATGGACACACCGCAGTGCAATTCCTGAAAGACATCATCTTGAGATACGGGTACCCGCACAGCATCATCACGGATAATGGCACCAATTTTGCTGTGGGGGAATTCGCTCGATTTTGTGCTGAGAAGGGAATCCGGTTGGATGTAGCATCAGTTGCACACCCGGAAGCAAACGGACAAGTTGAAAGAGCAAATGCTTTGGTCTTGGCCGGCATCAAAGCTCGTTTGATCGAACCACTGTTGAGAACTCCGGGATGCTGGATAGAGGAGTTACCGGCAGTATTATGGGGTCTCCGGACTACACCGAATAGATCTACCGGGTATACGCTATTCTTCATGGTGTACGGTGCCGAGGCAGTACTCCCGACCGACATACAGTATGATTCCCCGAGAGTGACAATGTTCACCGAGACCGAGGCAAAGGAGGCCCGAGAAAATGATGTTGATTTACTTGAAGAGGCAAGAGAATTGGCACTGTCTCGTTCTGCAATTTACCAGCAAAACCTCCATCGCTATCATAGCCGGAAGGTACACCCGAGAGTGTTCCGAGAAGGAGATGTTGTGCTTAGGCTCATCCAACGCACGGCCGGAATGCATAAGCTGTCACCTCCATGGGAGGGACCTTTTGTGATAAGCAGGGCATTGCAAAATGATTCTTATTACCTTGTAGATGCACAGGAGGCTAGGAAAGGTGTAATGGACAAATCCGGAGAGGAAACCAAGCGTCCATGGAATGTAGCCCTACTTCGACCCTTTTACACGTAAAGGGCTCAGTGTATGATGTATTTCAATTTTTATGTATTAAGGCACCCCGGGAGGAACCCGGGGACTGCCTCGTTGTGTGCCCATTTACTTTGTCCAATTTGTTTGTTATTTCATACCGGCATCCCGGGAAGGAACCCGGGGACTGCCTAGTACCTATTTTTTATGTTATCTGTATGCCGAGAAAGTTCTGAATTCGATTCTCAAAGTCAGAGTAATGTATGTCATGTGAAATCATCTTGCGACTCGACTGACGAACGCCGAAATGGTAGTCAAGAGCAAAGAGAATCAAATGTGGGGAACACGAAAATGGTCTCGGGGACTCGGAGCAGGAACTTATCCGGCATACCTATTTTTTACTAACCCAGTTATTTTTTATGTCGGGAATTCGGTTAACTAGAACTCGAATATTCTTAAGTAATGTATGCCGTGTATGGAGTTTTGTGACTCGACTGTCGAACAACGAAATGGTAGACAAGAGCAGAAATTGCCTAAGTACGGTAAACATGAAAAGGAACTCGGGGACTCGTGACAGAGTAAACCGACATAGCTTGTTCTGATAGATAACTTGGTACGAAACATAAATCTTAAAAGTATATATTACATCTTGCACCCGGCATCCCGGGGATTTAACAGTTCTACTCTTAAGTATTTCTAAGGAGTAGGGGAAGCCGGCTTCTCGGCGGTGGCAGCAGCGGGAGCGGCGGTGACGGTATCCTCAGCACCGGTAGCGGTACTCGGGGCATCTGGGCGCGCCTCGGCCTGAGAGGCCTCGGGTGGCGGAGGAGTTGAAGCATCCCGGGAAACCACGGTCTCGGTGGCGGCACCAGAAGCAGCGTCGTCCTCCTCCGGGATCTCAGCGTCCACGTCATCGGTTGCACCGGTTTCGTCGTCATCCTCGTAATCTGACTCGGAGTCAGAAGTGACGAGGCTGGAAGTGAAGACGCGAATGTTGGACCAGGAGGCGATGCGATGCGCCACTTCTTGTCGCCGCTGGACCTTAGCCGGATCGCTGCACCACGGCGAGATGGTGCGCAGGCGTTGGACCACGTCAAGGTCGAGACCCTCGTACCAACTCAGCACGTGGCTCAAGACCTGATCGGCACCAGCCCGCGCACCGGAGCGCTTCCAAGCGTGGACACGCCTCCCGGCACCTCGGAGTGCACTCGCCAGTTTGTCGACCGAGAGCGTCGCGCTGACGCCTGGCCATAGCGCACCGTGAACGTGAATCGCGGCGCTGAGCAACTCCGTCCCGATCGACCGGAGAGGCACTATCCGGGCCTTCAGGGCAGTGAGGTGATCCTCAATGTCCCAAGTGTCCGAGACAGGGCCCTTCCCGGTGCGCTTCTCCCAGGCGGCAGCAACCGCAAGAGTGGCAGCGTGGCGGGAGTGCTCGAATTCCCCTTTAAAAAGAAGAGCTGTCAAGCGGCTAGGTCATAAGGAGGGTAACAATAAAGAAAGAGAGAAAGGAAAAAAGGGGGATGTCGGTCAACTTACTGTTAAGATCCCGGTTCAATACGGTTAGCTCAGAGAGCCAAGTATCGGCCTGTGACCGGAGAAGCGCCAGCCCGGTCTCGGCGAGATGCGCGCGCGCCTCGGATTGGTCCAAGGTCTCCCTCTGCTTCTTCGTCGCCTCCACGAAGCGCGTCTTCATGTCAGTCGCGGCAGATTTGGCCTTTTCAAGCTCCGCACTTAGCCGCGTGATCTCGGCCTGCGTGGTAGCAAGTGCAGCCTTCTGCTCCACCGAGATCTTGCGTGCGGCATCCCGCTCCTCCCGGAGGCGCCCCTCGCACTTCTTGGACTGACCGAGGTCAGCAAGAACCCGGTTGAAGATGCTGCCACGTTTCTTGCCGCGCTCCTGAATTCAAGACAAAGAAAGATAGGTCAATCTTGGTAAAGATCCCGGGGACTCGGGAAGTTCCGAGATCAATAACAATTAAAGATTACTCGGTGGAAAGGATCCCGGGGACTCGGCTTCCGAGTCCTGAGATTTTCTCTAAGATTGGAGCCTAGTGGTCTGCTATTCGGTGGAATCTAGAGCACTAAGCACCAATCTCGGGGACTAGTGGAGATGGACCAATTTTTGAAAAAAAAGAGTTACTCGGTGGAAAGGAACTCGGGGACTCGGCTTCCGAGTCCTGAGATTTTCTCTAAGATTGGAGCCTAGTGGTCTGCTATTCGGTGGAATCTAGAGCACTAAGCACCAATCTCGGGGACTAGTGGGGAAGGAACAAATATTTATTGGAGAAGGTAAAGGGAACAAACTTACCTCGGTCACCCGAGTAACGTCCAGCGCGGCCACCTGGAGAGCGTGCAGAGCTTGGGCGCTGCGGCTAGGGCCGGCAGCGTGCAAGTCCTCCACGATCTCGGAGGCATCAGCGGCAATCCAGGCTTGGTTGTATTCTTCAACAACGCGTATGCCGGAGCCACCAGGCGCGCGAGCAGCAACAACCTCCCGGGATGCTGAAGGCATAAAGGAGCTTACGGTTGCTCGCAGCGTCCGCAGGGCAGCAGTGGGGATCTCGGCAGGAGGTGGCGGTAACGGTGAAAACTTACCCGTGCTTAGGGCCAAGTCTTGGGCCGAGGACGTCGGGGCGGCAGTAGGTTTGGCAGAGGTTGTTTTCTGCCCGGCGACCTTGGTGCGCGCTTTCCCGGCAGGATGCTCAGATTGCCGGGAAGAGGCCGCGGGCTGTTTTACCGGGGCTGTCTTGATCGCGGCTTGCCGGGAGGGGCCACTTGGCACGACCTGCCGAAGAGGACTTATGATCTCCGCCTCAAGCCCAGGCACCCTGCGCGGGCTCTCCGGAAGAAGGATGTCTTCTGATGCGGTCGTGGCCTGGACTGGAATCTCGTCGACCACGGGACGAGTATCCGGAGTCGCAGCGGCAGTCAGTGCGGCACCAGAAGCAGGAGGCTTGCTTCCTCGAGCGGAAGGACGCGATGGAGAAGAAGCAGCCCGAGGCGGGCTGGGAGTCCGGGATCCAGGAGGTCGGGAGGCAAAGGATGCCGGGAGGTCGAGTGCATCGCTGAAAGAAATATATCAGTAAATACTTCAGGAGAAGACAAGATCATGTAACATGAAGCAAAGAAAATTTACCCGGAATCAACGGTGGGAGGAACCCTCCTTCGGCGTGGAGGCTTCTCGGTCGTTTGTTTGTTCGGCTTGCTCTTCTTGGGGGGGTTGCCGGAAACATCGGCAGCGTCGGTATCGGAAGCCGCACGCTTCCGGGTATCGGCGCGTTTGGTCACGGCCGTGGGTTTCGGAACCACTGCTGAAGCCCAGTTGAGGGGAAGAGCGTCAATCACATAAAGTATTTGACAGTCAATCTCATCCTCGTCATCTGAAGAAATGGAAATAGCCTCTGAGGTTGAAGGATTACCCGGGGCGGCAGCACGGACTAGAGGAACGGCAAGATGGTCCTCGCCGTCGGGATCCTCTTTCGGCATCTTAGCCGGTGCCGGGATGTTCGGCACGAAATTCCCGTTGGCGTGGATCGCGTCCTCCTCAGTTTGCCGCTCGAAGAACTGCACGAATAAATCATTGCATGACAACCATGTCGGTCTCCAGCAGAACCCGGGTGCAAATGCAAGTTTGCGAAAGACAGACAGGAGCACCTGTTTCAGTGGTTTTTTCCGGGATCCCGCGATGACACCCCAAACATAGTCATCCGGCATCTTCGTCCGAGCAATAGCTCGAACGCGCCGGACGACCGTGGGACGGTCCAACCCGAAAATGCTGGTCCTGGTGGGATCAAAGTTCCCGTCCATATGGCACATCTTGTGCACTCGGATTTGTAGGGGGCAGACGCGGCGAATAATGAAGCAGCGCATGAGATCGTCACCAGTCATCTTGTCAGTCAACACGCCGAGGACGTCGTGCATACATCTGACCTCCTCGGTATCTGGAAGCCGCCTCCAGAGGTTGAATTTGCGGGGAGGTCCAACGGCGAACTCCGGCAAATTTATAAAATCCGGGTTCGAGGATCCCGGACCATCTCCCAAAGTCTCCCAATTCTTCACATAGAAGAAACTGCGCTGCCACTTCCGGCAGGACTCTAGTCCCTTGACTATAGGAAATCCGGAGTCAGCGCGGGGAATGATGGTGGCCGCTCCGCAGTCGACCAAGTCTTTTACTTTCTGATCCGGATTGGGGATGACTTGGCGGCGGAGGATGAAGTACTTGGCCTAGAGGTCCAAGAATGGCCACACGCCGAGGTATGCTTCCGAGTAGGTGGTGAAGACCGAAAGCATCATGATGGCGTTAGCTGGGAGATGATGGGGTTGGAGGCTATAGGTGTCGAGGAAGTTGCGGAAGAAGGGGCTAGCCGGAAGCCCAAACCCGCGCTCAAAATGCGTGAGGAATACAACGTATTCCCCGGGTTGGGGTTCCGGTTGAACCTCGCCCTCCAGGAGACGACTCTCAACTTCTGGCGGAATCCGGTGAGTCCGGTACAGCAAGTCGAGGTCCTCCTGCACGGTCTCAGTCCCATCCCAGCACCCCCGAACACTTTCTTCAGCCATGCCGGAGAAATCCGCAGATGTATCCGGGCTACTCTGCAGGCGCATCGGCAGTTAGTCGGAATTAGTCTATCGGGAGCTAAGATACCGGATCACAAACTCCTAATGACAACCGGGTTCCTGGCAACTAAGATCTACCGTGCGCTAGTAAATCGAAACTTAATCGATGAAAATACGCTCGGGCTAAACACAAATATGGCCTAGTGCGGGCAAGAGGCTAAGATGTATAGCGCGTCTTCATCTCCGGCGTGCGCCTCGTGCACGCCGCGTGTGCGTTATTGCACGACCGAGCGCGAGGTATCGTTCCCGTAAAAAAGTTCATCGGGGCGAAGAGAAGAACTCACCGGAGAAAGCGAGGCCGGTGATGGGCAAGAAGGGCGCGAACCGATGGTGGAAGCGAAGGGCTCCGGCGACCAACGAGAGCGGCGGTGTTCGAGCTCCGTGCACGGCTACGGCGGCGTGCTCGAGACGACGGTGGCGGAAGTGTGAAGTTGAGGAAGAAGAAGAGATGACCGTTCCGGTCCCCTATTTATGGGGGGGTTCCGGAGCGGTTTCCGAATTTCCTGCCCACGATCTCTCCGATCGTGGGTGGGATCCTTTTTTGTGCAGCGCGGCACGTGGCGTCCACCGGAGCGCCCGATCCGGCCACACCGGGGGCCACACAGCCCCAACGGTTGGACTTCGGATCGGCTGCGACTCCTGGCGCGCGAACCCGAGCGGCGGCGTGCTCGGTCAGAGGCACTCGAGTGCACTTCTGATTAGACAGGATCTCGGGTGGGACCCAGCTCACGATCTGGAATTCAATGCGGAGCCAACGGTCAAGATTCACTCAGGTGGCACTATCCGGTTACTAGCTTCGCCTTCCGGTCGAAACGATCTCGGTATGACGATCTCGGCAAAAACTAGTCTCGCCGTCTGGTCGGAGGATAGTCTCATATTTTCTGGGAAGATAGTTATTGTTAAAGCTGATCCCGCACATCATCCGGGGTCGCTGTGCAGCACCAGCTTAGGGGACTAGTGTCGGGGGGCTGCCCCCCGGGTAGGGCAGATCCCGGAGTAGTTCAGCAGTGTGCCAACAGTGCTTGACCTTTGGCGACAGCAAGGGCCACCCCCTAGTGTGCTGAAGGGGCAACTTGACCCTTGAGTGCTGGTAGAGTGCAAGGTGCCTCCTGGCAGGCGCGAAGGTCAGCTCTGGCGGCTATAAATAGACACCCCGAGCCCTCACAATAGCAGCACAAGCATCAGCGGGTGGTTCCTCTAAGAACTAGCTTCTCGAAGATGTCTTTGCTGGTAGGCTAAGACATCTTCGGGAGGCTAGGCCTAGAGATACTCATCCTGAGGCGAACTCGGGTGCATCCGGAAAGGATCTCGGATCTTGGGCTCCGAGGAGACTCCCGGAAGGAGAAGTACTAGGTCTTACCGGATAGGCAATCCGGGTAAGTGCTAACCGGAACACTTATCTCGGTCCTGGACTTGTGCAGGAAGGACTCGCAAGGTCGAGCCAGAAGATAACCGGCATGAGGGATCCTGGTAGGCCGTCAACGGTCTGTAGCAGGCTTTCCCGCCTGATGCGGGGGGAAGTACCGTTCCGTCTGACACGGAGGGATGGTCACCTCCCGCCTGACACGGAAGCATGGTCACCTCCCGCCTGACACGGGAGCGCGTCAAGCGGTACGACAAGACACGACGTGCCTAGCCCGGCAATCCGGAAAAGGCTATCCGGGATGGGCAAAGACATGTCTTGTCTCTGACAGGGGGACAATGATGTTCCAGGATGGCGCCTGCCTGTCCTTGCCGGGATGATGATGAAGGGGCTACGCCGGATAACGCGGCGAGTAGGTCGCACTAGCCGCTGATGACATACCGGTTAGGCCTGTCCGGTGGGGCCAAGCCGGTTTAGGGTTTCCGGCTCTCCTGGCTGGAACTCTATAAAAGGCGCCATAACTGCTTCTGTGGGAGAGAGACCAACTTGGGAGCCAAAGTTATAGTCGCATTTACTCTTAGAGCATTTACTTCTTGTTACCTTGAGTTCATCTAGTTCCTTGTGTTCTTCACTTCAAGAGATCTAAGAGCAAGTTGTAGTCCTTGTACCACACTTATATAGAGAGGAAAGGCAGGAGTAGGGGTGTTACCTCCTCACGAGGGCCCTGAACCTGGGTATATCGTGTGTGTGTTGTGTGCCTTCGTGCATTTGTTCTTGTTTATTAGATCTTCTCCCTCGCGCTTTGATCTTATTTCTTGTTCTTGGGAGATCTCGGTCACACCGGGATCCTCCCCGTGTGAGCTCTTCAGCTTGCTATCCCTCCCCGGATCCACCAACGTCCATCGGCCCCACACATTAGCCATCCTATGGCATCTGCCGTGACACCACCACGACAATATTTGAAATTGTTTAAAGTGCCAAAACAGAAAACTAATGAAGCCAAAATATTCTACTGGTTCTAAGGATTCCAAATATATAAAATTATTTAAATTTGGATAAACAGATAAAAAGTAATGATAAAAACAATATGTAGGGTGTTTTCTGCAAAACTGCCAATTAAAATGATTTAAGAAAATCGCAGAAAATAATAACTGACGCGGCGCTGACGCGGCGTACCGGTTCGGGTTTTAAGTGATCTAATCCCGGCCGTCCGATTTTGATCTAACGATCTAGGTCAAAATGACCAAAACCGAGCGGCGCTGCCGGCTGGAAGAGCTCCGGTGACCGAAGCGCACGGCGGCGCCATCACCGGTGTTCGCGCTCCCGACGTTCTACCGCTCTACGAGGATAGCGAGGCATACCCTGACGAAGAGGAGCTCGCGGCGAGGTTGGTGGCGCGGTGGAGAAGAACCGAGTGTCCTCCTCTTCTCGTAATCGCTCGCCCGAGATGCGCACGGCGGCGGTCCTCGTCGGTGAGCACGGACGCGGGGTTTGGCTGCGCAAGAAACCACGAAACCTTGTCACCAAGATGCGCAATGACAAAGGAAAACGAGTGGGAGTGAAGAGAGGGCGCGAGGGGGACGCGGCTCACCGGAGTTCGTCGAACTCGCCGACGGCAACAGCGGAGCTCCGGGGATGCTCGTGGGCGACCTGGTGGCTCTCGGGGTATGGGGCTTGGGGCAAAAGAGAGAGAGGGTCGAGGGGGTTCTTATAGGGGTAACGGCGGGTTAAAAGGGGGAGTAAATCGTCGGGAATCAAAGAATTGATTCGGCCGTTTCTCGGCTAGGTCGTGTGTAACGCCCCCGGATTTATCCCCTTTTTGTTTTTGTGAGTTTTCTTTTTTTGCATCGACATGGCATCGCATTGCATCGCATTAAATTTAATCTGTTGCATTTAATTTCAATTCAAGAATTAAATTCAAATGCATTTAAAATTAATTAAAATATGATGTTTCAAATCTTTTGCAAATATTATAAAAACTAGTTTATTAAATTTCCTATTTGAAACTAAAACTATTTTGTAAAGTTTCCTTATTCATTTTTCTTTTCTATTTTATTTTGAGAATATAAAACAGAAAAGAATAAATCAAAACAACTTTTTTTTTAAAAAAAAGAGAGGAGAAAACCTCCTAGACCGTATCCCACTTACGTGGCCCATCTCCCTTCTCCCCCAGCCAACCTCCCCCTTCTCCTTCGTACGGAGCAGAGAGACAGCTCGCTTTACACGTATCCATGGCTGCCCCACTCCAACCACTCCCCCCTCTCCTTTTAGCCGCCCGACCCCTCCTCCCTTCTCCAAACCCTAGCCGCACCCCTCCTTCCTCCCATCGCGCCGCCGCCGCCCCCTTCTTCCCCATCTTCTCTGTTATCTTCCACCGATAAGCACCACCATAGCCACCTCCGTAGAGCGGTTGCTAGGGTGCCGACGAGGGGGATCCTCCCGCACCAAGAGTTGCACGGCATCGACGTCAACCCCTCCGTGCAAAGGATTGCGCTAGGAGACACCGAAGACGACGAGCTCTTCTTCATCTTCCCCAACACCGGCGACTGCCGCCGCTCAAATTCCGGCGTCCCGGACCTCCCCCGCGCCGAGCAACCCCTCCGACGAACTCCCCGTGACCTCCTCTCTCCATTCCCCCTCTCCCTCTGTTCTTTTGCGTCCTGGTTCGTCGGATTCGTCCGCGGCTTCCTCCGCCCCGCCATGGTCGCGCCACAACGAGCACATGCACGAGGTTGCTATCCTTCTCCTTCGCATCTGGACAAGCACCCACTCCCGCACCAACTTCCAGCACGCCTCCGCACCACACCAGCACCCCGATACCTCAGATTGGTCCGCCAATCCCTGCAGATCCTCCTCGCTGTTCCGCTCCGTAGCCAAACCTGAAGCTGTTTTCAGAAATTCAGTTAACGTCGCTGCAACAGTTCTTCTTCGTCAGTACCTTTTCCTCATCACAAGTCGCTATATAGCCCAGTGGATGTAGTTCCGCTTCCCTTTGGCGCAGGTCGCAGGATCAAGTACCCGCGGAAGCCACCCGTTTTTCCTTTTTTTCAGAACCGCAGCAAAGTCTGAACTTTTTCTTCGTGGATAAGACGTTCAGATGTGTGAGCAACGACAAGATCTGCTTCCATGCGGGATTCCAGGCAAGCAAAGTTTGCTTGTTTACCTATACATTGTCTTTCATTCCTGCCGTTGATCTCTGCTACCCTAGTATTCGATTCTTACTGCGATCCCATCACATGTTTATCCTGCAGCCCATACAGCTTTATCCCCACAACCTAATACCCGTTGCATGTTTATCTGTTGGCCTTGCGAGTCGTAGCGCATGCTTAGAGTTGTTTGTGCGAGTCGTCTGTTGGTCTTATGTTTCATCTGCTTAGTATGTTAGAATTATTCTACCTTAATAAAATGTTGTCTTATATTGGGGTATTATAATTAAATGATAAGGCAAAAGGCGGAAGGCCTTGCGAGGTGCTTTGTTTTTCTCAGTGTCGACCTAGGAACTGAGATTTTGTCCTCGGATCCAATTTTGAGCGCACTAACCACTTGTGGGAGGCCCTATGGAGCCCCCCTCGACTTTGAACGGATCTACAGCTTGTCCATGTGCCGCAAATAGTTCGGGTTTTCCATTTGCTCATATGCATGTGCATGATGATGATGAGAGGGTATGTGATACGGGGGGTCATATAGGTGCGGTACGACACGAAGCGGACAGTTCCTACTGTGGTTTGAGCCGCATGGTGGCGTAGTCGCAAACTAATGAGTCCGCAATTGAGATTCGGCCGGACTCCTGACGCGGGTAACAACTCATATGGGTGGCACTTGGACTTGCTGTAGTGAAGGAATAAGTCGTGTTGAGAAGCCCTGATGCTTGCTTGGGTTGATCATGCGAGTATGAGTACAGTAGTGCACCCCTGCAGGGTATAATCTTATCGATGAGCCGTGCCCACGGTTATGGACGACTTTGGTGATGATGCTGGCTAACAAGATCTAGACAACTTGCACCTAATTAATGTTAATTAACTTGACTAGTAATATAGAATTACTTTCACAATAAATGGTAACTAAAATTGTTCAATGTGTGAGTTTCCCGAATTGCTTCCTCATACTTGGTTGAGGGGGTTAATTCGAGAATGGGTTATGATTGGTGTTAGTTATAGATGTTTACTTTATGCGCTCTCTTATCCCTCTCTAATTAGACGGAAGTTGTAGCGTGTCTCTTTAGGTTGCTAGTGCTGCTGCCGCTAAGTCCACCTGCCCTATATTTTGGGAGATGGTGTAGAAAGTAGGCAAGTCGGTTTTGCTTGCCAGGGTGTGCCCTGACCCTCTTTTGGGTTATGCTTTATGTGCAGTCAACAGGTTTGAAGTCTGACGACGTTAGCTTGGGAATCCCTCCGGCTTGGCTGGGCAGGGATATGGCGCCATCGCTTATCTTCAGGACTCTTAGTCCAATTTGCATCTTATCCTTAGCCGGATACTATTTTTGCTTCCGCTGTCATTTGTATCTTTGTATTGTAACATTTGTATCTTGACTCGTTCGAGTCGTTGTTGTATTATATCTTCTTTTGTATTTGTGGATGTATCAGAACTGTTGTAATGTTATCACAATTCCACCCACATAATGCGCATGTTTCGGCGTGCACATTATGTCTGGTGGGCGACCTAAAATCGTTATTATGCGGATTTCGGCGGGAGCGCTTAAATCTACATAGTACCGACTTTAGGTCGTCACAAAGTGGTATCAGAGCCTTGGTTTCGATCTCCTTGTTGTCTCGATACGATTCGTTATCGAAGCAGCGGGTCCGCAAAAGTCTGTAGGATAACCTCGCTAACGGTCGTTGTTTCTAGAGTGTCGAAACTATTTGACTAAAAATTATTTTGGAAATATCTCAATAGGATTCTTTTTATTCCTTACCTCTATTCTATTTCTCCTCTTACCTTATTTCTTTTGAAGTCTCTTCTCTTATCCAACTTTCAAAGTTTTAAGATCCCGTGTGTGGGTGGACGATTTCTTGCCTTTTATCCTATTAGTTTCGATCCTTCGGAGTCGTCTTTGTCGTGAGCAACAATTCCTTGTTAGTGGTGTCGAGAATTTCAAGGTGGAGCAACAATCCCTTGTTAGTGGTGTCGAGAAGTTCATCCCGGAGCATGAAGACTCGATAGTTACCCCTCTCTTCTTGTGGTCTCGGCGTGGATCGCGGGACGCGATCCCTTGTTAGTGGTGTCGGTTGTAACGCCCCGGGATTTATCCCCTTTTTGTTTTTGTGAGTTTTCTTTTTTTGCATCGACATGGCATCGCATTGCATCGCATTAAATTTAATCTGTTGCATTTAATTTCAATTCCACAATTAAATTCAAATGCATTTCAAATTAATTAAAATATGATGTTTCAAATATTTTGCAAATATTATAAAAACTAGTTTATTAAATTTCCTATTTGAAACTAAAACTATTTTGTAAAGTTTCCTTATTCATTTTTATTTTCAATTTTATTTTGAGAATATAAAACAGAAAAGAATAAATCAAATTTTTTTTTTAAAAAAGAGAGGAGAAAACCTCCTAGGCCAAATCCCACTTACCTGGCCCATCTCCCTTCTCCCCTCTGGCCCAGCCCACCTCCCCCTTCTCCTTCGTACGGAGCAG
Source organism: Poa annua (assembly GCA_026929855.1). Classification (NCBI taxonomy): domain Eukaryota; kingdom Viridiplantae; phylum Streptophyta; class Magnoliopsida; order Poales; family Poaceae; genus Poa; species Poa annua. The sequence goes on from CM049430.1 coordinate 54,844,736, forward strand.
AGAGACAGCTCGCTTTACACGTAGCCATGGCTGCCCCACTCCAACCACTCCCCCCTCTCCTTTTAGCCGCCCGACCCCTCCTCCCTTCTCCAAACCCTAGCCACACCCCTCCTTCCTCCCATCGCGCCGCCGCGGCCCCCTTCTTCCCCATCTTCTCTGTTTTCTTCCACCGATAAGCACCACCGTAGCCACCTCCGTAGAGCGGTTGCTAGGGTGCCGACGAGGGGGATCCTCCCGCACCAAGAGTTGCGCGGCATTGACGTCAATCCCTCCGTGCAAAGGATTGCGCTAGGAGACACCGAAGACGACGGGCTCTTCTTCATCTTCCCCAACACCGGCGACTGCCGCCGCTCAAATTCCGGCGTCCCGGACCTCCCCCGCGCTGAGCAACCCCTCCGACGAACTCCCTGTGAGCTCCTCTCTCCATTCCCCCTCTCCCTCTGTTCTTTTGCGTCCTGGTTCGTCGGATTCGTCCGCGGCTTCCTCCGCCCCGCCATGGTCGTGCCACAACGAGCACGAGCACGAGGTTGCTATCCTTCTCCTTCGCATCTGGACACGCACCCACTCCCGCACCAACTTCCAGCACGCCTCCGCACCACACCAGCACCCCGATACCTCAGATTGGTCCGCCAATCCCTGCAGATCCTCCTCGCTGTTCCGCTTCGTAGCCAAACCTGAAGCTGTTTTCAGAAATTCAGTTAACGTCGCTGCGACAGTTCTTCTTCGTCAGTACCTTTTCCTCATCACAAGTCGCTATATAGCCCAGTGGATGCAGTTCCGCTTCCCTTTGGCGCAGGTCGCAGGATCAAGTACCCGCGGAAGCCACCCGTTTTTCCTTTTTTTCAGAACCGCATCAAAGTCTGAACTTTTTCTTCGTTTTCAGTTAGTGCACCACGGTTGACTTATATCCACTGCTTGTCCTAAATCTACACAACCCGAGCAGTAGCCCACTGGCTGTGCTCCTTTCTCCACCGCCAGCAGACTCAAGTTTGATTTTTCCCTTGCCACCGAAAGCAATCTTTTGCCTCTTTGTTTATCTTTTCTTTATCTTTGCAGAATGTTAAATCTTCTATAGGTTATATCTTTTGTTCGGCTTATCCAAATAATACAAAGTTTACATCTATTTTGATCATAAAAATGTAATGCACATTAATATGTTATTCGTATGCCATGGTGCATCTTTTATTTTAATTGCTTAATATAATTTGTTCATGCAACTAAATAATTAAATATGGAATGTTAGGGGTAATAAATATATAATGCCCTATTCCTTTTAATTTAATTAGATCACCCATGCCATGTGTTGTCATGCTAACCAACATTTAATATTGTTGATGATTAAATAACTTGCACCTAAATATTAATTGCCGGGGTTGCTTTTCCCACTTAATTAGGATTAATTGCATTGTATTGCATCTTGCCATGCCATGCATCATTCTCGTATGATCATGCTGAATCTTTTGCCGTAGTTGTAAAATGCATCTTTTACGCTTTCCGGTGTTTGTTGCTTCTTCGCGGATAAGACGTTGAGATGTGTGAGCAACGACAAGATCTGCTTCCATGCGAGATTCCAGGCAAGCAAAGTTTGCTTGTTTACCTATACATTGTCTTTCATTCCTGCCGTTGATCTCTGCTACCCTAGTATTCGATTCTTACTGCGATCCCATCACATGTTTATCCTGCAGGCCATACAGCTTTATCCCCACAACCTAATACCCGTTGCATGTTTATATGTTGGCCTTGCGAGTCGTAGCGCATGCTTAGAGTTGTTTGTGCGAGTCGTCTGGTTGTCTTATGTTTGATCTGCTTAGTATGTTAGAATTATTCTACCTTAATAAAATGTTGTCTTATATTGGGGTATTATAATTAAATGATAAGGCACAAGGCGGAAGGCCTTGCGAGGTGCTTTGTTCTGCTCAGTGTCGACCTAGGAACTGAGATTTTGTCCTCGGATCCAATTTTGAGCTCACTAACCACTTGTGGGAGGCCCTATGGAGCCCCCCTCGACTTTGAACTGATCTACAGCTTGTCCATGTGCCGCAAATAGTTCGGGTTTTCCATTTGCTCATATGCATGTGCATGATGATGATGATGATGATGAGAGGGTATGTGATACGTGAAGGAGATATGCCCTAGAGGCAAATAAATAAGTAGTATTTATTGCATTATCTCATAAGTTTATAATAGGTTTGTGTATTATACTATAACTGTATTAATCAGAATTATTGATACACGTGTGATACATAGACAACCAGGTCCCTAGCAAGCCTCTATACGTGCTAGTCCATTGGGCAACAGTTGATCGAGATTCCCGATCAAGGACAATGACGTCGGTTGACAATGGGGTCATCTTGTTAGTTGAATAAGGTGGTGGACATACGCAAAGTATTGCAATAAGATCGTATTACGATATTTGTCATTTGCAATAGATAAGAGTATGATAGCTTATTCCTTAGACCGTGAGACCGTACTTATTGATGCTTCGTAGGAGTGCTTTGAGAGCACCAAACGTTGTGTCTTATATAGCATGACAATAACGGTGTCCATCTTGGGTATTCCGAAAGAGCATCAAGACGTAAGGATCAAGAGCGGGATTTGTTCATTCTTGTAATAGAAAGATACTCTGGGACCACTCGGTGATATTGCATCTATATAGCTGCGCAGCTTATGACTAGGTCATGGAGATGTAATATCGCAGACGAGTTAATAACCTTCGTCGGTAACGAGATACAGCAAAGGCATCGGTGTGTCTACGATCATATCTCGGACAAGGTAGTATCACAGAGACAAAGGGAATGAATATCATATTTATGGTTCAACGACGATATTCGTAGAATGCACAGGGGTCGTCATATATTTCCAGGTATCCCTGACGATCATTGGTGAGCGGAGTGTCTCGACCATGTCTAGAGTATTCTCGAACCGTAGCGTAACAAACTTAAGGTCTTAGCGACGCTAGGAGATAGGTTCTGGAATTTTATAGGAGTTTGTTGGAGAGAGAGAAATGATCCGGAAAGAGTTCCGCTGGTCCGGAAGGAGTTTCGGGGAGGTATGGAATGGTTCCGGGAATGTCCGAAAGTTGTTCGGGTGGTTCCGAAATAGTTTCGGAGTCATGGGATATTGAATTATATATAAATATATTAATTATGAATTAATGGGATTTTTATATTAATTTAATATTAATTAAATAAAGGAAAAAGGGGGCTCCCACCTACATGGGCCCTAAGAGGGCCCAAGAAGGGGAAACCGCACCCCACAAGGAAGGGGGAGACTTGGGCCTCCTAGTCCGAGTTGGACTAGGAGTGGGACAAGCCCAAGGGCGGTTCGTCCGAACCCCCCCCCCCTCCCCTCTCCTCCTTTAGTCCCACATGGGGGAGCCAAGGGGTTTGCACACCCCCTTCCCCCTTTATATACCAAGGCATATTAATTGATTTAAAATATAGGAAAATCCAATTAATTCCCGATTTCTCTCTCGATCTCGTAGTTCCCAAGTCGGAGCCGCGCCGAGCTGAGGAAAGGGGGTCTCTCTCCACCTAAGCCATACCGCAGAGCGCCGTTGCTCTGCGGGATTCCAGATAAGATCTACTCCTGTGATTTCAGCTGGATCTGAATGACCGGGAGTTGTCGCTAAGCTCCGTATGTTTGCGAGTGCTCGGAGGCTACTCTTTTGAGGAGCTTGGGCGACGTCGTCTCGCCCCCTGCAGCCGCCGCGCCACCTCCCCCTGCAGCCGCCGCGCCACCTCCCCCTCTGCTGCCGGCGCACCAGCCCCGGTGCTGGCGCTCTGCCTTCTTCCGCCCGACGCCCGTCGACGCAGATCATCATCGACACCCCGGCGTCATCGACTTCGACATCGCGGCAAGTTCTTCGCGACCTCGAGGTCGGCTACGTACGACTTCATCGTCAACGCTTGTGCGGGAGCGTAATCCCCGCTATCGGTCTACATGGAGGTAATGTAACCCGTTCCGCCACCGTTATCGCATGTACTAGATAGATAGATCCTGGCTAGTTAGGGTTTTGTACGCTAGAAAATTATTGTTTTCTGCACCGTAACCCCTACAGTGGTATCAGAGCCGATCTATGCGTAGTTCTGCTGGTACGGTTAGAACTCATGTTGAATGAGGGCGTCTTTCTTATATTTGCTACCCTCTAGCGTGCACTTGCGATGCCTTCGGTATTGAGTTGATGAAGCGGCCCGGACCGACTTTTCGCATACGCTTACGCGAGACTGGTTCCACTACTGACATACGGCTTGCACCGTATCTGTGGCTGGCGGGTGTCTGTTTCTCTCTCTCTAGTCGGCAAAGCATTTTCAATGGAGGGCCCGAAAGGGATGCTTAAACATGCAATTATACGATCGACGTTGTGGTACAAAGTTCGTAGGTAGGGAAGCGATTCTCTTACGAATAAGCCTATTTGCCACGTAAAACTTGCAAAACTAAATAAAGCTAGAGGCGTCTAACTTTGTTTTGCAGAGGCGTTATTTCATGTGACATGGTTACGGTAAGTTTTGATATTACTCGTACTGTTGGAGGCAATGGAGGGCTCTGTAGACTCGGAGCCATGACGGGGCGCCGGGGGCCAGGCTCATGGCGCCATGAAGGTCCAGGCGCATCGACCATGTCACATTGCACTTCATTGCATCATTATTGTGTGCTGTTGTGTGTGCATCCTATTGATTGCTTATATGCTAGATATACAACGGTAGCATCATAAATAGGATGATCCCTAACAAATACCAAAATTGTGTTCTCCCTCGTTGCACACCACCAAGAAAGTTCTACGTTATGAGGCAGGCCGTGATGATAGGGTGTCACACATCTCGTCGTTCGCATACAGTGGGTGTAAGCCATGTTGCACGCGCAGGGTCTTCGAGGTTTGATTGGCGAGCCTAGCATACTCAGAGGTATGGCCTCGGAACACGGGAAGATCGAAAGATCGAGCACGAGTCATAGAGTTGTTATGATCGACATTTTATGTCCACCTTTGAAGCTGTGCTGCCGGCCGTGATGATCGGGGGTAGTGTGGTGGATGAGGGTCGTGTAATCGCCATTATTATTTTAGGGATAATAATCTTGGTGTGGTGTGTTTTTGGTAATGAGATTATAGAAATAAAACTCACCTATAAGTTATAAACTTTACCTTACCTCTTTTGCGATCACATCTGTAGACTACGCAACTATACTTCGGTTACTTCCTCAAAAGCCCGGATGCTACATTAGAAGCCGACGGGTCCAACTTCATCAGATGGTACAGGGGTTTTAGAAACATTCTCGAACACAACAACATTCTATATGTTCTCGATGAACCGTTAGGAGAAGGACCAGGAGATTCTGCTAGCGAGGAGGAGGAAGATGATTTCCGTAGGCGTCGAGACATATTCATTGAAGTGGAGATCACCATGACCGTATGCCTGGCACCCGAGTTGAAAGAGTTGTTTCGACGCAAAGAGCCAAGCGTCATGATGGATGCGATAAAGACACACTTCGGGGATGAATTAAAGCGTGAGCAATTCAGGCAGCTTAGAATGTTCCAGACCGTTCACATGGAGGAGCATACCAGTCTGAAGACACATTTGAAGAGATTGTATGACATCTACTTCCAGCTGACGATGGTCTTCGATTACTGGATGGCAGATTCTTGTGCCATTCGGACTGTCCTGATATCTCTACCTCCTAGCAATGAGAAGCATGTGCGCAAGTACATTTTGAAAGCCGACGATATGAACTTCTACAAGTTCGTACGTGAGTTCCAGTCTCTGAAGGTTGATTCCGTCGAAGGAGAGATCTTCGATGCTGCAGGTATATATTTGATATATGCAGAATTATGAATTCGACCATGGTATATGATGAAATGTTTGATAATTGCTCTGTTTGTGAAACAGGTCCAGATTATCACATATATGCGGCGCAGTTTGATGTGACCTGGCGCTGAAGCTGGTAGTCAAGGTGTTGATGGCCTTTTGGTGTTCACGTCCTCAAGTTATCATAGTTATCATTAATAGTTTTTGATACGATCTTTTGTAATAGTGAGCGAGTGTGTGTGTCTTGATTGTTGCAAGACAAAGTTATTCATGTAATAAGACAAGTTCAGTTGTTTTATGTTATGGAACAAGTCAGTTGTTTTATCTTATGAATAAAGTTTCCACATCTCAGTTACATTGATTGTATGATAAGTATTCATAATTGAAGATATGATAAAATAGCTTGTCCCATGAACAAAGGTTCTATTGCTAGAACAAACACTGTCGAGTTTAGTCATAAAAGCAATGAAAGAAGTAATGGATGTTTTGGTCCATTTAAGTATTTCGAGTGCTGAGTTGATTAAGCTTGAAATCAAGTATTGAAGTTGCAATACTAGCGGAAATTAATTGAGTGTCATTTTTAATGATTAATTAATGGTGTTTATTGCTTGATCCGAATTCCTCCATGACTTTGGTAAATAGGAGTATTTGCCCGATAAATTATGGAGTCTGAGATTAATTTGATAATAGATCAAATGGGGTTTTTCAGAAGAAAGATTAGTGAACATTGTATTCACAAAATTCGATCAAAGGACAGTATTTTTGAATTATGTTTTCAACACAAGAGACTTGTGGAAATTTGCTTCACAAAATTATAATGTCATATATAGTGATATGTGGGGAATTATAATCATGCTCTATTTTAAAATAAAGTATGGTCTGTCAGAATCAGTCTTAGAATCTCCTAATATGTTCGAAACATTATAGTCGATGTCCACTTTAGAAAATAGATATTTTTCTCAACGAGAATTCATAGGATCAACAGTAGTGACGACGTGTATATGATTATGCGATAATTCGGAATATACATGAGTAGTTCTTTGTAGATTGCTCGCATTGGATGAGAGTGTATTCTCAAAACCAAATAGAAACAAAACTTAGTTTGTTGTCTATGTAATTCCGAGAAAAAGATGATTTTTCAAGTTATGGTTTATGGATTGAAATTAGAAGTTTGGAATAAAGTGTCGGACTTATGTTGGAAGATGTTCCAAAGAGTATATGTCTGCTAATGAAAGTTTAGTGATTAAGAGTGAGGGAGACTAGAAAATTGTTTTCTGCTTGCAATCCTCTTCATAAAGATCATAATATTTTCATTGTAGCGTACCTGCACTCTAAATAAGACAGATACCTGTGTATAGTGCAAATCCCTGGATCGATTCATTTGCACACACAGTTTACGATGTAATATCACAACAAAGCATCAATTATATTACATCGATGATCCAGAATTACAAAATATTTGATACAAGTTGCATAGCATAAAGCTAGCATTGAAAAAGTACACAACGGAAATACAATAGCAGTGAGTCTCTATAACTTTCATGCTGCCACAGGCGAAAACATGTTGGTTGTAGACTCGAAACCTTTAAACGAATCCTCACTCGTCATCTGATCAAATCTGCAATAAGAAAAATATTGCAACAACGTGGGTCAGATTCCATTTAAAAATGGAGTCTGGCAAGTGACACTATGGTGGATACTTAAGGAAATAACTCTAAAGCCTATATGCATATTTGGCTGGTGGAGCTCAAGGCTAATTTGCATAAAGCCAATTTTTCCTACTCTTTTGAAAACACTTTTCTTGAAATCGACGAGTATGGCATGAAAACCATAAATCTCATCTTCCCTTGTTCACCCATCAAGTTTTTATTTCTGAAGTTGGAATGGTGGAATCCTCCGTTGACGTCCTTGATCAGCTGCTCAAAATTGTCCGTAACCGGGGACACGGCTAAGTACTTAGTTTTACACTCTGCAGAGGTTGTGCACGTTCACCATTGTACCCATTCAACCCAAGGTATCCTTTACACACCATTTGTGATAAGGAAAGGAGAGAATGAGACGAGATCTTTCAGAAGCATTTTCCCTCCCACCTGGCTTGACCCGTTCCACCTAACATCCCCCTACATCTGCTTGTCAAGCCGGAGAGAGTCCACGCAACATAATTGATCAAGCCAGAGCCCATATGGCAATGGCTGCACTGGAAGCAATCTTCACTCGGAGTTCTTCAGATTCCTCTGTTCCTGGGTGGCCATTCACAAGTGTACATACTCCAGGAACCATAGAAATGGACCTGAGTAGCCACTCAACATAAACCATCCGACCAATTACCACCCAGGTGTTTCATTCTTAACTTAGTAGAATTTAGATTTTCACAAAACAACATTTGCATAGCATCAATAATTCTACTAAGTATTGCATAGGAACCTAGACACAGGAATAAGGGATTCTACACAGGTTTAGCATAGCAACACATGCATATAAAAATACACTAAGTAATGCATAAAAATAGGAAGTTTATGAGGTGTGCCACTTGCCTTTGAATGTTGTCGTTGTTCACAACTCTTTTCAACGATACTCGGGACTCTCCGTTCAATCTAACAGTATAGACAAGCAACAATACAACAATCAACAGCAAGCACAACTCCACAATGCATACAAACACATACTAGATGAATATATAAGTTTTATAAAACTTTCTAAGGAAATATGTTTATGCATGATGTGCAAAATATTCCTAAGGGCTAGAAATACTTTTTCATGCCATGGAAACCTTTTAAAGTTTATGCAAGGCAAATGTGTTGGTCCAAAAGGACTAAGGACTAAAGTCTTAAGCTGGATAAACATACTTTGTTTTATATCTTCTTGAAACAAGCACTCTAATGGCTTAGCCATGATGTGCAAAATACTTAGAGAAAAATACTAAGTCATTTGTACAAGATGATCAACAATTATTATCGACTCTTTGTAAATTGGACATTCACTATAGTGAGAGAGACAGACACCCGGCCAGCCACTTAAATTGTGGAACAGGTCTCATGTACGTGGACATGTAAGGTTTGTTTCCAGGCCGCTTCATCCCACTATGCAGCTAGGATCCAACAACTTCAAGATGATAACATCATGATCAAAAATTGTTTAAGTCTAAAAGACAAGATTAGGGAAGGGGGAAAAGATAGAAAGAAAGATGTGGTTGTCCTCCAGGCTTCATCTCCATACTTGTAACTTTCTTCTGGATGATGTCTTGATTGAGCTCTTGGTAGTCTTGATGAATCTTCAGACTTGATGGTTCTTGTATCCTCGAGGCTGGTCTTGGATTTACTTAGTCTTCATGAAGTCTCAGAGGAGAAGAAAAGACAGAGAGAAAGACTTAGAGAATAAAAGGAAGGTTGGCCTTCTTGAACTTCTTCTCACTTTTCTTCTAAGTGTTTGACATCTTGGGGATGCTTCCAGAGTCTGTTTTCTTCTAAGTCCTTCATTGGTCCTCCAGCTCCATGTTGAAAATCCTAAGTGTCTAGTGCATAGCACTTTTCCTAAACTACTAAGTTTAAAAATAGTCCTAACTTAGAGAAAACAAATGAAGAGGGGTTTTCCTATGAGAATAAAATATGCTATGAATGAAATGAAATTTCAAATCACAAGAAACACAAAAATAACTTTTGTGGTTTCTTTATAAATATGCATAAATTTTATAAATGCAATTTAATTAATTTCTAGTTTTGGAAAATATAATAAAAGGAAATAATTATAAGATTAAAGTTTCCTATGATTAAATTTTTATAACAAAATTTTATAATTAGTGTTAATAGACAGAGAACATTTAATTAAATCTATTGCAATTGGATTTAATCCAAAATAATGTTTCTATTAAAAGTTATTTAAAAACAATAGTCAAACTTATTCAAATTAAACACACAACTATGAAATCATTCAAAAATTACTCAAAAATATTTTATAGCAGTGGCATTAATTTACAAATACTCTAAAGTTTCTAAAACATATTTATTTGCAATTTTTGGATTTATAGATTTAAAGTTATTCCAAAAACACTCAAATTCACCATTTGAAATTTGAATATTTTATACTAAGTCAAATTTGAATTTTGTCAGATCCAAAATATTCTACATGTCGAGAGCTTTCCAAATATATAAAAATTATTAAATTTGGAGTTGTGGTTAAAAAGTTGTGACAGATCTAAGTGGCAGGGGTGTTTCTGTAAAACTGCCAATTAAATTTAATTAAGAAAATCATTTTCCACGTGGCAGCTGACTGGGCAGTGACGTGGCGCTGACGTGGTTGCCACGCGGGCGCTGACTGGATAAGTCAACAGATCTGGGCCGTCAGATCTGGATCTGACGGTCCAGATTAGATCGTACCGATTCGTCTGCGACATCTAATCTAAGCCGTTGAGATTGGATCGGACGGTTCACCTCGCTCTGACCGGAAGAGGGCGGCGCCGGTGGCCGGAATTGTCGAGGACGGCGGCGCTCCGCTCGGGTGTGGACGCCGGTGACGCTCCGGTGCTCCCCGGGACGAACGAAGGTGACGACGGCGTGCAGCTCGTCGCGGCGGTGTCGATGGGCCTAGTGGCGGGGCCTGCTTCTTCCCGGAGCGGTGAGGAAAGGCGGGCGGGGCGATGGAGTTTTCTCGCGACTCCGGCGAGCTCGGCCCACTCAGTTTTTCTGTGAACGGAAGGTCGAGGATGCGTTAGCGAGATGCGCTAGGAGCAGGGGGATCTGAGGAGACCAACAGGAGGCGGAGGAACCTTCCCTGGTACCTGTAATCGAAGGAATGGCGGCGGCGGACACGGTGAACTCCGGCGAGCCCGTGCGGCGGCCTGGCGGCGTGAAAAGAAGGGGCAGGAGAGGGGAAAGACGGAGGAGAGCGTGGGGGATTTATAGGCCTCCTCCGTTAGGGTTTTCTTCGCTGAAATCGCGCGAATCGAACGAGTGCAGATCGGGCGAAAATCCCGGCTGGAGGTTGACGATGATGACGTCAGCGATGACGTCATCCAGAAATTCTTTTTCTGTTTTTATTTGTTTAATTCATATCTTTTGATTTAAATGTCCAAATGATGTCAAATTAATTTCTAAAAATTTGTAAAATTATTATCTTTCTGTTAAACCAGTTGTGGGTATGTTTTGAATATTTTTGAAAATTAATATTTTCAAATATTGATTAATTACAATTTGACACTTAAAGTCAAATTTGAATTTCTATCTCATTTAAATTTTCCTTTCGCAAAAATAAATTTGTAAAAATACCCACATTTCAATATGTTTGAATTTAAGTTATTTAAACTCATTTTCAATTTCTAAATTCATTTTTGGCTTTGGTATAATTATTAATGACATAACACAACTATATGAAAATGGAAAAGATAATCTATTCCTTTTTAATTGAGAATAATTTGTGCAACATTATATTTTATGCATTTGAAAGTTCATAACAACTTTGGACAAGAACTTTATTTTAATTTTAATTTTATTTAGAATTTATTAATCATTTCATGTTATGAAAAATAGATGAAATTCATTTAAGCAAATGAAATGTTTATTTGGCTAATTCATTAATTTAAATTCTATGAAGTTTTAAAGTTATACACTATAGGCTTATAATTTCCAAACTATATTTTGAACATAGTTAAGGGAATGAAAACCATTTAGTAATAATCTTTTGAATAACCTTGTATTTATGAATAGATATGACTAAGTGGTTTAATTCAAATACTTATAAAGAACTAATTTATTTAAAATAAAATGGATTATAGTTTGTAAAATATTTGTCAAATTATATTTTAAAGTTTTTGAAACACATTGGATAATAAAATGTTTAAACTGTGACATTGGAAATATTAACTCAAGTTTGAAGTCTTTCATAGTTGGTTTCCTTATACATTTAATATTTTATTTTGATAAAAAGAAAAGTTTTAAATTTTAGTGATTTTTGAATATTATAAAATGTTGGGATGTTACATTCATGAAAGACACTTCTAAATAAAGTGTTGTTATATTTAATATTGCTGTCGGGTCACAGCACTGTATTAAGTGTTACGGATCTTGTTGACAGATCAAGGTGCGCTTTATGAATACAAAGAAAGTTGAGAAAATATCGGAATACGAACAAAGGTTTTTTGAGTCTGGAAATCCAAGGTTACATTTTAAAAAGGAGGATTAAAAGAGTAATTGTTGCTGCAATTCTTATTAGAGGAATAAGATTGTTTAATCGTCATATAAGGTGTTATATGATAAATGTGACTATAAGAAAGACGCGGTAGCATGTCTTGTCAAGAAATGTGTCTTGGACAAGATCAAATTTGTTGACTACATTTATGTAGACATGCATGAAGTCTGAGGGATTTGTATTAATGTAATACTGTAGTTTGTATTAAATTCGAATTGATAGTAGATCAATGTTTTTTGGTTTGACCAAAATGTCGATTTAAGTGGGAGTCATAGTTAGTTCACTCAGGAGAAATATGTGAAGAACATATTTTTGAGTGGGAGCTTAGGAACTCAAATATGTGGATGACATGTTTTTGAGTGGGAACTCGTGTTATCAAATATGTGGAGACATAATTTGAGTGGGAGTCGAATTCATCTTGTGTAATTAGCACATTGTGAAACTGTACCAATAGAATAGGATGAAGTTGTGAAACTATTTTAAAGCTAGTGTCTATTTGGAAATAGAACGGAAATTTTGAATAGTTAGTCGAGTTGTTTTGGATTATATCTGAGGAGTCAGAATAGAATCAAAAGGATGGTCCTTTGGAGTCCAATTGATCATTAAGAGTAATGATGCGTGAAAGTAATGGTTGTATGACATGTGGGTCTATTATGTAGTATTAGACATCATACAGAAACCTTATTATCTGCTCGATGAAATATAACCGATGTTCTTGGAATAAAGAGCAGTTATGAAAGTAAATTTGGAATTTGCTGGAAGTAGAAGTGCGTTAGTTAAGGGATTGACATTTGAATGTCAAGTTTTCTACATCTGTGTGAAAGTATGTAGATATCGCGAGTTTGTAATTGTTACAAGGGGCTCTGCATGGCTGAGTGTGTTTTTCAGGGAAGTTATCTGGTTAGTATAATCAGAGTAAGCGCTGGGAAGCAGAGTCTCACTTAGTTACGGTATTTGCATATATGTCGTTAGACAACGTGGTGATATCAAGCAAGTTGATGCCAGTGAATCGCAAAAGCATGTACAATCATGGATTGTGCAGTAACACTCTTCCACAGGCAAGCATCATCGAATGATTCTTATTTGATAAGGGATTTTGATAAAGTAAATGCAGCTGGTTTATTTGTACTCTAGTGCAAGTGGGAGACTGAAGAAGATATGCCCTTGAGGCAAATAAATAAGTAGTATTTATTGCATTATCTCATAAGTTTATAATAGGTTTGTGTATTATGCTATAACTGTATTAATCGGAATTATTGATACACGTGTGATACATAGACAACCAGGTCCCTAGCAAGCCTCTATATGAGCTAGTCCATTGGGCAACAGTTGATCGAGATTCCCGATCAAGGACAATGACGTCGGTTGACAATGGGGTCATCTTGTTAGTTGAATAAGGTGGTGGACATACGCAAAGTATTGCAATAAGATCGTATTACGATGTTTGTCATTTGCAATAGATAAGAGTATGATAGCTTATTCCTTAGACCGTGAGACCGTACTTATTGATGCTTCGTAGGAGTGCTTTGAGAGCACCAAACGTTGTGTCTTATATAGCATGACAATAACGGTGTCCATCTTGGGTATTCCGAAAGAGCATCAAGACGTAAGGATCAAGAGCGGGATTTGTTCATTCTTGTAATAGAAAGATACTCTGGGACCACTCGGTGATATTGCATCTATATAGCTGCGCAGCTTATGACTAGGTCATGGAGATGTAATATCGCAGACGAGTTAATAACCTTCGTCGGTAACGAGATACAGCAAAGGCATCGGTGTGTCTACGATCATATCTCGGACAAGGTAGTATCGCAGAGACAAAGGGAATGAATATCATATTTATGGTTCAACGACGATATTCGTAGAATGCACAGGGGTCGTCATATATTTCCAGGTATCCCTGACGATCATTGGTGAGCGGAGTGTCTCGACCATGTCTGGAGTATTCTCGAACCGTAGCGTAACAAACTTAAGGTCTTAGCGACGCTAGGAGATAGGTTCTGGAATTTTATAGGAGTTTGTTGGAGAGAGAGAAATGATCCGGAAAGAGTTCCGGTGGTCCGGAAGGAGTTCCGGGGAGGTATGGAATGGTTCCGGGAATGTCCGAAAGTTGTTCGGGTGGTTCCGAAACAGTTTCGGAGTCATGGGATATTGAATTATATATAAATATATTAATTATGAATTAATGGGATTTTTATATTAATTTAATATTAATTAAATAAAGGAAAAAGGGGGCTCCCACCTACATGGGCCCTAAGAGGGCCCAAGAAGGGGAAACCGCACCCCACAAGGAAGGGGGAGACTTGGGCCTCCTAGTCCAAGTTGGACTAGGAGTGGGACAAGCCCAAGGGGGGTTCGGCCGAACCCCCCCTCCCCTCTCCTCCTTTAGTCCCACATGGGGGAGCCAAGGGGTTTGCACACCCCCTTCCCCCTTTATATACCAAGGCATATTAATTGATTTAAAATATAGGAAAATCCAATTAATTCCCGATTTCTCTCTCGATCTCGTGGTTCCCAAGTCTGAGGAAAGGGGGTCTCTCTCCCAAGATCATCGTCGACACCCCGGCGTCATCGACTTCGACATCGCGGCAAGTTCTTCGCGACCTCGAGGTCGGCTACGTACGACTTCATCGTCAACGCTTGTGCGGGAGCGTAATCCCCGCTATCGGTCTACATGGAGGTAATATAACCCGTTCCGCCACCGTTATCGCATGTACTAGATAGATAGATCCTGGCTAGTTAGGGTTTCGTACGCTAGAAAATTATTGTTTTCTGCACCGTAACCCCTACAATACGGGGGGTCATATAGGTGCGGTACGACACGAAGCGGACAGTTCCTACTGTGGTTTGAGCCGCATGGTGGCGTAGTCGCAAACTAATGAGTCCGCAATTGAGATTCGGCCGGACTCCTGACGCGGGTAACAACTCATATGGGTGGCACTTGGACTTGCTGTAGTGAAGGAATAAGTCGTGTTGAGAAGCCCTGATGCTTGCTTGGGTTGATCATGCGAGTATGGGTACAGTAGTGCACCCCTGCAGGGTATAATCTTATCGATGAGCCGTGCCACGGTTATGGACGACTTTGGTGATGATGCTGGCTAACAAGATCTAGACAACTTGCACCTAATTAATGTTAATTAACTTGACTAGTAATATAGAATTACTTTCACAATAAATGGTAACTAAAATTGTTCAATGTGTGAGTTTCCCGAATTGCTTCCTCATACTTGGTTGAGGGGGTTAATTCGAGAATGGGTTATGATTGGTGTTAGTTATAGATGTTTACTTTATGCGCTCTCTTATCCCTCTCTAATTAGACGAAAGTTGTAGCGTGTCTCTTTAGGTTGCTAGTGCTGCTGCCGCTAAGTCCACCTGTCCTATATTTTGGGAGATGGTGTAGAAAGTAGGCAAGTCGGTTTTGCTTGCCAGGGAGTTCCCTGACCCTCTTTTGGGTTATGCTTTATGTGCAGTCAACAGGTTTGAAGTCTGACGACGTTAGCTTGGGAATCCCTCCGGCTTGGCTGGGCAGGGATATGGCGCCATCGCTTATCTTCAGGACTCTTAGTCCAATTTGCATCTTATCCTTAGACGGATACTATTTTTGCTTCCGCTGTCATTTGTATCTTTGTATTGTATAATTTGTATCTTGACTCGTTCGAGTCGTTGTTGTATTATATCTTCTTTTGTATTTGTGGATGTATCGGAACTGTTGTAATGATATCACAATTCCACCCACATAATGCGCATGTTTCGGCGTGCACATTATGTCTGGTGGGCGACCTAAAATCGTTATTATGCGGATTTCGGCGGGAGCGCTTAAATCTACATAGTACCGACTTTAGGGCGTCACATCGTGGGCGTGATTTGGGGAAGAAGGGGCCCACCTGTCAGTGACCGAGAGAGAGAGAGAGAGAGCAGCCGGGCTGCTGGCGGGCTGGGAGTGACGCGTGCGCGGCAGATAGCTTGTGGGCTTCGGCCCACTTGCTGGCCCGACTCAATTTTTCTTTTATAATTCATTTTCTGTTTTAAATATTTTGAATATAAAACAATTTCAAAACTACACCATGACTCCTCAGAAAAATTCATAAAATTATAATTTGAAAAGCTTATTAAAAATAGATCCTTTTGGTAGTATTTTTGTCTAAAGTAAAAATAGAATAAAAAAGGATATTATTATAAATTCTAATAACAATTTTATGGACATAAAATCAATTAAAACATATATAAGAAATTTTATTTAAATCATATGTGATTCAAATGACAAGTTTAAATGATGATGATGCATGAATGCAAAGTTTTAAATTTTTCTGAAAATTGGGATGTTACAAATACTTTGATGGTTCTAAGACATATATTCTTTTGGCCCGTGTTGCCGGTAATAGGTTAGCTTTTTTTTTGATACAACTACAGTAGGGGAGAACCCCTACTGCTCCATTTTCCATTTATAAAAAGGGGGGGGGGGGATAATTACATGGAACATTGTATCAAAAAAAAGCTCATAGAGTATCAAGCCATGAATGCATGCCCTCTTTAAGACTAGGCTTTGCTCTATGCATGGATAAAGAGAAAAAGTTTCTAAAATTAGTAATACATCTATTGACAACAGGGTCAATATCTTTGAAGATAGCATCATTTCTTTGCTCACATAAACTCCAACACCCAGTGATCATGATTTCCATTAGGAAGGATAATGAGTATCTATTTCTGGCATCTTGGATCATTGTCATAAAATCAAGATCTGTGTTCCATTCCAGTCCTAGTGCCCACCAGAAGCTTTGGCTGAAGCTGCATTCGAAGAAAAGATGTAGAATTGTCTCTTCCGGACAGTTGTCACAAAGTACACAATCTGAGAATTCCACATAGAAATGCTTTTTCTTCATAATATCCTTAGTATTGATTCGACAATTCAAAAGAAGCCACATAAAAAAATTATGTCTCGGCAGACTGCATGTCTTCCAAATATCCCAAATTGGTTGAGGGGTATCATATTGCCCCAAAAGGGATCTGTAAACTTTTCTTGTTGAATACTTGGAATCTGAAACTGATATTTTCCAAGAATCATGATCTTCATTGGGAATGAAAGCCAGAATTTCATCTTTGAGTTGCAGGAGTTGATCATGAGCA
This sequence comes from Poa annua, assembly GCA_026929855.1. Taxonomy (NCBI): domain Eukaryota; kingdom Viridiplantae; phylum Streptophyta; class Magnoliopsida; order Poales; family Poaceae; genus Poa; species Poa annua. Next base: position 54,861,841 of record CM049430.1, read on the forward strand.
ATAGCAGTCAGAGGAAGGTGAAAGAAATCATATATGTTTGAGTTACATGCATTCCAAGCATCACTTAATGATATCTTTTCCTTTTTTGTAAATGAGAAAAGTTGTGGAAATAAGTCCTCCTTGACTGTGTCACTCCATTTATCAGTCCACATAAGAATGGAGGTGCCATTGTTTGGTTTACAACTAGATAATTTCCTGTAATCCTCAACCAGAGATAAGCAATCCCTCCACCAAAAAGAACCTTTTGCTTTGTTAGCATGAGGTATCTTGTTATTGCAATAGTGGGCCCGCCTGATCAGTTGAACCCATGGGATATCCATGTTGTTGTAAAACTTATGAATATTCTTCATGAGAAGAGCTTTATTCTGAGTTCTTAAGTTGAGAACACCTAATCCCCCTTGATCTTTAGGCCTGCAGACCATCTCCCAGCTTGCCAGGCATTTTCCATGTTTATCAATATCCTTTCCAGCCCATAGAAATTTTCTCCCACTTTTCTCAAAGTGTATAAGGATAGTCACGTGAATTTTCAGCGAACACATTGCAAACATTGGCATTGACTGAATCCGAGAATTTAGCAGAGTAAGTCTTCCAGTGTATGTCATCAAAGAGTTGATACCAGATAGCTTTTTATCCAATCTTGAAACCATGGGCATAAGATCAGCAACTGAAGGCCTTGTAGTGCCAAGAGGGAGTCCGAGGTAAGTGAAGGGGAGACTTTCAACCCTACAACCAAATAAATTGGCTAAATTATTGGCTTCCTCAGAATCAATATTAATTGGAACCAAAGTTGTCTTGTTATAATTGACTTGTAGACCGGTTGATGAACTGAAGAGTTCTAAAATCTCCTTTAGGTAAAGCAATTGGGTAGCATCAGCAGGCATGATTAGTATAGTGTCATCAGCATATTGTGCCACAGGATACTTTTGGCCAAAATCATTGGGAACAGGTAGGCTAATATGACCATTTTGCCAAGCTTCATTGATAACGCTCTGAAGAAGATCAGCAGTGCTAACAAATAAGATAGGTGAGAGTGGGTCTCCTTGTCGCGCTCCTCTCTTACAAATGATTTTTTTCCCAGGAGAACCATTAAGAAGGACAGAAGTTGAAGCCGTGTTGAGGATATTGTTGACCATAGAAATCCATTTAGGTCCATATCCTTTTGCGCTAAGCATAGCAATGATGGCTCTATATTCAACTTTGTCAAAAGCCTTCTCAAAATCAATTTTCAATAAGATGATAGGCTTCTTTGAGGTGTGACAGATATGAAGATATTCAAATGCCCAGCCTAAACAATCTTGAATATTTTTTCCTTTAATGAATCCGTACTGGTTAGCATGTAGAGTAGGTATGATAATTTTCTGCATTTTGTTGGCCAAAAGTTTAGTAAGGAATTTCATCGGAAGACTAACCAGAGAGATAGGTCTACAGTCATTCATATTTTCTGGATCTGTAACTTTAGGAATTAAAGTAATGAAAGCAGTGTTAATAGCGCTCAAATTTAAATTCCCCTCATAGAAATCATTCACCAGCTTGTAGAAATCCTTTTTAACTAGAGGCCAACATTTTTTCAGGAATAACCCATTGAAACCATCTGGCCCTGGTGCTTTGTCAGTTGGCATTTCCTTCACCACAAATTCAATTTCCTCCGAGGTGAAGGGTGAATCAAGATGTAATAAATCATGTGATTGCACCAGATTTTCCAGCTGGAATTGCATCATAGAATTAGTGGAAGTGCCCAGTCTACTCTTATATGAATTCCATATAATACTTGCTTTGTGATCATGATTAAAGACCAGAAACCCATCATCAGCTTTAATGGAAGTAATGATGTTTTTTCTGTAGCTCTGAGTAGCTATGGTATGAAAGAATTTAGTATTCTCATCTCCCAATTTGGTCCATCTTATTTTTGCCCTATTTTTCCAATATATTCTTTTAGCCTCCATCAGTTTTCTGGTGTGTTCCTTCAAAATGTTCCTGAAGTTGTTCTCCATTACAGAGAGGTTTCTTTGATCTTCCAAACCATCCAGCAGGGCTAGAGTAAAATGACATCCTTCAATAATCTTATTTAAATGAGAGAGGTTTTTGCTCCACTTCTTAAGTCCATGTCTCAATTCTTTGAAATTTGCATTAAGCTGTAGAGCTGCATAATGTTTATATCCAGCTATTTTCCAGCAATTATTAGCCACTTCCTGGAAGCCCTCAAATTCCAGCCAAAAGTGTTCAAACCTAAAGATGTTTGATTTAGGAATATCTGTACCAATTTGCACATGAATTGGAGTGTGATCAGATATGAGTTTGGATAGTGGGTAAGATATGGTATTGGGAAATTCAGTTGTCCAATCTGCCGAAGTAAAAACCCAGTCCAATTTCTGAAGTAGTGGAGGAGACTGTATATTGCTCCAAGTGTAAGCTCGGCCTTTAAGTGGTATCTCTTCAAGATCATGGATCTGAATAACTGAATTGAAGAGCATCATATTTGTTGGGTTACCACCAGGTTTGTTTCTGTTATCAGGCTCTCGAATTAGATTAAAATCCCTGAGCATCATCCAAAGATGCATATTAGAAGAATCCAGATTAGCCAACCAGTCCAGAAATTCATCCCTATTTTCTTCATGTGCTGGCCCATAAATATTTGTGAGAAACCAATTTGTACCAGATGTTTTGCATGTAAACTCAACAGTAATATGCATGTAAACTCAACAGTAATATGATGATTGCTTTGGCTGGTCAGTGCACCTTCAAACAAATTACCATTCCAAATGGTAATTATACCACCAGAATTACCTTGAGCAGGTGTGTATGCATATTTGTTAAATCTTCTTGGGCAAAAATTCTTAATGTAATCCAGATCAAAAACTTCCCTTTTCGTTTCTTGTAAACAAATAATATTGCAATTACTTTCCTCAGCCCTTAGCCTAATATCATCCCATCTGCTCTAAGAGTTGATGCCCCTCACATTCCAATCCATAATATTCCAATTACTCATTATCAACACATGAAGGGGGATAACAATACACTGGTAACATAATTACCAGTATAATCAGAACATAAGCATCACACAGATAAGCCAAGTGCCTCACATAAATCCAGTAGTGAAACATCAAAATCACAAAAGGAAAGCATAGATCCACAGAGAGTAGCCAGAGTACGTAAACAGGAGAAATAGAGTTATCATGACACACGATAATAAGACTGACAACATGCTAGTCAAAACAGGAGATGATATAAGGACTAATCATTAGCCACTGTGTGCATTCAACTTCTCCTCAGATAACTCCATAGGAGGGATCTGGCATTGTCCAACGCCAATGGCTTGAATCATGCTCAAGGGTAGTTCTGGTGGTGGGGGAGCATTGATATCAATAACCTCTGCAGCAAAAGCATTCTTCAGGTTCTTCTTGACAGTCTTTCCCACAGCTTTGTTCTTCTGTTGTGCCTTGCTAGCCGCTTCTTTGGCTGCTTCTTTATTTTTAAAACCTACCTTTAGGATAGCAATCCTGTTGCTGCGCCTGACATCTGTTTCTTCAGCAGGAGCCTCTCTAATTCTTTTGTGAGTTGGTGTAGCAACAGAAACAATGCAGCTGGAGCTAGGTAGGTTGGCAGTCGATCCAGATGGTGTAACTTGGGTGCCCACTGGGACATCACTAATAGTATCTTCAGAGTTGTTGGTAGCATTAGGTTCAAAGGTATCCCAGTCAGAGTTATAGGCTTCTTCTTCAACCAAATCAGTAATAATACATTTACTAGCAGGTATGTCTTCAGGCATCTCAGTAACAATGGTCATCAGACACTTTTTCATAGAACCCAACTCATCAGGAACATCCAGTACTTGTACCTTAACCCCTTTCACAGGTGCATTGCCAATAGCATCCAAAGCATGATTAGCTCCATTGATACAAGTAGCAAACATATTTTTCATAGCCAGAAAAGTGTCCAACGCATCTACAGCTGGCTGTGGAGCATGGTTGATATTCTCCTCAACTGCAGCCTCTTGTGGGGGAGTCTGTACCATGGGGATGTCCTCATCAGCTGCAGGTGCAGCATTGTTATTACCAGGTGCAACATCATGTTGTGGTGCAATATTTGGCTCAGCTGGTGCCACCATCTCCTCATCATCATGCCAAATACCTCCAAATGGCGGCTGTGGGACTGGGTGGGGGTTACCACCGTCTGGAGGGAGTTCTGAAGGGGTTACGGTGCAGAAAACAATAATTTTCTAGCGATCGAAACCCTAACTAGGCAGGATCTATCTATCTAGTACATGCGATAACGATGGCGGAACGGGTTACATTACCTCCATGTAGACCGATAGCGGGGATTACGCTCCCGCACAAGCGTTGACGATGAAGTCGTACGTAGCCGACCTCGAGGTCGCGGAGAACTTGCCGCGATGTCGGAGTCGATGACGCCGGGGTGTCGACGATGATCTGCGTCGACGGGCGTCGGGCGGAAGAAGGCAGAGCGCCAGCACCGGGGCTGGTGCGCCGGCAGCAGAGGGGGAGGTGGTGCGGCGGCTGCAGGGGGCGAGACGACGTCGCCCAAGCTCCTCAATAGAGTAGCCTCCGAGCACTCGCAAACAAACGGAGCTTAGCGACAACTCCCGGTCATTCAGATCCAGCTGAAATCGCAGGAGTAGATCTTATCTGGAATCCCGCAGAGCAACGGCGCTCTGCGGTATGGCTTAGGTGGAGAGAGACCCCCTTCCTCAGCTCGGCGCGGCTCCGACTTGGGAACCACGAGATCGAGAGAGAAATCGGGAATTAATTGGATTTTCCTATATATTAAATCAATTAATATGCCTTGCTATATAAAGGGGGAAGGGGGTGTGCCAACCCCCTTGGCTCCCCCATGTGGGACTAAAGGAGGAGAGGGGAGGGGGGGGGGGGGGGGGGGTTCGGCCGAACCCCCCATGGGCCCTCCAACTCCTAGTCCGAGTTGGACTAGGAGGCCCAGCCTTCCCCTTCCTTGTGGGGTGCGGTTTCCCCCTCTTGGGCCCTCTTAGGGCCCATTAAGGTGGGAGCCCCCTTTTTTCCTTTATTTAATCAATATTAAATTAATATAAAATCCCATTAATTCATAATTAATATATTTATATATAATTCAATATCCCATGACTCCGAAACTATTTCGGAACCACCCGAACAACTTTCGGACATTCCTGGAACCATTCCAGACCTCTCCGGAACTCCTTCCGGACCACCGGAACTCTTTCCGGATCATTTTCTCTCTCTCCAACAAACTCCTATAAAATTCCAGAACCTATCTCCTAGCATCGCTAAGACCTTAAGATTGTTACGCTACGGTTCGGGAATACTCCAGACATGGTTGAGACACTCCGCTCACCAATGATCGTCAGGGATACCTGGAAATATATGACGACCCCTGTGCATTCCACGAATATCGTCGTTGAACCATAAATATGATATTCATTCCCTTTGTCTCTGCGATACTACCTTGTCCGAGATATGATCGTAGACACACCGATGCCTTTGCTGTATCTCGTTACCGACGAAGGTTATTAACTCGTCTGTGATATTACCATCTCCATGACCTAGTCACAAGCTGCGCAGCTATATAGATGCAATATCACCGAGTGGGCCCAGAGTGTCTTTCCATTACAAGAATGAACAAATCCCGCTCTTGATCCTTACGTCTCGGTGCTCTTTCGGAATACCCAAGATGGACACCGTTATTGTCATGCTATATAAGACACAACGTTTGATGCTCTCAAAGCACTCCTACGAAGCAACAATAAGTACGGTCTCACGGTCTAAGGAATAAGCTATCATACTCTTATCTATTGCAAATGACAAACATCGTAATACGATCTTATTGCAATACTTTGCGTATGTCCACCACCTTATTCAACTAACAAGATGACCCCATTGTCAACCGACGTCATTGTCCTTGATCGGGAATCTCGATCAACTGTTGCCCAATGGACTAGCTCATATAGAGGCTTGCTAGGGACCTGGTTGTCTGTGTATCACACGTGTATTAATAATTCCGATTAATACAGTTATAGCATAATACACAAACCTATTATAAACTTATGAGATAATGCAATAAATACTACTTATTTATTTGCCTCTAGGGCATATCTCCTTCAGTCTCCCACTTGCACTAGAGTACAAATAAACTAGCCGCATTTTACTTTATCAGAATCCCTTATCAAATAAGAATCATTTGATAATGCTTGCTCGTGGAAAAGTGTTACTGCACAATCCATGATTGTACATGCTTTTGCGATTCACTGGCATCAACTTGCTTGATATCACCATGTTGTCTAACAACATATATGCAAATACCGTAACTAAGTGAGACTTCTGCTTCCCAGCGCTTACTCTGATTATACTAACCAGATAACTGCTCTGAAAAACACACTCAACCATGCAGAGCCCCTTGTAACAATTACAAACTCGCGATATCTACATACTTTCACACCAATGTAGAAAACTTGACATTCAAATGTCAATCCCTTAACTAACGCACTTCTACTTCCAGCAAATTCCAAATTTACTTTCATAACGGCTCTTTTTCCAAGAGCATCGGTTATATTTCATCGAGCAGATAATATGGTTTCTGTATGATGTCTAATATTACATAATAGACCCATATGTCATACAACCATTACTTTCATGCATCATTACTCTTAATGATCAATTGGATCTCATAGGACCATCCTATTGATTCTAATCTGACTCCTCAGATATAATCCAAAACAACTCGACTAACTATTTTAAAATTCCGGTTCTATTTCCAAATAGACACTAGCTTTAAAATAGTTTCACAACTTCATCCTATTCTATTGGTACAGTTTCACAATGTGTTAACCACTCAAATTATGTCTCCACATATTTGATAACACGAGCTCCCACTCAAAAACGTGTCATCCACATATTTGAGTTCCTGAGCTCCCACTCAAAAATATGTTCTTCACATATTTCACCTGAGTGAACCAACTATGACTCCCACTTAAATCGACATTTTGGTCAAACCAAAATCATTGATCTGCTATCAATTCGAATTTAATACAAACTACAGTATTACATTAATACAAATCCCTCAGACTTCAAGCATGTCTACATAAATGTAGTCAACAAATTTGATCTTGTCCAAGACACATTTCTTGACAAGACATGCTACCGCGTCTTTCTTATAGTCACATTTCTCATATAACACCTTATATGATGATTAAACAATCTTATTCCTCTAATAAGAATTGCGGCAACAATTACTCTCTTAATCATTTCAAATGCAACTTTGGATTTCCAGGCTCAAAAGCCTTTGTTCGTATTCCGATATTTTCTCAACTTTCTTTGTATTCATAAAGTGCACTTTGATCTGTCAACAATACTTAATACAGTGCTGTGACCTGACATCAATATTAAATATAACAGCACTTTATTTAGAAGTTTCTTTCATGAAAATATTATGATCTTTATGAAGAGGATTGCAAGCAGAAAACAATTTTCTAGTCTCCCTCACTCTTTGTAACATCCCAGAACTTAGGGTCCGGAAATAGAGTTGACACAAGAGTGTGCATTGCATTCATGCATCAGAAAATCCGGATAATTTTCGCGCATTAATTTTTCAAAACACTAAGTGATTGAAGTTTCACTTGAGTTGGTGGAATTGAAGTAGATCATCAACTTGAGCGTTATAAACTTCGAGATGATCTCGGCTTAAACCTTATTTTGGGGTAAAGAGTTACACGATGAGAGGTTACACCAAAGAAAACAAAACTTGTTACATCAAAACAATATTTAAGAGTTAATGACCAGAACAACTATTCTTAGTTATTCTCTGATCATCTATTCTTATCAATTGTGCTAGACATATTTCTAGTACATGGAAACCATGACATTCCTGGAGACCAATTGAATTACCTAAAGCTTAACCAAGATCTTCCACTTTTATCTTGACATCATATTTCCTTATCTCCCAATCCTCTCGAAGGCATCAACAAGAGAAGATATCGAGAAGGGAAGAAATACGACAAGAAGACATAGAGAAGCATTCATTTGATGGACATAGGAGTGTTATGCCAATCTATCATGAAGAATTGGAAACTCTTTTATCTTCAACCATCTTTATTAATTTCTCAGGAAATGGTATGACATTACAATGTTAGTGTGATATAGAAATAGGTTGATGACAAGCTTTGCAACCTTGTTGACAACTCATTTTGGTATGCACATACAATGGAGTGCCATATACACATGTATAGAAGGATAGATCATCCAGTACATCAAGTTCTTTGATGTCATAAAATACACATACATTCACATACCACCAACCAAGAAAGTTGGTTTGGTTAAATTGAATTCTCCTCACCACAAGGGTGAGACAAGTGATGTTGGAAATTCAATACAGGACAAGAAGAACTTGTCTTGAATATCTACTTCTTGTTCCAAAGGATCTATGCCAAGTAAAGTCACTTATGGATTTATGGTGTTTCTCCAAGGGGATCATAACCAAAGAGAAAGTAATGCCAAATCATAAGAGTATATAATCAATATACATATATCAGAGTCACATGTATCAACTTTCATGACCATGTGAATGAAGAATCATATAATAGAGGAGCCACTATATCACCAATGGATAATCATCCACTGGTTGAACCAAGAATTCATTTTCAACAAAAGATAATCTTGGACATATGGCAAATTAATCATCTAGAAGCATTAGTTGATATATGATCAAGGATACGCATTTCACAAACTCAAATATATCTATTATTTGATATATTCCTAATACACTAACTCTATCAAGAAAGTATGTATCCTTCTTACTCCATCTTAACTGGAGGGTGGAATGAGAAGAGGTCTAAACTCATCATCTTATCACCATTAGACCTGACCTTAGGCAGGAATTTCTATCTTGTGCTTTCATAAAGAATTGATCATGTTCTCACATGATTATTTGTTAAGGACCACAAATAAAAGCCATTTGGCAATCTATCATGCTTAGCATGGATTTGACATACAGCACTGTGTATACTCTTCTTTGGAATCACAATGACCCATTCTGTTATTTCCATCGAACCATAATTTGGTGTGGTATGAAATACTTAAATCACCATCCCACCAATTGGTGTACCCCAATATTTCGATATTTTAAATCCATAACCTAGATCATTTTAGAAGTTGATGGAGACAAATTAGAAATAAATAAATAATGCCATAGAAATAATTTTCACTATGGTTATAATGCACCATAAAAATGATTTAGTGGAAGCAACAAAATATAACAAAATGGAATACTCTTGTTCACATATACTCTTTGAAACAAAATCTCATATCAATTGAAAATTTGGAAATAACAAATTCCAAATTAAATGGTAGCATAGGAAATATTCTCATATTCCTAAATGCATCCTAGAAATTTAATCAAGTGCAAGATATAAATTTCAATGAAAGGAAAATATTTAAATATGTCCAAACTTAATTAAAAGGAAAATTATTCAAACTAATAGTTGAAATAAATATCTTAAAGCAAATATAAAACTACCAGGACTTATCTGTAAATTTCTATTTAAAAACAACTCCAAAAATAGTGAGTAAGGGCCTGTTTCAACTGTTGCTGCAGTTCCTAAGAAACCCAGGGGGTTTTCCGCAAAGTTGCATTTCATAAACGCTTTCTTCTTCCTCTCGCCAGAAGGCAATCGAGCCGTGTCGACGCATCCAAGCTCGCGTGCTGCCTCCTCCCGCCTCCTCCGCGAGGATAAGAACCAGGGAGACGTCCTCATCTGCCTCAGCTTCTCACCCGCACCCCATCTCCTCTTTCCCTCTCTCTAATCCTCCCTAACCCTAACCCTAGCTCTCCCGGCCGCCGCCGTGTGCCGGCGTTTTCCGATGATTCCGGCCACCCCTTCCCGTGCCGTGCATCTAGGAAGCTTCGCCTCGTCTTCCTCTACCTCCTCCTCGAGCCGTTCGAGCAGAGAGGACCGGAGCTCGAAGAATTCGTCTGATTTCCTCCGTTCGGTCCGCCGCTGTCGACCTCAAACTCCGGCCGTCTCCGACCTCGCCTCGCCTATCCGACCCCTCCACGAGCTTCAGGGTGAGCGTACGGTCCTCGGGGACCTCTCCTTTCTCTTCCTCTTGCTCTGGACGCTCCGGCCGCCGTGAGCACCTTCCGGCCGCCGCGGCATGTGCTCGTCGGAGCATCTCCGGCGACCCAAAGTGAACGGCGCCGCCACCAAATAGTCCGCCGCGTCGCCTTGTAGCATATGGTGGCTCGAATTCGTCCCAAGTCGCTCGTGATCGAGCAATCGGTGCTCGGCCAGGAGGAACCCTCCATTGATGACGTCATGATGACGTCATCGGCCGAAATAAAATTCATCTGTGATATTTTTCTGTAAAGTAAGTCTATGACATGTGGGACCCCCTGTCAGACTTTTATTCTTTTAGGAAATTCTGTAAATATTAAAACCCTGACATGTGGGCCCAACTTAATTTACTAATTCCAGAAATTGATTTAAATTGAATAAACTTTCTAAATTCATAATTAATTCATTTATCAGAAAAATATAATCTTTATACCAAAATGATCATAAAAATAAAATCTATATTTTTGTATCATTCTTATTTGTATTGGAATAAAACTTAAATGAATAAAATTTAAAATATAAATCACATAATCTTTTAAATATGAAGTTATTTGAAATGCTATTTTGGATGCATTTCAAAATTCATTTAAATTGTCTCACATGCATAGCTTTAACTTTAGTAATGTGTTTATATTACAATATGAAATATTTTATTTTCATTAAATCGATATGAAAATGATATTCTATTCTAAAATGATAAATAATAAGAATTATTGTCATAATTGTGAAAATAAAGTTATAAGCTTACAAAAGATGTTCTACTACTATGTTGCAACCATTTAAATGAGATGAAAAACTAATAACATTTTAGAATACTAAGCTTTATTTTGTATAAATAAGTACCTACTCCATGTGTTAGTTAACTCGGGTTTATTAATAATTGGATAAATAAAATAAGTAGGAAAAAACTTAAAAGTTCATAACACTAAGGTAGCAATGCAACTTGTTTCATTCTACAATAAACACACCATTCATTCATAAGTACACAACTAAGTTTAAGTTGTAAGGGCCTAATTAAATTAAAATATGTTCATAATACAAAGTCTTGGGTAAAACACACAAAGAAGAATAATCATATAACTTCCCTTAATCACTTCATATAATACTCACAGTTGTTTACATTCTCATGTTCTTCAAAAGTTATTCTTTTTGCCATCATAAAAGATAATACTACCCTAGCTCTATTTAATTAAAGTTCATACATGTCTTCTACCAACCTAAGGTGAACACAACCTAAAACCACCATTGAATGTTGTATGTTGTTTTACTTTAATTGTATGCTTAATTTGATGCTATTAACTCAGCATTAAAGAATCCATCTTACAAATGGAGTAAACTTGAAACCAAAACAATTCTAAATGAAAACACCCAACTCAAACAACACACAACTTCCGAGAGTGAGATACGGGGTACTCTGCGATGCATCTCATACTTATGCATTAATCATGCTGCTTCTTTAAACATTAGTCCTTACCGGACCAATGATGTTGTTTCCAGATTTCTCGGAGTTTATATCATATCGAAGACCTTGGCTGCATAATCTTGCAGTCAGAAAGGCAAGTTCATCCCTTTTACTCATGTCCTCTTGAAGTATTTGAAGGGGATCGTGGGCAGAAAACAATAATTTTCCTAGCAACGATATCCTTAAACTAGCCAAGATCTATTCTATGCAGATATAGTAGTACGAACGGAGATCGGAATACATACCCTTGTAGACCGAAAGCGGGGATTACGTTCCCGCACAAACGTTGTCGATGAAGACCGACGAAGCCGACCTCAAGGTCGTGTAGAGGAAGCAGGCCTCCGAGTACCGCTAGCGCAGCACCTCGCAGGGAGTCGCACACGTACGGTGGAGACGACGCCTCCGAAGCTCCAGTCCAGGACGAGCAGCGGAAGACTTGGACCGGAACACCAGCAGCGTGGCAGCGGGCTATGGTGGAGGAGATTCCCGACTCCTCTTGCTCGGCGCGGCTCCAACTTGGGAACCACGAGATCGAGAGAGAAATCAGGAATTAATTGGTGAATTAAAAGGCTGGGGGTGCCCTTTCTTATATAGGCTCCCAAGGGGAGCCAACCTTGCCAGCCAGGCAATGTGGGACTAACCCCCCACAGCCTGGTTCGGCTAGGGAGTGCGCCGGCCCCCTGGTGGGCCCCTTGTGGCCCACCTAGGCCGGCCCTCCTGGCCCCCACCGAATTCCCCTAGGGAATTTTCCCCTCTTGGGCCTTCTTTCGTCCGGAAGGCCCATTTAGGGAAATCTGCCTTAATAAATTCGAAAATAAATATATAAAATCATATTTGTATATTAATAACACTAATTAATATCAAACATAATATATATAATATTTCCTAGCTCCGAAAACTCTTTCGGCGCCGCCCGATCTCCATTGGACCTCTCCCGTGACGTTCCCGGTGATCTCCTTCCTTTCCGGTTGTCTTGTCGAAACCCCTTAAGTGTGTTACCCTAGCGGTTCGATATAATATCAGGTATGATCAAGACTCCTCAATGATCAACGACTAATCCGTAGGCCTGGACCCCATGAATTAATCACTGAGATATAACGAATGACTTTCATCTATCAAACCTGAACGTGAAGTCTTAGACCTTTGGCCATAGCGATACTTAGCACGTCCGAGCGTCGCTCCATAGATATCTCCATACCTAATCCCGACCTCGTTACCGACGATGCCATCTTCTACTCGTTCATGATCTCATGTCTCCGTGACCTAGTCACATGCTTGCAAGCTCATTAGACAAGATCTCACCGAGTGGGCCCGAGAGTATCTATCCTGCTACGCGGACTGGCAAATCCCATCTTGACCCCTCGTCTCAATACTCCTTTCCAATACCCAAAAGTATCACCGTTATTGTCATACTAAATAAGATACGACGTTTGGTGCAATCAAAGTATCTTCGGGGAATATCAATAAGAGTTGATCTCACGGTCAAAGGTGTAATGACTATGTTCTCCAAATCTAGATTACAACTTGGTAAAAGCCTAACACCCATAGCTAACTGGTGTTGTTCATGCTTATCAAGCGGAAGAGGCTTCGTCAGCGGATCTGCCACATTCAGATCCGTATGCACTTTGCAAATCTTCACATCGCCTTCTTGTACGTACTGACGTATCACGTGGAAGCGTCGGAGAATGTGTTTGGCGGTGGAGTGAGACCTTGGCTCCTTGGCGTTCGCAATGGCACCCGTATTGTCGCAGAAGAGGACCACGGGGTCTTGCACGCTCGGGAACACTCCAAGTTCGATGACGAACTTTCTCAGCCACACAGCTTCATTCGCGGCCTCGCAGGCAGCAATGTACTCCGACTCCATTGTAGATTGTGCGACTATGGGTTGCTTCCCACTTCTCCAGCACACGGCGCCTCCATTCACCTTGAACACGTAACCTGTCTGTGACTTACAGTCATCGGGGTCTGAGCAGAAACTTGCATCTACGTAACCCGTTACGCCAAGTTCCTCATCGCAGCCACCATACACAAGGAACATTTCCTTTGTCTTATTGAGATACTTAAGAATGCTCTTAACAGCTATCCAATGCGGCATTCCAGGATTACTCTGGAACCGGCTTGTCAAACTTAGAGCTAATGCCACATCTGGTCTAGTACTCAACATTGCATACATGATCGATCCTATGGCTGAAGCATAAGGATGTTTCGTCATTTCGGCCTTACCCAGTTCCGTCACCGGACACTGCGCCTTACGCAATATCTTATTCTTGATAACCGGCAGAGAACCCTTCTTTGCCTTCTCCATATGAAAACACTTCAATATTTTATCAAGATAAGTACTCTGACTTAGTGCTAATAGGCGCCTTGATCTATCACGATAGATTTTTATGCCTAAAACATACGCAGTTCTCCTAAGTCCTTCATGGAAAACTTACTCTTTAAATATTCCTTCACGCTATTCAGAAGTTCCACATCATTCCCTATTAGCAATATGTCGTCAACATACAGTGCTAAGAACACAACCGAGCTCCCACTCATTTTCTTGTAAATACAGGTCTCTTCCACATTCTGGATAAATCCAAAACCTTTGATTACCTCATCAAAGCGAAGATTCCAGCTCTGAGATGCCTGCTTCAATCCATAGATGGATCGCTGAAGCTTGCACACCTTGTTAGCACTTCCTGGATCGACAAAACCTTCCGGCTGTACCATGTACAACTCTTCCTCAATGTTTCCATTTAGGAAGGCCGTTTTGACGTCCATCTGCCAGATTTCATAATCATAGTAGGCAGCTACCGCTAACAAAATCCGAATAGACTTAAGCATCGCTACCGGTGAAAAAGTTTCATCGTAGTCAATTCCATGAACTTGTCGGAAACCCTTTGCGACAAGCCGAGCTTTATAGACGGTCACATTACCATCAGCATCAGTCTTCTTCTTAAAGATCCATTTATTCTCGACGGCCTTGCGCCCTTCGGGAATATACACCAAAGTCCACACTTGGTTATCATACATGGATCCTATTTCGGATTTCATGGCTTCAAGCCATTTCTCGGACTCTAGACTCTCCATCGCCTCCTTGTAGTTTGTAGGTTCGTCTTGCTCGACTAGCATGACGGTGCAAACCATATTGCCATACCATTCTGGTGCGATCCGAGATCTACCAGACCTACAAGGTAGAACATCTTCCTCGACAGTTTCTCCCACTCCTTCCACGGAGGACGTTTCCGGAATTTCTTCCGTTGCGCCACTCGGAATCTCGAGTTCAGGATCAACGATTTCATCGAGGTCTACCTTCCTCCCACTTACTCCTTTCGCGAGAAACTCCTTCTCTAGAAAGGCACCGGTCTTCGCGACAAAAGTTTTGCCCTCAGCTTGGTTGTAGAAGGTGTACCCAACGGTTTCCCGCAGATATCCTACAAAGACGACTTTCTCCGACTTCGGTTCGAGTTTGTCGGGCTGCAGTTTCTTAACGTACGCCTCACAACCCCAAACCTTTAGAAACGATAACTTAGGCTATGGCCATACCATAATTCATACGGCGTCGTTTCAACGGACTTGGACGGAGCCCTATTTAAAATGAATGCGGCTGTTTCTAACGCATAACCCCAGAAAGACACTGGCAAATCGGTAAGAGACATCATAGATCGGACACTATCCAGTAGAGTACGATTACGTCGCTCGGACACACCGTTACGCTGCGGAGTTCCGGCGGGCGTAAGTTGGGGCACTATGCCACAACTCTTCAGATGTGTGCCAAACTCAAAACTCAAGTACTCTCCACCGCGATCGGACCGGAGATGCTTGATTTTCCTATTAAGCTGATTCTCAACTTCACTCTGGAATTCTTTGAACTTTTCAAACGTTTCAGACTTGTGTTTCATCAAGTAGATATAACCGTATCTACTCAAGTCATCAGTGAAGGTGACGAAGTAACGATAACCATTGCGTGTCGAAACGCTCATTGGTCCACATACGTCTGTATGTATGATCCCCAACAAATCCGACGCCCGTTCAACGAAACCTTTGAACGGTGTCCTGGTCATTTTGCCCATGAGGCATGGTTCGCATGTATCGAGGGATCCGAAATCCAACGAGTCCAAGAGTCCATCGGAATGGAGTCGCTTCATGCGCTTTATACCAATATGACCAAGACGGCAATGCCATAAAAACATGGCGGTATCGTCACTACACTTAATTCGTTTGGCTTCTATGTTATGGATGTGAGTACTACGATCGAGATTCAACAAGAATAAACCATTACTCTCGGGAGCATCAACATAAAAGATATCATTCATATAAATAGCACAATTGCTTGACACTGATTTAAATGAATAACCGTCTTGTAACAGGCAAGACCCACTTATAATGTTTACACTCAAGGATGGCACAAAATAACATTTATTTAAAACCAAAACTAATCCCGATGGTAGATGCAGAGGGAGCGTGCCGACAGCCACCACGTCGACTCTCAATCCGTTGCCGACGCGCATCGTCACCTCATCCTTCGCCAGTCGCCTTCGATTCCGTAACTCCTCCTGAGAGTTACATATATGAGCAACAGAACCAGTATCAAATACCCACGTATTTCTCCGGGCGGATGTAAGGTACACATCTATCACATGTATATCAAATATACCTTTATCTTTGTCGACCGTCTGGCCAGACTTCCTATCCTCCAGATACTTGGGGCAGTTGCGCTCAGGTGATCCGATGGTTACCTCCATCTTCTTCAGCTTGATTTCTAATTCGGCCACTTCGAGCATCTTCAGGATTTCCGATAGGGGTTTTGACGTGCCTTTCATGCCGTAGTCCACTATGGCGTTCTTGTAGCTAGGGGCAGAGAAATCAGCGCCCTATCAATCACCAACTCCTCTGGGATCACACTTCCCAGATCACTCAGAAGTCGAGCGCAGCCAAACAACTTGGCCAAGTGCTCACTGATATTGCCGTGCTCTTCCATCTGGGCTGAGAAGAGAAGCACAGTTGCCTCGTACGTCTCAGCCTTGACTTGTCGTGCAAAAACAACCATGAGTTCAGTGATTATTTCATAAGCACCCTTGTTCATGAAGCGGTTTTGCAGGTCAGCCTCCATGGCAAAGAGCATGCCACTCTGGACATAAGAAGAAATCTCCGCTTTCACCCCATGGACAATCCTTTCGATTTCCGGGGCAGAGCTGGGAAGATCACCTAAGGGGGAATCAAGGATGTAGGCCACCTTGTGGGTTTCAAGGATGGACTTCAGATCGCGGAACCAGGACACGAAGTTAGACCCATCGGTCTTAAGCTTCTCTTTCTCAATGAACAGGTTCAGGTTAAAGGAGGGGTGAGACATCTACAATGGAATTTGCAACAACATAAGACTTTGTTCATAATAATTTTGAGTTATAGTATTTTAGAAAATAACTGACATAACTCCCACTCAAACGAACATCCCTCCTGGTCGTTTAAGCGATTACACGACCCCCATCCATTGCACCACCCCTCATCATCAAAGCCGGCGGCACAACTTCAGGAGTAGACAAAATCGTCTGCCACATCAATTTTGTGACTCGTGCTCGACCTTTCGGTCTTCCTGTTCCGAGGCCATACCTCTGAGTATGCTAGGCTCGCCACCAAAAACCTTCACGCTGACGCTTGTGCAACATGGCTTACACCCACCGTATGCGAACGAAGATATGTCTGACACCCGATCATCACGGCCTGCCTCATAACGTAGAACTTTATTGGTGGTGCGCGTTGGAGGGAGAACACTAGTGGTATTTTGAAGGGATCATCTTATTCAACTACCGCCGTGTAACACACAATCACACAAAAATAAGATGCACACAAAACATAAAATGTAATGCAATGTGATATAGTCCATCGCGCCATGGTCTTCTTGGCGCCCGCAGTTTATAAACAATTTAATAAACTTACCTTGACCATATCACATAGCCCGTGCAAAATAAAGTTAGACGCTTCTACTTTATCTTTTGCATATTTTACGTGGCTTGCGGCTTTCGTAAATAGAACCGCTTCATACCTACGAATCTTATGACCACAACAACGATCCAATAATTGCATGTTTAAGCATCCCTTTCGGGCCCTCCATTGAAAATGCGAAGACCAACTAAAGAGAGAGAAACTGTCACCCGCCAGCCACAGATACGATACAAGCCGTATGTCAGTAGTGGAACCAGTCTCGCGTAAGCGTACGCGTAAAGTCGGTCCGGGCCGCTTCATCAACTCAATGCCGCTGGAATACACAAGTGCACGCTAGAGGGTAGCAAATAACAGGAACGGTGCCCCCGTGCAGAGCACGGGTTCTAACAGCGTACATCTATATCTTACGATAGATCGGCTCTGATACCACTGAAGGGGATCGTGGGCAGAAAACAATAATTTTCCTAGCAACGATATCCTTAAACTAGCCAAGATCTATTCTATGCAGATATAGTAGTACGAACGGAGATCGGAATACATACCCTTGTAGACCGAAAGCGGGGATTACGTTCCCGCACAAACGTTGTCGATGAAGACCGACGAAGCCGACCTCAAGGTCGTGTAGAGGAAGCAGGCCTCCGAGTACCGCTAGCGCAGCACCTCGCAGGGAGTCGCACACGTACGGTGGAGACGACGCCTCCGAAGCTCCAGTCCAGGACGAGCAGCGGAAGACTTGGACCGGAACACCAGCAACGCGGCAGCGGGCTATGGTGGAGGAGATCCCCGACTCCTCTTGCTCGGCGCGGATCCAACTTGGGAACCACGAGATCGAGAGAGAAATCAGGAATTAATTGGTGAATTAAAAGGCTGGGGGTGCCCTTTCTTATATAGGCTCCCAAGGGGAGCCAACCTTGCCAGCCAGGCAATGTGGGACTAACCCCCCACAGCCTGGTTCGGCTAGGGAGTGCGCCGGCCCCCTGGTGGGCCCCTTGTGGCCCACCTAGGCCGGCCCTCCTGGCCCCCACCGAATTCCCCTAGGGAATTTTCCCCTCTTGGGCCTTCTTTCGTCCGGAAGGCCCATTTAGGGAAATCTGCCTTAATAAATTCGAAAATAAATATATAAAATCATATTTGCATATTAATAACACTAATTAATATCAAACATAATATATATAATATTTCCTAGCTCCGAAAACTCTTTCGGCGCCGCCCGATCTCCATCGGACCTCTCCCGGGACGTTCCCGGTGATCTCCTTCCTTTCCGGTTGTCTTGTCGAAACCCCTTAATTGTGTTACCCTAGCGGTTCGATATAATATCAGGTATGATCAAGACTCCTCAATGATCAACGACTAATCCGTAGGCCTGGACCCCATGAATTAATCCCTGCGATATAACGAATGACTTTCATCTATCAAACCTGAACGTGAAGTCTTAGACCTTTTTCCATAGCGATACTTAGCACGTCCGAGCGTCGCTCCATAGATATCTCCATACCTAATCCCGACCTCGTTACCGACGATGCCATCTTCTACTCGTTCATGATCTCATGTCTCCGTGACCTAGTCACATGCTTGCAAGCTCATTAGACAAGATCTCACCGAGTGGGCCCGAGAGTATCTATCCTGCTACGTGGACTGGCAAATCCCTCTCTTGACCCCTCGTCTCAATACTCCTTTCCAATACCCAAAAGTATCACCGTTATTGTCATACTAAATAAGATACGGCGTTTGGTGCAATCAAAGTATCTTCGGGGAATATCAATAAGAGTTGATCTCACGGTCAAAGGTGTAATGACTATGTTCTCCAAATCTGGGTATGTCCATCACATCACTCTCCAGCGATATGACTCTCATTGCCGACCGGCGCCATGCCCCATGACCGGGAAACCTCGATCATCAATCGCGCAACGAAACTAGTCTTAGTAGAGGCTACTAGGGACCTTGTTGTTTACGTATCACACCCGCATTAATGTTTCCGCTTAATATGGTTCTAGCATGACACAAAAACCTATTATGAACAAACGAGATATGATTAAGAATACACTTTATTAATTGCCTCTAGGGCATATCTCCTTCAGTATTTGCTAAGAAATTATTTTCAAAATGTTATTATTGCATATCACACAAAAAGGGCAGAAAGCTTATTTTAT
This sequence comes from Poa annua, assembly GCA_026929855.1. Classification (NCBI taxonomy): domain Eukaryota; kingdom Viridiplantae; phylum Streptophyta; class Magnoliopsida; order Poales; family Poaceae; genus Poa; species Poa annua. Next base: position 54,881,492 of record CM049430.1, read on the forward strand.
AATAATATGACTATGGTTATCCACCAGTGAGGTGGTAATCTCATATGGCTGGCAGATGGGACTACGGTAAGAACGTTGTGGTGGAGGTTCCATTTGCACGGGAAAGTATCATCTAGGACTTAACAACAAATGTCGCCAGTGATTCTTGCGCCGAATACTACGCGCAACCATAAGATTTGGAATGGGACGGAGAAGTCAGCTGTACCCTTTTCCTCTCGTACACCAACGGGTGACTAGATCAAAGCCGGGCGGTGTGTAAATCCGCTGAGCTTGAGGTGGCCAGGATAATAACCTCACCTTCGGGTTGTGGCTTCTAGCATCTATTGAAGGTTGGCTTCGGGAACTAAGTTGGGGTGTCTCCCACTAGTTTGCAACTAAGCTGGGGTGTCTCCCACTAGTTGGCAGCTGTTAAGCTGGGGTGTCTCCCACTAACATGCACCGGAGTAATGGGGGGTGTGCGGGGATGGTGAAAAGGCGCAGTGATTGGCTTGGATTACTGACTGGGCCCCACACCAAGGAAGTGTGGACGGGAAAGTACGCCCGGTTGTGCAACAAGGTCTTGATCTCTTATGGGTAAAGCAGCGCACCTCTGCAGAGTGTATGAATGTGACATGTTACTCCACGTTCCAGGACGGAACGACGAACGCAGCAGGAAAGGAGGCTCCTCAAAGCCCTAGCCCTGTGACTCCTGACGAGCATAGTCTTCAGAATAAAAGCAACCTTTTAAAGAAATGATTTCGAAAACTTGTATTAGCCTACGACAATCCATTGTCTGTGGCTGTATTTATGCATCAAACTTCCCACCTTGCATAATGAACTTGCTGGGTAACGCTGTTACTCACCCTTGCCTCCTAAACCCCTGCTAGACATGAAGAACCACAAGAGGGCAGCACTCTAGGCTATGAAGACTCTGAAGACGGATAAACTCAAGATACCAAAGAAGGCGACAACATCCAGTTGAAGCAATTGAAGGAAGACGGAGGACAAATGAAGGCGTAGTGTAAAATAGGATATATTCCTAGTCATAGAACCTATCTCTGTAGGCGTTGCTATAGCGCAATTGCAAGCCTTGACGTATTAGCAGTAGGCTTAGTTTAGGTTAGTTCCTCCGAGATTTACCATTTGATGTTCTTTTATTAGGGCCTTGCCTCATTGTTTCGAGGAGGTTCTAAAGATCTGCTGTTTTGGATCTTCTGTTTGTAATCTATAGTCATGCCTTGGACCTGCGATGTTTCTGTTGTACCACTCTGATGACGTAACACTGGTGGGCGGTGATCCATTGGTGCTATGTCAACGACTATAGCATACTACACCATGCAGTGGTATGCTGGGTCACCACAGCTGGTATCAGAGCCAACGCTTTGACCCTAGGATTAAAACCCTCTAAAGGAGACCTGTAGGTTGGGTAGTGACTATAGGTAGTCATCTTATCTAAACCAAACTTCTAAAGGACTTGTGATGGATATTCACTTGGGAATAACCTTATCACATTAGAGGAAGATCTTATTTCACATCTTTTTGGAAGAAGTATTTCCTATCTCTTCTTAGGTAAAGTTATGTATCTATTCTCCTAATGAATAAGTACATATCTCATCCTTAGTATGTATGACCTAGTAAAGCTTATCCTATAACCACCGGTGTTTCATGAACTGAAGTAGGACCAAATTAGTAGCACATATATGTGTTGATGGTGGATCTTTTAAAGAGAAGGCATCTGAGGTAGTATAACCACGACTACAAGTCACGTGAGATTCACTTGTGATTCTTTACATGATGGCGTAACATCCTTGAGCCAATAATAGTATGCCATAAGATAACGAGTATGATGATAGTAGCTTAATAAAAGAAAGTCTCATGGTGAGTCTAGCTCCTAAACCATGATAGGAACGTTAATTGTGACAATTTGCTAAGGAACTTTGGATAAAAGTGTGTAGGATCAACAGATGTGAGATAGAGATAACTTAAGTAAGATAATGAGGATGTATTATATACTAATGATAATTTGTGTAGCAATTTTGAGAGACTATGTGAGGTTAGTCTATGGATGGAACACAATTGGTAGCATGTATAATAAGTAAGCTAGATCACAATTAGTGCTAGATAACTATTAGTTTGGATCCCATTATTATAGTTTATCCTGTTGCAAGTGGTCAACTGGGATAATCAGTGAGATGAAGAGTAGTATGAACCCTATACCTTACCAAACAACGGTAGAGACCTATAGACTACTATATGTGTGCATCATACTATAATACTTTATACAAGCCTTAGTACGAGAGATATTATACTCGAAGTGCTATGTTATAGGCTTAACATATGCATGTATGCATATCATTTGGATTTCTTGGATTTTATTGGTTCTTTGTGTGACTAGATCTATTCATGAAGCTTCGCTTGATGTGCAAATGCATGTTGCATCACCAAGCTATGGCTTAATGATATAGATCTAGATAGAATAGGAATTCATGAAAGGAAGAGACGAGTTCTAAAGGACAAGGATGAAGACTTGCATGAAGATGAAGACTTGCATGAAGATGAAGAGTTAAGGTTCTTGGACTCTTTGTTATGCAGTTTTGGCTATGCCCGTGTTATGGCGCAACTGAGGGGTTGTGTGCCGATGATCCATTCCGAGCACGCCTACCGATGAGCATCGGTCTGGGATTGGTAAACCCAGGGACCCTTGGTTACGTAGCATGACCAGTGACACATAGCATTCCTGTATAGTTCAGAGGTCGAGTCCGACAACAACAAGATTCTAGAACTCTTTGTTATGCATTATTGGTTATGATTAGCATGGTAGTCTTCCGAGGGGTTTGTGCGACCGGTGTTCCCGGCACGCCTGCAGTTCAACTCTGCCTGGGAGTGGTACCCCAGTAACTCTCGGCTAACATGTCTAAGAGCACATAACAGTTGTGTATAACTCCGAATTCCGGGATTCGCCAGAAGTATTGGCATCAGAAGAGACAAAGGACCTTCTAGCGTGAAGATTGTTTGTAGAATTTACCTCGGATATCCACAATTGTGTGGGTACACCGTAGATTTCCTTTCTAAGATTAGATAAAGGTAAATGTAAGGTATACAAAGACCATGATCCCAAACCTAAAACCCCTGTTGGTACACCCAGAGTGTGGAAACCATTACAAAAATCTAAGGAGGGGAGTAAATAAAGAAGTAGAAGTGTGGAAGTATGATCAATTGGAGTAAATATGAGAAGGAACCCTAGATTTGGAGCAGTTGGGCCTTATTCTCATAAGGTTTACTGTAATCCAGACAAAAATAGAACCCATAAGGTAATCCCAAATCAGGTTGAGGTTCCTACCAGAACGAAGTAAGGAGTAGACTTGAAGTGGAGATTGACAAAACCAAGTTGTTGAACTACTTTTGTCAATAAAGGGTCATTCCTTGGTTCTAACCAAGACCATGACGGAAGAATGGTGTTGGAGAAATCACCTAGTAAAACATATCAGAAGACCGCTTTGCATCACTAGGACGAGTGTATTAAGAAGATTCCAGATGACACGAGAAAAAGGAAATCGACTAAGTAAACCTTATAAAGTAAACCCTCTTGTCCTGGGTGGACTATGTATAGTGTCATTACCAAGGTTGGTTCAAGCAAAACTAAATTGTACTGTAGTAAGACTTCCTAAAACCTTAAGTACCTTCCAAAGTAGGACAGTTATTACGTGAAGAAAGTTACTTAGAGCTATTAATAGGACTAACAAGGATTTGATAAAGCCTGATCCCAGGAGATTTTCAATAAGACATGCCTAGAAGTGGAATATTCCAAGAAGGAATCACAGAATCAAAGGAGTTGACAGTTAGCAAAGTACTAAGTCAAAAGAGGATTCAAGGAAAAATATGGATTTGGGGATACACCAATTATCTCCATAAAGAATTAACATGGAGTTCGAGAAGTGCAACTTATATACAAGATGGATCCTCAATCCAAAACGTAAGAGAGTAAGAACTTCGGGGAAGAAGTTTAGTTTAAGGAGGGGAGACTGTAACATCCCAGAACTTAGGGTCCGGAAATAGAGTTGACACAAGAGTGTGCATTGCATTCATGCATCAGAAAATCCGGATAATTTTCGCGCATTAATTTTTCAAAACACTAAGTGATTGAAGTTTCACTTGAGTTGGTGGAATTGAAGTAGATCGTCAACTTGAGCATTATAAACTTCGAGATGATCTCGCCTTAAACCTTATTTTGGGGTAAAGAGTTACACGATGAGAGGTTACACCAAAGAAAACAAAACTTGTTACATCAAAACAATATTTAAGATTTAATGACCAGAACAACTATTCTTAGTTATTCTCTGATCATCTATTCTTATCAATTGTGCTAGACATATTTCTAGTACATGGAAACCATGACATTCCTGGAGACCAATTGAATTACCTAAAGCTTAACCTAGATCTTCCAATTTTATCTTGACATCATATTTCCTTATCTCCCAATCCTCTCGAAGGCATCAACAAGAGAAGATATCGAGAAGGGAAGAAATATGACAAGAAGACATAGAGAAGCATTCATTTGATGGACATAGGAGTGTTATGCCAATCTATCATGAAGAATTGGAAACTCTTTTATCTTCAACCATCTTTATTAATTTCTCAGGAAATGGTATGACATTACAATGTTAGTGTGATATAGAAATAGGTTGATGACAAGCTTTGCAACCTTGTTGACAACTCATTTTGGTATGCACATACAATGGAGTGCCATATACACATGTATAGAAGGATAGATCATCCAGTACATCAAGTTCTTTGATGTCATAAAATACACATACATTCACATACCACCAACCAAGAAAGTTGGTTTGGTTAAATTGAATTCTCCTCACGACAAGGGTGAGACAAGTGATGTTGGAAATTCAATACAGGACAAGAAGAACTTGTCTTGAATATCTACTTCTTGTTCCAAAGGATCTATGCCAAGTAAAGTCACTTATGGATTTATGGTGTTTCTCCAAGGGGATCATAACCAAAGAGAAAGTAATGCCAAATCATAAGAGTATATAATCAATATACATATATCAGAGTCACATGTATCAACTTTCATGACCATGTGAATGAAGAATCATATAATAGAGGAGCCACTATATCACTAATGGATAATCATCCACTGGTTGAACCAAGAATTCATTTTCAACAAAAGATAATCTTGGACATATGGCAAATTAATCATCTAGAAGCATTAGTTGATATATGATCAAGGATACCCATTTCACAAACTCAAATATATCTATTATTTGATATATTCCTAATGCACTAACTCTATCAAGAAAGTATGTATCCTTCTTACTCCATCTTAACTGGAGGGTGGAATGAGAAGAGGTCTAAACTCATCATCTTATCACCATTAGACCTGACCTTAGGCAGGAATTTCTATCTTGTGCTTTCATAAAGAATTGATCATGTTCTCACATGATTATTTGTTAAGGACCACAAATAAAAGCCATTTGGCAATCTATCATGCTTAGCATGGATTTGACATAAAGCACTGTGTATACTCTTCTTTGGAATCACAATGACCCATTCTGTTATTTCCATCGAACCATAATTTGGTGTGGTATGAAATACTTAAATCACCATCCCACCAATTGGTGTACTCCAATATTTCGATATTTTAAAATCCATAACCTAGATCATTTTAGAAGTTGATGGAGACAAATTAGAAATAAATAAATAATGCCATAGAAATAATTTTCACTATGGTTATAATGCACCATAAAAATGATTTAGTGGAAGCAACAAAATATAACAAAATGGAATACTCTTGTTCACATATACTCTTTGAAACAAAATCTCATATCAATTGAAAATTTGGAAATAACAAATTCCAAATTAAATGATAGCATAGGAAATATTCTCATATTCCTAAATGCATCCTAGAAATTTAATCAAGTGCAAGATATAAATTTCAATGAAAGGAAAATATTTAAATATGTACAAACTTAATTAAAAGGAAAATTATTCAAACTAATAGTTGAAATAAATATCTTAAAGCAAATATAAACCTTCCAGGACTTATCTGTAAATTTCTATTTAAAAACAACTCCAAAAACAGTGAGTAAGGGCATGTTTCAACTGTTTCTGCAGTTCCTAAGGAACCCAGGGGGTTTTCCGCAAAGTTGCATTTCATAAACGCTTTCTTCTTCCTCTCGCCAGAAGGCAATCGAGCCGTGTCGACGCATCCGAGCTCGCGTGCTGCCTCCTCCCGCCTCCTCCGCGAGGATAAGAACTAGGGAGACGTCCTCATCTGCCTCAGCTTCTCACCCACACCCCATCTCCTCTTTCCCTCTCTCTAATCCTCCCTAACCCTAACCCTAGCTCTCCCGGCCGCCGCCATGTGCCGGCGTTTTCCGATGATTCCGGCCACCCCTTCCCGTGCCGTGCATCTAGGAAGCTTTGCCTCGTCTTCCTCTACCTCCTCCTCGAGCCGTTCGAGCAGAGAGGACCGGAGCTCGAAGAATTTGTCCGATTTCCTCCGTTCGGTCCGCCGCTGTCGACCTCAAACTCCGGCCGTCTCCGACCTCGCCTCGCCTATCCGACCCCTCCACGAGCTTCAGGGTGAGCGTACGGTCCTCGGGGACCTCTCCTTTCTCTTCCTCTTGCTCTGGACGCTCCAGCCGCCGTGAGCAACTTCCGGCCGGCGCGGCATGTGCTCGTCGGAGCATCTCCGGCGACCCAAAGTGAACGGCGCCGCCACCAAATAGTCCGCCGTGTCGCCTAGTAGAATATGGTGGCTTGAATTCGTCCCAAGTCGCTCGTGATCGAGCAATCGGTGCTCGGCCAGGAGGAACCATCCATTGATGACGTCATGATGACGTCATCGGCCGAAATAAAATTCATCTCTGATATTTTTCTGTAAAGTAAGTCTATGACATGTGGGACCCCCTGTCAGACTTTTATTCTTTTAGGAAATTCTGTAAATATTAAAACCCTGACATGTGGGCCCAACTTAATTTACTAATTCCAGAAATTGATTTAAATTGAATAAACTTTGTAAATTCATAATTATTTCATTTTAAATCAGAAAAATATAATCTTTATACCAAAATGATCATAAAAATAAAATCTATATTTTTGTATCATTCTTATTTGTATTGGAATAAAATTTAAATGAATAAAATTTAAAATATAAATCACATAATCTTTTAAATATGAAGTTATTTGAAATGCTATTTTGGATGCATTTCAAACTTCATTTAAATTGTCTCACATGCATAGCTTTAACTTTAGTAATGTGTTTATATTACAATATGAAATATTTTATTTTCATTAAATCGATATGAAAATGATATTCTATTCTAAAATGATAAATAATAAGAATTATTGTCATAATTGTGAAAATAAAGTTATAAGCTTACAAAAGATGTTCTACTACTATGTTGCAACCATTTAAATGAGATGAACAACTAATAACATTTTAGAATACTAAGCTTTATTTTGCATAAATAAGTACCTACTCCATGTGTTAGTTAACTCGGGTTTATTAATAATTGGATAAATAAAATAAGTAGGAAAAAACTTAAAAGTTCATAACACTAAGGTAGCAATGCAACTTGTTTCATTCTCCAATAAACACACCATTCATTCATAAGTACACAGCTAAGTTTAAGTTGTAAGGGCCTAATTAAATTAAAATATGTTCATAATACAAAGTCTTGGGTAAAACACACAAAGAAGAATAATCATATAACTTCCCTTAATCACTTCATATAATACTCACAGTTGTTTACATTCTCATGTTCTTCAAAAGTTATTCTTTTTGCCATCATAAAAGATAATACTACCCTAGCTCTATTTAATTAAAGTTCATACATGTCTTCTACTAACCTAAGGTGAACACAACCTAAAACCACCATTGAATGTTGTATGTTGTTTTACTTTAATTGTATGCTTAATTTGATGCTATTAACTCAGCATTAAAGAATCCATCTTACAAATGGAGTAAACTTGAAACCAAAACAATTCTAAATGAAAGCACCCAACTCAAACAACACACAACTTCCGAGAGTGAGATACGGGGTACTCTGCGATGCATCTCATACTTATGCATTAATCATGCTGCTTCTTTAAACATTAGTCCTTACCGGACCAATGATGTTGTTTCCAGATTTCTCGGAGTTTATATCATATCGAAGACCCTGGCTGCATAATCTTGCAGTCAGAAAGGCAAGTTCATCCCTTTTACTGATGTCCTCTTGAAGTATTTGCTAAGAAATTATTTTCAAAATGTTATTATTGCATATCACACAAAAAGGGCAGAAAGCTTATTTTATAATAATATGACTATGGTTATCCACCAGTGAGGTGGTAATCTCATATGGCTGGCAGATGGGACCACGGTAAGAACGTTGTGGTGGAGGTTCCATTTGCACGGGAAAGTATCATCTAGGACTTAACAACAAATGTCGCCAGTGATTCTTGCGCCGAATACTACGCGCAACCATAAGATTTGGAATGGGACGGAGAAGTCAGCTGTACCCTTTTCCTCTCGTACACCAATGGGTGACTAGATCAAAGACGGGCGGTGTGTAAATCCGCTGAGCTTGAGGTGGCCAGGATAATAACCTCACCTTCGGGTTGTGGCTTCTAGCATCTATTGAAGGTTGGCTTCGGGAACTAAGTTGGGGTGTCTCCCACTAGTTTGCAACTAAGCTGGGGTGTCTCCCACTAGTTGGCAGCTGTTAAGCTGGGGTGTCTCCCACTAACATGCACCGGAGTAATGGGGGGTGTGCGGGGATGGTGAAAAGGCGCAGTGATTGGCTTGGATTACTGACTGGGCCCCACACCAAGGAAGTGTGGACGGGAAAGTACGCCCGGTTGTGCAACAAGGTCTTGATCTCTTATGGGTAAAGCAGCGCACCTCTGCAGAGTGTATGAATGTGACATGTTACTCCACGTTCCAGGACGGAACGACGAACGCAGCAGGAAAGGAGGCTCCTCAAAGCCCTACCCCTGTGACTCCTGACGAGCATAGTCTTCAGAATAAAAGCAACCTTTTAAAGAAATGATTTCGAAAACTTGTATTAGCCTACGACAATCCATTGTCTGTGGCTGTATTTATGTATCAAACTTCCCACCTTGCATAATGAACTTGCTGGGTAACGCTGTTACTCACCCTTGCCTCCTAAACCCCTGCTAGACATGAAGAACCACAAGAGGGCAGCACTCTAGGCTATGAAGACTCTGAAGACGGATAAACTCAAGATACCAAAGAAGGCGACAACATCCAGTTGAAGCAATTGAAGGAAGACGGAGGACAAATGAAGGCGTAGTGTAAAATAGGATAGATTCCTAGTCATAGAACCTATCTCTGTAGGCGTTGCTATAGCGCAATTGCAAGCCTTGCCGTATTAGCAGTAGGCTTAGTATAGGTTAGTTCCTCCAAGATTTACCATTTGATGTTCTTTTATTAGGGCCTTGCCTCATTGTTTCGAGGAGGTTCTAAAGATCTGCTGTTTTGGATCTTCTGTTTGTAATCTATAGTCATGCCTTGGACCTGCGTTGTTTCTGTTGTACCACTCTGATGATGTAACACTGGTGGGCGGTGATCCATTGGTGCTATGTCAACGAATATAGCATACTACACCATGCAGTGGTATGCTGGGTCACCACACTCTTAATCACTAAACTTTCATTAGCAGACATATACTCTTTGGAACACCTTCCAACATAGGTCTGACACTTTATTCCAAACTTCTAATTCCAATCCGTAAACCATAATTCGAAAAATCATCTTTTCTTGGAATTACATAGACAACAAACTGAACTTTGTTTCTATTTGGTTTTGGAATACACTCTCATCCAATGCGAGCAATCTACAAAGAACCACTCATGTATATTCCGAATTATCGCATAATCATATACATGTCGACACTACTGTCGATCCTACGAATTCTCGTTAAGAAAAATATCTATTTTCTAAAGTGGACATCGACTATAATGTTTCGAACGTATTAGGAGATTCTAAGACTGATTCTGACAGGCCACACTTTATTTAAAATAGAGCATGGTTATAATTCCCCTCATATCACTATATATGACATTATAATTCTGTGAAGCAAATTTCCACAGGTCTCTTGTGTTGAAAACATAATTCAAAAATACTGTCCTTTGATCGAATTCTGTGAATACAATGTTCACTAATCTTTCTTCTGAAAAACCCCATTTGATCTATTATCAAATTAATCTCAGACTCCACAATTTATCGGGCAAATACTCCTATTTGCCAAAGTCATGGAGGAATTCGGATCAAACAATAAACACCATTAATTAATCATTTTAAAAATGACACTCAATTAATTTCCGCTAGCATTGTAACTTCAATACTTGATTTCAAGCTTAATCAACTCAGCACTTGAAATACTTAAATGGACCAAAACATCCATTACTTCTTTCATTTGTTTTATGACTAAACTCGACGATGTTTGTTCTAGCAGTAGAACCTTTGCTCATGGGACAAGCTATTTTATCATATCTACAATTATGAATACTTATCATACAATCAATGTAACTGAGATGTGGAAACTTTATTCATAAGATAAAAAAACTGACTTGTTCCATAACATAAAACAACTGATCTTGTCTTATTACATGAATATCTTTGTCTTGCAACAATCAAGACACACACACTCGCTCACTATTACAAAAGATCGTATCAAAAACTATTAATGATAACTATGATAACTTGAGGACGTGAACACCAAAAGGCCATCAACTCCTTGACTACCAGCTTCAGCGCCAGGTCACATCAAACTGCGCCGCATATATGTGATAATCAGGACCTGTTTCACAAACAGAGCAATTATCAAACATTTCATCATATACCATGGTCGAATTCATAATTCTGCATATATCAAATATATACCTGCAGCATCGAAGATCTCTCCTTCGACGGAATCAACCTTCAGAGACTGGAACTCACGTACGAACTTGTAGAAGTTCATATCGTCGGCTTTCAAAATGTACTTGCGCACATGCTTCTCATTGCTAGGAGGTAGAGATATCAGGACAGTCCGAATGGCACAAGAATTTGCCATCCAGTAATCGAAGACCATCGTCAGCTGGAAGTAGATGTCATACAATCTCTTCAAATGTGTCTTCAGACTGGTATGCTCCTCCATGTGAACGGTCTGGAACATTCTAAGCTGCCTGAATTGCTCACGCTTTAATTCATCCCCGAAGTGCGTCTTTATCGCATCCATCATGACGCTTGGCTCCTTGCGTCGAAACATCTCTTTCAACTCAGGTGCCAGGCATACGGTCATGGTGATCTCCACTTCAATGAATATGTCTCGACGCCTACGGAAATCATCTTCCTCCTCCTCGCTTGCAGAATCTCCTGGTCCTCCTCCTAATGGTTCATCGAGAACATATAGAATGTTGTTGTGTTCGAGAATGTTTCTAAAACCCCTGTACCATCTGATGAAGTTGGACCCGTCGGCTTCTAATGTAGCATCCGGGCTCTTGAGGAAGTAACCGAAGTATAGTTGCGTAGTCTACAGATGTGATCGCAAAAGGGGTAAGGTTAAGTTTATAATATGTAGGTGAGTTTTAGTTCTATAATCTCATTATCAAAAACACACCTCACCAAGATTATTATCCCTAAAATAATAATGGCGATGACACGACCCTCATCCACCATACTACCCTCGATCATCACGGCCGGCAGCACAGCTTCAAAGGTGGACATAAAATGTCGATCATAACAACTCTATGACTCGTGCTCGATCTTTCGATCTTCCCGTGTTCCGAGGCCATACCTCTGAGTATGCTAGGCTCGCCAATCAAAACTCGAAGACCCTGCGCGTGCAACATGGCTTACACCCACTGTATGCGAACGACGAGATGTGTGACACCCGATCATCACGGCCTGCCTCATAACGTAGAACTTTCTTGGTGGTGCGCAACGAGGGAGAACACAATTTTGGTATTTTGTTAGGGATCATCCTATTTATGATGCTACCGTTGTATATCTAGCATATAAGCAATCAATAGGATGCACACACAACAGCACACAATAATGATGCAATGAAGTGCGATGTGACATGGTCGATGCGCCTGGACCTTCATGGCGCCATGTGCCTGGCCCCCCCGGCGCCCCGGCATGGCTCCGAGTCTACAGAGCCCTCCATTGCCTCCGACAGTACGAGTAATATCAAAACTTACCGTAACCATGTGACATAAAATAACGCCTCTGCAAAACAAAGTTAGACGCCTCTAGCTTTATTTAGTTTTGCAAGTTTTACGTGGCAAATAGGCTTATTCGTAAGAGAATCGCTTCCCTACCTACGAACTTTGTACCACAACATCGATCGTATAATTGCATGTTTAAGCATCCCTTTCGGGCCCTCCATTGAAAATGCTTTGCCGACTAGAGAGAGAGAAACAGACACCCGCCAGCCACAGATACGGTGCAAGCCGTATGTCAGTAGTGGAACCAGTCGCGCGTAAGCGTACGCGTAAAGTCGGTCCGGGCCGCTTCATCAACTCAATACCGAAGGCATCGCAAGTGCACGCTAGAGGGTAGCAAATATAAGAAAGATGCCCTCATTCAACATGAGTTTTAACCGTACCAACAGTACTACGCATAGATCGGCTCTGATACCACTGAAGGGGTTACGGTGCAGAAAACAATAATTTTTTAGCGATCGAAACCCTAACTAGACAGGATCTATCTATCTAGTACATGCGATAACGGTGGCGGAACGGGTTACATTACCTCCATGTAGACCGATAGCGGGGATTACGCTCCCGCACAAGCGTTGACGATGAAGTCGTACGTAGCCGACCTCGAGGTCACGGAGAACTTGCCGCGATGTCGGAGTCGATGACGCCGGGGTGTCGACGATGATCTGCGTCGACGGGCGTCGGGCGGAAGAAGGCAGAGCGCCAGCACCGGGGCTGGTGCGCCGGCAGCAGAGGGGGAGGTGGCGCGGCGGCTGCAGGGGGCGAGACGACGTCGCCCAAGCTCCTCAATAGAGTAGCCTCCGAGCACTCGCAAACATACGGAGCTTAGCGACAACTCCCGGTCATTCAGATCCAGCTGAAATCGCAGGAGTAGATCTTATCTGGAATCCCGCAGAGCAACGGCGCCCTGCGGTATGGCTTAGGTGGAGACAGACCCCCTTCCTCAGCTCGGCGCGGCTCCGACTTGGGAACCACGAGATCGAGAGATAAATCGGGAATTAATTGGATTTTCCTATATATTAAATCAATTAATATGCCTTGCTATATAAAGGGGGAAGGGGGTGTGCCAACCCCCTTGGCTCCCCCATGTGGGACTAAAGGAGGAGAGGGGAGGGGGGGGGGGGGGGGGGGGGTTCGGCCGAACCCCCCATGGGCCCTCCAACTCCTAGTCCGAGTTGGACTAGGAGGCCCAGCCTTCCCCTTCCTTGTGGGGTGCGGTTTCCCCCTCTTGGGCCTCTTAGGGCCCATTTAGGTGGGAGCACCTTTTTTCCTTTATTTAATCAATATTAAATTAATATAAAATCTCATTAATTCATAATTAATATATTTATATATAATTCAATATCCCATGACTCCGAAACTATTTCGGAACCACCCGAACAACTTTCGGACATTCCTGGAACCATTCCAGACCTCTCCGGAACTCCTTCCGGACCACCGGAACTCTTTCCGGATCATTTTCTCTCTCTCCAACAAACTCCTATAAAATTCGAGAACCTATCTCCTAGCGTCGCTAAGACCTTAAGTTTGTTACGCTACGGTTCGGGAATACTCCAGACATGGTTGAGACACTCCGCTCACCAATGATCGTCAGGGATACCTGGAAATATATGACTACCCCTGTGCATTCCACGAATATCGTCGTTGAACCATAAATATGATATTCATTCCCTTTGTCTCTGCGATACTACCTTGTCCGAGATATGATCGTAGACATACCGATGCCTTTGCTGTATCTCGTTACCGACGAAGGTTATTAACTCGTCTGTGATATTACCATCTCCATGACCTAGTCACAAGCTGCGCAGCTATATAGATGCAATATCACCGAGTGGGCCCAGAGTGTCTTTCCATTACAAGAATGAACATATCCCGCTCTTGATCCTTACGTCTCGGTGCTCTTTCGGAATACCCAAGATGGACACCGTTATTGTCATGCTATATAAGACACAACGTTTGATGCTCTCAAAGCACTCCTACGAAGCAACAATAAGTACGGTCTCACAGTCTAAGGAATAAGCTATCATACTCTTATCTATTGCAAATGACAAACATCGTAATACGATCTTATTGCAATACTTTGCGTATGTCCACCACCTTATTCAACTAACAAGATGACCCCATTGTCAACCGACGTCATTGTCCTTGATCGGGAATCTCGATCAACTGTTGCCCAATGGACTAGCTCATATAGAGGCTTGCTAGGGACCTGGTTGTCTATGTATCACACGTGTATTAATAATTCCGATTAATACAGTTATAGCATAATACACAAACCTATTATAAACTTATGAGATAATGCAATAAATACTACTTATTTATTTGCCTCTAGGGCATATCTCCTTCAAGTTCATATTCATCCCCACCCATCCCTCCAAGTAAGGAAGCCTGAAGAACATAAATAACAGCAGTCCAGGAGTGCCCATGTCCCTCACTGTCAGTGTTCTCGCAAAGAACATGGCTAATGGGGATGTCCAGCATAGAGGAGACTGCGTGCTCTGTTAGATGAATCCTTGTTCCAAACCAGAAATTTTCCAAACTCAGAGACATATTCCCTAATTTTCTCCACATGCCACGCCTCTAGAGGATAATTGACCATCATAATCCATACATCATGCGAGAAAGGACAATCTCTAAAATTCAGACCACGGTTTGCCGGCACAATGCGCAGAACACTATCCCCAACAAAGAAAGGACTACGATCTACAACCAAATCTCTAGAACAGACATCAGAAAACTGAACCAGAGCAGCCCCCATCGCGGACCGTGAAATCTGCCTGACCTGATACCCACGTTGGATGAGGAAGTGCTCGATCAGAGTCGCATCACCGGCGAACTATTCAGGGTTAGGCTGAGGCTCGAGGATGACGATCGCCCAATCCTCACAGTGGAGCAGAGGAGCTCCGCTGAAGACATGGTGGCTCCGACGGCGGCGATGGATGCAATGAGGAACAATGTCACAACCAGGAGGGAGGTGGCGATGGGGATCACAGGGATAGTTGGCCAAGGCGTGCGGCAGGTGATGGTGGTCGAGCTCACAGAAGGCAGGGGCGGAAGGCGGCGGTGGCGGCGACGACAAGCTCGAGACAGGAGGCGGAACGACAAGGGTCTCTTGGGGAATAACTTCAGGTGGTTTCCTTTTAATACGAAATACAAGGGATTTGTTTCTCTTAAAAGATAAGCATTGAGACTTGATGTGTCCATATCTGTAGCATCCCTTGCAACGAACCTTAGAAGTACAGGCCCATTTAGCATGCCCATGGGCCAAGCATCGGGAGCATGTTTGAGTCTCCAACACAGGAGCCTTTGTGGGCTGAACTTGGTTAGCGGGCCGATCCAAAATCGCAACCGGCTGAGTCAAAGAATTCAAACAAGGAAGGGGGCGGGAAATCCGCACGGGATCCGAGGTTCCCGGATCAAGATCTGCATGGCAAGCAATACGTCGCCCGGCGGCAAGAGGAGTAGCATTGGCGCCGGTGAGTGGGGCATTCCGGCGAGCTACTATCTGCCATTCCTATGAGCGCTCGTAGAGCCAAGAATTGTGTTCTCTCGACCAATTTGGTCCTCCATCACTCCAAAGATGAAAGAAGCATTTAAACGGCGCACTTGCAAATGACCGTAATTGACAGATCAGAAACCCCACTGCCTTAGAGAAAACTGTGAATTTAAAAACCCGATCTCTGATTGGAATCACATGAAAAACTGAATCTGAATCCCCAATGCAAGACTTGAGTGCCCGATCGACATAGTCAATCTCAAGGAAAAAATTAGCCCGATCAAAAGAGACCACAAGATCAAAACCATCCTCCGGCGAGGATCTGTGAACCATGGTTGAGAAAGAAGAACGGACCTTGTTGGAAAACGATTGTCCATGGGAGAAATCCAAACATGGCGCTACGTCCCGGGGATCCATTTGAAGAGATCACCGGAAGAGATCACCGGAGGAGATCACCTGTAGAGTCGCCTTCAGAGTCGCCTGGGGGTGGGAGAGCCATGCTCTAAGTTAAACAATTTATTATTCATTGTTAATAGGTTAGCTTAAACTCTTATTTAGCTATACCTGTTCTGGTGCGCCTTCGTGCGCCTGAAAAACTTGCTTTTCAATGATAGCCGGCTTTGGCCGGGTTTCCAAGTTTATATTTGGTGTCGATGACACTTTTGGTTTCCTTTGCTTTCTGCATTGCCGGCTTTCTCGTGATGTCTTTCGTGCATAAAACTCTGGGTCGATCAGGGTCTGCTAAGTCCCCTTGGGCATAATAGTCAGATTGAAAGCCGAATTTTTAGCATGAGGTCACAATGGCATCTCTGCCAGGTGAGAATAGCATCGGGCAAACATGCAAGTACTACCAAGAATTGTTGTGTCGTCTTTGCCGGGTCTTGAGTTTTCAACTTACAACAGATAGTTAGCAAGCCCCCAAGACCCCTTTTCATATGAAAGATGAGGATGACGGGTCTTGAGTTTTCAAATTATAACTTTTGTTAGTAAGCCCCCAAGACCCCTTGCTGTTTAAAAGATAGGGATCTGAACCGACAAACTCTTTTCTTCAGAGAAGTCTCTCTTTTATTGATCATAAAATATGTACATAGCTAGCAAGCCACCTCATTAAAAACCTTCCAGTCCCCTTAGGTACCCTAGTAAGGAATAGAGCGCGTCTGAAACCTGCTGCTTTTAAACTGAAAAAGATACAAAAAAGGTGGAACCCGTCTCATCCGGGTATCCTGCTGTCTATGTATAGTATGGCCTAAGCTCTGCTATATTCCAGGGCCTGTCATTTTCTGTCATTGGATATCTTGTATGGTCTGTGTTGTTTCCTGTCAGCTTAGTTTCCTCTCTGACGTCCACCAAGTAGTAGGATCCATTGTGTAAGTTTCTGCTGATCACGAAAGGTCCTTCCCATGGGGGAGTGAGCTTGTGAAAGCCGGCTTTGTTCTGAGCCAGTCTGAGAACCAAATCTCCCTCCTGGAAAGTCCTTGATCTAACCCGGCGACTGTGGTACCGCCTCAGGTCTTGCTGATATATGGCTGACCTTGCTAGGGCTAGTTCTCTTGCTTCCTCGAGCATGTCAACTGAGTTTTGTCGAGCTTGCTCATTTTCTGTCTCCACATACTTTGCAACTCTTGGAGAATCGTAAAGAATATCACTGGGTAACATGGCCTCTGCTCCATAAACCATGAAGAAGGGGGTGAAGTCTGTTGACCTGTTTGGAGTTGTGTAGATGCTCCAAACTACTGATGGTAGCTCCTCTTCCCAGCACCCAGCTGCCCTGATTAGTGGAACCCCGAGTCTTGGTTTTACACCTCTGAGTAGCTCCTGGTTTGTTCTTTCCACTTGACCGTTTGACTGGTGGTGTGAGACTGAAGCAAGGTCAAGCCGGATTCCGTTCTCCCCGCAGAATTTCTGCATATCCTCGAGTGAAAGTTGGACCCGTTGTCCGTGATGATGCTGTGAGGGTACCCGAATCTGTTTATGATTTTCTTCAGGAATTTTACGTTTGTTGCTGCTGTGAAACTGTTGACGGCTTGAACCTCGAACCATTTTGTGAACTTGTCCACTGCCACTAAGAGATGTGTTTTCTTGCCGGGTGATGGCTAGAAAGGTCCTACCATGTCCATACCCCATACTGCGAAAGGCCATGAAAATTGGGATGGTCCTTAAATCTTGAGCCGGCACGTGAATTTGTCTTGCATAACGCTGACATCCATCGCAAACCCGGGCTATATTCTCCGCGTCTGCCAAAGCCGTCAGACAGAAGAAACCATGTTTGTAAGCCTTAGCTACTGATACGTCTCCAACGTCTCCATAATTTCTTGTGTTCCATGCTATGTTATATCATGTCATTACATTTTTTTTATATGCATTTTATATAGTTTTATGCATTTTCTAGGACTAACCTATTATCAAGATGCCACAGTGCCAGTTCCCTGTTTTCTGCTATTTTTTGTTTAAGAAAAGTTCTTAAGGAAATATCCGGCAAATTGGAAACGAGCCAACCAGGATTTATTTTTGGAATATATGCGTCCAGGAAAAGCGAAGACGAGACGAAGAGGGGCCACGAGGCGGCCTCATCACTTGGTGGCGCGGTCCACCTGCCAGCCGCCCCGGGAGGTGAGGAGACCCCATCGGGCGCCCACCGACCTAGGTCTTTCGCCCATATAAACCCCCTGGACCTAAAAATGCTTGACGGTTGAATACTTTTTCCTCCATGGGTCCCGAGCCACCGCCGTCGTCACCACCACTTCGGTAGAGATCAGAACTGCTCCACGACACTCTGCCGGGAGGGGGAATCGTCTCGGATGCTTCTACATCGTCATGATCGCATCAGGACTAATGCATGAGTAGTCTACCTTGGACTACAGGTCCATAGCAGTAGCTAGATGGTTGTCTTCTCCTCTTATGCTATTATGTTTAGATCTTGTGAGCTCCCTATCATGATCAAGATCATCTTTATGTAATTCTCCAGTGTTTGCTGGGATCCGATGAATATTGAGTACTAAAGTTATTACTTCATAATATATCATGTGTGTGGTGACCCAGCATACCACTGCATGGTGTAGTATGCTATAGTCGTTGACATAACACCAATGGACCACTACCCACCAGTGTTACGTCGTAAGAGTGGTACAACAGAAACATCGCAGGTCCAAGGCATGACTATAGATTACAAACAAAAGATCCAAAACAACAGATCTTTAGAACCTCCTCGAAACAATGAGGCAAGGCCCTAATAAAAGAACATCAAATGGAAAATCTTGGAGGAACTAACCTATACTAAGCCTACTGCTAATACGGCTAGGCTTGCGGTTGCGCTATAGCAACGCCTACAAAGATAGGTCCTATGACCAGGGATATGTCCTCTTCTACACTACGCCTTCATTTGTCCTCCGTCTTCCTTCAATTGCTTCAACTCGATGTAGTTGTCTTATGTGGTATCTTGAGTTTATCCTCCAATGTTGCCTTCTCGCTGCTTTTCATGTCTAAGAAGGGGTTTAAGAGGCAAGGGTGAGTAACAGCGTTACCCAGCAAGTTCATTATATATAAGGTGGGAAGTTTGATGTTTAAATACAGCCACAGACAATGGATTGTCGTAGGCTAATGCTTTTCGAAAACATTTCTTCAAAAGGTTGCTTTTATTCTGAAGACTATGCTCGTCAGGAGTCACAGGGCTAGGGCTTTGAGGAGCCTCCTTTCCTGGTGCGTTCGTCGTTCCGTTCTGGAACGTGGAGTAACATGTCACATTCATACACTCTGCAGAGGTGCGCTGCTTTACCCATAAGAGGTCAAGACCTTGTTGCACAACCGGGCGATCTTCCCGTCCACACTTCCTTGGTGTGGGGCCCAGTCAGTAATCCAAGCCAATCACTGCGCCTTTCCACCATCCCCGCACACCCCCCATTACTTCAGTTGCAAGCTAGTGGGCACCATCCCAACCTACAAGTTGCATACTATTTGGAAACCGCATCAAATCAGTCCTTAAGCCAACCTTCAATAGATACTAGAAGCCACAACCCGAAGGTGAGATTATTATCCGAGCCATCTCAAGCTCATGAGCGTATTTACCACTGCCTGGCTTGTACTATGCATACGTTGGTGTACGAGAGGAAAAGGGTACAGCTGACTTCTCCGTCCCATTCCAAATCTTATGGTTGCGCGTAATATATGGCGCAAGAATCACTGGCGAAATTTGTTGTTAAGTCCTAGGTGATACTTTCCCGTGAAAATGGGACCTCCACCACAACATTCTTACCGTGGTCCCATCTGCCAGCCATATGAGATTACCACCTCACTGGTGGATAACCATAGTCATATTATTATAAAATAGGTTTTCTGCCCTTTTTGTGTGATATGCAATACTAACAGTTTGAAAATAGTTTCTTAACAAATACTTCAATAGGACATGTACAAAAGGGACGAACTTGCCTTTTTGACTGCAAGATTATGCAGCCAAGGTCTTCAATATAATATAAACTCCGAGAAAGCTGAAAACAACATCATTGGTCCGGTAAGGACTAATGTTTAAAGAAACAACAAGATTAATGCATAAGGATGAGATGCATCGCAAAGTACCCCGTATCTCACTCTCGGAGATTGTGTGTTGTTTGAGTTGGGTGTTTTCATTTATAGTTGTTTTGTCTTCAAGTTTACTTCACAGGCAAGATGAGTTGTTTAACATTATTGTTCATGTATCATATTAGGCATAAGAGTAAAGTAAAACCACATATAAACACTCAATGGTTGCTTTAGTTTGTGTTCATCTTATGTTGGTGGGATACATGTATGAACTTTAATTAATCTAGAGCTAGGGGAGTATTATCCTTTATGATAGCAAAAATAATAACTTTTGAAGAACCTAAATCATGTCTAACATTGTTGATACCATAACACATGGTTAATAGAGAACTTATAACATTATTCTTCTTTGTGTGTTTTACCCAAGACCTTACCTTATGAACATTATTGAGTTTATTTAAGAACTTACAACTTAAACTTAGCTTAGTTTCTTATGAACGAATGATTTGTTGATTATAGAAGAAAACAAATTACTTATCTACCAAAGGCTAATTATCTTTTTAGGTGATTGTTAGTGTTCTTCACTTCACCAAATTATAAGCAAACAAGAAGTAAATAATACATGAAATAAGTGGAACATTCCTACAAAGTGGATCTACGTAGTTTTCAAAGGTTATCGGATTTTTATTTATTTGAAATGATTACCAAATAGTAGTAGATCAACCTTTATAAGCTTATACTTTTTTAAAAAAAAAGATTTTTGAAAATAATATCTTTTATTATTATTATTATTTCTTAAATAAAATATCATATTAAAATCACAATTATTGATATAACAATATTACATGTTATGATGAAAAAAAATTCAAATTTTAAAGTAATGGATGTGAAACATTTTCAATGAAGTTTGAAATGCATCCAAAATAGCATTTCAAATAACTTCATATTTAAAAGATTATGTGGTTTGTATTTCAAATTTTATTATGTTTCAATTTTATTCAATCACAAATAACAATGATACAACAATATACTCCCTCCGTTCCGTAATCCAAGAGCTATAGTTTTTTGACAACTGTTTCAAAATGAATGGGCTTCGGCTGTTTTTGCTGCCTCCCCGTGTGCACAAATTGACGGAATCCATGAAAATATGGAGTTTGTTTGATCACTAAGCTAACTTTCGAGAAAAATTAATCGCTATTTTCATCTAATCTAACTACCACATGCAACATCTCAACAGAAAACAAACGTGCGCTAATTACCGTGCAGAAAAACTATAGCTCTTGGATTACGGAACGGAGGGAGTATATTTTATTTTTCTGATCATTTTGGTATAAAGATTATATTTTTCTGATTTAAAATGAATTAGTTATGAATTTACAAAGTTTAGTCAATTTAAATCAATTTACAAAATTATTAAATTAAGTTGGGCCCACATGTCAGGGTTTTAATATTTACATAGTTTTCCTAAAAGAATAAAAGTCCGACAGAAGGGTCCCACATGTCATAGACTTATCTATTTCAAAATTAATTTCTAGAAAAAGGAAAAAATAGGCGGTTGACGTCATTGTGACGTCAGCGGTGAACTCCATCCTCCGTTTAGGACGAATTCGTCCGAATTCGGATGAATTGGTGCCACCAACGGGTGGAGCAGACCAAGGAGAGTCAAGAGGCGACAGCGCCGCCATTTATTGACCACCGGAGGATCGCCGGCGATGACCTAAGCGGCGGCCGGAGTTCGGCTAACGGCGAACTTGGAATCCCGGATGAATTGGATCCCGGATGAATTGGATTCAATGGATGATATGGGATGAAAGATAAGCTCACCCTGAACGCGATGGGAGGCTCGACGAAGCAAGGTGCTGTCGGACGGCGGCGGGAGCTTCCGCGGCGTTGGCGGCCGGAGTTCGGGGAGATGCAGAAATTCGACTCCTCCCGTGTTCTTCCACACGCGTGGCTCGGCAAGGACTAAGCGGTATTCATGACGGTCCTCCAGAGATTCACATAACTCCATGGGGGGCCGGAATCATCGGCAATCGACGGCGCACTGTGGCGGTCGGAGAAATTAGGGTTAGGGATTGGGGAGCGGAGAGAGAAGATGAAGGGAGCGAGTGAGAGAGATGAGGCGCCTTCGAGGTCCTTATCCTCGCGCGGGACGAAGTTGGAGAGGAGGAGCACGACATCGCAGAGACGACGACACGCTCGACTGTTGTCCTTATGTCTCGAGGTTGAAGAGAGAAGAAATAAACTCCAGTTTGTAGAAAACCCACTGGGTTTCTGGGGACTACAGAAAAACAGTTGAAACATTCCCCTGTCTCCTGTTTTGGACCTGTTTTCGATTCTGGAACTTGCAAAGAGGTCCTGGAAAGTTTATATTTGTTTTGGGATGTTTATTTAAACTTTGTATTTTGAATGCTTTAGCTTGTAAAGTGAATTTGAGCTTAGTTTGGTTTATTTCTCTTGTTAAAATATGTGGCTTGCACTTCTTTCTTTTTATTGTGCATTAAAGTAATATTAGAATATTTTCTATACCCTTATTTTTATGAGTGTTTATTATCTTCAAATCCTGAAATGTTTTGAGGCTTGACTCCAAAATGAAGATGGATATAAGTCTTTAAACTTGTTTTCTAGTTCATTAAGAATTCATGGGCATCAACAGGTTGTTGTCCAGTGATAATTGTAAACATTAACTGGGAGGTGAATAAAATGTATACACAATGAATAGTTCAAATCTGTGTTGAGCATGAGGCATTGCCAAATGGCTTTGTTTTGTGATCCCTTACAACTATATCATGTGAAAACATGATCACATGTTTATGGAAGCACAAGGTATAGACAACCTGCCTAAAATTAGGTCTTATGGTGAGATAAACAAATAAAATTATGAGAATGTAGTCTTGCTTTATTACATCACTCATACTGGTGATCAGAGAGTGATACATTCCTTCATAATAGAAGAGATGACTTTGAAATAGATAATTCTGGAAATAGATGAATGTAGGTGTATTTACGACATCAAATGGTCTGATAAAGAAAATTTTGTTAATAGGTTATAAAGCTTGTCACCAGATTACTTCATATATTCGAGTAAATAGGAATTTGATGTCCTGGATTATCAGAGCCTTTGTTCATTTCCATATGACACTCAATTGTTTATGCATACAAAAGTGGGTTGTTAACAAGGTCATGAGGCTTGTTAGCAAACTACTTCTATATAACCCAAACCTTTGAATATCACACTCTTTCTAGGGACATAAGTAGGAAGGGATTCTGATGTGAGAATTTCCAATTCTTCATGATAGATAGACATAACACTTCTATGTCCATCTAAGGAATACTTCTCTCATTGATGCCTTTAAGAAGGTTGGGAGATAAGAAAATAAGATTTCTAGATAAAGTAAGAAGATCTAGATTAAGATTTAGGTAATTCAAATTTGTCGTCAAGACATATCATGTTTTCCATGTACTAGAAATATGTCTAGCACAATTGATAGGAATAGATGCTCACAGAACAACTAAGAACCACTAGAGGTTGATCATTAACTCCTAAGTAATGTTTTGGTGTATGGGTGTTATGTTCATTCTGTGTTACATGCTATCGTATATATCTCTAACCCCAAAATAAGGTTTAACCCAAGATCATGTCAAAGTTTATAGCGCTCAAGTTGATGATCTACTTCAATTCCACCAACTCAGAAACTTTAATCACTTAGTGTTTTGAAAGTGAATGCGCAAAAATTCTTCGGATTTTCTGATGCATGAATGCAATGAACACTCATGTGTCCTCTATATTTCTGGACTCTAAATCCTGGGATGTTACAATGTGTGTGCTATTTAATTATCTTGCATTCTCTCCGTTACTTGTGTATGCTCTGGCCAAGTAGATGCTCGTAACTCCAAGAGGGGGTGTTTATGCTCTATAGTAGGTTCATGTCTCTATTTAACCCGGGGCAGTGACAGAAAGCTCTAAGGTTGTAGATGTAAAGTTGCTACTAGGGATAAAACAATAGTACTTTGTCTAAGGATGATGTTACTTACTTACTTACTTCCTTACTTTACACACAATGCTTAAGGCGATAATCTGTTGTATGCAACTTAATACTGAAAGGGGTGCGAACGCTAACCGGAAGGTGGATTATGAGTCATAGATGCGGTTGGAACGTTCTATGCATATTGTTGTATTACCCGAATGAATCTCACACTAGACACCATAACATTAGTATATGCATTGGGTTGCTCATCATTATTCTGTCAATTGCCTAGCTGTAATTTGTTTACCACGCATGGATGAATGTTATTATTATTTATGGAGAGACACCACTAGTGAACTGTGGACCCCGGTCCATCTCATTAATCTGATAAAACCACAACTGCAAACCTGTTACTTTCTGCAAACATCACTCTTTTTTCCACACATACGTTTAATCTTTTGTTACAGCAAGCCGGTGGGATTGAAACCCTCACCGTTGAGTTCGGGCAAAATACTTTGATTGTGTTGTGTGCAGATTCCACGTCTCTGACGCCACACCAAGAGTTTCTGGCGCTGTTGACACCTCGAGGGGAACGTTCATGTAACATCCCAACATTTTATAATCTTAAAAAATCACTAAAATTTAAAACTTTTCTTTTATTAAAATAAAATATTAAATGCATAAGAAAACCAACTATGAAAGACTTCAAACATATTGAAAAAGTTTAATTTTTCAAATATCTCAGTTTATCTTTATTTTCAAAAGTTGTTTCAAGTTAAAAGATTTTATTATCCATTGTAATTATTAAAACCTCAATATCTAATTTGACAAATGTTTTACAAACCTTTAAACCATATTCATGATATAAAAGGTTTCTTTATAAGTATTTGATTTCAACCACTTAGCAATAGAAATTCATAAATTAAAATAATAATTACAAGTGTTATTTTAAACTATTGAAAACATTGTCTATTTGCCAAAAGATTATTATTCATTTACCCAAGTTCAAAACATAGTTTTTTTATATTTCAAGTCTATAGTGTATAACTTTAAAACTTCATAGATTGTATAATTAATGAATTCTCCAAATAGGCATTTCAATAACTTAAAATATTTTTATCAATTTGCAAACATAAAATGATTTTCATGAATATATATTCTATATAAGAAATGAATTAAATCTAAAACTTTTCCAATGTTGTTATGAAGTTTTCAAATGAATTATCCTAATATAAAATATAATGGTGCACAAATTATTTGAATTAAAAATGAATACATTATATTTCCCTTTTCATTTTTTTATATAGTTGTGTCATACTATTAATATTATACTAAAGCCAAAAATGATTTGAGTATTTGAAAATGAGTTTAAATAACTTAGATTCAAACATATTTGAATATGGGTATTTTACAAATTTGATTTAGCCAAAAGAAAATTTAATTAAGCTATAATTTCAAATTTGACAATAAGTGTCAAATTTGTATTAAACCAATTTTTCAAAATCATTAATTTTAAAAAGTTTTCAAAACATGCCCACAAATGTTTTAAAACATAGACATGAATAATACAAATTTATAGAAATTTATTTGAGTTCATTTGGGCACTTAAATCAAAAGTTATAAAAGAAATCAGAAAAAATTCCAGATGACGTCATCGCTGACGTCACCCTTCTTCAACCTCCATCCGAAATTCTCTCAAGAAATTGCTCCCGATTTCCTTCCATAATTCGAGCTCCAATCTCGCGGGTTGTTTCCTCCGAGCCTACCTACAAATACCCCACGCCATCCTCTTCATTTCCCCTCTCCATCCACTCCAAATCTCGCCGTCGGGCTGCAGATTTTGCTCGCCGGAGTTCCGTCAACCGCCGCCATGAATTCTTTTTTTCCAGCGAGGTGAGCTACTCCCTGGGGTCGAGCCCCTTCTCTTTCTTTTCCCCTTGCCGTTGCGCATCATTGACATTCCTTCCCCGCTCCTTTCCGCAGCCAACTACTTGAGATGGTGCTCGAACCGTAGGTCACCGCGCCGCCGCACCTCAAGTCCTCGAACCCGCGCTGCCCGAGGACGTCGAGGCCTCCTTCGCCATCACAGCGTCGCGCCGAACGTCTTCGGCATCTTCTCGTGTCCGGGGGGGCCACCGGAGCGTCGTTTTCATCCAAGTCCGAGCCGCGCGCCGCCGTCTTCAACCTCTCCGGCCACCGGCGCCGCCATCTTCCGGTCACAGCGAGGTGAGCCCTTCGTTCGCGATCCAACGGCTTAGAATAGATCTAGCCGATCCGAATCGGTACGTGTTTAGATCCTTTGGATCTGGATCTAACGATCCAGATTTAATGGAGCCGAGCCGAGCCGAGCCAAGGCTCAGACTCAGCCGAGCCGAGCTGAGCCCAGCCCAGCCAATCACTGCACGCCACGTGGCCTGCCTATTTTTCTGATTTAATTCCGAATAGATTTAATTGGCAGATTTACAGAAAAGTCCCTGCAACTTAGAATCTTCATAACTTTTTAACCCATTATCCAAATTGGACAAATTTTATATCAAATTAAAGCCCTCGACAAGTAGAATCTGCTGGAACTTTTAAATTTCAAATTTGACTAATCTAAATAGATTCAATTTTCAAATTAGGAGTGTGAGCATTTTTGACTTAGTTTTAAATTCATAAGTCCAAAATTTCCAAATAAAATATTTTTGCTTAAGATTAGAAGAATAATGATCCAATATTTTAATTAAAGTTTGAATAATTTAAAATGAATTTAAAAATCAGAAACTTATTTTAGTTAACTTGGGCATAGTGTAAATATTTATTAATATATTTAAATTATTTCCTTTGCACAAATGTCATAAATAATTGTCCTTCTTCTGAGAAACTCAAATCCATGTTACCAAATTATTACATAACATTAATAAGTAAGTTTTAATTAAAACCTCTTAAATGATTTTAGTTCATTTACAAGTGTATATAAATTTTATTGGTTAATTATGTGTTACTAAAAATGTGATTTAAAACATTATGCCATTTCAAATAACTAGGTTGTAATTTTAATACTATGAACTTTCCAGTTGGGAATTAAAAATGTTAGATATGATAAATTAAGAATTCTTGAATATGAATTTGCTTAAATTTAAATTCTGAAAACATAACCTTAGGTAAAAGAAATTAAATATGGATGGTTGTTGTAAATCTTGAACCTTGCTTTTAAATTATGATTAAACCATATTAGCATCTCTTCATGTAAACGTTAAAAGACCAATTCATTAGGATCCTGTGATCTTTCAATCCTTTCAAATTGAAAATTGTCCAATTTGACTTTAGACTATACCCTAAACGCAATCACATTAATTCTTTTTGCATATTGAATTATGTGACACCCTTGACCAAATCCACTTCTAAGCCTTATAACGCTTGATTGATTATTTGAATGATATATGCTTGTTGGATTGTTTGTTTATTGGATGCACCTTATTGTATAGTTTGAAACGGGGAGCAACCATTGACTTGGGCAAGTGTGTGTGAGAAACGACAACTTTCATAAGGCAAGTGACTTCATAAAACACCTACTATTTTATTCTATTGCATATCTAGTGTTTTCAAACAGTATTTGCAAAAGTAGTATGCATGATAGGTTTTTGGGAGATTGTAGTATGCTATGCAAACCTTTTAGGTTTCCCCTTAGAAATTCCAGATTAGACCCCTATTAAAATTTAGTGGAAGCACCTGCTGCAAAAATGATTGTTTTATGGTTGTGATAAATGAAAATTTCCACTAAATTAATTTAACGCCTGGGTGGATTGGGTCGATCGAGGAGGTTTCAAGTTGAGTGGCTTCTCAGGGCCAAGTGTCATGGTTGTCTTCGCCCAGGGTAGTTTCTACTTACTTGGGGCCATGATATGCGGTGTTAACCTGAGTTGCTCACTTGTGGTAGGCCAC
The DNA here is from genome assembly GCA_026929855.1 of Poa annua. Taxonomy (NCBI): domain Eukaryota; kingdom Viridiplantae; phylum Streptophyta; class Magnoliopsida; order Poales; family Poaceae; genus Poa; species Poa annua. Next base: position 54,909,596 of record CM049430.1, read on the forward strand.
CCAGGGCTATGAGATTTAAGTTTACACTGAGTCTAGTTGCTTATCGTGCAACCATTGGTCAATATGGGCTCTGTCTTGATGGAGTAAGTTGTTGTGGGCCTGGGTCAAGAGATTGATGGTGGTAGAGTTGATAGGATGGTGGTAATCTCTTAGTATGATCATGGGAAAGCAACTTCTGAAAAGTCTCGTATTGATCTTCTCCTTTTCCTTCTCACTAAAGGAGTGTAGAGGATACTTTGGGTTGATTGAGTCTAATGGTGAAAGTGCACACCCTCTCGAGAGTTAAAACCTAAGATCTTAGCCGTGTCCCCGGCATCGGACAATTTGAGTAACTACACAAGGCTGTGTTCTGAAAATCTCTTCATCCCAATTTCTTAATAAAACTTTGATGGGTGAACAAGGGTAGGAGACATGGATTTGTCTCGAGATTGTTTATAAAGAGAAGATATGGTTTCAAAAAGTTGTTTACCAAAAGTAGGAGACATGAATTTGTCTCGAGATTGTTTATAAAGAGAAGATATAGTTTCAAAAATGTTGTTTACCAAAAGTAGGAAAAAAACTTGCTTTGCGCAATAGCCTTGAGCTCCACCAGCCAAATAAGCATATAGATATAGCTTAGTAGAATATTAGCTTTCAAAAGGCACTTGCCACCACAATTCAATTGTGCTGACCCTTTATAGCTGGGCTGCAACTAAACCTTGCAGATTTGACAGACAACGAGTGAGTATTCGATCGGATTTCGAGTCTACAACCAACATGCTTTGCCTGTGGCACATGAAGATGACGAGGCTCATTGTATCTACTATTTTCTGCTGCTACTCTTGGAAATTTTGCTAGCCTTTTCAGGTTATGCAAGTTGTAAGAGATATTTGTAACACTGGATCATGCGATTTAATAAAGTATTTGACACTTTTGCATGATATACATCTTAAACTGTGGTGCTAGCATTTGATCCAGGGACTAGCACATTAACACAGGGACTTCCACCTTATGATAGAAGGTGAGGTCACTACAGTTCATCTCCTACTGGTTCGATAACCTTGGTTTCATAATAGAGGGAAAACCTTGCTGCTCTGCTACTTCACACCATCTTCTTGGGGATTCACCAACGACACGCTTAGCAACCATCAGCTACCATTGATCTTGTTGATGCGTGATGTCGGCAATCTTCTGAGTGGATTTCCTGTAGGATTTTCCGGCCTTCTTCTAGTGAGACACATCTTAGAAAAACTCCCGACGTGCTCCTTTTGTGTAACTCGCCATTGACGATGACATATGACATAGCCCGGCGTACGATTTGTCTTGCCAGTACTACGTCTTGGGGTAGTTCTTCTCTCAGTAAATAGGCCAGGTACGACTCTGTCCACGACGGGGTTTGGTGTAAGGCGGCCAACCAACTGAGATTCCGGGTCATCTGGAACTGCTAGCTCTTCTTATGTTGGAATCTTGACTGATGGATGGTATAACTCAGCTTTGAACACATTGGGTGGCACCGGCTCTGTCCCAGAGCCGATTCTTGAGAAGGCGTCATCTGCCTCGTTCTTTCTTCTATCTATATGCTCCACCTGATACCCGAAAAAGAACCCGGCTACTCTGTCAACTTCTCTTCTATATGCTGCCATATTGGCATCCTTTCGATCCCAAGTCCCTGATACTTGCTGAGCGACTAGGTCCGAGTCACCATAACACATGATCCTCTTGATGTTCATCTCTTCGGCGGCTCTCAGGCCGTGTAACAAAGCTTCGTACTCGGCGATGTTGTTTGTGCATGGCGCGAAGTGTATCTGTAAGACATAACTTAGCTTGTCTCCTTTTGGCGAAGTTAGAACGACGCCAACTCCCGATCCTCCAAATTGCTTTGACCCGTCAAAGTGCATAACCCAATGTTTGACACTCGGTGCGAGGGGTAGGGGGTCAAACTCGGTCCAGTCATTGATGAAGTCGGCTAAAGCTTGGGATTTGATTGCTGTCCTTGGCTGGTAGTTGATGTGGGAAGGCCCCATCTCGATTGCCCAATTTGCTACTCTGCCGGTTGCTTCTCTGTTTCTGATTATTTCTGCCAAGGGAGCCACACTAACCACTGTTATGGGATGTTCCTGGAAGTAGTGTGGCATTTTCCAGCTTGCCATGAAGACTCCAAAGACCAACTTCTACCACTGTGGGTATCTTTGTTTTGACTCGGTCAGGGCCTCACTGACGTAGTAAACTGGCCTCTGAACTGGGTACTCCTTTCCTTCTTCTTTCCTCTCTACGACAACCACAACACTGACGGATCGTGAATTGGCAGAGACATATAACAACATTGGCTCCTTACTTGTTGGAGCCGCTAAGACTGACGCTGTGGGCAATGTTTTCTTCAAATCTTCAAAGGCATCATCTGCTTCCTGATCCCATACGAACTTGTCTGATTTCTTCAACAACTTGTAAAGTGGAAGTTCTTTCTCTCCCATCCTTGCTATGAACCGGCTTAGGGCTGTGATGCAACCCGTCAACTTCTAGACATCGTTTACGCACTCCGGCTTCTTAAGGTTCATGATCGCCTTAATCTTGGCCGGGTTTGCATATATCCCACTCTCTGAGACTATGAAATCCAACAACATGCCTGCTGGAACCCCGAATACGCACTTGGTCGGGTTTAACTTCATCTGATACTTGCGGAGATTGGTGAAGATCTCCTTTAGGTCATCTAGAAGTGACCCGGCTTTCTGTGGCTTGATCACAACATCGTCAACATAAGCGTGTACGTTGCGCCCTATCTGGTTCTCGAAACACTTCTGGATGCACCTCTGGTATGTTGCCCCTGCGTTCTTAAGGCCAAAGGACATTGTTCTGTAACAAAAAGCTCCAAAGGGTGTGATGAACGATGTCTTCTCCTGGACTTCCACATTGAGCTTGATCTGGTGATACCCGGCATATACATCCAGGAAGCATAGCAATACGCTGCCGGCTGTGCCATCGATTATCTGGTCTATCCGAGGCAGCGCAAAAGGATCTTTCGGGCAAACCTTGTTCAAACTTGTGTAATCAACACACATTCTCCACTCTCCGTTCTTCTTCATTACGAGGACCGGGTTAGCCAGCCACTTCGGGTGATACACCTCCATGATGAAGCCGTCCGCTAACAGGCGGGCTATTTCTTCTCTGATAATCTTTTTCCTGTCTGCATTGAAATATCGCAGACCTTTCTTTACTGGCTTTGCTGTTGGATCAACATGTAAGCTGTGCTCGGCGAGTTAGCTAGAGACACCTGGCATGTCTGAAGGAGACCATGCAAAGATATCCCGATGCTCACAGATGAACTCGATGAGCGCGCTTTCCTATTTCGGGTCCATGTGAGACCCGGTCGAGAACTGCTTGTAAGAATCTCCTTCCACGAAATCAACCATCTTGGTGTCTTGAGCCAACTTGAATTTTTTGTTCTCTTCTTCGTGAGACGGTTTGTCCAGCACACGTTTGTCAGCCGGGTCTACCTGAGACTTGTAGTACTTCAGCTCTACCTCTGAACATGCATGGTCTGCCATGAATGTGTCACCTCTATCACATTCAATTGCTATGTCTTTGCTTCCCTCGACGGTGATGGTTCCCTGGGGACCCGGCATCTTCAGTTTGAGGTATACATAACACGGCCTTGCCATGAACTTGGCATAAGCCGGTCTCCCGAATAAAGCGTGATACGTACTTTTCATATCAACAACCTCGAATGACAGGTATTCTGATCTATAATGTGCCTTGCTTACTCCAAAGGCTACCTCCAAACTGATTTTGCCTAATGGGTGTGCCGACTTCCCTGGGTGTATACCATGAAAGATTGTTGATGTTGGTGTTAGCCGGTTTACGGACAGACCCATCCTCTTGAAAGTCTCTAGATACAAGATGTTGATACTGCTGCCTCCGTCCATCAAGACTTTGTTCAAACGGAACCCGTCCACCTGTGGCGCAAAAACTAGAGCAAGGAGACCCGGGTGTTCTATTCCTGGCAGGTGATCATCCCGACTCCACGTAACTGACTGCTCTGACCACCTCAAATATCTTGGTATGGCTGTTGCTACAGTGTTGACCTCACTTTCCTTTAACTTTTGTTCTCTTCTGGATGTGCTAGTGGTAAACACACGATACTGACCCTGACTGTGAAGTTCTTTCGGGGTTTGCCGATAACCTCCTCCTTGGTTCAGACTTGACCCGGCGTTGTTGTTTGGTGATCCCTGTGACCCGGAACCTTGACCCTGATTGGCCGGGTTACCGTTGTTACCATGGTTTCCACCGTTTTCACTGTTTCCATTGTTTCCACTGAAGTTACCATGAGTCTGCTCCATGGATTGCTTGTGTCTCATCCATGCTCTCATGTCAGCACACTGTGATAACGTGTGACTTGCTCGTTTACCGTTCTTAGCGTGTCTCGGGCACGAAATGTTGTATATCTTGCAGGGCCTCCTCTGAAATTTCCGCCGGGTCTCAACCCTCTGTATCTTGTGGATTTAGTGGTCCCAACAAACTCTGAATTTCCTCCCTCATAAGGTATGTTGTGTTGTTGTTGTTGTTGTTGTTGTTGTTGTTGTTGTTGTTGTTGTTGTTGTTGTTGTTGTTGTTGTTGTTGTTGTTGTTGTTGTTGTTGTTGTTGTTGTTGTTTCCGTTGTTCTGATTCTGAACCGGGTTACGGCCTGCGCTGACCCGATTGTTCTTTTGTTGCTCTTCCGTCTCACCCACTCTTTTATCTGTAGCCGCGTACTTGTTAGCAATTGAAACCACTTCGCCTATTGTGATATCTTGGCGGGACGGGTCTTCTCTCATACGTCCAAGTTTGTGCGTCAATGAATCAAAGCCACAGTTCTTCTCCATAGCTGTGATTGCCGTGTGTGCTGAAATATTTGTTGATGATTATAGTATCTCTGTGACCCGGGCTACCCACTATCTTGCTGACACGGTCTTCCTCATAACACATCGATTTGGATCCGCCTCAGTGTACTGTTTCTTGCATGTCCCGGTGAAGTTCATGATGAAAACCGTCTTAAGTTCCTCCCATGAGTGGATGTTGTTTGGTGGAAGCCGGTCAAGCCATTATAAGATATAGGTATCGCGCGCACGGGTTCGCCGTTGCGTTTTTCATGTCCATGGCAATGCTATAACCACTCAACCATGTCTCCGGGTTCATGTTCGGCTTATAGTTAACGATCTTGCAGAATGGGTTCCGGTGCAGAAAACAATAATTTTTCTAGCGTAAGAACGCCCTAACTAGGCAGGATCTATCTATCTAGTACATGTGATAACGCTGGCGGAACGGGTCACATTACCTCCATGTAGACCGATAGCGGGGATTACGCTCCCGCACAAGCGTTGACGATGAAGTCGTACATAGCCGACCTCAAGGTCACGGAGAACTTGCCGCGACGATGTAGACGATGACGCCGGGATGTCGACGAGGACCTGCGTCGACGGGCGTCGAGGCGGAAGATGGCGTGGCGCCGGCGACTAGGGGGGGGGGGGTTCGCCGGCGGCAGGGCTGCTGGGTGGGCGAGACGACGTCGCCCAGGCTCCTCAAATATGGCGCCTCTGAGCACTCGCAAACATACGGAGCTTAACAACAACCCCTGGTCACTCAGATCCAGCTAAGATCGCAGGGGTAGAACTTTTATGGAATCCCACAGGGCAACGGCGCCCGTCGGTATAGCTTTGGTGGACAGAGGAGGCAAAATGGGCGGAGAAACAACTCAGCCGGCCTGCTATACAATTAATTGTATTTTCTTGTAATTAATCCAATTAATATGCCTTGCTATATAAAGGGGGTAGGGGGTGTGCAAACACCTTGCCTCCCCCATATGGAACTAAAGGAAAAGGAGGGGGAGGGGGATTCGGCCGAACCCCCTAGTCCGAATTAGACAAGGGGCCCAAGCCCCCTTCCTACCTTGGTGGTGCGGCTCCCCTCTTGGGCCCTCTTAGGGCTCATATAGGTGGGCTGCCCCTTTTTCCTTTATTTAATTAATAATTAAATTAGTATAAAATATAATTAATTCATAATTAATATATATAAATACTATTTAATATCACGTGACTCCGAAACATTTTCCGGACCACCCGAACATCTTTCGGACATTCTCAGAACCATTCCAGACCTTCCCAGAACTCCTTCCGAACCACTGTAACTCTTTCCGGATAATTTCTCTCTCTCTCCAATAAAATCCTATAATATTCTAGAACCTTCTCCAGGTGTCGTTAAGACCTTAAGTTTGTTACGCTACGGTTCGAGAACACTCCAGACATGGTCGAGACCCTTCGCTCGCCAATGACCGCCAGTGATACCTGGACGCATAGGACGGTCCCTGTGCATTCTACGAATATCGTCGTTGAACCATAAACATGATATTCATTCCCTTTGTTTGTACGATACTACCTTGTCCGAGATATGATCGCAGACATCCGATGTCTTTGTTGTATCGTGTTACCGACAAAGGTTATTAACTCGTCTGTGATATTACATCTCCATGACCTAGTCAAAAGCTGCGCAGCTATATAGATGCAATCTCACCGAGTGGGCCAAGAGTATCTTCCATTACAAGAATGAACAAATCCCGCTTGATCCTTTCTTCTTAACATACTCTTTCGGGATACCCAAGATGGACACCGTTATTGTCACGCTATAAAAGACACAACGTTTGATGCTCTCAAAGCACCACTACGGAGTAGCAATAAGTACGGTCTCACGGTCTAAGGAATAAGCTACTTATTTATTGCAAATGACAAACATCGTATTAGTAATACGATCTTATTGCAATACTTTGCATATGTCCATCACCTTATTCTACTAATAAGATGACCCCATTGTCAAGCGACGCTATTGTCCATGATCAGGAATCTCGATCATCTGTTGCCCAGTGGACTAGTTTATATAGAGGCTCACTAGGGACTCTAGTTGTCTATGTATCACACGTGTACTAATAATTCCGATTAATACAGTTATAGCATAATACAAAAACCTATTATGAACTTATGAGATAACGCAATAAATACTACTTATTTATTTGCCTCCAGGGCATATTTCATTCAGTCTCCCTCTTACACTAGAGTACGAATAAACTAGCTGCATTTTACTTCATAAAAAACCCCTTATCAAATAAGCGTTATATGATAATACAAAAATTGGTTTTGTAATACACTCTCATCCAATGTGAGTAATCAACAAAGAACTATTCATGTATATTCTGAATTATCATATAATCATCTATACAACGACACTATTGTCGATCACACGAATTATCGTTGGGAAACAACTATTTTCTAATGTGGACATCGACTACAATGTTTCGAACATATTAAGAGATTCTAAGACAGATTCTGAAAGACCACAACTTATTTACCAATAATCATCTATTTAAGGAATAATTATGTCTTGTAACATTCAAGACACCAAACTAGATCACACTCTCAATATTACAAAAATGTCTTATAAAAAACTATTGATGATAACTAATATGATATCTCGAGGACGTGAGCACTACTGGCCATCAACTTCCTTGCTTGCCATCACTTGTGCATTGTCACGTCACCCATCGCCGCGTACTTGTGATAATCAGGGACTATTTCATAAACAGAACAAGTATCAAATACTTTTCATCAAGTATGAGAAGAATACATTTATATCTTTGTGTCCATGTGGGCCCATACACAGAGTATTACTCACATGTGGGCCCAGAGTATCTTTTCATTACAAGAATGAACAAATCCCGCTCTTGATCCTTTCTTCTTAACATACTCTTTCGTGATACCCAAGATGGACACCGTTATTGTCACGCTATATAAGACACAACGTTTGATGCTCTCAAAGCACCCCTACGGAGTAGCAATAAGTACGGTCTCACGGTCTAAGGAATAAGCTACTTATTTATTGCAAATGACAAACATTGTAATACGATCTTATTGCAATACTTTGCGTATGTCCATCACCTTATACTACTAATAAGATGACCCCACTTTCAAGCGACGCCATTGTCCATGATCGGGAATCTCGATCATCTGTTGCCCATTGGACTAGTTTATATAGAGGCTCACTAGGGACTCTGGTTGTCTATGTATCACACGTGTATTAATAATTCTGATTAATACAATTATAGCATAATACAAAAACCTATTATAAACTTATGAGATAATGCAATAAATACAACTTATTTATTTTCCTCTAGGTCATATCTCCTTCACTTGCTTGGCTCTTTGAATTTTTCTGTGAAGGGTTCTGATCTGATTCCATCTGATAAGCACTTAGGTCCTGTCAGGTTTGCTGACGAGCCTCCTCCCTGACCCGGACACGATGCAGGAAAATTTACGACGGGTCTGGGCTGAGCCGCAACTCCAACTCCAACACCGGCTTCTGGTATGACTGCTCCAGCGGCCGCGCGTCTTGCTCTCGAACTGTTGACTATAGACTGGGTAGTAGAGGCGGCAGGTGCGGCCACCCTCCGTGATGCGGGAACCTGATGCGGCTGATGTACTTCTTGTTGCGGGACCTGCCGGTTTACCGGTCCAAGCCTGTTATGAACTGATCTTGCTGCTACCGGCTTTGGCTGTCGGGTTCTAGTACGACTCCTCACCGGTTCCGAATTGAAAGCATGTGAACCTCGCCGGTTATTGTTATGTTGGACCACGGCTGTTCGCAATAGATCAACAAATCTTCTTGCTTCTAAGCCAGCCGGTGAGTTGTCGAAAGGTATTTGTTCTAGGGCATGTGTTGCTGCAAAAATATAATCAACTGGATTATTGTAATGACCCGGAGGGGGATCAAACCTGGGTGGTGGTGGTAGTTGATCGACGACTGCTACTCCATCTCCTGCCGGGCTTCTTGCTGGTGCTCCTGGTAACCCGGCTGGTGGCACGCCTGTTCCTGGCGCCGGGTTAGCCGCTGCTACTGCTACTGGTACTGGTGCCGCATTGGCTGGCGTCTGATACTCTGAAGCTCGAGGTGCTATAGTATTCGTCCCGGTTGGTAGTTGTAGCCGGCTTCCGCGTCTTCTGTTCTGGACATCAGTTAGCTCGTCCCTTCTTCTCTGGAGGATGTTTCTTTCTTCAAACAGTCTCTACTCTTGCTAAGCCACCAACCGCTCCCTATCTTGTATACGATGCGTCTCGTCCGCGCGCTCTTGATTTTCCCTTGCCACTGCCTGCCTTAAGTCTTCTAATTCTCTCATCATAGTTGTTCTAGTGTTTGTTACGTCTCCCAGATGCAGCGCCGGGCTTGTTGATGGTCTGGCGAGCACATGCTGCTGCAAAGGTGGTGGCTGGACCATGTTGGCCGAGTTTGGTGCTGGCACCGGTGTTTGTGCTAAAATCGGATTTCCCAGGGCTATCCCTGCAGCTGGTATCTGTGCCTGGGCCAAAGAACTGAAAGTCGGTAAAATTCCTCCTGTATTGGGGTTCGGTGGTGCATAGTTCGCCGTAGGTGCAAAAATTTGATGTTGATCCCAACTATCTCTATTCTGCCTTGCTAATGCCTCTACACTTGTCTCATCGCTTGCGGAAGCCAAACCTCCACCAGCCGGTGGTGCCCGGGTCACGACGTGAACCGTCATATGACGTACGGGTCCCAACGGCGCCGGGTGATCTTCGTCTTGAAGCCCGTCTCCATAGCGATCCTCGAACAACGACAAGATTGACTCTGTGTCTGTGTCTAGATCTGACATATTGGTGGGGGTGATAATGGAATCCTGCATAGTCTGGATCGCCGACTCTCCCTCTTCGGTGGTGGCTTCAAATTCTGGCGATCCGACTGACTCTTCTCCGTCCGTCTGGGCCATCGTGGTTGACCCGGACTCTGATTCAAACACCGGCTCATACGGTTCTCTGTTGGCTCCGCTAGATCGAATCACACCGACGAAATTATCGATGTGCCCGAAGATGAGCATAGATCCGGTTTCCAAGAAATCTGCCTCTTTTGTCTAGCCGGAGTCGTCCATGATCCGCTCCCCTCCTGGGAGCGTGTAGATATGTCCGATAACTAGGTTTTCCATACCTCGCCGCGCTTCTCCCGAAAAAGTGATGCTCTCGGCCGCATGCCCCACGGTGGGCGTCAACTGTCGTGGGATTGTCCGACAGATGTTTCCGGGTGGAAACTTGAGATGAGGGGCATGGCGGCTTCTGACATCAGGAGCTTGTCTAGCATGGCGTGGGGAAACAGAGCTTTACCCAGGTTCGGCCCCTCGTCTTGAGGTAAAGACCTACTTCCTGCTTCTGCTTTATTACTCTGGGTTTCGAGAACTCGGCGCCTTAGCTTCCGGGTCTCGAGATTACAATGGTGGTCTCGCCTATGAGTTCTGTCTCTGGAACTTAGATCTCTAGGAACCAAGAGACCCCCTTATATAGGCAGTAGATCTCGCTGGAGGTACAAAGCCGGGGTACGGGTTCCTATCATACCCGGACTCTACTCTAAGTCCTCTAAGTCTTCGTCTTCCTTAGCAGGACTCCGTCTTGTACTTGGTCTCCAGCCTTCTGGATCCTTCTTGCTTGCGGGCCAAGGCACACGCCACGCACCGGCTTACGTGTCACCTGGCCCATGTCTTTATGCTTGATCCGGCCCAGTCTCTTGCCAAGCCGGCTTATCTTCTATGTCGGTGGGCCTACCGGGTTATGATCCCCCCAACAGAAGGCATCGTCTTTGCTGGTCTCATCACTACTCTCAGGTTGCGCCGAGGGCTCCCGGATCGGAATATGGCGGCGCTCGGCGTCGTTGACCCTTTTGAGGGCATCGTTTTTGGTGCAGCGATCGACTGGATCTAGCGGTCAGGAGGTGGATTGGTGGAGAAGTGTCTTCTCTACCGTGACATCATTGGCGGGTCTCGGTGGCATGGAGTTGCGGCGTCTCGACGATGGACGCGGCGTGATGGACTCGTGCAGGGTGGTGGCATTGTCTGGCGTCATGGTGGCGTCGATGACAGACTTGGTAAGGGTTCTCGCTTCAATCTACACTCTGAAGATGGGTTTGCGAAAGATGGCGGTGGCGACAACCGGAGCATGGTCACAAGGCCCTATCTCTAGTGTGTTGACGATGGCTCTAGACGGGGAAGAAGGCCCCGTGTTTAGTGCTTTTAGGTGGTGCTTTTCACCTTGTTTGGTGGCTTCAGTTTGTATGTGTGTTGTAAGGCATTTCGCAAATTTATGTTGAATAAATGAAATAAATGGCCGTATGCATCTTTTCGGCGTCTCTATGAAGTTCTCAAGTCTCAACTTCTCCATTCCCAAATATCAACCGTGAATGGCAAGTTAGTTTCAAAAAAAATAAAACGCGCATGTCAAGTTGGCCGTCACACACCGCTTTGGAAGCGGCTGCCGTGACGGCGGTGACCCGAGCCTTCGTGTTGAGCCTGCTGCCGCCGCACGCATCGAAAGCCATGTTTTGACCCAGCATCACACCGTGAGGTGGCTTGCGCGGAAAAAGTTCAAAATAAACCTTGAATTTATAGCCAAAAGCTAAATCAAGCCTTGAACTTTGAATCCCCAAAATTAACACTCTGAAGTATCAAATCCCGGTCTATTTTTAACCCCAGATCGGTTTCAGGTGTGAAAAATAAATAATTGCTAAATTTAATAATTTGTTGCTGTCACTAACAAAGAAGGCCCACAGGTCATAGTCCAGAAGAAGACAAAAATTCCAAACCAAATAACTTGACGTAGTTAGCCCACATGTCACATGTATCTTCTACCTCCCGTTCCTCTCCTCATACCCCATTCTCTCTCTAATCTTCACAGGATACAAAACCAAATGGAAAACATTATATGAGTGGGGCTCATGCTGCATACCGATGAGCAGAAGATCACTCGGTCTGCAGGCCTTGATGAAAAGCATGACGGCCTAGATGAAAAGCATGGCGTGCATGAGCTCTCTTGCCATTGCTATGGCAAAAATCATTACCGATGGTCATCAGACTATAGTGAACGTGTACGAGCTCCATTCTTCAATTAACTTGATGGAGAAGCTCCTGATACCCCTAGCTCGTACCCCGTGCACCAGAAAATCAAGAGGAGCTTCCAAGAGGTGGCCGCCATTGTCATGGGCCAGATACGGAGCAGCTTGCAGAAGCCGTCCCAATCCACGCCTTGTACTCTCCCCGGACGCGGATGGCCTTGGGTATGTCGTCTTCTTCGTTGTTTGGCCTCGCCGTGCCATCTCGCGTCAGTGGCGAGTCGTCTCTGCAACCTATCGTATACTGGACGGAGGTAGGAGATGAGGGTTGAATTGGGATAGAGATAAGGTGACATGCACCTTTTACATGTCACACGGTGACATGTGGCCTAAATTTAAATTTAAACATTATGAAAAAATCTACAAAAAATTATACATGTTCAAAGCACATATTTAGATAATTCATAAAAAAATAAACTCAAAATTCGAAACATACCAAAATTGCAATGTTTAAATGCCAGGGGTGCCCCTTTATATATAGACTCCCAGTGCGAGCCAACTTGCCAGACAGGGAATGTGGGACTAATCCCAAATGCCTGGCATAGCCGGCGCACCGGCCCCCTGGTTGGCCTCTTGCCCCACCTGGGTCGGCCACCCAAGCCCTACCGAATTTCCTAGTGAATTTTTCCCCTCTTATGACTTCTTTCGATCAGAAGGCCCATTTAGAAAAATCAGACTAAATAAATTAAAAAAATAAATATATAAAATCAGATTTAGAGATTAATTACATTAATTAATATCAAACCTATTATATATAATTTATTCTAGCTCCGAAAACTATTTCGTCGCTGCCCGATCTCCATCGGACCTCTCCCGGTACGTTCCCGGTGATCTCTTTCCTTTCCGGTTGTCTTGTCGAAACCCCTTAAGTATGTTACCCTATCGGTTCGATGTAATAACATGTATGATCGAGACTCCTCTCCGATCAACGACTAACTCCTACGCCTGGTGACGTGGGGCTACTCTTCGACTACCCCACGGTGAGGCTACCTGGGCCGCGCCAACATTATTGAGGCCCACAGAAGGCCCACTAGGAGTACCGTGTGACGTAGTCCTAGTCGGTTAGGTCATATAACTTGCCATATCTGTAACTGCCATCTGCACTGTTCACCCGAGACCTGGTCAATCTATAAAGGACAGGAGGGTTGCTCGTCCAAAGGACACGCTCATAGCCGCCACCACCAACCCTAGCGAGATCGCCATCTCACCATTGTAATCGCTACTCGCAATCAATACGAGACAAGCAGGAAGTAGGGTGTTATCTTTCGGGAGCCTGAACCTGGATAAATTCCCCGCTTGTCAGCCGTCGTGATCACCAACGCTTCTCTCTCTCTCCCCCTCAATCAACCCCGGGTGGACAACTCAGGGATTTGTCGAGTTACACCCTCGTCAATTGGCGCCGTCTGTGGGAAAGAACGAGCGTTGGAATCATGGTCGCACCGGCTCCATTCGCAAGGAAGATCGACGTCTGCACCACCCGGGAGCTCATCCGCTTCGGCTCCTTCGAGTACGCCTTCCACCCGCCGGCCCACCGCTCGGTGTACGCCGATCTGTACGAAGGTATACACATCACTTTTGGTTGCATACACTGCTTCGTAGACAGTCGTGGAATATTCAGGTCCACGGCGACCACGCCGCGCGCGGCGGTGACACCCGCATCGGCTACCCTCGCGCTGTACCCGCCGTCGTCTACCGCGGGAGCCGCATCTGCCGCAACCGTGAAGATCGCATCTGCACCGACCACCTCTGAAGGAGATATGCCCTAGAGGCAAATAAATAAGTAATATTTATTGCATTATCTCATAAGTTTATAATAGGTTTGTGTATTATACTATAACTGTATTAATCGGAATTATTAATACACGTGTGATACATAGACAACCAGGTCCCTAGCAAGCCTCTATATGAGCTAGTCCATTGGGCATCAGTTGATCGAGATTCCCGATCAAGGACAATGACGTCGGTTGACAATGGGGTCATCTTGTTAGTAGAATAAGGTGATGGACATACGCAAAGTATTGCAATAAGACCGTATTACGATGTTTGTCATTTGCAATAGATAAGAGTATGATAGCTTATTCCTTAGACCGTGAGACCGTACTTATTGTTGCTTCGTAGGAGTGCTTTGAGAGCATCAAACGTTGTGTCTTATATAGCATGACAATAACGGTGTCCATCTTGGGTATTCCGAAAGAGCATCGAGACGTAAGGATCAAGAGCGGGATTTGTTCATTCTAGTAATGGAAAGATACGCTGGGCCCACTCGGTGATATTGCATCTATATAGCTGCACAGCTTATGACTAGGTCATGGAGATGTAATATCGCAGACGAGTTAATAACCTTCGTCGGTAACGAGATACAGCAAAGGCATCGGTGTGTCTACGATCATATCTCGGACAAGGTAGTATCGCAGAGACAAAGGGAATGAATATCATACTTATGGTTCAACGACGATATTCGTGGAATGCACAGGGGTCGTCATATATTTCCAGGTATCCCTGACGATCATTGGTGAGCGGAGTGTCTCGACCATGTCTGGAGTGTTCCCGAACCGTAGCGTAACAAACTTAAGGTCTTAGCGACGCTAGGAGATAGGTTCTGGAATTTTATAGGTTTTTATTGGAGAGAGAAAATTGATCCGGAAAGAGTTCCGGTGGTCCGGAAGGAGTTCCGGGGAGCTATGGAATGGTTCCGAGAATGTCCGAAAGTTGTTCGGGTGGTTCCGAAATAGTTTCGGAGTCATGGGATATTGAATTATATATAAATATATTAATTATGAATTAATGGGATTTTTATATTAATTTAATTAAATAAAGGAAAAATGGGGCTCCCACCTAAATGGGCCCTAAGAGGGCCCAAGAGGGGGAAACCGCACCCCACAAGGAAAGGGAAGGTTGGGCCTCCTAGTCCAACTCGGACTAGGAGTTGGAGGGCCCATGGGGGGTTCGGCCGAACCCCCCCTCCCCTCTCCTCCTTTAGTCCCACATGGGGGAGCCAAGGGGGTTGGCACACCCCTTCCCCCTTTATATAGCAAGGCATATTAATTGATTTAATTAATAGGAAATTCAATTAATTCTCGATTTCTCTCTCGATCTCGTGGTTCCCAAGTCGGAGCCGCGCCGAGCTGAGGAAGGGGGGTCTCTCTCCAGCTAAGCCATACCGCAGAGTGCCGTTGCTCTGTGGGATTCCAGATAAGATCTACTCCTGCGATTTCAGCTGGATCTGAATGACCGGGAGTTGTCGCTAGGCTCCGTATGTTTGCGAGTGCTCGGAGGCTACTCTATTGAGGAGCTTGGGCGACGTCGTCTCGCCCCCTGCAGCCGCCGCGCCTCCCCCCTCTGCTGCCAGCGCACCAGCCCTGGTGCTGGCGCTCTGCCTTCTTCCGCCCGACGCCCGTCGACGCAGATCATCATCGACACCCCGGCATCATCGACTCCGACATCGCGGCAAGTTCTCCGCGACCTCGAGGTCGGCGACGTACGACTTCATCGTCAACGCTTGTGCGGGAGCGTAATCCCCACTATCGGTCTACATGGAGGTAATGTAACCCGTTCCGCCACCGTTATCGCATGTACTAGATAGATAGATCCTGGCTAGTTAGGGTTCCGTTCGCTAGAAAAATTATTGTTTTCTGCACCGTAACCCCTTCATTGGTATCAGAGCCGATCTATGCGTAGTACTGCTGGTACGGTTAGAACTCATGTTGAATGAGGGCGTCTTACTTATATTTGCTACCCTCTAGCGTGCACTTGCGATGCCTTCGGTATTGAGTTGATGAAGCGGCCCGGACCGACTTTACGCGTACGCTTACGCGAGACTGGTTCCACTACTGACATACGGCTTGCACCGTATCTGTGGCTGGCGGGTGTCTGTTTCTCTCTCTCTAGTCGGCAAAGCATTTTCAATGGAGGGCCCGAAAGGGATGCTTAAACATGCAATTATACGATCGACGTTGTGGTACAAAGTTCGTAGGTAGGGAAGCGATTCTCTTACGAATAAGCCTATATGCCACGTAAAACTTGCAAAACTAGATTAAGCTAGAGGCGTCTAACTTTGTTTTGCAGAGGCGTTATTTTATGTGACATGGTTACGGTAAGTTTTGATATTACTCGTACTATCGGAGGCAATGGAGGGCTCTGTAGACTCGGAGCCATGTCGGGGCGCCGGGGGCCAGGCACATGGCGCCATGAAGGTCCAGGCGCATCGACCATGTCACATCGCACTTCATTGCATCATTATTGTGTGCTGTCGTGTGTGCATCCTATTGATTGCTTATATGCTAGATATACAACGGTAGCATCATGAATAGGATGATCCCTAACAAAATACCAAAATTGGGTTCTCCCTCGTTGCGCGCCACCAAGAAAGTTCTACGTTATGAGGCAGGTCGTGATGATCGGGTGTCACACATCTCGTCGTTCGCATACAGTGGGTGTAAGCCATGTTGCACGCGTAGGGTCTTCGAGGTTTGATTGGCGAGCCTAGCATACTCAGAGGTATGGCCTCAGAACACGGGAAGATCGAAAGATCGAGCACGAGTCATAGAGTTGTTATGATCGACATTTTATGTCCACCTTTGAAGCTGTGTTTCCAGCCGTGATGATCGGGGGTAGTGTGGTGGATGAGGGTCGTGTTATCACCATTATTATTTTAGGGATAATAATCTTGGTGAGGTGTGTTTTTATAATGAGATTATAGAACTAAAACTCACCTACATATTATAAACTTAACCTTACCTCTTTTGCGATCACATCTGTAGACTACGCAACTATACTTCGGTTACTTCCTCAAGAGCCCGGATGCTACATTAGAAGCCGACGGGTCCAACTTCATCAGATGGTACAGGGGTTTTAGAAACATTCTCGAACACAACAACATTCTATATGTTCTCGATGAACCGTTAGGAGAAGGACCAGGAGATTCTGCAAGCGAGGAGGAGGAAGATGATTTCCGTAGGCGTCGAGACATATTCATTGAAGTGGAGATCACCATGACCGTATGCCTGGCACCCGAGTTGAAAGAGATGTTTCGACGCAAGGAGCCAAGCGTCATGATGGATGCAATAAAGACGCACTTCGGGGATGAATTAAAGCGTGAGCAATTCAGGCAGCTTAGAATGTTCCAGACCGTTCACATGGAGGAGCATACCTGTCTGAAGACACATTTGAAGAGATTGTATGACATCTACTTCCAGTTGACGATGGTCTTCGATTACTGGATGGCAGATTCTTGCGCCATTCGGACTGTCCTGATATCTCTACCTCCTAGCTATGAGAAGCATGTACGTAAGTACATTTTGAAAGCCGACGATATGAACTTCTACGTATTCATTCGTGAGTTCCAGTCTCTGAAGGTTGATTCCATCGAAGGAGAGATCTTCGATGCTACAGGTATATATTTGATATATGCAGAATTATGAATTCGCCCATGGAATATGATGAAATTTTTGATAATTGCTCTGTTTGTGAAACAGGTCCTGATTATCACGTATATGCGGCGCAATTTGATGTGACCTGGTGCTGAAGCTGGTAGTCAAGGAGTTGATGGCCTTTTGGTGTTCACGTCCTCAAGTTATCATAGTTATCATTAATAGTTTTTGATACGATCTTTTGTAATAGTGAGCGAGTGTGTGTCTTGATTGTTGCAAGACAAAGTTATTCATGTAATAAGACAAGTTCAGTTGTTTTATGTTATGGAACAAGTCAGTTGTTTTATCTTATGAATAAAGTTTCCACATCTCAGTTACATTGATTGTATGATAAGTATTCATAATTGTAGATATGATTAAATAGCCTGTCCCATGAACAAAGGTTCTATTGCTAGAACAAACACCATCGAATTTAGTCATAAAGGCAATGAAAGAAGTAATGGATATTTTTGGTCCATTTAAGTATTTCGAGTGCCAAAATTGATTAAGTTTGAAATGCAGTATTGAAGTTGCAATACTAGAGGAAATTGATTGAGAGTCATTTTAATGATTAATCAATGGTGTTATTGCATGATCCGAATTCTTCCATGATTTTGGTAAATAGGAGTATTTGCCCGATAAATTATGGAGTCTGAAATTAATTTGATAATAGATCAAATGGGGTTTTTCAGAAGAAAGATTAGTGAAAATTGTATTCACGAAATTCGATCAAAGGACAGTATTTTGAATTATGTTTTCAACACAAAAGGCTTGTGGTGATTTGCTTCACATAATTATAATGTCATATATAGTGATATGTGGGGAATTATAACCATGCTCTATTTTAAATAAAGTGTGGCCTGTCAGAATCAGTCTTAGAATCTCCTAATACGTTCGAAACATTATAGTCGATGTCCACTTTAGAAAATAGATATATTTCTCAATGAGAATTCGTAGGATCAACAGTAGTGTCGACATGTATATGATTATGCGATAATTCGGAATATACATGAGTAGTTCTTTGTAGATTGCTCGCATTGGATGAGAGTGTATTTCAAAACCAAATAGAAACAAAGTTCAGTTTGTTGTCTGTGTAATTCCGAGAAAAGAAGACTTTTCGAATTATGGTTTATGGATTGAAATTAGAAGTTTGGAATAAAGTGTCAGACTTATGTTGGAAGATGTTTCAAAGAGTATATGTCTGCTACTGAAAGTTTAGTGATTAAGAGTGAGGGAGACTAGAAAATTGTTTTCTGCTTGCAATCCTCTTCATAAAAATCATAATATTTTCATGAAAGAAACTTCTGAATAAGGTGCTGATATATTTAATATTGCTGTCGGGTCACAGCACTGTATTAAGTATTTCAGATCTTGTTGACAGATCAAGGTGCTTTTTATGAATACAAAGAAAGTTGAGAAAGTATCGAAATACGAACAAAGGCTCTTCAGCCTGGAAATCCAAGTTAAGTTTAAAAGGATTAAGAGAGTAATTGTTGCTGCAATTCTTATTAGAGGAATAAGATTGTTTAATCGTCATATAAAGTGTTGTATGAAAATGTGACTATAAGAAAGACGCAGGAGCATGTCTTGTCAAGAAATGTGTCTTGTACAAGATCAACTTTGTTGACTACGTTTATGTAGATATGCTTGAAGTCTGAGGGATTTGTATTAGTGTAATACTGTGGTTTGTATTAAATTCGAATTGATGTTAGATCAATGATTTTGGTTTGACCTAAATGTCGAATTAAGTGGGAGTCGTAGTTAGTTTACTCAGGTGGAATATGTGTGGAACATATTTTTGAGTGGGAGCTCAAGGACTCAGATATGTGGATGACACGGTTTTTGAGTGGGAGCCCGTGTTGTCAAATATGTGGAGACATAATTTGAGTGGGAGTCGAATTCATTTTGTGTAGTTAACACATTGTGAAACTGTACCAATAGAATAGGATGAAGTTGTGAAACTATTTAAAAGTTAGTGTCTATTTTGAAATAGAACGGGAATTTTAAATAGTTAGTCGAGTTGTGTTGGGTTATATCTGAGGAGTCAGGATAGAATCAAAAGGATGTTCCTTTGGAATCCAATTGATCATTAAGAGTAATGATGCATGAAAGTAATGGTTGTATGACATGTGGGTCTATTATGTATATATTAGACATCATACAGAAACCATATTATCTGCTCGATGAAATGTAACCGATGTTCTTGGAATAAGAACAGTTATAAAAGTAAATTTGGAATTTACTGGTAGTAGAAGTGCGTTAGTTAAGGGATTGACATTTGAATGTCAAGTTTTCTACATTGGTGTGAAAGGATGTAGATATCGCGAGTTTGTAATTGTTACAAGGGGCTCTGCATGGCTAACTGTGTTTTTCAGAGCAGTTATCTGGTTAGTATAATCAGAGTAAGCGCTGGAAAGCAGAAGTCTCACTTAGTTACGGTATTTGCACATATGTTGTTAGACGACGTGATGATATCAAGCGAGTTGATACCAGTGAATCGCAAAAGCATGTACAATCATGGATTGTGCAGTAACACTTTTCCACGAGCAAGCATTATCAAATGATTCTTATTTGATAAGGGATTCTGGTAAAAGTAAAATGCAACTAGTTTATTTGTACTCTAGCGCAAGTGGGAGACTGAAGGAGATATGCCCTAGAGGCAAATAAATAAGTAATATTTATTGCATTATCTCATAAGTTTATAATAGGTTTGTGTATTATGCTATAACTGTATTAATCGGAATTATTAATACACGTGTGATACATAGACAACCAGGTCCCTAGCAAGCCTCTATATGAGCTAGTCCATTGGGCATCAGTTGATCGATATTCCCGATCAAGGACAATGACGTCGGTTGACAATGGGGTCATCTTGTTAGTAGAATAAGGTGATGGACATACGCAAAGTATTGCAATAAGATCGTATTACGATGTTTTTCATTTGCAATAGATAAGAGTATGATAGCTTATTCCTTAGACCGTGAGACCGTACTTATTGTTGCTTCGTAGGAGTGCTTTGAGAGCATCAAACGTTGTGTCTTATATAGCATGACAATAACGGTGTCCATCTTGGGTATTCCGAAAGAGCATCGAGACGTAAGGATCAAGAGCGGGATTTGTTCATTCTAGTAATGGAAAGATACTCTGGGCCCACTCGGTGATATTGCATCTATATAGCTGCGCAGCTTATGACTAGGTCATGGAGATGTAATATCGCAGACGAGTTAATAACCTTCGTCGGTAACGAGATACAGCAAAGGCATCGGTGTGTCTACGATCATATCTCGGACAAGGTAGTATCGCAGAGACAAAGGGAATGAATATCATACTTATGGTTCAACGACGATATTCGTGGAATGCACAGGGGTCGTCATATATTTCCAGGTATCCCTGACGATCATTGGTGAGCGGAGTGTCTCGACCATGTCTGGAGTGTTCCCGAACCGTAGCGTAACAAACTTAAGGTCTTAGCGACGCTAGGAGATAGGTTCTGGAATTTTATAGGTTTTTATTGGAGAGAGAAAAATGATCCGGAAAGAGTTCCGGTGGTCCGGAAGGAGTTCAGGGGAGCTATGGAATGGTTCCGAGAATGTCCGAAAGTTGTTCGGGTGGTTCCGAAATAGTTTCGGAGTCATGGGATATTGAATTATATATAAATATATTAATTATGAATTAATGGGATTTTTATATTAATTTAATTAAATAAAGGAAAAAGGGGGCTCCCACCTAAATGGGCCCTAAGAGGGCCCAAGAGGGGGAAACCGCACCCCACAAGGAAAGGGAAGGCTGGGCCTCCTAGTCCAACTCGGACTAGGAGTTGGAGGGCCCATGGGGGGTTCGGCCGAACCCCCCCTCCCCCTCTCCTCCTTTAGTCCCACATGGGGGAGCCAAGGGGGTTGGCACACCCCTTCCCCCTTTATATAGCAAGGCATATTAATTGATTTAATTAATAGGAAATTCAATTAATTCCCGATTTCTCTCTCGATCTCGTGGTTCCCAAGTCGGAGCCGCGCCGAGCTGAGGAAGGGGGGTCTCTCTCCACCTAAGCCATACCGCAGAGCGCCGTTGCTCTGCGGGATTCCAGATAAGATCTACTCCTGCGATTTCAGCTGGATCTGAATGACCGGGAGTTGTCGCTAGGCTCCGGATGTTTGCGAGTGCTCGGAGGCTACTCTATTGAGGAGCTTGGGCGACGTCGTCTCGCCCCCTGCAGCCGCCGCGCCTCCCCCCTCTGCTTCCGGCGCACCAGCCCTGGTGCTGGCGCTCTGCCTTCTTCCGCCCGACGCCCGTCGACGCAGATCATCATCGACACCCCGGCGTCATCGACTCCGACATCGCGGCAAGTTCTCCGCGACCTCGAGGTCGGCTACGTACGACTTCATCGTCAACGCTTGTGCGGGAGCGTAATCCCCGCTATCGGTCTACATGGAGGTAATGTAACCCGTTCCGCCACCGTTATGGCATGTACTAGATAGATAGATCCTGGCTAGTTAGGGTTCCGTTCGCTAGAAAAATTATTGTTTTCTGCACCGTAACCCCTTCAACCTCGACAACGGCCATGCAGATCGAGTCTACTCCGACCACCTCGATCGCACGGCCGGCAAAACCAAGATCTACCTCAACCTCGACTGCGTCGACCGCATCCGCGTGTGCGACCAAGGACGTGCTGCCGACGGTCACGTCGCACGCATCCTCATGGACTCACCAAGTCTTCCCCAAGCCGATCGCGCTCGCTCCGGCGACTGCGAAATCATCCTCCGTGATCGCGCCAAAGATCGCAAGAAGACGCAACAACGGCTACGCCGCCCATCATGTGGCAGCAATTTTTGATCCAGAGCAAGATTCGGATGACGGATGCAGCAGCGGCAGCGTAAACACCCCTACTCAGGTTTACCCCGCGCAACTCTTCATGGCCGGCACAACGCCTCTAGAAGGCAACGAAGAACCCGCATATCCACTGGAGGTGGTCATGCCCGATCAGACGACACGGCTCACCATCACACGCGACATGGCAATCATGGCCATGAAGCACGTCGACGACGACACGTTCCCACCACCTGACGCACCTCGGGACGATCAGCTGGCAGTCTAGTACTTGCTACGCAAGGAAGGCGAGTAACTTCGCGCCGAAAAAGCCAAGCTACTCCGGCGCAAGAGGGATGCCGACGCGTCAAGCACCAAACGGGATGCCTACTCGTTTACTTCCTCCACGGAAGTTAATTAAGGAGGACGGCGACACAGAGCTCACGTTCCCCTCATGACGGAAGCCGATCGAGCCAGAGTCACCCGCAACCTCAACTCATCCTTCGTCACCGAGGATGAAAATGGGATACCTGTCCCCAAAAGGAGAATGCTTGTATCATGGCAGTCGAAACATACCTTCGTCTCACACAACCACCGGAGGGAGACGCACGGGCCCTTCTCCACAAGCAGCAGATCATGTCCATGAAGGCAATCGAGGACGCCTTGTCGAACAGGGTGCCAAGCAGCCGGACACGTGAGGAGCGAGAGCACTAAGCCCGCGAGCCGGCAGCGCCAGATGTCCCCGCAGCACAGCCATTGCGACAACCACAATCAGGCGAAGACCTTCGCAATGTCATCACGCAAAGGACGGTGGACCGCAGTCGCACCCAGCGTTCGACTGACACGACGAACCTGAACGACCAGGCTGATCGCAACTTCGAGCCGTGCGGTGCCGCATGCTTCAGCTTCAACATCCGCGACACCCGCATGTCCAAAGGCTTCAAGCTAACAACAGGAACACCCAAGTACGACGGGAAACAAGACCCGCGCCTCTGGTTCAAAGACTATCTCATCGCCTGTACCTGTCAAAGTGGGACATCAACCACAGCGATGCAGTACATCCAGCTCATGCACACGGATTCAGCACGCGGGTGGCTCACCAGCCAACCCAAGGACTCTTTCAAGACCTGGGAAGAATTCCAAGATAACTTCATCAAAAGTTTCTCTGGAACATACGCAAGGCCGACGACCTACATCGAGTTACAAGCCTGTAAACAAGGAAGAGATGAGTCGCTCCGGTCATACATCCAATGATGGACACTCCTCCACAACACCATGGAACCCGTCTCAGAAGACCGAGTGATGGATGCGTTCATGCATGGCGTCGCTCGCCGCGACCTCCGCTAAGAGTTCGGCAGGCTCCAGCCGAAGACCACGATCGAGCTCATGAAGATAGCAAACCAGTGGGCCGAAGGAGAGGACTACGTCCGCGATACCTCTCCGAAGAAGGAAGCCGAAACAAGTAACTGGCGGGATGGACGCTAGAAGAAGAAACAACGTTTCACCAATCTCGACACAATAGAGCTAGTAGCGGCGGGATATCAAACCCCCCGTGATGATACGCGAGATAACAATCGCCAGTATGATCAAGGTCATCAATACAGTCGAATTGGTTATCAAGGTCGACAGTCCAACTCGGGACAGTACAACCGCAGCAGCGGTAGCATTAGGCGCAATGACGGAGGCCAGAAACGCGAGTGGAAGCGCGCACTGACCCCAGCCGAGGAGCTGATGCAACCTTGCAAGCATCACTCGTTCCGCAACCCGGAAACAGGCAAATGGGGGCGCCAACCACCTGTTGAAGGATTGCCGAAAGCACGCAAGATCTACGAGGCTATGCAGCATATCATCACTCCTGTGCAAGCACTGCAGCCATCCCCGCAGCTTGCTATTCAGGCAGCACCCACAAACAACAACCCAGCAATGCGGCCGGGGCCTTTCCCCAGCTGCAGCCGCAGCATGAAGCCCAGCTAGCAGCTGCACACGACCCATACCCGACTGCGCGGGGACAACCCAACATGATACAGAAGGGACGCCCTTCAAACAGGGTGCAAAAGCTCATCACCCGTCAAGTCCTTCAGGCCACCAACTGCCCACGCGCAGTACTGAACTACCTGAGAGGGTCAGAGACACCGATCACATTCTCCAGGGGAGATCACCCGTTAGAGTTACCTCGACCTGGTCACACTGCTCTGGTTATAGAAGCCCTGATTGGAGATTACAGCCTGAAGAAGGTATTCCTGGATGGAGGCAGTGGCATCAACATCATATTCGCCGACACCCTAAGAAGTATGAACAAGTCGACAGAGAAGCTGCCGGAGTCCGAGACCACCTTCCACGGCATAGTACCAGGGCAAGCAATCACGCCCATGGGAACGATCACACTCGATGTCATCCTTGGCTCACCCGAGCACTTCAGGAAAGAATCGATTGACTTTGAGGTCGTCTACTGGAAGTCATAGTATCATGCCATACTTGGGCGCCCAACTTTCGCCAGGTTCATGGCAGTACCTCACTACGCCTACCTGATGATCAAGTTGCCTGGACCCAAAGGAATAATCACCGTGCATGGCGACTTTGACCGCTCCAACAGTTGCGACCGCGAGTTCAGCAGGATCTCTGAGTTCTTCGGGGTCGAAGAGCTTTTCAAGGCCATATTAGCCGACAACGACAAAACCGTCTTTCCACCCCGAAAGAAGCCAGCCAAGGATGACGCCTTCAACTCGAATGACGACACGACAACTTACCAGGTCCATCCGAGCGACATCAGCAAGACGGTCAAAGTGTCCTCAAGCTTGACACCCGCATAGGAAGGCGCGCTCGTCGAGTTTCTACGTCAGAACTGGAAAATCTTCGCATGGCAACCTTCTGACATGCCAGGAATACCCAGGAATTTCGCCGAGCACTCCTTAAAAGTTCACACGGACGCCAGACCCGTCAAACAAGCGATGAGGCGCTTCTCAGGACCCAAATGAGACGCGATCACCATGGAGATCGACCGGCTGCTGCATGCCAAGTTCATCCGAGAGATTAAGGACTCAGACTGGGTCGCCAACCCGGTCCTAGTCGAGAAGAATAAGACGAAGAAATTGCGCATGTGCGTTGACTTCACAGTAGTCAACCAATGTTGCCCCAAGGATCATTTCCTGCTCCCGCGGATAGACCAGATCATCGACTCGACAGCAGGCTGTGAACGCCTGTCATTCCTGGACGCCTACTCAGGTTACCAGCAGATCAGACTGAAAGTCGAAGACGCAGAAAAAATGGCATTCATCACACCCGACGGCGTCTTTTGCTACCAGACGATACCCTTAAAGGGCTCATCGGGTAAAAAAGGGCACAATGCAAGCATGCCTTAAAGGGCTCATCGGGTAAATTGTCCAAGTCTATGTCGATGACATCGTCGTCACGACCCGGAAGGAAGACACCCTGGTCGCCGACCTCCGCAAGGTCTTCGCTGCACTCGACGAATATCAGATCAAGCTGAACCCAGAAAAGTGCGTTTTCGGCGTACCAGCCGGAGAGCTACTAGGGTACCTCGTATCTGCGAGAGGAATCGAAGCAAATCCTGAGAAGATGCAGAATATACTCACTATGCCAGCACCCACCAAGCTCTGTGAGGTGCAACGATTAGCCGGCCGAGTCGCAGCTCTCAGCCGGTTCATAAGTAAGTTGGGTGAGAAGGCCCTGCCTTTCTACCAACCGATGAAGAAGACGGACAAGTTTGAGTGGACAGAAGAAGCGCAAGAGGCATTCGACCAGCTCAAAAAGACCCTAACGAGTTCCCAAGTCTTGGTGGCACCACTGGAGAACGAGCCACTATACATATACGTCTCAGCGACAAACAGGGTGGTGAGCACGGTACTCGTAGTTGAGCGGGAAGAAGAAGGGCATAGTCATCCTGTCCAGAGGCCAGTCTACTACCTCAGCGAAGTCCTAACATTGTCCAAGCAAAACTACCCGCACTACCAGAAGCTGGCATACGGAGTCTTCATGACTTTCAGGAAGGTCGTCCACTACTTCTCTGAGCACCCGATCACGGTGGTAAGCTCTTCCGGGCTAGCAGACATCCTCACAAACCAGCGCGCGACAGGAAGAGTCGCCAAGTGGGTTGTAGAACTAGGACCCTAGGGGCTGAAGTATGCTCACCCGAAGTCCATCAAGGCCCAAGTCCTTCCAGAATTCACCACCGAGTGGATAGAAGCCCAGCTACCAGATGTCCCCAACTTGTCCAACGCATGGACAATGTACTTTGACGGCTCCAAGAAGTTCAAGTCAGCAGGGGCAGGAGTCGTCCTCATCTCCCCCAAAGGCGACAAGCTAAAATACGTTTTGCAGATGGACTTCCCGACACCCTCCAACAACGAAGCAGAGTACGAGGCCCTGATCCATGGCACGCAGATGGCCAAGAACTGCGGCGCCACACACCTCATGATCTACGGCGACTCCTACCTCATCGTACAGCAAACCATGAAGTCCTGCGACGCCATCACCGACAACATGATCGCCTACAGAGACCTGTACAACCAGCTGGAGGGCACATTCGACGGCTGCGAGTTGCGGCACATCGGTCGCGATAGCAACGAGGAAGCCGACGCCCTCGCCAACATGGGGTCAGACAAGGTACCAGTGCCACCCGGTGTCTTCCTCGAGCGCATCACGCAGAGGTCCATCAAGACTCGCCCGGCAACAAAACCCTCCACACTGGCAACGAGCACCACCAACCCGCCGAGCAAGGAAAAGGAGCCAATGGAAGTCATGCTGGTGGAAGCCACATGGACGGGACCATATCTGGCGTACATGCTGCACCAAAGGCTGACAACCGATCCAGTCGAAGCCAAGCGCATCATTCGACGCTCAAAAAGTTTCACCGTCATCAATGGTGAGCTATACAAGCGGAGCATCTCAGGAATCCTACAAAGGTGCGTGGATCCAGTCGACGGCCAAGATATCCTACTCGACATTCACGCCGACATTTGCGGGCATCACGCCAGCAGTCGGGCCTTGGTGGCCAAAACGCTACGAGCCGGGTTCTACTGGCCAACAGCTATGCAAGACGCAGAAGACCTAGTAAGAAAGTGTCCCGGGTGCCAAGAATTCGCCAACAAGCCACACGCACCGGCGTCCGCGCTAAAGACAATACCACTAGCCTGGCCCTTCGCCCAACGGGGGTTGGACATGGTAGGACCGCTGAAGAAATCCTCACCTGGAGGACACACTCATCTCCTGGTGGCAGTTGACAAGTTCACCAAATGGATTGAAGCCGCTCCTATCACAAGTTCGACTGCGTCGTCGGCGGTGAACTTCATCAGATCGATCATCTTCAGATTCGGAGTACCAAACGGGATCATCACGGACAACGGCTCGAACTTCACAGCCGAAGAGTTCAAGGACTTCTGCTCAGATCATGGCATCAAGCTCAACTACGCATATGTCTCGCACCCGCAGTCAAATGGGCAAGTCGAGAAAGCCAACGGCCTAGCCTGCAGCGGCATCAAGAAACGCCTGCGGGTACCGCTGAGACGCGCCGCGGGAGCATGGGTCGAAGAACTGCTGTCAGTCCTCTGGAGCCTGCGCACCACGCCAAACAGATCCACCCAGTACACTCCATTCTTCATGGTGTATGGTGCAGAGGCGGTCCTCCCCTGCGACATCAAGTTCGACGCACCACGAGTGGTCACCTACGACGAGTCAGATGCAGATGGAGCACTCGAAGATAGCATGGACATCCTGGATGAAGCCCACGACATCGCCCTGGCACGATCAGCCGAATACCAACAAGACCTGCGCAACTATCATGGACGGAGGCTACGTCCAAGGGCATTCCTCACAGGCGACCTAGTCCTCCGACTCAAGCAGAAAAAGGTACACAAACTCGCCTCCCCATGGGAGGGCCCATACATTGTGACGGAGGCAATCGGCAACCGAGCTTACCGCCTGAAGGACTCAAAGACAGGAGCAGTCTGCAGCAACCCATGGAACGTCGCGCAACTTCGCCGGTTCTATGCCTAGTCAACCCAATCATTGTACCGAAGAAAGAATGTCAAGGTGGCATGTTTCAGACGCACTCTTTCCCTTACCAGGGTACCTAAGGGGACTGGAAGGGTTTTAATGAGGCGGCCTGCACGCAAAAATCAATAAAGTGATTTAAGGAAGAAGCTGTCCCCTTTATCTTTTCAGTCGAGGCAATCCATAACCTAGGCCGCCACTCGAACCACTCGGGGGCTGCGCCATACAGGTCAAACAAAAATCCTAGGCCGTCACACGAATCACTCGGGGGCTGCGCCATACAAGTCAAATGAAAAGCCTAGGCCGCCGCTCGAACCACTCGGGGGCTGCGCCATACAGGCACCACTCGCAAAATCCTAAGCCGCTACCCGATCTGCTCGGGAGTCGCGCTACACAGGTCAAGTCAAAAAGAATCCTTGGTCGCCGCCCGACGCACTCGGGGGCTGCGCTTTACAGGTATCACTTGAAGTCCTAGGCCGCCACCCGAACTGCTCGGGGGTTGCGCCATGCAGGCCCTACTCGTAAAATCCTAGGCCGCCACCCGAACCACTCGGGGGTTGCACCATACAGGTAAAGTCCCAAAATCCTAAGGCGCCACCCGACACACTCGGAGGCTATACTATACAAGTATCACTTGAAATCCTAGTACGCCGCTCGAAGTACTCGGGGGCTGCGCCATACAGGTCCACGACACAGCCCTAGGCCGCTACTCAATGCACTCGGGGGCTGCGCCATACAAGTCAAGAATTACAACAGATATAAGCACAGTAAGGCAAACAGTTTCAACTTGCTTACTCGGGGGCTTCTTTAACATAATACATCGGTATTTACATCGGCAAATTTGCCTCCTATAACTAACCCTGTACAATAGAAGATTTCTACCCTTACTCTACAGGCTCATCCTTTGGCGCGTCGAGTGGCCCTACAAGGCGCTCACTCAGCTTTTGGACCTGGTCAATCATCTGGCGCACAGCTGGCAAGGTGTCGGCGTAATCATCATCCCCGGGCAGGCCACCTAGCAACCTTTCCAGAGGAAGATTTGGCCGGTGCAGTCGGACGTACGCCAGCGCCACGTTCGCCCCGACGACGAGTTGGACGTTGACCACCTCCTTCAACGCGTCACCTTCGCGGAACCTCTCCAACAAGGCGGCAAACCCGTGCGGCTGCCCATTGTGTTGGAAGTACACACGGTGGATGTGCCAGAGGGTCTTCCTGCAACCTTCAAGAAGAAAGGCAGCCCGCCAAGTTCGATCGAGCATGCACGCGAGAATTCTCCCTCTTGATTTGTTCGACCAGAAGTGGCGAGCCTCGTACGAATCGCCAGTCGCCTCCCGGGTGACCCGCTCTTCAACCCGAGCCTGCTTAGCCTGCCAATCCGGGTTCACATCTGCGCCCAGAAACTACAAGTTATAACCAGCAAATCTCAAGGAGGAAGTCAAGAGACAAAGGCTACCAACCTTGCAGCTGCCGACTGATTAGATCAATTTCGCCAAGCAAGAATTCTTCGTGCTGGGAGAACCCCGCAGTAGGACGCGACTTGGAGCGCTCCAGCTCCACCTCAGCAAGCTTCAGACTCGCTTCAAGGCCAATCACCTTATTCCTCATGTAGGTGATCAACCGCTGGTCATTCGTGCTTCGCTAAGGAACGGGTGTTGATCGACGACGGCGCCCAGCTGCAGTCGAGCGAGAACCTCCCTCGCCACTCACGCCAATTGTCGGAGCAACTGAAGTGGACTCGTGCAGGACAGTCTGTCACGAATATGCAGTGTCAATACAGAAAAGAACTTCTCAGCCGAAGCAAGTTGAAGTGAAGGAAGTTATAATTCAGCACAAAAGATGGTCCAAGGCCAGAAGACCTGACAAAATAGGTCATTACAAGCTGCAAAATGAAGTACAAGTTCCTGCGACTACAAGGACCTACACTACAAAAGCTCCTAAGCTACTAACTCCGACCGGGAGCGACTCCTTCGAGCAGTAGCCGCCTCGGTTGCCTTGGCGATCCCCCTCTCAAAGGTGGCCACAAGCTTCACAGCCAGCTGTGTAGCCTGAGCCTTCACCCCGCTAAGGGATGCAGTCTTGCCATCAGGCCTCCGAGGGAAGCCGCTCACAACTTTCTCGAAGTCGCCAGCAACCTTGTGACCAAGCAGAAGCTGGAAGGTGAGCTCGGAGCCACGTACCGTCTGCGCCCGAGCGAAGTCCGCGAGGGTGGTCGCGTCGTCTTCAAATGGTGCCGTGAGGGCATCGATGGCAGTCGGCGGCGGGTCGCTGGGAAAAATGCTCTGGTGCACCATCGTCAGCGCTCCCGTCGACTTCTGCAGCGCCGGCGTCGACCTCTGCAGCGGCAGTAGAGGCATACGCACATACGCGATCCAGAAACCCGACCGCAGGGCCAAGTCGACGTCGTCACTCGAATAACCTTCCGGAGGAGAGCCTCCGCATTTCTCTGGACGAAAGTTCGGAAGTCAACAAAAAGCAAATCAAGCAAAGTCAAAAGTAGGCGTTAAGCCTAAAAACTCACCTCCAAGGGCACCGGCGAGTGAGAGCAGGCAGTCGACCTGGGTCTTCTCCTGGAGTGCTCGCACACGCTCAAGCTCCTGAGACTCGTGCATCGCTTTCTCAAGCTCCGCCCTAGCCTGAAGCTTCAGCTCTAGCTCTGCAACCCGCTTAGTAGCCTAGTCCAGAGAGGTGCGCAGCTGGTCCCTCTCCTTCTCCAGGCGAACATAGACAGCGGCTGCCTCAAGCTGCTGGCGGTAGTACGGCTGCAAAACAAACAAGCAAATATCAAGTTGCGGGCGACTATCCTAGTCACCCACACCTTCGGGGGCTACTCTCATCGGGAGCGCTGTTCGCGCACCCGATGAAACTGAAGAACAAGGACTTACGTGGTCCAGGAGGTCGACATCAGCCGAAGTCGTGGGGGGAGCACCACTCGGCGCCACTGAGCCACCAGCCGGCACGTGCTCCTCGACCACCACCTGCGTCACCATCTCGGTCGAGGGAGCAAACGTGTGCTCCACTTCGCGTGGAGGGGAACCGGCGCCGCCAGAGCGGTAGCTGGCACAAGAATAAGACAAAACTCAACTCGAAGATTGAAACTCAAAAAGACAACTCGACGCAGCAGGAAGAAAAGGAACTCACCTGGTTTTCTCGAAGCCATCATCACTCCCCAGGGAGACGGACGGCATCCGAGCAAACCCGCGCGGCGGCGCATAGCTGGCCGGAGGAGCAGCCAAGGGTTCATCCCAGTTGTCCTGCGACCGCACACCCGAAGAAGACATGCCAGCCTCCTCCAAGTCAACATCGGCAACCTTCGCGGGCGACGAAGCAGTCGCAGAGTCGCCACCACTTCGCCGCTTCTGCTTCTTCCGCGCGGGTTCCTCCTCTTCGTCATTGTCCTCCACCTCTTCGCTAGGGGAGATAGCGGACGGGATGTCCTCATCATCACCCTCCTCCTCCACGAATGTCGACTCATCATGAGGTCCGTTTTCTGGGAGGGGAGGAAGGCTGACAAGAAAAGAGCGCCCCTGTAACAAATAAAGACAAGTCGAGTCAAGGAACAGAAGATCAAGAAATCAAGCCAAGAGAATAAGAGACAAGCAGAAGCTTACCTCGGGCACATGGTTCGCCGCCCCGTATGCGGCAACATGACACTTGACGTTGCACGGGTCAGCGGCTCAGAGGCTGGTGATGCCCCTCACCTTGGTCTCGACCTCCTCGTCGTCAAGTGGCGAGTCGCTGACGCCTTCGACTGCCCACATCTGGTGGGGGCGAGCGCTGAGTGGCCGGACACGCAGCCGGCAGAAGGTGGCCATCAGGTGGAAACCACACGACTCACATCCCAAGGTCTTGAGGAGGTTGCGCAGCAGGCTCAGCAGCGGCCTCGCGGACTCCTTCTCCTCCTCAGCGAGCGGGTGCGCCCAGGCGCGAGTCTTCCGCAATCCGCGCTCGCCATCGAAGTTCGTCAGGCCCTCTTGGACGCACCTGACGTAGAACCACCGCTTCCGCCACCCCTGGACGGAATCCGACTTCTTCATCTGAAAGTACGTGGTGTCGCCGCGCACCTGGATGCCGAAACCGCCCATCAGGTATGTTAACCCGCTCTTCCCCACATTCTTCCGAACGAGGAAGAGCGACTTCCATAAAGCCCAGTGGGGTGCGATCCCCAAAAAACACTTGCAGAGCACGATAAAGCTCGCGATGCTTAAGACGCCATTGGGGGTCAGATCGTGGATCTGAACCCCATAGGCGTACAGAAGACCACGATCGAAATCGTGGAGAGGGAACCCGTAGCCCCGTGGAAGGAAATCCACGAAGCAAACACGTTCCCCCTCGCAAGGAGCGGGATACACTTCCTTGCCAGGGGCACGTACCGTGGCCTGTTCCGTCAGGGGCAGCAGGCCCTGCATGCGCAGGACCTCGAGGTCAGTCTTCTTCACCGGCGACTTTTGCCAGTCGCCGTCGGGCTTCTTCATCACCCCTGCCTCGGCGGCGGTGGCGCTAGCGGCGACCTTCGACTTGCCCATGGCGTTGGTTGATCGCGGAAGGTGGGAGGACAAATGGAACAATGCTTGGATGGAGGCAAGAATGGCAAAGACCAAGGAATGGAGGCAATGGCGATTGGGGAAGATGACCTGCCCTCGCGACGCGGCGCAGTACTTATGCCGTACAGGCAATCCATCCTATCCGTTCGAGAAGAAACCATTCACAGCAAGTACATCTAGCCGTCCACGTGTCACAAGGAGAGACTAACCGTCGCCGCCCACTCCGCCCACTACGCACGGGAATCAAGGCGTCATCATCGTGCCACGAAATCTTGACGCCCAAATCGGAGATAAGTGACAACTGCTAACTACAGTCAGCACTGACAGTGGGGCCTGTTACATCACGTCCCATCGGGCATAGAGGCGTGCTGTGAAGCGTAATCACTGACGTCAGCAAGGCACGACGCGGAACCGAAAGATAACTCGCACTCATGATTCGAGTAGTAAGCTATACAGCTGAAAACAAACAAGTAGGACAAGGTGCAGATCAGAGAACCTGAAACAATCATTCGGGTGGCAGTGAAGAAATGGTAGGCCCAGCCGGCCGAATCAACAGACAGAAGGCCAGTAGGCCGAATAGAAATAAGTTCTACAAAAAAGGCAAGACAAAGTAATTCGAATGCAGAACGTACTCCCATCGGGAGCGTCCTCTTCGACTGAAGAAAGTGAGTCCAAACTCAAGCACAAGCAATCCGGCGGTGTTCCCAGGAGGAAGGAGTCCTTTGCCCGACTCTACGGTTCGACCAAGCACTCGGGGGCTACTGACGTGGGGCTACTCTTCGACTACCCCACGGTGAGGCTTCCTGGGCCGCGCCAAGGTTATGGAGGCCCACATAAGGCCCACTAGGAGTACCGTGTGACCTAGTCCTAGTCGGTTAGGTCATATAACTTGTCATATCTGTAACTGCCATCGGCACCGTTCACCCGAGACCTGGTCTACCTATAAAGGACAGGAGGGTTGCTCGTCCAAAGCACACGCTCATAGCCGCCACCACCAACCCTAGCAAGATCGCCATCTCACCATTGTAATCGCTACTCGCAATCAATACCTGACAAGCAGGAAGTAGGGTGTTATCCTCCGGGAGCCTGAACCTGGGTAAATTCCCTGCTTGTCAGCCGTCGTGATCACCATTGCTTCTCTCTCTCTCCCCCTCAATCAACCCCGGGTGGACAACCCATGGATTTGTCGAGTTACACCCTCGTCGCCTGGACCCCATGAATTAATCCCTGTGATATAACGAATGAATTTCATCTATCAAACCTGAACGTAAAGACTTAAACCTTTTGCCATGGCGATACTTAGCGTGTCCGAGCGTCGTTCATAGATATCTCCATATCTAGCTGACCTCGTTACCGACAATGCTATCTTCTACTCGTCTATGATTTGATATTGTGTTGTTGTGTGTGCATCCTATTGATTACTTATATGTTAGATATACAACGGTAGCATCATAAATAGGATGATCCCTAACAAATAACAAAATTGTGTTCTCACTCGTTGCGCACCACCAAGAAAGTTCTACGTTATGAGGCAGGCCGTGACGATCGGGTGTCAGGCATACCGTCGTTCGCATACAGTGGGTGTAAGCCATGTTACATGCGTAGGGTTTTCGAGGTTTGATTGGCGAGCCTAGCATATGCAGATATGGCCTCGGAACACGGGAAGATCGAAAGATCAAGCGTGAGTCACAGAGTTGTTGTGATCGACATTTTATGTCTACCTTTGAAGATGTGCCGCCGGCTGTGACGATCGGGGGTGGTATAGTGGATGGGGGTCGTCTAATCGCTATCATTATTATAGGGATAATAATTTTAGTGGAGTGTGTTTGATAATATGATTATAAACTAAAACTCACATATGTTATAAACTTTACCTTACCTCTTTTGCGATCACATCTGTAGACGACGGAACTATACTTCGGTTACTTCCTGAGGAGTTCGGTTTCCAACTTAGAAGCCGACGGGTCCAACTTCATCAGATGGTACAATGGTTTTAAAACATTCTCCAACACAACCACATCCTATATGTCCTAGAACAAAAGTTAGGAGATAGACCAGATGATTCTGCTAGTAAGGAGGAAGATGATGAGTTCCGTAAGGATCATGATATTTTCATAGAAGTGGAGGTCGTCATGAGCGTATGCCTAGCACCAGAGTTGAAAGTTGTTTCAACACATGGAGCCATATGTCATGATTGATGCGATCAAAGAACACTTCAAAGATGAATTAAGGCTTGAGCAATTCAGACAACTTAGAAAGTTCCGGATCATTCACATGGAGGAGCATACATGTCTGGAGACTCATTTGAAGAATCTGTATGACATCTACTTCAGGGTTACGAATATCTACAATTTCTAGATACCGGACTCTAGTGCAATAGAGACATCGCTTATAACTTTGCCTCCTATCTATGAATAGCATGTGCGTGAATATGCTATAAAGAGAGAAACAGTGAGCTTCTTCATGTTCGTGAACAAGTTCATATCTCTAAAGGTTGATTCCATCGAAGGAGAGCTCTTCGACGCTACGGGTATATTTGATATACGAAGATATAAATGTATTCTTCTCATATTTGATGAAAAGTATTTGATACTTGTTCTGTTTATGAAACAGTCCCTGATCATCACAAGAATGCGGCGATGGGTGACGTGATAGTGCACAAGTGATGGCAAGAAAGGAAGTTGATGGCCAGTAGTGCTCACGTCATCGAGATGTCATACTAGTTATCATCAATAGTTTTTTATAAGACATTCTGTAATAGTGAGAGTGTGATCTAGTTTAGTGCCTTGAATGTGACAAGACATAGTTATTCATATATGTAGTAGAACAAATCAGTTGTTTTATGTTATGAAACAAAGAAGTTGTTTAATATTATGAGTAATTTGTATCACATCTCAATTACATTATGCGTATGAAATACATTTATAATAGCGGGAATGATAAATTTATGTGTCCAAGGAATAAAAGATTTTGTTACTAGAAAAACACCATCGAACTTAATCATAAAGGCAGTGTAAGAAGTAATAGATACTTTTGATCTATTTAAGTATTACATGTGCCGAATTGATTGAGTTTAAAATTAGTATTGAAGTGTCAATACGAAAGGATATTAGTTAAGAGTCATTTTGAATAATGATTAAATTAATTATATGGTGTATTTTACTTGATCCGAATTATATAGATGATTATTGGTAAATAAGTTGTGGTCTTTCAGAATCTGTCTTAGAATCTCTTAATCTGTTCGAAACGTTATAGTCGATGTCCACTTTAGAAAATATATGTTTTTCAACAGTAATTCGTGTGATTGACAATAGTGTGATTGACAATATACACGAATAGTTCTTTGTAGATTACTCACATTGGATGAGCGTGTATTCCAAAACCCAATAGAAACAAAACATGTGTTGTTGTCTATGTAATTCCGAAAAAAATATGATTTTTCGAATTATGGTTTATGGATTGGATTTAGAAGCTTGCAATAAGGTGTCTGACCTATATTCATAAAAGTAGAATATTGGAAAGTTTTCCAAAAGGTATATGTCTACACATGAAAATTTGATGATTAAGAGTGAAGGAGACTAGAAAATTGTTTTCTGCTTGCAATCCTCTTCGTAAATATCATAATATTTTCATGAAAGAAGCTTCTAAATAAAGTGTTGTTATATTTAATATTGCTGTCAGGTCACAGCATAATATTAAGTGTTTCAGATCTTGTTGACAAATCAAGGTGCACCTTATGAATACAAAGAAAGTTGAGAAAGTATCAGAATACGAACAAAGGCTTTTGAGCCTGAAAATCCAAGTTACATTTAGAAGGATTAAAATAGTAAATGTTGCTATAATTCCTTTTGGAGAAATAAGATTTCTTGATCATCATATAAAGTGCTATGTGAGAAATGTAACTATAAGAAAGACGTGAAAGCATATTTTGTCAAGAAATGTATTTTGGACAAGATAAAATTAGTTGACTACATTAATGCAGACATGCTTGAGGTCTGTGGGATTTGTATTAATAGAATATTGCAGTTCGTGTTAAATTCGAGAGATCAATAATTTTGGTTTGACCAAAATTTCAAAACAAATTATGAATTTAAGTGGGAGTCAAAGTTAGTTTACTCAGAATATGTAAAAGACATATTCTTGAGTGGGAGCTCAGACCCTCATATATGTAGAGGGCATATTTTGAGTGGGAGCTCATGTTCTCAAATGTGTGGAGACATAATTTGAGTGGGAGCCGAATTCATCTTGTGTAAATGACACATTGTGAGTTGTACCAGTAGAATTAATTAGAAAGATGAAGTTGTGAAACTATTTGAAAGTTAGTGTCTATTTGGAATAGAACGGGAATTTTAAATAGTTAGTCGAGTTGTTTTGGATTATATCCGAGTAGTCAGAATAGATTAAAACCAAAGGATGGTCCTTGGAAATCCAATTAATCATTAAAAGTAATGATACATGGTAATAGTGGTTGTATGACATGTCGGTCTATTATATGTTATTAGACATCATACAGAAACCATATTATCTACTCGATGAAATATGACTGATGTTCTTAAAAGAAGAACAGTTGTGAAAGTAAATTTAGAATTTACTAGAAGTAGAAGTGTATTAGTTATTAGATATGACATGTCGGTCCATATATGTTATTAGATAACGTGTTTATATCAAACAGGTTGATATCAATGAATCGCAAAAGAATGCACAATTATGTATTGTACAGATTGTCAGAGTAACACTCTTCCACACACAAGCATTATCATATAACGCTTATTTGATAAGGGGTTTTTGATGAAGTAAACTGCAGCTAGTTTATTTGTACTCTAGTGCAAGTGGGAGACTGAAAGAGATATGCCCTAGAGGCAAATAAATAAGTAGTATTTATCGCATTATCTCATAAGTTTATAATAGGTTTTTGTATTATGCTATAACTGTATTAATCGGAATAATTAATACACGTGTGATACATAGACAACGAGAGTCCCTAGTGAGGCTCTATAAAAACTAGTCCATTGGGCAACAGTTGATCGAGATTCCCGATCAAGGACAATGACGTCGGTTGACAATGGGGTCATCTTATTAGAAGAATAATGTGATGGACATACACAAAGTATTGCAATAAGATCGTATTACGATGTTTGTCATCTGCAATAGATAAGTAATATGATAGCTTATTGCTTAGACCGTGAGACCGTACTTATTGCTACTTCGTAGGTGTACTTTGAGAGTATCAAATGTTGTCTTATATAGAATGACAATAACGGTGTCCATCTTGGGTATCCCGAAAGAGTATGTTGAGACGTAAGGATCAAGAGCGGGATTTGTTCATCCTTGTAATGGAAAGATACTCTGGACCCACTCGGTGAGATTGCATCTATATAGCCGCGTAGCTTATGACTAGGTCATGTAGATGTAATATCACAGACGAGTTAATGACCTTTGTCGGTAACGAGATACAACAAGGACATCGGATGTCTACGATCATATCTCGGACAAGTTAGTATTGTAGAAACAAAGGGAATGAATATCATGTTTATGGTTCAACGACGATATTCGTAGAATGCACAGGGACCGTCATATGCGTCCAGGTATCCCTGGCGGTCATTGGTGAGCGGAGCGTCTCGAACATGTCTGGAGTATTCTCGAACCGTAGCGTAACAAACTTAAGGTCTTAACGACACCTAGAGAAAGTCATGGAATATTATAGGATTTTATTGGAGAGAGAAATGATTCGGAAAGAGTTCAGGTGGTCCGGAAGGAGTTCCGGGAAGGTCGTGAATGGTTCCAGGAATGTCCGGAAGATGTTCGGGTGGTCCAGAAAATATTTCACGGTCACGGGATATTAAATAATATTTAAATATATTAATTATGAATTAATTATATTTATATTTATTTAATATTAATTAAAAAAAGAGAAAATGGGGCAGCTCACCTAAATGGGCCAAGAAGGCCCAAGAGGGGGGGGGGGAGCCGCACCAATGAGGCTTTGGAGCCCATGGTGGGTGCGGCTCAACCCCCTTCCTCTCCTTTGTTTAGTCCCACATGGGGGAGTTAGGGAGTTTGCACACCCCCTCCCCCATTAATATAGCAAGGCATATTAATTGGATTAATTTATGTAAAATACAATTAAATTTGTAGCAAGCCGGCCGAGTTGTTTGTCCGTCCGTTTTGCCTCCTCTCTCCACCAAATCTATACCGTCGGGCGTCGTTGCCCTGCGGGATTCCATAAAAGTTCTACCCATGCGATTTCAGCTGGATCTGAATGACCGGGGTTGTTGTTAAGCTCCGTATGTTTGCGAGTGCTCGGAGGTGTCACATTTGAGGAGCCTGGGCGACGTCGTCTCGCCCACCCAGCAGCCCTGTTGATGCCCAG
Source organism: Poa annua (assembly GCA_026929855.1). Classification (NCBI taxonomy): domain Eukaryota; kingdom Viridiplantae; phylum Streptophyta; class Magnoliopsida; order Poales; family Poaceae; genus Poa; species Poa annua. The sequence goes on from CM049430.1 coordinate 54,948,665, forward strand.
CCGCCGGCGCCACCACCCAGCCGCCGGCGCCTCGCCATCTTCCGCCCGACGCCCGTCGACGCAGGTCATCGTCGACACCCCGACGTCATCGTCTACATCGTCGCGTCAAGTTCTCCACGACCTCGAGGCCGGCTACGTACGACTTCATCGTCAACGTTTGTGCGGGAGCGTAATCCCCACTATCGGTCTACACGGAGGTAATATAACCCGTTGCGCCACCGTTATCAAATATACTAGATAGATAGATCCTAACTGGTTAGGGTGTTAATACGCTAGAAAAATTATTATTTTCTGTACCCGAACCACTTCAACCTCGAGAAAAAAAAGAGAAACTCGGATGTGAATAGCTCCTGAATTTGAATTTTAGTTCTCTCTAGACTATTCACATCTAAGTTTCTCTTTTTTGTTTCTCGATGTATATTTTGAATTTTGAGTTTCTTTTTGTAGTGGCTATCAAAATATGTGCTGTGAACATGCAAGATTTTTTGTAGATTTTTTCGCAATATTTAAATTTAAATTTAGTCCGCATGTCACCGTGTGACGTGCAAAAGGTGCATGTCACCTGATCTCTGTCCGTTGACTTGATATAAGGTTCGTTGATTAATGGGTTCGTATTGATTAAATCTCTGACATGTGGGTCCATTTTGTCAATGCCAGCAACCAGTATTTCCCGTCAGATTCATCGTTTTCCCGGGTGCGCTAAACAGATGTAAGTTTGAAAGTAGACCGGAATTAATAGTTTAGAGTGCCAATTGCAGAGATTCAAAGTTCAGTGTTTGATTTAGCTTTTCAGCTAGATTTGTTTTCGACTTTTTCAGCCAAGCCACCAGGACACACGCGTGGCAACGACCTTTTTTTTTAACGACTTTGATATGTCTCGTATGGCTAGTTTCCACCGCACACGCGTAGCGATGACCTGGAATCCTGGATATGGCCCGCAAGTCCCGTCGAAAGAGGGGAAAACAACAAACATATATTCCAACCAGAGTTGTGCGGCCGTCGGGTGGCCGGGCTGCTAGTAGCTCATTGCCGCACCAGTTGTGTTAGGAAATCTTCAACGGCTGACATATTTTTGGATCAAATCGGATCCGTGGACAGGTTTAGACCTTTGTACTCTCTCTTGTCCGTTTGGATCGAGCGCTCTCCTAGCGGCACAACGCATATTTTTTTTAACATTACTTTATTAAAAGAATATATTATATAGGTGATTGAAAATAAAGACATAAAAGTAGAACATAAATTAAAAGCGCCATAGAAACTAGTGCTTGATGCGTCTAGTCGTCCCCGGTGAGATCCATGTGCGTCGCGGGTCTCAGGGATACAGCCAAGGCACCATCGACACCCCGGGGCTACCGTGCCAGAGCCTGCGGTGGCGGCTAGGGAGGCGTCTTGGGCTCGGGGCAGGCCCCAGTTCACTTGTGACTCCCAAATTGCGTAGCCCCAGGGCTGGGGCTCAGCAGCTGGCGGTGGTGGGGCGCAGCATGTGGACGCCAAGGCTGCCAGCAGCTGCACCTCGAGACCCACCCAGTTGACGAGCTCGACGAGCTCGCTCTCCTCTATAGACCGTCAGAGGGCCTCCTCCTCCGACAGATCCAGCGGCTTGTACTTCTCCACCATGAGCGCCGGTCGCTTCCACAACCTCGTCGACCTCCACGACTTCCACTGCCTCCAGCGGTGGCGGCACCCAGTTGCCGAGCTGCGGCTCCGAATAGGAATTCACAGCATAGTCATACTCGGCGTCGCCGAGAAGGCCTGATTGGCGCCTCGGGTAGGGTCGTATGCTGGCCGATCCCACCACTCAGAGTCGTAGTCGAAGGCGGGCTCTTCGCGCGGATCTGGAGGAAGGATTGTCGGGGGGCTACCCCCCGGGTAGGGGCAGATCCCGGTATAATCCGGTAAATATCAACAGTGCTTGACCTTTGGCGACAGCAAGGGACACCTCCTGGTGTGCCGAAAGGGCAACCTGACCCTTAGGCACTGGAAGAGGGCAAAGTGCCTCCTGTCAACCGCAAGGGTCAGCTCTGGCAGCTATAAATAGACACCCCCAGTCCTCACAGTCACAGCACAAGCATGAGCGGGTGGTTACTCTAAGAACTAGCTTCTCGAAGATGTCTTTGCTGGTAGGCTAAGACATCTTCGGGAGGCTAGGCCTAGAGATACTCATCCTGAGACGAGCTCGGACGTCTCCGGGAAGGATCCCGGATCTAGGACTCCGGGGAGACTTCCGGGTGGAGGTGTACTCGGCTTTACCTGATAGGTATTCCGGGTAAGTACTAACCGGAGCGACTCTCGGTGTTGATCTTGTGCAGAAGAGGTTCAGTGGAAGGCAAGGAGGTATCCGGAGCAGGGGTCTCCGGTAGGCCGTCAACGGTCCGTAGCAGGCTTTCCCGTCTATCGCGGGGGGAAGTACCGTTCCGCCTGACATGGAAGCATGGTCACCTCCCGCCTGACACGGGAGCATGGTCACCTCCCGCCTGACACGGGAGCGCGTCAGCCGGTACGAGCGTGGTACGACAAGACCTGACCTGCCTAGCCCGGCAATCCGGAAAAGGCTATCCGGGATGGGCAGAGACATGTCTTGTCTCTGACAAGGGGACAATGATGATGCAGGACGGCGCCTGTCGCCCTTAACGAGATGATGACGAGGAGTCTACACCGGATAGTCCGGCGACTAGGTCGCACTAGCCGGTGACGACATCCCGGTTAGGCCTGTCTGGTGGGGCCAAGCCAAATTAGGGTTTCCGGCCCTCCTGGCCGGACCTCTATAAAAGGCGCCATAACTGCTCCTGAGGAAGGAGAGGCCAACTTCAGAGCCAAAGCTATAGTCACATTTACTCTTAGAGCAGTTATTCCTCTTCACCTTGAGTTCATCTAGTTCTTCGTACTTCATCCTTCGGCTGATCTTGCAGCAAGTTGTAGTCCTTATATCACCAATATATAGAGAGGAAAGGCAGGAGTAGGGGTGTTACCTCCTCACGAGGGCCCTGAACCTGGGTATATCGTCTGTGTGTTGTGTGCCTTCGTGCATTTATTTGTATTTGTTAGATCTTCCCCTTTGCGCTTAGTTCTTGTTCACAGTTCTTGGGAGATCTCGGTTTTACCGGGATCCTCCCCGTGTGAGCTCTTCAGCTCGCTATCCCTCCCCGGATCCACCAACGTCCATGGGCCCCACAAGTTAGCCATCCTATGGCATCTACCGTGACACCACCACGACAGTTGGCGCCCACCGTGGGACAGACAAAGGCGTTGGCTTGTGTACGCATCCGGACGGGCTCCCCCGTTCATTTCGACGTTCGGGTTCTCTCTGGCCTAGTCGTAAGACTGGGAGAGATGGACTTCGTCTGCGACAATGCCGGATGTTTCCGGAACAGACCGTTCCCGGTAAATGGGTGTCTCATCAATTTCGGTGGTTTCACCACCTACGTGGCCACCGAGGTTGTCCGTAGCTACCCGGACGTAGTCCTGGAAGCTGAGGATCCTCCCATGCTTTGCGCAGTTCGGGGTCTGCATGCCGGTCGCCCCCCGAGTTCCGTCGCAGTGATGATGGTCGCGGCAACCGAGGAGGAATATCAAGATGCTGATGGTGATACTGACGGCCACCCCCGTTTAGCCAAACCCCCGCAGGAGAGGCCTGCGGCCCGGGATGGAGATCCGCAGTCATCACATCCGCGACGTCGCCCGGATCCCCTCTCGGGACTCGTGGCAAAATTGGCTGTACCGGTAACTACCGGAGCAGATGCGCAGGCCACTTCGGCTGAGTTAGAGGAGCAGCGGAAGTTGCTACTCGCTGAGGCGCAGGAGATCGCCGAGATCCGCCGCGAGCTCAGCACTAGCCTCCGGGAGTACAATGCGGCACACGGATTCCCTAAGATCGACTCCCGGGAGAAGCGCATTGCAGATCTGCGCAAGAAAGGAAGAATGGTGAATGAGGAGCTGGCTGGTGGAGCCACCACCAGTAACACAGGGAGTCGGGTTTCTGCGGGAAAGCCGGTGTACAGCTCACCAGCGAAGACCCTTAGGGCCGCCGAAGCCGCCATGGCCGAGTTGGCGGGGCTATCCGGTGAAGCCCTGCGCAAGCAGCAGGAAAGGGTGAACGAGTTGGTGATAGAGGCCAATCGTCAGAATCGGCCTTCAAGAAGAAGCACCCCGGGGCAGGATCCCAGGTGTACTCGGCCAGACCCGACAGCCAGAGGTCAGATGGGGAGGCCTCTTCCCCGCATCCAAGCAGAAGCAAGAGCAAGAGCAAGAGCCGGAGCCGGAGAAAAGGTTCCGGGAAGAACAAACAGCTACAGACGTATGACCCAGCTTTCGCCGCTATCCAGCAAGCCGGGCAGGCCGGACAGCGCAACTCGGGACAGGCGGGAAGTACCCGTGGGGATGGTAACCTGGGTGTAGGAAATAATAACCCGGCTAGCTGTGGTAATCCACCCCGGAATCCTCCGCACGTTCAGGGAAACCCGCAGAGGGAGGTCGTCTCCGTTCCCCAGCAGGCCATGGTCCCTGCACAGGACAGGCTCAATGATGGTAACTCGAGGTTGCAGCAGCTCGGATATCAACCGGACGAGAACCCTTTGGGATCTCGGATAGGAACCAGGCGGTTGAACCCGGTAGACGCCAGATTCCGGCTCGACCGGATTCACCAGTCCGAGTTGGTGGAAGAGCAAGGACCTCCGGGACCTGCCTGCTTTGGACCTCGGATCATGCGAGAACCTCCTGTTCGGAACTTTCAGCTCAACCGAGGTGCCAAGACCTATGACGGTAGCAAGAAGCCGGAGGATTGGCTGACCGACTATGTAACTGCAGTAAGCATAGCCGGTGGAAACAGACGGTGGGCAGTACGTTATGTACCGCAGATGTTGGAAGGACCAGCCCGAATCTGGTTGAACAATCTGAGAACCGGCAGCATAGACTGCTGGTTAGATTTTGAAGAGGCATTCATCAGTAACTTTACCAGCACGTACAAGAGGCCCAACAGGCCTCAACAGCTCGCCATCTGTAGGCAAAGGAGCAATGAGACTGACCGGGAGTACCTTACCCGGTGGAGCAATATTCGCAACTCTTGCGAAGGAGTGGTGGAGGCACAGGCCATCTCCTGGTTCGCGCAAGGATGCCGACATGGCTCTATGCTGTGGCAGAAATTGCAGAGAAAGATGCCAACAACCTTGGCAGAGACCATGCGCATCGCCGACACCTATACGCTTGGGGATCCCATGCAACCCCTGGTGGATGTCGGAGACTCCAACAGGAGGAATGCGGGACCTCAGCGTTCGGGACCGAGTAGGAGCCATGATCGCCAGGAGTTCGGCCACAAGAGGAATCAGCCCGAATACCACCATGCCGCGCAGCATGTCGCAGCAGTGACCCGGGAGCAGGAGGATGCCGGCAGCAGCCAGCGTCAAAAGACAAGTGGCCCGGCTTGGGGTCAGAGTCAGGAGGTGCAAAAGACTTGGGTAGAGCAGAAGAAGCCCCTGACGTATGAGGAAATGTTGAACAAGCCATGCTGCTACCACACTCTGGAGGCCAACAAGCCAGCAAACCATTCTACTCGGCAGTGCAGCTGGTATCAGCGTACGTTGCAGGAGGGCAGCTCGGGAGCTATTCGGCAGAACGCTCCGGCATCTCGGCCCAATATCCCGAGACCTCCTCCTTCGACATCGGGGGCCAACGCTGTGCGACTTCCCCCTCCTCCGAGAGGACCCCCACCTCGCCCAGTGAATGTGGTGCATACCCGGAATGAGAACGGTAACCAAGCCGGACACCAGCAGAACAACTATCGGGAGGCACATCAGAGCTATGTGATCTTTGTGACCGAGCCCACTGACCGGAAAAGTGTGCGGCAGCGTGCCCTGGAGGTGAATGCTGTGATCCCAGCAGTGCCCAAATTCTTGCACTGGTCCGAGATGGAGATTACCTGGAGTCGGAAGGATCACCCCCGGGTTATGCCCAAGCCGGGAGCGTACGCCTTGGTGGTAGACCCAACTTTTGTCGGACCCAACCTCAACGTCCGTTTTAGCCGAGTTCTAATTGACAATGGCAGTGCCATTAACATCATGTACAAGAACACGATGCTGAAGTTGGGGGTATCCATGAACACCCTACTGCCCACCGAGACAACCTTCCATGGCATTGTGCCCGGAATCTCTTGCTCGCCCATGGGAAAGATATGGGTTGAGGTGCTATTCGGAACCCGGGAGAACTGCCGAACTGAGAGCTTGGAGTTCGAGGTCGTGGACCTCGAGAGCCCGTATCATGCACTGATCGGCAGACCAGCCCTCGCCAAATTCATGATCTCAACTCATGTGGCCTACCTCAAGATGAAGATGCCGGGACCTAACGGTGTAATCACCATCTCGGGAGACCACAAGCGCTCCATGGAATGTGCCTCGGCGGGATCGTGCTTGGCTGAGTCTCTGGTGATCACGGAGGAGAAGAAGAGAATCCAGCAGGTGGTGGCGATGGCCAAGACATCCCAACTCGGAATGCCCGGGATGGTGAACCCGGAGCAGGGGGCATCATTTCAGCCCCCCAAGGAGACCAAGAAGGTGTGTGTGGACCCCAGCAACCCGGAGCGCCAAGTCATCATTGGCAGCAACCTGGACAGCGAATAGGAAGGCGAGCTCGTCGACTTCCTCCGTGAGAATCGGGATGCCTTTGCGTGGTCGAGTGACGATCTGCAAGGCGTCCCGAGGGAGTTGGCTGAGCACTCTCTATTTGTTCGACCGGATGCGAAGCCGGTGAAGCAACCAACTAGGCGCCTCTCGGATGAGAGAAGAGCCGCTGTCATGGAGCATCTGGCTATACTGCTGGCCGCCGGATTCATCATGGAGGTGCTGCACCCGGATTGGATTTCAAATCCGGTCCTGGTGGAGAAGAAGAAAGACGATCCCCTCCTGCTTAAAGTGTGGCGCATGTGCATCGACTTCACCAACTTCAACAAGGCATGCCCAAAAGACCCCTTTCCGCTAGCCCGGATAGATCAAGTGATAGATTCCACTGCCGGGAGCGAGCTTTTAACTTTCCTAGATGCTTACTCTGGTTTTCACCAGATACCTTTGAATCCGGATGATCAATTAAAAACTTCTTTCATTACCCCTTATGGGGCTTATTGCTATCGTGTTATGACTTTCGGGTTAAGAAATGCTGGTGCTACATACCAGAGATGCATGCAGAAATGCTTGCATGACCAGATAGGCCGAAATGCCGAGGTCTATGTCGATGACATAGTCATAAAAACTAAAGAAAAAGCCTCGTTAATAGATGATCTAAGGGAAACGTTTAAGAACCTGAGAAGATTCCGGATGAGGTTGAACCCGGATAAGTGTACATTTGGTGTGCCAACAGGGAAGTTACTCGGTTTCCTCATCTCCAGCCGAGGAATTGAGGTCAACCCGGGTAAAATTCGTGCTATTGAGAGCATGAAGTTGCCCGTGCGTCTCAAGGATGTGCAGAAGTTTACCGGGTGTCTGGCATCCCTCAGTCGGTTTGTGAGCCGACTTGGGGAGAAGGCCTTGCCTCTGTATCAACTGATGAAGAAGAGCAAGACATTTGTTTGGACCCCGCAGGCTGATGCGGCGTTCAATGATCTGAAGAGAATGCTCTCAACAGCACCTGTGTTGGCATCCCCGTTACCCAAGGAACCTATGTTGCTGTATATTGCCGCAACCAACCGGGTAGTCAGTGTGGCGATGGTAGTAGAAAGGGAAGAGGGGGGTAAGCTGATACAGAGGCCGGTGTATTACCTCATTGAGGTGATCTCGGAATCAAAGCAGAACTACCCGCACTACCAGAAGATGGCATATGGAGTATACATGGCAGTGACCAAGCTCAAGCACTACTTTCAGGAACATCCGGTCACAGTGGTGTGCGAAGCTCCTCTCGCCGAGATCATCAGTTGCAAGGATGCTAGCGGCCGGGTAGCCAAATGGGCCATCCAGTTGTCTCCGTATGCTCCGGCATACGAGAGACGAGATGCCATCAAGTCGCAGGCGCTGCCGGACTTTTTGGTAGACTGGGCCGAGATGCAGTATGAACCTCCGATACCGGATTACAATTTCTGGAGGATGCATTTCGATGGCTCTAAGGCTAAGATCGGATTGGGTGCCGGAGTGGTCCTCACTTCCCCAAAGCAAGACGTACTGAAGTATGTGCTGCAGATTCATTTTCGGGCATCCAACAATGTCGCAGAATATGAGGCCTTGGTTCACGGACTCAACGTCGCCAAGGAAATCGGCATACGCCGGATAGAGTGCTTTGATGACTCGGATCTCGTAGTACAACAGGTGTCGGGGAATTGGGATGCCCTTGATGCAAACATGGCCTTGTACAGGTTTCATGTGCAGAAAATTTCCGGATTTTTTGACGGGTGCGAGTTCAAACATGTGCCCAGAGGAGAAAACGAAGCAGCGGATGTCTTGTCCAAGCTAGGGTCATCCCGGGATGCCATCCCACCCGGGATAGCCCTAGAGCATCTGAGGAAGCCATCTATTCAACCATCACCCGAGTCAGAATCTATATTCATCCCCAAGGAGCCTGGTTCAGATGCCGTATCCATGGAAGTAGAGGTCGGGAGCATAACATCGAACCCGGGGACTGCGTCCCAGTGCTCGGAGAGGCAAAGAAAGATGATGATAGAGGTGATGTCGGCAGAACCAATGGACATAGACACTCCCGTGTTCCCGGTTAGACCAGTCCCGGGATGGGCACAGCCCATTATGGCTTACATCTTGGAGGGGACTCTCCCGGAGAATGAAGTGGAAGCCCGGCAAATACTGCGGAGATCAAAAGCATACACTGTCATCAATCAAGAGCTGTACAAGAGAAGTGTCACCGAGGTACTCCAGAGATGTGTGGAACCAGCAGAAGGACAAGAGATGCTGGTGGAAATACATCAAGGGGAGTGCGGACATCATGCATCATCCCGGGCCCTGGTGGCAAAGGCGTTCCGGCATGGGTTCTACTGGCCCACTGCATTGCAGCAAGCAGAGGATATTGTCCGGAAGTGTGGGGGATGTCAGAGATTTGCTCACCGGATACACATGCCGGCGTCAGCACTGAAAACAATCCCCATCACTTGGCCATTCGCAGTATGGTGTTTGGACATGGTCGGGCAATTCAAGCCGGCAAGGGGCAATATGACACACATACTTGTCATGGTGGACAAATTCACAAAGTGGATAGAGTTCAAGCCAATCCGGAAGTGCGATGGACACACCGCTGTGCAATTCCTGAAAGACATCATCTTGAGATACGGATAGCCACACAGCATTATCACAGATAATGGAACAAACTTTGCTGTGGGGGAATTCGCTCGATTTTGTGCTAAAAAGGGAATCCGGCTGGATGTAGCATCAGTCGCACACCCGGAAGCAAATGGGCAAGTCGAAAGAGCAAATGCCTTAGTCTTAGCTGGCATCAAAGCTCGCTTGATCGAACCACTATTGAGAACTCCGGGATGCTGGATAGAGGAATACCGGCAGTATTATGGGGTCTCCGGACTACACCGAATAGATCTACCGGGTACACCCCATTCTTCATGGTATATGGAGCTAAGGCAGTACTCCCAACCGACATACAGTATGATTCTCCGAGAGTAACAATGTTCACCGAAACTGAGGCAAAGGAGGCCCGAGAAGATGATGTTGATCTACTCGAAGAGGCCAGAGAATTGGCACTATCTCGGTCTGCAATTTATCAACAAAACCTCCGTCGCTATCATAGCCGGAAAGTACACCCGAGGGTGTTCCGAGAGGGAGATCTGGTGCTGAGGCTCATCCAACGCACGGCAGGAATGCATAAGTTGTCACCTCCATGGGAGGGACCTTTTGTAATAAGCAGGGCATTGCACAATGATTACTATTACCTTGTAGATGCACATGAAGCTAGGAAAGGTGTAATGGACAAATCCGGTGAGGAAACCAAACGTCCATGGAATGTAGCCCTACTTCGCCCCTTTTTCGCTTAAAGGACTCAGTGTATGTGTATCTCAATTTTCAATATTTATGGAAGTAAGGCACCCCGGGAGGAACCCGGGGACTGCCTGGTTCTGTGCGCCTTATTACTTCTGTTTTGTTAAGCTTGTTTATTATTTTTTACCGGCATCCCGGGAAGGAACCCGGGGTCTGCCGGATAGTTATTTTTTGTATTGAGCGCATGCCGGGAAAGTTCCGAGTTCGATTCTCAAGGATAAAGTAATGTATGTCATGTGAAATCATCTTGTGACTCGACTGACGAACGCCGAAATGGTAGTCAAGAGCAAAGAGAGGGAAGGTGGGAAACACGAAAATGGTCTCGGGGACTGGGAGCAGGAACTTATCCGGCATGCTTGTTTTTACTAACTTAGTTGTTTTTTATGTCAGGAATCCGGTTAGTAGGAACTCGGATTGTTTTAAGTAATGTATGTCGTATGTGGAGTTTTGTGACTCGACTGTCGAACGCCGAAACGGTAGACAAGAGCAGAAATTACCTAAGTACGGTAAACATGAAAGGCAATTTGGGAACTAAAAGCTGAGTACATTGACATAAGTTGTTCGAATAAATAGTTCACAGTGAAACAGAAATAACATAAGTGTACGATACATCTTGCACCCGGCATCCCGGGGATTTAACGAATATGCTACTTAAGTGTTTATGCAGTAGGGGAAGTGGGATTCTCAACGGACACTTCGGGAGCGGCGACGCCGGAAACGGCGACTTCGGGAGCAACAACCTCGAGAGCGGAGACCTCGGAAGCAGCACCGGCAGGAGCAGGAGCAGCTTCGCCTTCAGGATCGGCAGCACCACTTGGAGTGTCGGGATGCACCTCGGTCGCGGTGGCCTCGGGTATCGGAGAGGACGTTGCATCCCGGGGAGTCACCTTCTCGGGCGCAGCATCGGAAGCCGCGTCATCTTCTTCCGGGACCTCGTCCTCCGCCTCGCCAGAAGCGGCATCATCTTCTTCGGAATCCGCATAGTCTGATTCAGACTCTGAGGAAACGAGGCTGGCGGTGAAGGCACGGATGTTGGACCACTTGGCGATGCGGTGCGCCACCTCTTGTCGCTGCTGGACCTTCTCCGGATCGTTCACCCATGGCGACACCGTCCGCAGGCGCTGAATCGCCGCCAGATCAAGACCTTCGTACCAGCTAAGTACTTGGGTCAAGACCTGGTCGGCACCAGCCCGCGCGCCAGAACGCTTCCACGCGTGGAGGCGACTCCCGGCACCCCGGAGTGCGCCCGCGAGCTGCGGAATCGAGAGAGTCCCGCGGATGCTTGGCCACAATACGCCGTGGACATGAATCGCGGCGCTGAGGAGCTCCGTCCCGATAGACCGGAGAGGTACTATCCGGGCCTTCAGGGCGGTGAGGTGATCCTCAATGTCCCAGGCATCCGAGATGGGACCCTTCCCGGCGCGCTTCTCGCGGAAGGCGGCAACAGCTTTGGCGGCAGCTTCCCGGGAATGCTCAAACTCTCCTTTAAAAAGAAGAGCTGTCAAACGGCTAAGTCATAAGAAAAGCAACAGCAAATAAAGGAACAGGAGAAGAGGGATGTCAGATTACTAACTGTTGAGATCCCGGTTCAGCACGGTAAGTTCGGCCAGCCAAGTGTCAGAGCGCGACCGGAGAAGATCCAGCTCGGTCTTGGTGTTATCCGCGCGCGCCACCGATTGGTCCAGGGTCTCTTTCTGCTTTTTGGTCGCCTCGATGAAGCGCGTCTTCATCTCGGACATAGCAGCCTGGACCTTTCCGAGCTCGCCGTTCAGCCGAGCGATCTCGGATTGCGCGGTGGAAAGAGCAGTCTTCTGGTCCACCGAGATCTGGCGCGCCGCGTCTCGCTTCTCTCGGAAGCGCTCCTCGGATTTCTTGGATTGGCCGAGTTCAGCGAGAACCCGGTTGAAGATGTTGCGGCGTTTTTGGCTGCATTCCTGAAAGCAAGACAAAGGAGGCAAAGTTAGTATGGAAAAGGTGTAAAAAACCCAGGGGAGAGGATCTCGGGGACTCGGTGTCCGAGTCCTGAATTTTTTCTCTAAGATTGGAACTTTGTGATCTGCTATTCGGTGGAATCTAGAGCACTAAGCACCAATCTCGGGGACTAGTGGTGGAGCAAATTTTGAAGCAACCTATCCGGTTGGGAGGATCTCGGGGACTCGGTGTCCGAGTCCTGAATTTTTCTCTAAGATTGAAACTTAGTGATCTGCTATTCGGTGGAATCTAGAGCACTAAGCACCAATCTCGGGGACTAGTGGTGGTGGAAGGAACAAATGCGTTTTTTGAAAGAGGAAAAGCTTACCTCGCTTACTCGGGTGACATCCAGCGCGGCCACCTGGAGAGCATGCAGGGCTTGAGCGCTGCGGCTCGGGCCAGCAGTGTGCAAGTCCCCTGAAGTCTCGGAAGCGTCGGCGGCAAGCCAGGCCTTGTTGAAGTCATCAACAACCCGAATGCCGGAGCTGCCGACAGCGCGGGTAGTAGCAACATCCCGGGATCCTGAAGATACAAAGGAGCTGACCGTTGCTCGCAACATCCGCAAGGCAGCAGTAGGGATCTCGGCGGGAGGCGTAGCGAGGAAAACGTACCCGGGCGCAGCACCAAGTCCTGAGACGACGATGTCGGGGCAGCTGCGGGTGGGGCAGAAGGCGTTTTCTGCCCAGCAGCCTTGCCGCGAGACTTGGGAGCTTGATCTGCTGGCCGGGAGGAGGTTGTACGCTGCTTCTCCGGGATGGTCTTAGTCGCGGCTGACCGAGAGGCGCCACTCGCCGCAGGTTCTCGGCGAGGGCTGAGGATCTCTGCCTCCAGCCCGGGAACCCGGCGCGGGCTCTCCGGAAGAAGCACTTCTCCCGAAATGGTTGTGCCCTGCACCGCGATCTCGTCGATCACCGGAGGTGCATCCGAGGTCGCAATGCTTGCCGGTGCGGCACCGGAAGCGGCGGCTTCACTTCCTCGAGCAGAAGGGCGAAGAGGTGAAGGAGAGGCCCGAGCCGGGCTGGGAGTCCGAGTTCCCGGAGGAGGAGGAACAGCAGGTGTCGGGAGCTCGAGCGCATCACTGAAAGGAAATGTCTTAGTAAGAGTTGTGGAGAAAACGAAGTCAAATAACATGAGGCAAGAAAGACGTACCCGGAATCCACAAGGGGAGGACCCCTCTGCCGGCGCCGAGCAGGCTTCTCGGTTGTCTGTTTACTCGGTTTGCTTTTCTTGGAGGGGTTGCCGGAATTATCGGCCCCCTCGGTGTCGGAAGCCGCGCGCTTCCGGCTCTCGGCACGTTTGGTCCCGGTTGTCGGTTTTGGAACCACTGCTGGGGCCCAATTCAGAGGAAGAGCGTCAATAACGTCAAGGATCTCGCAGTCAATCTCATCCTCATCATCCGAAGAAATGAAAACTGCCTCTGGAGTTGAAGGATTACCCGGGGCCTTCACGAAAGGGATGGCGAGGTGGTCCTCGCCGTCGGAATCCTCTCTCGGCATCACGTCCGGTTTCGGGAAGTCCGGCGTGTAATTCCCGTCGACGTGGGCGGCGTCTTCTTCGTGTTGACGCTCGAACAACTGCGCAAACAAGTTAGGCCGTGTCGGTGTCCAGGTGAGCGCATGCACGAAGGCGAAGGCACGAAAGATTGATATAAGCACCTGGTCGCATGGTCTTGTCCGACATCCCCCAAGGAGCCCCCAAGTATAATCCTCCGTCATCTCCGTCCGGGCAATAGCTCGGACACGACGGACGACCCCCCCGTGGTTTAACCCAAGGATACTGGTCCTAGTGGGGTCGAAGTTCCCGGACATGTGGCACATCTTGTGCACTCGGTTTTGAAGGGGGCAGACCCGGCGGACAATGAAGCAGCGCAAGAGATCATCCCCGGTCATCTGCTGGGTTAGCACGTGCAGAACATCGTGCATGTATTTGATCTCGTCGTTGTCGGGAAGATGCTTCCAGCGACGGAATTCGCGCGGAGGACCCATGACGAATTCCGGCAGATTGATGAAGTCCGGGTTCGAGGACCCCGGACCATCTCCCGAGGGCTCCCGGTTCTTCACGTAGAAGAAGCTACGCTGCCATTTCCGGCAGGACTCTAGTCCCTTGACTATGGGGAATCCGGAGTCCGCGCGAGGGATGACGGTGGCCGCTCCGCAATCGACTAAGTCCTTTATCTTCTGATCCGGATTGGGGATGGCTTGGCGGCGAAGGATGAAATACTTGGCCCAGAGATCCACAAATGGCCAGATGCCGAGATACGCCTCCGCGTAGGTGGTGAAGACCGAGAGCATCATGATGGCGTTGGCGGGAAGATGATGAGGTTGGACGTCGTACGTGTCGAGGAAGTCGCGGAAGAAGGGGCTAGCCGGAAGCCCAAACCCGCGCTCGAAATGCGATAGGAATACCACGAATTCCCCGGGTTGGGGTTCCGGCGCAACCTCCTCTCCCGGTAGACGGCTCTCGACTTCCGGGGGAATCCGGTGAGTCCGATACAGCCAGTCCAGATCGAACTGCTTCGTCTCGGACCCATCCCAGCACCCCCGAGCACGCTCTTCACCCATGTCGGAGAAGTACGCAGGGGTATCCGGGCTACTCTGCAGACGCAGCGGCGGTTAGTCGGAGCTAGTCTATCGGAAACGAGGATGTCGGGGCACAAACTGCTAAACGCTACCGGGTTCATAAGAAACAAGATCTACCGTGTGCGGAAAGTTCGAGATAAAAGGGAGGAAAAAAGACTCGCGCTTGACTCAAGCGAGGCACAAATGAGGGTGACCGATATACTTTCTAGCGCCACGGGGATTCATCACCGTGCACCTCGTGCGCGCCGCTCGAATGTGGTCGCCGGCGACGGCGCAACCGTGCTTGTGCTAGGGCACGGCCGGAGTCGAGCGGTTACTCTACCGAAGAAACGCATCGGAGCGGAGAGGAAAAACTCACCGGTGAAGGAGGAGATCGGCGACGTGCGAGAGGGACGGCGCGGTGCGAGCTCCGGCGAACGGCGAGCGGGACGTCGTACGGGCGACGAACGCAGCGGCGGCGGCAAATTCGAAACGATGAAGGAGAAGAGAAGCGAAGAAGAAGAAGTGAAGGAGACCGTTCCGGCTCCCTATTTATGGGGGGGGATTCCGGAGCGGTTTCCGATTTTCCCGCCCACGATCTCCACGATCGTGGGTGGGATCTGTTTTGTGCCGCAGGACACGTGGCACTATCCGGAGCGCCCGATCCGGCCACACCGAGGGCCACACGGCCCCAACGGTTGGATTCCGGATCGGATGCGGCTCCTCGGCGCGGGAACCCAAGCGACGCCGTGCGTGCGCAGAGGCACTCGAGTGCGTCTCTGCGCAGACGGGACGTCGGGTGGGCCCTGACTCAGTGTCTCGAATTCATCGGGAGATCAACGGTCGAGATTCACGGGCATGGTACTATCCGGTCGCAGGCTTCGCCTCCCGGTTAAGGCAATCCCGGTGGGGAGATCTCGGTAAAAGGATCTCGGTAAAAAGATCTCGAGAAGAATCGATCTAGACATGGAATAAAAGGATGGTATAATTGGTTCTCGGAAAATGATTGTTGTTTAAAGCTGATCCCGCACATCATCCGAGGTCGCTGTGCAGCACCAGCTTCGGGGACTAGTGTCGGGGGGCTACCCCCCGGGTAGGGGCAGATCCCGGTATAATCCGGTAAATATCAACAGTGCTTGACCTTTGGCGACAGCAAGGGACACCTCCTGGTGTGCCGAAAGGGCAACCTGACCCTTAGGCACTGGAAGAGGGCAAAGTGCCTCCTGGCAACCGCAAGGGTCAGCTCTGGCAGCTATAAATAGACACCCCCGGTCCTCACAGTCGCAGCACAAGCATGAGCGGGTGGTTCCTCTAAGAACTAGCTTCTCGAAGATGTCTTTGCTGGTAGGCTAAGACATCTTCGGGAGGCTAGGCCTAGAGATACTCATCCTGAGACGAGCTCGGACGTCTCCGGGAAGGATCCCGGATCTAGGACTCAGGGGAGACTTCCGGGTGGAGGTGTACTCGGCTTTACCGGATAGGTATTCCGGGTAAGTACTAACCGGAGCGACTCTCGGTGTTGATCTTGTGCATAAGAGGTTCAGTGGAAGGCAAGGAGGTATCCGGAGCAGGGGTCTCCGGTAGGCCGTCAACGGTCCGTAGCAGGCTTTCCCGTCTATCGCGGGGGGAAGTACCGTTCCGCCTGACACGGAAGCATGGTCACCTCCCGCCTGACACGGGAGCATGGTCACCTCCCGCCTGACACGGGAGCGCGTCAGCCGGTACGAGCGTGGTACGACAAGACCTGACCTGCCTAGCCCGGCAATCCGGAAAAGGCTATCCGGGATGGGCAGAGACATGTCTTGTCTCTGACAAGGGGACAATGATGATGCAGGACGGCGCCTGTCGCTCTTAACGAGATGATGACGAGGAGTCTACACCGGATAGTCCGGCGACTAGGTCGCACTAGCCGGTGACGACATCCCGGTTAGGCCTGTCTGGTGGGGCCAAGCCAAATTAGGATTTCCGGCCCTCCTGGCCGGACCTCTATAAAAGGCGCCATAACTGCTCCTGAGGAAGGAGAGGCCAACTTCAGAGCCAAAGCTATAGTCACATTTACTCTTAGAGCAGTTATTCCTCTTCACCTTGAGTTCATCTAGTTCTTCGTACTTCATCCTTCGGCTGATCTTGCAGCAAGTTGTAGTCCTTATATCACCAATATATAGAGAGGAAAGGCAGGAGTAGGGGTGTTACCTCCTCACGAGGGCCCTGAACCTGGGTATATCGTCTGTGTGTTGTGTGCCTTCGTGCATTTCTTTGTATTTGTTAGATCTTCCCCTTTGCGCTTAGTTCTTGTTCACAGTTCTTGGGAGATCTCGGTTTTACCGGGATCCTCCCCGTGTGAGCTCTTCAGCTCGCTATCCCTCCCCGGATCCACCAACGTCCATCGGCCCCACAAGTTAGCCATCCTATGGCATCTGCCGTGACACCACCACGACAAGGATGGTCCGCTTGCGCCGAATCTCGTCACGCCGCGCTAACCCACGACAGGGAACCAGAGGGACCGACACCCTACTAGCGTTGAGTTGCCAACCATCGGGAAAATGGATGTCACGCAGGCCCACCGACATGTTTTGGTCGTGCAGAGCATGCGCGATCGGCACCGACATGTGTTGGAGATATACCGACCAGGGGTATCTCCAACATGGATCAATCCGTCTAGTCCAGGGGTGGGCCAAGGGTGGTTAAGGCTGATGCCTGCCGGGGGGCCCAGATAGCTGACGTACCAGAAAGTAGGCTGGCGGTCCAAGGAAGGCAGAAGACCGAAGCCTCAATCAACCAAGCACAAGATGGAAGGCGGCAACCTAAGCCGACTACAACTAGGACTCTGTTTACTTTCCTGCCAAGTACTTACCTTGTAACCCGGGGTCTGTCCGCCTATATAAACCGGCCACCGGAAGGCCTTTAGGGCCAATCTCATCTAGGTTGAGCACGCTTTGATACACATTGTAACCTGTTCACGACTATTGCCTTATAGTGAATTATAGAAGCAGTTGGGTCTCGTCACCGCTGCGAGATCTGAATCTGGGTAACCTCGCCGTGTTCAATCCCGACCTCGACGACTCCAGTCTTCTTCCCCTCATCCATCTGTAGGCTAGAGGACCCCCGTCTCCTATCAATTATGCCGATACTCCGACAGTTGGCGCCTACCGTGGGGCATAAGGTTTCTGACGTCACGTTCCTAGCGTGATCATCTTCGGTTGTCCGCAGCCGGCAATTTCATCATCTATAGCGACCAGATCATATCTGGCCGTGTATTCTGCTCCGACAGGCCGACACGACTGAGCATCGTAAAACATCTATCAGATTGATCCGTCCGGCTTATCCGTTTTGCCGGACGTGCAGATCGTATCTGACCGACTAGTTTGTCGAAGATTGAGGCTACGTCCAACACTGTCCTCTTTTTCGTTATGGATAGTTTTTTTGGCGCGAAAGTCTATGTTCAACACTCGCATCTCGCGCGGTTGATTTGATCATAAGATGTGCCGGCCTATGAAGACACCAATTCCCGAGAGAATACTTTGTCCCGTCAAAGCTTGGTTTACCGACTAGCCGGTCGGCCACGAATCTGATCTCGGCGGAATTGGAGAGGTACCATGGCAAGCAGCTTATGGCATATTTTATTCGATTCCGGATCGGTTTAAACTTGCCAGATTGAGCTAGTATTGCTACCGGCATCGATTGATCGAAACTGATGGCCAAATCCGTTTTGGTTACAACTCACGTACGGCTCGTACCGGTCCAAAGAGATCGCAGCCTGCAGGGATATTGCTGCCGGATTGCTGATTATGCATGGACCTGCTGTCCGTATCACTAATTTGCATGCGGTTAATCGCTGCACGTGATAAAGCATCTTCATCTAGCTAGTACTAGTTTGGGTATTTCTGTCAGTATACCATGTTTCAAACTCAAAATAAAGCCGACCAGATATCCAGTATATTTAGTATTTTGTGTCTTCGCTCAGTTTATCGTGACTGCGATATTATATGGGACGTAGTTACCATCGCAGTCTATCTAAAATTCATCACCAGATTGCTGGTTGTTAATTCGATCGCCCAAACCTAATCAATTTAGAGAGATATCGATCGATACAAAACAGCAAACCTCCACGTTTCTGCTTAATTACTAATGCAACAAGACGCCTTGCCAACGCATTTATCGTCGCGTTCCGGGTTAATTGCTAACGCGGCATGACAATTTGGAGCATATTCTACTCGTTGCCGCCTGATACGTCTCCATCGTATGTATAATTTTTTATGTTCCATGCTATATTATACCATGTTATTACATGTTTTATATACATTTTATATAGTATTATGCATTTTCTGTGACTAACTTATTAACAAGATGTCAAAGTGTTAGTTCTCTGTTTTCTGCTGTTTTTGGTTTAAAAAAAGTACTTAAGTAAATATTCTCAGAATTGGACGAAAAACATTCTGAAATTATTTTTGATTTATGAATGTTCCAGAAGGTCGAAGAGAACACGAAGTGGGGCACCGAGGCGCCGCCACCTGGGGCTCGCGCGGTCAGGAGTGGGCCCGTGCGAGGACGTGGTGGGGAGCCCTTGGGCCTCCACCGCCTACGCCCTTTCGCCTACAAGTACCCCCCAAAAATCTAAAAATCATACGATGTTCATTATTTCCTCCACGGGTCCCGAGCCGCCGCCGTCGTCAACACCAATTTGGGAGAGATCAGAACTGCTCACAGGCACCCTGCTGGGAGGGGGAATTGTCCCCGGAGGCCTCTATGTCGCCATGACCGCCTCCAGACTGATGCGTGAGTAGTCTACCCTTAGACTACGGGTCTATAGCAGTAGCTACATGGTTGTCTTCTCCTCTTGTGCTATCATGTTTAGATTTAGTGAGCTGCCTATCTTGATCAAGATCACTGTTATGTAATTCTTCATGTTGTGTTTGCTGGGATCCGATGAAAATTGAGTACTAAAGTTATTGCTCCAAGAGGGGGTGTTTATGCTTGATAGTAGGTTCATGTCTCTATTTAATTTGGGGCAGTGACAGAAAGATATAAGGTTGTAGATGTACTATTGCTACTAGGGATAAAACAATAGTAATTTATCTAAGGATGATACACACAATGCTTAAGGTGATAATCTGTTTCATGCAACTTTATACTGAATAAGGTGCGGACGCTAACTGGAAGGTGGATTATTAGTAATAGATGCGGTTGAAACGGTCTACGTATATTTTTGTAATGCCCGAATGAATCTCACACTAGACATCATAACGTTCGTATATGCATTATTTTGCTCATCATTATTCTATCAGTTGCCCAACTGTAATCTGTTTACCCGCATGAATCTTATTATAATTTATGAAGACACACCACAAGTGAACTGTGGACCTCGGTCCTTCTTTTTAATCTGATCAAACCACAACTGCAAACCTGTTACTTTCTACAAACAAACATCTTTCTTCCGCACATACGTTTAATCCTTTGTTACAGCAAGACGGTGAGATTGACAACCTCACTTTTAAGTTGGGGCAAAGTATCTTTATTGTTTGTGTGGAGGCTCAACGTCAACTACGTCAAGCTCTTTCTGTCGCCGTTGATACCTCGAGGGAATCCTCATTTCCGACTGGTTCGATAACCTTGGTTTCACAACTGAGGGAACTTTGCTGCTGCACTACTTCATACCTTCTTCTTGGGGTCTCCCAACAACACACCCAACGTGTGCATCAAGCTCTTTTCTGACGCCATTGCCGGGGAAATAAGCACTCCACTCGGAGGGGAGTTTCGCACTTCCAATCTTTTTATTTTGTTATTGTCTTGCTTAGTTTATTTTTTATTACTGTCTTGTTTGCGTAATATCAAAAATACAAAAAAATTAGTTACTTGCATTACTTTGTTATTTCGGTTTTGTTATTTTATTTTCAGTTTTTGTTTTCTTTGTTATTTCGGTTTGTGTTATTTTTCTTTATTATTGTTATTTCAGTTTGTTAATTAAATTGCTAAAATGAGTTCTGCTGAAAATACTAAGTTGTGTGACTTTACAAGCACCAACACCAATGATTTTATATGCACACCTATTGCTCCCCCTGCATCTAAAGCTGAATTCTTTGAAATTAAACCTGCCTTATTGAATCTTGTTATGAGAGAGCAATTCTCTGGTGTTAGTTCTGATGACGCTGCTCCCATCCATATAACTTTGTTGAATTATGTGAAATGCAAAAGTATAAACACATAGATGGTGATATCATAAAACTGAAATTATTTATGTTATCCCTGAGAGGAAGAGCTAAGGAATGGTTGCTTTCATTGCCTAGGAATAGTATTGATTCATGGATAAAATGCATAGATGCTTTTATCGGAAAATACTATCCTCCTGCCAAGATTATTTCTCTAAGAAGTAGCATCATGAAATTTAAACAACTAGATAACGAGCATGTTGCTCAAGCTTGAGAAAGAATGAAATCTTCGATAAAGAATTGCCCAACCCCTGGACAAACTGCTTGGATGATCATCTAAACCTTTTATGCAGGACTGAATTTTTCTACAAGAAACTTATTGGATTCATCTGCTAGAGGTACCTTTATGTCCATCACTTTGGGGGCTGCAACAAAACTCTTGGATGATATGATGGTGAATTATTCAGAATGACATACGGAGAGGACACCTCAAAGTAAGAAGGTAAATTCTATTGAAGAAACCTCTTTCTTGAGTGAAAAGATTGATATTATTATATCTATGCTTGCAAGTGGTAAATCACATAGTGATCCAATAATGTTCCCTTAGCTTCTTTAGTTGCACAAGAAGAGCATGTTGATGTGAACTTTATTAAAAGCAACAATTTCAACAATAATGTCTATAGGAACAACTATGGTAATAACAATTATAAGCCCTATCCTCCTATAATGGTAACTCTTATGGTAATTCTTATGTTAAAATGCCTAGTGAGGAAAGGATTCTAGAAATGGTAAATTGGTTCTGTGCCATACCTAACTGAGTTTTATCGGTTTGTGCCATACCCGCGTTGTTTCTCTGGTCTATGCCGTAGTTTGCTCGCATATCGGTTAAACGCTTGTTTCCCTCTGGTCAACCTACTTTGACCCGCACTTGGCCTGACTGGTGGGGTCGGCCTAGCACGGCTCGACTCGTTTGTCGGCTCGGTTGGGATATCTCGGGGTCGGCGCGTGGGGTCGGGGCACTAGTCTGACTGGTGGGGCGTGGCACTAGTCTGACAGGTGGAGCTGTGGCACTAGTCTGACTGGTGGGGACGGCACGTGGGGTGCGCGTGGGGTCGGCGTGGGGTTGGCGCGTGTGGTCAGCGTGGGTCGGTTAGGGTTTGCCTGCCCACCCCGCTGCGGCTAATAAAAGGGGGCCGCCCTCGCCGTAGAAACTCCATTTTCTCTACCTCTCTCTCCCCTCCCTCCCTCGAAAATGTGGTGGAGCACGCCATCGCCGATGCCGGACTCGAAGCTCTACTCGCCTGAGGAAATATGCAGGACATGCAGGAGATGAAGCCAGAGGAGCCGGAGGAGTGGCTAGCGAAGCAGAAACTTCTAATAACAAAAGATTTCATTTCAATGTCCATGCCTATCCGTGCACGCTACATAGACGGCAAGGTGGACTACGGCATGCCACGCACGTATTCAATGCGCACGCAGTGCAACGAACTGGAAGGCTCTTAGACAGATGTGTCTCATACTCTCATCGTACGACTCGTAAAAATTTATTTGCTTCGGATTCTTGCTTTCACGCTAGAACGGATAAACATGAAGGTAAGCCTAACATGAACGGATACGTGCCGCTCGTTCTGCTATAGCTAATACTCCCTCCATCCCGGTTTATAAGTCACCTTTTAAGCGAGTCCACCATTTTTGCTCAGAAATGGGGCCGTTTACCCTATCTTTGGAGCTCATTTGAAACACATTTTTCATCTACACCACTACCCTACCTTTGAAGCTCATTTGAAACAAATTTTTCGGCGAGTCCACCATTTTTTCTTAGAAATGAGGACGTTTACCCTACCTTTTGAGCTCATTTGAAACACATTTTTTAGCGAGTCCACCACCCTACCTTTGGAGCTCATTTGAAACAAATTTTTCGGCAAGTCCACCATTTTTGCTTAGAAATAAGGCCGTTTACCCTACCTTTCGAGCTCATTTGAAACACATTTTTTAGCGAGTCCACACCACCCTACCTTTCGAGCTCATTTGAAACACATTTTTGGGCGAGTCCACCATTTCTGCTTACAAATGAGGCCATTTACCCTACCTTTCGAACTCATTTGAAACACATTTTTTAGCGAGTCCACCACCCTACCTTTCAAACTCATTTGAAACGCATTTTCGGCGAGTCCACCAATTTTTCTTACAAATGAGGCCGTTTAGCCTACCTTTCGAGCTCATTAGAAACACATTTTTCAGCGAGTCCACCACCCTACCTTTGGATCTCATTTGAAACACATTTTTCGGCGAGTCCACAATTTTTGCTTATAAATGAGACCGTGTACCCTACCTTTCGAGCTCATTTGAAACACATTTTTTAGCGAGTCCAAGCTAGATTTGAGAAAGGTCATGGCTATCCGCATTTGGTGTGCCAAAATACACATTTTGTGTCACTAAGGCAAATGGGGGTGGGCGAGCCAAAATCCTCGTTGGGTCCGCCGTGGTCCACTCGTCAGCGGGTGTACATCGCTTGTCCTACGCGCGCGTCCAATCAGATCACAAAATTAGCTTCTCGCGGATTGCCCCGAGTCTGCCTGCAGATTCCTTCTAGAGGAAATCGAACGGCCGCAGATTCCTTGTAGAGGAAATCAGATGGCTGCTGATTCATTGTATAGGAAATCAGCTTCAAATATTCAAAAATTATCGAAAAATGAAAAATCCTGCACACATAGTCATCTTATGTCATATACTAACGACTCAAGTTGAAAAACATGGTCTACATACATTCAAAATGAGAAGGGCATGGATGTCATGTGATATCGCATAACTCAAACTATGAGGTCTAAGGTTGGAGAGAAGTGGTTTTGGAATTGCAACATGAAATTTTCAAAAACCTCACAAAAGCTTCATTTTGGAGTAACTAAGAAGGTTCCATGCTTAGTTTTTCATTTTGTTGTTTTAAAGTTGTTTAAATGTTGGTCAAACTTAGGTTTGACCGATTTTGAAATAACCATAATTAATTCAAAACTTATCGAAAAATTGAAAAACCGACGTGCATAGTCTTCATATGTCATATAATAACGACTCAAGTTGAAAAACTTGGTCTACATATATTTAAATGAGGAGGGCATGGATCTCATGTGATATCGCATAACTCAATATATGAAGTCTAAGGTTGGAGAGAAGTTTTTTTGGAATTGCAACATGAAATTTTCAAAAACCTCACAAAAACGTCATTATTGAGTAACTACGAAGGATACATGCTTAGTTTTTCATTTTCATGTTTTAAACTTGTTTAAATGTTGGTCAAACTTAGTTTTGACCGATTTTGTAATAACCATAATAAATTCAAAACTTATCGAAAAATTGAAAAACCGACGCACATAGTCTTCATATGTCATATACTAACGACTCAAGTTGAAAAACTTGGTCTACATACATTCAAATGAGGAGGGCATGGATCTCATGTGATATCGCATAACTCAAATATGCAAATGAGAATTACAACATGATAATTTAAAAATTCTCACGAAAGTATCATTTAGGAGTGACTAAGAATGGTCTAGACTTAGTTCGCGCACAAATTTTACACAAATATGCGCTGGTGTGCGCCAAGAGCACGTCGGGCACGCTCTGAGCACGTCTTGAGTGCGCACTTAAGGTGTTCGACAGAAGTACAATAACAAATATTGCTAGTGATGCTCCTGTTGAAAAACGACTCCATCACGCCTCGTTTCTGTCTGCGCAAGTGGTCTTTAGTTTTACCCTTCTTACTTCTCTTTTTCGTGGCATCACGCGTCCCGTTCCCCTGGCGGGCGCAGACCGAAGCGACTGGTGCTGCAGTCGGTGCCCTGCAGACGGAAGCGAGGCGTGCTCGAGTCGCAGCTGTTGGAGTCGCAATAATGTCGCGCCGCTTCCAATGGCGCAGACGGAAGCGACGCGTGCTGGCAGTCAAAACGTCTGGTCGCGTCGGCGTCAATGCGTGGCCAGGCAAAGCGGTAGCCGCGTTAATGCAAGCCACCCAACCCCGCTCCTCCGGACGCCTTTAAAATCCAACGCAGCGCAACCCTCCTCTCCTCACACCAACACTTCCTCTCCTCTCTTCTTCTCCCCAAGGAAACAGAAACATAGGCCACCATGGCGGGCAGCAACGCCACTTGCAGCTGGAGGAACTCCGGCATCGCAACGAGGACGCGGAGATGGCCAAGGCATTCGAGCGAGTCATGTGGGGCGAGGTGGCCAAGACCTCTCGTGCCTACGTGCTCTCGCTGGAGACCGCGTGGCTGAGTAGCCGCCACCAGCTGCCGGTGGACGACGACGCCATCCTTCCGGATGGGTGGGTGAGGAGCGCCGTGTACATTCCGGTGGCGCCGCGGCTCAGCGGGCAGGCCAGCGTCGAGTTCATCAAGCGCAAGTGGACGGAGATGCAGTGCGAGCAAAGGCTCGACCCCAAGTACTCCATCTTGGCGCCCTACTGGCACGTCGTGGTGGACAAGGAGTACGAGGCGCGTCTTGGCGGTCTACGAAAGCCGACGCCGGAGTTGTCCTCAACGGACGACGACTGTGACGGCGAGGACGGCGACGCCAGCGACAACGACAACGACCCTGAGCTGTCCGATCTGCCTCTACAAGCGTCTGCATCTTGGTCAGCAGCGTCGCTTTCACCGAAGAAAGCGGCGATGCAAGATGAAGAGTCTTACCTTAAAACGCCCCCCCCCCCCCGCATGTCATGGAGGTGAATCGAAAACGGCGCCGGCGAAGACAGAAGCCTCAGCCGCCTCAGCGGTGGCTACAGACCGTTTCAGCTGGTTTACCCATGGGCCATGCCCAGAGGTGAAGGCTGACTTGGTTCTGTTCTTCTCCCCCTTACCGGGATGAAGCGGCATCTCTTCGTCTGCGTCAATTATAGGTGGTGATGAGGGATGGCCATGCATAGGCCTCTCTCTCATCCCTAAACCCTAAACCTTAAACCCTTTGTTTAGATTTAAGTTTGTTAAATCTCGTTTAGATTTGTAATTGTAAGTTTGTTAAATCTCGTTTAAATGTTTGAATCAATTTGTGTTCACCGTTTATGTTGTTCATCGGCGGCAGTTCGTGTGCCCGCAAGGTGTTCGACAATATGCATTCATGTTGAATTCGTTTCCGAACCACCTCAATCTTGTTCATCTGAGGCGGTTCATGTGGCATGCAAGGTGTTCGACATGTTAAATTTGTTTCCGAACCACCTCAATCCTGCAGTGGGATGAAACTGTCCACAATTGACCAGCGGAACGGGCGGAACGTCGAGGCTTGGATCTGCCGCCATGGATGCGTCTTCCAAGCGGAGGTGCAGTGCCACGCTGACCCCACGTGCCAACCCCACGCCGACCCCACGCCCACCCCTGTGCCGTCCCCACCAGTCAGACTAGTGCCACAGCCCCACCATTCAGACTAGTGCCCGGCCCCACGCGCCGACCCCAGGAAATCCCAACCGAGCCGACAAACGAGCCGAGCCGCGCCAGGCCGACCCCACCAGTCAGGACAAGTGCGGGTCAAACTAGGTTGTCCTGAGCAAAACGAGCGTTTTAGCGATATGCGAGCAAACCAGGGCACAGACCGGAGAAACATCGCGGGTATGGCACAGACCGATAAAACTCAGAGAACCATGGCACATAACCAATTATCCCTTCTAGAAATTGAGAAAGCTACTCAAGTTTATATGCAAAACCAATATGAGCAAAATAAAGTATTCACTAAAACCATGGAAGATCAATCTAATATGTTGAGAAACATTAGTTATCAAATGGAAAATTTAAATAGGGAGATTCGGGTCTCCAAGGAAAAATGACTAATGCTGAAACTTGTATTTCATCTATGTATGCAGCACAATCTTCATTAATTAATAAAATGGCTGCTAAACCTGAAAATATAGATGATAATCCTTTTGCTACTGCAAATGCCATCCAAGTTCAAATTTATGAAAATGTTAAGATGATGGCCCAATTACGTGCTAGATGAGAAAGAGAGAAAGAACTAGATAAAGAGGCTAAACGTGTTAAAGTTTTTACTATTACTACCTCTGAAAATAATGGTGTTTCACATGTTAGTAAGCCTCCTACTATCAATGGTAACATAATTGATGTTGTAATGTCTCCTCTACTTACTCCTAAAATTTAAAATTGCCCAAAACTGCTGAAACTAGTGTTGATAAAAGTGCTGAAATTTTTAAGAACATGGGAGAATGTTGTTCGGTTTGCTTTGATGATAATAACTTTTTATTTTGATAATTGTAATATCTCTGAATTTAGTAAGTTCTGGCAAAAGTTGGACACAATTCCTGATGCCAGCGCTCTTAATTTGGCTTTTACAACTCATATTATAAATGTTCTCATTAAAGATAGGGAAGATAAATTAAGACTTGAAGCTTCTATCCCTAATAAGTTTGAAGATGGTTGGGAGCCCATCATTAAAATGAAATTAGATAAATTTAATTGCAATGCTTCGTGTGACCTTGGTGCAAGTATTATTGTTATGCCTAAAAAGCTCTATGATATGTTTGATTTGCCAACATTGGAACATTGCTATTTGGATGTTTTTCTTGCTTATAATGCTTTGAAGAAACCTTTGGGGAGGATCATTGATATTACTATTATGGTTAATAATAACCTGGTCCTCGTTGGTTTATTGTCTTGGATATTGAATGCAATCCATCTTGTCCAATTATGTTGGGAAGGCCTTTTCTTAGAACTGTGGGTGTGATATGAAAGACGGTACCATCGTACCAATTCCCACTCAAGAAAGGTATGGAACACTTCCTTAGGAAAATAATGAAGCTAACTTTTGACTCTATTGTTTGTTCAAATTATGGTGTTCATGCTTCATCTCTTGATAATACTTGAGTTTTGCTCTTTGTGCCTAACTCAAAGGCGTTAAAGAAAAGCGCTTATGGGAGACAACCCACTTTTATTTCCTGTTATTTTATTTTTCTTGTGTCAAGGACTTGTCCTATCTCTGTAGCAATTCCTTAGTATCTTTATTTTATTGCATGTTGTGTCAAGGTAAGCATCTAGTTGAAAGTTGATGCTAAATTTGGTTTCCTGCGCATAAACAGTTTTCTGCTGTCCACCGTTTAATTCTTAACTCTTCACAGAAACATCAGAAAAATCTGCACTTTGTTGTGCGTGATCATCAGATATATATATCCAACTTTCATTAGTTTTGAGTTTTCTTATCTGAGCAAGTTAAGTACTCAAAAAAATCGTCTTTACGGATTGTTCTGTTTTTGACAGATTCTACCATTTATTTTGCAATACCTCTTTTGCTATTTTGTTGGATCTTTTTATCCTATGAAGTATCAGTGGCTGTAGCTATTGTCCAGTAGCATTGGCAGCAATTGTGTTACTACAGAACATCATAATTTTTTGTGCACTAACCCTCTAATGAAGTTACTCTAAGTTTGGCGTGGAGGAAGTTTTCAAGGATCAAGAGAGAAGGATGATATAATATGATCAAGAGGATAGTAAAGACAAACCTTGGGGATGCCCCGGTGGTTCACCCCCAATATATTTCAAGAAGACTCAAGCGTCGAATTTTGGGGATGCCCAAGGCATCCCCTTCATCAACAAACTATCAGGTCCTTTCTAGTGAAACTATATTTTAATTCTGTCACATCTTATGTGCTTGCTTGAAGCATATGTTTGTTTTTGTTTTTATTATTTCCATTCCCTGAATAAAATGGATCCTAGCATTATTTTTTGTGGGAGAGAGACACACTCCGCTTTTTCTTATGAATACTCGTATTCTTCACTTATATTCGTTGAGTATTCTTTTCATGTTATTTTTTGCTCTCTAGCTCTTGTGTTTCATGCATCTCTTGCTAGAGCTGTTAGCTTTGTTATATAATACTCTCATATCTCATTGTTTAATTACTTGGAGAGTTTGTCTTTTAAATAAGTTGATTGGTGTTTGGTAGTGAACAGAAAATGCTAAATGTGATAGATGGTATAACTAAATGATACATATTCTTGTAGATCATTAAATTATGTCACTTGAATCATTGATGTTGTTTTGAGATATTAATTTGCTTAATGGTGAACATGATGGTCTAGTAAAGTGGAATGATTAATGGTTGGTATAGAAAAAATTGAAGTTGTGCTACACTTAAATTTCCAGTTGATTGCATAATGGTATATGACTTCTATTTGCCTAAGGCATCCGTAATGACTTTATGTTATGCGCTACGGTCGGGGAAGCCAACGGTGACTTTGTCATTCGCCATGATCCCTCTCGGAATAATTTTCATTATGCCTTGTAAGATCATATTTTTATTTGGAATTTTTTTACTTGTGAGTCCTAAAACTGCGGTTTTCATGGCACTTCCACCACCATATTGCTAGACTCTTCGGTACGTTGCATTGCCCTTTCTCACATTGAGAGGTTGTGCATTGTTTGCGGGTACATACAAGCTCGTGGGAGATCTTCATCTTGTTCTCCTACACATAAGCCAAATATCTTCCTCAAAACATCCACCATACCTACCTATTATGTAACACCCCAAATTTTGGAAGCATCAAAAACTTAATGAATAAAGACCCAAATTCCTGAGGGAACAAAAACTTTTTGAAAAGCATTACTTATAATTGTTTTTCACTCTTGTTTCCTTTGTTTGTCTTGTTTTGTTTTGATTTGTGTTTGTGTTGATGACCTCTCTAGCTATCAACCTTAAAACTCAAGTTATAATATGACTTCTGAAAATCCAGGATTATGACAAGTAAAACAATACATATATCTTCTCCTATCTTATTCTTAACAAACTATAGTCATCATGAGGTCTTGATTTTAACAATTACCCAAATGCAGTTTTATTTAGAAAATAAAAGTATTTCCAAAACTACATGTTTGCAAAACTATATAGGACCATATAATAAGTCTTAAATTATATTGGATGATAATATGTTGCAAGCATTACTAACTCTCTTTTCCAAAAGCACCAATTTAATTAGCCTCTGGAAAATCTATGCTCAACATGTTGGAGTAATTCTAATTCTACCAAGAACCATGTCTGGATCATTATGGTCACCACCTCACAAATATTTCTGACTTATATTAAAAGTATGGTTAGTAATTCAATTGTGTGGGTGTTTATCTATTTTTATGTGTGGTTGACCTATATGTTATTTGTTTAAATTGTTTCCCATGAGTGTGTTATTTTATGTGTGTTCATGTGGTGGTGTATGATACAACATTTTATTTATATAATTTAATTGAGATCTTTTATGCTTTAATGTTGTGCCATATGTTTATGGTGTGTTTAACCTTTGATTATTATGTTTGAATATAGGAGAAACTCAAATAATATCCTTTTTCAAATAGGAAATGACTATCTTCATTTCCATTAATTTTTAGCATTTCTAGACCATGACTACTATAGTTTATTTCATTCATTTTGGAAATGCCACTCACCTAACCTCATCCTTATCATCTCTACTATCCACCCATAACCTTTTTTTAAAATATTCAAAAATGTTTGATCGTTAATTCTTGATTGGGTTGAGTGCTACAATTTAAAGTGACCATATCTCTTTTATAACATAGTAACTTGCCATTTTTGTGTTTAGTGCATGTTGAACCTTTTGACCTAAACTCTTAAGCCTAAAACTTCGCCCATATCCCTTCTGACGTTTCCATCTTGTCTCATATTTTTCTTGTCATGGGATTGGCTAGTCCATCTTAACAAAGTAACCTAGTCTAATCAGCCCAAAACCATCTTAGTCTAAACCTAGCATTCTCTTTCCCTCTCTCCCTGTCTTTGGATACCCTATGCCCAAACCAACCCTCTAGAGAGCTCTTCCCTCGATTCTGGCCAAACCCTAGCCTTGCCTCATCATTTCTTTTTCTTTTGGGCATTCTATCAATCACCTAGCAGGCATGAAAACACCCACCCCATCTCTCCACTCCCCTCCATTGGCAAGGAGCCATTTGCTAGACTCCAAGCCTTGCTACAGTGCCAGAGACACTCCTCCACCGCCCAGCATCGCCCAATCCCGAGCTCTCCCTTCTCTCTCCCTTGCCCATGTCCGAAAACGCCTAGCTCGGCCACCCTCTCTTATTAGGAACTCGAGACCCCCTCTGCCCCTTGCACCTTGCCATTTGCACTCCTCTCACCCTCCTCCACCACCCCTCCTGATCCCGAGCGAGCTCTCTCCTTCTCCTGCTCAAAATCGAGGCGAACCTCGAGCTCGAACCCGACGGCTGCGAGGATGATTGCCGCTATCTCCCTCCCTCTCTTCTCCCTCTGATTGTTCTAGCTTGCTCCCCTCTCTCTTGGCAACCTCTGAGACAACCCCCATTTGGTTTCAGGTTCACCGGAGCCGCCAGGAGCGCGATGTGGCCGCACCGGCCGCCGCCGACCGCACCGTCTTTCCGGGAAACCATGACGCGAATCGTGGCCTCTCCCGCATCGCCTCGGCCTCCCACACCATCCTCCACCCCTCTCTGTCTCCTGGAACTCACCGAGGTTAGCCATGCGAGCCACCCAAGTTTCCTAGGTTTGCTGCCCATGCCGGCCGGTCTAGAGGAAGAAGAAGCACCCGATCCGTCGATCCCCGAATCAACGGTCCAGTTCAAACCAGCCTAGATCTATTACTGGCGACTGGATCTCAGATCAGCAGTCCTCTTTCCCGCACACGCATTTGGGCCGCCTGGTTCTGCGCGGCCCGAGTCGGGCCTTATCCAGCCCATATGTGGTTTCTGTTTAAATTCTTTTGTTTCCTATTATTTTTCCTGTTATTCATGCAGTGCAGCTTTTATTCGTTTCTGGGAGATCTACTCATCAAAATTGGTTGATTCAAATTGTTTTGAGTAGCTATGAGTTTTCTTAGACACTTGGCACTGGCCCTTCTCAAAAATATATTTGTATGCGTGTGATATGTTCAATCTTGTAAAATCCAAATCTAATAACTTGGATTTTGCACCATTTACTTAATAACTTGAGTTTTATAAATCCAAATCTTGCAAACTTGAGTTCTCTGGAAACCCTAGGAGAATACCTACCTAGATCTATAAGCCTTGCATGCAGGAGATGTGTATAACTGAAGTTATATCATGTTTAAGATTGACACCAGTACCACTTTGGTGATTTTTAATTCATTATTAAAAATACTTTCTTGAGCAAATCCAATTGCATGTGGTAGATATTAGTATTAGCTATCATATCCTATCTTGTATAATTTTACAGCTTATATTTTGCTCATGGTAGATTATGTTCTAAAATAGTAGGTTATTACACTTTAAAATGGATATTCTAATTTTCTGTCATTTGCATGTATCTAGTTTTAATTGTTTGTGCTTTATATGTTTATGCAAATGGTTTAGGAGTATTTTTGTGTAGTACCTATGTGTTTTGTTTATCATACCACACTGGTTTTGTCTCAAAAATATTTATTCGTTGTGTTGCACGTTAAAGCAAGTAAAAAGCATGTTCTTCACCTAAAATGGAATATCTTGAGTTGGAGTGTCCAAATGGAGTGAATACAATTTCTACAGAAAGCTTAAGTCAATACCTATCCATAGAAATTAACCTTGCATGTAGGAGATTCCTAAAACTGAAAATCTATTCATTATGGTTTTGAGACCAGTAGCAGTTGCATGATTTTTAGCTACTGTTTGGTAATAGTTTATATTGCAAATCCAATTTTCACCACTTGATATGGTTGCTAGGTGTACTGAGGTAGAAGGATTCTACTTTATAAACATTATCTTATGAGTTATGATTTATCTACCAAAACAACAACATTTGGCTAATAGAAGTATTAGTTTTTAATCATCTGTTCTTAGCAAATGTGATTTGTAGAAATATTACTAATCAACTTTTGAAGTTCAGAACCATAACCCAATAATAATGACTTGTTTAAACCACTTTGATAATGTGTGGTGCATTGTTTACTTATGTTTAGCATTATTCACGTTGTACCCTTATAATAACATCAATTGTGTTTATATGCTTTGCTTGTGGGTATGTTTGTGTGTTATGTTTATCTCTTTAAACATCATCTTATTTATCCAATAAATGTAATAAGTTAATTCCCTGTTTTACTTGAATTGTCATGTATTGATGTGCTTAGTACCTCATAAGTCCAGAAACTTAGCTTATCCTTTAATAGCCTTAATGAATTTCCTAAAAGTATTGTTAGCCCTTTCACTTTTGAGTTTCACATAGTTCATCTTGTTTCCTAGGAGTTGCACTAGTTTCATTTGTGTGTTAGGTATGTGAATGATTGTTTGGTGTTAAATTTTATCCAGTAGTTCCTTGTGTTTTTTATAATGCTTAATATATGACTTTCTTATTTTAGATTGTTGTCAACACTTGGTTGCCATGTGATTGTTTGTTTATTTGTTGAAGTGACCTTAATTGTGATGTCCTGTTAAATAGGCCTAGTGCACAATTTTAGCTCTTAGTCATAAAATTGTTTGGACAGTGGTGTTACCATTGTTTGTCTCTTAGTTACTTGATAGTGGGTGTTTATGGAGCTAGTAACATGTTTGCTTGTGAGTGTGCTCAATGCTAGTGTTAATGTTAATACTTGTTTGTGTACTAAGATACTTTTGTCTGAAGTATTTCCAGAACTGTTAAGATACTTTTGTCTGAAGTATTTCCGGAACTATTAAGATACTTTTGTCTGAAGTATTTCTTGAAGCCATTATAACAACTCTTATTAAATGATATAATAACCCTAAGTAATGTGTTGTTATAGTGTTCTGAAGAACTACCTTTGTAATACCCAGAGTTGTTGTGTACATTTCTTAGGAAAAATCTATTGTTGTCTTAGCTCTATGGACTTTGTTGATTGTTGTTGTATAGCTAAAGGAGTTGTTTGCTGCTGTTTGTATCTCAGTGTCTTGTTCAATGCTTGCTGTTTGTCCTTGTGGCTTTGTCTTGTATTCTGAGTGTGGTTCATTTTCCTGTTTACGACGTTAGATACGATCGGGAAGGAACGGGAAGTGAGGAATGAACCCGAGGAGCATCAAGACCAAGACCAAGGACATATTGCTGAGCCAGGCAAGCCACCTCACCACCATTATGCAACCCTATTATTTACAAAGCATGTTTTGTTTTCAAAATCAAATAATGCATGCTTTACTTCTTTTGTGGCACCTTGCCACCCGAAAACTATTTTTACAAAATATTGTTTGGCCAAAGTTATATACTAGAATATTATAGGTGTTACAAAAAGAGTTTATTTGGTGAGCCTTGTTGTTGAAGGCTCCATCAAAAAGATTAAGTTTTCTAGTAGTCTACCTTCATCTACTTACCTCAAAACTATAGGATGGGAACCTGTTTGATAAAACTGTTTTATGGAGGAAAACCTGAGTTGTTGGGAGCAATCAGCGAGAAAGAAATGCTCTATGAAAACCCGAGATGCTGAGAGCATTCGGAGATGTTGCGAAAACCCGAGCTGCTGGGAGCAGTCAGAGATGGAGGTTTAATTTCGAAGTCCCTGCTGCCGCCCGAACAATTAACCCGTGCAACCACACTACCTGACATGGTGACGTGGGGCTGCCTTTCGGGTAGCCCACGATGAGGCTACCTGGGCCGCGCCAAGGACATGGAGGCCCACAGAAGGCCCACGCGGGGTACCATGTAACCTAGTCCAAGTCGGTTAGGAAGCATAACCTGCCATATCTGTAGTTTCCATCGGCATCGACCACCCGAGACCTGGCTACCTATAAAGCCAGGAGGGTTGCTCGTCCAAAAGGACACGCTCATAGCCACCGCCACAAACCCTAGCGAGATCGCAATCTCGTCATTGTAATCACTACTCGCATCAATAATCAGACAAGCAGGAGTAGGGTGTTATCCTCCGGGAGCCTGAACCTGGGTAAATCCTTGCTTGTCAGCCGTCGTGACCACCTGCACTCATCTCTCTCCCCATCAATCAACCCGGGGTGCACAACCCTGGGACTTGTCGAGTTAACACCTCGTCAATTGGCGCCGTCTGTGGGAACGTCAAACAAGTGCTAGGATCATGGTCGCTCCGGCTCTATCCGCAATGAAGATCGGCGTGTCCGCCGCCAGGGAGTCGATCCGCTTCGGCTCCTTCGAGTACGTCCTCCACCCGCCGGCCCACCGCTCGGTGTATGCCGATCTGGACAAAGGTATACACATCACCTTCGGCTCCATATACTGCTGCATCGATAGTCGTGGCATACTCAGATCTACGACTACCGCGCTACGCGCGGCGGCGTCACCCGAATCGGCAACCCGCGCGCCCGCCGAACCCGTGAAGATCGCATCTGCCGCACCCGCGGAGAGCGCGCCCGCTGCACCCGCGAAGTTTGCATCTGCGTCGACTACATCGACAATTTCGGCGACGGCCGCGTGGATCGGATCTACTACCCCAACCTAGGTCGCGCGGTCGACTAAGTCAAGATCTACCTCGACTATCGCACCCGCACGGGCAACCAGGAGCTCGCGCCCGACAGCCACGTCACGCGCGCCCTCATCTTCGTGGAAATCCCAAGTCTACTCCAAGCCAATCGCACTCGCCCCGGCGAGCGTGAACACAGGGACGACCGAGAGAAGACGCGACCGCGACTGCGCCGCGCACCACGTTGCAGCAATTTTCGATCCCGAGCAAGACGCGGGCGACAGAAGCAGCAGCGGCAGCACCAACTCTCCGACTCAAGTCTACCCCAAGCAAGTCTTCATGGCCGGCACAGCACCACATGGCGACGACGAGGAACCCGCATACCCGCTAGAGGTGGACATGCCGGACCAAACTAAACTTGTCATCACGCGGGACATGGCGATCCAAGCCATGAAACACGTGGACGAGGGCACGTTCCCCCCACCCAGCGCACCTCGAGACGACCACCTGGCGGTCCAGTACTTGCTGCGCAAGGAAGGCGAGCGAATCCGCGCCGAAAAAGCCGACTTACTCCGGCGCAAGAGGGACGCAGACGCATCGAGTGCCAGGCGAGCCGCCCTCTCCTTCACATCCTCTACGGAGGTTAACCAAGGAGCACGGCGGAACAGAGCCCGCGTTCCCCTCATGGCAGAAGCCGATCGAACCAAGCTCACCCGCAATCTCGACTCGTCCTTCGTCACCGAAGATGAGAACGGGATACCCGTCCCAAAGACGGCGAACGCTGCCCTGATCTCAGTCAAGACATACCTCTGGCTCACGCAGCCACCGGAGGGGGACGCGCGCTCCCTTCTCCATAAGCAGCAAATTGCCTCCATAAGGGCAATCGAAGAAGCACTGGCGGCCAAGGGGCCAAGCAACCGGGCGCACGAACCAACAACCTCGGGCATCCCAGCGGTACAGCGACAACCAGTCAAGGACCTTCGCGACGTCCTCACGCAGAAGACGGTGGATCGCAACCGCAAGGAGCGCTCGGCTGGTGTGGCAAACACAAACGACCACGCTGACCGCGACTTCGAGCCGTGCGGCGCGGCATGCTTCAGCTTCAACATCCGCGACACCCGCATGCCTAAGGGCTTCAAGTTGACAGCAGGCACACCAAAGTACGACGGGAAGCAAGATCCAAAACTGTGGCTCGAGGACTACCTCATCGCCTGCACCTGCCAAGGCGGGACGTCGACTACGGCAATGCAGTACATCCAGCTTATGCTGACGGACTCGGCACGCGGGTGGCTCACAAGCCAACCCAAAGACTCTTTCCGAACATGGGAAGAATTCCAGGATAATTTCATCAAGAGTTTCTCGGGAACATTCGCAAGGCCAACGACCAACATCGAGTTGCAGGCCTGCAAGCAAGGAAAGGATGAGTCGCTCCGCTCCTACATCCAGCGATGGACACTCCTCCGTAACACCATGGAACCCGTCTCACAAGATCGGGTGATGGACGCCTTCATGCACGACGTCGCTCGCCGCTACCTCCGCGAGGAATTCGGTAGGCTCCAGCCGAAGACCACAATAGAGCTCATGAAGACAGCCAACCAGTGGGCCGAAGGAGAGGACTATGTCCGCGAAACTTCCCCCAAGAAAGAGGTCGAAACAAACAACTGGCGTGAGGCACGCCAAAAGAAGAAGCCACGTTACACCCACAATTCAATCGAATTAGTAGCGGCGGGCTATGAAACCCCCCGTGAGGACAAACGCGACAACAGTCGACAGTACGACCAAGGTCGACAGTCTAGCTCGAGTCAGTATAACCGTGGCAGCAGTAGCATTGGCCACAATGATGGAAGCCAGAAGCGCGAGTGGAAGCGCCCGCTGACCCCAGCAGAGGAGCTGATGCAACCCTCTAAGCACCACTCGTTCCGCAACCCGGAGACAGGCAAATGGGGTTCCAGCCACCTGTTGAAGGATTGTCGCAAAGCAAGAAAGATATAACAAGCCATGCAGCAAATCATCGCTCCAGTACAGGCAATACAGGCAGCACCGCAGCTAGCCATCCAGGCAGCACCCGCAAACAACAACCAGGTGCAGGCGGCAGGAGCGTTCCCCCAGCCGCAGCAACAGCAACAACAACAAGGTCAGTCGACAGCAACCGACACGTACCCACCCGCACGGGGACATCTGAACATGATCCAGAAGGGACCCCCGTCAAACAGGCGCCAAAAGCTCATCACCCGCCAAGTACTTCAGGCCATCAACAGCCCGCGCGCGGTACCAGACTACCTGCGCGGGTCTGAGACACCCATCACGTTTTCCAGAGCAGATCACCCATCCGAGGTAACCCGACCCGGGCACGCCGCACTCGTGATTGAGGCCTTGATCGGCGACTACAGCTTGAAGAAGGTGTTCTTGGACAGAGGCAGCGGCATCAACATCATATTCGCCGACACCCTGAGAAGAATGAACAGGTCGACAGAGAAATTGCCGGAATCGGAAACCACCTTCCACGGCATAGTACCAGGGCAAGCAATCACGCCCATGGGAACAATCACACTCGACGTCATCCTTGGTACACCCGAGCACTTCAGGAAGGAGTCGATAGACTTTGAGGTCGTCGACTGGAAGTCACAATACCACGCCATCCTCGGGCGCCCAACCTTTGCCAGGTTCATGGCAGTACCCCACTACGCCTACCTGATGGTAAAGCTTCCCGGGCCAAAAGGAGTAATCACCGTACGTGGCGACTTCAGGCTCTCCAACAGTTGCGACCGCGAGTTTGCCAAGATTTCTGAGTTCTTCGGAGTCGAAGAGCACTTCAAGGCCATATCAGCCGACAACGACAAGACCGTCTTTCCATCTCGCAAGAAGCCAGCTAAGGACGCAACATTCAACACGAACGACGACACCGTCACCCACCAAGTCCATCCGACTGACAGCCGAAAGACGGTCAAGGTCTCGTCAAGTCTGACCCCCGCATAGGAAAGCACGCTCGTCGAGTTCCTACCTGAGAACTGGAAGATCTTTGCATGGCAACCTTCTGACATGCCAGGGATACCCAGGGAACTCGCCGAGCACTCTCTAAAGGTCCACAAGGACGCAAGACCAGTAAAAGAATCCATGCGACGCTTCTCAGGACCCAAGAGAGACGCGATCACCATGGAAGTCGACAGACTACTGCATGCCAAGTTCATCCGAGAGATCAAGGACTCGGACTGGGTCGCCAACCCGGTCCTAGTGGAGAAAAAGAAGACGAAAAAACTAGGCATGTGCGTTGACTTCACCGCAGTCAAAAAGTGTTGCCCCAAGGATCACTTCCCGCTCCCGCGGATAGACCAGATCATCGACTCGACAGCAGGTTGCGAGCGCCTGTCCATCCTAGATGCTTACTCAGGTTACCAGCAGATCAGGCTGAAAGTGGAGGACGAAGAGAAAACGACCTTCATCACACCCGACGGCGTCTTTTGCTACCAGACGATGTCGTTCGGGTTAAAGAACGCAGGTGCCACGTTCCAGTGGATAATGCAAGCGTGCCTCAAAGGGCTAATCGGGCAGATCGTCCAAGTCTACGTCGATGACATCGTCGTCACGACCCGAAAGGAGGATACCCTAGTCGACGACCTCCGCAAGGTCTTCGTCGCACTCGATGTGTACCAGATCAAGCTCAACCCAGAGAAGTGTGTGTTCGGCGTGCCAGCCGGAGAGCTACTAGGGTACCTCGTATCTGCAAGAGGAATCGAAGCAAAACCCGAGAAGGTGCAGAACATTCTTACAATGCCAGCACCAACAAAACTCCACGAGGTGCAGCGATTAGCCGGCCGAGTCGCAGCTCTCAGCCTGTTCATTAGTAAGTTGGGAGAGAAAGCCTTACCTTTCTACCAACTGATGAAGAAGACAGACAAGTTCGAGTGGACACATGAGGCGCAGGCTGCGTTCGACCACCTCAAGAAAACCCTGACAACCTCTCCAATCCTCGTGCTCCACTGGAAAACGAGCCGTTATACTTATACGTCTCAGCAACAAACAGGGTGGCGAGCACGGTACTTGTAGTCGAACGGGAAGAAGAAGGGCACAGTCACCCGGTGCAAAGGCCCGTCTACTACCTCAGTGAAGTCCTCACCCTGTCCAAGCAGAACTACCCGCATTACCAGAAGTTGGCGTATGGAGTCTTCATGACCTCCAGGAAGGTCGTCCACTACTTCTCCGAGCACCCGATCACGGTGGTAAGCTCCTCTGGACTAGCAGACATCCTCACAAATCAACGCGCGACAGGTCGAGTCGCCAAGTGGGTTGTCAAACTAGAACCATGGGGGCTGAAGTATGCTCGCCCGAAGTCCATCAAGGCCCAAGTCCTCCCAGAATTCACCACCGAGTGGATAGAAGCCCAGCTACCAAATGTTCCCGACTTGTCCAACGCATGGACAATGTACTTCGATGGCTCCAAGAAATTCATGTCAGCCGGGGCAGGAGTTGTGCTCATGTCCCCCAAAGGCGACAAGCTCAAGTACGTCCTGCAGATGGACTTTCCGACACCGTCTAACAACGAAGCCGAGTACGAGGCCCTGATCCACGGCATGCGGATGGCCAAGAACTACGGCGCCACACACCTCATGATATACGGCGACTCCTACCTGGTGGTACAGCAAACCATGAAGTCCTGCGACGCCATCGCCGACAACATGATCGCCTACAGAGACCTTTACAACTAGTTGGAAGGCAACTTCGACGGCTGCGAGTTGCGACACATCGGCCGCGAAAGCAACGAGGAAGCCGACGTCCTCGCTAACATGGGCTCAGACAGGATGCCAGTCCCACCCGGCGTCTTCCTCGAGCGCATCACGCAGAGATCCATCAAGACTCAGAACACAGCAAGCACCGCAACAACAAAAGGCGATGCTAACCCGCCAAGCCAAGACAAGGTCCCCATGGAGGTCATGCTAGTCGAAGCTACATGGACAGGACCGTACCTGGCATACATACTGCATCAGAAGCTGCCAGCTGACCCAGTCGAAGCAAAGCGCATCATCAGGCGCTCCAAATGTTTCACCGTCATCAATGGAGAACTCTACAAAAGAAGTATCTCAGGAATCCTGCAAAGGTGCATAGATCCAGTCGACGGCCAAGCCATCTTACTGGACATCCACGCGGGTATCTGCGGGCATCACGCCAGCAGTCGAGCATTGGTGGCCAAAGCACTACGAGCCGGGTTCTACTGGTTGACAGCCATGCAGGACGCCGAGGAGCTAGTAAGGAAATGCACAGGGTGCCAGGAGTTTGCCAACAAGTCACACGCGCCAGCATCAGAACTTAAGACAATACCACTAGCCTGGCCCTTCGCCCAATGGGGTCTGGACATGGTGGTCCCGCTGAAGAAATCCTCACCCGGAGGTCACACTCACCTCCTGGTTGCAGTCGATAAGTTCACAAAGTGGATCGAAGCCGTGCCCATCACAAGTTCGACTGCATCCACAACAGTCAACTTCATCAGGTCAATCATCTTCAGATTCGGAGTACCGAATGGGATCATCACCCACAACGGCTCGAACTTCACAGCCGAAGAATTCAAGGACTTCTGCTCAGAGCAGGGCATCAAGCTCAGCTATGCGTCCGTCTCGCACCCGCAATCCAACGGGCAAGTGGAGAAAGTCAATG
Organism: Poa annua; assembly: GCA_026929855.1. Taxonomy (NCBI): domain Eukaryota; kingdom Viridiplantae; phylum Streptophyta; class Magnoliopsida; order Poales; family Poaceae; genus Poa; species Poa annua. Next base: position 54,989,278 of record CM049430.1, read on the forward strand.
GCCTCGTCTGCAACGGTATCAAGAAGCGACTGCGCGTGCCACTAAAACGTGCAGCGGGCGCATGGGTGGAAGAACTACCGTTGGTCCTTTGGAGTCTATGAACAACGCCAAACAGATCCACCCAATACACTCCATTCTTTATGGTGTATGGTGCAGAAGCGGTTCTCCCCTGCGACATCAAATTCGACGCACCGAGAGTAGTCGCCTACGACGAATCGGATGCAGAGGTGGCACTCAAAGACAGCATGGATACCCTGGATGAAGCACGCGACATCGCCCTGGCACGATCAGCCGTGTATCAACAAGACCTACGCAACTATCACACTCGGAGGCTGCGACCAAGAGCGTTCGCCGCAGGCGACTTGGTTCTTCGACTCAAGCAGAAGAAGGTGCACAAGCTCGCTTCCCCATGGGAGGGCCCATACATCGTGTCAGAAGCAATCGGCAACGAAGCTTACCGCCTGAAAGACTCGAAGACGGGAGCAGACTGCAGCAACCCGTGGAACGTGGCACAACTCCGCCGGTTCTACGCCTAGTTCGACCCAATCATTTTACAAGAAAAATCAGCGCGGCAGGTTTCAGACGCACTCTTTCCCTCGCCAGGGTACCTTAGGGGACTGGAAGGGTTTTAATGAGGCGGCCTGTTCGCAAGAATCAATAAAGTGATTTGAAGAAAATCTGTCTCCTTTACATTTCACACAGGGGAAGCTAAAATCCTAGGCCGCCACTCGAACCACTCGGGGGCTGCGCCACACAGGTTGAAAGAAAAGCTTAGGCCGCTACCCGAACTACTCGGGGGCTGTGCCATACAAGCATAAATCAAAAATCCTAGGCCGCCACCTGACCCACTCGGGGGCTGCGCCATACAGGTCAAGTTCAAAATCCTAGGCCGCCACCCGACATACTCGGGGGCTGCGCCAAACAGGTAACACTTGTAATCCTAGGCTACCACTCGACCTACTCGGGGGCTACGCCATACAGGCCTTATCATAAAATCCTCAGCCGCCACTCGAATTTACTCGGGGGCTGCGCTGTACAGGTCAAGTTCAAAATCCTAGGTCGCCACCCGACATACTCGGGGGCTGCGCCAAACAGGTAACACTTGTAATCCTAGGCTGCCACTCGACCTACTCGGGGGCTACGCCATACAGGCCTTAGCAAAAATCCTAGGCCGCCACTCGAACAACTCGGGGGCTGCGCCATACAGGTCAAGTTACAAAAATCCTAAATCACACCTGTTAAAGTCAGAGACTGCGACATACAGGTCACACTTGGAAAAACCTAGGCCGTTGCCTAACATACTAGGCGACTGCGCCAAACAGGTCGAAAATCAAAACATGCATTTACACTTCCGAGCAAGCAGATCAATTCTCATTACTCGCAAGTATTTTTAATCTAGTACACTGCAACTTGCACATGCACATTTGCCCTCTATAGCTAACCCTGTACAGAAGACGACAACTACTCTAAACTGCAGGCTCGGCCTTCGGCGCATCGAGGGGACCTACAAGGCGCTCACTTAGGCCCTGAACCTGCCCGATAATTTGGCGCGCAGCCGCCAAGGTCTCGGCGAAGTCGTCATCACCAGGCAGGCCATACAGCACCTTGTCGAGCGGAAGATGTGGCCGATGCATCCGGACGTATGCCAACTCCGCATTCGCCCCAGCCACAAGTTGGGCGTGGACGACCTCCTTCAGCCCCTCACCATCGCGAAACCTCTCCAGCAAGGAGGACAGCCCGTTCGGCTGCGCGTTATGCGGGAAGTACACACGATTGATATGCCAGAGTGTCTTCCGGAAATTCTCCAGAAGAAAAGCCGCACGCCATGTACGATCAAGCATAGTGGCAAGGGCGCGCCCTCTCGACTTGTTCACGCAGAACTGACAAGCTTCATAGGAGTCGCCGGACGCCTCTCGGGTAACTCGCTCTTCAACGCGATCCCGCTCAGCCTCCCAATCCGGGTTCACATCTGCACGCGTAAACTGCAAGTCAGAACAAGCAAGTTTCAGCAAAGAAAGCAGCCGCCAAAAGGATACCAACCTTGCAGTTGTCGACTGATCAGATCGATCTCCCCAAGCAAAAAATCCTCACGTCGTGAGAACTCTGCAGTAGGATGCGACCTGGAGCGGTGCAGCAGCAGCTCAGTATTCTTCAGGGTCGCCTCAAGCTCAACCATCTTGTTCTTCAGGTACGTGATTATCCGTTGATCATTTGTACTACGTGGAGGAGCCGGCGCCGCCCGACGACGGCGAGCACCCGAAGAAGAAGCCTCGCCACTCGGCTCAGTCGCAGGAGAAGAAGAAGCACCACCGTGCACGACAGTCTGCCATGAATACGCAGAGTCAATACAATCATACGACTGTGAAGCAAAGATAAACTCGGCAGAAAGAAATTATGTTCTAGCAAAAGCATTGTTGAAGGCCAAAAGACCTGGCAGGACAATATTCATTACAGGGCCAGAAGTTTAAAGGTACATACCACGGCGACTGCCAAATTCCTATGCTACATCTACTCCAAGGCTGCAGACTGCGACCGGGAGCGACTCTTCCGAGTAGCAGCCGCCTCAGTTGCCTTAGCAAGGGCCCTCTCGAAGAGTGCCACAAGCTGCACAGCCAACTGTGTAGCACGCTCCTTCACACCACCCAGCGACGCGATCCGGCCATCGGGTCTTCGAGGAAAGCCGCTGACGACCTTCTCAAAGTCACCCGGAACCTGATGTCCTAAGAGGAGCTGGAAGGTGAGCTGGGAGCCGCGTACCGTCTGCGACCGCGTGAAGTCGGCGATGGTGGTCGCGTCCTCAAACGGCGCAGCAAGGGCGTCCACGGCTGCCGGCGGCTGGTCGCTCGGGAAGATGCTCCGGTGCACCACGGTGAGGTCTCCAGTCGACTTCTTCAGCGCGGCTGTGGACTTCTTCAGCGCGTCGGATGCATAGGCGCAGACCCGGTCGAGGAAGCCGACAGCAGTCGCCAAATCAACTGCGTCACTCGACGTGTCTTCCGGAGGAGCTCCACCGCAAATCTCTCCGCAAGGGATTCAAGGTTAGACAAAGAAAAGGATCAAGACACAGTAGGCATTAAGCCGAAACTTACCCCCAAGAACACCGGCGAGTGAGAGGAGACGATCGACTTGAGTCTTCTCCTGGGCGACCCGCGACAGCTCCCGCTCTCGAGACTCATGTAGAGCCTTCTCAAGCTCAGTAACCCGCCCAGTAGCCTGGTCCAGAGAAGCACGCAGCTGGTCCCTCTCCTTCTCCAGGCGAACATAGGCCGCGGCTACGTCAAGCTGCTGACGGTAGTATGGCTGAAACAAAAGCAAGATGTTAATAAAGTTGCGGGCGACTATACTAGTCACCCACACCTTCGGGGGCTACTCCCATCGGGAGCGCTGATCGCGCACCCGATGATAACTCAAGAGTACAAGTACAAGCGTAAAGGGCTTACATGGTCCAGGAGGTCAGGGTCCTCTGAAGCCGAAGGAGGAGCGTGACTCGACGACGCAATGCCAGCAGGCTGTGCGCGCACCTCCTCCACCACAGCCTGAGTCACCAATTCAGTCGAAGGAGCGGATGTATGCTCCACGTCCCTAAGGGGGGAGCTAACATCGCCAGAACGATGGCTGAAGTGAAGACGAGCACACTGGTCAGCTCAAATGTTGCATCTACAAAGCACAACTCGAAGAAAATAAATCATCAAGAAGCCCACCTGGTGGTTCCAAAGTCGTCGTAACTCCCCAGGGAGGGTGACGCCATCCGCGCAAACGAACGAGGAGCCGCGGAGCTGACTGGAGGAACATTCAAGGGCTCATTCCAGCCACCCGAGGACCGCGCACCCGACGACGTCGCGACGGCCTCCTCCAGAGTAACGTCGGCATCCTTAGCGGGTGACGACGCAGTAGCAGAATTGCCACGGCTCGGGAGCCTCCGCTTCTTCCAAACGGGTTCCTCCTCTTCTTCCTCGTCCTCCACCTCTTCGTGGGGAGAATGCGCGGAAGGAATCTCATCTTCGTCGTCTTCCTCCTCGACAAATTTCGACTCGTCGTCGGGTTCGTTCTCGGGGAGAGGAGGAAGGCTAAACAGAAGAGAACGACCCTGAAGCAAGTAGACGCAAGTCGAATAAACGAGCAAGTAGACGCAAGTCGAACACAGAATCAAGAAGAACAAGGAAGAATCAAAAACTTACCTCTGGAATGGGGTTCGCGGCTCCATACGCCGCGACGGGACACTTGACGTTGCAATGGTCCGCGGCTCGGAGATTGGTGATGCTCCTCACCTTGGTTTCCACCCCCTCATCGTCGAGTGGCTCGACGCTGGCACCCTCAGCGGCCCACATCGGGTGAGGCCGAGCAGCGAGTGGTTGAACCCGGAGGCGGAAGAAAGTGGCCATCAAGAAGACGCCACCCGCATCTAGCCCGAGGGTCTTGAGGACGTCGCGCAGCAGGCCCAGCAGAGGCATCGTCGCCTCCCTCTCCTCCGCGGTGAGCGGGTGCGCCCAGGCGCGGGTCTTCCGCAACCCGTGTGCGCTGTCGAACTGCTCCACGCCCTCCTGGATCCACTAGATGTAGAACCATTTCTTCCGCCACCCCTGGACGGAGTCAGACTTCTTCATCTCGAAGTACGTGGTGTCGCCACGCACCTGGATGCCGAAGCCGCCCACTGGGTAGGGCAACCCGCCCTTCCCGTTGTTCTTGCGAACAAGGAAGAGCGACTTCCAAAGCGCCCAGTGGGGTGCGATCCCCAGGAAGCACTCGCATAGCACGATAAAGCTAGCGATGCTCAAGACGCCATTGGGGGTCAGATCGTGGATCTGCACCCCATAGGCATACAAGAGACCACGAAAAAAATCGTGGAGAGGGAACTCGAAGCCTCGTGGAAGAAAATCCACGAAACAAACACGCTCCCCCTCACGAGGTGCCGGGGAGGTCTCCTTGCCAGGAGCGCGTACCTGAGCCGTGCCGGAGGGGGGCAGGAGGCCCTGCGCGCGAAGCCCGTCGAGGTCGGCTCTCTTCACGGTGGATTTCTGCCAATCACCCTCGACTTTCTTCAAAACATCTCCGGCCGAGGCGGCGGAGGACCCAGCGGTGGCCTTCGGCTTGCCCATGGTCGCAAGAAACAGCGGCAAAGATGGAGGACAAGAGATTTGGAGCTCGGTTGGCGGCGAGAATGGTAGAGCGTAGAGGAAAAGGAGGCCAGAACGATTGGAGAAGATGAAGGCCCTCGCATCAAAACGCAGTACTTATGCCTCGAAAAAGTTTCATCTCAACCGTCCACAGAACAAGGGCTCCAAGCAGACATATCCGGTCGTCCACGTGTCGAACGAAGAAACCAACCGTCGCCGCCCACTTCGTCCACTACGCACGAAAATCGAGGCGTCATCATCATGCCGCGCAAATTTCGCGCCCAGTTCGGAGACGCGACAACTGCTGACCGCGGTCAGCTCTGACAGCGGGGCCCGCCACGTCACGTCCCATCGGGCGCAGAGGCGTGCAATGGATCGTCACCAGTGACGTCATCAAGCCAACGGCTCCAAAAACAACTGAAACAGCTCGACAGAGTGATTCGAGTAGTAAGCTACTTAGCTGAAACCAACAAGGTAGGATAGACTGATGATCCGAGAACCCGAGGAAATCATTCGGGTGGCAAAGAAAAACCGAGTAAGCTCGAGCAACCGAATCTATCCACAAGTAAGCCAACAGGCCGAAAAGAAGCAAGCTTCACAAGAAGACAAAGGCAAAGTAATTCGACTGCAAAGGTTACTCCCATCGGGAGTGGCCGGTTCGACTGAAAAAATCGAGTTCAAGCTCAAGATCAAGCAATCCAATGGCGCTTCCAGGAGGAAGAAGTCCTTTGCTCGACTCTACGCTTTGACCAAGCACTCGGGGGCTACTGACATGGGGCTGCCTTTCGGGTAGCCCACGATGAGGCTACCTGAGCCGCGCCAAGACATGGAGGCCCACAGAAGGCCCACGCGGGGTACCATGTAACCTAGTCCAAGTCGGTTAGGAAGCATAACCTGCCATATCTGTAGTTGCCATCGGCATCGACCACCCGAGACCTGGCTACCTATAAAGCCAGGAGGGTTGCTCGTCCAAAAGGACACGCTCATAGCCACCGCCACAAACCCTAGAGAGATCGCAATCTCGCCATTGTAATTACTACTCGCATCAATAATCAGACAAGCAGGAGTAGGGTGTTATCCTCCGGGAGCCTGAACCTAGGTAAATCCTTGCTTGTCAGCCGTCGTGACCACCTGCACTCATCTCTCTCCCCATCAATCAACCCGGGGTGCACAACCCTAGGACTTGTCGAGTTAACACCTCGTCACATGGGTAGGGCTTAGCCGGAATCTTGTCTGTTTTAGTGTTGGGGCTCTCATACTTTCTATGGGGGCTGGGCCCTCGAACCCGGGTTGTCGTCCGGAAGAGACAATACACTGCTGCGGATCAGCAGCCGGGCGATTACGGCAGGTCTCCTGGCGTGGCGGTGTGGCGTCCCGAGGAAAGACCAAGAGGTCTAGTGCAGCACACGGTGCCGAGGAGAACAAACCTACCGGGAGGCCCCGATACTAGGGTGGTCATAGTGGAAAGTTTTGATCTTGTTATCCGGACCCCCGCATGCAGTCGTATGACGGGCCGTGGCAGACACGGCGAAATAACCGATAGGTGTGGGTAAAGTGTACAACCTCTGCAGAGTGTAAATCTACTCGAATAGCCGCGTCCGCGGTCATGGACGGTTGGAAAGGCCCCACTGGGCGCCTGGGGAAAGAAGTTGTTTTAAAAAGGAAAGTGTTTCTGTGGATTAAGGAGGTACCTGGGAGATACGGAGTTTGTGAGAAGATGATTGGTCTCGAGGAGACAATCAGTCCAATCTCAAGTCAGGAAAAAGGGGTATCCCCATCCTAGTGCTTTAAAGGTTTTACAAAAGAAAGTTTTGAACTTAGATATGTCCTTGCTATTAAGAGAAGAGAATTCTATATCTAAATGTTTTTCTTCAACAAAGATACAGAGACGTCGTATTCTCTATGTCTAAAATCATGGTATTCGAAAACTAAGCCATATAGTCGTATATAGCAGCTATCCCAGTTTTCAAAAAGTGTTTTCTTGCATTATCATGAAAACTTAAGCCTTAGAGGTGGTCTTGCGAGTACGTAAATGTACTCATATGGCTGTGTCCCTGGATATTCAAACGTCCAGGTTGAAATGAAGGGATGTACGACAAGAAGGACGAGTAAGCCGACGACTACGCCAACTGAGTGTCCCGCTCAACCGCTCTGTGGGAATGCGTCAGGACGTGACGAGGGCCAACGCTAGCCGAATCTTCCGCTGTACCTTAGTTCCTTTTCGTCATGGGCGACGATGTTTGCAGACTTGGTCGTGTGACCACTATTTATGTAAGTCTTGCTCTATTCGAGTTTTAGGATGTAACTTTGCGTACCATGTTGGCTAAATGATCGCGATGCACTGATCATTGGGATCGTGATCTGTTTACATAACGTGGGCATCTCTGACGGTTAGTCGGAGGGGTCCTCACATATTACACCATTTCCATAGCTGTTCCGAGATATATTGCCATGCAACATCCATCTTGCATTACATGACTTGTTGTCATTCATTACTTATATATTGCTTTGCGTGATTCTATAAAGCTGATGTGTGGTTTTACCGATGTTATGCTAGATAATTGCATAACCTGCTACACTCGCAGAGGCACTGTTGTCATATGCATATCATGTCACATTCATATTAGTTACTTGTATCATCAGTATATTGTCATATCATCATTAGTGTGTTGTCATATATCATATATCATATTAGGATGCTTGCCCCTATAAGTGAAAAGAGCCATGGAGGCCATCGAAAAGAGAACATAAAAAAATAGAAAAAAGAGAAAAAAAGGGGTAGCATTACTATTCTTTATCACACACTTGTGCTCATGTTATTGCACCATATCATTTATAGTCATCACTTGTGCGCATATTATAGCACCGTATCATTTATGATCATCATTTGTGCTCATGTTTAGCACCTTTACTTCATATGAGAGAGTTTTCATGTCTTACTTGCATAACTATGTGGGGAACTTTACACTATAGAACTTGGCTTGTATATTCCAATGATGAGCCTCTTCAAAATTGCTCTATATCTTCGTGAGCAAGCAAGTTGGATGCACCCCCACTAGTTCCATTGAAGAGCTTTCATATACTTATAACTCTATGTGCATACGTTGTGTGGCAGTCACTACTCCTTCCATAGCTTCAATTGTAAGACTTTCTCTTGTCTAATGATCACTTGCAGCTTTGTGAGCCTTTCTTTCGTTGGCTTTCCAAACCCCGTTAACATTCTCTTAGCCAAAACCTCCTGGTGCCAGGAACCTACGTTGATTGCTTGCTTGTCTCTTTTGAACAATTAAAGTATTGATCTTCTATGTGCATATTGATATTGCTTGACTTGATCCTTTCATTAAGTTGTCATGTTTGTTGGAAGCATTAGATGATTATATTGGTGTGTTTGAAGCTTAAATCATCTGTAATATCTACTTTGCACAGTTGATTGCTATCTAGTACTATATCATTGAAAGTTTTGCTTGTTTTACCTACTTGTTTATTTATTACTCATTTGATATCAATATAAACTACAACCCTTATTAATTTGATCTCAGTTTGCATGCCTAACATTATTACGTGATCAAGATTGTGTTAAAGCCTGTCACTTTAGAAATTATTCTTCTTTTATCATTCTTGCCTACTCGGGACGAGTAGAACTAAGGTTGGGGATGTTGATACGTCTCCAATGTATCTATAATTTCTTATGTTCCATGCTATATTATACCATGTTATTACATGTTTTATATACATTTTATATAGGTTTATGCATTTTCTGGGACTAACCTATTAACAAGATGACAAAGTGTCAGTTCCCTGTTTTCTGTTGTATTTTGTTTCAGAAAAGTACTTAAGTAAATATTCTCGGAATTGGACGAAAAACATCATGAAATTATTTTTGATTTATGAACGTTCCAGAAGACCGAAGAGGACATGAAGTCGGGCACCGAGGCGCCGCCACCTGGTTTTTGCGTTGTCACGAGTGGGCCTGCGTGAGCATGTGGTGGGGAGCCATCGGGCCTCCACCGCCTTCGCCCTTTTGCCTACAAGTACCCCCCCCCCCCCCAAACCCTAAAAATCATACGGTGTTCATTATTTCCTCCACGGGTCCCGAGCCGCCGCCGTCGTCAACACCAATCCGGGAGAGATCAGAACTGCTCTCCGGCACCCTCCCGGGAGGGGGAATCATCCCCGGAGGCCTCTACGTCGCCATGACCGCCTCCGGACTGATGTGTGAGTAGTCTACCCTTGGACTACGGGTCCATAACAGTAGCTAGATGGTTGTCTTCTCCTCTTGTCCTATCATGTTTAGATCTTGTGAGCTTCCTGTCATGATCAAGATCACCGTTATGTAATTCTTCATGTTGTGTTTGCTGGGATCCGATGAATATTGAGTACTAAAGTTATTGCTTCATAATATATCATGTGTGTGCTATTTAATGATCTTACATCCTCTCCGTTATTTGTGTATGCTTTGGCCAAGTAGATGCTTGTAACTCCAAGAGGGGGTATTTATGCTCGATAGTAGGTTCATGTCTCTATTTAATCTGGGGCAGTGACAGAAAGCTCTAAGGTTGTAGATGTACTGTTGCTACTAGGGATAAAAAAATAGTACGTTATCTAACGATGATGTTACTTACTTTCTTACTTTACACACAATGCTTAAGGTGATAATCTGTTGCATGCAACTTAATACTGAAAGGGGTGTAGACGCTAACCGGAAGGTGGATTATTAGTCATAGATGCGGTTTGAAAGGTCTATGTATATTGTTGTAATGCCCGAATGAATCTCACACTAGACATCATAACGTTAGTATATGCATTGGTGTGCTCATCATTATTCTATCAATTGCCCAGTTGTAATTTGTTTACCCGCATGAATGTTATTATTATTTATGGAGAGACACCACTAGTGAACTGTGGACCCCGGTCCTTCTCTTTAATCTGATAAAACCACAACTGTAAACCTCTTACTTTCTGCAAACAAACATCTTTCTTCCACATAAATTTAATACTTTGTTACAGCAAGCCGGTGAGATTGACAACCTCACTGTTAAGTTGGGGCAGAGTATCTTGATTGTTTGTGTGCAGGCTCCACGTCAACTACGTCAAGCTCTTTCTGGTGTCGTTGATACCTCGAGGGAATCCTCATTTCCTCATGGTTCGATAACCTTGGTTTCACAACTGAGTGAAATTTGCTGCTGCACTACTTCATAACTTTCTCTTGGGGTCTCCCAACAACACACCCACCGTGTTGATGGGTTCGTAGCATAGAAAACAAAAAATTTCCTATGGTAAAAAAAACCAACAAGCCAAGATCTAATCTAGGAGATGCTCGTAACGAGTGGAACATATTCCAAGAGAAACTCACCCTCGAAGACCGTAAGCGTTTCGAGAATAATTCTCGTGGATGATGTAGTCGTTCACTCGCCGATCTCAAGATCGTGAAGATGTGCGCTGCAACGGGCTGTGCCTCCATACTCGGTCACACGCACGGCTTGATGACGACCTCCGTTCCCTCGATCTAGCGGGGCAGCGGAAGTAGTAGAACCACCAAGGAACTCCAACAGCACGACGGCATGGTGTGGTGGAGAACTAAACAGCCATGGCTTCGCCAAGCGGATGGCCGAGAGGTGGAGCAGTGAGAGGAGGGAGAGGGTCAAGTGTTTCCTCGAGAGGGAGCTCCCACCCCTCCATATATAGGAGATAGGTGAGGTTGGGTCGTTGCCCCGTAGGGGTGACTCCACCTCTTCACTCTTGATGTGAGTGGAGGATCCACTCATGCCCACTCACTCTCTTTTAATCTCCACTCAAAAATCCCAAGGGTTTTTCTTTATTAAATAAAACAATTTCATTTATTTTTAATATTTGTTAATTCTATTAACAAACATTAACACTCATCCCCTTGGTTCATTTGTTAATTCTGTTAACAACAATTGGCAAACTTTGACAATTAACCCATTAAACTATTTCAATATTACCCGAAACAATTTCGGTGCTGTCCAAACTTTTCTCCAAAATTCCTTGTCTACCCGAAAGCGTCGACAAACCTTAAGTGTGTAACCCTACGGTTTGTGAATAATGTAGACATGATCGAGACACCTCTTCGATCAATAGTCAACATCGGGATCTGGAGATCCGTTATGAATCCTACATATTCGACGATGAATCTTATGATCGTGTGAACCAAAAATGTCATAACCAATTCCTTTTGTCTCACGATATTTTACTTGTCTGAGATCCGATCATTGGTATCATCTATACCTTGTTCGATCTCATTCCCGACAAGTACTCTTTACTTGTTCTGTGATATGACATCCTTATGACCTAGTCACATGCTTGCAAGCGGTGTCGATGTGATATCACCGAGAGGGCCCAATGTATATCTCTCCGTCTTCTGGATGGACAAATCCCACTTCTTGATCCATGAGCCTCAACTAATACTTTCGAAATACCCAACGCCACCTTTACAGTCACCTGTTACGGTGTGACGTTTGATGTCATCAAAGCATTCTTCCGGTATTAGTGATTGATATGATCTCATGGTCTAAGGATTAGGGTTACTTTGTATGCTCAGTACAACAATATAAACTTAATGACTTGATCGTATTGCTATAATTAATTTGGGTGTGTTCATCATATCATTCTCCTAATGACGTGATCATGTTATTAACAACATCTAATGTTCATGATTAGGAAACCTTGATCATCACTTAATCAGCGAGCTAGTTAAACGAGAGACGTTACTAGGAACTCTAATTTGTTCATTAGTCGCACATGTATTAACATTTCCGATTAATACAATTCTAGCATGAGAAATAAACATTTATCTTAAACATGGAATAAGATAATAACCACTTTAGTATTGCCTCTCGGGCATATTCCTTTCAGTCTCTCACTTGCACTAGGGACAATAATTTGTATTACATTGTAATGACCCTCACACCCATGGAGTTCCGGTGTTGATCTTGTTTTGCCCTTGGGAGTTGTTTAGTCAAAGGGTCTGCCACATTCAGATCCGTATGTACTTTGCAGATCTTTATATCACCATCCTTGACATGCTCACGGATGGAGTAAAAACGGCGCTTGAAATGCTTGGAATTCTTGTGAGACCTAGGTTCTTTAGCATTAACTATGGCACCATTGTTGTCACAATAGATAACCATCGAATCCAACGCACTTGGAACCACACCTAGTTCGGATATGAACTCCTTCATCCAAACTCCTTCCTGCCCTACCTCCGAGGCAGCAACATATTCCGTTTCTGTTCACGATCCCGCCACGACGGATTGCTTGAAACTCCTCCAGCTTACTACTCCTCCATTCATAAGAAATATGTACCCAGATTGTGACTTAGAGTTATCCGGATCGGTGTCGAAGCTAGCATCGACGTAACATCTTGCGACGATCTCTTCTTCACCGCCATACACAGGAAACATATCCTTAGTCCTTCTGAAGTACTTTAGGATATTCTTTACCGCCATCCAGTGTTCCAAACCTGGATCAGATCGGTACCTGCTAGTCAAGCTAATAGCATGTGCCACATCCGGTCTTGTACATAGCATAGCATACATGATAGAGGCTATGGCTGAGGCATAGGGGATCTTGTTCATGAATTCTCTATCTTCCGATGTAGCTGGACTTTGAGTCTGACTCAATGTCTTTCCTTGCAACATAGGTAAGAGCGCTTTCTTACTTTCGTCCATTCTGAACTTCTTCAGAATCTTGTCAAGGTATGTACTTTGCGAAAGCCAAATTAAGCGTATTGATCTATCTCTATAGCTTTTGATGCCTAATATATACGATGCTTCACCGAGGTCCTTCATCGAAAAACTATTTTTCAAATAACCTTTTATACTATTCGAAAATTCTATATCATTTCCAATCAACAATATTTCATCCACATATAGTACTAGAAATGCAACAGCGCTCCCACTCACTATCTTGTAGATACAAGCTTCTCCATATGTTCGGACAAATCCAAACCCTTTGATCAGCTCATCAAAGCGGAGGTTCCAACTCCGGGATGCTTGCTTCAGTCCATAAATGGATCGCTGAAGTTTGCATACCTTGTCCGCATCCTTAGGATCGACAAAAACTTTGGGTTGCACCATGTACAACTCTTCCTCAATGTGACCATTATGGAACGCAATTTTGACATCCATTTGCCAAATTTGAGTAATCAAAAAATGCAGCAATTGCTAACATAATCCTAACAGACTTCAGCATCGCTACAAGAGAGAAAGTCTCCTCATAGTCAATTCCTTGAATTTGTCGAAAACCTTTTGCGACAAGTCGAGCCTTATAGACGGTCGCATTAACATCAGTGTCAGTTTTCTTCTTACAAATCCATTTGTTCTCAACGGCCTTGCGGTCATTGGTTAAGTCCACCAAAGTCCATACTTGGTTTTCGTACATGGATTCCATTTTGGATTTCATAGCTTCTAGCCATTTGTTGCCTTCTCCAAAAAGGATCCATTCTTGGCAACGAAAACTTTGCCTTCGGATCTGTGATAGAAGGTGTACCCAATTGTTTCTTTAGGGTATCCTATGAACAACATTTTTCCCCTTTGGTTCGAGTTTATCAGGCTGAAGCTTCTTCACATAAACATCGCATCCCCAAACTTTTAGAAACGATAGATGATGTATACGCACACTTCTATTCTTGTAGACAGTGTTGGGCCTCCAAGAGCAGAGTTTTGTAGGACAGCAGAAAGTTTCCCTTAAGTGAATCACCCAAGGTATATCGAACTCAGGGAGGTAGAGGTCAAAGATATTCCTCTCAAGCAACCCTTCAATTAAGATACGAGAAGTCTCTTGTGTCCCCAACAAACCTAATACACTTGTCAGATGTATAGGTGCACTAGTTATTCAAAGAGATAGTGAAATATAAGTAACATGGATGATTATAAGTAGCAATTGCAATCTGTAATAAAAATGGCAGCAAGCAAACATGTAGCAGAACTGGTTGAAAACGATGTTTTAATGCTTAGAAACAAGGCCTAGGGATCCTACTTTCACCGGTGGACATTCTCAACAATGACATCAAAGTTAAATAAATAAACACTACTCTCAAACACTCTCATGTTGGATAACAAACACCATTCATTTTGTAGGGCTACAAGAACACCATCAAAGTCGGAGTAAACTAACACCAACAATGTCATAAAGGGAATCACACACGGTGCACACACTTTCACCATTACACACGTGAATAACCTCGGAGTTCATATTAAATTAACCTTTAGAGTGCATAATAGATAAAGAGTAGCATCACATATTCAACTAGATTACAAAGCTCATGATCACATAAAAGATCACATCATGGGAGAGAGAGATAGACCACATGGCTACCGTAGATCCCGCAGCCTCGGGGGAGAACTACTCACGCATGGTCATGGTGACGAGGAGCTTGAGGGATAGGTGCAGGCCGGAGTGGAGACGGCGGCCCTTGGTAGCCACGGCGCGGTGAGGGGTGGCGGCTGCCCTTGGCGGCGCTTTGGAGGCGGCGGCGGCAGCCCTTGACGCAGCGGCGGCGGCCCTTCGCAGCCACGGCCACCCTTGGTGATGGGGATGGTGTTGAGGAGGTTCTGCTCCCCAAGACGGCTGCATGTGAGGAAGTTAATTCGTGGTCCTGGGGGTTTTTCACGACCTAGGGTTCCTTCCCTTATATGGACTCTCGAATTTTCGTCAGCCCCTCTTGGGACTCACGAAAATGGGCATATCTGGAGCATCCGGATTCGGATTGGGCTGTTTTCGGGCTTAAAATTTGCGCATGGAAATTTGTGACAACTCTCAATTTTTTTAACGTTGTATTTGGTGGTAAAACTGATGATCTCTATAAAAATTTCTCAGACAAATTTCAGGAAAGTCCCAATTCGAGTGCAACTAGGTTTCCTTTGTATTCTTGATAATTTCCACATATCAAAGAGTAAAACAAGAATAATGTGCACTGTTGCAACTATTAGTAGGTTAGTTCCAAATAAATCATAAACTTAATATAAAAACAAGTGCTAAAAGCATAAAATGGCATGAAACAATCAAAAATTATAGATACGTTTTGGACGTATCAACATCCCCATGCTTAATTCCTGCTCGTCCTCGAGTAGGTAAATGATAACAAAATATTTTTTGATTGTAAATGTCGTGACATAATATTGATCATATAATAATATAATTCATGTAAATTGAGATCAAATGAATAAGAATTATAGTTTATATTGATATCAAATGAGTAATGAATAAACAAGTAGGAAAAACAAATTAAACTTTCAATGAATCAGTACTAAAGAACAATCAACTGTGCATAGTAGATATTAAAGATGATTTAAGCTTCAAGCATAACAATATAATCATTTAATGCTTCCAACAAACATGACAACTTAATGAAAGGATCAAGTCAAGCAATATCAATATGCACATAGAAGATCAATACTTTATTTGTTCAAAAGAAATAAGCAAGCTTTCAACGTTGGTTCCTGGCACTAGGATGTTATGTCTAAGAGAATGTTAACGGAGCTTTGGAAGGCCAACGGAAGAAAGGCTCACAAAGCTTCAAGTGATCGTTAGACAAGAGAAAGTCTTACAATCGAAGCTAAGCAAGGACTAGTGATTGTGTAACGTACCTGCACTTAAAATATGATAGGTACCTGTGTATAGTGCAAATCCCTGGATCGATTTGTTTGCACACACGGTTTACGATGTAATATCACAACAAAGTATCCAATTTATTACATCGATGATCCAGACTTAAAAATATTCATTACAATTTGCATAGCATAAGGCTAGCATTGGAAAGAATACACAGCGGAAATACAATAGCAGTAAGTCTCCATCTTCATGTTGCCACAGGCGAAAAGATTTTGGTTGCAGACTCACAATCCCTTAACGAAAAACTCACTCGTCATCTGAATAAAAAATAAAATTTTACAACAGAGTGGGTCAGATTCCATTAAAAATGGAGTCTAGCAAGTGACACTATGGTGGACACTTAATGGAATAACTCTATAGCCTATATGCATATTTGGCTGGTGGAGTTCAAGGCTAATTTGCATAAAGCCAATTTTCCCTACTCTTTTGAAAACACTTTTCTTGAAATCAAGACGAGTATGGCATGAAAACCATAATCTCATCTTCCATTGTTCACCCATCAACTTTTAACTTAGAAATTGGAATGTTGAATCCTTGATCAGCTGATCAGATTGTCCGTAACCGGGGACACAGCTAAGTACTTAGTTTTACACTCTGCAGAGGTTGTGCACTTTCACCACGAGACTCAAACAACCCTTCTATCCTTGACCCTCATGTAGTGAAAAGGAAAGGAGAAGACTGAGACGAGACCTTTGGAGAAAAGTCAAGGCAGAGCCATTATACCACGTGGTTGCACTGGAAGCATCTTCACTTGGAGAAAACGTTGATCCATTTGTTCCTGGGTGGCCATCCTCAAGTGCACGTACTCAGGTTCACTCATCTAAATGAGACTGGGTCTTAGCCAGGTACACCCACCTAAATGAGCCTAAGCAGCCACTCAACTACAACCTCCATCCTCTTGCCACATCCACCCAGAAGTTTCTTTAACTTAGTAGAATTTCACTTTTCATCAAACAACCTTTGCATAGCATCAATATTTCTTCCAAGTTATCAATAGGATTCTAGACACAACTAGTGTAATGGAGATAGTAGTTTCGGCGTAGCAATACTATCCAACAATGCATATAAGAAATACACTAAGTAATGCATAGAAAATACTTAGAAAATTTATGAGGGTGTGCCACTTGCCTTGGCAAGCAGAAGAATAGCAACAGCAGCTGCAACAGTTGTCGTTTCCCTCCGAAATTTCTAACACATCAAACAAGGCCAAATAAACATACAAACAAAATAACAATACAAAAATATGTTATGCATGATGTGCAAAATATTTCTAAGAACTAGAGATGCATGCCATGCCAAGAAATTATTCTAAGTTAATGCAAGGCAAGTGTGTTAACCAAATATGACTAAGGACCAAGGTCATAAAATCAATTGCTATAAGTCAACTTGACTAAGTTGAAAGACTGCTCCTAGTCTTCATCATGTTTGATCTTGAATTCTTCAACTCCTTTGTAGTTTCCTTCATCTTCAATTAGCACTCTAAGGACTTGGTAAAAATCACTAAGGACTTGGTTTATGTCCAAAGTGGAAGAAGAATAGGAAGGCAGAAAAAGGTACATAGAAGATATAGTTGATCTCCCAGGCTTCATCTCCAGACTTGTAACTTTCTCCTTGGTGATGTCTTCATTGAATCATGTAGACTTGATGGTTCTTCAGACTTGATGATTTGTATATCGCTAGGGTTGGTCTTGGATATAACTTAGCCACCACGAGGTCTAAGAGAGAAGAAAAGAAAAGAGAGAGACTTAGAGAAATAAAGGAAAAGATTTAGCATCTTTAAGATGTTGAAATTTTTCTAAGGAAGAATTTACTTTGTTTAAAGACGCAAAGTATTTCTAAGTACCTTTTAATACCAAAGTGGTCATAATATGACTAAGTACTTTATAATTCGAATAGATGATGAAAATAATTTTTAATAAATTTTTAATCAATTATAATCATTAAAATAACACTTAAAAGTATTTAATCAATATTAATTATAAAATCATAGAAAATTATTTTACAAAAATTAGTAGAAAAATACTACTGCCAATACTTAGACATACAAATTTATATCAAAAGAGTTTGATCAAAAATCAATTTTAAAATTGAAGTTATGTTCAAAATACTAATAAAGCCACTTTTGAAAATAAACACAAATAATTCGGCAAAAAATAAAATTAACTACGTCAAAAGTTTCTACGTGTCATAAGCTTTCCAAAAATATAAAGTATGCAATTTTTAGCCAAGCCAATACAAAGTAGTGATAGATCTAAAATTTAGGGATTTTATGCAAAACTGTCGGTCTTCGATTGAGCGTTAACTCTCACCGCTGACGTGGGAATTGACTCGCTGACGTGGTAGGCTGACTGGGATTTGACTACGAATTTGACCAAAAATAAAGTTGCTCGGATGAAAAAACACTCTTAACGAAAGTTATAGAAAATTACGTGCTCTTCCTAATTATCACAATTATAACATAAGTGGATGAATAGATTGGTCACAAATCGCAAAATACCTTTCTGGTCCGAAACTTTAACCGCGAATATATCTCAGCTTGCTGAACCAAATAAGATGAATCTTGGGGCAAAAGAAAGGTCTCGATAAGGGGAACAACTTTCGTCTTATCGTTCCAAAGTTTTGAGATGGTTTGGTTTCTCGAATAACATCAAACACGATATGTGTATACCGAAAATTACGTACGTTAAAATAAAAAGTTGTTAACAGGAAAGTTATACATATAGAGTAGATCTACCTTTTCACTTGAGGAATTTCGATTTGGAGCAACGAGCACGAAGAGATCTGAGAAATATGACTTCAGATCTGATGGATGACGATTCAAAATTCTTCCTCCACGCTTGATAAAAAGAGTTTAGACTTATTGGGATGGAAAGGTATCGACGAGATCTACAACAAAGATTAAGCTTCCGTCGCGATTGGAGATGGTTTTGTTCGTCAAACGAACGAAATACTATTTCGCTGATTAGGGTTTCGGTGGACCGAAAAGTGAAAAGAGATGTCGGCGTCTACATGGGTTTATATATGCGGAGGGATGGTGGAATAGAGAGGCCTCGAAGTTGTCAACGCATAGGATCAAGCGGATCCGAATTTAGAGTTATATTTCTCGAGATAAACGTGTTTGAATGAAAGGTGGTTGGAAAAACGAATTTTTAGAATTAGAGTTCGGTACGATGTGTTCGACTCGGTTCAGAGAGCCGGCCGCCTAGGGCCTGAATTGTTTTTTTTTTACTTTTCTTATTTCTTTCAAATCTTTTGTTTTAGAACTCTAAATTAAGTGAAATTAATTTCTAAAAATTTCTAAAAATCATATCTTTATTTTAAAACATTTGTGTACATGTTTTGACCACTTTTCAAAAATATTAATTTTAAATATTTAATTTAATGCAAATTTGACATTTTTGTCAAATTTGAAAAATAGGGATTTAATCAATTTATTTGTGCCTAAATAAAATTTGGTACCACAATTGTGAGCCTATGAAAAAAATTATTTTTAATAAATACAAGATTAATAACATAATCGCTATTTTATTTTAAATATTTTCTTAAATAAATTTTCAAGTGGAAATAATATTTCAACCATTGTAATTTAAAATATAAACAATGCAAGAAAATGATAAATGAATGCATGGATTTTGTTTTCAAATCGACATACATATAGTTTTCAAAAAGTTTTTAATTTTTCGGATTTCTCAGAATTTGAAAAATCCTAGGATGTTACAGATTGCTACACAATGGATTTCTCAGCTATAAGTATATGAAAGCTCTCCAATGGAACTAGCGGGGGTGCATCCGACTTGCTTGCTCACGAAGACCTAGACAACTTTTGAGGAGGCTCATCATTGGAATATACAAGCCAAGTTCTATAGTGTAAATTTCCCCACATATTTATGCAACTAAGACATGAAAACTCTCTCATATGAAGTAAAGGTGCTAAACATGAGCACAAATGATGATCATATATAATACGGCGCTATAACATGAGCACGAGTGATGACTATAGATGATATGGTGCTATAACATAAGCACAAGTGTGTGATAAAGAATAGTAATGATGCCCCCTTTTTTATTTTCTAGTTCTTTCTCTCTTTTTTCTCTTTTTTTATTGTTTTTATTTTTCTGTTTCTCTTTTCGATGGCCTCCATGACTCTTTTCACTTTTAGTGGCAAGCATCCTAATATGATATATGATATATGAAAACACACTAATGATGATATGACAACATATTGATGATATAAGTAAGTAATATGAATATGCCATAAGAATGCATATGACAACGGTGCCTCTGCCAGTGTAGCAGGTTATGCAGTGATCTAGCGTAACATGGGTAAAACCACACATCAGCTTTATAGAAACACGCAAAGCAATATATAAGAAATGAATGACAACAAGTCATGTAATGTAAGATGGATATTGCATGGCAATATATCTCGGAACAGCTATGAAAATGCGGTAGTAGGTAGGTATGGTGAATGTTTTGAGGAAGACATTTGGCTTATTTGTAGGAGAACAAGATGAAGATCTCCCACGAGTCTGGATGTACCCGCGAAAAATGCACCAACTCTCAATGTGAGAAATAGCAAAGCAAAGTACCGAAGAGGCTAGCAATATGGTGGTGGAAGTGCCATGAAAATCGCACTTTTAGAACTAACAAGTAAAAAGATTTCAAATAAAAATATGATCATACAAGGCATAATGAAAATTACTCCTAGAGGGATCACGGCGAATGACAAAGTCACCGTTGGCTTCCCCGACCGTAGCGCATAACATAAAGTCATTACGGTTGCCTTAGACAAATATAAGTGACATACCATTATGCAGTCAACCGGAAATTTAAGTGTGGCACAGATTCAAGTTTTTCGAGACCAACCATTAATCATTCCACTTTACTATACCATCATGTTTACCATTAAGCAAATTAATATCTCAAAACAACCTCAATGATTCAAGTGACACAATTTAATGATCTACAAGATTATATATCATTCAATTATACCATCTACCACTTTTAGCATTTTCTGATCTCTACCAAACAACAATCAACTTATTTAAAAGATAAACTCTCCAAATAATTAAGCAATGAGATATGAGAGTATGATATAATAAAGCTAACAGCTCTAGCAAGAGATGCATAAAAAACAAGAGCTAGAAAGCAAACAATAACATGGAAAAAATACTCAACGAATATAAGTGAAGAATACGAGTATTCATATGAAAAAGTGGAGCCTATCTCTCTCCCCCACAAAAGAATGCTAGGATCCATTTTATTCAGAGAATGAAAATAAAAACAAACAGACGCGTCAAGCAAGCACATAAGATGTGACGGGATTAAAATATAGTTTCACAAGAGAGGACCTAATGGTTTGTTGATGAAGAAAGGGATGCCCAGCTTTGAGGCTTGCATCTTGTTGAAATATATTGGGGGTGAACCACCTGGTCATCCCCAAGATTTGGCGTTACTATCCTCTTGATCACATTATATCATCCTTCTCTCTTCATCCTTGAAAACTTCCTCCACACCAAACTTAGAGTAAACTTCATCAGAGGGTTAGTGCACGCAAAATTATGGTATTCTGTAGGAACACAATTGCTACCAATACTTAATAGGATAAAAAGATCCAATAAAAATAGCAAAATAGGCATTGCAAAGTAAATGGCAGAATCTGTCAAAAACATAAAGTCCATAAAGACGAATTTTTTCGAGGCACTTAACTTGCTCAGATCAGTGTAACATCGCAACATTTTATAATGTTCGAAAATCACTAAAATTTAAAACTTTTGTTTTGATTAAAATAAAATATTAAAATACATAATAAAACCAACTATAAAAGACTTCAAACATATTGAAAGGGTTTAATATTTCAAATATCTCAGTTTAACATTATTTTGATAAGTTGTTTGAAGTTAGATATTTTATTATCCATTGTATTTCTTAAAACCTCAATATCTAATTTGACAAATGTGTTACAAACTTTCAAACCATTTTAATGAAATAAAAAGTGTTTCCAAATAAGGTTTGCATTCATTAATTTTCAAAACATAAAATGATGAATATATTCTATATAAGAAATGAATTAAAACTAAAATCTTTTCCAAGGTTTTTATATGAAGTTTTCAAATGATTTATCTTAATATTAAATATAATGGTGCACCAAAATATAATTTAATTAAGATTGAATCCATTATATTTCCTGTTACTTTAAAAATATGTATATTCTATTATTCTACTATTATACAAAAATAAAGATGAATGGTTAAGAAAATGAGTTTAAATAACTTAAATTTAAACATATTTGAATGAGGGTATTTTACACATTTTATTTAGTCAAAATGGAATTTAATTAAGCTATAATTTCAAATTTGACATTAAGGGTCAAATTTGTATTAAACCAATAATTCAAAATTATTAATTTTAAAAAGTGTTCAAAACATGCCCACAACTGGTTTAACACAAAGATAATATTTTTACAAATTTTTAGAAATTTATTTGAGTTCATTTGGACACTTAAATCAAAAGTTATGAAATAATAAAATAAAAATCAGAAAAGAAAAAGGTCGGATGACGTCAGCGTGACGTCATCGTCTTCAACCTCTGTCGGAAAATCTCGCACCCGATTCCTCTCCAAAATCCGGCGAGATTAGCGCGAATTGGTTCCCCCTGTTCTGCCTATAAAACCCCTAGCACATCCGCCACCTATCCCCTAAAACCCTAGCGCCTAAGACGTCGCCGGGCCGTCGGAAAAGCTCGCCGGAGTTCGCCATTTCTGCCGCCACGTTTTCTTCTTTTCCGGTCAAACCAGTGAGTATCCGCCGCCCATTCTCGGTCCCCGCGCTCTACCATGACCTTTCCCATCTCCCTGACTCCTTCTCTGATTTTATCCGCAGCAAAAGCATCGAATCCGAGCTCTAACCGAAGCTCGCCGGAATAACGCGCCTCCGCTCGTGCGCTCCGTTCGCTCCAGGGCACGCGCGTGGTCGACGCTGCCGCCATCTCCCTCGCCGTGCCTTGCCGCGCCCGTTCGTCGCCTTTCCGAGACCGGAGAGCCATCGGAGCCCCGATTCGGTCCACGCCGGAGCGTGCGCCGCCGTCTTCTTCAAGTCTCGCGAGGTGCGCCGCCCTATTCTGGTCAGCTCGCCCAGGACTGTCACATCTGCTTCCTACGGCCAAGATTAGATCGGCCCCGAAGAGGTATTTCCCGATCTGATCCATCCATTCTTCTTAAGATCCTACGGCCCAGCTTAACCCTAGATCCGAGCCAATCAGAGCTTGCCACGTTAGCCAGCCTTTTCTGCTTTATTTTCCGAATAAAATTAAAAAGGCTGAATTACAGAAAAGCCCCTGCTTATTAAAATTGTTATAACTTTTTATTCACACATCCAAATTTGATAAATTTATATATTTGGAAAGCCCTTGACATGTAGAATATTTTAGATCTGTTAGAATTCAAATTTAACATAGTATAAATTATTCAAATTTCAAATGGATGATTTGAGTATATTTGTAATAACTTTAAATCTATAAATCCAAAGATTGCAAATAAAATTGTTTTAGAAACTTGGGAATATTTGTAAAATGATGCCTCTATTATAAAATATTTTTTAGTAGTATTTGAATGATTTCATAGTTACATATTTAATTTGAAAAGTTTGAATAATTTTTGACATAACTCTTGATAGAAAAATCATTTTTTAATAAATCCAATTACTATAAATTTAATTAAATCCCCTCTGCCTATTAACACCCATTTATAAAATTTTGTTATAAAAATTTAATCAAAGAAAACTTTAATCTTATATTTATTCCTTTATTTATATTTTGCAAAAATATAAATTAATTAAATTGCATTTATAGCCTATTGCATACTTTATAAATATCACAAATTTTGTATGACGTTTCTTATGATTAAAAAGTGCATTTCATGCATAACATATTTTTCTCATATAGTTATACTCCTTAGAGGAAAACCTCTTCATTATTTTCTCTAACTTAGGATTATTTTCAACTTAGTATTTTGATAGAGTGCTATGCACATAGACACTTAGAATTTTCAACAAGGAGGTAGAAGGCCAATGAAGGACTTAGCCAAAACAAGAATTCAGAAGAATCTTCAAGGAGTAAAAGCACTTAGAAGAAAAGCGAGAAGGAGTACATGAATACCAACCCCCTGTATTCCCTAAGTCTTTCTCTCTTTCTTTTCTTCTTCTCCGAGACTTCCTGATGACTAAGTTAAATCCAAGACCAGCCTCGGTGATACAAGAATCATCAAGTATGAAGAATCATCAAGCCTACCGAAAATTAAATCAAGACATCACCCAGAAGAAAGTTACAAGTCTGGAGATGAAGCCTGGAAGACCAACTACATCTTTCTTTCTATCTGTTCCCTCTTTCCTAATCTTGTCCTTCACTTTAGACTTAAACAATTTTTTATCATATTATTACTATCTTGAAGTTTGTTGGATCCTAGCGGCATAGTGAGATGAAGCGGCCTGGAGACTAACCTTACATGTCCAATTACATGAGACCTGTTCCACAATTTAAGTGGCTGGCCGGGTGTCTGTCTCTCTCACTATAGTGAATATCCAATTTATAAAGAGTTGATAATAATTGTTGATCACCTTATAGACTTAGTATTTTCTTCAAGTATTTATGCACATCATGGCTAAGCCATTTGAGTGCTTATTCAAGATGAATTATAACAAAGTTATTTTATCCAACTATGACCTCAGTCCTTATTATTTTGACCAACATAACTGCCTTGCATTAACTCAATAGATTTTCATGGCATGACATGCATCTCAAGTCCTTAGAAATAATTTGCATATCATGCATGACATGTTTTCCTTAGAAGTTTATGAAACTTGTTTGTTCATTATGTATGCTTGTATGTGTTGTGTTCATTTATTTTATGATTTTTGTATTGTTGTTTATTTATATTGTTTAGACTGAACGGAGAGTTCCGAGTAACGTTGAAAAGAGTTTGTGAGCAAAGACATCATTCAAAGGCAAGTGGCACACGTCATAAACTTCCTACTATTTTCTATATGCATTACTTAGTGTATTTTTATATAAGCATGTGTAGGATAGTATTGCTATGCTAGACATGTGTAGAAATTCCTTACTCCTGTGTCTAGGTACCTATATAATACTTCGTAGAATTATTGAAGCTATCCAAATGTTGTTTTGTGAAAATCTAAATTATACTAAGTTAAGAATGAAACACCTGGGTGGTAAGTGGTTGTATGGTTTATGTTGAGTGGCTACTCAGGCCCATGTCTATGGTTCCTGGAGTACGTACACTTGTGAATGGCCACCCAGGAACAAAGGAATCTGAAGAACTCCGAGTGACGATTGCTTCCAGTGCAACCATTGCCAATGGGCTCTGGCTTGATCAACTATGTTGCGTGGACTCTCCCCCTCTTGACAAGCAGATGTAGAGGGTGTTAGGTGGAACAGGTCAAGCCAGAGTGGGAGGGAAATGCTTATGAAAGATCTCGTCTCATTCTTCTCCTTTTCCTTATCACTACAAGTGTGTAAAGGATAGTTTGGGTTGAATGGGTACAATGGTAAACGTGCACGACCTCTGCATAGTGTAAAACTAAGTACTTAGCCGTGTCCCCGGTATGAACAATTTGAGCAGCTGATCACGGACGTCAACAGAGGATCCACCATTCCAATTTCTAAGATAAAACTTGATGGGTGAACAAGGGTAGAATGAGACAGTGGTTGTCATGCCACGAATGCCTCGAATAGAAGAAAAGTGTTTTCCAAAGAGTTAGGAAAATTTGGCTTTATGCAAAATAGCCTTGAACTCCACCTGCCAAATATGCATATAGGTTATTAGAGTTTTTCCACTAAGTGTCCACCATAGTGTCACTTGCCAGACTCCATTTTTAATGGAATCTGACCCACGTTGTTGCAATATTTTTCTTATTGCAGATTGTTCAGATGACGAGTGAGGTTTCGTTTAAAGGTTTCGAGTCTGCAACCAACATGTTTTCGCCTGTGGCAACATGAATGTGATGGAGACTCACTGCTATTGTATTTCCGTTGTTTACTCTTTCAAAGCTAGCTTTATTCTATGCAACTTGTATTGAATATTTTGTAAGTCTGGATCATCGATGTAATAAAATTGATACTTTGTTGTGATATTACATCATAAACTGTGTGTGCAAACAAATCGATCCAGGGATTTGCACTATACACAGGTATCTGCCTTATTTTAAGTGCAGGTACGCTACAATCAGAAAACTCAAAACAAATGAAAGTTGCGTATACATATTAGGATTATGCACAAAAAGGGCAGATGTTTCTGACGTTCCAGTGAAGAGTTATGAATTTAACGGTGAACAACAGAAATCTGTTTATACACAAGAATTGAAATTTAGCATCAACTTTCAACTAGAGGCTTAACTTTACACAACAATGCAATAAAGTAAGATACAAAGGAATTTCTACAGAGGTAGGACAAGTACTTGACACAAGAAAAATAAAATAATAGGAAATAAAAGTGGGTTTTCTCCCATAACGATGTGGTGTTCCGGCAGGAGTGAGTTGTGAAACTATTCCACATTCTTTCATATATGTGCCAAACTCGTAACTCAAATATTCACCTCCACGATCGGATCGCAGAAATTTAATTTTTCTGTTACGATGGTTTTCCACTTCACTCTGAAATTCCTTGAACTTTTCGAACGTCTCAGACTTATGTTTCATCAAGTAAATATACCCATATCTAATTAAATCATCAGTGTAGGTAACGAAATAATGATATGCACCACGCGCCGACACACTCATTGGACCACACACATCGGTATGTATGATTTCCAATAAATCCGTCGCCCGTTCCATCGTGCCGGAAAACGCGGTTCTAGTCATCTTGCCCATAAGGCATGTTTCACATGTCTCAAATGATTCATAATCAAGTGATTCTAGGAGCCCATCAGAATGGAGCTTCTTCATGCGCTTAACACTAATATGACCTAAGCGGCAATGCCACATGTATGCAGCAATATCATCATTCAACTTGATTCTTTTGGCATTCACATTATGAATGTGTGTATCATTAGTATCAAGATACAAAATAAATAAACCATTCTTCATAGGTGCATGACCATAAAAGATATCATTCACATAAATCGAACATCCATAGTTCTCAGACTTAAATGAATAACCGTTTTGCATTAATCAAGATCTAGATATAATGCTCATGCTCAACGCAGGCACCAAATAACAATTATTTAGGTTCATCACTAATCCTGATGGTAGACGAAGAGGTAGCGTCCCGACAGCAATCACATCAACCTTAGATCTATTGCCGACGTGCATCGTCACCTCATCCTTTGCTAGTTGTCGCCTATTCCGTAGTTTCTGTTTCGAGTTACATATGTTAGAAACCGAACCAGTATCAAAATACCCAGGCACTACTGCGAGTACTAGTAAGGTACACATCAATAACGTGTATATCACATATACCTTTGTTCACTTTGCCGGCCTTCTTATCCGCCAAATATTTGGGGCAATTACGCTTCCAGTGCCAGCCTTGGTCTTTTTCTCAGGCGCGGCAACAGTTTTGCCGCCCTTCTTCAAATTACCCTTTGTCTTGCCTTTCTTGAAAATAGTGGTTTTCTTGATCATCAACACTTGATGCTCCTTTTTGATCTCCACTTCAGCAGTTTTGAGCATTGACAGGAGCTTGGGGAGAGTCTTCTTCATGCCTTGCATATTGTAGTTCATCACAAAGTTGTTGTAACTTGGTGGGAGTGATTGGAAAACACGATGAATTCCTAGCTCATTGGGGATCGATATACCTAGGGCTATGAGCTTATCGGCGTACCCAGACATTTTGAATACGTGCTCGCTAACAGAGATGTTCTCTTCCATCACGCAGCTAAAGAACTTTTCTGAAGCATCATAACTCTCTATGGCAGCATGGGTATCGAAAATCATTTTCAATTCTCCAATTGTATCAAAAGCGGTGCTGTTCTCGAAACGTTTTCGCAACTCCGGCTCTAAACCATACAGAATGTCGTAGTGAACTACACTCTGGTCCTCCTTCTGAGTCAGGAAAACATTTTTCACATCATCGGGAGCGTCATTATCGGGCGGGGCACCTAGCGCTGCATCAAGCACATAGAGCTTTTGACAAGCTGTGAGGAGAATCCTTAGGTTAAGTGCCCAATTGGTGAACTTGCTTCCACTGTTTGCTAGTTTCTCTTTCTCCATAAACATATTGAATGAAAGCAGGTGGTGACATGATCTACAACATATTTGCAAAGACTATATAGACTAAGATTATTATAAATTAAGTTCAAGTTAATTCAAAATTATTACGTGAACTCCCACTAAAAAACAACATCCCTCTAGTCGTTTTAGTGATTACACAAACTAAATTCACAAAACCAATAACCGATCATCACGAGAGATGGTGTAGCTGCAAAGTCGAACATTGACATGTTCATCATATCATCTATATGACACATGCTTTACCTTTCGGTTACGTGTTCCGAGACCATGTCTGTACATGCTAGGCTCGCCAAGTAAAACCATAGTATTTGCGTGTCCCGTTGTATGCGAACGTTGAGTCTATCACACCCTATCATCACATGGTGCTTCGAAACGACGAACTTTCTTAATGGTGCATACTGATGCACACGGTGGGTGTGTTGTTGGGAGACCCCAAGTGGAAGGTGTGAAGTAGTGCAACAGCAAGTTTCCCTCAGTATGAAACCAAGGTTATCGAACCAGTAGGAGATGAATGTTCACCCGAGGTTGTTGGCGGCGACGTTGACACGGCGCAATACCAGCGTCAGCAGTGAACGTGAAGTCTGCACACAAACAATCAAGATACTTTGCCCCAACTTAACAGTGAGATTGTCAATCTCACTGGCTTGCTGTAACAAAGGATTAAACGTATGTGTGGAAGAAAGATTTATGTTTGCATAAAGTAACTGGTTGCAGTTGGGGTTTTATCAGATTAATGAGAAGGACCGGGGTCCACAGTTCACAAGTGGTGTCTCTTCATAAATAATAATAACATTCATCCATGCGTGGTAAACAAATTACAACTAGGCAATTTACAGAATGATGATAAGCAACCCAATGCATATACTAATGATATGGTGTCTAGTGTGAGATTCATTCGGGCATTACAACAATATACATAGACCGTTCCAACCGCATCTATGACTGATAATCCACCTTCCGGTTAGCGTCCACACCCCTTTCAGTATTAAGTTGCATGCAACAGATTACCGCCTTAAGCACTGTGTGTAAAGTAAGTAACATCATCCTTAGATAAAGTACGACTGTTTTATCCCTAGTAGCAACAACACATCTACCACCTTAGAGCTTTCTGTCATTGCCCCAGATTTAATAGAGACATGAACCCACTATCGAGTATAAATACCCCATCTTGGAGTTACGAGCATCTACTTGGCCAAAGCACACACAAGTAACAGAGAGAAGGCAAGATCATTAAATATCACACACATGATATGTTATGAAGCAAGTACTCAATATTCATCAGATCCCAGCAAACACAACATGGAGAATTACATAAAGATGATCTTGATCATGATAGGCAGCTCAACAAGATCTAAACATGGTAGCACAAGAGGAGAGGACAACCATCTAGCTACTGCTATGGACCCGTAGTCCAAGGTAGACTACTCACGCATCAGTCCGGAGGCGGTCATGGCGATGTAGAAGCCTCCGGGGACGATTCACCCTCTCGGCAGGGTGCCGGGGAGCAGTTCTGATATCTCCCAAATTAGTGTTGATGACGGCGGCGGCTCGGGACCCGTGGAGGAAAAAGTGTTCAACCATGCTCAGCTTTTAGGTCAGGGGGTTTATATGGGCGAAAGACCTATGTCGGTGGGTGCCCGATGGCGCCACACCACCTCCTGGCGCGGTAGGCATGGGACCCGCGCCACGAGGCGATGTGGCGGCCTCGTGGCCCCACTTCGTCTCATCTTCGGTTTTCCTGTACGCATATATTCCAAAAATAATTCCTTGTTGACTCGTTTCCAATTTGGCGGATATTTCCTTGAGAGCTTTTCTAAAACCAAAAATAGCAGAAAATAGGGAACTGGCACGTTGGCATCATGTTAATAGGTTAGTCCCCGAAAATGCACAAAACTATATAAAATGCATATGAAACATGTAATAACATGATATAATATAGCATGGAACACAAGAAATTATGGATACGTTGGAGACGTATCAACATCCCCAAGCTTACTTCTACTCGTCCCGAGTAGGCAAGAACGATAAAAGAAGAATAATTTCTGAAGTGACAAGCTTAAACACAACCTTGATCATGTAATAATGTAGGGCGTGTAAACTGAGATCAAATGAATAATGGTTGTAGTTTATATTGATATCAAACGAGTAATGAATAAACAAGTAGGTGAAGCAAGCAAAGCTTTCAATGATATAGAACTAGATAGCAATCAACTGTGCAAAGTACATATTAGAGATGATTTAAGTTTCAAGCACAACAATATAATTATCTAATGCTTCCAACAAACATGACAACTTTATGAAAGGATCAAGTCAAGTAATAGCAATATGCACGTACAAGATCAATATATTATTTGTTCAAAAGAAACAAGCAAGCGTTAAACGTTGGTTCCTGGCACCAGGATGTTATGGCTAAGAGAATGTTAACGGAGGTTTGGAAGGCCAATAGAAGAAAGGCTCACAAAGTTGTACATGATCATTACACAAGATAAATTCATACAATTCAAGCTATGCAAGGAGTAATGATTGCCATACAACGGATACACAATGAGCTATAAGTATATGAAAGCTCTCCAATGAAACTAGTGGGGTTGCATCCAACTTGCTTGCTCACGAAGACCTAGAGCACTTTTGAGGAGGCTCATCATTGGAATATACAACCCAAGTTCTATAGTGTAAAGTTCCCCACATAGTTATGCAACTAAGACATGAAAACTCTCTCATATGGAGTAAAGGTGCTAAACATGAGCACAAATGATATGGTGCTATAACATGAGCACAAGTGATGACTATAGATGATATGGTGCTGTAACATAAGCACAAGTGTGTGATAAAGAATAGTAATGTTGCCCCCTTTTTATTTCTTTCTTTCCTTTTTTTCTATGTTTTATTTTTTTTCTTTTTTTGTTTCTCTTTTCGATGGCCTCCATGGCTCTTTTCACTTTTAGTGGCAAGCATCCTAATATGATACATGATGTATGACAACACACTAATGATGATAAGACAACATACTGATGATATAAGTAACTAATATTAATGTGCCATAAGAATACATATGACAACGATGCCTCTACGAGTGTAGCAGGTTATGCAGTGCACTAGCGTAACATGGGTAAAACCACACATCAGCTATATAGAAACACGCAAAGCAATAAATAAGTAATGAATGACAACAAGTTATGTAATGTAAAATGGATGTTGTATGGCAATATATCTCGGAACAGCTATGGAAATGCTGTAGTAGGTAGGTATGGTGGATGTTTTGAGGAAGATGTTTGGCTTATGTGTAGGAGAACAAGATGAAGATCTCCCACGAGTTTGGATGTACCCGCGAAAAATACACCAACTCTCAATGTGAGAAAGGGCAAAACAAAGTACCGAAGATGCTAGCAATATGGTGGTGGAAGTGGCATGAAAACCGCAGTTTTAGAACTCACGAGGAAAAAGATTCCAAATAAAAATATGATCATATAAGGCATAATGAAAATTACTCCTAGGGGTGCTGTGGCAAATTAACAAGTCACTGTTGGCGACCCGACCGTAGCGGAAAACATAAAGCAATTACGGTTGCCTTAGGCAAAAAGAAGTCATATACCATTATGCAATCAACTGGAAATTTAAGTGTGGCACAATTTTCAAGTTTCTCTAGATCAACCATTTAATCATTCCACTTTACTAGACCATCATGTTTACCATTAAGCAATTTAATATCTCAAAACAACATCAATGATTCAAGTGACACAATTTAATAATCTACAAGATTAATGTATCATTTAATTATACCATCTACCACATTTAGCATTTTCTATTCTCAACCAAACACCAATCAATTTATTTAAAAGATAAACTCTCCATGTAATTAAACAATGAGATATCAGAGTATAATATAACAAAGCTAACAGCTCTTACAAGAGATGCATGAAAAACAAGAGCTAGAGAGCAAACAATAACAAAAGACGAATACTCAACGAATATAAGTGAAGAATACGAGTATTCGTATGAAAAAGCGGAGCGTGTCTCTCTCCCACACAAAAGAATGCTAGGATCCATATTTATTGAGAGAATGAAAATAACAAAAACAAAAATAATAACAAACAGATGCTTCAAGATAAGCGCATAAGATGCGACGGAATTAAAATTTAGTTTCACTAGAGAGGACCTGATAGTTTGTCGATGAAGAAGGGGATGCCTTGGGCATCCCCAATCTTTGACGCTTGAGTCTTCTTCAATTATATTGGGGTGAACCACCGGGTCATCCCCAAGCTTTGGCTTTACTATCCTCTTGATCACATTATATCATCCTCTTCTATTGATCCTTGAAAACTTCCTCCACACCAAACTTAGAGTAACTTCATTAGAAGGTTGGTGCACAAACAATTATGATATTCTGTAGGAACACAATTTATTCCATTGATACTAGATATTAGCTACAGCCACTGATACTTAAAAGGATAAAAAGATCCAATCAAAATAGCAAAAGAGGCATTGCAAAATAAAATGACAGAATCTGTCAAAAACAGAACAGTCCGTAAATACGAATTTATTCTAGGCACTTAAGTTGCTCAAATCAGAAAACTCCAAACTAACGAAAGTTGCGTATACATCTGAGTATTATGTAAAAAAAAGGGAAGATTTTTCTGACGTTCCAGTAGGAGATATGAGTTTTACGGTGAACAGAAGAAATCTGTTTCAGCACAGAAATTGAATTTAAGCATCAACTTTCAACTAGAGTCTTAACTTGACACAACATTGCAATAAAATAACATACAAAGGAATTGCTTTAGAGGAAGGACAAGTCCTTGACACAAGCAAAATAAAGTAAAATAAAATAATAGGAAATAAAAGTGGGTTGTCTCCCATAAGCGATTTTGTTTAACGCTTTTGAGCTAGACACAAAGAACAAAACTCAAGTATTATCAAGAGATGAAGCATCAACATTACGAGCACGAGCAGTCCTTCGTTTGTTTATATTACCATATTTCTTACCTTTGTTTGTAGGGAACGTTTGCTAACTTCCAGGGGAGGTAGTGAAGCCCATAGTTCCTTTTCCTCCATCAATTTTCGCTCTGAAAAGTTTCAACAAGGATCTTCCAATAGTAATTTGTCATGTTCCTGCACATTCAATGACATAGTAATCAGTGGATAAAGTTCTTACCAAGAGTGTGGTATATACTACCTCAGCTACCCCAATGGGTTGTATAATGGTATTATCGGTAAGGGTTACTTCTTCTCCCCCTTCAACAGTTTCCCAAGTATTTAAAGATGCATGAATGTATTTAGGCATGAGACAAAACTCAGACATAATATCACAACGAGCAAGAAAAACTCTATTACAAATGGTCACTTTAAAGGTAGGGAGTCACAATGATGGTTTAGATTTTATTGGAACATAGTCAAGTTTTTCACGAATCTTATTGTACCCATCTTTTAAGAAAGAAATGTTTGTTTAAAGGGTATTTAGTCTAGTATGAATATTACCAATACTTGTACTACATTTATTAGATGAAGAAGAAGACATAATTAATTTCTTTATTGAATTTAAAGCTTGATCTCCATCACATTGAAGGAAATCTCTTCCCACTACAACATCTAAAGCAACTATATAGCAAAGAACAAGACCAAAATAAAAGCTACTAATAAGCAGACTTAAGATCATTTTAGGTTTGGTTTCACCATATGTTTCAAAAATTCTAGACCAAGCTTCTCCAAAAGTTTCTTCATTACCTTGTTTAAAAGTAAAGATTCATTCCTCGGGTAACACAGTGACAGGGAAAATACCATACATGATAATAAACTAAACAATTTTTTTTATTTTTGATGATTAGATAATGCAAATAAAAGACAAGCCGAAATAACAATATTCAAGAAGTAATTGACAAACCGAAATAAACAAAGCAACAAAACTGAAAATAAATGACTAAATCGAAATAAGAAAAGTAATGCAAGTAACTAATTTTTTTATATTTTTGATATTAAGCAAACAAGACAGTAATAAAAATAAACTAAGCAAGACAATAAAAAAATTGTAAGTGCGAAAACTCCCCTCGTAGTGAATCTTCAAATCCCGGGCAACGGCGCGAGAAATTTGGTGGGTGTGTTGTTGGGAGACCCCAAGTGGAAGGTGTGAAGTAGTGCAGCAGCAAGTTTCCCTCAGTATGAAACCAAGGTTATCAAACCAGTAGGAGATGAATGTTCACCCGAGGTTGTTGGCGGCGACGTTGACACGGCGCAATACCAGCGTCGGCAGTGAACGTGAAGTCTGCATACAAACAATCAAGATACTTTGCCCCAACTTAACAGTGAGATTGTCAATCTCACCGGCTTGCTGTAACAAAGGATTAAACGTATGTGTGGAAGAAAGATTAATGTTTGCAGAAAGTTACAGGTTTGCAGTTGTGGTTTTATCAGATTAATGAGAAGGACCGGGGTCCACAGTTCACTAGTGGTGTCTCTCCATAAATAATAATAACATTCATCCATGCGTGGTACACAAATTACAGCTAGGCAATTGACAGAATAATGATAAGCAACCCAATGCATATACTAATGATATGGTGTCTAGTTTGAGATTCATTCGGACATTACAACAATATACATAGACTGTTCCAACCGCATCTATGACTAATAATCCACCTTCCGGGTAGCGTCCGCACCCCTTTCAGTATTAAGTTGCATGCAACAGATTACGCTTAAGCATTGTGTGTAAAGTAAGTAAGTAACATCATCCTTAGATAAAGTACTATTGTTTTATCCCTAGTAGCAACATCACATCTACAATCTTAGAGCTTTCTGTCACTGCCCTAGATTTTATAGAGACATGAACCCACTATCGAGCATAAATACCCCCTCTTGGAGTTATGAGCATCTACTTGGCCAAAGCACACACAAGTAATGGAGAGCATGCAAGATCATTAAATAGCACACACATGATATATTATGAAGCAATAACTTTAGTACTCAATATTCATCGGATCCCAGCAAACACAACCTGGAGAATTACATAAAGATGATCTTGATCATGATAGGCAGCTGACAAGATCTAGCACAAGAGGAGAAGAAAACCATCTAGCTACTGCAATGGACCCGTAGTCCAAGGTAGACTACTCACACATCAGTCCGGAGGTTGTCATGGCGACGTAGAAGCCTCCGGGGACGATTCCCCCTCCCGACACGGTGCCAGGGAGCAGTTCTGATCTCTCCAAAATTGGTGTTGACGACGGCGGCGACTCGCGACCCGTGGAGGAAAAAGTGTTCAACTGTGCCCTGTTTTTAGGTCAGGGGGTTTATATGGGCGAAAGACCTACGTCGGTGAGCGTCCGAGGGCGCCACGCCACCTCCCGGTGCGGCAGGCATGGGGCCCGCGCCACGAGGCGATGTGGCGGCCTCGTGGCCTCACTTTGTCTCGTCTTCGGTTTTTCTGGACGCATATATTCCAAAACTAATTCCTGGTTGACTCGTTTCCAATTTGGCGGATATTTCCTTAAGAGCTTTTCTGAAACCAAAAACAGAAGAAAACAGGGAACTGGCACTGTGGCATCTTGTTAATAGGTTAGTCCCCGAAAATGCATAAAACTATATAAAATGCATATAAAACATGTAATAACATGATATAACATAGCATGAAACACAATAAATTATGGATACGTTGGAGACGTATCACATACTAAGGCAGAACACATTATTATCTTGATATTAACTATGAGAGGGGTCATCTTATAATGCTACATTCGCGATCTAAACAAGATTTAAGCAAAATAAGATGCATAAAAGGATTAACATCACATGCATGGATAATGTGATATGATATGGTCCTTCTCGCACTTGATCTCCATCTTGTGCATCTTGGCATGATCTCCATCATTCCACCAGCGTGGCACCAAGGTCCATGGCGCCTCCTTCTTGATTGTTCTCCAAATTTACAACATATCATATGGATGTGGTATTTAGCACGCATGCCATAAAATTAAAAGACAACCATTTGGCTCCTCCCAGTTTGTCATAATTTACAAAAGGTATCATCTCATATAACAAATTTGTAACTTTGACCATATCACATCACATGCTCTGCAAAAACAAGTTAGATGTCCTCTAATTTATTTTTGCATATTTTACGTGGTTTAGGTCTTTCGAAAATAGAACCGTTCTTACCTACGAACATGAAACCACAACGGTGATGAAAAAAATATTAGCAACCCATTCTATTTTATATCTTAACTATACTGAGAGAGACATACACCCGCAAAGCCACTTTTGAAAAACAAGTTGCATGTCAGTCGTGGAACAAGTCTCATGTGCGTGGACATGTAAGGTTAGTCTGGACCGCTTCATACCACTATGCCACTAAGATACAAAATATACAAAGGAAGCAATAACATGATCCTAAATGCCCACATACACATATGTGTTCTACCCGTACAAAGCATCTACGCATAGACACGGCTCGGATACCACTGATGGGTTCGTAGCATAGAAAACAAAAAATTCCCTACGGTGAGAACAAACCAACAAGCCAAGATCTAATCTAGAAGATGCTCGTAACGGGTGGAACATATTGCAAGAGAAACTCACCCTCGAAGACCGTAAGTGTTTCGAGAATAATTCTCGTGGATGATTGTCAGACCCTGGATTCAGACGTCACAAAGAAAAACGTATCGGTTGGGCCACACAACTAGGAGTATACTGGGGTTACCAATCCCAGGAAAAAGCAGGCCTGGCTCGGAATGGATCATCGGCCGACATCTCCTAGCGATCCCAACGTCACGTACGTTCCGCGATTGCGCACGAAAGAATTCCAAAATCCTACCAATTTGTATACTTCAAATATACATACATTGTATACGAATCGGTTTGGAAGAGAGTGGAAATCATAGGATAAACCTAAGACACAAAGAAAGGAAATAAATATCCAACGCTCTCACTGCGCAAATATAGCGAATATCACCAAGCAGAGGACACATGTCCCAACATTACATCATGCAGCGGAAAACATGCCGGTCTAGGTACAGACAAGAAGCAAAGGGCACAAGGCCGAAACGAAAAGAGAAGGCACATCCACACGTTCCACCAGGAAGAAGCCCGGGGGAACTCTAACTACTCGTCGTAGATCTCGTCGTCGAACTCCACGTAGTAGCCACCCACCTGGTCGTACGGAGTCTCCTCAACTGCAGAGAAAACCCCAGCCCGCGAACGGGTCAATACACCGGAGCGTATCGAACAAGTTAGAGCTAACAAGTTACAAAACTGAAAGACTCCCAAAGTATGGGGTGAGGTGGACTTAGCGGCAGCAGCACTAGCAACCTAAAGAGACACGCTACAACTTTCGTCTAATTAGAGAGGGATAAGAGAGCGCATAAGTAACCATCTACAACTAACACCAATCATAACCCATTCTTGGATTAACCCCCTCAACCAGGTATGAGGAAGCAATTCGGGAAAACTCACACATTGAACAGTTTTAGTTACCATTTATTGTGAAAGTAATTCTATATTACTAGTCAAGTTAATTAGCAATGATTAGATGTAAGTTGTCTATGATCTTATTAGCCAGCATCATCACCAAGTCGTCCATAACCGTGGACACGACTCATCGATAAGATTATACCCTGCAGGGGTGCAATACTGTACCCATACTCGCATGCTCAACCGAGTCAAAAACATTAGGGCCTCTCAACACGACTCATTCCTTCACTACAGCAAGTCCAAGTGCCACCCATATGAGTTGTTACCCGCGTCAGGAGTCCGGCCGAATCAAAATTGGGGACTCATTAGTTTGTGTCCACGCGCCATGCGTTCAAACCACAATAGGAAAACCCAAATCAATCATCATCATCATGCACATGGATATGAGCAAATGGAAAACCCAAACTACTTGCGACACATGGACAAGCTGAAGATCCGTTCAAAGTCGAGGGGGGCTCCATTGGTCCACCCACAAGTGGTTAGTGTGCTCAGAATTGGTTCTGAGGACAAGAACTGAGTTCCTAGGACGACACTTAGTAGAACAAAGCACCTCACAAGGCCTTTCGCTGGTGTCTTATCATTTAATTATAATGCCCCACATAAGATAGCATTTTATTAAAGTAGAATAATCTATCATACTAAGCATGTGGAATAAAAGACAGATGGGCGACTCGCACAACCAAATCTAAGCATGCACTACGACTCGTAAATGCCAACAGATAAACATGCAAGGGGTTATAGGTTATGGGGATAAAGCTGTATAGACTACAGGATAAACATGTGATGGGATCGCAATTGAAGAATTGTATACTAGGGTAGCAAGATCAACGGCAAGTATGAAAACCAAGCAGTCTGTAACAGCTTAGATATAGCTTGCATGGCAGATCGTGGCCCGGCACAAAAGCTGGAACCTCCGAGACGAAAGTACAGTCAGCAGACACGTTGTCGTCTACCCAGAGAAGAGCAAAACATAAACCAATAGGAAACATAATCAATACATGGAACTGCGCAAACAATTGATGTGACAATATGGTATGCGATGATTAGGTCACATTAAAGCGGGGATGAAATCCCAGCAAAAGATTATGTTGCAAGTTATTTGTGTAACCAACAATTTAAATGTTGCTTAACATATATAACATGGCATGGGTGATCTAATCAAAGTAAATGGAATAGGCAACAATTAAATATTTGCCCAACACATTCCATATTTATTATTTAGGTGCAAATATTAAATTACACTAAACATTTAAAATTAATGATGCAAAATGGCATAAGAATGTCATATTAATGTTTATTGCATTTTTCTGATAATAAAACATATAAAGATTATTTTATTTGGAGTTAAGGATTAAAATTTATTAGCATTTAAAAGTTAGGGTGGTTTTTGTAATTACAGGGACCTGTCTGTGATGGAAAACGTGTTGGCAAGGGCTTCTGTGCAAAATAGAAAGCCAGGGGGGCTCTGAGAAAGATTCCAGCGCAGGGGTTCTCCTTGGTCGTTTCTCACCCTACACCAGAGGCTGCCAAGCGGGCCTGTGAGCCACGCTGGAGCGCGAGTGATGAGCTGGTCTCCGCTGTCGCTGACAAGCGGGACCCACATGTCAGTGGTGCGCAACAAATCGAAAAAAGGGGTGATTTATTCCCACGCGCCCGGGTTCGAACGAGCGACGCAGCGAGCGAGCGAGCTAAGCACTGCAAGCCATTAGGTTAGGGTAGTGTTGTTGTCAGTTTTAGCGAGGAGTTGTTTTTAACAGTTAAAAGTTTATGGCTTTTACTGTTGAAACTGAATCAGCCAGTGTTTTGACAAAACTGAAAGTTTCTTCTGTTAACAGCGAGCACCGGCGGCGGAAAAACAGACGACGAGCATGATTTAGCGGCGCTCCGCTCGCGTGCGTGCGTGCAACCGGAAGCGGCAGTGCGTGCGTATTCTTGTGCGTGCTCGGGAGTGGACAAGGCGCCCTTTTTCCCTTCGCGTTAGTGCGTGTCGTGCGTGGTGTGGCGCGGCCATGGCGGGGCAGACTCCGGCGCCGACGAAACACGGCGTCAGAGGCAAGGAATGGAGGGGGAGAAGCAGGGAAACGGTTGCGCAGCTCACCAGGAGGAGGATGGTGAGCGGAGGAGGCGCGGGGTGACCGGAGATGAGTGGTTGGTGCCGAGGACGGAGTGGCGGTGCGCGGCGGGCGTCGGGGTTGTATTGGATGCATAGCTTCCCACGTCCCATTCCTGGCTGTCGTGGACGGAGGAGTGAAAGGCGAAGTTCCTGGCACAGTAGAAGGAGAGGAGGAGCACGAGCTCACGCGGGGGCTGAGCTTGGCGTGTCAGTCTCCATGGCGACGGCGTGGGCGATAAGGGCGCGCGGCGGCGGGGAAAGGGGAAGAAACTAGGGTTAGGGTTCGGCGCGGGGCAGCATAGATTAATAGAGGAGAGGGGGAAGCAGTGGTGGTGAGCAGTGGGGCGCATCGGCAGTGAGCCAGTGGCCATGGCCGACGTGGAAAGGTGCTCGTCTCCTTCGGCTGTACGGGGAAGAAGAACAGGGCCAGGTAGGTACTGGGCCGAAGTTGGGCCACTTGGCCCACTTCGGCCAGGTGAGCTGTTTTTCTGTCTTTTCTTCTTCCATTTTTCTTTTGTTTTTGTATTTTTTTAAAAAATAGAAAAGAAACATGATAAAAACTTTTGGCAAATTTTATAGTTTCAAAATAGACAATTTAATTTACTGTTTGATTATTTGTAAAGATTTTGAAACTTCATTTTTGAATTTATTTGAAATTGCATTTGAATTTATATATGGAATTTAAATTTGAAAGCAACTTATTTCATTAAATGCAAAACAAATGGAATGATGACATGATGATAAGATTTATTACACAACAAGCACATCATTTTAGGAAGGTTTACTTTTGGGATGTTACAATGATGTAGTCGTTCACTCGCCGATCTCAAGATCGTGAAGATGTGCGCTGCAACGGGCAGTGCCTCCGTACTCGGTCACACGTACGGCTTGATGATGTGACGCCCGAAAATCGGTACTATGTAGATTTAAGCGCTCCCGCCGAAATCCGCATAATAACGTATTTAGGTCGCCCACCAGACATAATGTGCACACCGAAACATGCGCATTATGTGGGTGGAATTGTGATAGCATTACAACAGTTCCGATACATCCACAAATACAATAGAAGATATAAATACAACAACGACTCGAACGAGTCAAGATACAAATGTTACACTACAAAGATACAAATGACAGCGGAAGCAAAATAGTATCCGACTACGGATAAGAAGCAAATTGGACTAAGAGTCCTGAAGATAAGCAATGGCGCCATATCCCTGCCCAGCCAAGCCGGAGGGATTCCCAAGCTAACGTCGTCAGACTTCAAACCTGTTGACTGCACATAAAGCACATCCCAAAATAGGGTCAGGGCACTCCCTGGCAAGCAAAACCGACTTGCCTACTTTCTACACCATCTCCCAAAATATAGGGGAGGTGGACTTAGCGGCAGCAGCACTAGCAACCTAGAGAGACACACTACAACTTCCGTCTAATTAGAGAGGGATAAGAGTGCGCATAAGATAAACAACTACAGCTAACACCAATCATAACCCATTTTCGGATTAACTCCCTCAACTAAGTATGAGGAAGCAATTCGGGAAACTCACACGTTGAACAGTTTTTGTTACCATTTATTGTGAAAGTAATTCTATATTACTAGTCAGGTTAATTAACAATGATTAGGTGTAAGTTGTCTAGATCTTGTTAGCCAGCATCATCACCAAGTCGTCCATAACCGTGGACACGGCTCATCGATAAGATTATACCCTGCAGGGGTGCACTACTGGACCCATACTCGCATGATCAACCCAGTCAAAAACATTAGGGCCTTTCAACCCAACTCTTTTCCTTCACCGCAACAAGTCCAGGAGCCACGGGAGCTATGCTGGTCCCGGCCAAAAGGGTGCGGACTCCCGCAGGACACACCCCTTCGCACCAACAGGCCGCGCTCTATATGCATGTAACAAGGCACACCGCCAAAGTAAAATACTACACTAGTATCGATGAATATGAGACAAATGGAAAACCCGAACTAGGTGCAGCTCCCGGACAAGTTGAAGTTCCAGTCAAAGTCGAGGGGGGCTCCATTGGGCCACCCACAAGTGGTTAGTGCGCTCAAAATTGGATCCGAAGACAAAATCTCAGTTCCTAGGTCGACACTTAGCAGAACAAAGCACCTCGCAAGGCCTTCCGCCTGGTGCCTTATCTTTTAATTATAATACCCCAATATAAGACAATATTTTATTTAGGTAGAATAATCTATCATACTAAGCATATGAAATAAACGACCAACAGAGGACTCGCACAACCAACTCTAAGCATGCGCTACGACTCGCAAGGCTAACAGATAAACATTCAACAAGTGATGGGATGTGGGGATAAAGCTGTATAGGCTGCAGGATAAACATGTGATGGGATCGCAATAAAGAATCGAATACTAGGGTAGCAGAGGTCAATGGCAGGAATGAAAGACAATGTATAGATAAACAAGCAAACTTTGCTTGCCTGGAATCCCGCATGGAAGCAGATCTTGTCGTTGATCACACATCTCAACGTCGTATCCGCGAAGAAGCAACAAACACTGGAAAGCGTAAAAGATGCATTTTACAACTACGGCAAAAGATCCAGCATGATCATATGAGAATGATGCATGGCATGACAAGATGCAAAATAAATGCAATTAATCCAAATTAAGCGGGAAAGCAACCCCGACAATTAATATTTAGGTGCAAGTTATTTATTTACCAGCAATATTAAATGTTCTTTAACATGGCAAGACATGGCAAAGATGATCTAATCAAATTAAATGGAATAGGGCATCAATAGTAAATAAATGCCCACACATTCCATAATTATTAGTTAGTTGAGATACTGCGCCACCAAACCCAAGAGATGCAACACATGCAAGTATGATGCGATATGCACAAGATAGATGACATTTAATAAAAATAGGTGTAGGGTTAGGGTTTGGGTCCGTACGTCGGATCGGGTGAACTAGGGTTCGAAACCGACGTCTTCGGTCTGTAGAGGAAGTAGTCGTCATCGTGGAAGTAGTCGTCGCGGAACCGGGGCATCGTCGTTTGTCGGTGTCGTGGAAGTGGTCGGGTAGTCGTGGCACGTAGGAGCTCGGCAATCGGACACCGGAAAGAAAGCGCGCACCGGCGGGCACCGCGACACGGACACGGGCGGTCAAGGGAACGCGGCACCGGAAGAGGACACGCACGCGCATGTAGCAACACCTCGAAGGGTGGACAACTCGGACACAAAAAAAAGGAAGGCCGGGGTCTTGCGGGCATTTCACCGAACACCTTGCGGGCGGCGGACACGGGGACACCACCGGACGGAGAAAACCGGCGGATGGAAGGAGCGCAGGCGCGGAGCGGAACGCACGGCGGCGGCGACACGGAGGGCACGCGCGGGGACGCTGCGTGGGCGGCGGCGGCGCGGGCGGATGCGGACGTGCGGGTGGCGGCGTGCACGGGTGAGCGCGCGGGCACGGGCGGACGCGGCGGCGGTGCTGCGGCGGTCGGAGGCGGCGACGCGGCCGGCGGTGGAGAGGCGGCGCGGGGCGCGCACGAGCAGCGTGGGCGGCGAGCAGGCGGCGGTGCAAGGCGCGGGGGCGCAAGGAGGCGGCGGCGCGCTGGCGGCTCGGCCGGAGAAGGCGACCGGAGGAGGGGCGGCGACATGGGGGCGCACGGAGCCGGTGGAGGCGCGGCGGGGGGCGCGTCCAGGGGCGTCGCGGCGAGCGCAGGCGGCGGCTGAGGGGCGCGCGCGGCGCAGCGGCCCGGGGGCGCGGCGGTGCACGGCCGGCGGCGGCGGGGAAGCGAGGGCGGCGGGCGCTCGAGCTGGGGAGGCCGGGGCGCATGGGGAAGCGGAGGCGGCCGGGCGCGGGAGAGGCTGGCGCGGCGGCCGAGAGAGGCGGCGCCACGCCGGCGGCGCTTGGGGACGCGAGCAGGGCGCTCGGGAGCACGGGCCTGCTCTCCCGTGCTGGCTCGGGAGGAGATGGTGCGTGCGGGAGGAGGAAGGAGGAAGGAGGAAAAGAAAAGAAAAGGAGAGAGAAAAGAAAAAAGAAGAAAATAAAAGAGAAGGAGGGGGGAAAAGAAAAGAAAGTGGGTGGGAGGACCTTTTGCAAAATCCCAGAAAAAGGAGGAGGGTGGCTGCA
The DNA here is from genome assembly GCA_026929855.1 of Poa annua. NCBI lineage: Eukaryota > Viridiplantae > Streptophyta > Magnoliopsida > Poales > Poaceae > Poa > Poa annua. Next base: position 55,032,936 of record CM049430.1, read on the forward strand.
AATTTTCGGGGGGGTGGGAAATAAGTTTCCAGATGGGAAACCCTAGGGTTTGTTTAGGTGGGCTTTGGGCTTTATTTCTCTCCCTTTTACTATTTTCTGATTTATATTTTAAAAACAAAATAGAAAAAGAATTTGAACACGAAACCTTTACAAAAGATTTTTAGTTTTCGATAGAAAATTTAATAAACTAATTTTTAACATTTGCAAAAGATTTGAAAAATCACAATTTTAATTAATTTGAAATGCATTTGAATTTAATTATGAGAAATTGAATTTAAATGCAACAAACTAAATTAATGAGAATCAACGCGATGCCATGTTGATGCAAAAAGAAAACAAACAATTTTCTAATTGGGGAAAATCCCGGGGCGTTACAGATGATGACCTTCGTTCCCTTGATCCAGCATGGCAGCGGAAGTAGTAGAACCACCAAGGAACACCAACAGTACGACGGCGTGGTGTGGTGGAGAACTAAACAGCCATGGCTTCGCCAAGCGGATGGCCGAGAGGTGGAGCAGCGGGAGGAGGGAGAGAGGTCAAGTGTGTCCTCAAGAGGGAGCTCCCACCCCTCCATATATAGGAGAGGGGTGAGGTTGGGTCGTTGCCCCTAGGGGTGACTCCACCTCTTCACTCTTCATGTGAGTGGAGCATCCACTCATGCCCACTCACTCTCTTTTAATCTCCACTCAAAAATCACAAGGGCTTTTCTTTATTAAATAAAACAATTTCATTTCTTTTTAATATTTGTTAATTCTATTAACAAACATTAACACTTATCCCCTTGGTTCATTTGTTAATTCTATTAACAAAAATTGGAACCCTTTGACAGTTAACCCATTGAACTATTTCAATATTACCCGAAACAATTTTGGTGTTGTCCAAACTTTTCTCCGGAATTCCGTGTCTACCTGAAAGCGTCGACAAACCTTAAGTGAGTCACCCTACGGATCGTGAATAATGTAGACATGATCGAGACACCTCTCCGATCAATAGTCAACAGCGGGATTTCGAGATCGTAATGACACCTACATATTCGACGATGAATCTTGTGATCATGTGAACCAAAAACGGCATAACCAATTCCTTTTGTCTCGCGATATTTTACTTGTCCGAGATCCGATCATTGGTATCATCTATACCTTGTTCGATCTCATTCTCGACAAGTACTCTTTACTCGTTATGTGATATTACATCCTTGTGACCTAGTCACGTGCTTGCAAGCGGTGTCGATGTGATATCACCGTGAGGGCCTAGAGTATATCTGAAAGAGCATTTTCCCTCATGTGTGGTTTTGGTAATTGAATGACAATCTCTATGGACTAATGTTTGCATTGAGATATCATTATAGATCATGTACATGGAATTGTGGAGTTCATGTGTTGGACTCTTGAAGCTTTTGTGTTGAGTGAAGTTCAATTGCCAGAATGTCTTGAAGATTCAAGACATCATCTTAGTGAAGAAAAGATGAGTTGTGCAAGACCAAGAGAAGCTTTCTCGAAAAGATCCTATGCTTGGTGCTTGCAATGGATACATGAAGATGACGCTAAGCGAGACTCTCCCATTGTGAGCATGGGGGAGTATTTGGAGAAGTCTTCATCAAGCAAGTGATTGGACGCGCAATCAAGAAATATGACCCACTTGAAGAGATCAAGATAGTCATCATCTAACTCAAGTGGAATGCTCAAGGCAAAGGTATGATCTTGATAGGGCCATAGGATAGATAGGTGTACTATCAAGAGGGGCTCTCAAGTTAGTAACTTGATCGCATCGTTGTGGAGAGCTCAAACCTTTGCATACTTGGCATATCATATTTCTTGGTTCTTATTTTGCTTTTATGTTGGTGAGGAATTAGAGCTTGGTTCATCTCCATGTCAAGCTCTAGTTCATCGAAATCGGTTTTACTTTGGACAACTTGTTGCGTTTTCGGTGGCGGAAATATTGCCGGTTCTTCCTTGAGGAAAGTCCCACACCTTGCCATGTGTGGAGATTTTACTCTATTTTTGTTGGGTAGTCTTCGTCGCTATCTTTCCAACAAAATTGGTCTCACCTCATTTGGAGTTCATTTGCAAAAGTTATAGCAGTTTTCGTTTCGGTGTTCTGCTGATTCGGATATTGGGACCGGATATTCCGCCCTACCGGAATTTCCGGTTCCCCAGCTCATCCAAGAAAACGGCTAAGGAAAGGAGAAAAAGGGTTCTGACTCCAGTCGGAAATTGTGCTCGGAAATTTCCATATACCGGAATTTCCGAGTGCCCCCAGAAAAGTCCTCCAGAAATGGCTAAGGAAAAGTTTGGTTTTGCTTCTGACTCCAGCCGGAATTTCCGAGCTCTCTTAGACCGGAATTTCCGGGTGACCGGAATTTCCGGGTCTATCTAGACCGGAATTTCAGGATGGCCGGAATTTCCGAGTCTAACTTATACCGGAATTTCCGAGTGTCGAAACAGCCAACGGCTATATTTCCTGGAGGGGTATAAATACCTCTCCCCTTCTTCTTCCCCAGCGAATCTAAGGCAGCACGACTTTCCCCTCTCTCCTACTCCATTGTTGACCTTGGAAAGCTCACTTTCCTCTCAATCCCTCCATTGAATCTTCCATATTCTTTAGGGAAAGTTGAGAGGAGATCTAGATCTACAATCCTACCAATCCATCTCTCCTCTAAGTGAGGGGAACTTATTGGATCTAGTTCTTGGAGTTCCTTTGTGGTTCTTCTTTTGTTCTTCCTCTCTTCTCCCCCATAAGCATTAGTTGCTTTTGGTGGGATTTGGGAGTGAAGGATTTGACTCCTTTGTGGTTTCCTTTGTTCTTCCTCTCTTATTCCCCCATAAACATTTGTTGTTGTGTTGGAATTTGAGAGTGAAGGACTTGAGCACTTCGTGTGCTCTTGCCATTGCATTTGCATCGGTTTGAGCCCTCCACGAGGATTTGTGGTGGTGATACTTGTGAGCTTGTTACTCTTGGGTCTTTGGACCCTAGACGCCTTTTGTGGCCGGCCTTTTGTGGCCAAGACCTTTTGTGGTCAAGACCTTTTGTGGTCACTTGAGAGCCCCCAATTAAGTTGTGTGTGTGTGCCTCAAGACTTGGGAGCCCCCAATTAAGTTGTGGGTGTGTGCCTCAAGAGTTGTACGGGATTCGATCTCCGCCCCAAAGGAGATCAATAGTGGAAGGTGAACTCGAACCTTTTGTCGTTGAGTTCATCAGGAGAACAAGGTGAGCCTTTGTGGCGTTGCGGCTAACCTGTTGTGGTTGCGCACACCTCTCCAAACGAGACGTACACCTTTGGGTGGAACTCGGGAATACATCCTCGTCTCCGCGTGCCTCGGTTATTTCTATACCCGAGCTCTTTACTTATGCACTTTACATTGTGATAGCCTTCGTGCTTGAAGTCATATATCTTGCTATCATCTTGTTACTAGTATTGCTTAGCTTAAGTTGTTGGTGCACATAGGTGAGCCTAGTTTATATATCTAGGTTGTATGCTTGTTAAAGTAAACCTCTAGTTTTATTCCGCCTTTATCAAGCATACCGGAATTTCCGGGTCATTCGTGTACCGGATATTCCGGCTACTCGGAATTTCCGGTCACTATTGGACCGGATATTCCGGCTCCTCGAAAAAGTTTTAAATCGCCTATTCACCCCCCCCCCCCCTCTAGGCGACGTCTATCCGTTCAATATCTCTCCGTCTTCTAGATGGACGAATCCCACTTCTTGATCCATGAGCCTCAACTAATACTTTCGGAATACCCAACGCCACCTTTATAGTCACCCTGTTACGGTGTGACGTTTGATGTCATCAAAGCATTCTTCCGGTGTTTGTGATTGACATGATCTCATGGCCTAAGGATTAGGTTTACTTTGTATGCTCACTATAACAATATAAACTTAATGACTTGATCGTATTGCTATACTTAATTTGGGTGTGTTCATCATATTATTCTCCTAATGACATGATCCTGTTATTAACAACATCCAATGTTCATGATCAGGAAACCTTGATCATCAGTTAATCGACGAGCTACATAAACGAGAGGCGTTACTAGGAACTCTAATTTGTTCATTAGTCACACATGTATTAACATTTCCGATTAATACAATTCTAGCATGAGAAATAAACATTTATCATAAACATGGAATAAGATAATAACCACTTTTTTATTGCCTCTCGGGCATATTCCTTTCACGTGTGCATCATCGCCTTGCTGGGATCATCTTCGGAATCCTGGGGGCTGATATTGTTAGCCTGGGACTTCCGCCTACATTATGGGTTTGTTTTCTTCAGACTGGGTTGGCGTCTTTCACCACGCCCGCCTCCTCGACATCAACGTCAAATAAGCTAAGTTTATATATATTTAACATTTAATTATATGTATGGTCGTGAAATAAAAGTCAGTGGTTTGCTCATTATGCTTTGAGATCATGCCATTTTTTGTCTTTTCATTTGATCATATCCTTCTTAGTATCTTATTTACCTGATATTTGCTCCGTGCTGGTTCAAACTTTTAAATAATTGCCGCCTCGGGGCCAAATTAAGCAATCGATTTGCACCGCGTAATACTGTTATCTGATTGTTTATGTGCGGATCACCTAGTAGTATGTCATTAGCAGCAATATGTTGGCTTTTGTTTCTAATTCTAAACATATGGTACTAGCCCTGGTTGTTTCAGCTAAAATTTCCGTCTAAGGTTCCGCTAACATATGAAAAGTTAAACATATAAACCAGATAAATATTAAGCCGGGCCACATAAAATTTACAACCCATAAGTGTTTGTTAAAAATCTACCGGCTCAGGCCTTAAAATTATTCAGCTTTCATTAAAAGTACATCTTAATGCAGCTATGTCTACTATGCAGGATACTTACTTAACACCTGGGGGCTGCAATCGCAGCATTTTCAGCATGTCTCAAGCCATCTTTCAGTTAAGCCGGCACGAGTCTCAGGGACTACAATCATCGACTTACAACGCCACAAGTTCGTCTAAGCGTCGAGACGACTTCCGAGTACATCGACTCAACGCTCGGGGGCTGGAGATAGGCGGATCAAGAAAAACTATGACACTCGGGGGCTCGACATCGACGTTGCCCTCGTTCGATACTGGGGGGATGCACGACATGCAGCTCTATCGTCAACAAGAAGGCCGCATTGGTGGCATGACAGTCTTGTCGTCAGCGGCACGGTCACCTCCATGGCTCAACCAACTTATCGTCAGCGACACAGTCGCTTCCGCGGCATGACAGTCTTGTCGTCAATGACATAACCGCCTTCAAGGCACAACCACCTTGTCGTCAGCGACATGGTTGCCTCCGTGGCAAAGGCCGCCTCAGTGGTATGGCCGACAATGAACGATTTCGTTACATTTGAGTTCAAACTGTCGTGGACCAAATGACGTCATGTATCAAACATTAATTTGATTTGTCAGTAAGGATAAGGCTTCTCCGAGAAGCCATCCGACATGTTAAGCCAGAAATCTTTCCCATGTAGGATAAAGGCGGCCACGCGCTGGTAATCAAGACGGCACGCGACCCCTATTTTATTCAGAATGGTTCAAGCCCTGCAGCCGCCAACATTGAATACTGAAGATCAATAAGATGAAGAAGCCGGCGCCTGGAGAACTTCAACCTTTCTGGGGGCTAATGTTGGGGATATACCGACCAGGGTTATCTCTAACATAGATCAATCCGACTAGTGCAGGGTGGCCCAAGGGTGGTTAAGGCTGATGCCTGCCGGGTGGCCCAGATAGCTAACGTACAAGTAAGTAGGCGGATGGTCCATGGAAGGCAGCAGACCGAATCCCATCAAGCCACCAAGCCCAAGATGGAAGGCGGCAACCAAAGCCGACTACAACTAGGACTCCGTTTACTTGCCGGCCAAGTACTTACCTTGTAACCTGGGGTCTGGCCTCCTATATAAGCCGGCCACCGGGAGGCCTTTAGGGCCAAGCTCATCTAGGTTGTGCACGCTTTGATACACATTGTAACATGTTCACGGCTATTGCCTTATAGTGAATTATAGCGGCAGATAGGGTCTCGCCACCGCAGCGAGATCTGAAGTTGGGTAACCTCGCCGTGTTCAATCCTGACCTCGACGACTCCAGCCTTCTTCCCCACATCCATCCGTAGGGTAGAGGACCCCTGTCTCCTATCAATTATGTTGATACTCCGACAACATGTACAGTCGGTTCCTCTCCTTCTTGGGCGGCGACGCTTTCTTTTTAGCGACCGAGTATGACGCGCCGGCATCGGTCTTCTTGAATGGCAAATGCCCTGTCATGGTGGCCGCGGGAAGAAGGTGGTGGTTGTTCTGGTCCTGGCCGCAGCCGCGGTAGCTCATTTTAAAGAGAGGAGAGGACGTATTCTTCCAAGGCCATTGATGGCGGCGTAGAGTTGGAAGTGGCGGTGGCCAGTGGGGCGTCGCCATTGATGGCGGCGCAGAAGCGGCCGCGCAGCCTTTTCCCGGTGCAGTCATCTAAATCGGCGCCCGCGCAGGAGGCGAAGCGATCGCGGTCGCTGACACGCGGGACCCAGGGCAAAAGGAGGAGGATGGGTAAGGACGCTTCGGTCAGTCCACGGCGACGAGAATATTGCCAAATTTGGGTCGCGTATGCGTCGCCGCAGATAGCGCGGCCAAAATGCATCGGGCCGCTGGGTTTGCTTTTCCCGGCCCCGGTTATTTTCAGACCGAATTGGACAGTTGCGGTCCGTTTGAGCCGGGTCGTTGGAGATGTCCTTATGCTCTTAGGATGTCTTTAACAGGCGGACTCCGATGTGTTCGATTAATCATGGCGGTCAAACTTTATGTCGTGGCGACGGGCTCGGAATAGTTGGTGTGATGGTTGTGGTCTGTGGTCGGCCGTCCTGGGTAGCTTGGGTTGCGGGTTGTCGGTTTGTGCGGCATTGCAGCTCGAGAGCGAGCGGTGGTATGTCGGGGCGGCGACCCCGGAAGGTGGTGGCCTTGGTTGACCATGCAGTGTGCGAAGGAGCAACGGAAAGTCGGAGCGGCGACTTCGAGAGCTTGGCAAGGTTGAAAGCATTTGACCTTGTGTTGTGTGGGTGATGAGGTGGCTCTCGCTGTTGGTCGTCGGCGTATCGGACACAAGTTCTGGCGCAGGAGATTGAGGTTGCAGTCTTCTTCACCTATGTGGGAGTGTGCCGAGTCTGCTCCTCTCATAGCAGACACGAACTCTTCTTTTCGGCAATGATGAAAGTTCGGCTAGCTTGGTGAAGCAGGTTAACTTTAGTTGTGTTTGTGTGGTTGGCGTTATGTTGTGGCCTTCGTTTTGTCGTCGACAAGAATGGGTGTCCCGTGTTGGTTCTCACGTGGGCGTGGCTTTATTTGTATCGATTTTTATCCCGTTTTCTTTCTAATTAACTAGACACTTCTTCTTAATTAATAGAAAAGGCAAAGCTTTTACCTTCATTAAAAAAGTCAACTACTATGATGCAACAAACATGCACGACGTAGGGAAGATGCGCGTACTGGCTGCCTTGTTGGTTGGTTGTTAGTTGGCTTTCTACGACTCCCACGAAATCACACCGCCAGCCACTTCAACTAATCAAAGCTATTACACAACCGTGAACTGATCATGATGTCTCGGCTAATTCCGATTGTGCCACTCCGTGTACTTTTGTTGCCTACCTTATTAGTACCTAGCACACCTCAATCACCATTATATGGTTTTTAGATCTGGTTTCGCTTATAAACTGGATCAACTCTTTATCTCAAAAAAAAATCATGAGTTTACGACAGCGAAGATCTTTCTGGTGTGGGAAAACTCCTATGAACAAGGATTTTGCATGGCACCAGCCGGGCCCTGTCAGCACTTCCTTTACATCGGTCTACAATAAAAACTTCCTAGGAACAAGGATTTTGCATGAACAATCACTTGTGCTTTACACAACAATCATCAAGTGTCGCGCGCATGCATGATGATAGGGATTTCCGTCGATGCCCAGTCAAGGCTCGAGAAAGCGACCCACTGCGTCCGCAGCCTCTTTCCTGCAAAAGCCATGAAGCTCTGCCGGTGCAGCCCCGCATGGCACCAAACCATTATCGACGCACTTAGGTAGCGTAACCTCCAGTAAAGAAGAGCCAGCCATCTGCCATAGGAGTACCCCGATGGCCCCTCTCTCTTTATTTTAACTGGAGAGAGGGGGGAAAGTTGTAGCATAATAATAATGGTACGGATGGCAGGAGCTCCCTTGTTGCACAAACTACATATGTGGTTCGTCACAAAAGGGCGTCTATGGACTGCTGACAGGCTTGCGCGGCGGGGGATGGAACACCCAGAGGCTTGCCCCTTGTGCTGTCAGGAGGAGGAAACGGTCGAGCATCTGACGCTGCAGTGTTCGTTTGCGCGAGAGGTTTGGTACGCAATGCTTCTCCCGTATCGCCTGCACAGATTCACGCATACCACTACTTCGACATTGCTGACCTGGTGGCCTATGGTAGCTGCTGCAGTACCACGATGGCGGGCGAGAGAGGTTAATGACCTCATCATCCTAACTGCTCGTTGTCTGTGGTTAGAGAGGAATAGTAGGGTTTTTGACAAGATCGCGACAATGCCCTGGGAAATCAGTAGACAGATCAGAGAGGAGTTTGAGCTTTGGAAGAAAGCCAAACTTAGTGGAGTTGTGCTGCGACAGATCGAGTAGTTTATCGGGTGGGTGTTCTAGACAGGGGAGACGCATATGTGTTCTTCCCTGTCCTCTCTTGTAATTGTGTTGAATTCTCTATCTTAATAAAAAGACACGCAACACTCGTGCGTGTTCTTGAAATAATGGTATGGAACAAAGTTTAATCTTCTTTCAAGCACAAATAGTGATGAACACACTTTCAGGACAGTGCAAGGATTGCAGCACTCCTGCTGCTATTACGGTATTAATGATATGATTGAATGCGTCCACAGTTATTTTGATAATTTGATTTAAAACACTCCATAGGCCATGGAGTCTGTAGTTGTTGGCTGTCCACTGGCGGTAAGCAAAAGAGTCAGGAAAGGACAGTACCTATGCATATGCTTCGTCTTTCTTTGGCCAAACAAGCACATTGATGATCTATGAGAGCTGTAATAAAAGGATCTTTACCAAGGGTCTTCAAAGGATTCCAAAACTCCATTGGGGTTCGGACGTCAAAAAACGCTCCCAATGACAGTTTCGAATGCTCTGGCCCGAGTCATTTCGTGTCCAGCACCGACGAACGGGGCTTCGGATTTCTCAGGACTGTCGGACATCAGTTCAAGAGGCTTTCCTACAGGGGTGGCCCATCCGTCATACACATAGCTAGCGCTGGTGCCTAGTTTCCCTTCCTCTACATCGCCGTCGCATGCACCAAAATTCTCAATGTTCCCTGCCCATTTTCAAAACTCTTGCGCCGCCGTGACCTCCTCGCTTTCCTCGACCTTGTCCCAAAGCCTGTCGGCCTCGCGAAACCGAAGGTTGCTCCTCGCAAGCCGCCGCCGCTAACACAGTAGCAGAAGAAGATGCTGAAGCGGGAGCCATAAGAGACGCATGAGCTCTTCGACAAGGCGCAGAAGAATTCAGAGCAGGGGTTAGACCGCTTCCCAACTTCACTAGAACCGGCAAGTGAAGGTGGAATATAGGGCGGCGACTGAGTCCATGTCAAGATAAACCGCCGAGATATTGATCGTCATGAGCCAAACGAGATCTACCACAGTCGCCTCCTTTTGCGGGTCGTCGTCTGCCTCGGGCTACTTCGAGGAGAGCTACGCCTACCATACGCAACAATCGTGGTTGTTCATCTCCTCGTATGACAAGGCCGCCATCGACCTTAACGCTACACCTGTCTTAAGCGACTCCCCGACTCTTCAGCAGAGACATCCAAAAGCAGCGCATTGACTTCCCACGGCTAGCTCTCCGTGCATGATCATGCCGAAGTGCGTGCTTTTTTATCTTGTAGTTGTACTCATTTATTGTCGGCGGATAGATCTTCTTGTGTGCACATATTGTTGTTGGCAAACCGAAATGTGTGCATATTTGTCTCACCAAGTGTGTTTTCCGCGTCCCCTTTTGTGGCGTAGGATGTTGTCGCCGAAGTCATGATCGCTGATCTGATCTACGAAGGCGCCGACACCATCGATGAGTTCGCCGATCATGTGGACGTCCATCTAGACGAAGATGAAGAGGAGGTGGACATGGACGATACCGACGAGATCGACAAGAAAGCTGGTTCAAGAGGCTGAATATGGAGCGAGCAGGAGGACAAGTTGTTGTGCGCGACATGGATGGAGGTGAACTTAAGCGCCACTCCCGATGCTAACAAAACGAAGGGAGTGTGTTGGTCACACATTCACAAGGACTTCACCGAGAGGAGGTCCTACCCATCTCACGAAGATTTGCCCGATCGCAATGTCAAGTCGGTTGAAAGCTGGTAGGGCGTGGTACATAAGCACACCAACAAGTTCCATGGATGTCATTTAGGGAGGAGAGTGGCAATAATGAAGACGTGAAAGTTAGCGGACCATCTTACCTTGCCGTGTCTTGATTGTGGTCGGCCATGTTTGACTTGTTTTTATTTGTGTAGTTGATCGATACTCACTTATTGTACATTGACTTGGAGATAGATGACAAGAAGCCTTACAAGTTGATGCATTGGTGGGAGGCGGTTCAAGATTGTCCGTAGTGGAAGAATCACCGGCTTGTTGTGGGCGGCAAGAAGAAAGATGAAAGGAAGATGCATGCCTCTAGCACGGAGCGTCCCGAAGGAGTCAAGACGGGCAAGAAGACTACTGACTTAGGGATCATCCAAAAGTCGGTCAGCCTCTACATCAAGGAGGTGGCCCCTGGGGACGGTTCAGAGATGAAGATCCACGCCGATAACAAATAGAAGCGACAAATCTTCTTTGAAGTGCAACATAAGAACAAGTCCACGGAGAGGAGCGAGGAGCGTTTGATCATGACCACCAACACAGAACGACATAAGCCCCAACCAAAAGGCCTACTTCGTGGACGAACGGAGGTACATCCTGGCTGAGAGAGCAGCACAGGCAGCAGCGACCGTGAACGTCGCGAAAGATGAAGAGGTAGCTGACGCGTGACCGACATGCAACATTGCGCGTGCGGAGCGGGATGGCTTTTGATGGCCGGCATTGAAGACTTATTCTCCTACACAGCTGAACCTATTTTGATGGCCGAACATTTTGATGATTCATTAATGCATGCATGACATTTACATACAGTACTATTATTACAACCCTAACAACTACTCGTCGTTCATCTGAATCGGCCGAGGGTGGTGGTGTACCAGGCCCGTCCCGAGTATCTGGCTGCCACTTCTGTATTGGTGCAACCGTCACACCAGACGGCCACGGGGATCAAGGTTCCCGCGGTGAGTAAGTCAGTCATGCGGGCGATGGAGTTGCGGGCTCGCTGCAGTGTATTCCTCATGCTGCTCCGGCTGAGCCACCACGGCCGCCTGATCGTCCGTCGGTTCGGCCATCGCGGCCTCCTCACCGGCCACCACGGCCACCTTCTCCTGCTCCTGATCAGCCACCAAGGCCTTCTTCTCCGGCAACCACATCACGAGTGAGTTGTGGACGGTGGTGCATGGAGAGAATATGAGCGATGTGCAGTCGACGACGAGGATTATATATATAGCGGTCCAAACACGCCAAAACAATGTGACGACATTTGCGCGTCCAAATGAACTGCCATGTTACCAAGTGACGCGAAGTTGAACCGGCAGCATCCCCTGCCCGCAAGATGTGGAACGAGATCCTCTAACGTAGAGGAAACTACTGCAGAGGGACGTCCTTGGCTGTGGTCCACTCGTTTCACATCGGACGGGTCGCGTGAACCTTTCTGCTACTGTAGCTCCTTTTCTCGATTGGAAACAGAGTAATCGGCCCGTGCGGCGAAGTCTGAACTTCGCCATCGCTCTCGCATCTCCAGCCATCGTGTCGACGGTCGCTCTTGCGTCCTAGGTACGCCGGCGGGACGGGAAAGAGCAGCTCATGCTCCGCCCAAGCGTGTGCATGCAGTGGAGCAAGCCGCTGCCGCCAAGGCGTGACGCCGCCCAGCCATGGACGCGACCGAAGCCAGCCGCTGCCCGCCTGCGCGTATAGGGCTCGACGCCCAGACTCGTCGAGATCCTTGAGTCACCAACCAAGCTGCGTTAACGCCGTCGAGTAGCCGAGGGCATGATGCCAACGCCGCTTGAGTCTTCTTGGACGACTGCTCTAATGCTTCCCTAGCGTTGCATTGGTATGCTGCTTGCGCTGCTGTTCTCAGTTTCAGAGCTCCAGTTATGGAGAAACAGCAAGCTCAACGGCGACGGCAACTCAAAGGAGGAGACCAGGAGGACACGTGCTCTTCTCCTCCACTTTCGAGGATGCGGCCGACGTGCGCCAACGCAGCGGCAGCGCAGAGGTCGAGCGCGGCGACGATACGGACTCCAGCTCCTTGAGGACGCCGGCCGGCCGGCGTGCGCCAGGGAAGCGGCATAGCATAGGTCGAGCGCGGCGACCAGGATCACTCGCTGGTTAAGAGCGTGGCTATGAGGGTCGAGCCGAGGCTTCTCCATGCAATGGGTCTGGTGCTGCTCTACGTCTCAGTGAACTTGGCGGGCACTGCCGCGGAGCCGGAAGTGGCGGGGGTGGAGGCACGGATACGGTGGTGCCGGAGGCCCGGAGCTGGGAGAGTGCCAGCGAGCGGATGGCGGCGGCGACTGTTTCAGTGCGTTTGGACTAGTTCCAGCTGATACCCTCCGACGCGAAACGAGTGAACCACAACCAAGGACGTCCCTCTGCAGTAGTTTCCTCTACGTCAGAGGATCTCGTTCCCAAGATGTTGGACTGGACCATTTGCTCCTACTCCTACTTTAACGATGTTTGAGTGTGCCGCTGTAGGTTGCGGCCTCCATTTGCTCTGACATTTGTTTGACACCCTTCAATTGTGGCTGAATTGGGGGTGCCCGACCCGAATTTGATGACCCCGGTGGAGATGCTTGGCAAGCTGTAAGAAGAGGAACAATCAAAAAACATGGAGAAAAAACAAGAACACATAGCAGGATATGGCAGAGTGAGCTCCCCTAACGCAAAACAGCTGGTCGGAGCTCACTGCTTACACATCATATTTCACCAAAAAATATAGTACTACTACTAATTAATCATTTCAGTTCTGCTCTACAACTTTAGGCTCGATGTCCTTGAGCAGGCCAACAATCTGCTGCATGGCTGGCCTCTTGGATGGCAGCTCGGCGGTGCAGAGGTAGGCAATCCTCAGCGCCTCCTCCATCTGCTTCTCCAGCCCCGTGTCGCGGATCTTCACGTCGATGATGCTCGACCCTTGGTTTGCCTTCACCATTGCCCTCGCCCAGTTCACCAGGCTGGCCTCCTTCTGGCCAGGGTACTCATCGCCCAGCGGCTCCTTGCCGGTGATCAGCTCAAACAGCACGATGCCAAAGCTGTAAACGTCAGACTTTGCTGTCGCCATGGTGTTCTCTGAGTCTGAGAACTCTGGCGGCGCATAGCCAGGAGAATGGTGCAACACATCCTCGTCCGTGCTAGTCCCGGCGATCATTGATAGCCCAAAATCAGACAGACCAGGCTCCATTGCGTAGTCGAAGTAGATGCTGCTTGCCTTCACATCCCGGTGGACGATCTGCGGGATGCACCCATGATGAAGGAATGCCAGTGCCCTTGCAGCACCTAATGCAATCTTGTGCCGGAATCTCCATGTCGCAGTGCCCTCTGCCGTGATGTTCTCAGTGGCCTCACCACCATTATTGTCCTCCCATGTGTCGGTGCTCCAATCTTCAGTGGTGGTCTGAACGCCTAGCGGCAGATCATGTAGCAAGTTGTGTAAGTTGCCGTTCTCCATGTACTCATACATGGCGATTCTTTGGTCTCCTGCTAAGCAGTAACCAGTCAGAGGAACCAGATTAGAATGTTGAATCCGTCCCAGCCGCTCAAGCTCTCTCGCAGCATCTTGATCTGACATTACCGAACCATGCACCAACACCTTCACAGCAACCTGAATTCCACCAGGGAGGAATCCCCTATAAACTGGCCCAAATCTCCCTTCTGCCAGCAAAGTTCCCCGGTCAAAGTTTGATGTCGCTGCCAAGAGGTCGGCGAACGTGCAGCTCAGCAATGGCTTCTCAAATATGACAACCGGTACAGATGTCGCAACCTTCACATCGGCAACCCAAGTTGTTGAATCGGTCTGGAATGCAAATGGCCCTGATATCCCCGGTTCCTCTTTGAATGACACTTGCTTATCAGCGGGAAATGCGTGACTCCTCTTCCTCCGCCTCCGACATACAACTGCCAAGCAAATCAACCCAAGAACTGAGAAGAAGAGCGAGAGCACAATGGCCAATGCCAACTTCATCCCCTTGCGATGCCCCCCATGTTTCTTGAGATTGTCTGGGTTCACTGCAATCGGGCAGTCATTCCTGGACCTAGCAAATGCAGCTGCAAATGCTTCAGGGGGGAGCTCTGAGGCGCAAACAGTGAGATTGTTGTATGAGAAGTTGAACCGATCCATCGACGCCAATTTCTTAACCAGTGGCACAGGGATCTCACCTGTAAGGTTGTTCACCGACAGGTCCAGCACCCGCAGCTCCAAAGTGCTCATGTCCGGCACTACACCGCTGATATTATTCCGCGACAAATCCAGCACCTTTAAGCCAACCAAATGGGAAGACAACATCCCAGGGATTTGCTGATGCAACCCGGTGCTTGACAAATTGACATATTCCAACGCAGAAATCTGACCCATGGACGCGAGCAGATTGTTCATGACCAACTGGTTGAATGCAAGATTCATGTGCCTCATGTTCCGGAAGCGGCCAGCGAGACCAAATCCACCAAGAAGCTCATTGCTTGACAGGTCCAGGTACATCAACGAAGACCCAGCATACCCACTGCTAAAATTCAGCCGTGAGAAGCGGTTCTTGCTAAGGTCTATGACCCTGAGCTGCTCCTGGAACGCCCCGATGAGGGAGCCGCGGAGGTGGTTGCCGGACAGGTTGAGATAGGCCAGGGACCGGAGCGGCGACAAGTCGGGCAAGTCACCGTCCAGCGAATTGCCGGCGAGATCCACGGAGACGAGGCTTCTACAACCAGAAACGACCTCACCTGGGACCTGACCCTGGAACTGGTTGTGGCTGGCATTGAGGACCTGCAGGCCGGAAATGGAGCCGAGCGCCGGCGGCAGGGAGCCGGAGAAGGCGTTGTGGGAGACGTCGAGCACCTGAAGGCGCGCGAAGTTGCCGACGTTGTTGGGGAGCGCGCCGATGATGGCGTTGCGCGAGAGGTTGAGCCCCCGCAGCGACGCGCCCAGTTCCCAGAGGTCGTTTGGGAGCGCGGTGAGGCTGTTGCCGCTGAGGTCCAGCGACTGCAGCCTCGAGAGCTTCCCCACCGTGTTCTCGGGGATGGGCCCCGACAAGCCCATCCCAGCAGCGGCGAAGGCGACCACACGCCCCTGGGCGTCGCAGGTCACGCCTGGCCAAGAACACACCGCGCCGCCGCCGGACGACGGCGCCGCGAGGCCCATGGTGTCGAAGAACCGTGAGACGAAGTAGGCGTCCGTGTTGGGCTCCTGCGCCGCCGCCACAGCCACGAGCAGGGCCAAGAAGAGGAAGGTGGTGGCGCTGCGAGCACCGCCACGGCCCATGGCGAGAGAGAGGGAGAGAGATCTTTGCGCTAGTGCAAGCCTTTGCCGGCACGTTCTTGCGGCGGTGGTGGTGGAGGTGGTGTCATGGGGGACAGCTCGCAAGTGGCTCCCCGGAGTCTTTTCCTCTTGGCTCGTGGCTGATGCGGTTTGTGTTTGGCAGGTTCGGGCGGCGCTGTGTGAAAGAGGGGAAGAGAAAGGAAGGAGCTTTGAGATTGAGAGGGAAGAAAGGAGGAAGGCGGCCATAAATCGCGGAACGGGATCGTCTGACGTACAGAGTTTTACTGCAGAGGGACGTAGATGACTCCCGCTCGTTGGATGAGCATCTGATGGTAACCGTTCGATCCAGTTTTAACACAGCTGAACATGTCCAAGTCAACAGAGCGGAGGAGAAATCAGTGCTCCAGCTTCGTCGCCGATAGAAATCCTCTTAAGGTCGCCATCCGCTCGCCGGCAGACCCAGCTCCACCTGTGTGACCTCTGCCACACAGGTGAAGGGAGTAAACAGGGGAGTAAATTGTGGGAGTGGATGGATTGAGCTGACCCTGCTGCTGCTGCACATCAACATACGCGGAGACAGACAGATATTCAGATGCAGGGGTTTGATTGTGGATCTGGGATATAATATGGAAACACACTGTTTTTTCATGGTTATGGTAAGAGCGGTGCATTGCAGCCTAGGCCCTAGGCACATGGCAGGGAGAATGCTCAAGCGTTCGCCTTGGAAAACCCTTGCTCATTCTAGAAAGAAAAAAATGATGCGTAAGATGATGTAGTACATGGCGAATTCTGCTTCTGGTTGCTACGCCACCAAAGTTTTCACTGTGCGCAGCATACCCCGGTTTTTTTTCCACAACAAACCTCACTGAAAGCAGATTACAATTCAATGACAACATTCACCCTCATCGTACCACAGTACCTAGCTGAAAAAACCTACTAAAAAGATAAAATACACCAAAGAGTATAATTGGAGAGTGTGTCGAGAACTCAGACACAACAAACCTATAATCGGACTATTTCAAGGCCTCTCTCACAGTATCGTTAGCCGTAGAGTCAGTCACTCAACTAGCGATCATGTTAGCAGACGCTTGCTAGGTAGAGAGGATTAAGTCGTTTTCAGCATTGTGAGCGAGAGCGAGGCGCAAAATCCATTTTAACTTTCAGGACCTTAACGACGTCAAATTAACCTGAGATTTTTGGAGGATCATTTTGTCTTGAAGAGAAGTCTAATGGGTTGTCGAACCTCAGGAGGCAAGCCACGAGGCCCAAAAGCCCAAAAGGGCACACGCACCACCTATACGCGTTTGGTTCTCGAAACTTCGTTTCGCCTCATCTTCTCGAATACCGACATGTTTTGACCTAAAAATATCTACTATATAATACGGCTTCCGTTCTGGCGCTTTTGTGATTTAGTCCTTGATATTTCAAGGAATGAACCCGTAGTACTTTTAAGTCGCGTACCGGTTCATATCTTTGGCTCCCTCTACCCGAGCGACAGCGAGGCACGCACATCTCCTTCTGTGAGAAAGATAATGAGATCCGATCCGATCCCGGCTGCCCCTTCGTCCCGCGGGTCTCGATTGCGAAGCCTAGCCGGCGGCACCGGAAGGCCACCCCCTTTTAACACGGACAACGGAGTAGAATTTCGCTCTCGTTGCAACGGCAGCCAACGCGACGTGACGGGTCTATGCATGGTGTGACGGCCAATTCAGTCCTCCTACACCTGCCCAGCGCCCTTCGTCGGAATCCATGGCTCCACCTCCGGCGCGACTGCCAGCGGCAGCAAATACCCAAAATCGGGTCTGTAATTGAGAGCATTGAGGATGTCAAAATGTCCCGACACGAACATGCGTCCCTGCCTCCGCCCCATCTAATGATGGTACGCCATCACTCCCCTTTCTCTTCTCGAATCGTCGCTGAATTCTCCGTGGAGTTATTTACTGGAGCAATCTCGTCTTCTGTATCTTGTGCTCTAAATCCCCACCGTTGTCATGTAATGGCTGCGGCACATTGGTTCAAATACTTATTTATCCTGTCATGTCTGCGGCACATTGGTTCAAAGACTTTTTACTTATTTAGCCTCTCATCGCCAGCTCCCTATTTCAGAAAAAAAAAGCTCTATGCAAATATGCAATTGTGTCCAAAAGTTTCGGTTATGTTACAAAAAATGTGTAGCTGGTATTGTTACTTGTTAGGAACTGAATTTGTACATTAGCAGAGCTCAGACATACAGCTGATTGAAGACTGCATGCTCATGAACTTCAGAGTTATCGTTGATCAATGGTCAGATTGGATGGTTTCACAGTAGCTTTACTGCATGTCGTGGAATAATCTATTTATTTCACAGATTGGAGTACCAGTTATTAGCAAACTCATGATTTCCTTGTGTCTTTTCCCCCACTAGCACTGTGCCGCAGTGTAGGCCTCATTGCCTGAATACTTTTGTTCTTTTGCAGTTAGCACTTGCCAAATGAAGTCTCTATCTCGCTGTGTTAAGCTCTGTTTTCGGAGATGGCAGACTCCAGGCCAACTCAACTGTTTTCCCATGTTATTCTTGGTTTGGAACTTTTGATGGTACCCTATTAAAGTATTAAATACAGGTGGGATATCAATTGAATTATATTGCATGCGGAGTTGTTCCGTTATCTGTATCCATGGTCTTTCTGGATTCTCAATCTTACCTCTCTTGGTAATAACCCATTGTAGATTATGTTGTACATCAGGTGATGAAGTAATTTCTTGTCAAGGAAGGAAAAGAATGGGATAGCAAGAAAGCTCAACAATTATTAGGAAAGGGAACTTAAGAAGCTGCAGTTGTCTTTTTGGAAGACTATGAACTGCCTTACTCAGCAGAAGAGTTCCTCAGCATGACTACTCCAAATCTCCAATGATTATTGAGTAAACCCCCTGCATTTTATGTTGCATAAATTTTTAAGATGTACACTAGCTATGTATGAGCACATTTCCTTAAAAATATCTAATTATAAACTTTAGAAACTGTGGGTGCGCATATACATACTTATTGCATTATGTTTCTTGGCGATATTTTCCCATACATGATATCTGCTCGTCTGGCATCCCCATGTATGCATCCCCATGTATTTCTGTCTGCACTAAAGCCTGCAAGTTTCTCTATAAGCATCAGCGCATGCATGTCTGACTTTAAATATAAGGCCGGGCTGAATTATCTTGGAAATAATAGAAGATAATATTTATAGATCGCATGAGAATGCATGTTGCCATGTAGTCAGAGTTATTGTATTATTTGATTATTGTGGAAGGTAATGAAGCAAAGTGTCATTGATAAGTATTTACGCACAACATTGCAAACCTAGCCCTGCATGATTGTAGTTTTGCATTTTGTCCATACCGTTGTGTGTACTAGTTGTCATATATACTCCTGGAAAAAAATGTTCGGTAATGTTTTCATTTTACTGCATGAAATTTTCCAGTCTAAATAGTTAAGTCAATCCCGCATTACAGGTGACACAATATAAAAGCTCTTGCAGGAGCTAATCGATTAGTCCAGCATTTAAGGAGTCAGGGTGTATGTGTTGCTTTGGCTTCCAACTCCCGAAGAGAGAACATTAGAGCAAAGATCTCTTGTCCTCCAGGTAAGGCTTTCCATGTATATAAACACAATTAATACATTATTTCATCAACCCGTAGTAACGCATGGGTATTTCGCTAGTGACTATATATACACCCTTGCGGCCGTTCTTGACACAGATGGAGGCGGAGATAAAAAACACATAAACAATGAGTCAGTGGGCTACCACCGGTGGAGATCGGAGGGGTGAGACTCTGTCGAAATCGCCTACGGAGGGCTCCACCACCTTCGGGCGTGTTCATCATCAACATCTACAACAAGCACCTCTCTATCTCTCTACTGCAATCTCCTTCAGTAAAAAAATCTTTAGTTCATTGCTTTGCATAAAAGGTCATATAAGAAGGTTATAGGGATTTAGAGAATAGATAGTTTACCTTCAGCTCCTCGTGGGTTCGACGCTCAAATACTTATCGAACTGTGCTATAGTGATCGTCATGAATATTGAGAAGTGAAAGTTCAAGAGAAGCATCTCAAAGATATCCTATGCTTGAAGCTTGCCACTCGTTTGGAAATAATGATCAAGTAAATATATGCCCAAAAGAATCTCTCCCATGGTAAAGTATGGGGGAGAAATTTGCAAGTTTTCACCAAGTGGAGCATGTGCTAGCAAGCATGATCAAGCTAGGTGTTCTCACTTGAGGGAGTCAAGATCATCATCATCATCTAGCTCAAGTGGAATGATCAAGTCAAAGTTATGATCTTGATAGGTTCTCTATTCTACCGGTCTCATGCTTTTAGGAGACCGGGTTCTAAGATCGATATGTGTACTATCAAGAGGGGCTCTCGAGTGAGTAACTTGGTCGTATCTTTGTGTAGATCTCAAACCTGTGCATACTTAGTATATCATATTTCCTGCTTGTTATTTGGCTTGTTTCCATGTGAGGATTTAGAGCTTTGTTCATCTCTATGCCAAGCTCTAGTATATAAAAAATGTATGAAAAACTTATTATGTTTTTTATATTGGAGGTTTGTCGGTTATTCTTTTATAGAGAGGTCTAACCTTTTTCAATTTGTTTTTATTCTCTCCTGTTGGACTTGAAGGGGTTACGTAGCAGAAAACAATAATTTTTCTAACTAACGAATACCAAAACTAGCCAAAATCTATCTATCTAGTAATGCGGTAACGGTGGCGGAACTGGTCACATACCTCTTGTAGACCGAATAGCGGGGATTACGCTCCCGCACAAGCGTTGCCGATGAAGACGACGTAGCCGACCTCTAGGTCGTGAAGAATTTGGCGCGACGAAGTAGACAATGACTCGGCGATGTTGACGAAGATACATCGTCAACGGGAAGGGGTGCCTCCAGCAGGTGGGGCGGCGGCGTCGATGGCAGGGCGGCGGCGGTGACGATACGATGTCGCCCTGGCACCTCAAATGTGGCGCCTCTGAGTACTAACAAGCATACGGAGCTTAACAACAACCCCTGGTCACTCAGATCGAGCGGAGATCGCAGGAGTAGATCTTTTCTGGAATCCCGCAGGGCAAGGCGCACTGCGGTATAGCTTCGCGGGAGAGAGAAAGAGAAACGGGCGGGGAATTAACTCAAGCCGACATATACAACATTAATTGTATTTTAGATTGTATTTAAAACAATTAATATGCCCTTGCTTATAAAGGGGGTGGGGGTGTGTAAACACATTGCCTCCCCCATGTGGGACTAAAAGAAAAGCAAGGAAAAAGGACGGGAGGTGGGGGTTCGGCCGGCCATGCCATGGCCGAACCATGTGGGCTCCCCCACATGGTTAGCCTCCCCCCACATGGGCCTCTCTTGGCCCATTAAGTGGGACGTCCCCTTTTTCTCTTCTTTTACTTAATATTAAATTAATATAAAATATAATTAATTCATAATTAATATATTTACATATTATTTAATCTCTCGTGACTCCGAAACAATTTCCGGACCACCCGAACTTCTTTCGGACATTCCCGAAACACTTCCGGAACCACCAGAACCTTTTTTGGGTTATTTCTCTCTCTCGTAAATCTATTATTCCAAATGATCTCCAATTGTTGGTAAGACCTTAAGTCTTGTTACGCTATGGTCCGAGAATACTCCAGACATGGTCGAGACCCCTCGCTCGCCAATAACCGCCAGGGAGACCTAGATGCCTGTGACGGTCTCTGTGCATTCTACGAATATCGTCGTCGAACCATAAACATGATATTCATTCCTTTTGTTTCTTCGATACTACCTTGTCCGAGATATGATTATAAACATCCGATGTCCTATTTTATCTCGTTGCCGACAAGGGTTAATCAACTCGTCTGTGATATTACATCTCCATGACCTAGTCATATTCTACACAACATTAATAAACGTAATCTCACCGAGTGGGCCCTGAGTATCTTTCCATTACACGAATGAACAAATCCTACTCTTGATCCATACGTCTCTACGTACTCTTTCCATACACACACGATACACCATTATAGTCACGCATTTATGAACTGACGTTTGATGCATTTAGAGTATCCTACGGAGTAGCAATAAATATGATCTCACGGTCTAAGAAATAAGCTATCATATTACTTTCCTATTGCAAATGATGAACATCGTAATACGATCCTTTTGCAATACTTTGTTGTGTATGTCCATCACCTTATTCTACTAATAAGATGACCTCATTGTCAACCGACGTGACTGTCCATGATCGGGAAATCTCGATCAACAATTGCCCAATGAACTAGTTTATATATAGGCTTACTAGGGACTCTGGTTTGTCTATATATCACACGTGTATTAACAATTCCGATTAAAACAGTTATAACACGATACAAAAACATATTATAAACTTATGAGATAATGCGATAAATACTATATATTTATTTGCCTCTAGGGCATATCTCCTTCAGTCTCCAACTTGCACTAGAGTATAAATAAACCAGCTGCATTTTACTTTCAGCCATATCCCCTTATCTAATAAGAGTTATATGATAATGCCTGCTCATGGAAGAGTTTTACTTCAACAATCTGTACCATACAGAATTGTATGTTCTTTGCGATTCATTGATATCACCTTGTTTGATATTATCATGTTATGTGATAATATATATACATATACCGTAACTAAGTGAGACTTTTGTTTCCCAGCACTTACTCTGATTCTGTTAACCAGACAATTGCATTGCAAACACACTCAGTTATTGAGAACTCTTTGTAACTTTTACTATCTCGCGATATCTATATACCTTTGATATCTATGTAAAGTTTTGACATTTCGATGTCAATACTGTGCCAAATACTTTTTTACTTCTAGTAAATTCTAAATTTTACTTTGATAATTGTTCGTCTTTTAAGAACATGGTTCACACTTTATCGAGCATATAATATGGTTCTTATATGATGTCTAATATCACAATATAATAGACCAACATATCTTATAACCACTATTATCGTGTAACAACACACTTAATGTTTAATTGGATTTCCAAGGACCTTTCTATTGGTTTTAATCTATTCTGACCTTTCAGAATCAATCCAAATAAAACATCTCGACTTTTTATTTAAAATTCCTGTTATATTCTAAATAGACACTATCTTTGGAATAGTTTCACAACTTCATCTTTCTAATTAATTCTACTGGTACTATCCATGATATGTCATTTACATACGAGGATTTTTAGCTCCCACTCAAAATATGTCATCTACATATTTGAGGATATGAGCTCCCACTCAAAAAATATGTCATCTACATATATGAGGATTTAAGCCCCCACTCAAAAATATGTCACTCAGATATTAAATTTGAGTAAACTAATTCGACTCCACTTAAATTAGTAAATTCATAATTTCTTTTGATATTTTGGTCAAACCAAAATCATTGATCATTTATCAATCCGAGCTTTAATACGATCTGTGAGTATTCTTTTAATACAAATCCCACAGACTTCAAGCATATCTACACTTATGTAGTCAACAAGTTTGATTTTGTCCAAGACACTTTTCTTGACAAAATATGCTTTCATGTCTTTCTTATAGTTGCATTTCTTTCATATAACACTTTATATGATGATTAAGCAATCTTATTCTCTTAATAAGATTTAGACTAACATTTCTTGTTTTAATCCTTTTAAATGTAACTTGGATTTTAAGACTCAAAAGCCTTTGTTCGTATTCTGATATTTTCTCAACTTTCTTTGTATTTATAAGGTGTGTCTTGTTCTGTCAACAAGTGAAGGGGATCGCATGCAGAAAAAATAATTTTCCTAGCAACGATATCCTTAAACTAGCCAGAATCTATACTATGAAGATATAGTAATACGACGGAGATCGGAATACATACCCTTGTAAACCGAAAGCTGGGATTACGTTCCCGCACGAACGTTGACGATGAAGACGATGAAGCCGAACTCAAGGTCGTGTAGAGGAAGTAGACCTCCCAGCACCGCTAGCGCAACACCTCATAGAGCGTCACACACATACGGTGGAGACGACGACCTCCGAAGCTCCAGACCAAGGCGAGCAGCGGATGACTTGGACCGGACCACTAACAGCACGGCAGCAGGCATATGGTGGAGAGACTCTCTCCTCGACGCAACTCCGACAAAGGGAATCACGTAATCGAGGAGAAAAAGAGAATTAATTGGGTGAATTAAAAGGCCAGGGGTGCACCTCTATATAAAGTCTCCAGGAGGAAGCCAACCTCACCAGCTGGGCGGTGTGGGACTATTCCCACATGCGACCCGTCGGCCAAGGTGGTGCGCCGGCCCTAGGTGGGCCCCTTGTGGCCCACCTAGGCCGGACTCCGTCCCAGACCGCACCAAGGGGGGTCGTCCCCCCCCCCCATGGGCCTTCTTTCCACTAGAAAATCAGCCTTTAAAAATTTGGAAATAAATAAAAAATTGTATTCAACTATTAATTACACTAATTAATATTAAACACATATTATATAATTTATTCCGACTCCGAAAACTATTTTGTCACTGCCCGATCTCCATCAGACCATTCCCGGGACGTTCCTGATGTTCTCTTTCCTTTCCGGTTGTCTTGTCGAAACCCCTTAAGTGTGTTACCCTAGCGGTTCGATATAATAACATACATGATCGAGACCCCTCTTTGATCAATGAGTAACTCGTAGGCCTGGACACCGTGAATGAACCCATGTGATATAATGAATGACTTTTGTCGATCGAACCTAGACGTCGAGTCTTAAATCTTTTTCCATAGCGATACTTAGCGTGTCCGAGACTTATTCATAGATATGTCCATACCTTGCTTGATCTCGTTACTGACAACACTATCTTCTACTCGTCCGTGATCTTATGTCCGGGTGACCTAGGCAGATGCTTGCAAGCTCATTTGACATAATCTCACCGAGTCGGCCCTAGAGTGCATCATTCATCATATAGGCATGACATATAAATCACATAAGAACTAAATACAAATTTAATTATAAGTTTAAATATATCTTATTTCCATAAAGTTGTTTATTTGTACTCCTTATAATATTCCTTTTTATCAAATTATGTTATAGGCAAGTATGATACTAAAAGGTTCTAAATTTAATAAGCTTTCCAAAACATATTTTTATGATTTTTAATGAAATGTTTGGGTTAAGTTTAAAAATCTTTTTTGAAATCAGGTTTGAAAAACAGAAAAGCATTGAATAAAAGGAAAAGGAAATCCGAGTCAATTGGGCCGAGGCCCACGACTATCTACCGCGCACAGCGCAGCGGCCCGCCAGCGCCCCAACTCTCCTCTCTCTCTCGCAGACGCTGACAGGTGGGACCCACCTGTCATCTCCCCCGCGGAACCATTCTTCCCCAAATCACGCCCACATCGTCGACCGAAAACGCATGAAATTGATTCGTTTGATTGCGCGCGATTTACTACACCGTTTGCAACGCTTCTTTCCCCTACTAAAAGCCCCCGAGCTCCTCCGTGTTTTGCCCCAAATACCTCCTCCCGAGAGCCCCTAGGCTGCCCGCTAGAGACCCCGCTTCTCCGCCATCGCCGTCGGTAAGAACCTCGCCGTGCGTGCAAACCCGGCCACCCCGGACCCTCTCGCATCTCCCTCTACCTTTATTTCTTCCTTGCGAAGCTTGTTGACTCGGTTTTGAAAATTTTCCCGCGGCGCAACGCCGTGTCCGTGCTCGCCCGAGGAGAACCGCCGCCTTGTGCTACTCCGGCGAGCTGTTCCGGGAGGAGAAGTGCACGCCGGAGACCGCAACCTCGCCACCGTCTCCCCCTCGATCTCCCCTACGCCGTGGTATGCCCCGTTCATCCTGTAGCACCGTAGAACTCGCGCGCGTGCGACGCCGGCCATGGCACCGCCGTAACCGGAGCTGTCGTGGTGGCTACACGGCATATGCCACGGGGTGGCTAATTTGTGGGGTCGATGGACGCTAGAGGATTTTGGGGAGGGATAGCGCGCTAAGAAGCACACACGAAACACATGAACACGGGGTTTTACCCTGCTTCGGGGCTCTCGTGAGGAGATAAAATCCCCTACTGCAGCATTTAGCCTATCGGTGTATTTTCTCTCTATGTATGCGAGGAACAAACACCTGCACGAGATGGGCGAAGCATGCCTCTAGGAGGACTTGAGGAGGAACCAGCCCGGGGAAAATGGGGCTGCCCCTGGTGCTCTTTATATAGGGAGAGCCAAGGGGACAAGGGGTGGCCCGCATGCCACAACACACACACTATTCACGATGTGACTACTGGGGTCTTATCAACACTATTCACTATGTCATGCAGCTGTACTCTTGTCACATCAGGGGATGGGCTTGACATGTCTTGTCTGTCCTTTGTCCTGTAGCGCTTGGCCTGTCATCTTCTCTACATAACCCGGCATGGATATGCTGGATAACTTGGCGACTTCTCTCCAGGGCAACCCGGCATGGATATGCCGGATATCTCTACGACTTCTCGTCCGCGCAACCCGGCATGGATATGCCGGATATCACTCTTCTCCCGAAATCCGACATGGTTATGGCGGATTAGTCGTCACCGACTGCTTTCCCTGCACATAAGAAAGAAGATAGTGTATACCGACATCGACATGACGGGTAAAATATATCGGTCAATCGTAACTAGGTTAACGTATGTCGGTAGGAGCATGTCGGTTGGGGTATGTCGGTTGGGTCCTGGACATAGCTTTTACCATATCTTTACCCTACCCAGGAGTAGCCCCCCGACAGGAGCGCCTCCGACGACTTGCGCCGCCCGCATATGGTCAGCGCGTTCTGGACCGTTGGATCTAGATCCAACGGATGTGTTTTTATTTATTTTTTATTCTCGATCAATTAATCTGGCGTGTCTGTTTTCATTTAGATCGGACGGCTTACGATCGCGATCCGCAGCGAAGCGGTACGAGCGAATCATATCGCCCCGCGTGTCCTGTTCTTTTACTTTTTCGATAGAATTTTAGAAATTACAACAGAAAACTATTAAAACTTGCAAAATTCATAACTTTCAATCTGTAAGTCCAAATTTGATAAATTCTATATCATTAGAAAGCTCTGCTCGTGCAGTTTATTATTGTTTCATTAGTCTTTTAATTTGTGGAATTAACAGATTGGCATTTCGGCTATTTAAATTCATAACTTAAATAATAAAAATGTTTTTCTTATAAATCCAATTATTTTGGAATTGTACTTTTGCGCTCTTTCCGGAAAGTGCAACATGAGTTTTATTTGAAATTTTGATAAAAGAATTAAATAATATGGTTGTAGGACTAATTGACTATATTTGTTCTCTATATTTTAATAGTTAAAATAAGATAATAAAATGTTGTTCATTGCATTTTATGCATTTAATAAACAGAGGAAATAAAATGATAAAAAGTTGTTTTGTTATCTTCATAGCATATCAGGCATGCATACATGTTTATGTCTTGATGTTTTAAGTGTTGTATTGTGTGTTTATTTATTTTATGTATTGTTGCTTCTAGATTGTGAAGAGGAGGAAGGATTTTCTTGTGATTGTTTTTCTTGATGTGCTTGTTCATCATGTTACCAAGGCAAGTGACATCCATGAATCACCCATTAATTTCCTATATGCATTTGTAGAATTTTTGAGTAGTATGCATGATAGGAAACTTTTTTTTTGCTAAGTTAGTTTATGCTATGCAAGTTCCTAGTAGTGTGTAGCCATCCTCTACCATGAAACCATTTAAAAGGTTTTATTAGATGCTTAGCAATGCTATAAAAATGTTTACATGGTTTGATGTGGAAATATTTCTAAGTGTAAAAATTAAAATGCACACCTGAGCGGATTGGTTGGTATGGTTTATGTTGAGTAGCTATTTGGGACTATGATTGTGGTTGTCTTCCGCTAGGGTGAATTTATTCTACTTAGGGCCATGAGCATGGTGTTTTTCACCCAAATTACACTTGTGGATTGCCACCCAGGAACAAAGAGATTACTGAGTCCCTCCAAGTTTAGAAGTTTTCCGTGCAGCCTTTTGACAATGGGCTCTGTCTTGAACAACTAAGTTGTGAGAGTTCAACCTGACAGCTTGACAAGCAGATGTAGAGTTGGTAGGTGGATCTTGCTAGTATGGATGAATTCTTCTTCTGAAAGTTCTTGTTTCAATTCTCTCCTTTCCTTAATACACTCCGCGTGTATAGGATGTCTGGGTTAATTGAGTCTAAAGGTGAAAGTGCACAACCTCTGCGGAGTCAACAATCTGAGTACTTAGCTATGTCCCTGGTGATGGACTACTTCGAGCAGCTGGACAAGGATGGACGGAAGGATCTCAACACTACTTTCATGAAGTAAAATTTGACTAACGAGAGAAATGTTGGTGCACTTGGGCTTCATCCCATGGTGCCAAGTCCTTGGAAATAAAAGTGTTTTATAAAAGATAGGAGAAAATTTGCTTTCTGCAAAACAGCCTCCAACTCCACCAAGCCAAATATGCATATAGATTCTAAACTAGTCATTTTATATCCACCATAGTCACTTGCCAATACTTCATTGTATTGACCTCCTTCGGGGGCTGCATAGTCAAAGGAGTTGGTACTTCAGATGAAAAATAATTTTGGACTCGACTCTACACCCAACATGTCTGCCTGTGGCGCATGCTTGAAGATGAGGCTCATTGCTATTTTGCTTTTGTTGTGAAATCTGAATATTCTAGCTAGCCTTCATGGCTATGCACCTTGTAATAAAGCTATACTTAGCTATTTTTGGATCTTGTTGTAGTAATTTGATACTTATGCAATGATATTTTATATTTTGTATTGTGGTGCTGGCAGTGATCTAGGGACTAGCACTTAACACAGGTGTTCCATCTTTATTAAACGTTGGGGCACTACAAAATGGTATCAGAGCAAAATGTTGCCTTTAGGTTCGAGTCCTTAGGATTGGTTAAGCCCCTTTTTGTTCATAATATTACCATCTTTGAAGTATGTTGGATTCTAGCGGCATAGTGAGATGAAGCGGCCCGGAGACTAACCTTACATGTCCGCGTACATGAGACCTGTTCCACAATTATAAGTGGCTGGCTGGGTGTCTGTCTCTCTCACTATAGTTAATATCCAATTTACAAAGAGTTGTTAATAATGTTGATCACCTTGTAGAATAAAACTAATATTTTCTCTAAGTATTTTTCACATCATGAGTAGTACTGCTTCCCTTATGTTTCTGTTTTGATAATTTTACTCTTATAACTTAGGATGCCGTTCTTCATGTATCAAACCGTGGAGGACTTCAAGGACATGCGTTTTGGAAGATACCTTCTGGAAATAGTGGAAATACTGGTGCTCTCAACACCCATCGTCAAGGCAAGTCAGCTGAAACACTTCAACAAAGATGACTTATGGGGAGTTCGCCTTATTCAACACGGGCGCCAGACTGAAACCAAGACCAAAGACATCCAGTACAAGACGATTAGTGACTCCTTGGAGAAAGTACTTAATATTGTCACGCAGGAGCTAATATGTCGTCTTTGTGGGCAATTCCAAGAGGAGTTAAAGGACCACTATTTTCTATCTTGGGAAAACATGATGAAGATGGGATACCCTTCCTTGTAAATGAGGAGGACAAAAGCAAACCAGATCCTTTGTGCCCTTCAAGACTTAGAAATTCACCTCTGGCAGCTAGAAGAAGATAGACGTGAAGAGCTGTTGAAGAATGATGAAATAATGGCCCAAGTCAAGGAGACTCAAAAGAAGATTGACGCCCAAGAAGAAGTGACCAACGCTCAGGAGGAGAAATTCCGGGCATAGGAGAAGATGTTCCAAAATCAAGAGAAGAGAGTTAGAGACAAGAACAAGGAGATTAAAAACCTGAAGGATGAAATTCTGAGCAACGACGTCGAGTTCGAGGCTGATCGTGATCTGATAGAGACTCCACGTCGTGAGATGAGAAAGCTACAAGAGAAGAATGAAGCCTTAGAGAAGGAAGTGATCGAGACTCTGCGCCGTGAGAAGGCTATGCTACAGGAGAAGAATGAAGACTTAGAGAAGGAAGTGAGCGAGTATAGGAGATCCTCATGAAGGAAGGCATCACAATCGAGGAAGTCGAAGAAGATGAAGGAGATGTCATGGACGAAAAATTGACTTAGTAGTTGGACCACCATGTTTTACTTCTCGCTTAGTTCGTCATTTATAAAAAACATTGATCTCCAACTTGTGGTATGACAATGTTACAAAGTTTAGTTTGCAAACCTTGTCGTTTTATTTAATCTACCAATAATGTCTCATTTTCCGAGTTGCTAAGAAAGAAAAGTTTTATTTGGTTTATTGATTGTTGATTGCTTGACTTGATTGTTTTGTGCATGGGTAGGATTTCCTTCTTTTATTTCTAACTATCTTTTACTCATCCATGCTAAAAACCCCACAAATGCCTCCACGTCGTGATCCCAACAACAACGATGTTATGCAACAGTTGATGGCCGCTCAAGCCCAGTTGATGACTATGATGACTCAGTTCATTGCAGCAACCAACAACAACAACAACCCACCACCTCCACCACCAACCCAAGTGGACAGACTTGCTAGATTCCTAAGGCTTAGGCCAAACAAGTTCTCTTCTGCTACTGAACCTATAGTGGCAAATGACTGGCTCCGCTCAGTCAACAAGGACTTAGTGACTTGTGAATGTTCTGAGGCAGAGAAGGTGAGGTTCACTGCACACCTGTTGGAAGGACCCGCTGCACTGTGGTGGGAGACTTATCAAGTGACCCATCCTCTAGAGGACCTGACTTGGGATGCATTCAAGGAAGGTTTTTGCAATGCTCACATTTCCTCTGGCATAATGAATCTGAAGAAGGAAGAATTTTGCAGCTTGAGACAGGGAGGTAGAACTCTGAAAGAGTATATGGATGACTTTTGCACACTATCAAGGTATGCACCGGAAGACATCGACACTGATTCTAAGAGGAAAGAAAAATTCCTCAATAGACTTAAGGGAGAACTGAAGATATCCTTGTCTGTAGCCTATGCTCCTAACTATCAAGCTTTGTTGGATCAAGCAATCACTTTGGACAACAACATAAGAAAGGAAGAGAACAAGCAGAGGAAGTTCATTGCAAGTAAGGTTCATTCTGAGGGAACACACAAGAGGCACCACATCTCTGAAGGCAGTGGGCATAAACTGTAGTGCCCATGCTTATGAAAGCAGTGACACATATGAATAATGTAAAGACTTGGATCACATAAGTCTCACATTCTCCAATAAGATGTAATATCACAGTACAATGTCATAATTTATTACAGAACGAGACGAATGATCCAAAAACAAATATCCTTACAACTTAGCATAGCGGAAATGCTAGCTGAATCAATAGTTCACACTTTATTTCAGAGTTCAAACGCAATACTAAAGGTAGCATGGAGCTACATCTTCTCCATGAAGCCACTAGCAAATCATGTTGGTTGTAGCTCAAAGACGACCCCCTTACTCCTCATTCGGACATTCTGCAAGGTTTAGTTGCAGCCCAGCTATAAAGGGTCAGCACAATTGAATTGTGGTGGCAAGTGACTTTAATTCCTAATGTTCTACTATACTATAACTATATGCTTAATTTGGCTGGTGGAGCTCAAGGCTATTGCGCAAAGAAAATTTTCTCCTAGTTTTGATAAACAATTTTCTTAAATCAATATCTTCTCCTTTAGAGACAATCTCAAGACAAGTCCATGTCTCCTACCCATGTTCACCCAACAAAAGTTTTATTAAGAAATTTGAGATGAGGAGATTTTTCAGTACACAACCTTGTGTAGTTACTCAAATTGTCCGTTGCCGGGGACACGGCTAAGATCTTAGGTTTTAACTCTCGAGAGGGTGTGCACTTTCACCATTAGACTCAATCAACCCAAACTATCCTCTACACTCCTTTAGTGAGAAGGAAAAGGAGAAGATTAAGACGAGACTTTTCAGAAGTTGCTTTCCCATGATCACACGAAGAGATTACCACCATCCTATCAACTCTATCACCATCAATCGCTTGACCCAGGTCCACAACAACTTACTCCATCAAGACAGAGCCCATATTGACCAATGGTTGCATGATAAGCAACTAGACTCAGTGTAGACTTAAATCTCATAGCCCTCGGTGGCCTACCACAAGTGAGCAACTCAGGTTAACACCGCATATCATGGCCCCAGGTAAGTAGAAACTACCCTGGGCGAAGACAACCATGACACTAGGCCCTGAGAAGCCACTCAACTTGAAACCTCCTCGATCGACCCAATCCACCCAGGCGTTAAATTTATTTAGTGGAAATTTTAATTTATCACATCAACCATAAAACAATCATTTTTGCAGCAGTTGCTTCCACTAAATTATAATAGGGGTCTAATCTGGAATTTCTAAGGGGAAACCTAAAAGGTTTGCATAGCATACTACAATCTCCCAAAAACCTATCATCCATACTACTTTTGCAAATACTGTTTGAAAACACTAGATATGCAATAGAATAAAATAGTAGGTGTTTTATGAAGTCACTTGCCTTGGCAGCAGGAGGGGCAGGCACAACAAGAATAGCAATCACAAGCAGGTCCTTCCTCTCCTTCACAATTTAGCACAAGCAATACATACAAATAAATATCCACACAAAATCTCACACACCAAATAAAATATGTATGCATGCATGATATGTCATGTGTAGAATTAGACACACTTATCAATGATTTATATTCTCTGGTATTAAATGCATGAGATGCAATTTCTAGGAATTTCTCAATTCACTTTACAATTTATTAATTGAAAACAAAGTAACCAAAACTTAGATTATAACATTACAAATTTTATTGTTCTAAGAAAGTTTTCAATTAAGACATATATTAATATTCCTGGGCAGAGGTTGTTAACCTAAACCTAAAACAATGGAGTTTATTTGTAAAACATTTTTATTATTTAAGTTATGGATTTAATAGCCGAATTACTCCTCGGATGATCTTATGAATTATTATTTACCAAAAGCAAAAACAAATGATTTAGAATTAAACTACTCTAGCAGGGCTATCCGTGGATATAAAGTTCATTGAATTTGGACTTACAGAACATAAGTTATGAATTTTCTAAGTTTTCCATATTTTTCTGTTTTATTTATAAAATTCCTGCGAAAAAGAAAATAATGGTGCTACGTGGCGCGATCCTATTGGACGAAAACGATTCGCGCGGATCGTGGACGAGAGCCGTCCGATTTAAATGAGATCAGACGCACGGGATCGTTTGGATCTAGATCCAACGGCGTGGGACGCCCGGCCGACCCGAGCGGCGCGCGGGTCGCCGGAAGGCTCGCCGGCGGCGGCGCCCGCGGCGGCGGCGCGTCGGCCTCGACGCTTCCCGCATGAAAACACCGCCCCAGGACGAACGGTTCTTACCAAATTGACGCGGAGGAGGAGGCGAGGTCGATGGCGCGGCGGCGGCGTCGAGACTCCTCTCCTTTCCTCGTCGGAGATGGTGGCCGGCGGCGGAGCACCTCGGTCGAGGTCGTTTTCGGCGTTCGGCTGCGAAATGGGACAAGCAAGGGGGCTCAACGGGTGCGCAAAAGGATGGGGAAGCGAGGGGGGGGGGGGGCTCGGTGGAGCTCGAGGAGCTTGGAGCTTACCGCACTCGCGAAAACGCCCGGCGGCAATGGCGGCGACGGCGAGCTCGATTCCGAGCAGCCCGACGGCGGAGAGGTAGGGTTTGGGGGGGGGGGGGGTTCGGAGGCGGCCTCGCGGGGTATAAATAGGAGGGGGCGCGGGAGCTAATTACGGCGGAATCGGTCGTGGTCGTCGTCTCCGGCGCGATCTCCGGACGGAGGTGGAAGACGGCTGACAGGTGGGGCCCACCTGTCAGCGAGTGGGGAGCGGCGCGCGCGCGCTGGGGCGGGCCGATGGGCCGTTATCGACCGCGCGCGCGGTGGATAACGTCTGGGCCGGCCTGGTAACAAAATCTTTTAAATAAAATAAAAACTGTTTTTCAAATCTGATTTACTAAATGATTTTTAAACCTATTCAAAACATTTCAGAAAAATTCATAAAAATATATTTTGGAAAGTTTATTTAAATTAGCAATTTTTAATAATAACCTTACCCATTATATAATTTGGAAAAATATATTTATGAAGTAAGTTTTAAATAAACATTTAAATGGGATTAAACATTATTTAAACTCATAATTGAATTTTTATTTAGTATTTATGTGATTAAAAGTTAAGCCTATATGATGAATGATGTATGAATGCAAAGTTTTAAATTTTAGCAAAATTGGGATGTTACAAACCTAACCCCCTTAAGATGAATCTCGTCCTCGAGATTCGGTTTGGCCTTCAAAAAGATGTGGGTGTTCTTCCCGAAGAACATCCTCCCGTTCCCAAGTTGCTTCTTCTTCGGTATGGTGGTTCCATTGGACCTTACAAAATTTGATAGTCTTGGTTCGTGTGATCCTTTCTGCCATCTCCAAGATTTTGATTGGCTTCTCTTCATACGTCAGGTCACTTTCCAACTGAACTTCTTCTAATGACACTGTATCCCGTAGCGGGGTTTCTGTCATCTCTGGATGACACTTCTTCAATTGACTCACGTGGAAGACATTGTGAACTGCTGACAGAACTTCCGGCAATTCTAACTCATATGCTACTTCTCCCTTGCGGGAAAGAATCTTAAAGGGGCCGATGAATCGAGGTGCAAGTTTACCCTTGATCCCTAACCTCTTCACACCACGCATTGGTGACACTCTTAAATAAGCCCTCTCACCTATCTCATATGTGATTTCTCTCCTTTTGGAATCCGCATAGCTTTTCTGCCTGGACTGCGCGATCTTCAATCTGTCCTTGATTATTCGGACCTTCTCTTCAGCTTCCTGGATTATATCAGGTCCAAATAAACTTCGATCTCCCACACCGCTCCAGAGTAGTGGTGTGGTGCATTTCCTACCATAAAGTGCCTCAAACGGCGACATCTCTATGCTTGCTTGGTAGCTGTTGTTATAGGAAAATTCTGCGTATGGCAAATTATCATCCCAACTAGACTTGTAGTCCAAGGCACATGCCCTCAGCATATCTTCTAAAATTTGGTTTATTCTTTCCGTCTGTCCATCCGTTTGGGGATGAAATGATGTACTGAACTCTAGTCTCGTACCCAATGATTCATGTAGTTGTTTCCAGAAATGCGAGGTAAACTGGTACCTCTGTCAGACACAATCCTCTGGGGAATACCATGAAGGCATACAATTCTCCTCATGTAAATCTCTGCCAACTTAGCACTTGAGTAGGTAGTCTTTACTGGCACAAAATGGGCCACCTTTGTCAAACGATCCACTATTACCCAGATCGAATCATATCCCGATCTGGTACGCGGGAACCCAGTAATGAAATCCATACCTATCTGTTCCCATTTCCAATCCGGTATAGGTAAAGGTTGCAACAATCCTGCTGGCTTCTGATGCTCCGCCTTTACTCGACTACATACATCGCACTTAGCTATAAATTTCGTGATGTCTCTCTTCAGGTTATTCCACCAAAATCTTTCCTTTACATCCATGTACATCTTGGTGTTTCCCGGGTGTATGGAATAAGGCGAGTTATGTGCTTCTTGCAGAATCAATTTTCTAAGATCCTCATCTTGCGGCACGCAGATGCGTTTCTCAAACCACAAGGTGGCTTGCTCATCCATTCGAAAACCCTTGGCCTTCCCTTCGCTCAGGTTGACCTTGATTTCATCCATTACTTTGTCTCCCTTCTGGCCTTCCCGAATCTTATCCATCAACAACGGTTGTACGTCCAGTGTTGCGAGGAATCCTTCGGGTACTACCTCTAATCTGAGGTCCTTAAATGCTCTACTTAAATCCTCGGGCAATTCTCCCGCTGTCAGTCCATTTACATGGACCTTACGGCTCAAAGCGTCTGCCACCACATTAGCCTTTCCTGGGTGATATTGCAAACTCATATCATTGTCCTTAATAAGTTCCAGCCATCTTCTTTGCCTCATATTCAATTCCTTCTGGGTGAAAATATATTTCAGGCTCTTGTGATCCGTGAATACTTCACAACGTTTTCCCAAAAGATAGGGTCTCCACGTCTTTAACGCATGCACTACTGATGCTAACTCCAGATCGTGGGTGGGATAGTTGACCTCATGTTTCTTAAGATGTCTAGAAGTGTCTGAAACCACTTTCCCTTCTTGCATTAGGACACTTCCTAGTCCATGGTGAGAGGCATCACAATATACTTGGAATTCCTTCTCTATATCTGGCAAACATAAAACAGGTGCTGACACCAGCCGTTTCTTCAGTTCCTGGAAACTTATTTCACATTCTTCCGTCCACTTGAATTTGACTTCCTTTTTCAGTAGTGAAGTCAATGGTTTGGCAAGTTTGGAGAAGTTCTCAATAAATCTTCTATAATAACCTGCCAGTCCAAGGAAACTACGGATGTCGGCCACATTCTTGGGTACTTCCCATTTTGTCACAGCTGACACCTTTTCTAGGTCTACTGCTATTCCATTTTTCGACAAAACGTGTCCTAGAAAACCAACTTCTTCTAGCCAGAATTCACACTTGCTAAATTTGGCATACAGCTTATGTTCTCTAAGTCTCTGTAATATCATGTGCAAGTGTTCTTCATGTTCCTCCTGACTTGGAGTATATCAGGATATCATCAATGAACACCAC
The DNA here is from genome assembly GCA_026929855.1 of Poa annua. Taxonomy (NCBI): domain Eukaryota; kingdom Viridiplantae; phylum Streptophyta; class Magnoliopsida; order Poales; family Poaceae; genus Poa; species Poa annua. Next base: position 55,069,225 of record CM049430.1, read on the forward strand.
AACAAACTTATCCAGAAAGTCCATAAACACTTTATTCATCATGTTCATGAAGTATGCCAGTGCATTGGTTAAACCAAACGGCATTACGGTGTACTCATATAATCCATATCTAGTAGTGAAGGCAGTTTTTGGTATATCTAGTTCTCTTACTTTCATTTGAAAGTATCCTGATCGCAAATCGATCTTAGAGAATACCGAAGCACCCTCTAGCTGGTCGAAGAGCTCATTAATTTTCGGTAGCGGGTACTTGTTCTTGATCGTCACCTCGTTGATTGCTCGATAATCCGTTACTAGCCTTTGAGTACTATCCTTTTTCTCTACAAACAGAATGGGTGCTCCCCAAGGTGATGAACTTGGGCGGATGAATCCTTTCTGCAGTTGCTCCTCTAACTGTTTCTTGAGTTCTTTCAATTCAGCTACGGCCATTGGATATGGTCTCTTGGCTATGGGTCCCGTTCCGGGAACCAAATCTATAAGAAATTCAACATCCCTATCGGGTGGCATTCCCGGCAGTTCTTCGGGGAAAACATCAGGGTAATCTCTTACCACACGAACGTCTCCCATGCTAACCCCCTTAAGAGAATTTAGCTTAACTTTCTTAAATTCAAATTTGGATTTGTATCTGATCTTCTTCTTCTCGGGAGTGGTGAGTGTAATGGATCTATTCGCACAATCCAATACTCCTTCAAACTTGGCCAACCAATCCATACAGAGTATAACATCCAGACCCTGGGTCTCTAATATTATCAGGTTTACCGGAAAGGAGTGTTTACCAATTTCTAAACTCAAGTTTTGACAATCGGTTTGTGCGAGCATTTCCCCCCTGGGGAACTCACCCTAACCGGATTTAGCAGGCTTGTAGTAGTCAGTTTGTTTTTATTAACAAAAGCTCTTGAGATGAATGAGTGGGGGATGCTCCAGTATCGAACAAGACTAATGCTGGAAAGGTATGTAGTAGGAACGTACCAGTTACTGCATCCGGTTCATTCTGCACTTCTTCCACATCAAGATGATTCACCTGTGCCTTCTGGAAAGGGTTAGGCTTTGATGCTTCCGGCGCCTTCTTCTTCTCTGGGCAGTCTGTTGAGTAATGTCCCTTGTTCCCACACTTGTAGCAAGTCACTTGACTAATATCTCGTTTAGGCTCATTGTTGTGGCGGTGTTGCTCTTTTCCACTATTGTTCCCATTGAACGGGTGGTTGTGTCCACTACCACCCTGTCCATTTCCTCTGTATCCGGAATTTCCTACTTTATGGATATGACCATTATGTTTGTGGCCACTTCCACTCTTGTGACTGTGGTGACCCCCACTGTTCTCAGGAACGTATGGTTTCTTCTGCATCAGATTAGTGTTGTACTTATTGGCGCTGAACTTCCTTTTTCTATTCTCCTCCTTCTTCATGTTGCTGTCCAGAGTAATGGCCTGATCAAGAAGGTCCTGATAATTGGGAGCATAGGCCACAGACAATGGTATTTTCAGCTCACCATTGAGTCCATTCAGAAACTTATACTTCCTCTTTGCATCGGTGTCTACATCCTCTGGGGCATAGCGTGAGAGGGAATTGAAGTCCTCCATGTACTCCCTCAGAGCACGATTTCCCTGTCTCAGGGTACGGAACTCATCCCTTTTCAGATTCATGATCCCAGTAGAGATGTGAGCATTGCAGAAACCTTCTTTAAAGATTTCCCAGGTAAGTCCTTCAAGTGGGTGAGTGATCTGATATGTTTCCCACCACTGTGCCGCTGGTCCCTCTAGTAGATGGGAAGTGAACCTTATTTTCTCCAATTCCGTACACTCGCAAGTAACTAGATCCTTGTTCACAGAGCATAGCCAATCATCGGCTACGATTGGTTCAGTAGCTGTGGAGAATTTGTTGGGTCTGAGCCTCAAGAACCTAGCAAGGCGGTCAACTTGGGGTGGGGGTGGTGGTGGCGGCGGTGGAGGGGGTGGTGGATTGTTTTGGTTTGCCATGAACTGAGCCATCATGGTCATCAACTGTGTCTGGGCTGCCATCACTTGTTGCATCATTTCGTTGGTATTGTTGTTGTCAGGATCACGATGTGGAGGCATCTGTATGGTGTGGGCATAGGTAAGTAGTGATAGAAGAGACTACAAAGGAAAAATCTACCCATGCACATCAACACACTTCACAGAAACATAACAAGCAAGAAATAAACAGACATACCCGAAGTATTTTATAAATTCGATATTTTAGAGACTTGCAAACCAAGCTAGGACATGGTTTTCAAGGTACTGCCTCACCACAAATTGGTGGGTCAATACAACTTCGATGAGGCTAGGAGATATACTCGTAAGGTAAGAATAATTGGTGGTCTTACTAATCAAATTTTAAAACTCCTTATGTATTTGCGGGTGTTCCCACACTTCCGCTTCTTGACACCTGTGGCTTCCTTGGGAGTCTCCTCATCGGGATAGGTTAACACTAGGGGCTCTGGGGCGTCAGGGGGATGATTCTTCTATGCCTGAAGTTCCATTTGGCTTAGTTGTTCACACAAATGAGCACACTGAGCCTGCAATGCCAAAATGTGGGCATCCTTCTTCGCAATCCTATCATCTTGCAAGTAAATCTTGTCTTCCAGTTCCTTGTTCTCCTTCGTTAGCACCTGAACTTCTACACGAAGAATATCTTTCTCTTCTTCTAAGCTTTCCTTAACGTGACGGTGGACGCGCCTTAAATCTGCCCTGTAGAAGATCTCTTGTCCCAGAAGTATATCCAAGTTATGGCAATGAGCTCCAAGGTCTCCATGATGCTTCTCGTTCATACCCCTAAGTGAGGGTTGAACGGGTTGTCCAATGCTATCCCTCCTGGCAAAGTGTCGAAAGACGGAGTTGGGCTTGATCTCGTCATAGAACTGCTCAATGATGCGTGACAAGGTCTCCAGCATCGCCATCTCCACTCCCTTCTTCCAGTTGGGGTATCTAGATCGAAAACGGATCAGCTGCGATCCAGGAGGATCAAGACGAGGGAGAACTTCTGCCTCGGTCTTCCAGCGTCCTTCAGGGTAATCTTCTGACATAATTTCTTTGCCCCTGAAGATTGGCGGCGTCAACCTCAGGGTTTTGGAAATACTGAGGAGCTGGTCACTGAAGTAGTACTGGTCTCCTTTCTGCGGGGATAACTCACGGGTGAAGTTCTTCATCTACAAGAATTTTGAAGGGATAAGAATTAAGGAGATGAAACAAAATAAGAATGTAGAAGGTAAGGAACATATTATAAGAAAAGAACTCTGGTATTTCGAATTTTTAATAATTATAAATATTTATTTTAGGGTTTGTATCCAATCCTAGGGGTTTCGAGCCTACAGGCAACATTCGTGCTCTGATACCATCTGTAGTGCCCATGCTTATGAAAGCAGTGAAACATATGAATAATGTAAAGACTTGGATCACATAAGTCTCACATTCTCCAATAAGATGTAATATCACAGTACAATGTCATAATTTATTACAGAACGAGACGAATGATCCGAAAACAAATATCCTTACAACTTAGCATAGCGGAAATGCTAGCTGAATCAATAGTTCACACTTTATTTCAGAGTTCAAACGCAATACTAAAGGTAGCATGGAGCTACATCTTCTCCATGAAGCCACTGGCAAATCATGTTGGTTGTAGCTCAAAGACGACCCCCTTACTCCTCATTCGGACATTCTGCAAGGTTTAGTTGCAGCCCAGCTATAAAGGGTCAGCACAATTGAATTGTGGTGGCAAGTGACTTTAATTCCTAATGTTCTACTATACTATAACTATATGCTTAATTTGGCTGGTGGAGCTCAAGGCTATTGCGCAAAGCAAATTTTCTCCTACTTTTGATAAACAATTTTCTTAAATCAATATCTTCTCCTTCAGAGACAATCTCAAGACAAGTCCATGTCTCCTACCCATGTTCACCCAACAAAAGTTTTATTAAGAAATTTGAGATGAGGAGATTTTCAGAACACAACCTTGTGTAGTTACTCAAATTGTCCGTTGCCGGGGACACGACTAAGATCTTAGGTTTTAACTCTCGAGAGGGTGTGCACTTTCACCATTAGACTCAATCAACCCAAACTATCCTCTACACTCCTTTAGTGAGAAGGAAAAGGAGAAGATTAAGACGAGACTTTTCAGAAGTTGCTTTCCCATGATCATACTAAGAGATTACCACCATCCTATCAACTCTACCACCATCAATCTCTTGACCCAGGTCCACAACAACTTACTCCATCAAGACATAGCCCATATTGACCAATGGTTGCACGATAAGCAACTAGACTCAGTGTAGACTTAAATCTCATAGCCCTGGGTGGCCTACCGCAAGTGAGCAACTCAGGTTAACACCGCATATCATGGCCCCAGGTAAGTAGAAACTACCCTGGGCGAAGACAACCATGACACTAGGCCCTGAGAAGCCACTCAACTTGAAACCTCCTCGATCGACCCAATCCACCCAGGCGTTAAATTTATTTAGTGGAAATTTTCATTTATCACATCAACGATAAAACAATCATTTTTGCAGCAGTTGCTTCCACTAAATTATAATAGGGGTCTAATCTGGAATTTCTAAGGGGAAACCTAAAAGGTTTGCATAGCATACTACAATCTCCCAAAAACCTATCATGCATACTACTTTTGAAAATACTGTTTGAAAACACTAGATATGCAATAGAATAAAATAGTAGGTGTTTTAGGAAGTCACTTGCCTTGGCAGCAGGAGGGGCAGGCACAACAAGAATAGCAATCACAAGCAGGTCCTTTGTAGCGTACCTGCACTTTAAATAAGGCAGATACCTGTGTATAGTGCAAATCACTGGATCGATTCATTTGCACACACAGTTTACGATGTAATATCACAACAAAGCGTTAATTGTATTACATCGATGATCCAGAATTACAAAATATTCTTTACAAATTGCATAGCATAAAGCTAGCTTTGAAAAGTACACAGCGGAAATACAATAGCAGTGAGCCTCTATAACTTTCATGCTGCCACAGGCGAAAACATGTTGGTTGTAGACTCGAAACCTTTAAACGAAACCTCACTCGTCATCTGATCAAATCTGCAATAAGAAAAATATTGCAACAACGTGGGTCAGATTCCATTAAAAATGGAGTCTGGCAAGTGACACTATGGTGGACACTTATGGAATAACTCTAAAGCCTATATGAATATTTGGCTGGTGGAGTTCAAGGCTAATTTGCATAAAGCCAATTTTTCCTACTCTTTTGAAAACACTTTTCTTGAAATCGACGAGTATGGCATGAAAACCATAAATCTCATCTTCCCTTGTTCACCCATCAAATTTTATTTCTGAAGTTGGAATGGTGGAATCCTCCGTTGACGTCCTTGATCAGCTGCTCAAAATTGTCCGTAACCGGGGACACGGCTAAGTACTTAGTTTTACACTCTGCAGAGGTTGTGCACTTTCACCATTGTACCCATTCAACCCAAGGTATCCTTTACACACCATTTGTGATAAGGAAAGAAGAGAATGAGACGAGATCTTTCAGAAGCATTTTCCCTCCCACCTGGCTTGACCCATTCCACCTAACATCCCCCTACATCTTCTTGTCAAGCCGGAGAGAGTCCACGCAACATAATTGATCAAGCCAGAGCCCATATGGCAATGGCTGCACTGGAAGCAATCTTCACTCGGAGTTCTTCAGATTCCTCTGTTCCTGGGTGGCCATTCACAGGTGTACATATTCCAGGAACCATAGAAATGGACCTGAGTAGCCACTCAACATAAACCATCCGACCAGTTACCACCCAGGTGTTTCATTAACTTAGTGGATGTGCACTCTCAGGTAAAAATCACCATGCTCACAACCCTAAGTAGAATAGAAATTCATCCTAGGCGAAGACAGCCATGAGCACAGTCCTGAGTAGTCACTTAACATTTTGTAAAAACCTTTCATCAATTGCATAGCATCAATATTTCTGCTAAGTATGATATAGGAACCTAGACACAGGTATAAGGGATTCTACACAGGTTTAGCATAGCAACACATGCATATAAAATACACTAAGTAATGCATATAAAAATAGGAAGTTTATGAGGTGTGCCACTTGCCTTTGAATGTTGTCGTTGTTCACAACTCTTTTCACAACGAACGTTTGCTCTCCGTTTAATCTAAACATTAATAGCAAACAACAATACAACAATCAACAAACAACAATCATCAACATACATGCTCATATCAAAGAACAACAAGTTTTGTAAAACTCCTAAGGAAAACATGTCATGTATGATATGCAAATTATTTCTAAGGGCTAGAGATGCAAGCTATGAAAATCTCTTAAGTTAATGTAAGGAAAATAGGTGGGTCAAGAATGACTAAGGACTAAGGTCTTAAGTTGGATAAACATCCTTTGTTTTATATCTTCTTGAAATAGCACTCTAATGGCCTAGCCATGTTGTGCCAATTACTTAGAGAAAAATACTATGTCATTTGTTCAAAATGATCAACAATTATTATCAACTCTTTGTAAATTGGACATTCACTATAGTGAGAGAGACAGACACCCGGCCAGCCACTTAAATTGTGGAACAGATCTCATGTACGTGGACATGTAAGGTTTGTTTCCAGGCCGCTTCATCCCACTATGCTGCTAGGATCCAACCACTTCAAGATGATAACATCATGATCAAATTTTGTTTAAGTCTAAAAGACAAGATTAGGAAAGAGGGAAAAGATAGAAATAAAGATGTAGTTGTCCTCCTGTCTTCATCTCCAGACTTGTAACTTTCTTCTGGATGATGTCTTGGTTGAGTTCTGGGTAGTCTTGATGAATCTTCAGACTTGGTGATTCTTGTATCCTCGAGGCTGGTCTTGGTTTACTTAGTCTTCATGAAATCTCAGAGGAGAAGAAAAGACAGAGAGAAAGACTTAGAGAATAAAAAGGGGGTTGGCCTTCTTGAACTTCTTCTCACTTTTCTTCTAAGTGCTTGACATCTTGAGGGTGCTTCCAGAGTCTGTTTTCTTCTAAGTCCTTCATGACTTCTTCTTGATTTTCTTCTAAGTGTTTCTTCTTCTTGACGATACTTCTGAAGTCTTGTTTTTGGCTAAGTCCCTCATTGGTCTTCCAGCTCCATGTTGAAAATCCTAAGTGTCTAGTGCATAGCACTTCTCCCAAAATACTAAGTTTGAAAATAATCCTAACTTAGAGAAAATGGGGAGGAGTTTTCCTATGAGAATAAATCTACAATATAAAATATGCTATGAATGAAATAAAATTTTAAATCACAAGAACATCAAAATAACTTTTATGATTTCTTTATAAATATGCATGAATTTATAAATGCAATATAATTAATTTCTAATTTTGGAATATATAATAAAAGGGATAATTATAAGATTAAAGTTTCCTATGACTAAATTTTTATAACAAAATTTTATAATTAGTGTTAATATACAGAGAGCATTTAATTAAATCTATTGCAATTGGATTTAATCAAAAATAATGTTTCTATTAAAAGTTATTTTAAAATTAGTCAAACTATTCAAATTAAACACACAACTATGAAATCATTCAAAATTTACTCAAAAATATTTTATAGCAGTAGCATTAATTTACAAATATTCTAAAGTTTCTAAAACATATTTATTTGCAATTTTTGGATTTATAGATTTAAAGTTATTACAAATATACTCAAATTCACCATTTGAAATTTGAATATTTTATACTAAGTCAATTTTGAATTTTGTCAGATCCAAAATATTCTACAAGTCAAGAGCTTTCCAAATATATAAAAATTATTAGATTTGGAGTTGTGGTTAAAAAGTTATAGATATTTTAATTACAGGGATTAATCTGCAATTTTTCCAATAAAAATTAAAATAGGAAATTGATTTACACGCTGGCGCTGACTGTGCAGGCCACGTCAGCGCTGACTGGGATCGCTGACGTGGATAAGTTACAGATCTGGGCCGTCAGATTTGAATCTGACGGTCCAGATAAAATCATACCGCTTCGTCCTCGTCATCTAATCTAAACCGTAGAGATTGGATCGGACGGTGCTGGGGGTTTGAACCATACCGTGGCGGCGCAGTGCTCACCGGCGATGACGACGACGGCGGCGCGGCTCTGGCGTGGACGAACTCGCTGCTCCGGTGGTCCTCTTGCTCAGGGAGTTGACGCCGGGGTTCCGCGCGGCGCGGCGAACTCCGTGGGGTGGTCGGCGTCGACTCGCGCGTCCTCTACTGCGTCTGGCCGTGGTCGGAGTACGGCGGGTCCGGCGAACTCCACTCACCCGCGATTCGCTGCGAAAGAGATCGAGGGAAGGGGTCAGAAGGTGCGCACGGACGCGGCGAGGCAGATGGGCGTGGTCTCGGAGACGGGGAGGATTTACCTCGCCGGGAAACGGAGGAAAATGGCGGCGGCTTCGAGCTTCTCCGGCGAGCAACCGTGGCGGCCTGGGGACGATCTGAGCTAGGGTTCAAGAGGGAAAAGCGGCGGCGGGTTCTGGGGTTTATGTAGGGGGCTGCAGGAGATCGTATCCCGCACGAATCGGAGAGGAAATCGACTCCGATTCGATTTGATCTTCGGCGCCAGATTCGGACGGAGGTTGGGGATGATCTGCTGACGTCAGCATGACGTCAGCTAGTATTTTCTTTTTCTGATTTTATTTCTTTAATTCATATCTTTTGATTTATAACTCCAAATGATGTCAAATAAATTTCTAAAAATCTGTAAAATTGTTATCTTTCTGTTAAACCAATTGTGGGCATGTTTTGAATATTTTTGAAAATTAATATTTTGAAATATTGATTAATTACAAATTTGACACTTAAAGTCAAATTTGAATTTCTATCTTATTTAGATTTTCTTTTGGCTAAATAAAATTTGTAAAATACCCACATTTCAATATGTTTGAATTTAAGTTATTTAAACTTATTTTGCTGAAATCATTTATCTTTATTTTGGCATAATATTAAAGAACTAAATATAAAATGTTTAGGAAATGTGAAATATAGGGTATTCATTTTTAATTGAAAATAATTTGTGCAACATTATATTTTATATTATGATAATTCATTTGAAAACTTCATAACAACTTTGTAAAGGATTTTTGTTTTAATTCTGTTCTTATTATTAATCATTTCATGCTTTGAAATTAGATGAAATTCATTTAAGCAAATGAAATGTTTATTTGGCTAATTCATTTATTTAAATTTTTATGAAGTTTTAAAGTTATACACTATAGGCTTATAATTTGCAAACTATATTTTGAACTTAGTTAAAGGAATGAAACCATTTAGCAATTATCTAACATTTTGAATAATCTTATATTTATGAATAGGTATGGCTAAGTGGTTTAATTTAAATACTTATAAAGAAACTAATTTATTTTATAAAAATGATTTTGTAGTTTGTAAAATATTTGTCAAATTATATTTTAAGGTTTTTGAAACACACTGAATAATAAAATGTTTAAACTGTGACATTTGAAATATTAAACTCATGTTTGAAGTCTTTCATAGTTGGTTTCCTTATGCATTTAATATTTTATTTTAATAAAAAGAAAAGTTTTAAATTTTAGTGATTTTTGAACATTCCAAAATGTTGGGATGTTACATCCTTCCTCTCCTTCACAATCTAGCACAAGCAATACATACAAATAAATATCCACACAAAATCTCACACACCAAATAAAATATGTATGCATGCATGATATGTCATGTGTAGAATTAGACACACTTATCCATGATTTATATTCTCTGGTATTAAATGCATGAGATGCAATTTCTAGGAATTTCTCAATTCACTTAACAATTTATTAATTGAAAACAAAGTAACCAAAACTTAGATTATAACATTACAAATTTTATTGTTCTAAGAATGTTTTCAATTAAGACATATATTAATATTCCTGGGCAGAGGTTGTTAACCTAAACCTAAAACAATTGAGTTTATTTGTAAAACATTTTTATTATTTAAGTTATGGATTTAATAGCCGGATTACTCCTCGGATGATCTTATGAATTATTATTTAACAAAAGCAAAAACAAATGATGTAGAATTAAACTACTCTAGCAGGGCTATCCGTGGATATAAAGTTCATTGAATTTGGACTTACAGAACATAAGTTTAGAATTTTCTTAGTTTTGCATATTTTTCTGTTTTATTTATAAAATTCCTGCGAAAAAGAAAATAATGGGGCTACGTGGCGCGATCCTATTGGACGAAAACGATTCGCGCGGATCGTGGACGAGAGCCGTCCGATTTAAATGAGATCGGACGCACGGGATCGTTTAGATCTAGATCCGTTGGATCTAGATCCAACGGCGTGGGACGCCCGGCCGACCCGAGCGGCGCGCGTATCGCCGGAAGGCTCGCCGGCGGCGGCGCCTGCGGCGGCGGCGCGTCGGCCTCGACGCTTCCCGCATGAAAACACCGCCCCAGGACGAACGGTTCTTACCAAATTGACGCGGAGGAGGAGGCGAGGTCGATGGCGCGGCGGCGGCGTCGAGACTCCTCTCCTTTCCTCGTCGGAGATGGTGGCCGGCGGCGGAGCACCTCGGTCGAGGTCGTTTTCGGCGTTCGGCTGCGAAATGGGACAAGCAAGGGGGCTCAACGGGTGCGCAAAAGGATGGGGAAGCGAGGGGGGGCTCGGTGGAGCTCGAGGAGCTTGGAGCTTACCGCACTCGCGAAAAAGCCCGGCGGCAATGGCGGCGACGGCGAGCTTGATTCCGAGCAGCCCGACGGCGGAGAGGTAGGGTTTTGGGGGGGGGGGGGGGGTTTCGGAGGCGGCCTCGCGGGGTATAAATAGGAGGGGGCGCGGGAGCTAATCACGGTGGAAACCGGCCCGGAAACGGCTCGGTCGTGGTCGTCGTCTCCGGCGCAATCTCGGGACGGAGGTGGAAGACGGCTGACAGGTGGGGCCCACCTGTCAGCGAGAGGGGAGCGGCGCGCGCACGCTGGGGCGGGCCGATGGGCCGTTATCGACCGCGCGCGCGGTGGATAACGTCTGGGCCGGCCTGGTAACAAAATCTCTTAATTAAATAAAAACTGTTTTTCAAATCTGATTTACTAAATGATTTTTAAACCTATTCAAAACATTTCAGAAAAATTCATAAAAATATATTTTGGAAAGGTTATTTAAATTAGCAATTTTTAATAATAACCTTACCCATTATATAATTTGGAAAATTATATTTATGAAGTAAGTTTTAAATAAACATTTAAATGGGATTAAACATTATTTAAACTCATAATTGAATTTTTATTTAGTATTTATGTGATTAAAAGTTAAGCCTATATGATGAATGATGTATGAATGCAAAGTTTTAAACTTTAGCAAAATTGGGATGTTACATAAACCATGGAATCACTCCAACAACGGTAGTGGCCAAAAGTATCATGGTCATAACCACAATGGAGGATACAAAGGAAACAATGGATGATTCAAGGGAAACCATCACCATGGCCATAATCATGGAAATGGTCATCACCATCCTAACTATGAGGGGAAGAAAGACTTGTCTGATGTGACTTGCTTCAAGTGCAAGAAGACGGGGCATTATGCAACTAATTGCCCAGAGAGGAAGGCTGATGAAAATTCCAAGCCCAATCTCTTCCAGAAGGAGCAAGTGAACCACATCAATATGGAAGAAGTACATGATGAACCTGATGCTGTGATTGGTACGTTTTTGCTCAATTCTTTTCTAGCATTACTCTTATTTGATACTGGAGCATCACATTCATTCATATCGAGAGCTTTTGTAAACAAACATGGGCTAGCTGAGGAAAGCCTAGGAAAACCTATTAGAGTAAGTTCACCTGGAGGAGAGATGATAGTAAATTCTAGGTGTAGACAGTTAGACTTAAAGATTGGAAAGTACCTTTTTCCAACGGACTTAGTCATCCTAGAAACCCAAGCCTTGGATGTTATCATCGGAATGGATTGGATGACTCATTTTGAGGGAATCATAGACTGTGCAAATAGAGCTATCACCCTCACCACCCCAGAGAAAAAGAAGATTAAGTTCAGGTCAACCTTCGAACTGAAGAAAGTTAGGATAAATTCTCTTAAGGGGGTTAGCCTTGGTGATGTGCTTATTGTCAAGGAATACCCAGACGTTTTTCCAGAATAACTACCGGGAATGCCACCCGATAGAGATGTGGAATTTCTCATTGAACTGAAACCGGGCACTGGACCAATAGCTAAGAGACCATATCCTATGGCCGTTGATGAACTGAAAGAGCTCAAGAAGCAATTGGAGGAACACATTCAGAAAGGATTTATTTGTCCAAGTTCATCGCCATGGGGAGCACCAGTCTTATTTGTTAAAAAGAAAGATCAAACCCAAATGCTAGTCACGGACTACAGGGATATAAATGAGCAAACTATCAAGAACAAGTACCCGTTACCCAAGATTAACGAACTATTCGATCAACTGGAAGGTGCCTGTGTTTTCTCCAAGATTGATCTTCGATCAGGATACCTCCAAATGTAAGTTAGAGAAATGGATATACCAAAAACTGCATTTGTTACGAGATATGTCTCTTACGAGTTGTAATGCCTTTTGGATTAACCAATGCTCCAGCCTATTTCATGAATATGATGAATAAAGTGTTCATGGATTTCTGGATAAGTTTGTGGTAGTTTTCATCAATGACATTTTAATCTACTCCAAGAGTCACAAAGAACATGAAGACCATTTGCGTCGGGTATTGCAGAGACTACGTGAACATAAGTTGTATGCCAAATACAGTAAATGTGAGTTTTGGTTAGAACAAGTCGGTTTTCTAGGTCATGTGGTATCCAAGGAGGGTATAGCAGTGGATCTTGAAAAAGTCTCAGCTGTAACCAATTGGGAGCCACCAAAGAATGTGGGGGAATTGCGTAGTTTTGTTGGTCTAGCAGTATACTACCGAAGATTCATTGAAAACTTTTCCAAAATTGCCAAGGCCTTGACGGAATTGTTGAAGAAGGAGAAGAAATTTGAGTGGACTGAGGCTTGTGAAGCCAGTTTTCAAGAACTGAAGAAACGTCTAGTTTCAGCCCTAGTTCTATGCTTACCTGATTTAGAGAAGGAATTCCAAGTGTATTGTGATGCTTCACGCCAAGGTCTTGGAAGTGTATTGATGCAGAAAGGTAGAGTGGCATCATATGCCTCCATACAGCTCAAGAAACATGAAGCAAATTACTCTACCCACGATCTCGAGTTAGCCTCAGTAGTACATGCTCTGAAGACATGGAGACCCTATCTGATGGGGAAAAGATGTGAAGTATTCACTGACCACAAAAGTCTGAAGTATATTTTCACTCGAAAGGAATTGAACATGAGGCAGAGAAGATGGTTGGAACTTATTAAAGATTATGATCTAAGTCTCCAATACCATCTGGGAAAGGCTAATGTAGTAGCAGATGCCCTGAGTCGTAAGGTGTATGTGAATGGCCTCACGGCAGGAGAAATACCTGAGGATTTATGCAAGGCATTCAATGACCTCAGATTGGAAGTGGTACCAGAAGGTTTTGTATCCTCATTAGTAGTGCGACCAACTTTGATGGACAAGATATGCGAATCTCAGAAGGGAGACAAGGATATAGAAGAAATCAAAGTTAATCTGAGAGCATGAAAAGCTAAGGGATTTCACGAAGATGAGCAAGGAACCTTGTGGTTTGAAAAACGTGTGTGTGGCCAATGATCCTGATCCTAGGAAGTTAATTATGCATGAAGCCCTTGAGACACCTTATTCCATTCATCCGGGAAATACTAAGATGTATATGGATGTGAAGAAGAGATTTTGGTGGAACAATCTGAAGAGAGAAATAGCAGAATATATCGCAAAGTGTGATGTATGCAGTCGAGTAAAAGCAGAACATCAGAAGCCAGCAGGACTTCTACAACCTTTGAAAGTGCCGTACTGGAAGTGGGATTCTATTGGAATGGATTTCATCACCGGATTACCCAGGACCAAATCGGGTTATGATTCTATTTGGGTTATTGTTTGCCTTCTAACAAAAAAGCTCACTTTATACCCGTGAAGACCACATATACAAGTGCTAAGTTAGCTGATATTTACATGAAAAGAATTGTGTGCCTTCATGGCATTCCCAAGAGTATCGTGTGTGATAGAGGAACCCAGTTCACATCTCATTTCTGGAAACAGTTGCATGAATCACTAGGAACCAGATTTGAGTTCAGCACGGCTTTTCATCCGCAAACAGATGGTCAGACTGAGAGAGTTAATCAGATTCTAGAAGATATGTTAAGAGATTGTGCACTTGATTATGGATCTAGCTGGGATGATAATTTACCTTACGCTGAGTTCTCCTACAATAACAGTTACCAAGTCAGCATTGAGATGGCACCGTTTGAAGCTTTATATGGAAAGAAATGCACTACCCCATTGTTGTGGAGTGGTGTAGGGGAACAGAGTTTCTTTGGACCTGACATAATCCAGGATGCAGAAAAGAAGGTCAGACTGATCAAAGATAGATTGAAGATAGCACAGTCACGACAGAAAAGCTATCCAGATTCTTAACAAAGAGAAGTCATCTACGAGGTGGGTGATAGAACCTATCTTAGAGTGTCACCACTTCGGGGTGTGAAAAGGTTTGGAATCAAAGGAGAGTTAGCACCACGATTCATTGGACCATTCAAAATCCTTTCTCGCATGGGTGAAGTGGCATATGAGTTAGAACTGCCAGAAATTTTGTCTGCGGTCCATAATGTGTTCCATGTCAGCAAGTTGAAGAAATGTCACCCCGAGATGATGGGAACTCCATTAAAGGATACTGTACCCCTCGAGGAAGTACAATTGGAGAGTGATCTAACCTATGAAGAGAAACCCATCAAGGTATTACAGACAGCAGAAAGAGTCACCTGTACGAAAACCATCAAGTTTTGCAAGGTTCAGTGGAGTCACCACACCGAGGAAGAAGCCACATGGGAACGAGAAGATGACCTTCGAGAAGACCATCCTCACCTATTTGCTGACCTTTCCGAAGCTCGAGGGCGAGCTTCCTTTTAAGGGGGTTAGTCTGTAACATTCCAAAATTTTCAAAAAGTTAAAACTTTGCATTGATGCATCATTCATCATATAGGTTTGACATATAAATCACGTAAGAACTAAATACAAATTTAATTATAAGTTTAAATAAATCTTATTTCCATAAAGTTATTTAGTTGTACTCCTTATAATATTCATTTTTATCAAATTATTTTATAGGCAAGTATGATACTAAAAAGTTCTAAATTTAATAAGCTTTCCAAAACATATTTTTATGAATTTTTCTGAAATGTTTGGTTAAGTTTAGAAATCATTTTTGAAATCAGGTTTGAAAAACAGCAAAGCAAAAGGAAATCCAAGCCAATTGGGCCGAGGCCCACGGCTATCTACCGCGCGCAGCGCAGCGCAACAGCCCGCCAGCGGCCCAGCTCTCCTCTCTCTCTCTCTCGCAGACGCTGACAGGTGAGACCCACCTGTCATCTCCCCCACGGAACCATTCTTCCTCAAATCACGCCCACGTCGTCGACCGAAAATGCATGAAATGATTCGTTTGATTGCGGACGATTTACTACGCCGTATGCAAGGCCTCTTTCCCCTACTAAAAGCCCCCGAGCACCTCCGTGTTTTGCCCCCAAACACCTCCTCCCGAAAGCCCCTAGGCTGCCCGCTAGAGACCCCGCTTCTCCGCCGTCGCCGTCGGTAAGAACCTCGCCGTGCGTGCAAACATGGCAATCCCGGACCCTCTCGCCTCTCCCTCTACCTTTATTTCTTCCTTGCATAGCTTGTTGACTCGGTTTTGAAACTTTTCCCGCAGCGCAACGCCGTGTCCGTGCTCGCCCGAGGAGAACCGCCGCCTCGTGCTACTCCGGCGAGCTGTTCCTGGAGGAGAAGTGCACGCCGGAGACCGCAACCTTGCCACCGTCTCCACCTCGATCTCCCCTACGCCGCGGTATGCCCCGTTCATCCTGTAGCACCGTAGAACTCGTGCGCGTGCGACGCCGGCCATGGCACCGCCGCAACCGGAGCGCCTCCGGCAACTCGCGCCGCCCGCCTATGGTCAGCGCGTTCTGGACCGTTGGATCTAGATCCAACGGATCTGTTTTTATTTATTTTTCCGTCTCGATCTATTAATCTGGTGCGTCTCATTTAGATCGGACGGCTTACGATCGCGATCCGCAGCGAAGCGGTACGAGCGAATCAGATCGCGCCACTTGTTCTGTTCTTTTTCTTTTTTGATAGAATTTAGAAAGTAAACCAGAAACTATTAAAACTTGTAAAATTCATAAATTTCAATCTGTAGGTCCAAATTTGATAAATTTATATCATTAGAAAGCTCTGCTCGTGTAGTTTATTATTGTTTCATTATTTTGTCCTTATAGTGTCTTTTAATTTGCGGAATTAACATATTGGCATTTAAGATATTTAAATTCATAACTTAAATAATAAAAATGTTTTTCTCATAAAACCAAGTGTTTTGGAATTGTACTTTTGCCCTCTGTCCAGAAAGTGCAACATGAGTTTTATTTGAAATTTTCATAAAAGAATTAAATAATTTGGTTGTAGGACTTAATTGACTATATTTCTTCTCTATATTTTAATAATTAAAATAATATAATGAAATGTTTTTCATTGCATTTCATGCATTTAATAAACAGAAGAAATAAAATGATAAAAAGTTGTTTTTTTATGTTCATAGCATATCATGCATGCATACATGTTTATGTCTTGATGTTTGAAGTGTTGTATTGTGTGTTTATTTATTTTATGTATTGTTGTTGCTAGATTGTGAAGAGGAGGAAGGATTTCCTTGTGATTGTTTTTCTTGTTGTGCTTGTTCATCCTGTTACCAAGGCAAGTGACATCCATGAATCACCCATTAATTTCCTATATCCATTTGTAGAATTTTTTAGTAGTATGCATGATAGGAAACTTTTGTTATTATTTTGTTTTGCTAAGTTAGTTTATGCTATGCAAGTTCCTAGTAGTGTGTACCAATCCTCTACCATGCAGCCATTTAAAAGGTTTTATTAGATGCTTAGCAATGCTATAAAAATGTTTACATGCACATCTGGGTGGATTGGTTGGTATGGTTTATGTTGAGTGGCTATTTGGGACTATGCTTGTGGTTGTCTTTGCCTAGGGTGAATTTATTCTACTTAGGGCCATGAGCATGGTGGTTTTCACCCAAAAGTACACTTGTGGATTGCCACCTAGGAACAACGAGATTACTAAGTCCGTCCAAGTTTAGAAGCTTTCCGTGCAGCCTTTTGACAATGGGCTCTGTCTTGAACAACTAAGTTGTGTCTTGAACAACTAAGTTGTGAGAGTTCAACATGTCAGCTTGACAAGCAGATGTAGAGTTGGTAGGTGGAATGGGTATTGCTAGTATGGTTGAATTCTTCTACTGAAAGTTCTGGTTTCAATTCTCTCCTTTCCTTAATACACTCCGCGTGTATAGGATGTATGGGTTAATTGAGTCTAAAGGTGAAAGTGCACAACCTCTGCAGAGTCAACAATCTGAGTACTTAGCCGTGTCCCTGGTGATGGACTACTTCGAGCAGCTGGACAAGGATGGACGGAAGAATCTCAACACTACTTTCATGAAGTAAAATTTGACTAAGGAAAGAAATGTTGGTGCACTTGGGATTCATCCCTTGGTGCCAAGTCCTTGGAAATAAAAGTGTTTTATAAAAGATAGGAGAATATTTGCTTTATGCAAAACAACCTCCAACTCCACCAAGCCAAATATGCATATAGATTCTAAACTTATAATTTTATATCCACCATAGTCACTTGCCAATAATTCATTGTATTGACCTCCTTTGGGGGCTGCATATTCAAATGTGCAGGTACTTCAGATGAAAAATAATTTTGGACTCGAGTCTACACCCAACATGTCTGCCTGTGGCGCATGATTGAAGATGAGTCTCATTGCTATTTTGCTTTTGTTGTGATTCTGAATATTCTTGCTAGCCTTCATGGCTATGCACATTGTAATAAAGCTATACTTAGCTATTTTCTGATCTTGTTGTAGTAATTTGATACTTATGCAATGATACTTTATATTTTGTAGTGTGGTGCTGGCAGTGATCTAGGGACTAACACTTACCACAGGTGTTCCATCTTTATTAAAAGTTGGGGCACTATAGCGTAATGACTACGTCCTACAAATAATGGGTATGTCCATCACATCGTTCTACCAACAATATGACTCCATTGCCAACTGACGCCATGTCACATGATCGGGAAACCTCGATCATCAATTGCACAATGAACTAGTCTTAGTAGAGGCTACTTGGGACCTAGTTGTTTATGTATCACATGTGTATTAATGTTTCCGCTTAATACAGTTATAGCATGACATAAAAACGTATTATGAACAAACGAGATATGATAAATAAAACACTTTATTAATTGCCTCTAAGGCATATCTCCTTCAGCCTCCCACTTGCAATAGAGTACAATTTAATCTAGATTACAACTTGGTAAAAGATTAACACCCATAGCTTCTCGGTTATTCTCATGCTTATCAAGCGGAAGAGGCTTTGTTAGAGGATCCGCCACATTCAGATCCGTATGCACTTTGCGAATCTTCGCATTGCCTTCCTGTACATACTGTCGTATCACATGGAAGCGTCGGAGAATGTGTTTGGCAGTTGAATGAGACCTTGTTTCCTTCGCGTTAGCAATAGCACCCGTATTGTCGCAGTAGAGGGTCACGGGGTCTTGCGCGCTAGGGAACACTCCAAGTTCAAAGATGAACTTCCTCAGCCACACAGCTTCATTCGCGGCTTTAGAAGCAGCGATGTACTCCGATTCCATTGTAAATTGCGCCACGATGGGTTGCTTCCCACTTCTCCAGCACACGGCGCCTCCGTTCACCCTGAACACATATCCTGTTTGTGATTTAGAGTCATCGGGGTTTGTGCTGAAACTTGCATCAACGTAACCCGTTACGCCAAGTTCTTCATCACAGCCACCATAGACAAGGACCATTTCCTTTGTCTTCTTGATATACTTAAGAATGATCTTAACAGCAATCCAATGTTCCTTTCCAGGATTACTTTGGAAACGGCTCGTCAAACTAAGAGCCAATGCTACATCAGGTCGAGTACTTAATATGGCATACATGATCGATCCTATGGCTGAAGCATAAGGATGTTTAGTCATTTCGGCCTTATCATGTTATGTGACCGGACACTGTGCCTTGCTCAATGTTTTATTCTTGACAACTGTCAGAGAACCTTTCTTTGCCGTCTCCAAACCGAAACGCTTCAGTATCTTGTCAAGATAAGTACTCTGATTCAACGCTAATAGACGTCTTGATCTATCACGATAGATTTTAATGCTAAGATCCACATCATTCAGTATAGTGCTAAGAACACAACCGAGCGCCCACTCATTTTCTTGTAAATTCAGGTCTCTTCTAAATTTTGGACAAATCCAAAACCTTTGATCACCTCATCAAAGCGAAGATTCCAGCTCTGAGATGCTTGCTTCAATCCATAAATGGAACGCTGAAGCTTGCATACCTTGTCAGCATTTTCTGGATCGACAAAACCTTCCGGTTGTACCATATACAACTCTTCCTCAATGTTTCCATTTAGGAACGTTGTTTTGACATCCATCTGCCATATTTCATAATCGTAATATGCAGTAATTGCTAACAAAATCCGAATAGACTTTAGCATCGCTACCAGTGAAAAAGTTTTATCGTAGTCAATCCCATGAACCTGTCGGAAACCTTTTGCGACAAGCCGAGCTTTATAGACGGTCACATTACCGTCAGCATCAGTCTTCTTCTTAAAGATCCATTTATTCTCGACGGCCTTGCGCCCTTCGGGAATCTCCATCAAGTTCATACTTTGTTGTCATACATGGATCCTATTTCAGATTTCATGGCTTTCAGCCATTTCTCAGACTCTAGGCTTGCCATAGCCTCTTTCTAGTTCTTAGGTTCGTCTTGTTCCATTAACATGACGGTGCAAACCATGTTGCCACACCACTCTGGTGCGATACGAGATCTACCAGACCTACGAGGCTGAATAGTATCCTCGACATCTTCTCCCACTACATCTGTGGAGGATGTTTCCGGAACAGCTTCCGTTGCGCCACTCGGAATTTCGAGTTCAGGATCAACGATCTCGTCGAGGTCTACTTTCCTCCCACTTTCTCCTTTCGCGAGAAACTTCTTCTCAATAAAGGTACCATTCTTTGCGACGGCGAGATGACGATCTCGCTAGGGTTCGTGGTGGCGGCTATGAGCGTGTCCCTGGATGAGCAACCCTCCTAGCCTTTATAGGTAGGCTAGGTCTCGGGTGAACGGTGCCGATGGCAATTACAGATATGGTAAGAGTCGTATGACCTAATCGACTAGAACTAGGCCACACGATACCCCTATTGGGCCTTCCTTGGGCCTCCGTAGTCTTGGCGTGACCCAGGTAGCCTCATCGTGGGGGTAGTCGAAGAGTAGCCCCACGTCAGTAGCCATTGAGTGCTTGGTCGAATCGTAGAGTCGGGCAGATGAATCCTTCCTCCTGGGCACGCCGCCTGGTTGCTTGCACTTGAGATTGGACTCGTTTTCTTCAGTCGAAGAGCCCGCTCCCGACAGGAGTAAGATTTGTAGTCGACTTATTGGAGTTGTGGCTTTCGTGGAACTTGCTTCTGTTCAGCCTGCTGGCTTACCGTCAGTTGATTCAGCCTGTTGGGCTTACTTGGTCTTCTTTTCCACCCGATTGCATGTTTCGGGTTCTTGGATCAGCACTGTGGCTTACTGATGTGATTTCAGCTATGAATCTTACTACTCGAATCATTTGTTCGAGTTCTCCCTCAGCTCTGCGTCTTACCTAGAGCATTTGCCTTGTTGACGTCAGCGATGACGCTTCGTAGCTCGCCTCTGCGCCCGATGGGACGTGACGGAACGGGCCCCACTGTTAGTGTTGACTGTAGTCAGTAGTTGCCCGCTTATCTCTGACTTGGGCGCGGAATTTTCGCGGCGTGATGATAGTGCCTTGATCCTCGTGCGTAGTGGATGGAGTGGGCGGCGACGGTTAGTCTCTCTGTGTGACACGTGGACGGTTGGATGGAGCAGCGGGGAACAGTTCTTCGGGGACGGCCGAGATGGACTGCCTGCGCGGTATAAGTATTGTACCGCGGCATGAAAATAGGGTCATCTTCTCCAATTTCCGTTGCCTCCTTTTCCTGCGCCATTCTTGCCCCCTTTCTGAGCTCTTGCCTTTTGTCCTTCCACCTTCCGTGAGCGCCTAGGGCGATGGGGAAGTCGAAGGCTGCAACCAGCGCCGCCGCCGAAGCGGGCGTGATGAACAAGCCCGACGGCGACTGGCAGAAGTCGTCGGTGAAGAAGACCGACTTTGAGGTCCTGCGCGCGCAGGGCCTGCTGCCGCCGGTGGACCAGGCGACATTACGCGCCCCTGGTAAGGAAGTGTATGCTTCTCCTCGCGAGGGGGAGCGCGTTTGCTTCGTGGACTTCCTTCCACGGGGCTTCGGGATCCCTCTCCACGATTTTGTTCGTGGTCTTTTGTATGCCTATGGGGTTCAGATCCACGATCTGACCCGCAATGGCATCTTGAGCATCGCGAGCTTTATCGTGCTCTGCGAGTGCTTTATGGGGATTGCTCCCCACTGGGCTTTGTGGAAGTCACTCTTCCTTGTCAGGAAGAATGTGGGGAAGAGAGGGTTGACATACCCGGTGGGCGGCTTTGGCATCCAAGTGCGCGGTGATACCGCATACTTCCAGATGAAGAAGTCGGACTCCGTCCAAGGGTGGCGGAAGCGGTGGTTCTACGTCAGGTGCGACCAGGAGGGGCTGCCTGACTTCAATGGCGAACACGAGTTGCAGAAGACGCACACGTGGGCGCACCCGCTCGTGGAGGAGGAAAAGGAGGCTGTTAATCCACTACTGAGCCTTCTCCGCAATCTGCTGAAGACTTTGGGGCATGAGTCGGGCGGCGTCCACCTTATGGCCACCTTCTCCAGGCTCTGAGTCCATCCACTCCGCGCTCGCCCCCACCCGATGTGGGCAGCTGAGGGCGCTGGCGACCCGCAGCTTGACAACGAGGAGGTGGAGTTCAAGGTGAGGAGCATCACGAGTCTCCAAGCCGCAGACCCCGGCAACGTCAAGTGTCCCGTCGCCGCGTATCGAGCGACGAACCCTGTTCCTGAGGTAAGCCTCTACCTTTTTTTCCTTGTTTGATTTCTTGATCCTCTGCTTATTGATTCATCTGTCTTTGTTGGTTGCAGGGTCGTTCTTTACTTGTCAGCCTTCCTCCGCTCCTGGAGAACGGATCTCATGACGAGGCGACGTTTGTGGAGGAGGAGGGTGACGACGAGGACATTCCTCTCGCCATCTCCCCGAGTGAAGAGGTGGAGGATGATGAGGATGAAGAGAAGCCGGCACGGAAGAAGCAGAATCGGTGAAGTGGCGACTCTGCGACTGCTTCGTCCCCTGCGAAGGATGCGGCTGCTGACTTGGAGGAGAGCGGCATGTCATCTTCGGGTGCAAGCTCCCAGGGCGACTGGGATGAGCCCTTGGCTGCACATCCGATCAGTTCTGCACCTCCTCTCTAGTTCGCTAGGATGCCCTCCGTCTCCTTGGGAAGCGACGATGGCGTCGGAGCCGCCATGTTAGTCATGCTGATTCTGTTCTTGTGTCGAGTTATCTTTCGGAATGTCGGGTTCCATGGGTTGAACTTTTTTGCGTCGCTTGGCAGTTACCGTTCTGGTGGCACCGGCTCCCCTCCGCACGAAGTCGAGCATACGTCAGCTCCTTCAGCCAAACTGACCGTGTGGGTGGCCGATGAACCTGCACGAGCTGGTAGTTCCATGGCGTCGAGTGATGTTGCCGTGGCGACTTCAACGGATGCTGATCTCCTGGATCATGTAAGTATTTTTTGACTTGTTCTTCCATAGTTTCATCGGGTGCGCGAACAGCGCTCCCGATGGGAGTAGCCCCCGAGGAGTTGGCGACTAAGATAGTCGTCCGCAACTTTATATTTGCTTGTTTGTTTGTAGCCATACTACCGCCAGCAGCCGAGGCAGCCACTGCCTTCGTTCGCCTGGAGAAGGAGAGGGACCAGTTGCGTGCCTCCCTGGACCAGGCCACGAGTTGAGCTGCGGATCTGGAGCAGAAGCTTCAGGCTCAGGCCGAGCTGGAGAAGGCGTTGCGCGAGTCGCAGGAGCGCGAGCGTGCGCGGGTCGTCCAGGAGAAGACCCATGTCGACCGGCTGCTCGCACTCGCCGGTGTCCTCGGAGGTGAGTCTTTAGCTTGGTGCCTAGTTTTGTCCTTGCTTGATTTGCCTTGAGTTGACTTCTTATCTTTGTTCACAGAAATGTGGAAGCGCTCCTCCGGAAGGCTCGTCCAGCGACGACGTCGACTTGGCAACTGCGGTCGGGTTCCTCGGCCGCGTCTGCTTGTATGCCTCTACGGCACTGCAGCAGTAGTCGACGGCATTGGCGAAGTCGATCGGGGCGTTGGCGACCGTGCACCAGAGCATCTTCCCCAACGTGCCGCCACCAACTGCCATGGACACACTTGCGGCGCCTTTTGAAGGCGATGCGACCACCATTGCGGACTTCACTCGGACGCAGACGGTACGCGTCTCCAAGCTTACTTTCCAGCTTCTCCTTGGCCATCAAGTCGTGGGCGACTTCGAGAAAGTTGTCAGCGGCTTCCCTCGAAGGCCTGACGGCAAGACCGCGTCTCTTAGCGGGGTGAAGGCGCAGACGAGTCAGCTGGCTGCGAAGCTTGTTGCCACCTTCGAGAGGGGGATTGCCAAGGCGACTGAAGCGGCTGCTGCTCGAAGGAGTCGCTCCCGGTCGGAGTGTGTAGCGTAGGAGTCTTGTGGGTAGGACCTAGTGATCTACTTTTGAGTTTGCGGTCTGTAATGAATTATATTTTGCGGGTCTTCTGGCCTTGAATAATGTTTAGTGCTGGAGTTTTTGGATTCTTTCCCTTCGAGTTTGGCCTGAGTGAGAAATCGCCTTTACTTTTCCTGCTTTGACACTGTCGATTCTTGGCAGCCTGACACGGGCGTTTCCACTCCGGTTGCTGCGACGGCTGGCGCGGGTGATGAAGAAGGTCCTCCAATAAGAATATGCACGGTCTGGTCCCGTATGGAATGAACTTATAATCTGATGATCGAGTCGATTCCATGATTATAAGTTCATAACCCTAGCGCCCATTCTCATTTTGGGCGGAACAAATCTACTAATTCTTTTATTCCAGTTAGTAAGAGGGATGTTGAACTAAGAAAGAAATAGACCTAGCAGCTAAAAGAGGGTATCCTGAGCAATTGCAAGAATGGGGTTCATTGATATTCCTGGTATAGTAGATGCTATCACACATACAGTCATACTCAATTCGATGGAATTGTTTGATCTAAAAAGGGATCTTCTATAATTTCGGACATAAGGGGTAATTTCTTGGCTTCGTCCAGTCATTAATAATTTGATTATTTTTAGATTATAGTAGATAGAAAGAACGCTCGTAGGAGTCCTATTGAAACCAAGAAATATAGGCCTGCTTGCCATCCACACCAGACTAGATAGAGTTTTCCGAAGAAACCTGCTAGTGGAGGAAGGCCTCCTAGGGATAAGAGACATAGGGCTAAAGAGAGAGCCAAAAAAGGATCTTTCGTGTATAATACTGCGTAATCTCGAATGTTATCAGTTTCGGTACGTAGACCAAATAATACAATGGAAGCAAAAGTTCCGAGATTCATGGAGATATAGAACAACATATAAGTTATCATGCTTGCATATCCATCATTTGAGTCTCCAACAATTAGTCCAATAATTACATATCCGATTTGCCCTATGGACGATTATCCACTGCTGATTCTGCTCTCCGCCGTCGTCAAACGACTTCGGCTCCTGGGCGAAGCGCGAACGACCAGCGGTTGATCACCTATATGAGGAACAAGGTGACCGAACTCGAGGCGAATCTGAAACATGCCGAGTTGGAGCTGGAGCGCTCCAAGTCGCGCCCTGTTGCAGAGTTCTCTCAACGCGAAGATTTCCTGCTTGGCGAGATTGATCTGATCAGTCGACAGCTGCATGGTTGGTGGCATTTTGTTTTTGACTTCCTCCTCCTTGCGATGTGTTGATTGTGATGTCTTGATGCAGATGTGAACCCTGACTGGCAAGCTGAGCAGGCTCGGATTGATGAGCGGGTCTCCCGAGAGGCACCTGGCGACTCATATGAGGCGCGCCACTTTTGGTCGAACAGATCGAGAGGGCGGATCCTCGCGTGTAGGCTTGACCGCACTTGGCGAGCTGCTTTTCTTCTGGAAGGGTGCAGGAAGACCCTCTGGCATATCCATCGCGTGTACTTCCCGCACAATGGGCAGCCCCACGAGTTGGCCACATTGCTGGAGAGGTTCCGCGAAGGTGACGCGTTGAAGGAGGTTGTCGACGCCCAACTCATTGTAGGGGCGAACGTGGCACTGGCATACGTCCGACTGCATCAGCCGAATCTTCCTCTGGCAAGGTTGCTAGGTGGCTTGCCTGAGGAAGATGACTACGCCGAGACCTTGCCAGCTGCGCGCCAGATGATTCAGCAGGTCCAAAGGCCGAGTGAGCATCTCGTGGGGCCACTCGATGCGCCGAAGGATGAGCCTGCAGAGTAGGAGTAACAAGCTTCTGTTGTACATGATTAGTTCTAAGAGGCAAATTTGCCGAGTGTAAATACTAATGTATGTTAGATGAGGTTGGGGGAGCCCCCGAGGAAGCAAATTTAAATTGTTTGCATTACTGTATGAACATCTGTTGCGCAGCCACGAGTGGATCGAGTGCGACGCAGTCCCCGAGTGGCGGACTGTGTTTTTGTCTTGACCTGTATGGCGCAGCCCCCGAGTGCATCGGGTGGCGGCCTAGGATGAACGTATAACTGTGTGGCGCAGCCCCCGAGTGGATCGGGTGACGGCCTAGGGTTTTGTCACGGACCTGTATGGCGCAGCCCCCGAGTGCTTCGAGTGGTGGTCTCGGTTTTCAAGTGATACCTGTAAAGCGCAGCCCCCGAGTGTGTCTTGCGGCGGCCTATGATTTTTTACTTGACCTGTACGGCGCAGCCCCCCGAGTGGTTCGAGTGGCGGTCTAGGATTTTGCGAGTAAGGCCCGTTTGGCACAGCCCCCGAGTTGTTCGAGTGGCGGCCTAGGTTTTCAAGTGATACCTGTAAAGCGCAGCCCCCGAGTGTGCCGGGCGGCGGCCTAGGATTTTTGACTTGACCTCTGTGGCGCAGCCCTCGAGTGGATCGGGTAGCGGCCTAGGATTTTGTGAATAAGGCCTGTATGGCGCAACCCCCGAGTGGTTCGAGCGGTGGCCTAGGCTTTTGATTTGACCTGTATGGCGCTGCCCCCGAGCAGTTCGAGTGGCGGCCTAGGTTTGGAGTTGCTTTTTGACTGAAAAAGTAAAAGGGAGAGCTTGTTCCGTAAATCACTTTATTGATTCTTGCGAGCAGGCCGCCTGGTTAAAACCCTTCCAGTCCCCTTAGGTGCCCTGGTAAGGGAAAGAGTGCGTCTGAAACCTGCCGCCTTGATATGCTTGCTTTGGTACAATGATGGAGTCGACTAGGTGTATAAACGAAGAAGCTGTGCGATGTTCCATGGGTTGCTGCAGACTGCTCCCTTCTTTGAGTCCTTCAGGCGGTAAGCTCCGCCACCGATTGCTTCTGTCACAATGTACGGGCTCTCCCATGGGAAGGCGAGTTTGTGCACCTTCTTCTGCTTGAGGCGGAGGACTAGATCACCTGCGACGAATGCACTTGGCCGCAACCTTCGTCCATGGTAGTTGCGCGGGTCTTGCTAGTACACGGATGATCGTGCTAGGGCGACGTCGCGAGCTTCGTCCAGGACGTCCATGTCGTCTTCGAGTGCTTCTTCTGCGTCTGACTCGTCGTAGGCCACCACCCGTGGTGCGTCAAACTTGATGTCGCAGGGTAGGACCGCCTCTGTGCCATACACCATGAAGAACGGTGTGTATTGGGTGGATCTATTTGGCGTGGTTCGCAGGCTCCAGAGTACTGATGGCAGTTCTTCGACCCATGCGCCCACGGCGTGTCTCAGTGGCACTCGCAGGTGCTTCTTGATGCCGTTGCAGACTAGACCGTTGTCTTTCTCGACTTGCCCGTTGGACTGCGGGTGCGAGATAGAGGCGTAGTTGAGCTTGATGCCTTGATCAGAGCAGAAGTCCTTGAATTCTTTGGCTGTAAAGTTCGAGCCGTTGTCCGTGATGATGCCGTTTGGTACCCCAAATCTGAAGATGATGGACCTGACGAAGTTAACTGCTGATGATGCAGTCGAACTTGTGATAGGCGCGCCTTCGATCCACTTGGTGAATTTATCGACTGCGACCAGGAGATGAGTGTGTCCTCCGGGTGAGGATTTCTTGAGTGGGCCTACCATGTCCAGCCACCATTGAGCGAAGGGCCAGGCTAGTGGTATTGTCTTTAGCGCGGATGCCGGCGCGTGTGGCTTGTTGGCGAACTCCTGGCATCCAGGGCACTTGCTTACTAGATCTTTGGCGTCGTGCATAGTTGTTGGCCAGTAGAACCCGGCTCGTAGTGCTTTGGCCACCAGGGCACGACTGCTGGCGTGATGCCCGCAGATACCGGCATGAATATCGAGTAAGATGGATTGGCCGTCGACTGGATCTACGCACCTTTGTAGAATTCCTGAGATGCTTCTCTTGTAGAGCTCACCTTTGATGACGGTGAAACTTTTGGAGCACCGAATGATGCGATTGGATTCGACTGGGTCGATGGGCAGCCTTTGGTGCACCATGTAAGCTAGGTATGGGCCTGTCCATGTGGCTTCGACCAGCATGACCTCCATGGGCTCCTTTTCTTTGCTTGGCGGGTTGGCAGTGCTCGTTGAAGGTGTGAAGGGGACTGGTGCGGGACGAAGCTTAATGGATCGCTGTGTGATGCGCTTGAGGAAGATGTCGGGTGGCACTGGTACCTTGTCTGACCCCATGTTGGCGAGGACGTCGGCTTCCTCGTTGCTCTCACGGTCGATGTGCCGCAACTCGCAGCCGTCGAAGGTGCCCTCCAGCTGGTTGTATAGGTCTTTATAGACGATCATGTTGTCGGCGATGGCGTCGCAAGACTTCAAAGTTTGCTATACGACAAGGTAGGAGTCTCCGTAGATCATTAGGTGAGTGGCGCCGCAGTTCTTGGCCATCCGCATGCCATGGATTAAAGACTCGTACTCTGCTTCGTTGTTGGAGGGTGTTGGGAAGTCCATCTGCAGAACGTATTTCAGCTTGTCGCCTTTGGGGGAGAGGAGGATGACTCCTGCCCCGGCCACTCTGAACTTCTTGGAGCCATCGAAGTACATTGTCCATGCATTGGACAAGTCGGGGATGTCCGGTAGCTGGGCTTTTGTCCCCTCGGTGGTGAATTCTGGAAGGACTTGGGCCTTGATTGACTTCGGGTGAGCGTACTTCAGCCCCCAGGGTCCTAGTTCGACAACCCACTTGGCGACTCGCCCTGTCGCGTGCTGGTTTTGAGGATGTCTGCTAGCCCGGAGGAGCTTACCACCGTAATCGGGTGCTCGGAGAAGTACTGGACGACCTTTCTTGAAGTCATGAAGACCCCGTAGGCCAGCTTCTAGTAGTGCGGGTAGTTTTGTTTGGACAGTGTTAGGACCTCGCTGAGGTAGTAGACTGGTCTTTGGACAGGATGACTGTGCCCTTCTTCTTCTCGCTCCACTACGAGTACAATGCTCACCACCCTGTTGGTTGCTGAGACGTAGAGGTAGAGCGGCTCGTTCTCCAGTGGTGCCACCAAGACTAGGGAAGTCGTCAGGGTCTTTTTGAGTTGGTCGAATGCGTCTTGCGCTTCCTCTGTCCACTCGAATTTGTCCGTCTTCTTCATCAGTTGGTAGAAAGGTAGGGCCTTCTCACCAAACTTACTAATGAACCGGCTGAGAGCTGCGACTCGGCCGGCTAATCGTTGCACCTCACGAAGTTCGGTTGGTGCTGGCATTGTGAGTATGTTTTGCACCTTCTCGGGATTTGCTTCGATTCCTCTTGCAGAGACGAGGTACCCTAGCAGCTCTCCGGCTGGCACGCCAAAAACACACTTATCTGGGTTTAGCTTGATCTGGTACTCGTCGAGCGCGGCGAAGACCTTGCGGAGGTCGGCGACTAGGGTGTCTTCCTTGCGGGTCGTGACGATGATGTCATCGACGTAGACCTGGACAATTTGGCCGATGAGCCCTTTGAGGCATGCTTAGATTGTACGCTGGTATGTGGCGCCATCGTTCTTCAACCCGAAGGGCATTGTCTGTTAGCAAAAGACGTCGTTGGGTGTGATGAATGGAGTTTTTTCTTCGTCGTCGACGTTCAGTCTGATCTGCTGGTAGCCTGAGTAGGCGTCCAGGAAAGACAGGCGCTCGCAGCCTGCTGTCGAGTCGATGATCTGGTCTATCCGCGGGAGCAGGAAGTGGTCCTTGGGGCAACATTTGTTGATGGCAGTGAAGTCGACGCACATGCGTAGTTTCTTCGTCTTCTTTTTCTCTACCAGGACAGGGTTGGCGACCCAGTCCGAGTCCTTGATTTCTCGGATGAACTTGGCGTGCAGCAGTCGGTCGATTTCCATAGTGACCGCGTCCCGTTTCGGTCCGTCAAGCGTCGCATGGCTTGCTTGACGGGTCTGGCATCCTTGTGGACTTTTAAGGAGTGCTCGGCGAGATTCCTGGGTATTCCTGGCATGTCAGAGGGTTCCCATGCAAAGATTTTCCAGTTCTCACGTAGAAACTCGACGAGCGCGCTTTCCTATGCGGGAGTCAGGATTGACGATACTTTGACCGTCTTGCTGCTGTCAATCGGATGGACTTGGTGGGTTGTTGTGTCGTCGTTTGTGTTGAAGGCGGCGTCTTTGGCTGGCTTCTTACGGGGTGGGAAGACGGTTTTGTCGTTGTCGGCTGCTATTGCCTGGAAGTGCTCTTCGACCCCGAAGAATTCAGAGATCCTACTGAACTCGCGGTCGCAGCTGTTGGAGCGGTCAAAGTCGCCCCATACCATAATAATGCCTTTGGGTCCAGGTAACTTGAGCATCAGGTAGGCGTAATGAGGTACTGCCATGAACTTGGCAAAGGTTGGGCGCCCAAGTATCGCATGGTATTGCGACTTCCAGTCCACGAACTCAAAGTTGATAAACTCTCTCCTAAAGTGCTCGGGTGTGCCGAGGATGACGTCGAGTGTGATCGTTCCCATGGGTGTGATTGCTTGACCTGGTACTATGCCGTGGAAGGTGGTCTCAGACTCTGGCAGCTTCTCTGTCGACTTGTTCATCCTTCTCAGGGTGTCCGCGAATATGATGTTAATGTCATGCCTCCATCCATTAATACCTTCTTCAGGTTGTAGTCTCCGATAAGGGCTTCAACTACTAGGGCAGCGTGCCCGAGTCGAGGTACGTCCGACGGGTGGTCTGCCCTTGAGAATGTGATCGGTGTCTCTGACCCTCTCAGGTAGTTTGGTACTGCGCGTGGGCAGGTGGTGGCTTGGAGGACTTGGCGGGTGATGAGGTGCTGTACCATGTTTGAAGGGCGTCCCTTCTGTATCATGTTGAGTTGTCCCCGCGCGGCTGGGTATGCGTCGTATGCCATTGGCTGGGCTTCATGTTGCGGCTGCTGCTGCTACTGCTATTGGGGGAAGGCTCCCGCCGCTAGTGCTGGGGTGTTGTTCGCGGGTGCTGCCTGAATGGCAAGCTGCGGAGCTGGCTGCAGTGCCGGCGCAGGAGTGATGATATGCTGCATGGCGTCGTAGATCTTGCGTGCTTTACGTCAATCCTTCAACAAGTGGTTGGCGCGCCATTTGCCCATTTCCGGGTTGCGGAACATGTGGTGCTTGCAAGGTTGCGCCAACTCCTCGGCTTGGGTCAGCGCGCGTCTCCACTCGCGTTTTTGGCCTCTGTCGTTGCGGTTGATGCTGCCGCCGCTGCGGTTGTACTGTCCTGGGTCGGATTGTCGACCTTGATCACCGCTGCGACAGTATTGGCGACCTTGATCATACTGGCGATTGCTATCGCGCGCGTCATCACGGGGGGTTTGATATCCCACCACTACTAGCTCATCGAGTCGAGGTTGGTGAAACGTGGTTTCTTCTTCTGGCGTCCATCTCGCCAGTTACTTGTTCCGGCTTCGTTCTTCAGGGAGTTGTCGCGGACGTAGTCCTCTCCTTCCGCCTACTGGTTGGCTATCTTCATGAGCTCTATCATGGTTTTCGGCTGGAGCCGACCGAACTCTTCGTGGAGGTCACCGCGGGAGACGCCGTGCATGAAGGTATCCATCACCCGATCCTCTGAGACGGCTTCCATAGTGTTGCGGAGAAGTGTCCACCGTTGGATGTATGACCGGAGCGACTCATCTCTTCCTTGCTTGCAGGCTTGCAACTCGATGTAGATTGCCGGCCTCGCGTACGTTCCAAGGAAACTTTTGATGAAAGTATCTTGGAATTCCTCCCAGGTTCTGAAGGAGTCCTTAGGCTGGCTAGTGAGCCACCCGCATGCTGAATCCGTGAGCATGAGCTGGATGTACTGCATCGCCGTGGTCGTTGTTCCGCCTTGACAGGTGCAGGCGATGAGGTAGTCTTCGAGCCAAAGGCATGGGTCTTGTTTCCCGTCATACTTGGGTGTTCCTGCTGCTAGCTTGAAGCCTTTGGGCATGCGGGTGTCCCGGATGTTGAAGCTGAAGCATGCGGTGCCACACGGCTCGATGCGGTCGGCTTAATCGTCTAGGTTCGTCGTGTCAGTCGTACGCTGGGTGCGGTTGCGGTCCGCCGTCCTTTGCAAGATGACGTTGTGAAGGTCTTCGCCTGGTTGCGGCTGTCGTAGTGGCCTTGCTGCCGGGCCATCTAGTGCTGCCGGCTTGTGGGCTTGGTGCTCTCGCTCCTCTCGTGCCCGGTTACTTAGCACTTTGTTTGACAAGTCGTCCTCGATTGCCTTCATGGACATGATCTGCTGTTTGTGGAGAAGGGCGCGCGCGTTACCCTCCGGTGGCTGCGTGAGCCGCAGGTATGTTTTGACTGCCATGATAGCGGCGTTGGCTGTTTTGGGGACGGGTATCCCGTTTTCATCCTCGGTTACGAAGGACGAGTCGAGGTTGCGGGTGGCCTTGGCTTGATCAGCTTCTGTCATAAGGGGCACGCGAGCTCTGTGTCTCCGCGCTCCTTGGTTGACTTCCGTGGTGGAGGTAAATGAATAGGCGGCCCTTCTGGCGCATGATGCATCAGCCTCCCTCTTGCGCCGAAGGAGTTCGGCTTTTTCCGCGCGAAGTCGATCGCCTTCCTTGCGTAGCAAGTACTGGACTGCCAGCTGATCTTCCCGGGGCGCGTCGGGTGGTGGGAACGTGTCTTCGTCAACGTGCTTCATAGCTCGGATCGCCATGTCGCGCGTGATCGTGAGCCGCGTCACCTGGTCGGGCATGACCACCTCCAGTGGGTATGCGGGTTCGTCGTTGTCCTCTGGCGGCACCGTGCCAGCCATAAAGACTTGCGCGGGTAGACTTGGGTAGGGGTGTTTACGCTGCCGCTGCTGCTTCCATCATCCGAGCCTTGCTGGGGATCAAAAATCGCTGCAACATGATATGCAGCGTGGTTGTCGCTGCGTCTCTTTTCCTGGAACTCTGCGATCTTTATCGCGGTCATGAAGGGCAATTTCGCAATCATCGGAGCGAGTGCGATTGGCTCGGGGAAGACTTGGTGAGTCCATGAAGTTGTGCGTGACGCGGATGACGGAGCGCGACCCTGGTCGCACGTGTAGACGCGGTCGACGCAGTCGAAGTTGGTGTAGACCTTGGTTTCGCCAGCAGTGCGATCGAGATGGTCGAAGTAGACTCGATCTACATGGCAGTCGCCGAGGTAGTAGCCGTAGTCGACGTAGATGCGGATTGACCAGTCGAAGATGCGATCTTCGTAGTCGCGGTAGATGCGATCTCCGCGGTAGATGACGGCGGGTGCGGCACGATGGTGGCCGATGCGGGTGTCGCCGCCGCGCGTGGCGCGGTCGCCATGGACCTGAATATTCCACGACTATCAACGAAGCAGTGTACGGTACCAAAGGTGATGCATATACCTTCGTATAGATCGGCATACACTGAATGGTGGGCTGGCGTGTGGAAGGCGTACTCGAAGGAACCCAAGCGGATTGGCTCCTGGTTTATGCAGACGTCGATCTTCTTCGCTGATGGAGCCGGTGCGACCATGATTCCAATGCTCGTTCTTCCCACACACGGCGCCAATTGACGAGGGTGTAGCTCGGCAAATCCCAGGGTTGTCCACCCCGGGTTGATTGAGGGGGAGAGAGATGAATGTTGGTGATCACGACGACTGACAAGCAAGGCGTTCACCCAGGTTCAGGCTCCCGGAGGATAACACCCTACTTCCTGCTTGTCTGGTATTGATGGCGAGTAGTGGTTACAATGGCGAGATGACGATCTCGCTAGGGTTCGTGGTGGAGGCTATGAGCGTGTCCCTGGACGAGCAACCCTTCTAGCCTTTATAGGTAGGCTAGGTCTCGGGTGAACGGTGCCGATGGCAATTACAGATATGGTAAGAGTCGTATGACCTAACCGTCTAGAACTAGGCCACATGATACCCCTATTGGGCCTTCCTTGGGCCTTCGCAGTCTTGGCGTGACCCAGGTAGCCTCATCGTGGGGTAGTCGAAGAGTAGCCCCACGTCAACGCCTCACAACCCCAGACCTTCAGAAACGACAACTTAGGTTTCTTACCGTACCATAACTCATATGGTGTCGTTTCTACAGATTTGGATGGAGCCCTATTTAAAATGAATGCGGCTGTTTCTAACGCATAACCCTAAAAGGATACGGGCAGATCGATAAGAGACATCATAGACCAGACACTATGTAATAGAGTACAATTATGTCGCTCGGACACACCGTTACGTTGCGGTGTTCCAGCAGGCGCAAGTTACGGCACGATGCCACAGGCCTTCAGATGTGTGCCAAACTCATAACTCAAATACTCGCCACCACGATCGGATTAGAGGTGCTTAATTTTCTTATTAAGATGATTTTCAACTTCACTTTGAAATTCTTTAAGCTTTTCAAATGTTTAAGACTTGTGTTTCATCAAATAGATATATCCGTATCTACTCAAGTCATCGATGAAGGTGACAAAGTAACGATAACCATTGCGTGTCGACACGCTCATTGGTTCACACACATCTGTATGTATGACTCCCAATAATTCCAATGCCCGTTCTACGAAACCTTTGAACGGTGTTCTGGTCATCTTGCCCATGAGGCATGGTTCGCATGTATCGAGGGATCCAAAATCCAACGAGTCTAAAAGTCCATCGGCATGGAGTTTCTTCATGCGCTTTATACCAATATGACCGAGACGGCAATACCACATATACATGGCGGTATCACTATTAAGTTCAATCCTCTTGGCATCTATGTTATGGATGTGAGTACTACGATCGAGATTCAACAAGAATAAACCAATACTCTCGATAGCATTAACATAAAAGATATCATTCATCAAAATAATTGTAACACCCAAAATTTTTTGGAAGCAACAAAAACCAAATTATAAAAGATCCAAAATTCCGAGGCAACAAAAACTATTTGAAAGGTCTTGTTAATGGGTGTGTTTATCCTCTGATTGCTCTATTGGTCATGTTGTGTTTGGTGTCTGTGTTGATAACCTCTGTACCTATCAACCCTAAAACTCGACCTAGTTAAAATATGACATATGATAACATTGTTTTGATAAATAAAATAGTCCATATATTTTCTGCTAGCTTATGTTTAACAAAACTGTATTTACCATGATGTTCTGAAATCAGCAGCTACCCAAAGACCTTTTATTTCAGAAAGTAAAAGTATTTCCAAAACCTATAGGTTTGGAAAGCTATAAAGAACTATATAATACGTCCTTATATATTTGAAGATTAATATGTTGCAAGTATTAGCACCCTCTTTTCAAAACTCCAATTTTATTAGTCTTTGGAAATCAATTTCCAAAGTGTTGTTTAATCTTCTTTATCCAAAATCTTGTCATAAGCATGTTGGTTACTACCTCACCAATATATTTCTTTATATTAAAATGTTGTCTTATTTATCCAAATGTGTTATGTTTGAAGTCCTTGACTTGCTTGACTTGAAGGTATAATTTCTAGGCCTGTTCATGTGGTGTTCTTTGTGTCCACATTGATTGTTTATGGTTGAAATGGGGGTATAAGTGTTTGATTTGCTTGTCTGGCATGAGTGGAATGTGCTACCTAGTGTAAGGTTGTTTGGTGTTGATATTTCCTAAATTTCTATTTCAAAATGGTAGAAGATCTATCTTCACTCATGTTAATTTATAGCTTTTCTAGAGCAATCCAGTTAGTGTTTATTCATTAAAGTTTGGAAATGCATCTCACCTGACTTTATCATTACCATCTCTACTTCCCACTTTTATCCCTCTTGATAATTTACAAAATCTTTTGGTCACTAATTATTAATGGAGTTGAGTGCATAATCTTAAGATGACCATATCTCATTTATAACATAGCAACTTGCCATTTTTGTATATAGTTGTTATTGAACTCCTTTGACCTAAACTTTTAAACTAAATACTAAACCTATATCCCCTCTAACCAAGTCATCTTGTTTTAAAATATCTTATGCAAAGAGTGGACTGATCCATCCATGATTAGTTACATAAGCTAACTATCCCAAAATTTTATTCACCTAAACCAACCCTCTCCCATTGCCCATCTTGTGGTTTAGAATGTTCCTTGCACCTCCACACCTCTGGAAAAATTCTTACCCGTGGCATGGTCCAAACCCTAACCCCAAATTATTTGTCCTTTTTCTCTTGGACCTTCTGTCGATCACTTTGCAGGCAGGAGATAGCAAAACAGTGAACTCACCTCCCTCCATCAGCTCCAAGCCACCCGCTAGCCTCCAAGCCGTGCTCTTGTGCAAGCAGACGCTCCTCCATCGTCTCCCCGAGCCAATCGGTGCCCAGCACCCCCTCTCCACCCATGCCCATGCCCGTGATCACCTAACCGGCCACCACCCCTCTCTTATTGCAGACGAGGCTCCTTAGCCCCTCTCACCTTGCCCATTCTCTCCCTCTCTCTCCACTATCGCACCCCCTTGAGAGACCGAGCAAGCTCTCGCACTCCTCTGCTCGCTCTCGAGGAGAAATCGTCGCTCGGGTCCGGAGCTTCCGAGCATGCTCTCCAC
This sequence comes from Poa annua, assembly GCA_026929855.1. Taxonomy (NCBI): domain Eukaryota; kingdom Viridiplantae; phylum Streptophyta; class Magnoliopsida; order Poales; family Poaceae; genus Poa; species Poa annua. The sequence continues at coordinate 55,105,413 of CM049430.1, forward strand.
CAATGCCGTCCCTCTCCTCTCCCTCTTTCGGTTCCATCTCGTTCCCCTCCCCGTGGTCTATCTCTTTGACATAATCGTGTGGTTTCAGGTTCACTGGAGCGGTCGTGACCCCGCTGTGCCCGTTGAGGACTCCGGCGAACCCGCCGCCGTCTCGGGAGGCGCCTCTGCAAACCAAGCCTACCCGAGCCTTCCCCAAGCCTCCGCATCTTCCTCCGCCCCTTCTCGTCGCCTCTCTAGTCCTCTGGGTGAGCTCCCCGGGCTCGACATCCTCTCCTAGGTTTTCTGCCCGCTGGTTCCCGTCGGGAGGAGGAAGACGACCGGTGGCCGTCGATCTCCATCTGGACGGTCCAGTTTGAACCCTGCCCGATCTAATCCTAGCCCTCCGTTCTGGATCAGGCGGCCGTGAAGCCCTTGCGCCTGCGCACGAGCTGCCGCGGGCCGGCCCATCTCGCTGGCGAGGCCCAGAGCCAGATCGGGCCCATCCTCTTGTTTTTCTATTAAATCCTTTTATCCTGTTATTTTCTTGTTAGTTTACCTTGTAGCTTTAATTCATTTGTGGAAGATTGGTGCATGCAAAAATTGTGAAATAAAATTTGTAGAATAGCTATTTGTTTTCTCAATCATGTGGCACTGGCCCTTCTCAAAAATATATTTGTATGAATGTGATATGTGCAATATATTTGTTTACTTAATAACTTGCGTTTTATAAATCCAAATACTGCAAACTTTAGTTCTATGGAAAGCCTAGGAGAATACCTACCTAGATCTATAAGCATTGCATGCAGGAGATGTGTCTAAATAAAGTTCTATAAAGTTTAAGAATGACATGAATTTTAAATCTTTATTTAAATTTCTTTTAGGAGTAAATCCAATTGCATGTGGTAGATATTGGTATTATCTATCATATCCTAGGTTGGTAGAATATTTCTTCTTATATTTTGCTCTTGGTAGATTATTTTCTAAAACAGTAGGTTATTACACTTTTAAATGGATATTCTTATTTTCTGTTATTTGCATGTATCTAGTTTTAATTGTTTGTGCTTTATATGTAATGCAAATGGTTTAGGAATATTTTTGTGTAGTACCTATGTGTTTTGTTTATCATACCACACTGGTTTTGTCTCAAAAATATTTATGCTTTGTGTTGCACATTAAAGCAAGTAAAAAGTATGTACTGCACTCAAAATGGAGTATCTTGAGTTGGGAGTGTCCAAATTGAGTGAGTACAATTTCTACAGAAAGTTTAATTCAATACCTATCCATAGAAATTAACCTTGCATGTAGGAGATTCCTAAAACTGAAACTATATTCATTATGATTTTGAGACCAGTAGCATTTGCATGATTTTTAGCTACTGTTTGGTAATAGCTTATATTGCAAATCCAAGTTTCACCACTTGATATGGTTGCTAGGTGTACTGTGGTAGAAGGATTCTACTTTATGTACATTATCTTAGGAGTTATGATTCATCTACCAAAACAACAACATTTGGCTAATAGAAGTATTAGTTTTCAACCATCTGTTCTTAGCAAATGTGAATTGTGGAAATATTACTAGTCAGCCTTTGAAAACCAGAACCTTAACTCAACCATAATAAGTTGGTCAAAACACTTTTATAGATGTGGTGCATTGTTTACTTATTTTAGCATTATTCATGTTGTACCCTAATAATAACATCACTTGTATTTATATGCTTTGCTTGTGGGTATGTTTGTGTGTTATGTTTTATCGCTTAAAACATCATCTTACTTATCTAATAAATGTAATAAGATAATTCCTTGTTTTACCTAAATTGTTATGTGTTGATGTGCTTAGTATCTCATAAGTCCAGAAACTTAGGTTATCCTTTAATAACCTTAATAAATTTCGTAAAAGTATTGTTAGCACATTTACTTTTGAGTTTCACATAGTTCATCTTGTTTCCTAAGAGTTGCACTAATTTCATTTGTGTGTTATGCCTGTGAATGATTGTTTGGTGTTAAATTTTATCCAGTAGTTCCCTGTGTTTTGCAATGCTTAATATATGACCTTCTTATTCTAGATTGTTGTCAACACTTGGTTGCCATGTGATTGTTTGTTTATTGGTTGAAGTGACCTTAATTGTGGTGTCCTGTTAAATAAGCCTAGTGCACCATTTTAGCTCTTAATCAAATACTTGGGTGAACATTAGCGTTAGCCTTTGTTGGTTGATTGATTACTTACTAGATTGTGTCTTAGAAATATTAGCATGTTTACATGAGAGTGTGCGAGTGTTAGTATTAATATTTGCTTGTGTATTAAGATACTTTTGTCTGAAGTATTTCATAAACCGTTAAGATACTTTTGTCTGAAGTATTTCCTGAAACTAATATAACAACTCTTGTTAAATGATATAATAACCCTAAGTGATGTGTCGTTTTAGTGTTCTGTAGAACTACCTTTTTAATACTCCGATTTGTTGTGTATATTTTCTTAGGAGAATCTGTTGTTGTGTTATACTCCGAGTTGTTCTGTTTGTATCTCAGTGTCTTGTACAATGCTTGATGTTTTTTATGTCCTTTTGGCTTTGTCTTGTATTCTGAGTGTGGTTCATTTTTCTGTTTACGACGTTAGATACGACCGGGAAGGAACGGGAAGTGAGGAATGAACCTGCGGAACATCAAGATCAAGACCAAGTACATATTGCTGAGCCAGGCAAGCCCACCTCACCACTATAATGAATCCTACTATTTTATCAAGCATTGTTTTGTTTTCAAAATAAAATGATGCTTGTTTCACTTCTTTTGTGGTACCATGCCACCCAAAAACTATTTTACAAAATATTGTTTGGCCAAAGTTATTGCTAGAATACTGTAGGTATTACAAAAAGAGTTTTACCTGATGAGCCTTGTTGTTGAAGGCTCCATCAAAAAGATTAAGATTTCTAGTAGACTCCTTTCATCTACTTATCTCAAAACTGTAGCATGGGGACCTATTCGATAAAATTGTTTTACAGAGGAAAACCCGAGTTGCTGGGAGCAATCGGCGAGCAAGTGTTTTATTAAAACCCGAGTTGCTGGGAGCAATCGGAGATGTTTGCGAAAACCCGAGCTGCTGGGAGTATTCGGAGGAGAATGTGTTTTGAAAAACAAAGTGTGACCCTAGCTGCCGCCCGAACAATTAACCCGTGCAGCCACACTACCTGACATGGGTAGGGCTTAGCCGGAAGCTTGTCTGTTTTAGTGTTGGGGCTCTCATACTTTCTATGAGGGCTGGGCCCTCGAAGCCGGGTTGTCGTCCGGAAGAGACAATACACTTTTGAGGACCAACAGCCGGACGATTACGGTGGATCTCCTGACGTGGCGGTGTGGCGTCCCGAGGAAAGACCAAGAGGTCTAGTGGAGCACACGGTGCCGAGGAGAACAAACCTACCGAGAGGCCCCGATACTAGGGTGGTTATAGTGGAAAGCTTTGATCGTGTTATCCGGACCCCCGCATGCAGTCGTATGACGGGCCGTGGCAGACGCCGTGGAAGGACCGATTGGTGTGGGTAAAGTGTGCAACTTCTACAGAGTGTAAATCTTTTTAAATAGCCACGTCCGCGGTCATGGATGGTTGGAAAGGTCCCATTAGGCATGATGGCTGTTTTATGGTTTCAAAAGAGAAATGTTTTCGAAGGAAAACAAGGAGGAAACAAAGTGGTACCTGGGAGGTACGGAATTTGGGTAAGGATGATGTGACGCCCTAAAATCGGTACTATGTAGATTTAAGCGTTCCCGCCAAAATCCGCATAATAACGATTTTAGGTCGCCCACCAGACATAATGTGCACGCCGAAACATGCGCATTATGTGGGTGGAATTGTGATAACATTACAATAGTTCCGATACATCCACAAATACAACAGAAGATAAATTACAACAACGACTCGAACGAGTCAAGATACAAATGATACAATACAAAGATTCAAATCACAGCGGAAGCAAAAATAGTATCCGACTACGGATAAGAAGCAAACTGGACTAAGAGTCCTGAAGATAAGCGATGGCGCCATATCCCTGCCCAGCCAAGCCGGAGGGATTCCCAAGCTAACGTCGTCGAACTTCAAACCTGTTGACTGCACATAAAGCACATCCCAAAAGAGGGTCAGGGCACTCCCTGGCAAGCAAAACCGACTTGCCTACTTTCTACACCATCTCCCAAAATATAGGGGAGGTGGACTTAGCGGCAGCAGCACTAGCAACTTAAAGAGACACGCTACAACTTCCGTCTAATCAGAGAGAGATAAGAGAGCGCATAAGATAAACATCTACAACTAACACCAAACATAAACCATTCTCGAATTAACCCCCTCAACCAAATATGAGGAAGCAATTCGGGAAACTCACACATTGAACAGTTTTAGTTATAATTTATGGTGAAATTAATTCTATATTACTAGTCAATTTAATTAACATTAATTAAGTGTAAGTTGTCTAGATCTTGTTAGCCAGCATCATCACCAAAGTCGTCCATAACCGTGGACACGGCTCATCGATAAGATTATACCCTGGAGGGGTGCACTACTGTACCCATACTCGCATGATCAACCCAAGCAAGCATCAGGGCTTCTCAACACGACATATTCCTTCACTACAGCAAGTCCAAGTGCCACCCATATGAGTTGTTACCCGCGTCAGGAGTCCGGCCGAATCTCAATTGCAGACTCATTAGTTTGCGACTACGCCACCATGCGGCTCAAACCACAGTAGGAACTGTCCGCTTCGTGTCGTACCGCACCTATATGACCCCCCGTATCACATAACCTCTCATCATCATCATCATCATCATCATCATCATGCACATGCATATGAGCAAATGGAAAACCCGAACTACTTGCGGCACATGAACAAGCTGTAGATCCGTTCAAAGTCGAGGGGGGCTCCATAGGGTCTCCCACAAGTGGTTAGTGCGCTCAAAATTGGATCCGAGGACAAAATCTCAGTTCCTAGGTCGACACTGAGCAGAACAAAGAACCTCGCAAGGCCTTCCGCCTGGTGCCTTATCTTTTAATTATAATACCCCAATATAAAATAACATTTTATTAAGGTAGAATAATCTATCATACTAAGCAGATGAAACATAAAACCAACAGACGACTCGCACAAACAAGTCTAAGCATGCGCTACGACTCGCAAGGCCAACAGATAAACAAACAACAGGCGATGGGATGTGGGGATAAAGCTGTATGGGCTGCAGGATAAACATATGATGGGATCGCGATAAGAATCGAATACTAGGGTAGCAGAGATCAACGGCAGGAATGAAAGACAATGTATAGGTAAACAAGCAAATTTTGCTTGCCTGGAATCCCGCATGGAAGCAGATCTTGTCGTTGCTCACACATCTCAACGTCGTATCCGCGAAGAAGCAACAAACACTGGAAAGCATAAAAGATGCATTTTACAACTACGGCAGAAGATTCAGCATGATCATACGAGAATTATGCCTGGCATGGCAAGATGCAATACAATGCAGGTAATTCCAAATTAAGTGGGAAAACAACCCCGACAATTAATATTAGTGCAAGTTATTTATCTACTCAACAATATTAAATGTTGGTTAACATGGTAACACATGGCATGGTTGACCTAATTAAATTAAATAGAATAGGGCATTATATATTTATTACCCCTTACATTCCATATTTAATTGTTTAGTTGCAATTAAAAAATTATACTAAGCAATTAAAATAACAGATGTATAATGGTATACAAATAACATATTAATGTTCATTGCATTTTTCTGATAAAAATAGATATAAAGTTTGTATTATTCGGAGTTATAAAATAGAAGATATGATTTATACGACAATTGGACATTGATACAAATAAAAGAAAAAAAGAAAATAATTAGGATAGATGGGGATTTGAACTCGGGGCTAATAGGTGAAATAGAAGGTTCGTGGTCACTGGAATGCTACCCTATTGATGATATTATTCGGGTATAGACTCTTATGATCTGTGATAGCATTGCGAAACTGACTGAAACTTAAGTTCAGTTGTGCCGGACAAAAAACACAAAAAATTGGCATTTTGGTAGAGGGATGATTAGAACTCGGGATCCACCGTTGGGCACAGAGGAGAGGAACCACTGGGTTGAGCTGTCGTTGGTGATTACATTCTGAAGCCACTGCATATGACCCAGCACCGAACTGGAAAAGGGGAAAAAAGGTGGGATGCACTGCGGGGATGTGATTTGATCTCGCGATGTGAAAGCCAGAGGATCAGCGCGCAAGCCGCCGGACTACGAGGACGCTGGTGATACCATTCAAACGCCACGGTACATGAAGGAAGGTGGCGACGTTAACTGAAACTCTACAGGGCAGATTCAGGCTTCAGACTTCCGGATCGCTGGGAGATTGACGACGGCCAGCGACAACCACCATGCCTCCTCGCCACATAGGGCACACAGAGCAAGGGGAGAGAGGGGAGAGGGGCGCGGCTCACTTTGGGGGTGCTGTTGGAGAGCTCGTACGCTTGGGGGAGGACATAGGGCGACGATCTAGGCGACGGGAAGCGCAAGGCCGAAGGAGGAAGACGAGCTTGTTGTCGACAACCGGGACAGCCCCAGCTCCGGCCGCTGCAGTGCAGATGTCGGAGACGATGCGGCGGTTCCATTCCCGCACTCAGGAGAGGACGAAGGCGACCATGACGTCGGGTTGGTGGAGCTGCAAGCTACAACCATGGTTATGGCTTCGGTGGAGAAGGAAGAACTGAGGGAGGAAGAAGGGAAGAAGAAAGAGAGGGAAGTGGCGGCGCGGAGGGAGGAGAAGGAGCGAAGCTAGGGTTAGGGAGAGCAGAGGAGGGGGGCTAAGTAGGAGGGGAAAAGGTGGAGGGAGTGGGGGCCATGGTGGGGAGGAGCTCGCTGCCCTTTTCTCCTCTGTCTCCGTACGAGGAAGAAAGGGACAGGGGAGGTGGGCTGGGCTAGAAGAAGAGGAGATGGGCCAGAGGTGGGTTCGGCCCAGGAGGTTTTTTTTTATTTCCTTCTCTGAAATTTTATTTCTCTTTTAGTTTTTTTTTCTGTTTTTGTATTTCTAAAACAAAAATAGAAAAGAATTTTTAATAAAGAAACTTTACAAAATAGGTTTAGTTTAAAATAGGCAATTTAATAAATTAGTTTTTAAAATTTTTAAAAGATTTAAAAAATAACCCAATTTTAATTAATTTGAAAAGCATTTGAATCTAATTATGGAAATTTAATTTAAATGCAACAAATTAAATTAATGCGATGCCATGTCGATGCAAAAAAAAAACTCACAAATCTAAAAGGGGATAAATCCCGGGGCGTTACAGATGATTGGTCTCGGGGAGACAATCAGTCCGATCTCAAGTCAGGAAAAAGGGTTAGCCCTATCCTAGTTTTGGCAAAGTTTTACAAAAGAAAGTTTTGAACTTAGATATGTCATTGCTATATCTAAGAGAAGAGAATTCTATCTCTAAATGTTTTTCTTAACAAAGATATAGAGATGTTGTATTCTCTATGTCTAAAATCATGGTATTCAAAAATTAAGCCCTATAGTCGTATATAGCAGCTATCCCAGTTTTCGAAAAGTATTTTCTTGCATTATCATGAAAACTTAAGCCTTAGAGGTGGTCTTGCGAGTACGTAAATGTACTCATATGGCTGTGTCCCTGGACATTCAAACGTCCAGGTTGAAATGAAGGGATGTACGACAAGAAGGAGGAGTACTCCGACGACTACGCCAACTGAGTGTCCCGCTCAACTGCTCTGTGGGAATGCGTCAGGACGTGATGAGGGCCGACGCTAGCCGAATCTTCCGCTGTACCTTAATTCATTTTCGTCATGTGCGACGATGTTTGCAGACTGGGTCGTGTGACCACTTTTTATGTAAGTCTTGCTCTATTCGATTTGTATGATGTTACTTTGTATACCATGTTGGTTATGTGATCGCGATGCACTGATCATTGGGATCGTGATCTGTTTACATTACGTGGGCAACTCTGACGGGCAGTCAGAGGGGTCCTCACAATAATACAACCACTTGATACTGAATTGAATGAATATGCGTCTTGCAATAAGCAAGAACCACTGATAATGTTTACACTCAAGGACAGTACAAAATAACATTTATTTAAAACCAAAACTAATCCCGATGGTAGATGTAGAGGGAGTGTGCCGAAAGTCACCACGTCAACTCATGATCCGTTAACGACGCGCATCGTCACCTCGTCCTTAGCCAGGCGCCGTTTATTCCGCAACTCCTACTGAGAGTTACAAATATGAGCAACAGAACCAGTATCAAATACCCAAGTGTTGCTACGGGCGGATGTAAAGTACACATCTATAACATGTATATCGAATATACCTTTCTCTTTGCCGACTATCTTGCCAGCCTTCTTATCCTCCAGGTACTTGGGGCAGTTGCGCTTCCAGTGACCATCTCCCTTGCATTAGAAGCATTCCACGCCAGCTTTGGGACCAGATTTGTTAGTCATAGGCTTGGCAATAAATTTGCCATCCTTCTTGGACTTCAAGTTCTTCTTTCCCTTGCCACCGGATTTCTTAAAATCGACGGTCTTGTTGACCATCAACAGCGTTTGCTCCTTCTTGATCTCCACCTCAGCAGTCTTGAGCATCACACACACTTCACCCAGGGACTTAGCCATGCCCTGCATGTTGTAGTTTATGACGAAGCCTTTGTAGCTAGGGGGCAACGATTGCAGCACCCTATCAATCGCCAGCTCATCGGGAATCTTACATTCCAGAGCATTCAGGCGTTGAACGTAGCCAGACATCTTGACCACGTGCTCGCTCACACTGCTATGCTCTTCCATCTTGGCTGAGAAAAAAATCTCAGAAGCTTCATATTTCTAAGCCTTAGCCTACGGCGCAAAAAAAAAAGCCTTGAGATAAAAAATTATCTCGAAGGCACTCATCTTCTCAAAACGCTTCTGGAGGTCGGCTTCCATGGCGTAGAGCATGCCACTCTGGACAAAGGAGGAATCCTCCGACTTGGCATGGAAGACCTTCTTCTCATCATCGGAGGCGTCATCTGCGGGAGGGTCTCGTATGGCGGCTTCAATGACGTAAGCCACCCTATGGGGAGTGAGGAGGCTGAGGTTGCGGAACCAGGCCTTGAAGTTAGACCCATTGGTCTTAAGCTTTTCTTTCTCAAGGAGCAGGCCTAGGTTAAACGAGGGGTGAGACATCTACAATGGAATTTGCAACAACATAAGATTTTGTTCATAATATTTTGAGTTCTAGTATTTTAGTAAATTAACTATCAGAACTCCCACTCAAACAAACATCCCTCTCAATCGTTTCAGCGATTACAAGACCCACCATCCATTGCGCAACCCTCATCGTCTGAGCCGGCAACACAACTTCAAAGGTGGACATCGAAATTTCGATCACAACAACTCTGTGACTCAGGCTCGACCTTTCGGCCTCTGTGTTTTTTTTACAGGAAAACAGTAGGGAAAGCCCCTACTGCATTTTTTATATAGATAAAAGATGATGGATGTACATAATGGATGCAGAAGTTTTCCTGTCAAAAATTACATGGCATCAAGCCATTGTTGCATGCCTTCTCTAAGAGATGGCTTAGCTCTATGCATAGTATGAGTAAAATCTCTTTGAATAAGAGGAAACAAAGATCAACACTACACTGCCCAGCCTCAAATATGATGTTATTCCTGTGCTTCCATATACTCCAGCATCCAATGATTAAATATTCAGTGAAGCAAGTTTGTCCTGATCGGTCTTTCCCATCCATAAGCATCTGATATAGATCTAGATCATAATTCCACTCTTGGTTTAATCTCCACCAGAAAGTTTGGCTGAAATCACATCCAAAAAATAGATGTTGCGTCTATTCCAAGTGAGCATCACAGCAAAGTACACATGATGGGTCATCTATGTAAAAGGTCTTCCGGCAAAGGATGTCTCTGGTATTCAGTCGATCATGGAGTAGAAGCCAAAAGAAGAATTTATGCTTTAAATGTGCACAAGATTTCCACAACCATTTGAAAGGTGCTGGTGCCTGTCCAACAGGAGTGAGAGCATCATAAACCTTTTTTTACAGAGAACCTTGCCCCATTCAGCAGATTCCAAGCATCAGACTGAGTAGATCTTTCAGTGAGGTTTAAAACAGTCAGAACCTCTTGATTCTGATGAAAAGCATCCATCGATAGTGGCAGATGAAAATGATCTAGGAAATTATCTGCATCCGAATTTAGCATCTGCTCTAAGCTGATGCTCTGCTGTCGTGCAAAAGAAAACAGATGGGGGTAGGCAACCTCAGCTGTTGTGTCTCTCCACTTATCTTTCCAAAATCTGATAGTCCTCCCATCTCTTGCCAAACAGGTAGTAATATCCATGAATTGGTCCCACAAGGAGCACACATCCTTCCACCAGAAAGAGCCACATCGGGTTTGCACTTGGGTCAACTTGTAATTTGGATAATGGGCTGCCCAAATAAGCTGAACCCAAGGCAACTCAGCCCTATTCATAAATTTGTATAGGTGCTTCATGAGTAGAGCAATATTGTGGTTTCTAAGATTAATAACTCCAAGTCCACCTGCTTTTTTGGGTTTACATATTTTCTCCCATTTAATGAGACAATTCCCCCTCTTATGTGTGTCTTTGTTCCTCCAAAGAAAACCTCTGGCAGATCCTTCCACAATGTCAAGGAATCTCATTGGCATTTTAATGGTGCACATAGCAAACAGAGGGATGGAGATGATAATGGATTTAACTACCGTTAATCTTCCATCATATGAGAGCAAATTAGATATCCCTCCTAATCTCCTGTCAATCCTTTCCAAGATACCAATAAAGTGCTCTAGCCTTGGCTTAGTGGTACTGAACGGCAGTTGACCACCTAGATGGGGGGGGGGGGTGAATAGGTGGTGACCAATTTTTATCTCTTTTTCAGTTTTTAGGCTAGCGGAAAGTAAATTGTCTAGATGTGCAACTAGATGATTCAAGTGACAACCTACAAGGAAACTAGGCAAGTACGGGAAATAAAGATGCGGTAAAGGAGAGTGGAACGAAACAACCGTAGGGACTCGAAGACCAAGGTTTTATCCCGAGTTCCACCACATAGGTGTACGTCTCGTTGGAGAGGTGTGAGCTACCACAAAGGTTTGCTCAACGCCACAAAGGCCTCACCCTATTCTCCTGTGAATTCGACCACAAAGGTGCGAATCCACACTTCCACTAAGGACTCCTTTAAGGGCGGAGAAAGTCCCGTACAAATTCGTGAGGCACACACCCACAACTGAATTGGGGGCTCTCACAACGACCACAACAGGTCACTTCCACAAAGGAATCCACAAAGGATCAAACTACACAAATATGAACCTAGCTATTCACAAAGGAACCCTAGATTCGTTGCACCTCAAGAAATAGAGGGGGAAAGTCAAATCGCTTCGGTGGAGATGTAGATCGGTGGCTTCTCCCTCAGATCCCCAAGTATCAACGGATTTGAGTGGCTGGATTGAGAGATCCGGGAGAAACGAGCTTCAGCACCAACGGAGGAGAGAGAAAATCTGGAAGCTGAGGAGCTGGAGGTACGTGGAGGGGTATTTATACCCCTCCTCAAAATCTGCCCGTTGCACAGCCGCCAGCTCGGAAATCTCCGGGTTGAGGACCGGAAATTTCCGGACTCCGGAAATTTCCGGGTGAAATTCCGGTAGAACGTGACTCTGGATCAGTACTGGTTGGATTTCTTGACTTGGTCGAAATTCCTCTGACACTCGGAGATCTCCGGATTGGGGCTCGGAAATCTCCGAGAGCCGGAAATCTCCGGGAGGATTTCCGGCTAAAGTTGATTTGGAGTCAGTAACCATTTTGAGTTCAGACTTAGCGAAAAAAGAGTTTGGCTCGGAAATCTCCGGTCTGTGGACCGGAAATTTCCGGGCCCCGGAAATCTCTTGACAGAATTCCTGAACAATTACCAGGTGCAATTGAAATGATATTTAGGCATCCTAAGTATTTCTCTTTGACAGTCAACCTGTAAAGTAGCCTGCATGCTTCATCACAAACATTAGAATACTTTTTGTGTTGTCATTAGTCTCCCAAACTTGGGAGTACATAGAATGCACTTTCAATCTCCCTCTTTTTGGCGAATGATGACAACACAAAAAAAGTGGATTTGCAAAATATAGACGGAGCTCCCCCTAGGTGAGTGCACTAATTAAGAATGTCTTTGGAATACAAAGTGCACATTCCTTAGGATCAACACTCCCCCTAGATTTTACAAAGCACACACAAACACAATAGAAGCAACAAACTTAGATAAAAAGTTATTACAATAGAGAATTTAACAGTACTCATGTCTCACACACATGACGAAATAAACAAGTCACGAAATAAGAGAGCACTGAAGAAAGCAAAGCGAAAAGAAAGAAGTGCTCTCAGCCCATGCAAATCCCGAGAGTCCTAGAGATACTTCTCCCCCTTTGGCATCAAGATACCAAAAAGGGAGGAGGTTCCACTAACGTCCCATGACTCAAGAGTCGGAACCCGCGTCCTGATCATCTTCCTCTTCCTCCTCCGTGTCAGCATTCTCAAGATCGCTGTCCTCTGGCACAGCATCATCCCAATCAAAAGTGAGACCATCTGCATTCCAATCCTTGAAGGGAACCCGAGGCTTCAAAGGTTGCTTCGGAGCAGGCATCTTCATGTGAGCCATCATTGCTTCTTGGCGCTGCATAATGCGATGGTTCTGAGAGTAGATGGAGTAGTTCTCACTGTGAATGCAACAGTTCATGTTCATGATTTTCTCAATTGCTCGAACTACCCAGGGGCGACTTTTCTTGGCAGCTTTCTTGATGTTTGGATCGGAGGGAACCCGAGATGGACCACCAAAAATGTCATCCTCATTGATATCATGCATGGTGGCTTGTTGTTGAACCAAGTGAGCAGATTTCTGGACAAGCAGGGCTGGCTTGTGAGGCTGAGTGGCAAAAGCTGCATCAAAGTCATCACCGTCTTGCTCAGACAGCTGGTAGAGGCTCTTGATGAGCAACATAATATAAGGAGCATATGGAGGAACTTTCCTCTCAAAGACTGCTAGGGACATCTCCTGGAAAATAAAGTCCATGACATCCACCTTATACACCTCCTGCTCAACTGCATACTCCCCAAGATAGGCATCATGAGCTTTCCGCATCAAGTTTACTAGAGCCCCGGCAATATTATCTGCATTGCCGGCAATGGGAGCAATGGTCCAACAGAACATGCGCAGCAGGATATCATAAGTGGGCAGAAGGCCATTCTGAGAGCCAATCCTCCCTCCAGGCTGGTATAGATCAGTCATGACGTGTTTGTTGTAGGACACGCCATGCACATGCATGCGGGCACCAGCTGCAGTAGTAAGACCACGGAACGTGCAACCAAGAATCTGAGCAAACTCTGTGAAGGAAGAAGTTAAGCGCTGCCTGCCAGACATCCAAGTCATCCCAATATCCTCTGAGGAGTCAAACACCACAGTGGCATAGAACTGATGTATGAGAGAGACGCTGTAGCTGCACTCAGTTCTCATCAAAGGCTCCAAACCCAAGAGACCACACACCTTCAGAGCACCACCAAAATAATCTGCCTTCTTCATTAACTTGTCAAAGTCAATACACTTCATGGGGCAGATTGGCTTGTCAATGGAGAACTTCTGATACACTTCCCTGTAGATCCATGCCATCTCTGTGCAAAAGTAGGTGGGATCATCAGACTCCACATCATAGGATAGTTCACTTCACCACTTGCGAAAACTTCCTTTGTTGAAGTCTTCAAGGCGGAGCTCGGTCTTCTTCTTCTTATTAGCACCAATAGGTCTCCTGAGGAAGGCTGAGTGCTCAGTTTGTGAGTTGTCTTCACTGGAGGACCCACTGGGAGGGCGTGAGTGAACTGGTTTGGCTCTTCCGCGATTAGCAATTTGCTTGACGCGGCCACGAGGGTTGGAACCTGCAGGTACACAGCATAGAGTGGATGGAAAGCATATGGGGTAAGCACTCATGTCCAAGATTGAAAAAGGAACATACTAGAAAAGTTTTGACAAACACAGTTTCTGGACTTAGCTGTTTTGATTCTGAGCAGGCCGGAGATTTCCGAGTGAGGACCGGAAATTTCCGGTCTGCACGAAATTTTGACAGATCTGAACAAAATCTATGGATGAAAAACAGATTTGTGCATGTGGAAGGTAGAACATGCCTAGGGGAGCAATTCTACCAAAGGAAACAACCAACAACCTCCTAAAACTGCTAGGTTAAACGAAAACAAGTTTCGTCCAAGATTTGAAATAAGAGGAGTTACCGGAGGACATTGCGAAAAACGTGCGGATGGAAACGAAGCCCTTGACGAGGAGAAGCAGATCCCCGAAGCACGCAAGAAACCCTCGAACGATCCACCCGCAGCGAGGAAAGGAAGATTTGGAGATTTTCGGAGGAGAGAGAGGATTAGGGCACGGGGTGGATGAACTGGCCGAACCGGCCGGTCCACCCGTGCCCTTATATAGACAGGAAATTTTGAACCGGAAATTTCCGGACTGAGGCTCGGAAATTTCCGGGTGCCGGAGATTTCCGGGGCTATTTCCGGGTAGGACTTAGCCCTGGAAAACTTTTGGCACACTCGGAGATTTCCGGACCCCGGAGATTTCCGGCTCTAAATCCGATTCAGCTTCGCCTGAGGTCAGTGCCGAAATTGAAAAGGACTTAGGTGCTGAAGATCGCAGGGGCCGGAGATTTCCGAGTCTCAGCTCGGAAATTTCCGGACGCCGGAAATTTCCGGGACTATTTCCTGTCAAAAATCAACACAGGTCAGTGCTGATTTTTGAAGGGACTTAGTCTCGAAATTTTCTGTTAGCCCGGAGATTTCCGAGTAAGGCTCGGAGATTTCCGTTCAAACCCAAAAACTCCAGGAACAAGATACCAAAAAGGGACATGAGTGGGGAAAAGCATGTTTACAGGATAGTGAAAGGCTTAGGATAGATACTCAAACTGAAAAGAAGACACACCCAAGTTGCAAAAGCCATAAAACACAAGAGAAGACCAACAAGAGTGTGTTTTCCCAAAAGAACTAAGGACAATGCAAGTGATACAAAATAAAACCAAATGGAATCCAAAGAGAAAAAGGAGTTGGTGGCCGAGGCCACCGTGTATGAGTTGTAGCATGGTACCGCGAAGATATATCTTGAGTCCATAACTACATCTCAACATTGAAGCTCAAAAATTAGATTCAATTTGAAGTTTTAGCAATGATATGTCACTATATGCATAATAGGGGGAGGAAGAGTCCAATGTATTAGGAAAACACTCCCCCTAAGTCCATGCGTACCTCTAGGTCTTATAACACCTTAAACGTTGGAGTGTGTGTACGGAGCTCAAGCCAAGGCCCGAGAATCTATGATATTGAGCTCATTCCTCAAGTAGCAAAAACGACCTTCATCAAGGGGTTTCGTGAAGATATCCGCCAATTGATCCCTTGTACCAACATATGATAGATCAATATCTCCTCGTGCCACGTGATCGCGGATGAAGTGATGACGAATCTCAATGTGCTTGGTCCTTGAATGTTGCACCGGATTGTACGCAATTTTGATGGCACTCTCATTGTCACATAAAAGCGGCACTTTGTCCAAGAGGACACCGTAATCCTTTAAAGTTTGCCGCATCCAAAGAAGTTGAGTACATCCGCTTGCCGCAGCAACATACTCGGCCTCCGCCGTGGATAATGAGATACAATTTTGTTTCTTTGAGGACCAACTCACCAATGATCTTCCAAGAAATTGACACGTTCCGGATGTGGACTTCCTATCATCAATGTCGCCCGCCCAATCGGAGTCCGTATAACCACAAAGAGACAATGTGCCATCTTTGGGATACCACAACCCAAAGCAAGGGGTATGAACCAAATATCTGAAGATTCTCTTTACGGCCATCAAATGACTTTCCTTAGGCGCGGCTTGATAACGAGCACACACTCCCACGCTTAAAACGATATCGGGCCTAGAGGCACACAAATAAAGAAGAGACCCAATCATATAACGATACTCCTTTTGGTCTACCTCTTTACCGTCGGGGTTGAGTTGGAGGTGGCACTTGGTTTGCATAGGAGTTGTCACACCGTTAAGCCCAAGCAATTTGAATTTCTTGATCATCTCTTGAATATACTTGGCTTGACAAATGAAAGTCCCTTCCCTCAATTGCCTTATCTCAAAGCCAAGAAAGAACTTGAGTTCACCCATCATGGACATCTCGAACTTGTCGGTCATTAGCTTGGAAAACTCATCATTGAACACACGGTTAGTAGAACCGAAGATAATGTCATCGACATATAGTTGACAAATGAAGAGTTCACCATTAACCTTTTTAGTGAAAAGAGTGGGATCGATTACCCCAACCTCAAATCCACGGTCTACCAAGAACTCTCTCAAGTGCTCGTACCATGCACGGGGGGCTTGTTTAAGGCCATAGAGAGCTTTGTCCAAGACATAGACGTGGTGAGGATGGTTGGGGTTTTCAAAACCTGGGGGTTGTTTAACATAAACAAGTTCTTGCAATGGACCATTAAGAAAAGCAGATTTTACATCCATTTGTTGCAATTTGAAACCATGGTGAGAAGCAAAAGCGATGAGAATACGTATCGATTCGAGTCTTGCGACCGGCGCGAAAGTTTCTCCAAAATCGATGCCTTCGACTTGAGAGAATCCTTGAGCCACCAACCGCGCCTTGTTCCTCACAACGATACCATGTTCATCTTGCTTGTTCTTGAAGATCCACTTAGTGCCGATAACGTTGCGGCAATCTTCAGGCTTCTCAACTAGACGCCACACTTTGTTGCGCTCGAAGTTGTTAAGTTCTTCATGCATAGCCCTTAGCCAATCGGGATCTTCAAGAGCATCAAAGACTTTCTTGGGCTCGACCATGGAAATGTGTGCTTGTTGCTCACTAAAGTGAGCTAATTGACTTCGTGTGGAGACCCTTGCTCGAATATCACCAATGACCTTGTCGAGAGATAATGCTCTAAGTTCCAAAGACTTTGCAAAACGAGCTTGACGACGAGTTTCAATTGCCGCCCTTGTGGTGGGGACAATTTCTTGACCATCTTGATCCTTTGGATCCTCGTCTTGACCTTCTTGTGGGCCTTGATCATCATGAGAAGTCTTTTCATGAGGTGGAGAAGGATGATCTTGCCCTTGAGTAGAACTTGGAGAAGTGGAGTTGGCTTCGATAATCTTGGTGGAGGAGGCATGATCTTTTTGTTGATGAAGATCTTGTTGAGGTTCATCTTGAGAAGAAATAGCATGCCCTTGTTGAGGAGGATCTTGAGATTGTTCTTGAGGGGAATCATCATTTTCTATGGGTGAGCCACCTTGTGGTTCTTGTGATGGTGAGGTTTCCTTGATGGGAGAACTTGAATCATCTTGAACAACTTCTTCATGGACTTCAATTGGGCGTAGAAAGCCCACCCCCATCTTCTTAATAGCATTAAAAGGTTGTTCATCACCTACATCACAAACACCAACTTGCTCCACTTGGGAGCCATCATTTTCATCGAATTCCACACTACAAGACTCTATGATAATCCGGGAGGATTTATCAAAGAATTTATAAGTGTGGGACTCGCTACCATAACCGACAAAGATCCCCTCAAGAGACTTAGAGTGAAACTTACCCAACCGGACACCCTTGACTAGATAATAGCACTTACATCCAAACACTCGGAAGTAGCCAATGTTGGGTTTATTGCCGGTGAGGATCTCATATGGAGTCTTCTTCAAACCTTTGCGGAAGTAGAGGCGATTAGATGAGTGACAAGCGGTGGAAATAGCCTCCACCCAAAAGTTGATGGGAGACTTGAACTCCGCCAACATAGATCTCGCCATATCGATGAGAGTCCGGTTCTTTCTTTCGGCAACGCCATTTTGTTGAGGAGTGTAAGCAGCGGAATATGGATGAAGAATGCCTTCTTCACTAAGAAAGTCGTTAAGAGTGTAGTTCTTGAATTCCGACCCATTGTCACTACGAATAACCAAAATGGGAAGGTCATATTGGCGTTGAACTTCCTTTGAGAAGTCGATGAAGACTTGTTGAGTTTCATCCTTGGTCTTGAAGAAATAGACCCAAGTATATCTTGAATAGTCATCAACAATCACGAGGCAATATTTCTTGCTACCAAGACTTATCTCCGGAATTGGTCCAAATAAATCAACATGAAGGAGTTCCAAAATCCGGGATGACGATATGATGGTCTTGCTTGGATGAGGAATGTCATGCATCTTGCCTTCCACACAAGCTCTACAAATTCGATCCCTTGAAAAGGAAACATGATCTTTTAGTCCAAGAATGTGGCCACCCTTGTGAAGACTTTGCAAAGTACGCATGTTTACGTGAGCTAGTCGGCGATGCCAAAGCCAACCCACGTCGGCTTTTCCGAAGAGACACATGGCTTGAGAAGTGGTGGCTCCGGAGAAGTCCACCACATAGAGCTCATGCTCCACGTGTCCCACGAAAGCCACTCTTAGCGACTTGCTCCACAAGAGGACCACAATGTCCTTATCAAAGAAGGGAGAGATCCCCATCTTTGTTAAGGCACGAACCGATAACAAATTATAGCCAAGAGATTCAACAAGCATGACATTGACGAGAGAAATGTCGGGGGCAACTACCACTTTGCCAAACCCAGTTACCTTAGACCTTGATAAGTCACCAAAAGTTACGGTTACTTGATCTTCATTAGGTTTCAACTCCGTAACAAGTTCTTTGCTCCCGGTCATATGACTTGTACATCCACTATCAATTATCCATTTTGAACCACCGGGAGCAAGATCCTACAAGAGATTAATTCTTGCATTTAGCAACCCATTGCTTCACAATGGGTGCTTTATGGTTAGCGACAAGAGATTTAGGAACCCAAATAGCATATGAAATAAAACCATAGTAGGGTCCAATGTAACGAGCACAAACATTCCCATAATAATCGACATATAAAGCATAGTTAGGGTTGTTGTCCCCGGCGTGATCTTTACGAGTAGGCTTGCCCCTTGTGACATTCCTACTCGCAAGACCTTCCTTGGATTGAATGGAGTCGGCCTTCTTGGCTTGGATGGGGTTGATGCTCTTGGGAATGCCCTTCTTGGCATTCATCTTGATGGGAGGCACATATCCAAGACCTTCCTTTCCTTGTCGAGTGTGAGACTCCACGATGGGAGTCTCAACAACTTGTTTACCTTTAAGAAGGATGATCTTGGATGTGGCGGCCTTAGTCATCTCACTCTTCAACCTAGTATTCTCCTTCACAAGATTAGCATTATCACAAGAACACTTAGAGGTAGAGATGCTAAGAGAATCAAGGTTAGTTAACCGAGTTTGAAGTTGGGCATACGACTCTTTTAGAAGAGCATGTTCACTCTCCAAAGCTTTGAGAGATATGACGAGCTTTTCCATGTACTCAATGAGTCGAACATGCCCAACCGCAAATTCGGCTTTATCTTGTTGAGCCACCTTGAATTTAGCAAAGTACATATCACGATCCTTAATGAGCTTAGCATGTGAGGAGTTATGAGTTTCCTCAATAGTTTCAAGTTGCTCCTCAAGACGAGCATGAGACTCTTCAATCTCCTCAAGAGAGGACTTCAAATAAGATAGAGAAATAGCGTCTTCTCTTTCTATCTTACCCTTCTCTTCATTGAGATGCTCTAGCTCACCAATTCGAACCATGAGGGCACCAACATGTTTCTTGCTATCACCTTGCAAGTTAGTGATAAAGGAGTCGAACGCCACAAGCTCTTGCTTGATTTGAAAGCTAGAGGCATCATCAAGCTCATTCATTTCATTCATGAGAGAGGAGGAGGATGAAGGTACCTCCGACGCCTTTGCCATAAGACACTTTGAGCTCTTGGTGATGGAGTTCTCATTAGGCGATGTGAATAGAGACGATGAAGAGCTTGTCGTAGTCGAAGGAGTTCTTGTCGTTGATGGAGAGATGATAGTTGTCGAGGTAGTGGCAAGGGCCGCCACTTCATTTGGGGTTTCTTCCTCCGACTCTTCATCATCGGTGGGATACTCCTCTTGAGTCAACAACATGATGCGAGGCTTCTTGTTAAAAGGCCTCTTCTTTCCATAGGCCTTCTTGGGAGGCATCTTGGTTTTGTCCTTGAGCACTGGACGTCCACCATGCTCTTCTCTTTTCTCATAAGGGCACTCGGCAACGAAATGGAACTTGTCTTGACAATTGTAACATGTCCTTGACTTGGAGGGTGAGACCCTATCGGCTTGAGGTGCATTCTTGTCAACACGCATCTTGCCTCTTGAGGGATTGTTCCAAAAGGTGCGAGCCGCAAGAGCGAGATGGTCATTGTAAGCAATCTTGAGTGCTTCCTCGGACATGGCGGCAAAGCTTCCAAGATCATCATCATCGTTGTCTTCCTCAACGGTAGCCTTCAAAGCAAGGTTGGTTGTGCCTCTTTGCATTCCAAGAGCCCTTGCCCTTGCATCTTGAGCATTCTTAGTGGCCACCTTGTATGCGGCCATCTCTTGCATAACCTCATTAGATGTCATGAGATGATAGTTGTGTCTTCCTTGAAGACTCTTGACGTCGGTAGGCTCACAAGCCATCATAGAGCTAACATACTTCCTTTTGATCCAAGCATCATCAATGTGATAGGCACCCACTTCACGAAAGTTTGTGGCTATGGTCACCAATCTTTGATACATCATCTCATGGTCTTCACCATCAAGCTTAAAAAAGCCCTCGGCTTCATTACTCAAAGAGTCATAGCGGTTCCTTCTCATGCTATCATTTCCAACGAACAACTCGGATAGACCATCCCATGTCTCCTTGGCGGTGGTGAGATGTTGAATGCGAGCCATGTCCTTGTTCCCAACCGCCTTTTGGATCATGTAGAGAGCGGTGGCATCAAGTTGAGCCTCCACCACTTCTCTTCTTGTTAGGTTGTTCGGATCATGCGGCTTGTATCCAACTTGAATGATGCGCCACAACTCGATTGAGGAGCTGCAAACATGAGACTTCATCATGTATTGCCACTGAGAAAAGGTATAATCTTTAAGCAATGGGGGATCACCCCTATGAGAAACTTGCGGGTGAGGAATAATGGGATCGGGGGTATGGTATTGGGATGGGGGAGGAGTGGCGTTGTAGCCTTTAGGCACTTCATCATTGGATGATGGAGTGTTTTGATGGGTTGAGGAACTACTAGCATCACCCTTCCCATCCAAAGGCAATTGCTTTCCCTTTATCAATTCGGGGTCCACATCAAGAGTAATGCCCGGAAGCACCGGAGGCTTTGTGGGCAATGCAAGAGAGGTTTCTTTAGATGTCTTGAGAGACTCAAGCATATCATGAAACTTCTTGAACTCGGTTTGTATAGACGATGTCAACTTTGTTTCCAAAGAGTTGATATCGGCCATAGTGGCACCTTTCTCTTGCATTACCGCCAAAGTCGCGGCGTCCGTTTCGGAACCCTCTTTTGGGTCAACTTGCATTGTCCAAGGTTGGTCTCAAGCGGTGAAGCTTATACGAGACAACCTGGCTCTGATACCAATTGAACGGCAGTTGACCACCTAGGGGGGGGGGGTGAATAGGTGGTGACCAATTTTTATCTCTTTTTCAGTTTTTAGGCTAGCGGAAAGTAAATTGTCTAGATGTGCAACTAGATGATTCAAGTGACAACCTACAAGGAAACTAGGCAAGTACAGGAAATAAAGATGCGGTAAAGGAGAGTGGAACGAAACAACCGTAGGGACTCGAAGACCAAGGTTTTATCCCGAGTTCCACCACATAGGTGTACGTCTCGTTGGAGAGGTGTGAGCTACCACAAAGGTTTGCTCAACGCCACAAAGGCCTCACCCTATTCTCCTGTGAATTCGATCACAAAGGTGCGAATCCACACTTCCACTAAGGACTCCTTTAAGGGCGGAGAAAGTCCCGTACAAATTCGTGAGGCACACACCCACAACTGAATTGGGGGCTCTCACAACGACCACAACAGGTCACTTCCACAAAGGAATCCACAAAGGATCAAACTACACAAAGATGAACCTAGCTATCCAAAAAGGAACCCTAGATTCGTTGCCCCTCAAGAAATAGAGGGGGGAAGTCAAATCGCTTCGGTGGAGATGTAGATCGGTGGCTTCTCCCTCAGATCCCCAAGTATCAACGGATTTGAGTGGCTGGATTGAGAGATCCGGGAGAAACGAGCTTCAGCACCAATGGAGGAGAGAGAAAATCTGGAAGCTGAGGAGCTGGAGGTAGGTGGAGGTGTATTTATACCCCTCCTCAAAATCTGCCCGTTGCACAGCCGCCAGCTCGGAAATCTCCGGGTTGAGGACCGGAAATTTCCGGACTCCGGAAATTTCCGGGTGAAATTCCGGTAGAACTTGACTCTGGATCAGTACTGGTTGGATTTCTTGACTTGGTCGAAATTCCTCTGACACTCGGAGATCTCCGGATTGGGGCTCGGAAATCTCCGAGAGCCGGAAATCTCCGGGAGGATTTCCGGCTAAAATTGATTTGGAGTCAGTACGCATTTTGAGTTCAGACTTAGCGAAAAAAGAGTTTGGCTCGAAAATCTCCGGCCTGTGGACCGGAAATTTCCGGGCCCCGGAAATCTCTTGACAGAATTCCTGAACAATTACCAGGTGCAATTGAAATGATATTTAGGCAACCTAAGTATTTCTCTTTGACAGTCAACCTGTAAAGTAGCCTGCATGCTTCATCACAAACATTAGAATACTTTTTGTGTTGTCATTAGTCACCAAAACTTGGGAGTACATAGAATGCACTTTCAGGTACCCATAGGTAATCCTAGATATGTGAATGGCAGGGCTTCAGGTCTACATGATATGATTTCAGCCAGTTCACTGCATCTCTCTGGGCTAATGTTAATTGGAACCAGAGATGATTTACTGTAGTTAACTTTAAGTCCAGTAATGGCTGTAAAGATAACTAAGATGTGCTTGAAAGCATTCAACTGATCAACACTAGCAGGCAAGATAACAAGAGTATCATCAGCATATTGGATAATAGGGAATTTCAAACCATATGAAGAGTCCAGAGGGAGGTTAAGGTCACCATCTGACCAAGCTTTGTTAACCATGTACTGTAGCAATTCTGTTCTGAGGCCATGTCTGCACATGCTAGACTCGCCACAATAACCTTCAACGTAAACGCTCGTGTAAAACTGTCTTACACCCACTGTATGCGAACGAAAATATGTCTGACACCCGATCGTCACGGCCTGCCTTATAACGTAGAACTTTCTTGGTGGTGCACGTTGAAGCAAGAACACTAGTGGTATTTTGGAGGGATCATCTTATATTACTACCGCCGTGTAACTAATAAACAATCACACAATATAAGATGCACTCAAAACATCAAATGTAATGTGACGTGATATGGTCCATGCGCCATGGTCTTCTTGGCGCCCACAGTTCATAAACAATTTAATAAACCTACCTTGACCATATCACATTGCCCCTGCTAAATAAATTTAGACGCGTTCTACTTTATCTTTTGCATATTTTACATGGCTTGGGGATGTCGTAAAAAGAACCGCTTCTTTCCTACGAACTTATGACCACAACAACGATCCAATAATTGCATGTTTAAGCATCCCTTTCGGGACCTCCATTGAAAATGCAAAACCAGCTAAAGAGAGAGACAGACAGACACCCGCCAGCCACAGATACGGTACCAGCCGTATGTCAGTAGTGGAACCAGTTTGGCGTAAGCGTACGCGTAAACTCGGTCCGGCCCGCTTCATCAACTAAATACTACCGGAATCACAAGTGCACGCTAGAGGGTAGCAAATAATAGAACGATGCCCCCGTGAAGAACATGGGTTCTAAAAGCGTACAGCTATATCTACGCATAGATCGGCTCTGATACCACTATACGGGAACGCAGGCAGAAAACAATAATTTTTCCAGCAACGATATCCTTAAACTAGCCAGAATCTATACTATGCAGATATAGTAATACGACGGAGATTGGAATACATACCCTTGTAGCCGAACGCGGGGATTATGTTTCCGCAGGAACGTTGACGATGAAGACGACGAAGCCGACCTCAAGGTCGTGTAGAGGAAGTAGACCTCCCAGCACCGCTAGCGCAGGACCTCGCAGAGCGTCACACACGTACGATGGAGACGACGACCTCCGAAGCTCCAATCCAGTACGAGCAGCGGAAGACTTGGAATGGAACACCAACAACACGGCAGCGGGCGTATGGTGGAGAGAACTCACTCATCGGCGCAACTCCGACAAAGGGAATCACGTAATCGAGGAGAAAAAGAGAATTAATTGGGTGAATTAAAAAGCCAGGGGTGCACCTCTATATAAAGGCTCCAGGAGGAAGCCAACCTCACCAGCTGGGCGGTGTGAGACTATTCCCACATGCCACCCGCCGGCAAAGGTGGTGCGCCGGCCCTAGGTGGCCTCCCTCCCAAACCGCACCAAGGGGGGACTCCCCCCCCCCCCCCCATGGGCCTTCTTTCCACTAGAAGGCCCATCTAGGGAAATCAGCCTTTAGAAATTCAAAAATAAATAAATAAAATTATATTTAACTATTAATTACACTAATTAAAATTAAACACATATTATATAATTTATTCCAACTCCAAAAACTATTTCGTCGCTGTCCGATCTCCATTGGACCATTCCCGGGACGTTCCCGGTGTTCTCTTTCCTTTCCGGTTGTCTTGTCGAAACCCCTTGAGTGTGTTACCCTAGCGGTTCGATATAATAACAGACATGATCGAGACCCCTCTCTGATCAATGATTAACTCGTAGGCCTAGACACCGTGAATTAACCCCTGTGATATAATTAATGACTTTTGTCGATCGAATCTAGACGTCGAGTCTTAACCCTTTTGCCATAGCGATACTTAGCGTGTCCGAGACTTATTCATAGATATGTCCATACCTAGCTTGATCTCGTTACTGACAACACTATCTTCTACTCGTCCGTGATCTTATGTCCGGGTGACCTAGTCAGATGCTTATAAGCTCATTTCACATAATCTCACCGAGTGGGCCCTAGAGTATCTATCCTGCTATGCGGACTGGCAAATCCCGCTCTTGACCCCTCGTCTCAACTATTCCCTTCCGATACCCGAGAGAGACATCTTTAGTGTCACACTATATAAGATATGACGTTTGATGCAATCAAAGTATCTTTCAGGAATAATAATAAGAGTTGATCTCATGGTCAAAGGTGTAATGACTATGTCCTACAAATAATGGGTATGTCCATCACATCGTTCTACAAACGAGATATGATAAATAAAACACTTTATTAATTGCCTCTAGGGCATATCTCCTTCAACAAGATCTAAAATACTTAATATTAAACTGTGACCTGACAGCAAATATCCTTAAAATAACACCCCATTTAAAAGCTTATTGTTTGAAAATACTATGATCTCTTATCATCAAATCTTCATTTCCATTTGCAGAGATATTCTTTTCGGAATATATTCTGATATTCTACTTTTATGGAAAATAGGTATGATACCTTATTTTAAGCTTCTACTTTTATTCCATTAACCATAATTTGAAAAATCATATTTTATTTTAAATTATGCAGACAACAATACAAGTTTTGCTTCTGTTGGTGTTTGGAATACACTCTCATCTTAACATGAGTATTCTACAAAGAACTATTCGTGTATATTCTGTATTATCATATAATCATCTATACCATGACACTTATTGTCGATCACACGAATCATCGTTTGAAAAATATCTTTTTCCTCAAGTGGGTGACGACTATAATGTCTGAACCTATTAAGAGATTCTAAAATACCATAATTTATCTAAAATAGAGTATGATTATAATATTTCATATATCGCTATATCTGATATTATAACTTTGTGAAAAGAATTTTCACAAGTTCTTTTGTGTTGAAACCATAATTCGAAAATATTGTCTTGTTTGATCAAATCATGTGGATACAATATCGATCCATCTTTCTTCTGAAAAGTTCCTTTGATCTTTTATCAAATTGTTTTCAGACTTATGTTTGCTTAAGAAAATAGATTTATTTACTTAGAATCATAGAAAGTTTCGAAACAATGTTATTCACCACTTATTCGATTTAATAATCATCTAGTATGACTTTCAATCAATTTCGTTGTATATTGACATTTCAATATCTAATATAATTTAATCAATTCGGCACATGTAACTTTGATAGATCGAAGTATCTATATTTCTTACACTGCTTTTATGATCAAATTCGGTGGTGTTTGTTCATGAAACAAAATCATTTAATCCTTGGACATATAATTTTATCATTCCTGGTTTTACAAATGTATATCATGTTATCATTCGAGTAATGTAATCGAGATGTGATTGCATAAAAAACTTTACTCATAATATAAAACAACTGATTTGTTCCACGACATAAAACAACTGGTTTGTTCTATTACATATATGAATAATTTTGTCTTGTAACATTCAAGACATAAAACAAAATCACTCTCATTATTATAAAAGGTCTTATAAAAAACTATTAATGATAACTACTATGATAACTTGAGGATGTGAGCATCACCAGCCATCAACTTCTTTGCTTCCCATCACTTGCGCACTGTCACATCATATACATACTTGTGATAATCAGGACCTGTTTCATAAACAGAATAAGTATCAAATACTTTTCATCAAGTATCATGAGAAGAATACATTTATAACTTTGTATATCAAATATACCTGTAGCGTCGAAGATTTCGCCTTCGATGGGTTCAACCTTTACAGGTTTGAACTGGCTTATGAACACGAAGAAATTCATCGTATCTCTTCTTATAGCATAGCCACATACATGTTTCTCATAGCTGGGAGCACAGTCTCTATCGCACATGAGTCCGCCATCCAGTAGTCGTAGACATTCGTAAGTCTCAAGTAAGTGTCTACATTTTCTTCAAATGAGTTTCCAAACAGGTATTGAAAGGACCGAGATGGTAACCTAGAAGAGGGGATGAATAGGTTTCTACAAATTTTACTTTTCTTTTCACAAGTTTTAGGCTATGCGGATAAATAAGATGTGCCTAACAACTAGATGAAACAACCTGTATGATGCAATACAATACTTCAAACACGAAGGCTATCACAAATAAATCAACAATAGTGATAGAGCTCAGATAGAAATAACCGAGGCACGCGGAGACGAAGATATAACCCGTGTTCCTTCTCTTGAGAGAGAAGTACGTCACGTTGGAGAGATGCGGGATACCACGAAGGACACCCGAGCGCCACGAAGGCTCACCTTCTTCTCCTTGAGCCTCTTCCACGAAGAAAGAGCTCAATCCACTATTGGTAGGCCTTGAAGCGGCCTCCGAACCTCTACAAACTTTCTCGAAGCAAGAACCACAACCCGAAAGCTTCCGGGCGACCCTAGCCGCCTAGGGTTTCAACAAAACCCAAGAGTAACAAGCAACTTGATGAACTCAAGGGGGAATCACTTTTGGCTCGGTGGAATCAAAGATCTAGACCTCCTATTGGTTTTCACCAAAGGGATTTGAGTTTGAGTGGAGGGCTAGAGAGATCTTGAAGCTTTTGGAGTCAACAACAATAGAGGAGAGAGAGCTCAGCCTTTTTCGTGTTTGGGACTGGTTGACTTACCTCTTGGAGAAGAAGAGGTGGGCTTATATACTTGTCCATTAAAATCTGGCCGTTATGCAGAAAATCTGGTCCACCCGGTATGGATTCCGGTTTGCACCGGACGGTGTACCGGATGGGTCCGGAATGAATTCCGGAGTGCAAACCGGCTAGTCCCTGGACTTGCCCGGTTTGCACTCGGAATTGATTCCGGGCCCATCCGGTACCAGATCCGGTATATACCGGATTCCATACCGGATGGCCAGTTTCCTGAACATGGCCAATATTTCAAGAGACAAGTATATTAAACTTTCTCATATTTTGTGGAGGCTTTAGGAGGTGTATCGAAAGTGATATGAAATAGAGTTGCAAGAGTTCATCCCCAATGAAAAAAACAAGTTACCCCTCTTAATAGTGCGGTGATCCTATTGACTCAAGAAGTAAATAGAGAAATATATAAATAACACTTTATCATACGAGCGGACTTGATCATCCAAAAATGAGGGGCCTCCAATCTCCAACCATCATCATACGAGCGGACTAAAACCTGAGAATACACTTTAGAGATAGCATTAGTCCTCACTAACTCGAGTGTCATCTTAACCAAAATCTTAAGAAGGGACATGCCCTTTCAATCTCCCCCTTTTTGGTTGAAGATGACAAACGAGTTAGATCTCAACAAATAAGGAATATAAACTCTTGAGAGATTTCTAAAGAGTATAGAGAAAGCTCCCCCTAAATGTATGCACTTGGTAGAACTTTGCTTTTGAAAGCAAAGTGCATAGAGATTAACATATGGAGAGCTCCCACTATATTCTTTAGAAATAACAAGAGATGATGCAAAGTGAGAATCAATAGTGAGATACCAACTTTGCAAACACAAGCTAGAGAGTGAGAAAGAATAACAAAAGCATATGAGTACTCACTAGCTTGGTGTGTGCGACATAAACACGACGTGTAAACAAAATGGCACTACACATGGATAACTAATAGAAGATAAACATTTAGGGCAACCAACATAGATATCCATGGATAATAAACTCACACTTGTCCAAATAATGTCCAACACACACAACCATAAAACATAGTCTTACACAACATATGATAATAAGGTAATAGGACAAAGTAGTCACAAGCCAAAGAGAACCAAATCCAACAAACGAAGGCTTGTGACAACAAAGGCAAATCCAAGGGCTCCCGCACAACCTAATAAGAGCTCTCAACTTCTTCTCCCCCTTTGGCATCGAAACACCAAAAAGGGGATAAGAGCGAGATACTAACGAACCCAACTGAATGGCAGTTGACCACCTAGAGGGGGGGGGGGGGGTGAATAGGTGGTGACCAATTTTTATATGTTTTTCAGTTTTTAGGCTAGCGGAAAGTAAGTTGTCTAAATGTGCAACTAGGTGATACAAGTGAAAGACAACTAGGAAACTAAGCAAGAAAGGAATGCAGTAAAGGAGAGTGGAGCAAGACAACCATAGGAACTCGAAGACACCGATTTTATCCCGAGTTCCACCACAAAGGTGTACGTCTCGTTGGAGGGGTGTGAGCTACCACAAAGGTTTGCTCAACGCCACAAAGGCCTCACCCTATTCTCCTGTGAATTCGACCACAAAGGTCCGAATCCACTCTTCCACTAAGGACTCCTTTAAGGGCGGAGAAGATCCCGTACAAACACGTGAGGCACACACCCACAACTGAATTGGGGGCTCCCACAACGACCACAACAGGTCAAATCCACAAAGGAATCCACAAAGGATCAAGAACACACAAAGATGAACCTAGCTATCCACAAAGGAACCCTAGATTCGTTGCCCCTCAAGAAATAGAGGGGGAAAATCAAATCGCTTCGGTGGAGTTGTAGATCAGTGGCTTCTTCCTCAGATCCCCAAGTATCAAAGGATTTGAGTGGCTAGATTGGGAGATCCGGAAGAAACGAGCTTCAGCACCAATGGAGGAGAGAGAAAATCTGGAGGCTTGGTCTGCTGGAGGTAGGTGGAGGGGTATTTATACCCCTCTCAAAATCTGCCCGTTGAACAGCCGCCAGCCCGGAAATCTCCGGGTTGAGGACCGGAGATCTCCGGACTCCGGAAATCTCCGGGAGAAATTCCGGTAGAACTTGACTCTAGATCAGTACTGATTTAGCTTCTTGACTTGGTCGAAAAATCTCTGGCGCTCGGAGATCTCCGGACCGGGGCTCGGAAATGTCCGAGCTCCGGAAATCTCCGGGAGCATTTCCGGCTCAGCTTGATCTGGAGTCAGTACGCAATTGAGTTCTGGACTTGGTTGAATTGCCCTGTCACTCGGAGATCTCCAGACTGGGGCTCGGAAATCTCCGAGCGTCGGAAATCTCCGAGAGCATTTCCGGCTCAGCTTGAGTTCGAGTCAGTACGCATTCTAATTTGAGACTTAGCGAAAAACTTGATTGGCTCGGAGATCTCCGGTCTGGGGACCGGAAATCTCCGAACCCCGGAAATCTCCTGATTGAAATCCTGATGGAAGACCAAGTGAAGTAGACATGAAACTTAGGCCAAGAAAGTGTTCCTCTTTATCAAACTACCTGTAAAAGAACCTGCAAGCTTCATCACAAACATTAGAACACCTTTTGTGTTGTCATTAGTCACCAAAATCTGGGAGTGCATAGAATGCACTTTCAATCTCCCCCTTTTTGGCGAATGATGACAACACGAAAGTAGAACGGATTTGCAAAATATAGACGGAGCTCCCCCTAAGTGAGTGCACAATTTTTAGGATGTTTTTGGAATACAAAGTGCACGTTCCTTAGGATCAACACTCCCCCTAGATTTTACAAAACACACAAATACACAATACAAACAAGAAGCAACAAACTTAGACAATAGAGTTATTACAATAGAGAATTTAACGGTACTCATGTCTCACACACATGAAGAAAATAAATAGTCACGAAAATAGGGAACACACAAGAAAAACAAAATGAAAAGAAGGAAGTGCTCCCAACCCATGCAAATCCCGAGAGTCCTAGAGATACTTCTCCCCCTTTGGCATCAAGATACCAAAAAGGGAGGAGGTTCTACTAACGTCCCATGACTCAAGAGTCGGAATCCCGCTCGGCATCATCATCCTCGTCCTCCTCAGCATCATCATCATACTCGAGATCGCTGTCCTCTGGCACTGCATCATCCCAATCAAAAGTGAGTCCATCTGCATTCCAATCCTTGAAAGGAATCACAGGCTTTAAAGGGTGCTTCGGAGCAGGTATCTTCATATGAGCCATCATCTCTTCTTGGTGCTTCATAATGCGATGGTTCTGAGAGTAGATGGAGTAGTTCTCACTGTGAATGCAACATGTCATGTTCATGATTTTCTCAATAGCTCGAACTACCCATGGGCGACTCTTCTTGGCAGCTTTCTTGATGTTGGTATTGGAGGGAACCCGAGAAGGACCACCAAAATCTCATCCTCGTTGATATCTTGCATGGTGGCTTGGTGTTGAACAAGGTGAGGAGATTTCTGAATAAGCAGGGCTGCCTTGTGGGGCTGAGTACCAAAGGCTGCATCAAAATCATCTCCGTCTTGCTCAGAAAGCTTGTAGAGCCTCTTGATGAGTAACATCACATAGGGAGCATATGGAGGAACTTTCCTCTCAAAAACTGCCAGAGACATCTCCTGGAAAATGAAATCCATGACATCCACTTTGTAGACTT
The DNA here is from genome assembly GCA_026929855.1 of Poa annua. NCBI lineage: Eukaryota > Viridiplantae > Streptophyta > Magnoliopsida > Poales > Poaceae > Poa > Poa annua. The sequence goes on from CM049430.1 coordinate 55,136,681, forward strand.
CCTGCTCAACCTCATATTCACCAAGATAGGCCGCATGAGCCTTGGCCATCAAGTTGACTAGGGCCCCAGCAATATTGTCCGCATTATCTGCAATGGGAGCAATAGTCCAACGGAACATACGAAGCAGAATATCATAAGTAGGGAGAAGACCATTCTGAGAGCCAATCCTTCCTCCAGGCTGATAAAGATCAGTCATGACATGCTTGTTGTAAGAAATGCCCTGGACATGCATGCAGGCGCTAGCTGGAACAGACAAACCACTGAAGGGACAGCCAAGAATCCGAGCAAACTCTCGGAAAGAGGAAGTCAAGCGCTGTCTCCCAGACATCCAGGTCATCCCAATATCCTTTGAGGAGTCAAACACCACAGTAGCATAGAACTGATGGATAAGAGATACGCTGTAGTTGCACTCAGTCCTCATCAAGTGCTCCAGACCCAGAAGTCCAACTACCTTGACAGCACCACCAAAATAGTCAGCCTTCTTCATTAGTTTGTCAAAGTCAATCCACTTCATGGGGCAGACGGGCTTGTCAATTGAGAACTTCTGATAAACTTCCCTGTAGAGCCATGCCATCTCAGTGCAAAAGTACTTAGGATCATCAGACTCCATATTATAGGAGAGCTCACTTCGCCACTTGCGAAAACTGCCTTTGTTGAAGTCTTCAAGACGGAGCTCGGGCCTCTTCTTCTTGCTAGGCCCAGTGGGTTTCCTGAGCAGAGCTGCAGACTCAGCAGGTGTGCTATCTTCACTTGAGGACCCACTGGGAGGGCGAGAATGAACTGGTTTGCCTTTTCCACGTGTAGAGATTTGCTTGAAACGGCCTCTAGGGTTGGAACCTGCAAACACACAGCAAAGAGAGGATGGAAAGCATATGGGGTAAGCACTCATGTCCGAGAATGAAAATGGAACGTACTAGAGAAGTTTTTGCAAAAACAATACTGTCCTTAGCTGATTTAATTCTGAGTAGGCCGGAGATTTCCGGGTCTGACTCGGAGATCTCCGAGGTCCGGAGATTTCCGAGTCTGACTCGAAGATTTCCGGTCTGCACGAAATTTTGACAGATCTGAACAAGAACTTTGAATGAAAAACAGATTTGTGCACGTGGAGTGTAGAGCATGCCAAGGGGAGCAATTCTACCAAAGGAAACAAGCAACAACCTCCTAAATCGGCTAGGTTAAACGAAAACTAGTTTCGTCCTAGATTTGAAAAACGAGGAGTTACCGGAAGACATCGCGGAAATCGTGCGGATGAAAACAAATCCCTCGAGGAGGAGAAGAAGATCCCCGAAGCACGCGAGAAACCTTCGAACGATCCACCCGCATCAAGGAACGGAAGATTTGGAGATTTTCGGAGGAGAGAGAGGAATAGGGCACGGGGTGGATGAACTGGCCGAACCGGCCGGTCCACCCGTGCCCTTATATAGGCAGGAAAAATTTGAACCGGAAATCTCCGGACTGAGGCTCGGAGATCTCCGGGTGCCGGAGATTTCCGGGGCTATTTCCGGATACGGACTTAGCCCTGGAAAACTTTTGCACGCTCGGAGATTTCCGGACATCGGACCCGAGATTTCCGGACCCCGGAGATTTCCGGCTCTAATTCCGATTCAGCTTCGCCTGAGGTCAGTGCCGAAATTGAAAAGGACTTAGGTGCCGAAAAATCGCAGGGGCCGGAGATTTCCGAGTCTCAGCTCGGAAATTTCCGGACACCGGAAATTTCTGAGGCTATTTCCGGTCAATAATCATCACAGGTCAGTGCTGATTTTTGAATGGAATTAGTCTCGAAATTCTCTGGTGGACCGGAGATTTCTGAGTAAGGCTCGGAGATTTCCGTTCAAACCCAATAACTCCAGGAACAAGAAACAAAAGGGGACATGAGTGGGGAAAAGCATGTTTAACGATAGTGAAAGGCTTAGGATAGACACTCAAACTGAAAAAGAAGACACACTCAAGTTGCAAGAATCATAAAACACAAGAGAAGACCAACCAAGAGTGTGTTTTCCCAAAAAGAGCCAAAGACAATGCAAGTGAGAATCAAAAATAAAACCAAATAGAGTCCAAAGAAAAAGAGTGTTGGTGGTTGAGGCCACCGTGTATGAGTTGTAGCATGATACCGCGAAGATATATCTTGGGTCCATAATTACATCTCAACATTGAAGCTCACAAATTAAATTAAATTTGAAGTTTTAGCAATGATATGTCACTATATGCATATTAGGGGGAGGAAGAGTCCAATGTATTAGGAAAACACTCCCCCTAAGTCCATGCGTACCTCTAGGTCTAATAAAGCCTTAAACGTTGGAGTGAGTGTACGGAGTTCAAGCCAAGGCCCGAGGATCTATGATATTGAGCTCATTCCTCAAGTAGCAAAAACGGGCTTCATCAAGGGGCTTCGTGAAGATATCCACCAATTGATCCCTTGTACCAACATATGATAGATCAATATCTCCTCGAGCCACGTGATCGCGGATGAAGTGATGACGAATCTCAATGTGCTTGGTTCTTGAATGTTGCACCGGATTGCATGCAATTTTGATGGCACTCTCATTATCACATAAAAGCGACACTTTGTCCAAGAGGACACCGTAATCCTTTAAAGTTTGCCGCATCCAAAGAAGTTGAGTACATCCGCTTGTGGCAGCGACGTACTCGGCCTCCGCCGTGGATAAAGAGATGCAGTTTTGTTTCTTCGAGGACCAACTCACCAAAGATCTTCCAAGAAATTGACACGTCCCGGATGTGGACTTCCTATCATCAATGTCGCCCGCCCAATCGGAGTCGGTGTATCCACAAAGAGACAAGGTGCCATCTTTGGGATACCACAACCCAAAGCAAGGGGTATGAACCAAATATCTGAAGATTCTCTTCACGGCCATCAGATGACTTTCCTTAGGCGCGGCTTGATAACGAGCACACACTCCAACGCTTAAAACGATATCGGGCATAGACGCACACAAATAAAGAAGAGACCCAATCATAGAACGATACTCCTTTTGGTCTACCTCTTTACTGTCGGGGTTGAGTTGGAGGTGGCACTTGGTTGGCATAGGGGTAGTCACACCATTAAGTCCAAGCAATTTGAATTTCTTGATAATATCTTGAATGTACTTGGCTTGACATATGAAGGTCCCTTCCCTCAATTGCCTTATCTCAAAGCCAAGAAAGAACTTGAGTTCACCCATCATGGACATCTCGAACTTGTCGGTCATTAACTTGGAAAACTCATCATTGAACACACGGTTAGTAGAACCAAAGATAATGTCATCGACATATAGTTGACAAATAAAGAGTTAACCATTAACCTTTGTAGTGAAAAGAGTGGGATCGATTACCCCAACCTCAAATCCACGGTCTACCAAGAACTCTCTCAAGTGCTCGTACCATGCACGGGGGGCTTGTTTAAGGCCATAGAGAGCTTTGTCCAAGACATAGACATGGTTAGGATGGTTGGGGTTTTCAAAACCCGGGGGTTGTTTAACATACACAAGTTCTTGCAAGGGACCATTAAGAAAGGCGCTTTTTACGTCCATTTGCTGCAATTTGAAACCATGGTGAGAAGCATAAGCGATAAGAATACGAATCGATTCGAGTCTTGCAACCGGTGCAAAAGTTTCTCCAAAATCGATCCCTTCGACTTGAGAAAAACCTTGGGCCACCAACCGTGCCTTGTTCCTTACAACGATACCATGTTCATCTTGCTTGTTCTTGAAGATCCACTTAGTGCCAATAACGTTGCGGCAATCTTTCGGCTTCTCAACTAGGCGCCACAGTTTGTTGCGCTCGAAGTTGTTAAGTTCTTCATGCATAGCCCCTAGCCAATCGGGATCTTCAAGAGCATCGAAAACTTTCTTGGGCTCGACCATGGAAATATGTGCTTGATGCTCACTAAATTAGCTAATTGACTTCGTGTGAAGACCTTTGCTCGTATATCACCAATGACCTTGTCGAGAGATAACGCCCTAAGTTCCAAAGACTTAGCAAAGCGAGCTTGACGACGAGTTTCAATTGCCGCCCTTGTTGAGGGGACAATTTCATGACCATCTTGATCCTTTGGATCCTCGTCTTGACCTTCTAGAGGGCCTTGATCATCATGTGAAATCTCTTCGTTTGGTGGAGAAGGATGATCTTGCCCTAGAGTAGAACTTGGAGAAGTGGAGTTGTCTTCAATAATCTTGGTGGAGGAGACATGATCTTTTTGATGATGATCCTCTTGAGTTTCAACTTGAGAAGAAATAGTATGCTCTTGTTGAGGAAGAACTTGAGATTGTTCTTGAGGGGATTCATCATTTGCTATGGGTGAGCCACCTTGTGGTTCTTGTGATGGTGAGGTCTCCTTGATGGGAGAACTTGCGACTTCTTGAACAACTTCTTGATGGACTTCAATGGGGCGAAGAAAGCCCACCCCCATCTTCTTAATGGCATCAAAAGGTTGTTCATCACCTACATCACAAACACCAACTTGCTCCACTTGGGAGCCATTATTTCATCGAATTCCACACTACAAGACTCTATGATAATCCGGGAGGAATTATCAAAGACTCTATAAGTGTGGGACTCGTTACCATATCCAACAAAGATTCCCTCAATAGATTTAGAGTGGAACTTACCCAACCGGACACCCTTGACTAGATAATAGCACTTACATCCAAACACTCGGAAGTAGCCAATGTTGGGTTTATTGCCGGTAAGGATCTCATATGGAGTCTTCTTCAAGCCCTTGCGGAAATAGAGGCGATTTAATGAGTGACAAGCGGTGGAAATAGCCTCCGCCCAAAAGTTGATGGGGGACTTGAACTCCGCCAACATAGATCTTGCCATATCAATGAGAGTCCGGTTCTTTCTTTCGGCAACGCCATTTTGTTGAGGAGTGTAAGCAGCGGAATATTGATGACGAATGCCTTCTTCACTAAGAAAGTCGTTAAGAGTGTAGTTCTCTTGAATTCCGACCCATTGTCACTTCGAACAACCAATATGGAAAGGTCATGTTGGCGTTGAACTTTCTTTGAGAAGTCGATGAAGACTTGTTGAGTTTCATCCTTGGTCTTGAAGAAATAGACCCATGTATACCTTGAGTAGTCATCAACAATCACGAGACAATATTTCTTGCCACGAAGACTTATCTCCGAAATTGGTCCAAATAGATCAACATGAAGTAGCTCCAAAATCCGGGAAGAAGATATGATGGTCTTGCTAGGATGAGGAATATCATGCATCTTGCCTTCCACACAAGCTCTACAAATTCGATCCCTTGAAAAGAAAACATGATCTTTTAGTCCAAGGATGTGGCCACCCTTGTGGAGACTTTGCAAAGTACGCATGTTTACGTGGGCTAGTCGGCGATGCCAAAGACAACCCACGTCGGCTTTTCCGAAGAGACACATGGCTTGAGAAGTGGTGGCTCCGGAGAAGTCCACCACATAGAGCTCATGCTCCACGTATCCCACGAAAGCCACTCTTAGCGACTTACTCCACAAGAGGACCACAATGTCCTTATCAAAGAAGGGAGAGATCCCCATCTTTGTTAAGGCACGAACCGATAACAAATTATAGCCAAGAGATTCAACAAGCATAACATTGACTAGAGTAATGTCGGGGGCAACTACCACTTTGCCAAGCTCGGTTACCTTAGACCTTGATAAGTCACCAAACGTCACGGTTACTTGATCTTCATTAGATTTAAACTCCATGACGAGTTCTTTGCTCCCGGTCATATGACTTGTACATCCACTATCAATTATCCATTTTGAACCACCGGGAGCAAGATCCTACAAGAGATCACTTCTTGCATTTAGCAACCCATTGCTTCACAATGGGCGCTTTATGGTTAGCGACAAGAGACTTAGGAACCCAAATAGCATATGAAATAAAACCATAGTAGGGTCCAATGTCACGAGCACAAACATTCCCATAATAATCGACATATAAAGCATAGTTAGGGTTGTTGTCCCCGGCGTGATCTTTACGAGTAGGCTTGCCCCTTGTGACATTCCTACTCGCAAGACCTTCCTTGGACTGAATGGAGTCGGCCTTCTTGGCTTGGATGGGGTTGACGCTCTTGGGAATACCCTTCTTGGCATTCATCTTCATGGGAGGCACATATCCAAGTCCTTCCTTTCCTTGTCGAGTGTGAGGCTCCACGATGGGAGTCTCAACAACTTGCTTACCCTTGAGAAGGATGATCTTGGATGTGGAGGCCTTAGTCATCTCACTTTTCAACCTAGCATTCTCCTTCACAAGATTAGCATTATCACACAAACACTTAGAGGCAGAGAAGCTAAGAGAATCAAGCTTAGTTAGCCGAGTTAGGAGTTGAGCATACGACTCCTTTAGAAGAGCATGTTCACTCTCCAAAGCCTTGTGGGCTATGACGAGCTTCTCCATGTCCTCAATGAGTCTAACATGCCCAACCGCAAATTCGGCTTTATCTTATTGAGCCACCTTGAATTTAGCAAAGTACATATCACGATCCTTAATGAGCTTAGCATGTGAGGAATTATGAGTTTCCTCAATAGTTTCAAGTTGCTCCTCAAGACGAGCATGAGACTCTTCAACCTCCTCAAGAGAGGATTTCAAGTAAGATAGAGAAATAGCGTCTTCTCTTTCTATCTTACCCTTCTCTTCATTGAGATGCTCTAGCTCACCAATCCGAGCCATGAGGGCACCAACATGTTTTTTGCTATCACCTTGCAAGTTAGTGATAAAAGAGTCGAATTGTAGCGCTCCATCTTTTAAATAAAGATGGAACACCTGTGTTATGTGGTAGTCCCTGGATCACTGGCAGCACCATAGTACAAAATATATAGTATCATTGCATAAGTATCAAATTACTACAACGAGATCCAAAAATAGCTAAGTATAGCTTTATTACAAAGTGCATCCTCATGAAGACTAGCTGAAAAGTTCAGAGTTCACAACGAAAGTAATAGCAATTATCCTCCTCTTCTAGCATACGCCATAGGCAGACATGTTGGGTGTAGAATCGAGTCCAAACTCACTCCTCATCAGAATTACCTGCACATTTGAATATGCAGCCCCCGTAGGAGGTCAATACAATGAAGTATTGGCAAGTGACTATGGTGGATAAATTATGACAAGTCTAATTCTATATGCATATTTGGCTTGGTGGAGTTGTAGGCTATTTTGCAGAAAGCCAATTTTCTCCTATCTTTTGTAAAACAATTTTGTTTCTCAAGACTTGGCACCAAGGGATGAAGCCCAAGTGCACCAACAATTCTTTCCTTAGTCAAATTTTACTTTATGAAAACTATGATGAGATTCTTCCGTCCATCCTTGTCCAGTTGCTCGAAGTAGTCCATCACCGGGGACACGGCTGAGTACTCAGATTGTCGACTCTGCAGAGGTTGTGCACTTTCACCTTGAGACTCAATTAACCCAAACATCCTATACACGCGGAGTGCATTAAGGAAAGGAGAGAACTGAGACAAGAACTTTCAGAGAAGAATGCAACCATACTAGCAAGACCCGTTCCACCTACCAACTCTACATCTGCTTGTCAAGCTGACAGGTTGCACTCTCACAACTTAGTAATTCTAGACAGAGCCCATTGTCAAAAGGCTGCACGGGAAGCTTCTAAACTTGGAGGGACTTAGAAATCTCTTTGTTCCTGGGTGGCCGTCCACAAGTGCGCTTCTGGGTGACAACCACCATGCTCATGGCCCTAAGTAGAATAGACATTCATCCTAGGCAAAGACAACCACAAGCATAGTCCCAAAAGCCACTCAACATAAACCAAACAACCAATTCCACCCAGGTGTGCATTTAAAGTTTTAACACTTAGCAATATTTCAATAACATGGTAAGTAAACACTTTTTGTAGCATAGCTAAGCATCTAAATAAACTTTTGATGGCTGCATGGGGAGGGATGGCTACACACTACTAGGATATTTTCAAAGTGTAAACTAACTTAGCATTATAAGATAGTTCAAAAATTCCCTATCATGCATACTACTCAAAAATCTACTAATAATGCATATAGAAAACATTGGGTAGATTATGAATGTCACTTGCCTTGGTAACAAGAGGAACAAGCACAGCAAGAATAACAATCACAAGGGCCTTCCTCCTCTTCACAATCTAGAGACAAACAATAAAACTAAATAAACACACAAACACAACACTTAAAAATATCAAGACAAAAATATGTATGCATGCATGCAATGAACTTAACAAGACAAAATAATTACCATTTTATTTCCTCTGTTATTAATGCATGAAATGCAATGATCAATATTTTAATATTTTATTTAATCATTTAAAATATTGAGCATAACATAGAAGTTTTAAGCCCTAAAACCAAATTCTTTAGTTCTATTATGAAAAGTTTCAAATAAAACTCAAGTTGCACTCTCTGGACAGAGGGCAATAATAAAAAGCTAAAACAATAGGATTTATTTGGAAAGATTTTTTTTATTAATTAAGTTATAGATTTAATAGCCGAAAAACTAAACAATTAAATTCCGCAATTTAAAATACACTAAAAGACAAACTAATGAAACCATACTAAACTACATGAGCAGAGCTTCACGTGAATATAAAATTCATCAAATTTGGATGAACAGATCGAAAGTTATGAATTTTGTAAGTTTGTATTGTTTTTCTGTTTTTAAATATAAAATCTAGCCGAAATAGAAAATAAAGAGGCCACGCGGCGCACTCCGATTGGATGGTACCGGTTCGCCGCGGATCGCGAACGTGAACTGTCCAATCTACATAACGGTGGACGCTCCAGATCAACTGATCTAGATCCATTGGATCTAGATCCAACGCTTCACGCGACTCGGGCCAAAAGCAGGCGGCGCGACGACGCAGTTCATCCGAGCGCGGCGGCGCCATCGCCGGAGTTGCTGCTACGGCTAAAAGAAGCAAGATCGGAGGGGGTTTTTCTCACCACTTGATGCGGAACGTCGTGGCGATCTCTATGGCGCGGTAGGTGCTGTCGAGGTGGTCTGCTCCTCCCCTTGCTTGCTCGTCGGAGAAGAACGACGGACCGTGGCGTCGGGTTGTCGACGGATACGTGCCCTGGTGCATAAAAAGAGACCGGAGCAAGCCCGTTAGGTGCGTACGAGGGTAGGGAGTCGCAGAGGGATGTTGGGGTGGTGCTCGGGGTGCCGTACTCACCGGAACGGAACGAATCGCGGCGGCGGCAATGGCGGAGATGGAAGCTCGTTTTCACGCGATTACGGCGAGTAGTGGTTAGGGTTTTGGGCGCGGGGAACGGCGGCGGAGATGGAGGTTTATATGGTGGCGGCTAGGGAACAAATCCAACACGAATCGGAGTGGAAAAATCCACCGGATCGAGCCGTATCCCGCGCGGACTCCGCTTGGAGGTTGAAGATCCACCTGACAGGTGGGTCCCACCTGTCAGCGTGAGGAGGGAAATGGGCTGCTGCTGGGTTGCTATCCGCTGCGCGCGCGACGGTTAGCAGATGGGATAGGCCCAGTTAACTCGTTACGGATTTTTTTTATTTAAACACCTTTTCTGTTTTAAACCTTTTCAATACAATTTTATTTTTAAATCTTATCAAAACATTTCAGAAAAATTCATAAAAATATATTTTGAAAAGCTACTTTAATTTAGAACTTTTTGATATCATTTTACTAAATAAATAAAATAATAAAATACAGATTTTTATAAGGAGCTCAATTAGACCTCTTTAAGGAAAACAACTTTATTTAAACTTATAATTAAACTTCAAATTATTCTTTATGTGATTTCAATGCCATGCCTATATGATGCATGATGCATGAATGCAAAGTTTTAAATATTTGAGAAATGTTACAGACTAACCCCCTTAAGAAGAAGCTCGCCCTCGAGCTTCGGAAAGGTCAGCAAATAGGTGTGGGTGGTCTTCTCGGAGGTCATCCTCTCGTTCCCAGGTGGCTTCGTCCTCGGTGTAATGATTCCACTGGACTTTGCAAAACTTGATGGTTTTGGTACGGGTGACTCTTTCTGCTGTCTGTAATATCTTGATGGGCTTCTCTTCGTAGGTAAGATCACTTTCCAATTGTACCTCCTCGAGGGGTACAGTATCCTTTAAAGGAACTCCCATCATCTCAGGATGACATTTCTTCAACTGACTAACATGGAACACATTATGAACAGCAGACAGCACTTCGGGTAGTTTTAACTCATATGCCACTTCACCTTTGCGCGAAAGAATTTTGAATGGTCCAATGAATCGAGGTGCTAACTTTCCTTTGATTCCAAACCTTTTCACACCCCGAAGTGGCGACACTCTTAAATAGGTTCTATCACCCACTTCGTAGGTGACTTCTCTACGCTTGGAATCTGCATAGCTTTTCTGGCGTGACTGTGCTATTTTCAGTCTGTCCTTAATCAGCCTGACTTTCTCTTCATCATCCTGTATTATATCAGGTCCAAAGAAACTCCGTTCTCCTACACCACTCCACAACAGTGGGGTTGTGCATTTCTTTCCATATAAGGCTTCAAACGGTGCCATCTACATGCTGGCTTGGTAAATTGTTGTATGAGAACTCAGCGTATGGAAAATTATCATCCCAACTAGATCCATAGTCGAGCGCACAAGCTCTCAACATATCCTCTAAAATCTGATTCACTCTTTCAGTCTGACCATCTGTTTGAGGGTGGAAAGCCGTACTGAATTCCAATCTGGTTCCCAAAGATTCGTGCAACTGCTTCCAAAAATGAGAAGTGAACTGGGTCCCCCTATCAGACACGATACTCTTAGGAACGCCGTGAAGGCACACAATTCTCTTCATGTAAATATCGGCTAGCTTTGCACTAGTATAAGTGGTCTTCACGGGTACGAAGTGAGCTATTTTGGTTAGGCGACAAACAATAACCCAAATAGAATCATAACCCGATCTGGTCCTTGGTAATCCGGTGATGAAGTCCATCCCAATGGAATCCCACTTCCAATCCGGTAGTTTCTAAGGTTGTAAGAGTCCTGCTGGTTTCTGATGTTCTGCCTTTACTCGACTACATACATCACACTTAGCGATGTATTCTGCTATTTCTCTTTTCAGATTATTCCACCAAAATCTCTCTTTCACATCCATATACATCTTGGTATTTCCCGGATGAATAGAATAAGGTGTCTCATGAGCTTCTTGCAGAATTAACTTCCTAATATCAGGATCATTGGCCACACATACACGTTTTTCAAACCACAAAATCCCTTGCTCATCCTCATGAAATCCTTTAGCTTTTCCAGCTCTTAGATTGACTTTGATTTCCTCTATTTCCTTGTCTCCTTTCTGAGCTTCATGTATCTTGTCCATCAAAGTGGGATGTACAACTAATGAGGTTACAAACCCTTCAGGTACTACTTCCAATCTGAGGTCCTTGAATGCCTTGCATAAATCCTCGAGTAATTCTCCTGCCGTAAGGCCATTCACATACACTTTACGACTCAGAGCATCTGCTACCACATTAGCTTTCCCCGGAAGGTATTGGAGACTTAGATCATAATCTTTAATAAGTTCCAACCATCTTCTTTGTCTCATGTTCAATTCCTTCTGTGTAAATATGTACTTCAAACTTTTGTGGTCCGTGAATACCTCACATCTTTTTCCCATTAGGTAGGGTCTCCAAGTTTTCAGGGCATGCACTACTGATGCTAACTCGAGATCATGAGTTCGATAATTTGCTTCATGTTTCTTGAGTTGTCTAGAGGCATAAGATGCCACTCTGCCTTCCTGCATCAACACACTTCCCAAGCCTTGGCGTGAAGCATCACAGTACACTTGGAATTCCTTCTCCAAATCAGGTAAGCATAGAACTGGGGCTGAAACCAGACGTTTCTTCAACTCCTGAAAACTGGCTTCGCATGCCTCAGTCCACTCAAATTTCTTCTCCTTCTTTAATAATTCCGTCAAGGCCTTGGCAATCTTGGAGAAGTTTTCAATGAATCGTCGGTAGTATCCTGCTAGGCCCAGAAAACTTCGTAATTCACCAACATTCTTCGGCGGTTCCCAATTAGTTACAGCTGAAACTTTTTCAGGATCCACCGCTATACCTTCCTTGGACATCACATGGCCTAAAAATCCGACTTGTTCTAACCAAAACTCACACTTGCTGTACTTGGCATACAACTTATGTTCACGTAGTCTCTACAATACTAGACGCAAGTGCTCTTCATGTTCTTTGTGACTCTTGGAGTAGATTAGAATATCATCTATGAACACTACCACAAACTTATCCAGAAAATCCATGAACACTTTATTCATCATATTCATGAAATAGGCTGGTGCATTGGTTAATCCAAAAGGCATTACTGTGTACTCATAAGAGCCATATGTCGTAACAAATGCAGTGTTGGGTATATCCATTTCTCTAACTTTCATTTGGAGGTACCCTGATCGAAGATCGATCTTTGAGAAAACGCAAGCACCTTCCAGTTGATCAAATAGTTCATTTATCTTGCGTAACGGGTACTTGTTTTTGATAGTTTGCTCGTTTATATCTCTATAATCCGTGACTAGCCTCTGGGTTTGATCCTTCTTTTTAACAAATAAGACTGGTGCTCCCCATGGCGATGAACTTGGACGAATGAATCCTTTCTGGATATGTTCCTCCAGTTGCTTCTTGAGCTTTTTCAATTCATCGACGGCCATAGGATAAGGTCTTTTAGCTATTGGTCCTGTTCCCGGCTTCAGTTCGATGAGAAACTCTACATCTCTATTGGGTGACATTCCCGGTAGTTCCTCCGGAAAAACATCTAGGTATTCCTTGACAATAAGCACATCACCAAGGCTAACCCCCTTAAGAGAATTTAGCCTAACCTTCTTAAGTTCGAAAGTTGATCTGAACTTAATCTTCCTTTTCTCTGGGGTGGTGAGGGTGATTGCTCTATTTGCACTGTCTATGATTCCTTCAAAACGCGTCATCCAATCCATTCCGATGATAACATCCAATCCTTGGGTTTCTAGGATGACTAAGTTTGTTGGAAAAGTGTGTTTTCCGATTTGCAAGTCTAACTGCCTACACCCGGAATTTACTATCATCTCTCCTCCAGGTGAACTTACCCTAATAGGTTTTCCTATACTTTCCTCAGCTAACCCATGTTTGTTTACAAAAGCTCTTGATATGAATGAATGAGATGCTCCAGTATCAAATAAGACTAATGCTGGAAAGGAGTTGAGCAAGAACGTACCAATCACAGCATCAGGTTCATCATGAACTTCTTCCACATTGATGTGGTTCATGTGACGCCCGAAAATCGGTACTATGTAGATTTATGCGTTCCCGCCGAAATCCGCATAATAACGATTTTAGGTCGCCCACCAGACATAATGTGCACGCCGAAACATGCGCATTAGGTGGGTGGAATTGTGATAGCATTACAACAGTTCCGATACATCCACAAATACAACAAAGATATAATTACAACAAGGACTCGAACGAGTCAAGATACAAATGATACAATACAAAGATTCAAATGACAGCGGAAGCAGAATAGTATCCGACTACGGATAAGATGCAAATTGGACTAAGAGTCCTGAAGATAAGCAATGGCACCATATCCCTGCCCAGCCAAGCCGGAGGGGTTCCCAAGCTAACATCGTCAGACTTCAAACCTGTTAACTGCAAATAAAGCACATCCCAAAAGAGGGTCAGGGCACTCCCTGGCAAGCAAAACCGACTTGCCTACTTTCTACACCATCTCCCAAAATATAGGGGAGGTGGACTTAGCGGCAGCAGCACTAGCAACCTAAAGAGACACGCTACAACTTCCGTCTAATTAGAGATGGATAAGAGAGCGCATAAGATAAACATCTACAACTAACACCAAACATAACCCATTCTCGGATTAACCCCCTCAACCAAGTATGAGGAAGCAATTCGGGAAAACTCACACATTGAACAATTTTAGTTACAAGTTATTGTGAAAGTAATTCTATATTACTAGTCAGGTTAATTAACAATGATTAGGTGTAAGTTGTCTATGATCTTGTTAGCCAACATCATCACCAAGTCGTCCATAACCGTGGACACGGCTCATCGATAAGATTATACCCTGCAGGGGTGCACTACTGGACCCGTACTCGTTCGATCAACCCCAAAAGCAAAGCCAGAAGGTAGGGCATCTCAACACGGCAAATCTCTTATGTACAACCCATCCAGGGAACCGCATGATTGTGTGCACGGCTAATCAGGTCCAGTGCCCGCGGGATACGACCTTCATAGCACTCTAAGAACGTGCCACCCTATATGAGAATCAACTACTCCATCATCATGAGATCGTTAGGTAACCATATGCATGCATCAAATGGAAAGCCCGAACTACTTGCGGCGCACTGGATAAGAAGCGGATTAGATCGAAGATGCGGGGGGCTCCATAGGGCCTCCCACAAGCGGTTAGTGCGCTCAAAATTGGATCCGAGGACAAGAACTGAGTTCCTAGGTCGACACTTAGCAGAACAAAGCACCTCGCAAGGCCTTCCGCCGGTGCCTTATCTTTTAATTATAATACCCCAATATAAGACAACTTTTTATTCAGGTAGAATAACCTATCATGCTAAGAAGGTGCAATTAAATAAGACATACAGACGACTCGCACAAACAACTCTAAGCATGCGCTACGACTCGCAAGGCCAACAGATAAACATGCAACAGGTATTAGGATGTGGGGATAAAGCTGTATAGGCCGCAGGATAAACATGTGATGGGATCGCAATAAGAATCGAGTACTAGGGTAGAAGAGATCAACGGCAGGAATGAAAGACAATGTATAGGTAAACAAGCAAATTTTGTTGCCTGGAATCCCGCATGGAAGCAGATCTTGTCGTTGCTCACACATCTCAAGGTCTTATCCGCGAAGAAGCAACAAACACTGGAAAGCGTAAAAGATGCATTTTACAACTACGGCAAAAGATCCAGCATGATCATATGAGAATGATGCATGACATGGCAAAATGCAATACAATGCAGGTAATCCAAATTAAGCTGGAAAACAACCCGGGCAATTAATGAAGGGGATCGTGTGCAGAAAACAAAAAATTTCCTAGCAACGATATCCTTAAACTAGCCAAGATCTATTCTATGCAGATATAGTAGTACGAACGGAGATCGGAATACGTACCCTTCTAGACCGAAAGCGGGGATTACGTTCCCGCACAAACGTTGTCGATGCAGACCGACGAAGCCGACCTCAAGGTCGTGTAGAGGAAGCAGGCCTCCGAGTACCGCTAGCGCAGCACCTCGCAGGGAGTCGCACACGTACGGTGGAAACGACGCCTCTGAAGCTCCAGTCCAGGACGAGCAGCGGAAGACATGGACCGGAACACCAGCAGCGCGGCAGCGGGCTATGGTGGAGGAGATCCCCTCTTTCTCTTGCTCGGCGCGGCTCCGACTTGGGAACCACGAGATCGAGAGAGAAATCAGGAATTAATTGGTGAATTAAAAGGCTGGGGGTGCCCCTTCTTATATAGGCTCCCAAGGGGAGCCAACCTTGCCAGCCAGGCAATGTGGGACTATCCCCACATAGCCTGGTTCGGCCAAGGGGGTGCGCCGGCCCCCTGGTGGGCCCCTTGTGGCCCACCTAGGCCGGCCACCAAGCCCCCACCGAATTCCCAAGGGGGTCCCCCCCCTCTTGGGCCTTCTTTCGTCCGGAAGGCCCATTTAGGGAAATCTGCCTTAATAAATTCGAAAATAAATATATAAAATCATATTTGCATATTAATAACACTAATTAATATCAAACATAATATATATAATATTTCCTAGCTCTGAAAACTCTTTCGGCGCTGCCCGATCTCCATCGGACCTCTCCCGGGACGCTCCCGGTGATCTCCTTCCTTTCCGGTTGTCTTGTCGAAACCCCTTAAGTGTGTTACCCTAGCGGTTCGATATAATATCAGGTATGATCAAGACTCCTCAATGATCAACGACTAACCCGTAGGCCTGGACCCCATGAATTAATCCCTGAGATATAACGAATGACTTTCATCTATCAAACCTGAACGTGAAGTCTTAGACCTTTTGCCATAGCGATACTTAGCACGTCCGAGTGTCGTTCCATAGATATCTCCATACCTAATCCCAACCTCGTTACCGACGACGCTATCTTCTACTCGTTCATGATCTCATGTCTCCGTGACCTAGTCACATGCTTGCAAGCTCATTAGACATGATCTCACCGTGTGGGCCCGAGAGTATCTATCCTGCTATGTGGACTGGCAAATCCCGCTCTTGACCCCTCGTCTCAATACTCCTTTCCAATACCCAAAAGTATCACCGTTATTGTCATACTAAATAAGATACGACGTTTGGTGCAATCAAAGTATCTTCCGGGAATATCAATAAGAGTTGATCTCACGGTCAAAGGCGTAACGACTATGTTCTCCAAATCTGGGTATGTCCATCACATCACTCTCCAGCGATATGACTCTCATTGCCGACCGGCACCATGCCCCATGACCGGGAAACCTCGATCATCAATCGCGCAACGAAACTAGTCTTAGTAGAGGCTACTAGGGACCTGGTTTTTTGCGTATCACACCCGCATTAATGTTTCCGCTTAATACGGTTCTACCATGACACAAAAACCTATTATGAACAAACGAGATATGATAAAGAATACACTTTATTAATTGCCTCTAGGGCATATCTCCTTCAGTCTCCCACTTGCACTAGAGTACAACTTAATCTAGATTACAACTTGGTAAAAGCCTAACACCCATAGCTAATTGGTGCTGTTCATGCTTATCAAGCGGGAGAGGCTTCGTCAGCAGATCTGCCACATTCAGATCCGTATGCACTTTGCAAATCTTCACATCGCCTCCTTGTACGTACTGACGTATCACGTGGAAGCGTCGGAGAATGTGATTGGCGGTGGAGTGAGACCTTGGCTCCTTGGCGTTCGCAATGGCACCCGTATTGTCGCAGAAGAGGACCACGGGGTCTTGCACGCTCGGGAACACTCCAAGTTCGATGACGAACTTCCTCAGCCACACAGCTTCATTTGCGGCCTCGCAGGCAGCAATGTACTCCGACTCCATTGTAGATTGTGCGACTATGGGTTGCTTCCCACTTCTCCAGCACACGGCGCCTCCATTCACCTTGAACACGTAACCTGTCTGTGACTTACAGTCATCGGGGTCTGAGCAGAAACTTGCATCTACGTAACCCGTTACGCCAAGTTCCTCATCGCAGCCACCATACACAAGGAACATTTCCTTTGTCTTATTGAGATACTTAAGAATGCTCTTAACAGCTACCCAATGCGGCATTCCAGGATTACTCTGGAACCGGCTGGTCAAACTTAGAGCTAATGCCACATCTGGTCTAGTACTCAACATTGCATACATGATCGATTCTATGGCTGAAGCATAAGGATGTTTCGTCATTTCGGCCTTACCCAGTTTCGTCACCGGACACTGCGCCTTACGCAATATCTTATTCTTGATAACCGGCTGAGAACCCTTCTTTGCCTTCTCCATATGAAAACGCTTCAATATTTTATCAAGATAAGTACTCTGACTTAGTGCTAATAGGCGCCTTGATTTATCACGATAGATTTTTATGCCTAAAACATACGCAGCTTCTCCTAAGTCCTTCATGAAAACTTACTGTTTAAATATTCCTTCACGCTATTCAGAAGTTCCACATCATTCCCTATTAGCAATATGTCGTCAACATACAGTGCTAAGAACACAACCGAGCTCCCACTCATTTTCTTGTAAATACAGGTCTCTTCCACATTCTGGATAAATCCAAAACCTTTGATTACCTCATCAAAGCGAAGATTCCAGCTCCGAGATGCCTGCATCAATCCATAGATGGATCGCTGAAGCTTGCACACCTTGTTAGCACTTCCTGGATCGACAAAACCTTCCGGCTGTACCATGTACAACTCTTCCTCAATGTTTCCATTCAGGAAGGCCGTTTTGACGTCCATCTGCCAGATTTCATAATCATAGTAGGCAGCTACCGCTAACAAAATCCGAATAGACTTAAGCATCGCTACCGGTGAAAAAGTTTCATCGTAGTCAATTCCATGAACTTGTCGGAAACCCTTTGCGACAAGCCAAGCTTTATAGACGGTCACATTACCATCAGCATCAGTCTTCTTCTGAAAGATCCACTTATTCTCGACGGCCTTGCGCCCTTCGGGAATATCCACCAAAGTCCACACTTTGTTATCGTACATGGATCCTATTTCGGATTTCATGGCTTCAAGCCATTTCTCGGACTCTAGACTCTCCATCGCCTCCTTGTAGTTCGTAGGTTCGTCTTGCTCGACTAGCATGACGGTGCAAACCATGTTGCCATACCATTCTGGTGGGATCCGAGATCTACCAGACCTACGAGGTAGAACATCTTCCTCGACAGTTTCTCCCACTCCTTCCACGGAGGACGTTTCTGGAATTGCTTCCGTTGCGCCACTCGGAATCTCGAGTTCAGGATCAACGATTTCATCGAGGTCTACCTTCCTTCCACTTACTCCTTTCGCGAGAAACTCCTTCTCTAGAAAGGCACCGGTCTTCGCGACAAAAGTTTTGCCCTCAGCTTAGTTGTAGAAGGTGTACCCAACGGTTTCCCGCGGATATCCTACAAAGACGACTTTCTCCGACTTCGGTTCGAGTTTGTCGGGCTGCAGTTTCTTAACGTACGCCTCACAACCCCAAACCTTCAGAAACGATAACTTAGGCTTTTGGCCATACCATAATTCATACGGCGTCGTTTCAACGGACTTGGACGGAGCCCTATTTAAAATGAATGCGGCTGTTTCTAACGCATAACCCCAGAAGGAAACTGGCAGATCGGTAAGAGACATCATAGATCGGACACTATCCAGTAGAGTACGATTACGTCACTCGGACACACCGTTTCGCTGCGGCGTTCCGGCGGGCGTAAGTCGGGGCACTATGCCACAACTCTTCAGATGTGTGCCAAACTCAAAACTCAAGTACTCTCCACCGCGATCGGACCGGAGATGCTTGATTTTCCTATTAAGCCGATTCTCAACTTCACTCTGGAATTCTTTGAACTTTTCAAACGTTTCAGACTTGTGTTTCATCAAATAGATATAACCGTATCTACTCAAGTCATCAGTGAAGGTGACGAAGTAACGATAACCATTGCGTGTCGAAACGCTCATCGGTCCACACACATCTGTATGTATGATCCCCAACAAATCCGACGCACGTTCAACGAAACCTTTGAACGGTGTCCTGGTCATTTTGCCCATGAGGCATGGTTCACATGTATCGAGGGATCCGAAATCCAACGAGTCCAAGAGTCCATCGGAGTGGAGTCGCTTCATGCGCTTTATACCAATATGACCAAGACGGCAATGCCACAAAAACATGGCGGTATCGTCACTACACTTAATTCGTTTGGCCTCTATGTTATGGATGTGAGTACTACGATCGAGATTCAACAAGAATAAACCGTTATTCTCGGGAGCATCAACATAAAAGATATCATTCATATAAATAGCACAATTGCTTGACACTGATTTAAATGAATAACCGTCTTGTAACAGGCAAGACCCACTTATAATGTTTACACTCAAGGATGGCACAAAATAACATTTATTTAAAACCAAAACTAATCCCGATGGTAGATGGAGAGGGAGCGTGCCGACAGCCACCACGTCGACTCTCGATCCGTTGCCGACGCGCATCGTCACCTCATCCTTCGCCAGCCGCCTTCTATTCCGTAACTCCTCCTGAGAGTTACATATATGAGCAACAGAACCAGTATCAAATACCCACGTATTGCTCCGGGCGGATGTAAGGTACACATCTATAAGATGTATATCAAATATACCTTTCTCTTTGTCGACCGTCTTGCCAGACTTCCTATCCTCCAGATACTTGGGGCAGTTGCGCTTCCAGTGACCCTTCCCCTTGCAGTAGAAACACTCCACGCTAGCTCTGGGACCAGACCTGTTAGTCCTGGGCTTGGCAGCCAACTTTGCCTCCCTCCGGGACTTCTAGCTCTGCTTTCCCTTGCCACCGGACTTCTTGAAATCAACGGTCTTGTTGACCATCAACAGCGTGTGCTCCTTCTTAATCTCTACCTCAGCAGTCTTGAGCATCACGAACACTTCACCCAGGGACTTAGCCATGCCCTGCATGTTATAGTTCATGACGAAGCCTTTGTAGCTTGGTGGCAACGATTGCAACACCCTGTCAATCGCCAGCTCATCGGGAATCTTGCACTCCAGAGCATTCAGGCGTTGAACGTAGCCAGACATCTTGATTACATGCTCGCTCACACTGCTATGCTTTTCCATCTTGGCTGAGAAGAAAAGCTCAGAAGCCTCATATCTCTCAGCCTTAGCCTGCGGCGCAAAGACAGCCTTAAGATCCGAGATGATCTGAAAGCGCTTCTGTAGGTCGGCTTCCATGGCGTAGAGCATGCCACTCTGGACAAAGGCAGAATCCTCCGATCGGGTCTGGAAGACCTTCTTCTCATCCTCAGAGGCATCATCTGCAGGAGGGTCACCTATGGCGGCCTCAATGACGTAGGCCACCCTATGGGGAGTGAGGAGGATCCTCAGGTTGCGGAACCAGGCCATGAAGTTTGACCCATTGGTCTTAAGCTTTTCTTTCTCAAGGAACAGACCTAGGTTAAACGAGGGGCGAGACATCTACAATGGAATTTGCAACAACATAAGACTTTGTTCATAATAATTTTGAGTTATAGTATTTTAGAAAATAACTAACATAACTCCCACTCAAACGAACATCCCTCCTGGTCGTTTAAGAGATTACACGACCCCCATCCATTGCACCACCCCTCATCATCAAAGCCGGCGGCACAACTTCAAGAGTAGACAAAATCGTCCGTCACACCAATTTTGTGACTCGTGCTCGACCTTTCGGTCTTCCTGTTCCGAGGCCATACCTCTGAGTATGCTAGGCTCGCCACCAAAGACCTCCACGCTGACGCTTGTGCAACATGGCTTACACCCACCGTATGCGAACGAAGATATGTCTGACACCCGATCATCACGGCCTGCCTCATAACGTAGAACTTTATTGGTGGTGCGCGTTGGAGGGAGAACAGTAGTGGTATTTTGAAGGGATCATCTTATTCAGCTACCGCCGTGTAACACACAATCACACAAAAATAAGATGCACACAAAACATCAAATGTAATGCAATGTGATATAGTCCATCGCGCCATGGTCTTCTTGGCGCCCGCAGTTTATAAACAATTTAATAAACCTACCTTGACCATATCACATAGCCCCTGCAAAATAAAGTTAGACGCTTCTACTTTATCTTTTGCATATTTTACGTGGCTTGGGGATTTCGTAAATAGAACCGCTTCATACCTACGAATCTTATGACCACAACAACGATCCAATAATTGCATTTTTAAGCATCCCTTTCGGGCCCTCCATTGAAAATGCGAAGACCAACTAAAGAGAGAGAAACTGTCACCCGCCAGCCACAGATACGGTACAAGCCGTATGTCAGTAGTGGAACCAGTCTCGCGTAAGCGTACGCGTAAAGTCGGTCCGGGCCGCTTCATCAACTCAATACCGCTGGAATACACAAGTGCACGCTAGAGGGTAGCAAATAACAGGAACGGTGCCCCCGTGCAGAGCACGGGTTCTAACAGCGTACAGCTATATCTTACGATAGATCGGCTCTGATACCACTGAAGGGGATCGTGTGCAGAAAACAAAAAATTTCCTAGCAACGATATCCTTAAACTAGCCAAGATCTATTCTATGCAGATATAGTAGTACGAACGGAGATCGGAATACGTACCCTTGTAGACCGAAAGCGGGGATTACGTTCTCGCACAAACGTTGTCGATGCAGACCGACGAAGCCGACCTCAAGGTCGTGTAGAGGAAGCAGGCCTCCGAGTACCGCTAGCGCAGCACCTCGCAGGGAGTCGCACACGTATGGTGGAAACGACGCCTCCGAAGCTCCAGTCCAGGACGAGCAGCGGAAGACTTGGACCGGAACAACAGCAGCGCGGCAGCGGGCTATGGTGGAGGAGATCCCCTCTTTCTCTTGCTCGGCGCGGCTCCGACTTGGGAACCACGAGATCGAGAGAGAAATCAGGAATTAATTGGTGAATTAAAAGGCTGGGGGTGCCCCTTCTTATATAGGCTCCCAAGGGGAGCCAATCTTGCCAGCCAGGCAATGTGGGACTATCCCCACATAGCCTGGTTCGGCCAAGGGGGTGCGCTGGCCCCCTGGTGGGCCCCTTGTGGCCCACCTAGGCCGGCCACCAAGCCCCCACCGAATTCCCAAGGGGGTTCCCCTCCTCTTGGGCCTTCTTTCGTCCGGAAGGCCCATTTAGGGAAATCTGCCTTAATAAATTCGAAAATAAATATATAAATCATATTTGCATATTAATAACACTAATTAATATCAAACATAATATATATAATATTTCCTAGCTCCGAAAACTCTTTCGGCGCTGCCCGATCTCCATCGGACCTCTCCCGGGACGCTCCCGTCGATCTCCTTCCTTTCCGGTTGTCTTGTCGAAACCCCTTAAGTGTGTTACCCTAGCGGTTCGATATAATATCAGGTATGATCAAGACTCCTCAATGATCAACGACTAACCCGTAGGCCTGGACCCCATGAATTAATCCCTGAGATATAACGAATGACTTTCATCTATCAAACCTGAACGTGAAGTCTTAGACCTTTTGCCATAGCGATACTTAGCACGTCCGAGTGTCGTTCCATAGATATCTCCATACCTAATCCCAACCTCGTTACCGACGATGCTATCTTCTACTCGTTCATGATCTCATGTCTCCGTGACCTAGTCACATGCTTGCAAGCTCATTAGACATGATCTCACCGAGTGGGCCCGAGAGTATCTATCCTGCTATGCGGACTGGCAAATCCCGCTCTTGACCCCTCGTCTCAATACTCCTTTCCAATACCCAAAAGTATCACCGTTATTGTCATACTAAATAAGATACGACGTTTGGTGCAATCAAAGTATCTTCCGGGAATATCCATAAGAGTTGATCTCACGGTCAAAGGCGTAACGACTATGTTCTCCAAATCTGGGTATGTCCATCACATCACTCTCCAGCGATATGACTCTCATTGCCGACCGGCACCATGCCCCATGACCGGGAAACCTCGATCATCAATCGCGCAACGAAACTAGTCTTAGTAGAGGCTACTAGGGACCTGGTTGTTTGCGTATCACACCCGCATTAATGTTTCCGCTTAATACGGTTCTACCATGACACAAAAACCTATTATGAACAAACGAGATATGATAAAGAATACACTTTATTAATTGCCTCTAGGGCATATCTCCTTCAATTAATATTTAGGTGCAAGTTATTTATTTACCAGCAATATTAAATGTTGGTTAGCATGGCAACACATGGCATGGGTGATCTAATTAAATTAAATGGAATAGGGCAATATATATTTATTACCCCACACATTCCATATTAAATTATTTAGGTGATTTGCTACACCCGCAAACACAAGAGATGCAACACAGACAATTATGATGCGAAATGCACAAGATAGATGACATTTAATAAAATAGGTTTAGGGTTAGGGTTTGGGTCCGTACGTCGGATCGGGAGAGATAGGGTTTGAAACCGACGTCTTCGGTCCGTAGAGGAAGTAGTCGCCGTCGGGGAAGTAGCCGTCGCGGAACCGGGGCATCGTCGCTTGTCGGTGTCGTGGAAGTGGTTGCGTAGTCGTACTCAGTCATCCTCGTTGATGGGCACGGGCACAGAGGACCACGGCAAACGGACACCGTAAAGAAAGCGCCCACGGACGGGCACCGCGACACGGGCACGGGCGGTCACGGAAATGCGGCACCAGAAGAGGCACGCGCAGCGCACGTAGCAACACCACGAAGGGTGGACAACTCGGACAAAATTGCGACGCCGGATGTCTTTCGGGCATTGTGTCGAACACCTTGCGGGCGGTGGCGGCGGCGTGCACGCGGCCGTGAAGAGGAGGCAGCGGGGACGCGCTGCGGCGCGTGAGGCGGAGCGCACGGCGGCGGCGAGCGGCGCGGGCGGAGGCGCGCGACACGGCGGCGACGGCACGGAGGGCGCGGGATGCGGCCGGCGACGGGAGCAAGGGGGCGCGCGGGGCGCGGACGGCGTGCGCCGGGCAGATGGCGGTGCACGGGCGGCGTGGCGCGAGGAGGTGTGCGGGGAGGCGGCCGGACGCGGCGCGCGGCGGCAGGCACGGTCGCGCGGGGCGGCCGGGCCGGAGGCGGAGCGGGGCGCACAGGCAGCTGCAGGAGGAGGCGCAGGCGCGGGCGGTGACGGATGCGCGCGGTGGGCGGCGGCCGGCGGCGGTGCAGAGCATGGCGCGGCGGCGTGCCCTGAGCTGGGGAGGCGGAGGCCGGCGGTGGAGCAGCAGGCGGCGGCGCGGGCTGGAGTTCGGGCTCCCGAGCGGCGGCGGGCCGGAGAGAGGAGGAGCGGGGAGGCGGTTGCGCCGGGCGACGCGGGCGCTGGCGGCCGGCGGCGCTGGGGAGGCGAGGGCCGCCGGAGCAGGGGGCGCGGGGCGCGGCCAGAGGCGGCCGGGCGCGCGCAGGCGGCGGTGGGCGCGGTCGCACGGGGCGGCGACGGCGCTCGGTCGCGCGGCGGGGGAGGCGCAGGCGAGCAGCCGGAGGCGTGCGGCCGGCGCTGGCACAGGTGTGGGGGCGGTGACGAGCGGGGCGAGCTCGGGAGGATTTCTCCCGTGCGGGTCGAGCGCGTGCTGGGAGAGGAAGGAAGAGGAGGAAGGAAAGAAAAAAAAGAAAGGAAAAGAAAGAAAAGAGGGGGGAAAAGAAAAGAAGGGGGTGGAAGGACTATTGCAAAAATCTTAAAAAAAAGAGGAGGGTGGCTGCAAATTTTTAGGGGGTGGGAAAAGTTTTTCAGGGGACAAAACCTAGGGTTTGGGGTTTGATGGGCTTGGGCTTTATTCCTCTCCCGTTTAACTTTTCGGTTTTATATTTTTAAAACAAAATAGAAAACGAATTTGAACACGAAACCTATACAAAATATTTTTAGTTTTCAAAGGACAATTTAATAAACTAGTTTTTGACATTTTTAAAAGATTAAAACAACACATTTTTAATTAATTTGAAATGCATTTGAATTTAATTGTGGAAATTTAATTTAAATGCAACAAATTAAATTAATGCGATGCAATGAGATGCCATGTCGGTGCAAAAAGAAAACTCACCAAAAAAAAGGGGATAAATCCCGGGGCGTTACAGTTCACTTGTCCCTTCTGGAAAGGATTGGGCTTGGAATTTTCATCAGCTTTCCTCTATGGGCATTCAGTTGCATAATGTCCTGTCTTCTTGCATTTGAAGCAAGTCACATTAGACAAGTCTTTCTTCCCTTCATAGTTAGGACGGTGATTACCATTTCCATGATTATGGCCATGGTGATGGTTTCCCCTGGATCCACCATTATTTCCATTGTATCCTCCATTATTTCCTTTGTATCCTCCATTGCTTCCTTTGTATCCTCCATTGTGGTTATGACCATGATGTTTTTGGCCACTACCAGTGTTGGAGTGATTCCAGGGTTTATGGCTACTGACTTCAGAGGTGTGTTGTTTCTTATATGTCCCTTCAGAATGAACCTTACTTGCACTGAACTTCCTCTTCCTATTCTCTTCCTTTCTTATGTTGTTGTCCAGGGTGATAGCTTGATCCAGCAGAGCTTGATAGTTTGGAGTATATGCCACAGACAAAGGTATCTTCAGTTCTCCTTTAAGTCCATTGAGGAACTTTTCCTTCCTCTTTGCATCAGTGTCAATGTCCTCTGGCGCATACCTTGATAGCATACAGAAGTCATCCATATACTCCTTCAGAATTCTACCTCCTTGCCTCAAGCTGCGAAATTCCTCTTTCTTCAGGTTCATTATACCTGAGGAGATGTGAGCATTCCGGAAACCTTCCTTGAACGCATCCCAAGTCATGCCATCCAAAGGATGAGTCACTTGATAAGTCTCCCACCACAATGCTGCGGGTCCTTCCAACAGGTGTGCAGTGAACCTCACTTTTTCTGCCTCAGAACACTCACAGGTTACTAAGTCCTTGTTGACTGAACGAAGCCAATCATCCGCCACTTGGTTCAGTAGCAGAGGAGAACTTATTAGGCCTTAGCCTTAGGAATCTAGCAAGTCTGTCCACTGGAGGTGGTGGTGGAGGTGGCGGGTTGTTGTTGTTGTGGTTGTTGTTGTTATTGTTGGTTGCTGCAATGAATTGAGTCATCATATTCATCAACTGAGCTTGGGCGGCCATCAGTTGTTGCATGGCATCATCGTTGTTGGTATCACGACGAGGAGGCATCTGTAGGGTTTTCAGCATAGATGAGTGAAAGATAGACAGAACTAAGAGAAGAAAAATCCTACCCATGCACAAAGCAACCAAGTCAACACAATCAACACTCAAAAGACAACTTAAAAAGAAAAAGTCTACTTAGCAAATCGAAACAAGTAATCTAAGTTGATTTAATAAAACAACAGAGTCTGCAAACCAATCATTCTATCATTGTCACACCACAAGTTGGAGATCAATGTTTTTAAAAAGAACGACGAACTAAGCGAGGGAGAACATGGTGGTCCAACTACTAAGTCTAAACTTCGTCCATGACGTCTCCTTCATCTTCTTCGACTTCCTCGATGGTGATGCCTTCCTTCGTAAGGATCTCCTTGTAGTCATTCACCTCCTTCTCCAAGGCCTCGTTCTTCTCCTGTAACATTGTCGTCTCACGGTGCAGGGTCTCGATCGCTTCCTTCTCCAGGACTTCAATCTTCTCTTGTAGCATTCTCTTCTCACGGCGTAGAGTCTCGATCAAATCTCGATCAGCTTCGAACTCGACGTCGTTGCTCAGAATTTCATCCTTCAAGGTCTTGATCTCCTTGTTCTTGTCTCTAATTCTCTTTTCTTGATTTTGGAACTTCTTCTCTTGAGCTCGGAACTTCTCCTCTTGAGCGTTGGCCACCTCTTATTGGGCTTCGATCTTCTTTTGAGTCTCCTTGACTTGTGCCATTATTTCATCATTCTTCAACAGCTCGTTGCGCCTATCCTCTTCGAGTTGCCAGAGGTGAAGTTCTAAGTCTTGGAGATATGGGTACAAAGGTTCCGGTTTGTTTTTGTCTTCTTCGCTAACAAGGTAGGGTATCCCATGTTCGTCACGTTGGCCAAGGTTAGAAAAGTAGGGGTCTTTTAACTCCTCCTGGAATTGCCAGCAAAGACGTCCTATTAGCTCCTGCGTGACGAGATTCAGCCCTTTCTCCAAGGAGTCACTAATCGACTTGTACTGGATGTCTTCAGTCTTGGGTTCAGTCTGGCGCCCTTGTTGGTAAATACGAATTCCCCATAAGTCTTGTTTGTTGAAGTGCTTCAGCTGGCTTGCCTTGATGATGGGTGTTGGAAGTGCCAACAGTTCTACCAACTCTAGAAGATATCTTCCAAAGCGCATGTCCTTGAAGTCCTCCGCGGTTTGATACATGAAGAACGACATCCTTAAGTGATAAAGGTAGAGTTTGTTAAAACAAGACACAAGGTAAGAAATACTAGTTGTGGTGTACTTAAGTACTTAGAGAAAGAGAAGTTCTTTTCTAAAAGGTGATCAACACTATTATCAACTCTTTGTAAGTCGGATATTCACTATAGTGAGAGAGACAGACACCCGGCCAGCCACTTATAATTGTGGAACAGGTCTCATGTACGTGGACATGTAAGGTTAGTCCCGGGCCGCTTCATCCCACTATGCCTCTAGGATCCAACATACTTCAAAGATGGTAATATTATGATCAAAAGAGGCTTAACCAATCCTAATGGCTCGAACCTACAGGCAACACTTTAGCTCTGATACCATTTTGTAGCGCTCCATCTTTTAAATAAAGATGGAACACCTGTGTTATGTGCTAGTCCCTGGATCACTGCCAGCACCACAGTACAAAATATATAGTATCATTGCATAAGTATCAAATTACTACAACGAGATCCAAAAATAGCTAAGTATAGATTTATTACAAAGTGCATAGTCATGAAGACTAGCTGAAAAGTTCAGAGTTCACAACGAAAGTAATAGCAATGAGCCTCCTCTTCTAGCATACGCCACAGGCAGACATGTTGGGTGTAGAATCGAGTCCAAACTCACTCCTCATCAGAATTACCTGCACATTTGAATATGCAGCCCCCGGAGGAGGTCAATACAATGAAGTATTGGAAAGTGACTATGGTGGATAAATTATGACAAGTCTAATTCTATATGCATATTTGGCTTGGTGGAGTTGTAGGCTATTTTGCAGAAAGCCAATTTTCTCCTATCTTTTGTAAAACAATTTTGTTTCTCAAGACTTGGCACCAAGGGATGAAGCCCAAGTGCACCAACAATTCTTTCCTTAGTCAAATTTTACTTTATGAAAACTATGATGAGATTCTTCCGTCCATCCTTGTCCAGTTGCTCGAAGTAGTCCATCACCGGGGACACGGCTGAGTACTCAGATTGTCGACTCTGCAGAGGTTGTGCACTTTCACCTTGAGACTCAATTAACCCAAACATCCTATACACGCGGAGTGCATTAAGGAAAGGAGAGAATTGAGACAAGAACTTTCAGAGAAGAATGCAACCATACTAGCAAGACCCGTTCCACCTACCAACTCTACATCTGCTTGTCAAGCTGACAGGTTGCACTCTCACAACTTAGTAATTCTAGACAGAGCCCATTGTCAAAAGGCTGCACGGGAAGCTCCTAAACTTGGAGGGACTTAGAAATCTCTTTGTTCCTGGGTGGCCGTCCACAAGTGCGCTTCTGGGTGACAACCACCATGCTCATGGCCCTAAGTAGAATAGACATTCATCCTAGGCCAAGACAACCACAAGCATAGTCCCAAAAGCCACTCAACATAAACCAAACAACCAATTCCACCCAGGTGTGCATTTAAAGTTTTAACACTTAGCAATATTTCAATAACATGGTAAGTAAACACTTTTTGTAGCATAGCTAAGCATCTAAATAAACTTTTGATGGCTGCATGGGGAGGGATGGCTACACACTACTAGGATGTTTTCAAAGTGTAAACTAACTTAGCATTATAAGATAGTTCAAAAATTCCCTATCATGCATACTACTCAAAAATCTACTAATAATGC
Organism: Poa annua; assembly: GCA_026929855.1. Taxonomy (NCBI): domain Eukaryota; kingdom Viridiplantae; phylum Streptophyta; class Magnoliopsida; order Poales; family Poaceae; genus Poa; species Poa annua. Next base: position 55,165,765 of record CM049430.1, read on the forward strand.
ATATAGAAAACATTGGGTAGATTATGAATGTCACTTGCCTTGGTAACAAGAGGAACAAGCACAACAAGAATAACAATCACAAGGGCCTTCCTCCTCTTCACAATCTAGAGACAAACAATAAAACTAAATAAACACACAAACACAACACTTAAAAATATCAAGACAAAAATATGTATGCATGCTTGATATGCAAAGAACTTAACAAGACAAAATAATTACCATTTTATTTCCTCTGTTATTAATGCATGAAATGCAATGATCAATATTTTAATATTTTATTTAATCATTTAAAATATTGAGCATAACATAGAAGTTTTAAGCCCTAAAACCAAATTATTTAGTTCTATTATGAAAAGTTTCAAATAAAACTCAAGTTGCACTCTCTGGACAGAGGGCAATAATAAAAAGCTAAAACAATTGGATTTATTTGGAAAGATTTTTTTTATTAATTAAGTTATAGATTTAATAGCCGAAAAGCTAAACAATTAAATTCCGCAATTTAAAATACACTAAAAGACAAACTAATGAAACCATACTAAACTACATGAGCAGAGCTTCACGTGGATATAAAATTCATCAAATTTGGATGAACAGATCGAAAGTTATGAATTTTGTAAGTTTGTATTGTTTTTCTGTTTTTAAATATAAAATCTAGCCGAAACAGAAAATAAAGAGGCCACGCGGCGCACTCCGATTGGATGGTACCGGTTCGCCGCGGATCGCGAACGTGAACTGTCCGATCTACATAACGGTGGACGCTCCAGATCAACTGATCTAGATCCATTGGATCTAGATCCAACGCTTCACGCGACTCGGGCCAAAAGCAGGCGGCGCGACGACGGAGTTCATCCGAGCGCGGCGGCGCCATCGCCGGAGTTGCTGCTACGGCTAAACGAAGCAAGATCGGAGGGGGTTTTTCTCACCACTTGATGCGGAAAGTCGTGGCGATCTCTATGGCGCGGTAGGTGCTGTCGAGGTGGTCTGCTCCACCCCTTGCTTGCTCGTCAGAGAAGAACGTCGGACGGCGGCGTCGGGTCGTCGACGGATACGTCGCCCTGGTGCATAAAAAGAGACCGGAGCAAGCCTGTTAGGTGCGTACGAGGGTAGGGAGTCGCAGAGGGATGTTGGGGTGGTGCTCGGGGTGCCGTACTCACCGGAACGGAACGAATCGCGGCGGCGGCAATGGCGGAGATGGAAGCTCGTTTTCACGCGATTACGGCGAGTAGTGGTTAGGGTTTTGGGCGCGGGGAACGGCGGCGGAGATGGAGGTTTATATGGTGGCGGCTAGGGAACAAATCCCGCACGAATCGGAGTGGAAAAATCCACCGGATCGAGCCGTATCCCGCGCGAACTCCGCTTGGAGGTTGAAGATCCACCTGATAGGTGGGTCCCACCTGTCAGCGTGAGGAGGGAAATGGGCTGCTGCTGGGTTACTATCCGCTGCGCACGCGACGGTTAGCAGATGGGCTAGGCCCAGTTAACTCGTTACGGATTTTTTTTATTTAAACACCTTTTCTGTTTTAAACCTTTTCAATACAATTTGATTTTTAAATCTTATCAAAACATTTCAGAAAAATTCATAAAAATATATTTTGAAAAGCTAATTTAATTTAGAACTTTTTGATATTATTTTGCTAGATAAATAAAATAATAAAATACAGATTTTTATAAGGAGCTCAATTAGACCTCTTTAAGGAAAACAACTTTATTTAAACTTATAAGTAAACTTCAAATTATTCTTTATGTGATTTCAATGCCATGCCTATATGATGCATGATGCATGAATGCAAAGTTTTAAATTTTTGAGAAATTTGGGATGTTACACGAATGCCATAAGCTCTTGCTTGATTTGGCTAGAGGCATCATCAAGTTCATTCATTTCATTCATGATAGAGGGAGAGGATGAAGGTACCTCCGATGCCTTTGCCATAAGACACCTTGAGCTCTTGGTGATGGAGTTCTCATTTGGCGATGTGAATAGTGATGATGAAGAGCTTGTCGTAGTTGAAGGAGTTCTTGTTGTTGATGGAGGAACGGTAGTTGTTGATGTGGTGGAAAGAGCCGCCACTTCATTTGGCGTTTCTTCCTCCGATTCTTCATCATCGGTAGGATACTCCTCTAGAGTCAACAACACAATGCGAGGCTTCTTGTTAAAAGGCCTCTTCTTTCCATAGGCCTTCTTGGGGGGCATCTTGGTTTTGTCCTTGAGCACTAGACGTCCACCATGCTCTTCTCTTTTCTCATAAGGGCACTCGGCAACGAAATGGAACTTGTCTTGACAGTTGTAACATGTCCTTGACTTGGAGGGTGAGACCCTATCGGCTTGAGGTGCACTCTTGTCAAAACGCATCTTGCCTCTTGAGGGGTTGTTCCAAAATGTGCGAGCCGCAAGAGTGAGATGATCATTGTAGGCAATCTTGAGTGCTTCCTCGGACATGGCGGCAAAGCTTCCAAGATCATCATCATCGTTGTCTTCCTCAACGGTAGCCTTCAAAGCAAGGTTGGTTGTGCCTCTTTGCATTCCAAGAGCCCTTGCCCTTGCGTCTTGAGCATTCTTAGTGGCTACCTTATAAGCGGCCATCTCTTGCATGGCCTCATTAGATGTCATGAGATGGTAGTTGTGTCTTTCACTAGTAGAAAACAGGCTAAAGGACCAAACTCCAAAACCCCATTTGTCCCGGTCGTACTGCAAACCGGGACAGATGGGGCATAAAACGCTAGTGGAGGACCAAACTAGTTCAGGCGACACTCATTTGTCCCGGTTCGTGGCTGGAACCGGGACAAATGATGCAGCACCCGCAGGCGACACCCATTTGTCCCGGTTCCAGTCACGAACCGGGACAAATGGGCACGCTTTCAGTTACGCGCCACCGCCGCGTTTTTTCGACGCGCACGGAAGACGAGCGGCGCCGGCGATTCCTCTGCCCTCCGGCGATTCCTCTGCCCTCCGCCGGCGATTCATCTTCCTCTCCGGCGCTATAAAATGCACTGCACAGTACGACTCTTCCCACACCATTTCTCCGGCCATCTCTCCTCTCTTTTCTCCGTCCACGTACACCATTTCTCCGGCCATCTCTCCTCTCTTTTCTCCGTCCACGTACACCATTTCCTATGGAGCCACTTGTGCCTCGGTCCGATGAGTTTTACGGCCATTATTTGAAGAATTTTTACAGTTGTGGCGGGAAGAAGGTGTACGGGTGTGGGATGAGCACAAACATGAGGAATTTGACCTACGAGCTCTGCTTTTTGTAACAATTAACGATTGGCCTGCTCTTGCTAACCTCTCAGGGCAGTCGACCAAGGGGTACAATGCATGCACACACTGTTTGGGTGAGACTGAATGTTTATATTTGGATAAATGTAAGAAGTGTGTGTATCTGGGGCATCGTCGATTTCTTCCGATCAGGCATACCGCAAGGAAGAAAGGCAAGCATTTTAAAGGTGAGGCTGATCACAGTAGGAGGCCTGTCAACCGTACTGGTGAAGAAATATTTGATATGGTCAAGGATCTAAAAGTAATCTTTGGAAAGGGTCCTGGAGGTCAACAGGTTGCGAAAGACGCTAACGGGCACGCACCCATGTGGAAGAAAAAATCTATATTTTGGGAGCTACCATATTGGAAGGTCCTAGAGGTTAGATCTGCTATCGACGTGATGCACGTGACGAAGAATGTTTGCGTGAACCTGCTAGGCTTCTTGGGCGTGTACGGGAAGAAAAAAGATACAGAGGAAGCACGGGAGGACCAGAAACGTGTGAAAGAACGAGACGGCCTAAGTCCCGAACACTACGAAGGTCCTGCCAGCTACGCTCTTACCAAACAAGAGAAAGTAATATTCTTTGAATGCCTGAGCAGTATCAAGGTCACGGCTGGGTTCTCGTCGAATATAAAGAGGATAGTAAATGTGAGACTCCAAAAATTCACCTGCATACAGCCCCACGGTGGCTCTTGATGAGTGCCTGCATATCAAATGCACCGTGGGGCGTATGCAGGGAATCCGAGTAATTTGTATATATTCCTCAGTAGATGAATTGAACTATTCTTTTGATAGAACAAAACACACGATTTCACCTGCATACAGCCCCACGGTGGCTCCTGAGTGCCTGCATATCAAATGCATCGTGGGGCGTATGCAGGGAATCCGAGTGATTTCAATACCACACACCACCCGGCTAGGCACTAGAAGGAGGAAACACTGAGTGCTCGCCTCGTCCGAGAGGGGGCTATATATAGGGTCACGGGCTCAACCAGTGGTACTGATAGTGTTGATCCAACAGCTATCAAGTGCTCAAAAGAAGCACACCCCTGATCCAACGACTAACAAGTGTTTCAAAGAAACACACGATCCGTGTGCTTCTATAGTCCCGGTTTGAAACTGAAAGCGTTAATCGAACAGCTCAGAAGCAATCAAAAGAAACACACACCTGATCAAACGGCTTACAAGTGCTTGAAAGAAACACACGATCCGTGTGCTTCTTTAGTCCTGGTTTTTGTATTAGTTAGTCAAATTCAAACACTTTTCATATTGAAAGTTTTTTCAAATTCCAAAGTTTGCAAAAGTTATACAAATTCACATTCAAAATAGTTTTAAACTAATTAAAATAATGGTTATAGAAAAGAGAAAATGTTTTTGTATTAGTTATTAGTCAAATTCAAACACTTTTCATATTGAAAGTTTTTTCAAATTCCAAAGTTTGCAAAAGTTATACAAATTCACATTCAAAATAGTTTTAAACTAATTAAAATAATGGTTATAGAAAATAGAAAATGTTTTTGTATTAGTTATTAGTCAAATTCAAACACTTTTCATATTGAAAGTTTTTTCAAATTCCAAAGTTTGCAAAAGTTATACAAATTCACATTCAAAATAGTTTTAAACTAATTAAAATAATGGTTATAGAAAAGAGAAAATGTTTTTGTATTAGTTAGTCAAATTCAAACACTTTTCATATTGAAATTTTTTCAAATTCCAAAGTTATTTAAAACAGAAAACAGAAAACAGAAAAAGAAAAGAAAAAGGGAAAAGAAAAAGAAAAAACCCCATCTATCCCGGGTGGTGGCTCAGCCCGGGACAGATGGGGTGGCTATCTATCCCGGGCTGAGCCACCACCCGGGACAGTTGGGGTGGCTATCTGTCCCGGGTGCAGCCACCACCCGGGACAGTTTAGTGCTATCTGTCCCAGGCTGAGCCACCACCCGGGACAGTTGAGTGTTGCTATATAAGCAACACTTAGCCACGGGTGGTTGCTCAACCCGGAGCCAAATCAGAACGACGCCGTCAGGCTGCCAAAATTCCCCTCGAGCGCCGCCGCCTCCTTCCTCGACTCCGGCCGGGCTTCGCTCCATCCTCGAGCGCCGCCACCTTCCTCCTCGACTCCGGCGACTAGGTGAGCCTCTCCCCTCTCTCTGCGCGTGCCCCAAACCCTAGCCTCGTTGCGTTTCCCGTCGTTAATCGCAAACCCTAGCCTCGCGTTGCCTTGTCCGTCGCCGGCCTCCGCTTCGGCGAGAAATCCACCGTATCTAGCCCTCTCCGGTCCAGTGCGACTGTGCACGTTTCGTGCACACACTCGCAGGACCCTTCACGCTCGAATTCCAAGGAATTGTGCTCGGCAGTGAGGATTACTCCATTGATGACTCCACGATGATGTCATCGTCCCATTTTCCTTTTTTCCTAAATGTATATCACTCATGTGTTTAGTTGATGTGTTTAGTATACATGTTTTACGGATGTAATTGTTACCTAATCACTTTACATGTTTTAACTAGGTCATTAGTCAAATGAGTGGGTACTTTGACATGTCAAATGAGTTTTGTCTTTGAACCAAGGATGCCAAAAATGTTCATAAAAATAAAATACATGTTGTTGTGTCATTATTTTGTGTGTTTGAATAAGTTTGAATAAACAAAATAATTGTGGGAATATCGTTGCAAATGCAAATGTGATATTATTTTGTTGAACTAGTGTAATGTGTTGAATTATTGTAATGTGTAATGTGCAAATGCAAAAAATTGTTGTCATGTGTAATGTGTAATGTGCAAAAACCTGTGTATGCAAATTAGGGTTTCCGGTGGATTTTGGCCATTGTTAGGGTTTCCGGCGGAGATTGATGTTCAGAAAAACTTATACAAATGCAAACTTTATATCAAAATGTTCAGAAAAATATAATCTATAATGTTGTATCATAAAAATGTTCATATTAATTCATATCAACTGGATTCATATCTATTTTTTCTTACTTGGATTTTGCGTGCAGGTACTCGGATTTGTCACCGCGTCGTAGCCGCCGCCCTCTCGGAGCCCTAGTAAAGTTCGAGAGACTTCAAAAGAGAAATGTAAATAGAAATGAGATACTCGATATGATTGACATGTGTTTGTAAAATTGAAATGTCTTAATGTATTTGTACTATTCAAATAACTTTGCTTCAGGTTGAAATTGAAATGTGTTTGTACAAATAAATGATAAAAGATGTTGAGTTAGATTTAGTTGTATGACATATCGGTAAAGTTATTTAGAAGTTGAGTTATTAAAATTATTTAAATGGATTTAAATCTCTTGCAGAAACTATGGACACCCGTAGAAATCTTCAACAAGAAGAGGACATGTTCGGCATCATTCGCGAAGGTGATGAATTGGACCCCGGCAGAAACCATGAACAAGAAGAGGAACACGTAGACGATTTCACCGGGCAATTTCTGAACGAGTCCGGTGACAGAATAGACGTCACCGATAGTTCAGCTCACCGACAGTTCACCGACTCTACTGTTGGAAAGTCGGCCGCCGAGGTAGATATATGCCCTCAGGTTTTTGTCTCCGTTGAAAAGATTTGTGTGTATACATATATTAACTATCACTTTTTCTTGTGTTTAGCCGTCGGCGGGCCATGAACCGGGACCAAGCAAAAAAGCAGCGGTGAAACGAGGCGGGCCACGGACCGGGACCAAAAAGCTCCAAGGGAAACAGAAGTACCACATCGAGGAGATCAATGAAAAAGGAAAACCGATTGCTCCCGCTAACCACGCAAGGAAATTTGTAGCTCAGTGCGGAGTCATCGTTCGGGACAGACTGTCCATCAGGGCTCAAGAATGGTATAAGCCAAAGGTGCCAAAGGAGGGGGTTATTTATGTCTCGAATGCAGACAAACAACTCCTTTGGGACGAGCTCATGCAGAATTTCACTTTACCGGAAGAGGAGGATGTAGAGGAGCCGGTTATAGAGAATCGATGCAAGGCCTGGACTTATATTGAGATGGTTGAATTGTTCCGCAGCTGGAAGAAAAGGCTTAACAAGTTCATAAAAGAAGGTAAAACTCCAGAATTTGTCGGAGTCTATGAAAAGATAAAAGATGAGTGGCCCGAATTTAAGGCGTACAAGCAATCGGAAGCCGCTAAGGCCATGTCAGAGAGAAATAAGAAAAATGCAGACAAAAAGATATATCACCATAACATGGGGTCAGGTGGCTACCTGACAGCCCTGCCTAAGTTTCTGAAAATGGAGGAAGAGTTTTTGGCTAAATGTATACAGATCGAGACATTTGACTGGCCAGACCGGCTTAAGGCTTGGTTCTATGGGCATGGTGGAAAGTTAGACCCTGAAACAGGTGACTGTCTTTTTACCAAGGAGCACGGACCTGACCCTATTAAAGCTCTCAGAGAGGTATGGAAGGAGGTCACGGAAGGCAGGTTCCACCCTAACAGAGAGAAGGACGAGCTATCGCGAGCCCTTAAGAATCCTGAACACAGTGGATGAACAAGAGGAACCGTCGGCTCTGTACCGTGGATACTTGGGTTTCCCAAAGATGTTGGCACTTATAGAAGCCGATCGAGAAAGAAGAAAGAGATTGCCGACCGGGCCCAGTGGATGGAAAATAAATTACTACATCATGAGAAGGAGATAGCAGAGCTGAAGGCAGCGCAGACTCGACGGATGCCCTGCGAATCTGAGACGCCCGAAAATCCTTCTCCTGATCCAAAATCAATGCGGAGAAGCAGCGTGGCTTCGACGGAGCTCGATCGCCACAATGATATGCCGGGTCCTCGTCACCCCGTGGATAATATCGTGCAGCGGGAACTGTGCGACCTACATGTGCCATGCTTGAACATAACCGTGAAGGTGGCGCACGGCTTTGCCCTACCGCCTAGCCCAAATGGAACTTACCATTGTCGCCCTATTCCAGATGGCTATGCTGTTGTCGGGGTTGATGAGGTTATCAAGACATATGAGGGAATTAAGCTGGACTTCCCTACGGGTGAAGACGAGGTTGAGTTGAGATTTGCCCTCAAGAGTACCTGCTTATGGAAAAAAGAATACATCGTGTTCCCACACATGCAGCTAAATCGCCCTCCCAGTCCACAAGCCAGTCCACATAACTACAACAACGACAACCAATGCGCTAGTCCAGACACCCCCCACAACGACAACCAAGGCGCTAGTCCATCTCCGCCGTCGCATGAGCGTACTCCGCCGCGTGAGCGTACTCCGCCGCGTCAACGGACTCCATCGCCTCCGCAAAAGAAGCGGAAGTGCACCGCTGCGTCGACTAGTACTCAGAAAAGCGAAACGGCCGGGAAGTCTCGCATTGTGAACTCTTGCAAAGATGTCGATACATGGGTCGAGGAGATCCAGACTTCCCAGAGAAAGAAGGCAAAAAAGATGTCTTTGCCTGTTCCGGTTTATTCTCCGGAAGCGATACGGTGGGCCATAGAATTTCTTACGCATCCGTCGCAATATAACTAAATATGGACGATGACTACACACGCGTTCTGGTGCGTACATCTAAGAGAGTGCGGGAAGAACAAAAATCTGCTGCCACCCAGAAGAGAGATGTTCCACAGCTCGGAATGCAGGCGGGACAATCGTCCCATCCACTCATATTGGCGCCTTACAACCGGAACCCGATCGATGATGTACTTTCGCAGCAAGCTAGAGATATGGGTATAACTCTGGCGGAGCTGAAGGCATTGCAAGCTGGCGAGAGTGTCACCATACATGAGGTGGTGTGGACATATGTGAGAGGACAAGATCTTGTCGACCCTGCAATGGTGCGCACTCTACCAGCTAGGTTGCACCAACTAAATGCATGGTACTTGCGTACCACGAAAAGTCAAGAAGGAGACTGGCTCTATGGGAAAATTCCAAAGGATTTTTTTGGCCCAGGTGATGATGAGGTTCAAATCGAGTATTGCGAATTATGGCAGTTATTCAATTTTGACGCGCTCGACAAATCTATCATCAGTGCCTTTTGCATGTAAGTAATTAAATTATGTATATATGTCAGTAATTCTCTAGCTCTACTTATATTTCATTGCTTGTAATTATCCTTATCACTATATTACTTTTGTACTCTATTATGCAGGCTGAAAATTATACAATCTCGAAAGCTGGGACTCAATCACAAGATTGGATTCATTGACCCTAATCGAGTTCATCATCATGGTTTGTTACATTACCCAGATGAAACGGAGGAGCTTTTGCTTTTTTCCCGTTCAACTTCGAGTGAGTTGTTTACTTTCTTATACATACTCGATGTTAATTAAATATATGTAATTGATGATTTAGTTATTAACAAATATAAACATATGGCAGATTTCACTGGGTATTATTAGAGATTGATGTTGAAAAGGCAATCGTTGAGGTCTTGGACCCATTATCGAAACCTGAAGAAAAGTTCGACGACACGAAACAGATGCTCCAGAGGTAATTTCGTTCATTATAACAATCGACCTCGTCTTTTCTAATAATATATAGTAATTAGTTAACTTCTTTACTAATTTTTCATACCGTAAACTTCAGGGTATGGGACAAGTTCACCGGTTTGCACAAGGATGTCGGTATAGCTAAGAACCTCACTTTTAAATGGCGAGAGGTAAAGACGTATACTAGCTAGGTTCCACATACGCATATTCTTAATTTCAGTCTCACAATACCATTTTTTCAATATTTATGATTATTTTTTATTAATTTCTTATCTTATTCTATCATAAAGTGCGCGAAGCAGCAACAAGGCACCAATTTGTGTGGATTCTATGTCTGCGAGTTCATCCGAATTCACTTCAATGAGGGTGCAGACTGGAATAGGGTACGTTAACAATTCATTCAAACTTATTCACTTCTCAAATTGAATTATTTTCATAATGGTTGATATATGGTGTTGATCTCTCCTTTTTAGTTTGAGACGATCCGGAACAGGCTAGAAGCAAAAGACCGCCTACTACCAATCGCGGAGGAAATTGTGGGCTTTCTGCTTGACTATGTCATAAAGCCAGGCGCAGAATGCAGTATAATCCGGCCGCCAAAAAAGACCATCCCGAGGAAAAAATAGGGTCTAATGCTTCTTTGTCATGTAAAAAAATATTTGTACTTAGCCGTGTCCCCGGTACAGACATGATCTTCCGGTTGTAAATATTTGTTTGGGAGAACTCGTGTACTAGTAGTATTCATGACTATATCCCGAGGAAAAAATCGTGTATTCATGATATATATTACATAGTAACGTATAATATGCAACTCGATATTGTTTGAAATGAAACATAAATGAAAAAACACAAACACAAAAGAATCAGTAACATAAATAGAAAACAGAAACAAAAATAGAAAACAGGAAATAAAATAAAAGAAACAAAAAAAACATATATGCTGTCCCGGTTCGTATTACGAACCGGGACAAATGAGTCGCAGGCAGAGCCTGCCTTGATTGGCCACGTGGCCCCCCTATTGGTCCCGGGTCGTGGCGTGCCCGGGACAAATAGGGGAGGCTATTTGTCCCGAACACGCTGTCCCGGGCGCGTGACCGGGGCAAAAAGCCCTCACGGCCCGGGACCAGTGGCCTGTTTTGCTCTAGTGTTCCTTGAAGACTCTTGACATCGGTTGGCTCACATGCCATCATAGAACTAACATACTTTCTCTTGATCCAAGCATCATCAATATGAGAGGCACCAACTTCACGAAAGCTTGTGGCCTTCGGCTTCATTGCTCAAAGAGTCATAGCGGTTCCTCCTCATGCTATCATTTCCAACGAACAACTCGGATAGAGCATCCCATCTATCCTTGGCGGTGGTAAGGTGTTGGATGAGAGACATGTCCTTGGTCCCAACCGCCTTTTGGATCATGTAGAGATCGGTGGCATCAAGTTGAGCCTCCACCACTTCTCTTCTTGTTAAGTTGGTTGGATCATGCGGCTTGTATCCAACTTGAATGATACGCCACAACTCGATTGAAGAGCTGCACACATGAGACTTCATCACATATTGCCATTGAGAGAAAGTATAATCTTTAAGCAATGGGGGATCACCCCTATGAGAAACTTGCGGATGAGGAATAATGGGATAGGGGGTATGGTATTGGGATGGGGGAGGAGTGGCGGTGTAGCCTTTAGGCACTTCATCTTGGGAATATGAAGTATTTTGATGGTTTGAGGAACTAGTAGCATCACCCTTCCCATCCAAAGGCAATTGCTTTCCCTTCAACAATTCGGGGTCCACATCTTGAGTAATGCCCGGAAGCACCGGAGACTTTGAGGGCAAAGCAAGAGAGGTTTCCTTAGATGTCTTGAGAGACTCAAGCATATCATGAAACTTCTTGAACTCGGTTTGTATGGACGATGTCAACTTTGTTTCCAAAGAGTGGATATCGGCCATAGTGGCACCTTTCTCTTGCATTGCCGCCAAAGTCGCGGCGTCCGCTTCGGAACCCTCTTTCGGGTCAACTTGCATTGTCCAAGGTTGGTCTCAAGCGGTGAAGCTTTTAAGAGACAACCTGGCTCTGATACCAATTGAACGGCAGTTGACCACCTAGAGGGGGGGGGGTGTGAATAGGTGGTGACCAATTTTTATATGTTTTTCAGTTTTTAGGCTAGCGGAAAGTAAGTTGTCTAAATGTGCAACTAGGTGATACAAGTGAAAGACAACTAGGAAACTAAGCAAGAAAGGAATGCAGTAAAGGAGAGTGGAGCAAGACAACCATAGGAACTCGAAGACACCGATTTTATCCCGAGTTCCACCACAAAGGTGTACGTCTCGTTGGAGGGGTGTGAGCTACCACAAAGGTTTGCTCAACGCCACAAAGGCCTCACCCTATTCTCCTGTGAATTCGACCACAAAGGTCCGAATCCACTCTTCCACTAAGGACTCCTTTAAGGGCGGAGAAGATCCCGTACAAACACGTGAGGCACACACCCACAACTGAATTGGGGGCTCCCACAACGACCACAACAGGTCAAATCCACAAAGGAATCCACAAAGGATCAAGAACACAAAAAGATGAACCTAGCTATCCACAAAGGAACCCTAGATTCGTTGCCCCTCTAGAAATAGAGGGGGGAAATCAAATCGCTTTGGTGGAGTTGTAGATCGGTGGCTTCTTCCTCAGATCCCCAAGTATCAAAGGATTTGAGTGGCTAGATTGGGAGATCCGGAAGAAACGAGCTTCAGCACCAATGGAGGAGAGAGAAAATCTGGAAGCTTGGTCTGCTGGAGGTAGGTGGAGGGGTATTTATACCCCTCTCAAAATCTGCCTATTGAACAGCCGCCAGCCCGGAAATCTCCGGGTTGAGGACCGGAGATCTCCGGACTCCGGAAATCTCCGGGAGAAATTCTGGTAGAACTTGACTCTAGATCAGTACTGATTTAGCTTCTTGACTTGGTCGAAAAATCTCTGGCACTCGGAGATCTCCGGACCGGGTCTCGGAAATCTCCGAGCTCCGGAAATCTCCGGGAGCATTTCCGGCTCAGCTTGATCTGGAGTCAGTACGCAATTGAGTTCTGGACTTGGTTGAATTTCCCTGTCACTCGGAGATCTCCGGACTGGGGCTCGGAAATCTCCGAGCGCCGGAAATCTCCGAGAGCATTTCCGGCTCAACTTGAGTTGGATTCAGTACGCATTGTGATATGAGACTTAGCGAAAAACTTGATTGGCTCGGAGATCTCCGGTCTGGGGACCGGAAATCTCCGAACCCCGGAAATCTCCTGATTGAAATCCTGATGAAAGACCAAGTGAAGTAGACATGAAACTTAGGCCAAGAAAGTGTTCCTCTTTATCAAACTACCTGTAAAAGAACCTGCAAGCTTCATCACAAACAATAGAACACCTTTTGTGTTGTCATTAGTCACCAAAATCTGGGAGTGCATAGAATGCACTTTCACCAACCACTCCTAGACCTAAGCATCTTTGTCGGCGGCGTCATCATCATCATCATCATCAACACTGCCACCTGCAACACCAGAAGTACCCCAAGCAGTTCAAGAGAAAAAGTCATCAACTGGGAAGTCCTGCATAGGAATTTCCACGAACGGTGTAGGAGCTAACACGGGACCATCAACAACTGAGAACCCTGCAGCCCTTCTGTCGTCATTCTGTATACGACGACTCTCCTTTGCAAGCTCCTGAGCATTGTGACTGTAAGCGCGAGCATCACGGCAAGATGAGAACATAGAAGTGAAGAACTTCGCGATGCCACTCTTCTTCTTCTTGGACATAGGACAGGCTGAGGAGCTAGCACCAGGAGCAAAGGAGGGATCATGTTGTTGCTTAGTCTGAGCCTCAAGAGGAGGAAAGCCCGCAAGAGTAGGACCATCCACAGCAGTAATGGCATGCAGCTCATGCCTATAAATGTCTTGCCCATGGGCAACCTTCCTGAAATTCCCTTCTCCCAAAGCATACCTAATGAAGAGCTGGAGATAGGCAGAATAAGCAGGGACTCGCCATGTCATCACACCAGTATAGATCTCCTCATAGATAAATGACACATCATCAATCGGCCTTTGATTCTCAAGCTTGGTATAGAACATAAGGTTAGTCATGTACCCACGAACCTTTGTGAGATCACCAGACTTGCTCATGATAGTTTCACGGAATAGGTTGGCAAGGTAGCGGTACATAGGGTACATCTGAGTGATAGTGTCCATGGTACAGTTCTCCGGTGGAGGAAAGCAAAAAGCAAGATCTTCCTTCGCAAACACCTCATCCTTATGAATCTGCCAACCTCCTTTCTTGAGACCCAAAGCCTTTCTGAGCTCCTTCACATTGCAAGTTACCTTAAGATCTCCAGACATCCATGTCATAGTGAAATCATCATCATGGAAATAGACAGTGCAATAGAATTGCTTCACCAAATCTGGCATGACATCAGGAGAGTAAAGACACACAGCATCCCACAAGTTCATCTTCTCAAGGGTACGCCGCACATAAGGGAAATCCTTCTCATGAAGAGAGAAGTGCTCGAGATTAAGAGACTTCTGCGGTACCAAGACTTCCTGGAGCTGAAAATAGCATGCACATGCTCCCACTGAAGCTGCTGAGTGCGAGTCCAGAACCTAGTATCCCCAGGGTTAGTTCTTTCCTTGGCAAAGTAGGGATTTCTCACACGAAACACCTTCCAATCGCTAACAGCCATAGTCTTCATATTGCCAGTGGGCACAATCTCCGTCTCATCCTTAGAATCAGAAACATCCTCAGCCCCATCAGACTCTTCCTTTGAAACAAAAACCTCAGAGGGGTGGCCACGGTCAACAGAAGAGCGACCACGACCACGACTGTAGGCAGTACTAGATGCTGGCAATGGAGCCTTGGCAGTCCTTGATGAGATCGTCTTCTTGCTTGACACTTCGGCATACTATCCCTTGCGACGCTTCTCATGCGTCTCGAGACGGTCACGACTGTCACCTGTGAATTAGAGCATAGTTGCGAGCATAGGGATAAGTGCACAAGTCACGAGAAGGTAGGATAGATAGGTGTGATGAAGAGATGTGTCAAGACTTTAGCAAAGTTTCGACATTCGTTCCATCCGGTACCAGGTTCGGTATACACCGGACTGGGTACCGGAAGCATCCGGTACCAGGTCCGGTGCAAACCGGAATCTATACCGTGTGGGAACAGAAATTTCGAATCTATACTCAGCAATCTAGCACCCCCAAGAGCCACGCTAGACAAATCTGAGACCTTAATCTGAGATAAGCCTAACAAAGATCTCGGAAGCCAACTGTTGAAATCGGTAACACAACAGAAACCCTACAACACAAGAAGCAATAGGTTAAGCTCTTAAAAGAGCTGAGAAGCAAATATCACCAAAATAAGGTCATTGACGTGTCAATCACCAATACAACGGAAGGCAAATATCACACAATATCGATGTCGATGTCCAGAAAACACACCTGTCCAAAATAATTGCGCAAGGCTGAGTACAGGAGGTACTCAACAAGACTTATTTAACCTGCTATATATCTGCTCGTTCAGAGAGTATTCATGAATGTCTTTTGCATAAAGCCATCTTTATTTTCAAATCGAGGGAGGAGAGAATCTCGCATCAGTAGACTTTTAAAAAGGGATAATAGAGTGAAACACAAGCTTCATCCACATCTTCAAACTTCACCAGATCATCATGAGTTGTACCACCCACCAGAATCACCCCCTCGCTCAACCCGAGGAAGCAATCCTGACCACCCTTTAGTTGTCAGGTTTTAGTATCGTATTAATGTTGTCTATGATCAACGAAATAAGGTCCAAGTCGTCCATAACCGTGGACACGGCTTTCTGAAAAGATTTACCCTGCAGGGGGTGTAACTGTCCACACACGCCAACCAATCCTTGCGCCAGAACTTTTAGCACTCTTCCGGGGAATGCCGGCAGAAGGGTTGGCCACAACCTTTCCCAAGGTTCGCCTATGTCCATGAGACACAACAGTAGATCTGACCACGCGCAGCGGTCTCTAGTGCGGTTTGCCAGGGTCAACATCTGGATCGCAACCCTGTAGCCCGAGCCCTAATCATCGTCCATCCTTCTTTTCTTTTACCTCACACGTAAATGGAAAACTCGAACTAGTGGCTTCACGTAGTAGGCTAGACAAGTTGGGGTCGAGGGCTCCCATTATTCCAGTGTGGATGTACGAGTAGTCTTGGTTCCGAACCCAGGAACTCGGTTCCTAGTATCGACAAGAATGAGACAACCCACCACAATCCCTTTGTGGTCTCTCATCCAAGTCTTTAACAATAAATAAATCATGTATACTCATTCCATCTCAATCCTCTCGACTGGATGGAAAAGGAATAGCTAAGCATGTCTAAGCGGCGATGCACCACAAGTGACACTCTATACCTCGACCAAAAACATCTTTGAACCATATGCATAACACAAGAATCAAATACTTTGAAATTGGAGATAAGAGTTATGCTTGCCTTGCTCTTCGATAACAAGATATAACGCTTTTGGAAATCTTCGGCTTCACTTGATCAAGATAACCAAAATAACTCTTCATAGATATCCTCCTGATTTCATCATTGATGATCCGGAACTCGCCTTCGGTGTTGTCGAACTCCACTTCGGATTCGCATTCTACCGCGATAAACGAAACACCGGAAAAGAAACGGAAACAACATTCAACCATGGCATAGATGCAATGCGCACAATGCATGACATGACAATTTAGAGGACTGAAATGTAAATCCTACACATGGAAGAACATTTTAAATGAAGTGCGAACGCCCGTGAGGTGCCATTTGACAAATTCCATATTTTAAAAGAAAAGGTGTAATTTGTTCTTCTATTATAGACATGGTTCAAAGTTGCTTAAATATGCATGATTTGGACATAATTAAATAGATCTTATTGTTCTGCAAATTTTGATATAAAAATCATATTTTTCTGAATTAAAATGAATTATTTATGAATTTCCAAAGATTAAACAAATTTAAATCAATTTAAAACATTTATGGAATTAAATAAATAATTTTTCTAATTATTTTTTAAAATTTAAGAAATCATTTCTGGAAAACATTAAAATTCTAACAGGGGACCCCACATGTCATAATTAAATGAATACAGAAAGATAGAATTAAATCATTTCAGTAAAAGATAAAGAAAATGAAAAGGAGGCACTGACGTCAGCTGACGTCAGCAATGGAGCATTGCTCCCCTGCCGAGCACGGATTCGGCGATTGCCGAAGCCAGGGGAGGCGCGGCTATGCGCGTTGGGTGCGCACAGACGAGGGCGACCGATGGGTGGCGGCGCCGCCCCTCAATGGTCACCGGAGACGGCGGAGCGCTCGCCGGAGCGGAGCACGATGGCGGTGCATAGCGACCAAAGGAACCAGAGGGAGAGGGAGCTACCGGAGGGGTCTGCGGGGACCAAAAGCTCACCAGGAAGCTCATGGATGCGTCGGAGAAGCACGGGGAGGCGGCAAACGGCCGGGATGGTCCGCGGAGGCCGACGGCCGGACTTGAAGGAGACGGCCCGATTCTCGTCGATTTCGTCTTCTCCCGCAGGCACGGCTCTAGGGGGAGGATGCGTAGAAGATGGAGAAGCTCCAGAGCATCTCACGGAGGGCCAGGGTGGCCGGAATCGACGAGGATTTGAAGAACAACCGAAGCTAGGGTTTCGGCCATGGCGGCAAAGGAACAAAGAAGAAGAAGAGGAGGTGGGGAAATTAGGGTTTCCCGGCGGCGGCAAAGGAAACCTTATAGACCCATCCATCGTCAGCGGCGCGAATCGCTACGCATCACGGCGGCGGACGGTCGGGGAAGCGACACGGCGCGCGGGAGGTCGGAAGCTTGAAGACGACGACGAATTTTCGGAAAACCCCCTGACGAATTAATTAATTGCCAGTTTTCTTCACAAACAGGCCCCTGGTTTGGAAGATAAATCTTTTGAGAGCCTTTTTATGAACAGAAAATTTATACAAAAATACCAGGAAACTCAGAATTTCACAAGGACGCCATTGGCAACTTTGGATTTTGAAAATTTTGAAATTCTCTTAATACATTTAAAATAACAAGTGGTTTAGCCACTTAAGTGTTTTCTCTTTTATTTTCAAAACTCAAATTTTGTGCAACTTTTAATTAGATGCAAATGATGCTCATGATGCACAACAATTCTTAATTATTGATTAGCAAATTTGGGGATGTTAGAAGCAACATCTACTCATTACATCTAAGGAGCAACAGGATTGAACGAGCAGAACCTTCAAGGACTAAAAGATCTACAGGGAGAGAGAGAGAGAGAGAGAGAGAGGGAAGGAGGTGAGATACCGGAGGACATGGTGGAGAACTTGAGAAATCCTTCGGTAAACTTCCTCCAAGCAAGGAGAGGGACCAAGGGAGGCCCAACTCGGAGCCCCGGGCGGTGGAGAACTTCCCCGGAGATGGAGGAGACGCTGGTGGCGGCGGCTGGGGCTGTTTAGGTCGGGGGGGAAAGAGGAGCCTTTGAGGAAAAAGACACCCGACCCGGAACTTAACGTTCCAAAAACCGGACCCGTCCGGTATGGATCCCGGTACAAACTGAAGGAGATATGCCCTAGAGGCAATTAATAAAGTGTATTCTTTATCATATCTCGTTTGTTCATAATAAGTTTTTTGTGTCATGCTAAAACCGTATTAAGCGGAAACATTAATGCGGGTGTGATACGTAAACAACCAGGTCCCTAGTAGCCTCTACTAAGACTAGTTTTGTTGCGCGATTGATGATCGAGTTTTCCCGGTCATGGGGCATTGTGCCGGTCGGCAATGAGAGTCATATCGCTGGAGAGTGATGTGATGGACATACCCAGATTTGGAGAACGTAGTCGTTACGCCTTTGACCGTGAGATCAACTCTTATTGATATTCCCGGAAGATACTTTGATTGCACCAAACGTCGTATCTTATTTAGTATGACAATAACGGTGATACTTTTGGGTATTGGAAAGGAGTATTGAGACGAAGGGTCAAGAGCGGGATTTTCCAGTCCGCGTAGCAGGATAGATAATCTCGGGCCCACTCGGTGAGATCTTGTCTAATGAGCTTGCAAGCATGTGACTAGGTCCCGGAGACATGAGATCATGAACGAGTAGAAGATAGCGTCGTCGGTAACGAGGTCGGGATTAGGTATGGAGATATCTATGGAACGACACTTGGACGTGCTAAGTATCGCTATGGCAAAAGGTCTAAGACTTCACGTTCAGGTTTGATAGATGAAAGTCATTCGTTATATCTCAGGGATTAATTCATGGGGTCCAGGCCTACGGATTAGTCGTTGATCATTGAGGAGTCTTGGTCATACCTGATATTATATCGAACCGCTAGGGTAACACACTTAAGGGGTTTCGACAAGACAACCGGAAAGGAAGGAGATCACCGGGAGCGTCCCGGGAGAGGTCCGATGGGGATCGGGCAGCGCCGAAAGAGTTTTCGGAGCTAGGAAATATTATATATATTATGTTTGATATTAATTATTGTTATTAATATGCAAATATGATTTTATATATTTATTTTCGAATTTATTAAGGCAGATTTCCCTAAATGGGCCTTCTGGACGAAAGAAGGCCCAAGAGGGGAAAATTCCCTAGGGGAATTCGGTGGGGGCCAGGAGGGCCGGCCTAGGTGGGCCACAAGGGGCCCACCAGGGGGCCGGCGCACTCCCTTGGCCGAACCAGGCTGTGGGGGGTTAGTCCCACATTGCCTGGCTGGCAAGGTTGCCTCCCCTTGGGAGCCTATATAAGAAGGTTGGCTCCCCTTGCGAGGGCCGCCGGAGCAGGGGGCGCGGGGCGCGGCCGGGCGCGCGCAGGCGGCGGTGGGCGCGGTCGCACGGGGCGGCGACGGCGCTCGGTCGCGCGGCGCGCGGCGGCGATGCGGCGGGGGAGGCGCAGGCGAGCAGCCGGAGGCGTGCGGCCGGCGCTGGCGCAGGTGTGGGGGCGGTGACGAGCGGGGCGAGCTCGGGAGGATTTCTCCCGTGCGGGTCGAGCGCGTGCTGGGAGAGGAAGGAAGAGGAGGAAGGAAAGAAAAAAAAAGAAAGGAAAAGAAAGAAAAGAGGGGGGGGGGGGAAAGAAAAGAAGGGGGTGGAAGGACTATTGCAAAAATCTCAGAAAAAAGAGGAGGGTGGCTGCAAATTTTTAGGGGGTGGGAAAAGTTTTTCAGGGGTCAAAACCTAGGGTTTGGGGTTTGATGGGCTTGGGCTTTATTCCTCTCCCGTTTAACTTTTCGGTTTTATATTTTTAAAACAAAATAGAAAACGAATTTGAACACGAAACCTATACAAAATATTTTTAGTTTTCAAAGGACAATTTAATAAACTAGTTTTTGACATTTTTAAAAGATTAAAACAACACATTTTTAATTAATTTGAAATGCATTTGAATTTAATTGTGGAAATTTAATTTAAATGCAACAAATTAAATTAATGCGATGCAATGAGATGCCATGTCGATGCAAAAAGAAAACTCACCAAAAAGAAAGGGGATAAATCCCGGGGCGTTACAGTTCACTTGTCCCTTCTGGAAAGGATTGGGCTTGGAATTTTCATCAGCTTTCCTCTCTGGGCATTCAGTTGCATAATGTCCTGTCTTCTTGCACTTGAAGCAAGTCACATTAGACAAGTCTTTCTTCCCTTCATAGTTAGGACGGTGATTACCATTCCCATGATTATGTCCATGGTGATGGTTTCCCCTGGATCCACCATCATTTCCATTGTATCCTCCATTATTTCCTTTGTATCCTCCATTGCTTCCTTTGTATCCTCCATTGTGGTTATGACCATGATGTTTTTGGCCACTACCAGTGTTGGAGTGATTCCAGGGTTTATGGCTACTGACTTCAGAGGTGTGTTGTTTCTTATATGTCCCTTCAGAATGAACCTTACTTGCACTGAACTTCCTCTTCCTATTCTCTTCCTTTCTTATGTTGTTGTCCAGGGTGATAGCTTGATCCAGCAGAGCTTGATAGTTTGGAGTATATGCCACAGACAAAGGTATCTTCAGTTCTCCCTTAAGTCCATTGGGGAACTTTTCCTTCCTCTTTGCATCAGTGTCAATGTCCTCTGGCGCATACCTTGATAGCATACAGAAGTCATCCATATACTCCTTCAGAGTTCTACCTCCTTGCCTCAAGCTGCGAAATTCCTCTTTCTTCAGGTTCATTATACCTGAGGAGATGTGAGCATTCCGGAAACCTTCCTTGAACGCATCCCAAGTCATGCCATCCAAAGGATGAGTCACTTGATAAGTCTCCCACCACAATGCTGCGGGTCCTTCCAACAGGTGTGCAGTGAACCTCACTTTTTCTGCCTCAGAACACTCACAGGTTACTAAGTCATTGTTGACTGAACGAAGCCAATCATCCGCCACTATTGGTTCAGTAGCAGAGGAGAACTTATTAGGCCTTAGCCTTAGGAATCTAGCAAGTCTGTCCACTGGAGGTGGTGGTGGAGGTGGCGGGTTGTTGTTGTTGTGGTTGTTGTTGTTGTTATTGTTGGTTGCTGCAATGAATTGAGTCATCATATTCATCAACTGAGCTTGGGCGGCCATCAGTTGTTGCATGGCATCATCGTTGTTGGTATCACGACGAGGAGGCATCTGTAGGGTTTTCAGCATAGATGAGTGAAAGATAGACAGAACTAAGAGAAGAAAAATCCTACCCATGCACAAAGCAACCAAGTCAACACAATCAACACTCAAAAGACAACTTAAAAAGAAAAAGTCTACTTAGCAAATCGAAACAAGTAATCTAAGTTGATTTAATAAAACAACAGAGTCTGCAAACCAATCATTCTATCATTGTCACACCACAAGTTGGAGATCAATGTTTTTAAAAAGAACGACGAACTAAGCGAGGGAGAACATGGTGGTCCAACTACTAAGTCTAAACTTCGTCCATGACGTCTCCTTCATCTTCTTCGACTTCCTCGATGGTGATGCCTTCCTTCGTAAGGATCTCCTTGTAGTCATTCACCTCCTTCTCCAAGGCCTCGTTCTTCTCCTGTAACATTGTCGTCTCACGGTGCAGGGTCTCGATCGCTTCCTTCTCCAGGACTTCAATCTTCTCTTGTAGCATTCTCTTCTCACGGCGTAGAGTCTCGATCAAATCTCGATCAGCTTCGAACTCGACGTCGTTGCTCAGAATTTCATCCTTCAAGGTCTTGATCTCCTTGTTCTTGTCTCTAATTCTCTTTTCTTGATTTTGGAACTTCTTCTCTTGAGCTCGGAACTTCTCCTCTTGAGCGTTGGCCACCTCTTCTTGGGCTTCGATCTTCTTTTGAGTCTCCTTGACTTGTGCCATTATTTCATCATTCTTCAACAGCTCGTTGCGCCTATCCTCTTCGAGTTGCCAGAGGTGAAGTTCTAAGTCTTGGAGATATGGGTACAAAGGTTCCAGTTTGTTTTTGTCTTCTTCGCTAACAAGGTAGGGTATCCCATGTTCGTCACGTTGGCCAAGGTTAGAAAAGTAGTGGTCTTTTAACTCCTCCTGGAATTGCCAGCAAAGACGTCCTATTAGCTCCTGCGTGACGAGATTCAGCCCTTTCTCCAAGGAGTCACTAATCGACTTGTACAGGATGTCTTCAGTCTTGGGTTCAGTCTGGCGCCCTTGTTGGTAAATACGAATTCCCCATAAGTCTTGTTTGTTGAAGTGCTTCAGCTGGCTTGCCTTGATGATGGGTGTTGTAAGTGCCAACAGTTCTACCAACTCTAGAAGATATCTTCCAAAGCGCATGTCCTTGAAGTCCTCCGCGGTTTGATACATGAAGAACGACATCCTTAAGTGATAAAGGTAGAGTTTGTTAAAACAAGACACAAGGTAAGAAATACTAGTTGTGGTGTACTTAAGTACTTAGAGAAAGAGAAGTTCTTTTCTAAAAGGTGATCAACACTATTATCAACTCTTTGTAAGTCGGATATTCACTATAGTGAGAGAGACACACACCCGGCCAGCCACTTATAATTGTGGAACAGGTCTCATGTACGTGGACATGTAAGGTTAGTCCCGGGCCGCTTCATCCCACTATGCCTCTAGGATCCAACATACTTCAAAGATGGTAATATTATGATCAAAAGAGGCTTAACCAATCCTAATGGCTCGAACCTACAGGCAACACTTTAGCTCTGATACCATTTTGTAGCGCTCCATCTTTTAAATAAAGATGGAACACCTGTGTTATGTGCTAGTCCCTGGATCACTGCCAGCACCACAGTACAAAATATATAGTATCATTGCATAAGTATCAAATTACTACAACGAGATCCAAAAATAGCTAAGTATAGATTTATTACAAAGTGCATAGTCATGAAGACTAGCTGAAAAGTTCAGAGTTCACAACGAAAGTAATAGCAATGAGCCTCCTCTTCTAGCATACGCCACAGGCAGACATGTTGGGTGTAGAATCGAGTCCAAACTCACTCCTCATCAGAATTACCTGCACATTTGAATATGCAGCCCCCGTAGGAGGTCAATACAATGAAGTATTGGCAAGTGACTATGGTGGATAAATTATGACAAGTCTACTTCTATATGCATATTTGGCTTGGTGGAGTTGTAGGCTATTTTGCAGAAAGCCAATTTTCTCCTATCTTTTGTAAAACAATTTTCTTTCTCAAGACTTGGCACCAAGGGATGAAGCCCAAGTGCACCAACAATTCTTTACTTAGTCAAATTTTACTTTATGAAAACTATGATGAGATTCTTCCGTCCATCCTTGTCCAGTTGCTCGAAGTAGTCCATCACCGGGGACACGGCTGAGTACTCAGATTGTCGACTCTGCAGAGGTTGTGCACTTTCACCTTGAGACTCAATTAACCCAAACATCCTATACACGCGGAGTGCATTAAGGAAAGGAGAGAATTGAGACAAGAACTTTCAGAGGAAGAATGCAACCATACTAGCAAGACCCGTTCCACCTACCAACTCTACATCTGCTTGTCAAGCTGACAGGTTGCACTCTCACAACTTAGTAATTCTAGACAGAGCCCATTGTCAAAAGGCTGCACGGGAAGCTTCTAAACTTGGAGGGACTTAGAAATCTCTTTGTTCCTGGGTGGCCGTCCACAAGTGCGCTTTTGGGTGACAACCACCATGCTCATGGCCCTAAGTAGAATAGACATTCATCCTAGGCAAAGACAACCACAAGCATAGTCCCAAAAGCCACTCAACATAAACCAAACAACCAATTCCACCCAGGTGTGCATTTAAAGTTTTAACACTTAGCAATATTTCAATAACATGGTAAGTAAACACTTTTTGTAGCATAGCTAAGCATCTAAATAAACTTTTGATGGCTGCATGGGGAGGGATGGCTACACACTACTAGGATATTTTCAAAGTGTAAACTAACTTAGCATTATAAGATAGTTCAAAAATTCCCTATCATGCATACTACTCAAAAATCTACTAATAATGCATATAGAAAACATTGGGTAGATTATGAATGTCACTTGCCTTGGTAACAAGAGGAACAAGCACAGCAAGAATAACAATCACAAGGGCCTTCCTCCTCTTCACAATCTAGAGACAAACAATAAAACTAAATAAACACACAAACACAACACTTAAAAATATCAAGACAAAAATATGTATGCATGCTTGATATGCAATGAACTTAACAAGACAAAATAATTACCATTTTATTTCCTCTGTTATTAATGCATGAAATGCAATGATCAATATTTTAATATTTTAATTAATCATTTAAAATATTGAGCATAACATAGAAGTTTTAAGCCCTAAAACCAAATTCTTTAGTTCTATTATGAAAAGTTTCAAATAAAACTCAAGTTGCACTCTCTGGACAGAGGGCAATAATAAAAAGCTAAAACAATTGGATTTATTTGGAAAGATTTTTTTTATTAATTAAGTTATAGATTTAATAGCCGAAAAGCTAAACAATTAAATTCCGCAATTTAAAATACACTAAAAGACAAACTAATGAAACCATACTAAACTACATGAGCAGAGCTTCACGTGGATATAAAATTCATCAAATTTGGATGAACAGATCGAAAGTTATGAATTTTGTAAGTTTGTATTGTTTTTCTGTTTTTAAATATAAATTCTAGCCGAAATAGAAAATAAAGAGGCCACGCGGCGCACTCCGATTGGATGGTACCGGTTCGCCGCGGATCGCGAACGCGAACTGTCCGATCTACATAACGGTGGACGCTCCAGATCAACTGATCTAGATCCATTGGATCTAGATCCAACACTTCACGCGACTCGGGCCAAAAGGCGCGACGACGGAGTTCATCCGAGCGCGGCGGCGCCATCGCCGGAGTTGCTGCTACGGCTAAACGAAGCAAGATCAGAGGGGGTTTTTCTCACCACTTGATGCGGAACGTCGTGGCGATCTCTATGGCGCGGTAGGTGCTGTCGAGGTGGTCTGCTCCTCCCCTTGCTTGCTCGTCGGAGAAGAACGGCGGACGGCGGCGTCGGGTCGTCGACGGATACGTCGCCCTGGTGCATAAAAAGAGACCGGAGCAAGCCCGTTAGGTGCGTACGAGGGTAGGGAGTCGCAGAGGGATGTTGGGGTGGTGCTCGGGGTGCCGTACTCACCGGAACGGAACGAATCGCGGCGGCGGCAATGGCGGAGATGGAAGCTCGTTTTCACGCGATTACGGCGAGTAGTGGTTAGGGTTTTGGGCACGGGGAACGGCGGCGGAGATGGAGGTGTATATGGTGGCGGCTAGGGAACAAATCCCGCACGAATCGGAGTGGAAAAATCCACCGGATCGAGCCGTATCCCGCGCGAACTCCGCTTGGAGGTTGAAGATCCACCTGACAGGTGGGTCCCACCTGTCAGCGTGAGGAGGGAAATGGGCTGCTGTTGGGTTACTATCCGCTGCGCGCGCGACGGTTAGCAGATGGGCTAGGCCCAGTTAACTCGTTACGGATTTTTTTTATTTAAACACCCATTCTGTGTTAAACCTTTTCAATACAATTTGATTTTTAAATCTTATCAAAACATTTCAGAAAAATTCATAAAAATATATTTTGAAAAGCTAATTTAATTTAGAACTTTTTTATATCATTTTACTAGATAAATAAAATAATAAAATACAGATTTTTATAAGGAGCTCAATTAGACCTCTTTAAGGAAAACAACTTTATTTAAACTTATAATTAAACTTCAAATTATTCTTTATGTGATTTCAATGCCATGCCTATATGATGCATGATGCATGAATGCAAAGTTTTAAATTTTTGAGAAATTTGGGATGTTACACGAATGCCACAAGCTCTTGCTTGATTTGGCTAGAGGCATCATCAAGTTCATTCATTTCATTCATGATAGAGGGAGAGGATGAAGGTACCTCCGATGCCTTTGCCATAAGACAGCTTGAGCTCTTGGTGATGGAGTTCTCATTTGGCGATGTGAATAGTGATGATGAAGAGCTTGTCGTAGTTGAAGGAGTTCTTGTTGTTGATGGAGGAACGGTAGTTGTTGATGTGGTGGAAAGAGCCGCCACTTCATTTGGCGTTTCTTCCTCCGATTCTTCATCATCGGTAGGATACTCCTCTAGATTCAACAACACAATGCGAGGCTTCTTGTTAAAAGGCCTCTTCTTTCCATAGGCCTTCTTGGGGGGCATCTTGGTTTTGTCCTTGAGCACTAGACGTCCACCATGCTCTTCTCTTTTCTCATAAGGGCACTCGGCAACGAAATGGAACTTGTCTTGACAATTGTAACATGTCCTTGACTTGGAGGGTGAGACCCTATCGGCTTGAGGTGCACTCTTGTCAAAACGCATCTTTCCTCTTGAGGGGTTGTTCCAAAATGTGCGAGCCGCAAGAGCGAGATGATCATTGTAGGCAATCTTGAGTGCTTCCTCGGACATGGCGGCAAAGCTTCCAAGATCATCATCATCGTTGTCTTCCTCAACGGTAGCCTTCAAAGCAAGGTTGGTTGTGCCTCTTTGCATTCCAAGAGCCCTTGCCCTTGCGTCTTGAGCATTCTTAGTGGCTACCTTATAAGCGGCCATCTCTTGCATGACCTCATTAGATGTCATGAGATGGTAGTTGTGTCTTCCTTGAAGACTCTTGACATCGGTTGGCTCACATGCCATCATAGAACTAACAGTCTATCTCTTGATCCAAGCATCATCAATATGAGAGGCACCAATTCTTCACGAAAGCTTGTGCCTATTGTCACCAATCTTCTATACATCATCTCATGATCTTCACCATCAAGCTTGAACAAGCCTTCGGCTTCATTGCTCAAAGAGTCATAGCGGTTCCTCCTCATGCTATCATTTCCAACGAACAACTCGGATAGAGCATCCCATGTATCCTTGGCGGTGGTAAGGTGTTGTATGAGAGACATGTCCTTGGTCCCAACCGCCTTTTGGATCATGTAGAGAGCGGTGGCATCAAGTTGAGCCTCCACCACTTCTCTTCTTGTTAAGTTGGTTGGATCATGCGGCCTGTATCCAACTTGAATGATACGCCACAACTCGATTGAAGAGCTGCACACATGAGACTTCATCACATATTGCCATTGAGAGAAAGTATAATCTTTAAGCAATGGGGGATCACCCCTATGAGAAACTTGCGGATGAGGAATAATGGGATAGGGGGTATGGTATTGGGATGGGGGAGGAGTGGCGGTGTAGCCTTTAGGCACTTCATCTTGGGAAGATGAAGTGCTTTGATGGTTTGAGGAACTAGTAGCATCACCCTTCCCATCCAAAGGCAATTGCTTTCCCTTCAACAATTCGGGGTCCACATCTTGAGTAATGCCCGGAAGCACCGGAGACTTTGAGGGCAAAGCAAGAGAGGTTTCCTTAGATGTCTTGAGAGACTCAAGCATATCATGAAACTTCTTGAACTCAGTTTGTATGGACGATGTCAACTTTGTTTCCAAAGAGTTGATATCGGCCATAGTGGCACCTTTCTCTTGCATTGCCGCCAAAGTCGCGGCGTCCGCTTCGGAACCCTCTTTCGGGTCAACTTGCATTGTCCAAGGTTGGTCTCAAGCGGTGAAGCTTTTAAGAGACAACCTGGCTCTGATACCAATTGAACGGCAGTTGACCACCTAGAGGGGGGGTGAATAGGTGGTGACCAATTTTTATATGTTTTTCAGTTTTTAGGCTAGCGGAAAGTAAGTTGTCTAAATGTGCAACTAGGTGATACAAGTGAAAGACAACTAGGAAACTAAGCAAGAAAGGAATGCAGTAAAGGAGAGTGGAGCAAGACAACCATAGGAACTCGAAGACACCGATTTTATCCCGAGTTCCACCACAAAGATGTACGTCTCGTTGGAGGGGTGTGAGCTACCACAAAGGTTTGCTCAACGCCACAAAGGCCTCACCCTATTCTCCTGTGAATTCGACCACAAAGGTCCGAATCCACTCTTCCACTAAGGACTCCTTTAAGGGCGGAGAAGATCCCGTACAAACACGTGAGGCACACACCCACAACTGAATTGGGGGCTCCCACAACGACCACAACAGGTCAAATCCACAAAGGAATCCACAAAGGATCAAGAACACAAAAAGATGAACCTAGCTATCCACAAAGGAACCCTAGATTCGTTGCCCCTCAAGAAATAGAGGGGGAAAATCAAATCGCTTCGGTGGAGTTGTAGATCGGTGGCTTCTTCCTCAGATCCCCAAGTATCAAAGGATTTGAGTGGCTAGATTGGGAGATCCGGAAGAAACGAGCTTCAGCACCAATGGAGGAGAGAGAAAATCTGGAAGCTTGGTCTGCTGGAGGTAGGTGGAGGGGTATTTATACCCCTCTCAAAATCTGCCTGTTGAACAGCCGCCAGCCCAGAAATCTCCGGGTTGAGGACCGGAGATCTCCGGACTCCGGAAATCTCCGGGAGAAATTCTGGTAGAACTTGACTCTACGTACTGATTTAGCTTCTTGACTTGGTCGAAAAATCTCTGGCACTCGGAGATCTCCGGACCGGGGCTCGGAAATCTCCGAGCTCCAGAAATCTCCGGGAGCATTTCCGGCTCAGCTTGATCTGGAGTCAGTACGCAATTGAGTTCTGGACTTGGTTGAATTTCCCTGTCACTCGGAGATCTCCGGACTGGGGCTCGGAAATCTCTGAGCGCCGGAAATCTCCGAGAGCATTTCCGGCTCAACTTGAGTTGGATTCAGTACGCATTCTGATATGAGACTTAGCGAAAAACTTGATTGGCTCGGAGATCTCCGGTCTGGGGACCGGAAATCTCCGAACCCCGGAAATCTCCTGATTGAAATCCTGATGAAAGACCAAGTGAAGTAGACATGAAACTTAGGCCAAGAAAGTGTTCCTCTTTATCAAACTACGTGTAAAAGAACCTGCAAGCTTTATCACAAACAATAGAACACCTTTTGTGTTGTCATTTGTCACCAAAATCTGGGAGTGCATAGAATGCACTTTCACCAACCACTCCTAGACCTAAGCATCTTCGTCGGCGGCGTCATCATCATCAACACTGCCACCTGCAACACCAGAAGTACCCCAAGCAGTTCAAGAGAAAAAGTCATCAACTGGGAAGTCCTGCATAGGAATGTCCACGAACGGTGTAGGAGCTAACACGGGACCATCAACAACTGAGAACCCTGCAGCCCTTCTGTCGTCATTCTGTATACGACGACTCTCCTTTGCAAGCTCCTGAGCATTGTGACTGTAAGCGCGAGCATCACGGCAAGATGAGAACATAGAAGTGAAGAACTTCGCGATGCCACTCTTCTTCTTCTTGGACATAGGACAGGCTGAGGAGCTAGCACCAGGAGCAAAAGAGGGATCATGTTGTTGCTTAGTCTGAGCCTCAAGAGGAGGAAAGCCCGCAAGAGTAGGACCATCCACAGCAGTAATGGCATGCAGCTCATGCCTATAAATGTCTTGCCCATGGGCAACCTTCCTGAAGTTCCCTTCTCCCAAAGCATACCTAATGAAGAGATGGAGATAGGCAGAATAAGCAGGGACTCTCCATGTCATCACACCAGTATAGATCTCCTCATAGATAAATGACACAGCATCAATCGGCCTTTGATTCTCAAGCTTGGTATAGAACATAAGGTTAGTCATGTACCCACGAACCTTTGTGAGATCACCAGACTTGCTCATGATAGTGTCACGGAATAGGTTGGCAAGGTAGCGGTACACAGGGTACATCTGAGTGATAGTGTCCATGGTACAGTTCTCCGGTGGAGGAAAGCAAAAAGCAAGATCTTCCTTCGCAAACACCTCATCCTTATGAATCTGCCAACCTCCTTTCTTGAGACCCAAAGCCTTTCTGAGCTCCTTCACATTGCAAGTTACCTTAAGATCTCCAGACATCCATGTCATAGTGAAATCATCATCATGGAAATAGACAGTGCAATAGAATTGCTTCACCAAATCTGGCATGACATCAGGAGAGTAAAGACACATAGCATCCCACAAGTTCATCTTCTCAAGGGTACGCCGCACATAAGGGAAATCCTTCTCATGAAGAGAGAAGTGCTCGAGATTAAGAGACTTCTGCGGTACCAAGACTTCCTGGAGCTGAAAATAGCATGCACATGCTCCCACTGAAGCTGCTGAGTGCGAGTCCAGAACCTAGTATCCCCAGGGTTAGTTCTTTCCTTGGCAAAGTAGGGATTTCTCACACGAAACACCTTCCAATCGCTAACAGCCATAGTCTTCATATTGCCAGTAGGCACAATCTCCGTCTCATCCTTAGAATCAGAAACATCCTCAGCCCCATCAGACTCTTCCTTTGAAACAAAAACCTCAGAGGGGTGGCCACGGTCAACAGAAGAGCGACCACGACCACGACTGTAGGCAGTACTAGATGCTGGCAATGGAGCCTTGGCAGTCCTTGATGAGATCGTCTTCTTGCTTGACACTTCGTCATACTTGCCCTTGCGACGCTTCTCATGCGTCTCGAGACGGTCACGGCTGTCACCTGTGAATTAGAGCATAGTTGCGAGCATGGGGATAAGTGCACAAGTCACGAGAAGGTAGGATAGATAGGTGTGATGAAGAGATGTGTCAAGACTTTAGCAAATTTTCGACATTCGTTCCATCCGGTACCAGGTTCGGTATACACCGGACTGGGTACCGGAAGCATCCGGTACCAGGTCCGGTGCAAACCGGAATCTATACCGGGTGGGAACAGAAATTTCGAATTTTTTGCAAAAGTGCTTGAACTCAGCAATCTAGCACCCCCAAGAGCCACGCTAGACAAATCTGAGACCTTAATCTGAGATAAGCCTAACAAAGATCTCGGAAGCCAACTGTTGAAATCGGTAACACAACAGAAACCCTACAACACAAGAAGCAATAGGTTAAGCTCTTAAAAGAGCTGAGATGCAAATATCACCAAAATAAGGTCATTGACGTGTCAATCACCAATACAACGGAAGGCAAATTATGCTATTAGACATAGCAAAACCAGAAAAAGGCCTAAGAGGCCAAAGAATAACGGCGACGTCCCAGTCCATAGATTCCAGGCTGCCGTCTGGGAACCCCAACCTACTCGTCGATGTCGATGTCCAGAAAACACACCTGTCCAAAATAATTGCGCAAGGCTAAGTACAGGAGGTACTCAACAAGACTTATTTAACCTGCTATATATCTGCTCGTTCAGAGAGTATTCATGAATGTCTTTTGCATAAAGCCATCTTTATTTTCAAATCGAGGGAGGAGAGAATCTCGCATCAGTAGACTTTTAAAAAGGGATAATAGAGTGAAACACAAGCTTCATCCACATCTTCAAACTTCACCAGATCATCATGAGTTGTACCACCCACCAGAATCACCCCCTCGCTCAACCCGAGGAAGCAATCCTGACCACCCTTTAGTTGTCAGGTTTTAGTATCGTATTAATGTTGTCTATGATCAACGAAATAAGGTGCAAGTCGTCCATAACCGTGGACACGGCTTTCTGAAAAGATTTACCCTGCAGGGGGTGTAACTGTCCACACACGCCAACCAATCCTTGCGCCAGAACTTTTAGCACTCTTCCGGGGAATGCCGGCAGAAGGGTTGGCCACGACCTTTCCCAAGGTTCGCCTATGTCCATGAGACACAACAGTAGATCTGACCACGCGCAGCGGTCTCTAGTGCGGTTTGCCAGGGTCAACATCTGGATCGCAACCCTGTTGCCCGAGCCCTAATCATCGTCCATCCTTCTTTTCTTTTACCTCACACGTAAATGGAAAACTCGAACTAGTGGCTTCACGTAGTAGGCTAGACAAGTTGGGGTCGAGGGCTCCCATTATTCCAGTGTGGATGTACGAGTAGTCTTGGTTCCGAACCCAGGAACTCGGTTCCTAGTATCGACAAGAATGAGACAACCCACCACAATCCCTTTGTGGCCTCTCATCCAAGTCTTTAACAATAAATAAATCATGTATACTCATTCCATCTCAATCCTCTCGACTGGATGGAAAAGGAATAGCTAAGCATGTCTAAGCGGCGATGCACCACAAGTGACACTCTATACCTCGACCAAAAACATCTTTGAACCATATGCATAACACAAGAATCAAATACTTTGAAATTGGAGATAAGAGTTATGCTTGCCTTGCTCTTCGATAACAAGATATAACGCTTTTGGAAATCTTCGGCTTCACTTGATCGAGATAACCAAAATAACTCTTCATAGATATCCTCCTGATTTCATCATTGATGATCCGGAACTCGCCTTCGGTGTTGTCGAACTCCACTTCGGATTCGCATTCTACCGCGATAAACGAAACACCGGAAAAGAAACGGAAACAACATTCAACCATGGCATAGATGCAATGCGCACAATGCATGACATGACAATTTAGAGGACTGAAATGTAAATCCTACACATGGAAGAACATTTTAAATGAAGTGCGAACGCCCGTGAGGTGCCATTTGACAAATTCCATATTTTAAAAGAAAAGGTGTAATTTGTTCTTCTATTATAGACATGGTTCAAAGTTGCTTAAATATGCATGATTTGGACATAATTAAATAGATCTTATTGTTCTGCAAATTTTGATATAAAAATCATATTTTTCTGAATTAAAATGAATTAGTTATGAATTTCCAAAGATTAAACAAATTTAAATCAATTTAAAACATTTATGGAATTAAATAAATAATTTTTCTAATTATTTTTTAAAATTTAAGAAATCATTTCTGGAAAACATTAAAATTCTGACAGGGGACCCCACATGTCATAATTAAATGAATACAGAAAGATAGAATTAAATCATTTCAGTAAAAGATAAAGAAAATGAAAAGGAGGCACTGACGTCAGCTGACGTCAGCAATGGAGCATTGCTCCCCTGCCGAGCACGGATTCGGCGATTGCCGAAGCCAGGGGAGGCGCGGCTATGCGCGTTGGGTGCGCACAAAAGAGGGCGACCGATGGGCGGCGGCGCCGCCCCTCAATGGTCACCGGAGACGGCGGAGCGCTCGCCGGAGCGGAGCACGATGGCGGTGCATAGCGACCAGAGGAACCAGAGGGAGAGGGAGCTAGCGGAGGGGTCCGCGGGGACCAAAAGCTCACCAGGAAGCTCATGGATGCGTCGGAGAAGCACGGGGAGGCGGCAAACGGCCGGGATGGTCCGCGGAGGCCGACGGCCGGACTTGAAGGAGACGGCCCGATTCTCGTCGATTTCGTCTTCTCCCGCAGGCACGGCTCCAGGGGGAGGATGCGTAGAAGATGGAGAAGCTCCAGAGCATCTCACGGAGGGCCAGGGTGGCCGGAATCGACGAGGATTTGAAGAACAACCGAAGCTAGGGTTTCGGCCATGGCGGCAAAGGAACAAGGAAGAAGAAGAGGAGGTGGGGAAATTAGGGTTTCCCGGCGGCGGCAAAGGAAGCCTTATAGACCCATCCATCGTCAGCGGCGCGAATCGCTACGCATCGCGGCGGCGGACGGTCGGGGAAGCGACACGGCGCGCGGGAGGTCGGAAGCTTGAAGACGACGATGAATTTTCGGAAAACCCCCTGACGAATTAATTAATTGCCAGTTTTCTTCACAAACAGGCCCCTGGTTTGGAAGATAAATCTTTTGAGAGCCTTTTTATGAACAGAAAATTTATACAAAAATACCAGGAAACTCAGAATTTCACAAGGAAGCCATTGGCAACTTTGGATTTTGAAAATTTTGAAATTCTCTTAACACATTTAAAATAACAAGTGGTTTAGCCACTTAAGTGTTTTCTCTTTTATTTTCAAAACTCAAATTTTGTGCAACTTTTAATTAGATGCAAATGATGCTCATGATGCACAACAATTCTTAATTATTGATTAGCAAATTTGGGGATGTTAGAAGCAACATCTACTCATTACATCTAAGGAGCAACAGGATTGAACGAGCAGAACCTTCAAGGACTAAAAGATCTACAGGGAGAGAGAGAGAGAGAGAGAGAGAGAGAGAGAGACTGAAGGAGATATGCCCTAGAGGCAATTAATAAAGTGTATTATTTATCATATCTCGTTTGTTCATAATAAGT
The DNA here is from genome assembly GCA_026929855.1 of Poa annua. NCBI lineage: Eukaryota > Viridiplantae > Streptophyta > Magnoliopsida > Poales > Poaceae > Poa > Poa annua. The sequence goes on from CM049430.1 coordinate 55,199,901, forward strand.
TTTTTGTGTCATGCTAGAACCGTATTAAGCGGAAACATTAATGCGGGTGTGATACGTAAACAACCAGGTCCCTAGTAGCCTCTACTAAGACTAGTTTCGTTGCGCGATTGATGATCGAGTTTTCCCGGTCATGGGGCATGGTGCCGGTCGGCAATGAGAGTCATATCGCTGGAGAGTGATGTGATGGACATACCCAGATTTGGAGAACGTAGTCGTTACGCCTTTGACCGTGAGATCAACTCTTATTGATATTCCCGGAAGATACTTTGATTGCACCAAACGTCGTATCTTATTTAGTATGACAATAACGGTGATACTTTTGGGTATTGGAAAGGAGTATTGAGACGAGGGGTCAAGAGCGGGATTTGCTAGTCCGCGTAGCAGGATAGATACTCTCGGGCCCACTCGGTGAGATCTTGTCTAATGAGCTTGCAAGCATGCGACTAGGTCACGGAGACATGAGATCATGAACGAGTAGAAGATAGCGTCATCGGTAACGCGGTCGGGATTAGGTATGGAGATATCTATGGAACGACACTCGGACGTGCTAAGTATCGCTATGGCAAAAGGTCTAAGACTTCACGTTCAGGTTTGATAGATGAAAGTCATTCGTTATATCTCAGGGATTAATTCATGGGGTCCAGGCCTACGGATTAGTCGTTGATCATTGAGGAGTCTTGGTCATACCTGATATTATATCAAACCGCTAGGGTAACACACTTAAGGGGTTTCGACAAGACAACCGGAAAGGAAGGAGATCACCGGGAGCGTCCCGGGAGAGGTCCGATGGGGATCGGGCAGCGCCGAAAGAGTTTTCGGAGCTAGGAAATATTATATATATTATGTTTGATATTAATTATTGTTATTAATATGCAAATATGATTTTATATATTTATTTTCGAATTTATTATGTCAGATTTCCCTAAATGGGCCTTCTGGACGAAAGAAGGCCCAAGAGGGGAAATTCCCTAGGGGAATTCGGTGGGGGGCAGGAGGGCCGGCCTAGGTGGGCCACAAGGGGCCCACCAGGGGGCCGGCGCACTCCCTTGGCCGAACCAGGCTGTGGGGGGTTAGTCCCACATTGCCTGGCTGGCAAGGTTGGCTCCCCTTGGGAGCCTATATAAGAAGGGGCACCCCCAGCCTTTTAATTCACCAATTAATTCCCGATTTCTCTCTCGATCTCGTGGTTCCCAAGTCGGAGCCGCGCCGAGCAAGAGGAGTCGGGGATCTCCTCCACCATAGCCCGCTGCCGCGATGCTGGTGTTCCGGTCCAAGTCTTCCGCTGCTCGTCCTGGACTGGAGCTTCGGAGGCGTCGTCTCCACCGTACGTGTGCGACTCCCTGCGAGGTGCTGCGCTAGCGGTACTTGGAGGCCTGCTTCCTCTACACGACCTTGAGGTCGGCTTCGTCGGTCTGCATCGACAACGTTTGTGCGGGAACGTAATCCCCGCTTTCGGTCTACAAGGGTACGTATTCCGATCTCCGTTCGTACTACTATATCTGCATAGAATAGATCTTGGCTAGTTTTAGGATATCGTTGCTAGGAAATTTTTTGTTTTCTGCACACGATCCCCTTCAGTGGTATCAGAGCCGATCTATCGTAAGATATAGCTGTACGCTGTTAGAACCCGTGCTCTACACGGGGGCACCGTTCCTGTTATTTGCTACCCTCTAGCGTGCACTTGTGTATTCCAGCGGCATTGAGTTGATGAAGCGGCCCGGACCGACTTTACGCGTACGCTTACGCGAGACTGGTACCACTACTGACATACGGCTTGTACCGTATCTGTGGCTGGCGGGTGACAGTTTCTCTCTCTTTTGTTGGTCTTCGCATTTTCAATGGAGGGCCCGAAAGGGATGCTTAAACATGCAATTATTGGATCGTTGTTGTGGTCATAAGATTCGTAGGTATGAAGCGGTTCTATTTGCGAAAGCCCCAAGCCACGTAAAATATGCAAAAGATAAAGTAGAAGCGTCTAACTTTATTTTGCAGGGGCTATGTGATATGGTCAAGGTAGGTTTATTAAATTGTTTATAAACTGCGGGCGCCAACAAGACCATGGCGCGATGGACTATATCACATTGCATTACATTTGATGTTTTGTGTGCATCTTATTTTGTGTGATTGTGTGTGTTACACGGCGGTAGCTGAATAAGATGATCCCTTCAAAATACCACTAGTGTTCTCCCTCCAACGCGCACCACCAATAAAGTTCTACGTCATGAGGCAGGCCGTGATGATCGGGTGTCAGACATATCTTCGTTCGCATACGGTGGCTGTAAGCCATGTTGCACAAGCGTCAGCGTGGAGGTCTTTGGTGGCGAGCCTAGCATACTCAGAAGTATGGCCTCGGAACAGGAAGACCGAAAGGTCGAGTACGAGTCACAAAATTGGTGTGACGGACGATTTTGTCTACTCTTGAAGTTGTGCCGCCGGCTTTGATGATGAGGGGTGGTGCAATGGATGGGGGTCGTGTAATCGCTTAAACGACCAGGAGGGATGTTCGTTTGAGTGGGAGTTATGTTAGTTATTTTCTAAAATACTATAACTCAAAATTATTATGAACAAAGTCTTATGTTGTTGCAAAATTCCATTGTAGATGTCTCACCCCTCCTTTAACCTGAACCTGTTCATTGAGAAAGAGAAGCTTAAGACCGATGGGTCTAACTTCGTGTCCTGGTTCCGCGATCTGAAGTCCATCCTTGAAACCCACAAGGTGGCCTACATCCTTGATACCCCCTTAGGTGATCTTCCTAGCACCGCCCCGAAAATCGAAAGGATTGTCCATGGGGTAAAGGCGGAGATTTCTTCTTATGTCTAGAGTGGCATGCTCTTTGCCATGGAGGCTGACCTGCAAAACCGTTTCATGAACAAGGGTGCTTATGATATAATCACTGAACTCATGGTTGTTTTTGCACGACAAGTCAAGGCTGAGACATACGAGGCAACTGTGCTTCTCTTCTCAGCCCAGATGGAAGAGCACGGCAATATCAGTGAGCACTTGGCCAAGTTGTTTGGCTGCGCTCGACTTCTGAGTGATCTGGGAAGTGTGATCCCAGAGGAGTTGGTTATTGATAGGGCGCTGATTTCTCTGCCCCCTAGCTATAAGAACGCCATAGTGGACTACGGCATGAAAGGGACGTCAAAACCCCTGTCCGAAATCCTGAAGATGCTCGAAGTGGCCGAATTAGAAATCAAGCTGCAGAAGATGGTGGTGACCATCGGATCACCTAAGCGCAACTGCCCCAAGTATCTGGAGGATAGGAAGTCTGGCAAGACGGTCGACAAACAGAAAGGTATATTTGATATACATGTTATAGATGTGTACCTTACATCCGCTCGGAGCAATACGTGGGTATTTGATACTGGTTCTGTTGCTCATATATGTAACTCTCAGGAGGAGTTACGGAATAAAAGGCGGCTGGCGAAGGATGAGGTCACGATGCGCGTCGGCAACGGATCGAGAGTCGACGTGGTGGCTGTCAGCACGCTCCCTCTACATCTACCATCGGGATTAGTTTTGGTTTTAAATAAATGTTATTTTGTGCCATCCTTGAGTGTAAACATTATAAGTGGGTCTTGCCTGTTACAAGACGGTTATTCATTTAAATCAGTGTCAAGCAATTGTGCTATTTATATGAATGATATCTTTTATGTTGATGCTCCCGAGAGTAATGGTTTATTCTTGTTGAATCTCGATCGTAGTACTCACATCCATAACATAGAGGCCAAACGAATTAAGTGTAGGTACGATACCGCCATGTTTTTGTGGCATTGCCGTCTTGGTCATATTGGTATAAAGCGCATGAAGCGACTCCACTCCGATGGACTCTTGGACTCGTTGGATTTCGGATCCCTCGATACATGTGAACCATGCCTCATGGGCAAAATGACCAGGACACCGTTCAAAGGTTTCGTTGAACGGGCGTCGGATTTGTTGGGGATCATACATACAGACGTATGTGGACCAATGAGCGTTTCGACACGCAATGGTTATCGTTACTTCGTCACCTTCACTGATGACTTGAGTAGATACGGTTATATCTACTTGATGAAACACAAGTCTGAAACGTTTGAAAAGTTCAAAGAATTCCAGAGTGAAGTTGAGAATTAGCTTAATGGGAAAATCAAGCATCTCCGATCCGATCGTGGTGGAGAGTACTTGAGTTTTGAGTTTGGCACACATCTGAAGAGTTGTATCATAGTGCCCCAACTTACGCCCGCCGGAACGCCGCAGCGTAACGGTGTGTCCGAGCGACGCAATCGTACTCTACTGGATAGTGTCCGATCTATGATGTCTCTTAACGATCTGCCAGTGTCCTTCTGGGGTTATGCGTTAGAAACAGCCGCATTCATTTTAAATAGGGCTCCGTCCAAGTCCGTTGAAACGACGCCGTATGAATTATGGTATGGCCAAAAGCCTAATTTATCGTTTCGGAAGGTTTGGGGTTGTGAGGTGTACGTTAAGAAACTACAGCCCGACAAACTCGAACCAAAATCGGAGAAAGTCGTCTTTGTAGGATATCCGCGGGAAACCGTAGGGTACACCTTCTACAACCAAGCTGAGGGCAAAACTTTTGTCGCAAAGACCGGTGCCTTTCTAGAGAAGGAGTTTCTCGCGAAAGGAGTAAGTGGGAGGAAGGTAGACCTTGATGAAATCGTTGATCCTGAACTCGAGATTCCGAGTGGCGCAGCGGAAGCAATTCCGGAAACGTCCTCCGTGGAAGGAGTGGGAGAAACTATCGAGGAAGATGTTCTACCTCGTAGGTCTGGTAGATCTCGGATCCCACCAGAATGGTATGGCAACATGGTTTGCACCGTCATGCTAGTCGAGCAAGACGAACCTACGAACTACAAGGAGGCGATGGAGAGTCTAGAGTCCGAGAAATGGCTTGAAGCCATGAAATCCGAAATAGGATCCATGTATGATAACAAAGTGTGGACTTTGGTGGATATTCCCGAAGGGCGCAAGGCCGTCGAGAATAAGTGGATCTTTAAGAAGAAGACTGATGCTGATGGTAATGTGACCATCTATAAAGCTCGGCTTGTCGCAAAGGGTTTCCGACAAGTTCATGGAATTGACTACGATGAAACTTTTTCACCGGTAGCGATGCTTAAGTCTATTCGGATTTTGTTAGCGGTAGCTGCCTACTATGATTATGAAATCTGGCAGATGGACGTCAAAACGGCCTTCCTGAATGGAAACATTGAGGAAGAGTTGTACATGGTACAGCCGGAAGGTTTTGTCGATCCAGGAAGTGCTAACAAGGTGTGCAAGCTTCAGCGATCCATCTATGGATTGAAGCAGGCATCTCGGAGCTGGAATCTTCGCTTTGCTGAGGTAATCAAAGGTTTTGGATTTATCCAGAATGTGGAAGAGACCTGTATTTACAAGAAAATGAGTGGGAGCTCGGTTGTGTTCTTAGCACTGTATGTTGACGACATATTGCTAATAGGGAATGATGTGGAACTTCTGAATAGCGTGAAGGAATATTTAAACAGTAAGTTTTCCATGAAGGACTTAGGAGAAGCTGCGTATGTTTTAGGCATAAAAATCTACCGTGATAGATCAAGGCGCCTATTAGCACTAAGTCAGAGTACTTATCTTGATAAAATATTGAAGCGTTTTCATATGGAGAAGGCAAAGAAGGGTTCTCTGCCGGTTATCAAGAATAAGATATTGCGTAAGGCGCAGTGTCCGGTAACGGAACTGGGTAAGGCCGAAATGACGAAACATCCTTATGCTTCAGCCATAGGATCGATCATGTATGCAATGTTGAGTACTAGACCAGATGTGGCATTAGCTCTAAGTTTGACCCGCCGGTTCCAGAGTAATCCTGGAATGCCGCATTGGGTAGCTGTTAAGAGCATTCTTAAGTATCTCAATAAGACAAAGGAAATGTTCCTTGTGTATGGTGGCTGCGATGAGGAACTTGGCGTAACGGGTTACGTAGATGCAAGTTTCTGCTCAGACCCCGATGACTGTAAGTCACAGACAGGTTACGTGTTCAAGGTGAATGGAGGCGCCGTGTGCTGGAGAAGTGGGAAGCAACCCATAGTCGCACAATCTACAATGGAGTCGGAGTACATTGCTGCCTGCGAGGCCGCGAATGAAGCTGTGTGGCTGAGGAAGTTCGTCATCGAACTTGGAGTGTTCCCGAGCGTGCAAGACCCCGTGGTCCTCTTCTGCGACAATACGGGTGCCATTGCGAACGCCAAGGAGCCAAGGTCGCACTCCACCGCCAAACACATTCTCCGACGCTTCCACGTGATACATCAGTACGTACAAGGAGGCGATGTGAAGATTTGCAAAGTACATACGGATCTGAATGTGGCAGATCCACTGACGAAGCCTCTCCCGCTTGATAAGCATGAACAACACCAATTAGCTATGGGTGTTAGGCTTTTACCAAGTTGTAATCTGACAGGGGACCCCACATGTCATAATTAAATGAATACAGAAAGATAGAATTAAATCATTTCAGTAAAAGATAAAGAAAATGAAAAGGAGGCACTGACGTCAGCTGACGTCAGCAATGGAGCATTGCTCCCCTGCCGAGCACTGATTCGGCGATTGCCGAAGCCAGGGGAGGCGCGGCTATGCGCGTTGGGTGCGCACAGACGAGGGCGACCGATGGGTGGCAGCGCCGCCCCTCAATGGTCACCGGAGACGGCGGAGCGCTCGCCGGAGCGGAGCACGATGGCGGTGCATAGCGACCAGAGGAACCAGAGGGAGAGGGAGCTAGCGGAGGGGTCCGCGGGGACCAAAAGCTCACCAGGAAGCTCATGGATGCGTCGGAGAAGCACGGGGAGGCGGCAAACGGCCGGGATGGTCCGCGGAGGCCGACGGCCGAACTTGAAGGAGACGGCCCGAGTCTCGTCGATTTCGTCTTCTCCCGCAGGCACGGCTCCAGGGGGAGGATGCGTAGAAGATGGAGAAGCTCCAGAGCATCTCACGGAGGGCCAGGGTGGCCGGAATCGACGAGGATTTGAAGAACAACCGAAGCTAGGGTTTCGTCCATGGCGGCAAAGGAACAAGGAAGAAGAAGAGGAGGTGGGGAAATTAGGGTTTCCCGGCGGCGGCAAAGGAAGCCTTATAGACCCATCCATCGTCAGCGGCGCGAATCGCTACGCATCGCGGCGGCGGACGGTCGGGGAAGCGACACGGCGCGCGGGAGGTCGGAAGCTTGAAGAGGACGACGAATTTTCAGAAAACCCCCTGACGAATTAATTAATTGCCATTTTTCTTCACAAACAGGCCCCTGGTTTGGAAGATAAATCTTTTGAGAGCCTTTTTATGAACAGAAAATTTATACAAAAATACCAGGAAACTCAGAATTTCACAAGGAAGCCATTGGCAACTTTGGATTTTGAAAATTTTGAAATTCTCTTAACACATTTAAAATAACAAGTGGTTTAGCCACTTAAGTGTTTTCTCTTTTATTTTCAAAACTCAAATTTTGTGCAACTTTTAATTAGATGCAAATGATGCTCATGATGCACAACAATTCTTAATTATTGATTAGCAAATTTGGGGATGTTAGAAGCAACATCTACTCATTACATCTAAGGAGCAACAGGATTGAACGAGCAGAACCTTCAAGGACTAAAAGATCTACAGGGAGAGAGAGAGAGAGAGAGAGAGAGAGAGAGAGAGAGAGAGGGAAGGAGGTGAGATACCGGAGGACATGGTGGAGAACTTGAGAAATCCTTCGGTAAACTTCCTCCAAGCAAGGAGAGGGACCAAGGGAGGCACAACTCGGAGCCCCGGGCAGTGGAGAACTTCCCCGGAGATGGAGGAGACGCTGGTGGCGGCGGCTGGGGCTGTTTAGGTCGGGGGGGAAAGAGGAGCCTTTGAGGAAAAAGACACCCGACCCGGAACTTAACGTTCCAAAAACCGGACCCGTCCGGTATGGATCCCGGTACAAACTGAAGGAGATATGCCCTAGAGGCAATTAATAAAGTGTATTCTTTATCATATCTCGTTTGTTCATAATAAGTTTTTTGTTTCATGCTAGAACCGTATTAAGCGGAAACATTAATGCGGGTGTGATACGTAAACAACCAGGTCCCTAGTAGCCTCTACTAAGACTAGTTTCGTTGCGCGATTGATGATCGAGTTTTCCCAGTCATGGGGCATGGTGCCGGTCGGCAATGAGAGTCATATCGCTGGAGAGTGATGTGATGGACATACCCAGATTTGGAGAACGTAGTCGTTACGCCTTTGACCGTGAGATCAACTCTTAGTGATATTCCCGGAAGATACTTTGATTGCACCAAACGTCGTATCTTATTTAGTATGACAATAACGGTGATACTTTTGGGTATTGGAAAGGAGTATTGAGACGAGGGGTCAAGAGCGGGATTTGCCAGTCCGCGTAGCAGGATAGATACTCTCGGGCCCACTCGGTGAGATCTTGTCTAATGAGCTTGCAAGCATGTGACTAGGTCACTGAGACATGAGATCATGAACGAGTGGAAGATAGCGTCGTCGATAACGAGGTCGGGATTAGGTATGGAGATATCTATGGAACGACACTCGGACGTGCTAAGTATCGCTATGGCAAAAGGTCTAAGACTTCACGTTCAGGTTTGAGAGATGAAAGTCATTCGCTATATCTCAGGGATTAATTCATGGGGTCCAGGCCTACGGATTAGTCGTTGATCATTGAGGATTCTTGGTCATACTTGATATTATATCGAACCGCTAGGGTAACACACTTAAGGGGTTTCGACAAGACAACCGGAAAGGAAGGAGATCACCGGGAGCGTCCCGGGAGAGGTCCGATGGGGATCGGGCAGCGCCGAAAGAGTTTTCGGAGCTAGGAAATATTATATATATTATGTTTGATATTAATTATTGTTATTAATATGCAAATATGATTTTATATATTTATTTTCGAATTTATTAAGGCAGATTTCCCTAAATGGGCCTTCCGGACGAAAGAAGGCCCAAGAGGGGAAAATTCCCTAGGGGAATTCGGTGGGGGCCAGGAGGGCCGGCCTAGGTGGGCCACAAGGGGCCCACCAGGGGGCCGGCGCACTCCCTTGGCCGAACCAGGCTGTGGGGGGTTAGTCCCACATTGCCTGGCTGGCAAGGTTGGCTCCCCTTGGGAGCCTATATAAGAAGGGGCACCCCCAGCCTTTTAATTCACCAATTAATTCCCGATTTCTCTCTCGATCTCGTGGTTCCCAAGTCGGAGCCGCGCCGAGCAAGAGGAGTCGGGGATCTGCTCCACCATAGCCCGCTGCCGCGCTGCTGGTGTTCCGGTCCAAGTCTTCCGCTGCTCGTCCTGGACTGGAGCTTCGGAGGCGTCGTCTCCACCGTACGTGTGCGACTCCCTGCGAGGTGCTGCGCTAGCGGTACTCGGAGGCCTGCTTCCTCTACACGACCTTGAGGTCGGCTTCGTCGGTCTGCATCGACAATGTTTGTGCGGGAACGTAATCCCCGCTTTCGGTCTACAAGGGTACGTATTCCGATCTCCGTTCGTACTACTATATCTGCATAGAATAGATCTTGGCTAGTTTAAGGATATCGTTGCTAGGAAAATTTTTGTTTTCTGCACACGATCCCCTTCACAAACCGGGTTGTGTACCGGATGCGTCCGGAATAGATTCCGGGGTTCATACCGGGTGGCCTCTGGAACCACCCGGTTTGTGCCCGGAAAACATTCCGGACCTATCCGGTACCAGATCCGGTGTATACCGGATTCCATACCGGGTCACCAGAACTCCTCCAAAAAATAAAAAGAACTCAAGATGACTTGTGCATAGAGTGAATAGATGGGCAAGGTAGACAGCAGAGATGCAAGGTAAGATTAAAAATTGTTCTACACATGTTTCTTGGAAAAGAGAGCGAAACCAAAAAGCAACAAGTAACATGTTTTGAACTAATTAAAATGCAAATCCAATAAGCCGAAGGATAAAAAGTACCAAATAAGAGAGGCGAGTTGGCGGGGGATTTCTCTCCCTATGTTAGAGCACAAATATCATTGGTACCGCGAAGAGACATGCTTGGGTCCATTTTATATTAGATCTTTATGATATAGCACATATAGGTATGCATCATGCCAAGTCATGGTAAGATGTTATCCCTACATATGCGACGCACCTAAACAAGATAACAAGATAGTAAAGGGACTTGTGCAAGTAAATCAAATCAAGTTTTTAGGATCAAGTATACTGAGTTCTCCTCTCAATTTAACGAACCGGGCTTCATCCAAAGGTTTAGTGAAAATGTCCGCCAATTGGTCATTTGTCCCCACATAAGTAAGAGAGATGTTACCATTTGCGACATGATCACGTAGGAAGTGATGGCGAATGTCAATATGTTTGGTTTGAGAGTGTTGGACGAGGTTATGGGCGATCTTTATTGCGCTTTCATTGTCGCATAGAAGAGGCACTGGACCAAGAGAAACACCATAGTCAAGCAAGGTTTGCCTCATCCACAACAATTGAGCGCAACAAGATGCCGCGGCGATGTATTCGGCTTCGGTGGTGGATAAGGAAATGGAGTTTCGTTTCTTGGATGACCAACTCACCAATGACCAGCTGTAACATCCCAATTTAGCTAAAATTTAAAACTTTGCATTCATACATCATTCATCATATAGGATTAACTTTTAATCGCATAAATACTAAATAAAAATTCATTTATGAGTTTAAATAATGCTTAATCCCATTAAGTGTTTATTTAAACTTACTTAATAAATATAATTTTTCCAAATTATATAATGGGTAAGTTTATTATTAAAAATTGCTAATTTAAATAACCTTTCCAAAATATATTTTTATGAATTTTTCTAAAATGTTTTGAATAGGTTTAAAAATCATTTAGTAAATCAGTTTTGAGAAAACAGTTTTTATTATTTTTATTTAAAGGAATATTTTACCGGGCCGGCCCAGACGTTATCCACCGCGCGCGCGGTCGATAACGGCCCATCGGCCCGCTCCAGCGCGCGCGCGCCGCTCCCCTCTCGCTGACAGGTGGGCCCCACCTGTCAGCCGTCTTCCACCTCCGTCCGGAGATCGCGCCGGAGACGACGACCACGACCGAGCCGTTTCCGGGCCGATTTCCGCTGTGATTAGCTCCCGCGCCCCCTCCTATTTATACCCCTCGAGGCCGCCTCCGAAACCCCCCCCCCCCCAAAACCCTACCTCTCCGCCGTCGGGCTGCTCGGAATCGAGCTCGCCGTCGCCGCCATTGCCGCCGGGCTTTTTCGCGAGTGCGGTAAGCTCCAAGCTCCTCGAGCGCCACCGAGCCTCCCCCTCGCTTCCCCATCCTTTTGCGCATCCGTTGAGCCCCCTCGCTCGTTCTATGGCGCAGCCGAACGCCGAAAACGACCTCGCCCGAAGAGCTCCGCCGCCGGCCACCATCTCCGACGAGGGAAGGAGAGGAGTCTCGATGCTGCCGCGGCGCCATCGACCTCGCCTCCTCCTCCGCATCATTTTGGTAAGTACCGTTCGTCCTGGGGCTGCGTTTTCATGCGGGAAACGTCGAGTCCGACGCGCCGCCGCCGCGGGCGCCACCGCCGGCGAGCCTTCCGGCGACCCGCGCGCCGCTCGGTCCGGCCGGGCGTCCCACGCCGTTGGATCTAGATCCAATGGATCTAGATCAAAACGATCCCGTGCGTCCGATCTCATTTAAATCGGATGGCTCTCGTCCATGATCCGTGCGAACCGTTTTTGTCCAATAGGATCGCGCCACGTAGCCCTCTTATTTTCTTTTTCGCAGGAATTTTATAAATAAAACAGAAAATATGCAAAACTTAGAAAATTCATAACTTATGTTCTGTAAGTCCAAATTCAATGAATTTAATATCCACGGATAGCCCAGCTAGAGTAGTTTAATTCTACATCATTTGTTTTTGCTTTTGATAAATAATAATTCATAAGATTATCCGAGGAGTAATTCGGCTATTAAATCCATAACTTAAATAATAAAAATGATTTACAAATAAACTCAATTGTTTTAGTTTTATGTTATCAACCTCTGCCCAGGAATATTAATATGTGATATATTTGAAAACTTTCCTAGAACAATAAAAGTTGAAATGGTATAATCTAATTTTACTATATTGTTTTCAATTATAAATTGTTAAGTGAAATGAGAAATTCCTAGAATTTGCATCCCATGCATTTAATAACAGAGAATATAAATTAGTGATAAGTGTGTCTAATTTTACACATGGCATATCATGCATACATACATCTTTTATTTTGTGTTGTGAAATATTGTGTGGATATTTATTTGTATGTATTGCTTGTGCTAGATTGTGAAGGAGAGGAAGGACCTGCGTGTGATTGTTATTCTTGTTGTGCCTGTCCCTCCTGCTGCCAAGCCAAGTGACTTCATAAAACACCTACTATTTTATTCTATTGCATATCTAGTGTTTTTCAAACAGTATTTGCAAAAGTAGTATGCATGATAGGTTTTGGGAGATTGTAGTATGCTATGCAAACCTTTTAGGTTTCCCGTTAGAAATTCCAGATTAGACCCCTATCATAATTTAGTGGAAGCAACAGCTGCAAAAATGATTGTTTTATTGTTGTATGTGATAAATGAAAATTTTCACTAAATTAATTTAACGCCTGGGTGGATTGGGTCGATCGAGGAGGTTTCAAGTTGAGTGGCTTCTCAGAGCCAAGTGTCATGGTTGTCTTCGCCCAGGGTAGTTTCTACTTACTTGGGGCCATGATATGCGGTGTTAATCTGAGTTGCTCACTTGTGGTAGGCCACCCAGGGCTATGAGATTTAAGTTTACACTGATTCTAGTTGCTTATCGTGCAACCATTGGTCAATATGGGCTCTGTCTTGATGGAGTAAGTTGATGTGGACCTGGGTCAAGAGATTGATGGTGGTAGAGTTGATAGGATGGTGGTAATCTCTTAGTATGATCATGGGAAAGCAACTTCTGAAAAGTCTCGTCTTGATCTTCTCCTTTTCCTTCTCACTAAAGGAGTGTAGAGGATAGTTTGGGTTGATTAAGTCTAATGGTGAAAGTGCACACACTCTCGAGAGTTAAAACCTAAGATCTTAGCCGTGTCCCCGGCATCGGACAATTTGAGTAACTACACAAGGCTGTGTTCTGAAAATCTCCTCATCTCAAATTTCTTAATAAAACTTTGTTGGATGAACATGGGTAGGAGACATGGACTTGTCTTGAGAATTGTCTCTGAAGGAGAAGAATATTGATTTAAGAAAATTGTTTATCAAAAATAGGAGAAAATTTGCTTTGCGCAATAGCCTTGAGCTCCACCAGCCAAAATAAGCATATAATTATAGTTTAATAGAACATTAGGAATTAAAGTCACTTGCCACCACAATTCAATTGTGCTGACCCTTTATAGCTGGGCTGCAACTAAACCTTGCAGAATGTCCGAATGAGGAGTAAGGGGGTCGTCTTCGAGCTACAACCAACATGATTTGCCAGTGGCTTCATGGAGAAGATGTAGCTCCATGCTACCTTTAGTATTGCGTTTGAACTCTGAAATAAAAGTGTGAACTATTTATTCAGCTAGCATTTCCGCTATGCTAAGTTGTAAGGATATTTGTTTTTGGATCATTCGTCTCGTTCTGTAATAAATGATGACATTGTACTGTGATATTACATCTTATTGGAGAATGTGAGACTTATGTGATCCGAGTCTTTGCATTATTCATACGTGCCATTGCTTTCGTAAGCAAGGGCACTACACCAGCCAATAAAGTGGCAAGCCCCGGAGGTAGACTTCGGATCTACTTTGTCACCGGCCCAATCGGAGTCCGAATAGCCATGGAGAAAAAAAGTAGATCCCTTTGGATACCAAAGCTCGAGAGTTGGAGTGAGAACAAGGTACCTAAAATCCGTTTGACCGCCACAAGGTGGCTCTCCTTTGGAGCGGATTGAAAACGAGCACACATTCCAACACAAAACATGATATCCGGTCAAGATGCACAAAGATAAAGCAAAGAGCCAATCATAGAACGGTATACCTTTATGTCCGCATCCTTCTCCTTCTTACATGCCCCTAGTTGTCCATTAGTCACCATGGGCATCTTTGCAATAGAGGCACCAACCATATTAAACTTCTTGAGCATGTCCTTCACATATTGTTCTTGAGAGATGAAGGTTCCTTCTTCTAGCTGTCTCACTTTGAATCCAAGGAAATACTTCAACTCTCCCATCATGGACATCTCGAATTTCCTAGTCATCAACTCGGAGAAAGCTTTGTTATGGCGTTCAAATGAACCACAGAAAATGATATCATCAACATAGATTTGGCATATGAAAATACCACCACCCTTAAACCGCTTGGTAAAAATGGTGGAGTCGACTTTCCCAATTTCAAACCCATCCTTGAGTAGAAAATCCCTAAGGTGCTCGTACCAAGCACGTGGAGCTTGCTTGAGACCATAGAGCGCCTTATGGAGTTTATACACACGGTTGGGGAATTTGGGGTCCTCAAAACCCGGGGGTTGTGCAACATATGCCTCCTCTTTCAAGGGACCATTAAGAAATGCACTTTTCACATCCATTTGATAAAGCTTGAATTCATGAAAAGAGGCAAATGCAAGCAAGAGACGAATAGCTTCAAGGCGAGCCACGGGCGCAAAGGTGTCATCAAAATCCATACCTTCTATTTGTGCAAACCCTTGCGCCACTAACCTTGCCTTGTTTCGAATGATGACTCCTTTCTCGTCTTGCTTGTTCTTGAAAACCCATTTTGTTCCAATGACGTTGATCCTATGATCTTGTGGTTTATCCACGAGTGAACATACTTCATTGCGGGTGAAGCACTCAAGTTCATCTTGCATAGCCATGATCCAATCGGGGTCTTGCAAGGCCTCTTGTACCTTAAGAGGTTCAAAACGAGTGATGCTTGCTAAAGTTGGCTAAGTGTTTTAACTTTTTACGAGTGAGTACTCCCTTTGATATGCTTCCAAGTATCCCGTTGACTTGCATCCCACTTGCTTTTCTTGTGGCTTTGATGTTTCTTGTGATGCCCTTTGAAAGGGTCGGTATGACACCTAGAGGGGGGGGGGGGTGAATAGGTGCTAATTCAATTTTAGTTCTTTTTAAAATTAGGCTTGACACAAAAGGTAAATTCTCTAGATATGCAACTATGGTGATTTACCTATATGACAAGCTAGCAACTAAGCAAGATATAATAAAGGCAATAAATAAGGATAGAAGTAACCGAAGTGAAACCACGAGACGACAAGGATGTATTCCCGAGTTCCTCCCTTAAATGGGAGTACGTCTCGTTGGAGAGGTGTGAACCAACACAATGGTTCAACGGCCACAAAGGCCTCACCCAAATCTCCGGTGAACCGCACCACAAAGGTTTGGTCCACTTTTCACTATCGGAATCCTTCGAGGCGGAATCCGGAGCCTTTACAACTACGATTCGGGGCACGACCCACAAAGAGCTTGGGGGCTCCCGAACAGCTACAATCTGTCACAAAGACAAGAACGTAAGTACAACAATGGGCTAGGTTTTCCTAGTGGAAACCCTAGCAAGTGTTCCCTCAAGTGAATGAGGGGGAAATGAAGAACGGCTCGGTGAAGATGTAGATCAAGGCCTTCTCCTTCAATCCTCCAAATATCAACGAGTTTGGACGGAGGGATTGGGAGATCTAACAAATCTTGAGCTTGTATCAATGGAGTTCGTGTATATTGGTCAAGCCACTTATCAAGGAGGAACAAGCCCTCCTTATATAGCCAGCTCAAGAACACTGCCGTTGCAGCTTGGTCTTCTTTCGCAAGTGCGGTAGTACCGGCTCCAAGACCGGTAGTACCGGCCCTGCGGTAGCTTCGTCAACGCAGAAATCCGAGCGCGCGGTACTACCGGGAAACAATATACCGGTACTACTGGGCCCAAGTGCCGGACTTCAACCCCGGCACTACCGGGGCCATCCGAGCCAAGACCTCCGAAAACCATCTTCAGACAGTAGTACCTGTAACGTACATGCACTTAAAAATATGGCAGGTACCTGTGTATAGTGCAAACCCCTGGATCGATTCGTTTGCACACACAGTTTACGATGCAATATCACAACAAAGTATCAATTTTATTACATCGATGATCCAGACTTACAAAAATAAATAGTTCGATACATCTTTGCATAGCTTAAAGCTAGCTCAAAACAATAAAGCAACGGAAATAAATCTTCAATGAGCCTCCAACTTCATGATACGCCACAGGCGAAAACATGTTGGTGCAGACTCGAAATCCCTTAACGAAAACCTCACTCGTCATCTGAACAACCTGTATCAAATAAAATTTTGCAACAGAGTGGGTCAGATTCCATTAAAAATGGAGTCTGTCAAGTGACACTATGGTGGACACTTAATGGAATAACTATATAGCCTACATGCATATTTGGCTGGTGGAGTTCAAGGCTAATTTGCATAAAGCCAATTTTTCCTACTCTTTTGAAAACACTTTTCTTGAAATCAGGACAAGTATGGCATGAAAACCATAATCTCATCTTCCCTTGTTCACCCATCAACTTTTAACTTAGAAATTTGAATGTTGGGATCCTCCGTTGACGTCCTTGATCAGCTGCTCAAAATTGTCCATAACCGGGGACACGGCTAAGTACTTAGTTTTACACTCTGCAGAGGTTGTGCACTTTCACCACGAGACTCAAACAACCCTTCTGTCCTTGACCCTCATGTAGTGAAAAGGAAAGGAGAAGCCTGAGACGAGACCTTTGGGGAAAAGTCAAGGCAGAGCCATTATACCACGTGGTTGCACTGGAAGCATCTTCACTTGGCGAAACTTTGGTCCCTTTGTTCCTGGGTGGCCATCCTCAAGTGTACGTACTCAGGTTCACTCATCCAAATGAGCCTGGGTCTTAGCCAGGTGCACCCACCTAAATGAGCCTAAGCAGCCACTCAACTCTATCCTCCATCATCTTGCCACATCCACCCAGAAGTTTCTTTAACTTAGTAGAAATTTACTTTCCACAAAACAACTTTAGCATAGCATCAATATTTCTACCAAGTTACCCATAGGATTCTAGACACAACTAGTGTAAGGGATATAGTAGTTTTAGCATAGCAATACTATCCAACACATGCATATAAGAAATACACTAAGTAATGCATAGAAAAATACTTAGGAAGTTTATGAGGGTGTGCCACTTGCCTTGGCAACAAGAAGAATAGCAACAGCAGCTGCAACAGTTGTCGTTTCCCTCCGAAATTTCTAACACATCAAACAAGACACAAATAAACATACAAACAAAATAACCATACAAAAATATGTTATGCATGATATGCCAAATATTTCTACTAGAGATGCATGCCATGTCAAGAAATCATTCTAAGTTAATGCAAGGCAAGTGTGTTAGTCGAATATGACTAAGGACCAAGGTTGTAAGACTGCTCCTAGTCTTCATCATGTTTGATCTTGAATTCTTCAATTCTTTTGTAGTTTCCTTCATCTTCAGTTAGCACTCTAAGGACTTGGTCAACATCACTAAGGATTTGATTTATGTCCAAAGTGGAAGAAGAGTAGGAAGGCAGAAAAGATACAGAGAAGATAGAGTTGATTTCCCAGGTTTCATCTCCTGACTTGTAATTTCTCCTTGGTGATGTCTTCATTGAATCATGTAGACTTGATGGTTCAGACTTGAGGATTTGTATGTCACCAGGGATGGTCTTGGATATAACTTAGCCACCACGAGGTCCAAGAGGGAAGAAAAGAAAAGAGAGAGAGACTTAGAAATAAAAGGGAATAGTCTTCTTGCAGTTCCTCTTGATTTTCTTCTAAGTGCTTCTACTTTTTGGAGCTGCTTCCACAGTCTGTTTTCTTCTAAGTCTTTGTTGACCTTCTAGTCTTTATATTTCAATTCCCAAGTGTCTAAGTGAATAATTACCTTACCAAAACAACTATGTCGAAAATAAACTTAACTTAGAGAAAAACAATAACTATGCAGTAAATATGCTATGCATGAATGCAATGCTTGAATACTCTTTTAAAAGTAACATACAAAGTAATTTTTAAAAGTTATAAATTTTTCTGATTTTTCAAATCCCCGGATGTTACAGACTACCACCCTTAAAAGGAATCTCGTCCTCGAGATTCGAGAAGGCTAGCAAAAGGTTGTGACTGGTTTAACTGGGTGGGCTACCACCCTTAAAATAAATCTTTGTTGGTACTGAAATTTCAATATTAAAACTTGATTTAAAATGTACCGTTCACTTCCTCCACGGTGAGGTGGTTCACATATCGTTTATCAAAAGGATTTGGCTTGACAGCGGCTTCGGCCCCTTTCTTTTCTGGGCAGTCAGTGGAGTAGTGTCCTTGCTTCTTGCAGTTGTAGCATGTGATATGATTGAGGTTTTTCTTGGGTTCCCCATTTGGGCGGTGATTGTGGTTAGGAGCATCGTGTCTGTTTCCCTTGAATCCACCATTTTGTTCATGATGCTTGTGGTTGCCTCCTCCACTATGGTGGTTTCCAAGTTTGTGACCATGGTTCCCATCATGAACAAAATGTTTCTTGAATGAGGGTTCAGAGGAGTGCTTGTTCATCTTCCTCTTCCTATTTTCAGCTTTCTTCATGCTATCTTCAAGGGTGATTGCTTGATCGAGGAGTATCTGATAGTTTGGAGCATAAGCAACAGTCAGAGGTATCTTCAGCTCATCACATAGTCCCTTGAGAAATTTTGCCTTCCTCTTTGCATCTGTATCAATGTCCTCAGGAGCATATCGAGACAAGGCATGAAAGTCATCCATGTACTCCTTAAGACTTCTGTTACCCTGACGCAGATTGCGAAACTCCTCCTGTTTCAGATTCATAATCCCCGTGGAGACATGAGCATTACGAAATCCTTCCTTGAATTCCTCCCAGGTCAAGGTGTCCAATGGGTGAGTAATCTGATAAGTTTCCCACCATTGGGCAGCAGGTCCTTCGAGAAGATGTGCGGTGAACCTGACTTTCTCAGCATCATCACATTCAGTTGTCACCAGATCCTTTTGCACAGAACGCAGCCAGTCATCAGCTAGCATTGGCTCAGTTGAGGTTGAGAACTTGTTTGGCCTAAGCCTCAGAAATCTGGTAAGCCTATCCACTTGGGGAGGTGGTGGGGGTGGAGGATTGTTGTTGTTGTTGTTGTTATTGTTGTTGTGGCTCGCTGCAATAAACTGAGTCATCATAGTCATCAACTGGGCTTGGGCGGCCATCAACTGCTGCATAGCATCATTGTTGTTGTTGTTGTTGTTCCCAGGAGCACGTCGAGGAGGCATCTGTGGGTTTTAGCATCGATGAGTAAAAGATAGATAGATCTAGGAGAAAAATTCCTACCCATACAAGCAATAGCACAATCAACCACAATCATTAAATTTCCAAACTTGTTTTTGAAAAGCCTAACTAATTGTTTTCGAACGAAGTACACCGATATTATGGAGAACACATACGATGATACTGCCATACGACAATTTGATAGGTCAATACATCATTAGGATCTCGTTACTCTGACGGATAGGTGGTCTAGTCTATGTCCTTCCTGAGTGCATCAAGTTCCTCTCCTATTTCCTTGAGTTCATCAAGATACTTTTGGGTGTTATGAAGCCTAAATCGAAGTCTTCTTCCAAGGTTCTCGATGGCTTCGCATGCTGCACTTCTTGCTGAGTCAAAGAATGATGTGTAAAGTATTGGGTTGGTGAACATGCAGTAGTCCTTAGTCTTGTGATTATCTTCTTTGCTTTTGTATAGATGGAGTTGCACCCACCAGTACTCTTGACCTTCACCCATGAAAGGAAATCCCTTGTATACTGCTTCTCCTTCAAAGCCCAAGCTCTTCATGTTATCCTTAAGTGCTCTTGGAAAATCAGTCTCACATTGTAGGGTCATGGTCATCACTTGTCCCTTCTTGAGTGATTCAAAGAGGTTGGTCATCTAAAAAGAAGATATAGTATTTTTAGAAAGCAAATAGATAAGATAGTTACAAGAAGGAAAATTAGTAAAGTTTTGTTTTAGCAAACTGAATAAAAATAGATTTTCAATCCTATGGTCAAACCTATTTCTATCCAAACTTAGGGGTTTCGAACCTACAGGCAACACAGTGCTCTGATACCATCTGTAACGTACCTGCAGTTAAAAATATGGCAGGTACCTGTGTATAGTGCAAACCCCTGGATCGATTCGTTTGCACACACAGTTTACGATGCAATATCACAACAAAGTATCAATTTTATTACATCGATGATCCAGACTTACAAAAATAAATAG
Organism: Poa annua; assembly: GCA_026929855.1. NCBI lineage: Eukaryota > Viridiplantae > Streptophyta > Magnoliopsida > Poales > Poaceae > Poa > Poa annua. The sequence continues at coordinate 55,220,125 of CM049430.1, forward strand.
TTCGATACATCTTTGCATAGCTTAAAGCTAGCTCAAAACAATAAAGCAACGGAAATAAATATTCAATGAGCCTCCAACTTCATGATACGCCATAGCCGAAAACATGTTGGTGCAGACTCGAAATCCCTTAACGAAAACTCACTCGTCATCTGAACAACCTGTATCAAATAAAATTTTGCAACAGAGTGGGTCAGATTCCATTAAAAATGGAGTCTGGCAAGTGACACTATGGTGGACACTTAATGGAATAACTATATAGCCTACATGCATATTTGGCTGGTGGAGTTCAATGCTAATTTGCATAAAGCCAATTTTTCCTACTCTTTTGAAAACACTTTTCTTGAAATCAGGACAAGTATGGCATGAAAACCATAATCTCATATTCCCTTGTTCACCCATCAACATTTAACTTAGAAATTTGAATGTTGGGATCCTCCGTTGACGTCCTTGATCAGCTGCTCAAAATTGTCCGTAACCGGGGACACGGCTAACTACTTAGTTTTACACTCTGCAGAGGTTCTGCACTTTCACCACGAGACTCAAACAACCCTTCTGTCCTTGACCCTCATGTAGTGAAAAGGAAAGGAGAAGCCTGAGACGAGACCTTTGGGGAAAAGTCAAGGCACAGCCATTATACCACGTGGTTGCATTGGAAGCATCTTCACTTGGAGAAACTTTGGTCCCTTTGTTCCTGGGTGGCCATCCTCAAGTGTACGTACTCAGGTTCACTCATCCAAATGAGCCTGGGTCTTAGCCAGGTGCACCCACCTAAATGAGCCTAAGCAGCCACTCAACTCTAACCCCCATCCTCTTGCCACATCCACCCAGAAGTTTCTTTAACTTAGTAGAAATTTACTTTCCACAAAACAACTTTAGCATAGCATCAATATTTCTACCAAGTTACCCATAGGATTCTAGACACAACTAGTGTAAGGGATACAGTAGTTTTAGCATAGCAATAATATCCAACACATGCATATAAGAAATACACTAAGTAATGCATAGAAAAATACTTAGGAAGTTTATGAGGGTGTGCCACTTGCCTTGGCAACAAGAAGAATAGCAACAGCAGCTGCAACAGTTGTCGTTTCCCTCCGAAATTTCTAACACATCAAACAAGACACAAATAAACATACAAACAAAATAACCATACAAAAATATGTTATGCATGATATGCCAAATATTTCTACTAGAGATGCATGCCATGTCAAGAAATCATTCTAAGTTAATGCAAGGCAAGTGTGTTAGTCGAATATGACTAAGGACCAAGGTTGTAAGACTGCTCCTAGTCTTCATCATGTTTGATCTTGAATTCTTCAATTCCTTTGTAGTTTCCTTCATCTTCAGTTAGCACTCTAAGGACTTGGTCAACATCACTAAGGATTTGATTTATGTCCAAAGTGGAAGAAGAATAGGAAGGCAGAAAAGATACAGAGAAGATAGAGTTGATTTCCCAGGCTTCATCTCCTGACTTGTAATTTCTCCTTGGTGATGTCTTCATTGAATCATGTAGACTTGATGGTTCAGACTTGAGGATTTGTATATCACCAGGGATGGTCTTGGATATAACTTAGCCACCACGAGGTCCAAGAGGGAAGAAAAGAAAAGAGAGAGAGACTTAGAAATAAAAGGGAATAGTCTTCTTGCAGTTCCTCTTGATTTTCTTCTAAGTGCTTCTACTTTTTGGAGCTGCTTCCAGAGTCTGTTTTCTTCTAAGCCTTTGTTGACCTTCTAGTCTTCATATTTCAATTCCCAAGTGTCTAAGTGAATAATTACCTTACCAAAACAACTATGTCGAAAATAAACTTAACTTAGAGAAAAACAATAACTATGCAGTAAATATGCTATGCATGCAATGCAATGTTTAATCACAAGAAAAGATCAAACTTGATTTGTTTGAGAAGGAAAAAAAATATTTCTAAATACTTTTGTGACCAAAGTGTTCATAATATGCCTAAGTACTTTATAATTTCGAATATATGATGAAATTAATTTTAATATATTTTTAATTAATTTTTATTCATTAAAATATCATTTAAAAGTATTAAATCAATATTATTTACAAAATAAACAGAAAATTATTCCACAAATATTAGTAGAAAATTCCTACTGCAATTAATTAGTCATTCAAATCTATAGTAATTGGATTTACTCAAAAATAATATTTCTGTCAAAAGTTATGTCAAAATTACTCAAGCTTTATTCAATTTTAAAATTATGATTTTGAAATAGTCCAAATAATACTGAAAAATATTTTCTAACAGTGTAATCATATAACACATACTCCAAGGTTTTTAAAATAATTTTATTTAAAATTTTGGACTTATGGATTTACATCTAAGTCAAATTTACTCAAACTCTTAATTTGAAATTTGAATAATTTAAACAAACTCAAAACAGAAAAAATAACAGTGCTAAAATATTCTACAAGTCGAGAGCTTTTCAAAAATATAAAGTTTGTTAAATTTGGCCAAACCAAATAAAAGTTATGATGAATCTAAGTTCTGGGGTCTTTTCTGCAAAATTGCCAGATTAAAACTAAATAGAAAAAACAATTTCCACGCGGTGTTGACTGTATGCTGACGAGGCGCTGACGGGGCATCCACATGGCATCCTCTGATTCGTCGGTACCGGCTCGGATAAGTGATCAATTGGCAGCCGTTGGATCTCGATCTAACGGCGTAGATCTATTCTACCAAGTCTGGGCGGCGCGGTTCGCCGGAATAACTCCGGTGACCTAAATCCCGCGGCGGCGACACGCCGGTGACGCGCGTTTCCGATGATCTACAACCTAAAAGGACTAGCGGAGCGTACCGTGATGAAGAGGAGGTCTAGGCGAGGTCGATGGCGTGCTCGTGGTCCTCGGCGCTTCCTCGTTCTTCGGCAGTACCTCGTCGGAGTTGCGCACGGCGGCGGGGAGCTTCGGTCACGGACGGATAACTCGTTCTAGGGCACCAACAGAGGGGAAAATATGTCCATGAGTTGCGCACCTTGGATACGAAGCTAGAGGAGGAGGAGGGAACGCTCGAGGAATTGCAGGCTCACCAGAATCGGAGGTTCTTGCCGGCGGCAATGGCGGACGGAGGCGGGGGACTGCGGGCGGCCTGGCGGCTCGTAGATGGAAATTTTTTAGGGCAAACGGAGAGGAGTTCGTGGAGTTTATATATGGGGGGGTACGGGCTTCTTATCCCGCAAGAATCGTCACGATTTGATCGTATTCCGTTCGGTCTTCTTCGGAAGAGATAGAACGATGTTAGGATTCGGTGAAGAAGAAGATGACAGGTGGGGTCCGCGCGTCAGTGGAGGAGGAGGGAGGTGGGCTTCTGCCGGGCTGCTCCTGGGCTGCTCGCGCTGCGCGCGCGGGAAGGAGAGAAGATGGGCTAGGCCCAGATTGGGTCGGATTGTTCTTCTTTTTTTTTTGACAAATCATTTTCTGTTTTCAGACTTTTAATTCCAATTTGATTTTTAAACTTAACCAAATCTTTTCAGAAAAATTCATAAAATATGTTTTGAAAATCTTATCAAATTTAGAGCTTTTTGGTAGTATTCTTGCCCAAAAATAAAATTAAATAAAAGGGAAATTATAAAAGATACAAATAACATGTTTATGGAATAATTTCCAAAACAAACATATAAATAAATATTAAATTTCAAACTCTTATTTAATTTAAGCCACAAGATGAAATGATGTTTATGCATGAATGCATGAGTGCATGAATGCAATGCTTGAATACTCTTTTGAAAGTAACATACAAAGTAATTTTTAAAAGTTTTAAATTTTTCTGATTTTTCAAATCCCCGGATGTTACAGTACCGTAGGAGCCCGGTACTACCAGAACATAAATTCCGGTACTATCGGACCTATCCGAACCTTTGAAGGATAGGAAATCCTTCCAGACAGTAGTACCGCACAAAAGTCCGGTACTACCGGCCAGCCTGTTAAAGCATGTTTTTTACCTGAAAAACACTCAGCACACAATTAGACCAACTACTGTGTTGTCAACTAACTCCAAAACACTTAGGGATAGAAATGCTCTTTCAATCTCCCCCTTTTGGGTGTTAGATGACAACACAGTAGTTTGAGCATAGATTTACAAAAGATAGGCGGGCATCTTAAGAATGTGTGTTATTTGGTATTTGCGTTTGAATGCAAACACACATTTTCAAAAGACATCATGCTCCCCCTATATTTTACAAACTAAGCACTGTGAAATATAGATAACACAATAAGGTAAGCTAGATAGTTCTATTACAATCCAAAGTTTCGAACGAGAAGCCTGTGTCAAACCATGCACATAGATAGAGTTCATAACTTAGAAAGTTCATAACTTAGAAAGGTCCAAACGAAATCCAAATAAGATAATACGAGGAGCCCAACCCTAGCAAATCCCCGCAAGTTCCTATGCACATTCTCCCCCTTTGTCATCGAAATGCCAAAAAGAGAGACGTGTGACGCTACACGCCCCATGAAGAATCACTCGTCTCCATCGTAGGGAGGGGTGTCCGGCTGCTCATCCTCTTGCTCTTCATCAGACCAAGAGCTATGCTGGGCAATCCATTGCTCACGAGGAGTGACTTCATCGGAAGGCTCGGGAGAAGTTGGAATGTCTAACTTCCTCATATTCTGTTTCTGGCGGTGAGTTGTGGATCTTTGAGCAACATAAGCATCATAATGGAAGTCTAAAGAGCGACAAAACAACTTCTTGGTTTCCTCTTTGAGTTTCTTGTACCAAGAGGGAGCAGAGGAAGTGGAGGTACTAGCTTCATGATCATTGCTCTTCTTGGGTGGCAAGTGAGGCTTCTTTCTTAGTTGCTTAGACGGATGTTCTACGATGATGGAGCCATCCCTGAAAAGATCTTGCTTTGTCTTGTCCAAATATTTCTTGCGGATGAGCTTCATGAGGAAAGGCCCATAGACGGGAGCTCTCCTATCCATTACCGCAAGCCAAAGTTCTTGATAGAGGAAGTCCATCACATCCAGTTTCTCACCGGTTCCTTGCTTGTCCTTGGAGAGCTTCAAGAGATCAAACACATAGCCATGAACTTGGTCCCAATTGCCAACGCGAGGGGCCAAGGTCTCTCTATAGATGCGGTGAAGGATCTCAAAGGGAGGGATCAAATGCTTGGTAGCCCCCGGGATGCCACCCGGCATGGTGATGTTCTTGATGACCTTCTTGTTGCTAGAAACCCCTCGATCATGGCACCGCCATCCTGAGGGTACAGAGTCACTGACAAACGGATACTCGAGCAAAACAGCAAATTCCTTCCAAGTGGCCTCAAGCTTGCACTCCTTGGTCATCCAATGTATAGTTCTATCTTCAGTGTCCGCAAAGTACACGGTGACAAAGAACTGAGTGATGTACTCCTCAATATAACCATGGTTGTACTCCATTAACGGAAACAACCCAAAGTCATCGGCCATGGCAAGAGTCTCGTCAAAATAGGTACCAAACTTGGGCTGCCTCATGTAAGCCAAGTCAATTGTGAGTTGGGTTGTGACGCCGTAACGCTTGGCCACAAAGATCTCCTCATAGATTCTCTGTTGAGTGCGGGTGTAGAAGGAGCGATCCGTGCACTCGGGGTCTCGACCAAGCAGATAGGGGTTATTCTCCCGAATGGTTTGATTGTCAAACTGCCTCAGCTGCAACATAGTCTTGGTGGATCTAGCGGGCTGCTTGGGAGCGGTAGCCCTTGACTTGGAGGAGGAAGGGACCCCCTTTGCAGTGGTAGACGACATTGGGGCTTTGTCCTTGTTGAGAGCTGTGGTACGGGTTGTGGTGCGGGATGGTAGAGCTTCTGCCTCACTTTCACTGTCACTGTCGCTGTCAATTACGGGCGGTTGATTGGCCTTGGCTTTCTTGCGAGGATGAGCAATCGGAACACTCTTTTGCCTTGAGCCACCTGTGAATAGAAACAAATGGTAGGGAGGGAAAAGAGATGAGTGCACAAGTCCAGTAGGAAGTTGGAAAAACGGAGTAAGCAGATGTAGAAATAGGTCGAAAGTTCCATGTACGGTAGTACCGGACAAGATCCGGCGGTAGTGCCGGCAATCCGGTAATACCGGGCAATAGCTCGGTAGTACCGGGTCGGACGGTTCATCCTCGAATCTGTTCGGTATCTACACTTATCTTAGAAATTTCAACACAATGCCTACACATGCTTACTACCCAGCAACCGAAACACCCAAATCCAGCATCCCACACGATTTTAACCGCGAATCACGGAGCTATCTAGTATTTGCCCAAAAGCATCTAGGTTTCAACAAAGAGAACTAAAAACGAGCAATGGAGAGGCAAATACCGGAGGCCATCGATGGGGTTGGAGTGAGGAGCGATTCCACGGAGCAGATCTGGCCGGGGATGGCCGAATCCAAAGCACCACAGAGGGAGCTTCGGTGGTGTTCTTGAGAGGAGAGAGGATGGAGGAAGAACACGATGGGGAGAAGAAGATAAGATCTGGGAATCTCCTCTCCCCACGCGGTTCAGGACCCTCAGAGACGCGCAAATCCGGTAGTACCGGGCCAAAGGCCGGTTGTACCACGTCTACGGTACTGTTGGTTTCCCGCAAACCCGGTAGTACCGGACAAAAGGGTGGTACTACTGCTTGAGGAGAGATTCCAGCTCTTTCGAGGGGATCTTTCAGATACAAGCGGTAGTACCGGCTTTTAAAGTCCGGTAGTACCGGGCTCTCCTGTCAAAAATACAAGTTGTCAAGTATGGACTTGTGCAAGATGGAGAATGTTTTGCGAGCTGAGATTTTGGGGCTTAGGATAGATTTAGGCACTGTAAATGGTACTTCACACACACTTTGCAAAATGCATGAAACTCAAGAAGACCAAAATGAGTGTGTTTCCCACAAAACGAAGACGAAGCAAAAGAAATCCACGAAAATGTCAAGAAATCCAACTCTTCTTACAAGGAGAAGAGGGCGGTGGCCGAGGCCACCATGTTGGAGCGTATGGCATGTCACCGCGAAGATATATCTTGGGTACATAACCAATACTCGTCACTTTAGCTCATTTAGACATAAGAATGAATATAGAGATAAAAGAACACTTGCTATCAGCATAATGGGGGGAGGGATAGTCCAATGGATTAGGACCGCACTCCCCCTATGTCCATGCCTACACCTAGACCAAATGGAGAGTTGAGATAGAGATGTGTATGCAAGGTAGTCAACCAATGCTCCTAGAATCCACGATATTTAGCTCATGCCTCAAAAAGGTGAACCTTGCTTCGTCAAGTGGCTTTGTGAACATATCGGCAAGTTGAATCTTCGTTGGGATATAACCAAGCTCAATGTCACCCCGGTTGATGTGATCTCGAATAAAATGATAGCGAATCTCAATATGCTTCGTTCTTGAGTGCTCCACCGGGTTGTGACCAATCTTGATAGCACTTTCATTGTCACACAAAAGAGGCACTTTGTCACAAAGGACACCGTATTCCTTTAAAGTTTGCCTCATCCAAAGTAATTGAGTGCAAGCACTAGCGGCCGCCACATGCTCGGCTTCGGTGGTAGATAAGGATATGCAATTTTGCTTCTTGGAGGACCAACTCACCAAGGATTTCCCAAGGAATTGACATGCACCGGAATAGACTTCCTATCATCCTTGCAACCGTCCCAATCCGAATCCGTGTAACCGGCAAGAGAGAAGTTAGACCCCCTAGGATACCACAGGCCAAACTTTGGGGTATAAACCAAATATCGGAAGATTCGATTCACCGCTATCAAGTGACTTTCTTTAGGAGCCGCTTGATACCTTGCACACACTCCTACACTCAACACAATATCGGGTCTAGATGCACAAGGATAAAGCAAAGAACCAATCATAGAGCGATAGAGTTTTTGATCGACATCTTTACCCTTTGGACTAAGTTCAAGATGGCATTTGGTGTCCATAGGAAACCTCTTCTCTTTTGCATCTTGCATCTTGAACCTCTTGAGCATATCTTGGATGTATTTGGCTTGAGAGATGAAAGTCCCTCCACATAATTGCTTGATTTCAAAACCAAGAAAGAATTTCAACTCTCCCATCATGGACATCTCGAACCTATCCGTCATAAGCTTTGAAAATTCATCATTGAAAGCTTTGTTAGATGAGCCAAAGATAATATCATCAACATAAAGTTGACATATGAAAAGCTCCCCTTTTACCCTCTTTGTGAAGAGAGTGGGATCGATTTGCCCCACTTCAAAGCCACGGTCTAGCAATAGCTCTCTTAGGTGCTCATACCAAGCACGAGGTGCTTGTTTGAGACCATAGAGGGCCTTATCAAGCTTGTAGACATGGTTTGGGAAGTGTGGATCCTCAAATCCCGGTGGTTGCTTTACATATACCAACTCCTTTAAGGGACCATTAAGAAATGCACTTTTCACATCCATTTATTGCAACTTAAAATTATGATGTGATGCATAGGCAAGTAGGATACGGATGGACTCAAGACGAGCCACGGGAGCATAGGTCTCTCCAAAATCAATGCCTTCAACTTGAGAGTACCCTTGAGCTACCAATCTCGCCTTGTTCCTTACAACCATTCCATGCTCATCTTGCTTGTTCTTGAATATCCACTTGGTGCCAATAACATTGCGGCAATATTTTGGCTTCTCTACTAGATTCCATACTTTGTTGCGCTTGAAGTTGTTGAGTTCTTCATGCATGGCTTCCAACCAATCCGGATCTTCAAGAGCTTCAAACACCTTCTTTGGTTCAATCATAGAGATATGAGCTTGATGTTCACTAAAGCTTGCCAATTGACCTCTTGTGGAAACCTTGCGAGATACATCACCAATGATGGCTTCAAGCTTGTGACACTTGATTTCCAAATTTCTCTTGGCTCTTGCTTGACGGCGGGTTTTGATATCCCCATTGTTGCGTGGGATTTCGGCTTGATCACCTAGATCATTTGAGTCCCCGTCTTGACCGTCTTGATGAGCATTGCCATCTTGTTGCACCTTTTCAATGATGGGAGAAGATGGATGTTCTTGCTCTTGATCTTGACTAGGGTTGAGAATAGGAGTTCTTGAATCTTGTGAGACCTCTTGGTCAACTTGAGGAGGAGCTTGTTCTTGTTCTTGGATAGGTGTCTCATTTGCTTCCATAGAGGGTGCCACTTCAACTTGTGATGATGGAATCTCCACTTGAGTGGAGCTTGTACTTCCTTGAGGAGGCTCATGATGAATCTCGATGGGGCGATGAAATCCAACACCCATTCTTTGTATTGCATCTTGAGGTTCCTCGTTATCTACATCACAAACATGAAATTGCGCCACTTGGGAGCCGTCATTCTCATCAAACCTCACACTACAAGATTCTACAACTCTCCCTAAGGATTTGTCATAGACTCTATAAGTGTGAGAGTTCGCACCATACCCAACAAGAACACCTTATAAGGCTTTAACTTCAAACTTAGAAAGATGTACACCTTTGATTTTGTAGAAACACTTACAACCAAAGACTCGATAGTAGGAGATGTTGGGCTTGTTGTCGGTAAGCATTTCATATGGAGTTTCCTTCTTCCCTTTGCGAAAGAATAACCGGTTGGAGGAGCGACACGCCGTGGAGATAGCTTCGGCCCACAAGAAGAGTGGAGACTTAAAATCCGCCAACATGGACCTAGCCATATCCATAAGAGTCCGGTTCTTCCTCTCGGCTACACCGTTTTGTTGAGGGGTATATGCGGCCGAGTATTGATGTCGAATTCCCTCGTCGCTAAGAAACTCATTTAGGGTGTAGTTCTTGAACTCGGAGCCATTGTCACTTCTAATGGCCAATATGGGAAGATTGTGTTGACGTTGAACTTCATTGGAGAAATCGGTGATGGTTTGTTGAGTTTCATCCTTCGTCTTGAAGAAGAAAACCCAAGTGAATCTTGAATAGTCATCGACAATGACCAAACAATATTTCTTCCCACCAAGACTAGGTTGAGGTACGGCACCAAAAAGATCAACATGAAGAAGTTCCAATACCCTTGATGATGAGATGATGGTCTTGCTTGGATGGGGAGAATCATGCATCTTTCCTTCAACACAAGCCCTACAAAGACGATCTCTAGAAAAAGAAACATTCTCATTTAGTCCAAGAATGTGGCCACCCTTGTGGAGACTTTGCAAAGTTCTCATATTAACATGGGACAAGCGGCGATGCCACAACCACCCCACGTCGACCTTTCCGAATAAGCATATTGCTTGAGTGTTGGTTGACCCCGAAAAGTCTACCACAAACAACTCATTTTCAACATACCCAACGAACATGACCTTTAGAGTCTTACTCCTCAAGAGTACCACCATATCAAGAGTAAAGTGGACATCAAAGTTCATCTTATTAAGAGCACGAACGGACATAAGATTGTAACCTAGAGACTCAACAAGCATGACATTTACAAGGGTGATATCCCTTGCAACTACCACCTTGCCGAGACTCTTTACCTCGGCTTTGGACTTGTCACCATAAGAGACGGTGGAATGATTTAAATTTCGTCTCAACTCCGTCATGATCTCCTTGCTTCCGGTCATATGACTAGTGCATCCACTATCAACCACCCATTTAGATCCACCGGGAGCATAGTCCTACAAGAAATCATTTCTTGCATTTAGGTACCCATTTCTCAATGGGTCCCTTTCGGTTAGCAGCAAGGGTCTTAGGAACCCAAATAGAATAATCAATGTAACCATCATAAGGACCAACATATTTTGCATAAAAATCACCATAATAATAAACATAAAGAATGTAGTTGGGATTGTTATGCCCCGCAAAGTCACTACGAGTGGTCTTGCCCCTAGTGGCATTACCACTCGCAATGTTAGTCTTAGCTTGTGCGGGCTTGGTCTTGTTCTCCTTGGTGTTGCTCACCTTCTTCTTTGCCTCGGCCACATACCCAAGACCTTCCTTTCCTTTGTGTGGTTTTAACTCAAACAAATAAGCAAAACCCTTATCGTTACCTTTGGGGATAGAGGTCTTAGCATGATCCACCTTCAACCTAGCATTTTCTTCAATGACATTTTCATGAACACGAGGAAGAATGGTTATGCTAGTTGAGCAAGTTATAGAGAGTTGAGTTTGGAGTTGCTCATGTGACTTAACAAGGATGGAGTGGGTCGTTTCCAAAACCTTGTGAGCTTTATCAAGCTTCTCCATATCCTCAAGAAGTCTAGTATTCGCAACCCCAAGTTCAACTTTCTCCTTTTTAATCACTTTATATTTGGCAAAAACATGATCTCTATCCTTAATGATTTTACTAATGATTTCATCATTTTTAGCATCAAGAGACTCAAGTTTTCCTCTAGAGTGGTTCTATATTCACTTTCTTCATCAAGAGAGCCATTTAGAGAAACTATGGAAGCATTCAAGGAAGCAATGGTGAGAGAATCCTCTCTCTCAATTTTACTCTTTTCTTGAAGAAGTTCTTCGGCCGCACATAGTTGTCTCACGAGAGACTCAACGTGTTCTTTGGCTTCACCTTGCAAGTTAGCCACCAAAGTATCGAAAGAAACTAGCTCTTTATTAATCTCAAGACTAGATTGATCATGAGTAGTCTTAGGTGAGGGAGATGATACCTCGGTGACATGAGCCATGAGGCACCGTGCGTTGTTGGTGGAGACATTGTCATTGGGGGATTCAAAGAGTGACGGTGATGATGGTGGAGTATATACAATAGCAAATGCGGCAACCTCTTTATTAGGTGTGTCTTCATCGTCGGAGTCACTTGTGGCATATTCTTCTTGTGCCACCAACACAATTCTTGGTGCCTTCTTGAAGAAAGGCTTCTTTGGTCTTGCGAACTTCTTTTGAATCAACTTTGAGTGGTCCTTCGGGACAAGCTTCCCACCATTTTGCTCACGGTTCTCATAAGGACACTCTCTTATGTAGTGATTCTTGTCATGACAATTGTAGCACGTCTTTGTCCTTGGGGCAAGCTCTTTCTTGCCACTTGAGTTGATATCTCGATCAACACGAGCTTTAGCACTAGCCGAGTCATTCCAAAACACTCTTGTGGCAAGTGCAATGTGACCATTGAGGGCTTGCTCAAGATCACGTGGAGCAATGTTGCTAGGACAAGCTTCAACTTCATCATTGGCATCTATGCAAGTCACCTTGGCCTTCAAGGCAAGTGAGGGACTTTGTCTCATTCCCATGGCCCTAGCACGGTTATCTTCGGCATTCTTGGTGGCAACCTTGGAGGCTTGGACTTCTTGCATAACTTCATGGGAAGACAATTGAAGGTAGTTGTATCTTCCTTGAATAGACTTCAACTCCATTGGCTCCGAAGGCAAGAGAGCATACTCATACTTCCTCTTGACCCAAGCATCATCAACATAAGTTGCTCCCACATCATAAAAGGCTTTGGCAAGAGTCTTGAGTCTACCATACATCTCTTCATGGTTCTCGTTGTCAAGCATGTAGAAGCCTTCGGCAGCATTGCTCAAAGATTCATATATATTTCTCTTCATGCTTTCATTTCCAAGGAAGGCGCGCTCAAGACAATCCCAAGCTTCTTTGGCGGTGGTGGCATGTAGAACATGATGCTTGTCGTTGTCGCTCAAGGAGAGTTCAATCATGTGGAGAGCGGAAGCGTTTAGTTGCTTTTCGGCGAACTCTCTCTTGGTCGTGTTGCTTGGATCCTCCACTATGTATCCTTCTTCAATAATCCTCCAAAGCTCGATGGAGGCACTGTTGACATGAGATTTCATTGAGCGTTGCAAACTAGCAAAAGCTAATGCATTAAGCTTAGGTGGGGGACCTAAAGGGTTTATGCGGGTAGTGATAATTGGATCGGGAGAGTACCATCCCCGAACGGCATGATACCCTTCCTTTTCCTCATGCGAATTGGGAGATGACTTAGGCTTATCATTGTCTTTCACCTCCTTCTCTTTTTGCTCTTTATTCTCCTTGGAACCACCCTCATCGGAGTTAGAAGCTTTTTCAAGCGGGATGATATCCGAGGGCTTGTTGTTAATGAGTTTATTGAGCAAGTCACGAAACTCGTTAAACCTAGCATCCATGGAAGATGTCAAAGTTGTTTCCAAATCTTTGATACCGGCCATGGATACCGCGGTGGCTTGGTCCTTTTTAAGGGACTCATTAGCCTCGGCAAGCCTTGCGGTCTCATCCTCACTTTGTGTCATACTTCTCTTAGGCGGTTAAACCCAACAAGAGAAACCTGGCTCTGATACCAATTGAAAGGGTCGGTATGACACCTAGAGGGGGGCTGAATAGGTGCTAATTCAATTTTAGTTCTTTTTAAAATTAGGCTTGACACAAAAGGTAAATTCTCTAGATATGCAACTATGGTCATTTACCTATATGACAAGCTAGCAACTAAGCAAGATATAATAAAGGCAATAAATAAGGATAGAACTAACCGAAGTGAAACCACGAGACGACAAGGATGTATTCCCGAGTTCCTCCCTTAAATGGGAGTACGTCTCGTTGGAGAGGTGTGAACCAACACAATGGTTCAACGGCCACAAAGTCCTCACCCAAATCTCCGGTGATCCGCACCACAAAGGTTTGGTCCACTTTTCACTATCGGAATCCTTCGAGGCGGAATCCGGAGCCTTTACAACAACGATTCGGGGCACGACCCACAAAGAGCTTGGGGGCTCCCGAACAGCTACAATCTGTCACAAAGACAAGAAGGTAAGTACAACAATGGGCTAGGTTTTCCTAGTGGAAACTCTAGCAAGTGTTCCCTTAAGTGAATGAGGGGGAAATGAAGAACGGCTCGGTGAAGATGTAGATCAAGGCCTTCTCCTTCAATCCTCCAAAGATCAACGAGTTTGGACGGAGGGATTGGGAGATCTAACAAATCTTGAGCTTGTATCAATGGAGTTCGTGTATATTGGTCAAGCCACTTCTCAAGGAGGAACAAGCCCTCCTTATATAGCCAGCTCAAGAACACTGCCGTTGCAGCTTGGTCTTCTTTCGCAAGTGCGGTAGTACCGGCTCCTAGACCGGTAGTACCGGCCCTGCGGTAGCTTCGTCAACGCAGAAATCCGAGCGCGCGGTACTACCGGGAAACAATATACTGGTACTACCGGGCCCAAGTGCCGGACTTCAACCCCGGCACTACCGGGGCCATCCGAGCCAAGACCTCCGAAAACCATCTTCAGACAGTAGTACCGTAGGAGCCCGGTACTACCGCATATAGCCCGGTACTACCGGAACATAAATTCCGGTACTACCGGACCTATCCGAACCTTTGTAGGATAGGAAAACCTTCCAGACAGTAGTACCGCACAAAAGTCCGGTACTACCGGCCAATCTGTTAAAGCATGTTTTTTACCTGAAAAACACTCAGCACACAATTAGACCAACTACTGTGTTGTCAACTAATTCCAAAACACTTAGGGATAGAAATGCTCTTTCACCCTTGTAATCAACAAACTCTCCTTTTAGACGTTCTAGTTCTTGAGTCTCAACTTGAGCTTGATCTTGAGAGATAGGTCCATCTTGTTCTTCTTCTTGAAAAATGTCAAGGAGTTGAGGACTTGGTGTTTGATCTTGGACATGATTATCTTCTTGAGATTCTAGTTGAACTTGTGGTGTAGTTGGTGGCTCTTCTTGTGTTGTGTTTGAATCTTCTTGAGTTGAGCTAGGCTCCACTTGAGTTGAGTCATTCTCCATGGGGGTTGAGCTTGGTCCTTCTTCATTAAAGGCTTGATCTTGATTTTGAGCTTGATGAGTCTCATGAGGCAAGATGTGCCCAATTCCCATTGCCTTAATGACTTGAGAAGGATCTTCATCACCTACATCACGTGAAACAACTTGCTCCTTTTGGGAGCCATTATTCTCATCGAAATCCACATCACAAGATTTTTCAATCCTTCCCGAGGAACTATTGTAGAATCTATAGGTGTGGGAATCCGATGCATATCCAACAAAAATACCCTCAATAGTTCTAGATTCGAATTTACCAAGCCTCTCCTTCTTGTTCTTGACGAAGCATTTGCATCCAAAGACCCGGAAATACTTGACGTTGGGCTTGTTCCCGGTGAGAAGCTCATAGGCGGTCTTGTTGGGGAAGGAGTGAAGGAAGAGCCGGTTTATAGCATGAACGGCGGTGGCGATGGCTTCACCCCAAAAGTTGTAGGGTGAATTGAATTCATTCAACATAGTTCTTTCCATCTCAATGATTGTCCGGTTCTTCCTCTCCACAACACCATTTTGTTGGGGTGTGTAAGGTGAAGAGTATTGATGCTTGATACCTTCCCAATCAACAAAATCTTGCATGGTGTAGTTCTTGAATTTGGTGCCATTGTAGGTTTGAATTGCCTTGATCTTCTCATCATATTGACATTGAGCTTGAGTGGCAAAGTCGATGAAGCATTTGTGGATCTCATCCTTGGACTTTAGGAGAAATACCCAAGTGTACCTTGAGTAGTCATCCACGATCACAAGACCAAACTTCTTCCCGCCAAGAGTGTCATAGTTGGAAGGCCCAAAGAGATCCAAATGAAGGAGCTCCAATGGCTTAAAGGTGGTGACGATGCTCTTGGAGGGGTGAGCCTTTCCCTTTTGCTTCTCGGCTATGCATGCACTACACACGCGATATCTTTCAAAGTCAACATCGGTTAGTCCAATAACGTGATCATCTTTTAGGAGTAATTTAAGATTTCTCATGTTGACATGGCCTAGCCGGCGATGCCAAAGCCAACCGTTGTCAACCTTGGCCATTAGGCATAGTGAGGAAGAGGGGTTCTCTTGCGAGAAATCAGCCACATAAAGACCGTCCTCAATATGCCCAACAAAAACCAATTTGAGATTATCACTCCTAAAGACCATCACCTTATCTTTAGTAAAATAGCAATCATAACCAATGTTTGTAAGATTGTTGATGGAAAGTAAGTTGTAACCAAGGGATTTAACAAGCATGACATTCTCGAGAGACACGTCTTTCGTGATTGCCACCTTGCTGTATCCCAATACCTTTTGCTTTGTATTATCTCCAAAAGTGATGTAGGAGGTGCGGTTGACATTATTAATGAAACGCTCAAGCAACTCCTTTTCTCCGGTCATATGATGAGTGCATCCACTATAAAACACCCATTAGGGCCACCGGAGAGATATCCCTACACACAATCAATTCTTGGATTTAGGAACCCATTTAGAAATGGGTTCCTTGGCATTAGAAACAAGAGATTTTGGTACCCAAATCGAGTACCATCTAAAAGCATTGCGGGGACCAATAAATATAGCATAAACATCTCCTCTTGTGTCCTTACACAACACATAAGATGGGTTAGCTTTTCCCGCGGAAAGTTGGTTAGAATTTTCCTTATAGACACTTTCTTCAACCACAACTTTCTTGCATTTGCCAACCTCCTTGTGTCCTTCACGCACAAAGTTAACATTCTTCAAGGGATTGGCCTTCTCCTTACCATTCTTCATTGTGGTGTAACCAAGTCCTTGATGTGGAGCTCTCATCTTTTGTTTAGCAAGAATCTCATTTAGAGTCTTCTCACCTTGACTAGATATAAGACGTTCCTTCTTGAGTTGCACCTTCAACTTCTTATTTTTCTCAACAAGTGAGACTTGACCATTCAAGAGGTTAGAAGTACTAGCAATATTTTCAACAATAATGGGAGCACTTGAAGAACCAAGAGACTTATCATAACTAGCTCGAAGTTGATCATACTTCTCCTCAAGTTTCATGAACTCATCCTTGATAAGCTTATGGGCATTCTCAAGGTGTTCAAGATCCTTAGTGAGAGAGGCATGAGCAACCTCAAGTTTCTTTTTAGAAGCATCAAGTACTTGAGACACTTCAAGTGCCCTATCAATTGAATCAGCATCTTTAGCTTTGTCAATCTTATAAGTTTCCAATTGTTGAGATAGAGTAAAAGAGTTATGTTTTTCATTAGTGAGCTCTTGCTTAAGGAGATTGAATCTCCGTCTCCCATCATCAATATGGGATTCAATTTCCTCAATGGTATCGTCACGTGAAGAGACGGTGTCTATTAAGTACTCGAATTGAGATAAAGCATCACCACGTAGGGAGCACATAACTTTATGCAAAGCAAGCATCCTAGCATTTCCATCCTCATCAATATTGCCTAACTCATGAGAAGATAAATGTGGCTTAGCATTAAAGATGGGAGCATTTGAAGGAGTAGGCACCTTTGGTCCCTTTGCCATGAGGCATTTTTGGGATTTCTTCTTGGAGGTAGCGGTGTAGTCTTTGGTGTAGTCGTAGGAGAGAGAGGACCCAAGTCCACGCTCCAACTTGGCTACTTCATCTTGATCATCCTCGCCCCCCTTTGTCAATCTTGCCATGAGACACTTCTTGGAGGGAGATGCGTAGTCCTTGGTATAGTCAAATGTGAATAAGGAGTCGGGCTTAGCATGAGCTAGACCAGCTACTCCAACTTGTGCATCTTCCTCTTTCTCCTCATCATCGGACATGTACTCGACCTCAACAAAAGCTTTGCCTTCTCTTCTCTTGTTGATGGGGTTGGGGAGGAGCTTCTTCGTTGCCTCCTTGTCATACTTAGGCTTGTCTTCTCTTTTCTCATAGGGACACTTGTCGGAGAAATGACCCGGTTGATCACAATTGTAGCAATTCCTCCTTGTGTTCTTTGGGAGGCTTGCATTCTTTTTCATGAAGTTCTTGCCCCACTTCCTAGCAAAGAAGGCAAGATCCACCGGTAGCTCACTCGTTGACGTCATCTCTTCAATCTCAACTTCTTCTTCATATTCTTCCTCAACAACACGAGTCGCCTTGGCCTTCAAAGCAAGGTTGGGAGAGTTCATGGCGCGGACAAGTTGTCTTTGTGACGCCCGAAAATCGGTACTATGTAGATTTAAGCGATCCCGCCGAAATCCGCATAATAATGATTTTAGGTCGCCCACCAGACATAATGTGCACGCCGAAACATGCGCATTATGTGGGTGGAATTGTGATAACATTACAACACTTCCGATACATCCACAAATACCACAGAAGATATAATTACAACAACGACTCGAACGAGTCAAGATACAAATGATACAATACAAATATTCAAATGACAGCGGAAGCAAAATAGTATCCGACTACGGATAAGATACAAATTGGACTAAGAGTCCTGAAGATAAGCAATGGCGCCATATCCCTGCCCAGCCAAGCCGGAGGGATTCCCAAGCTAACGTCGTCAGACTTCAAACCTGTTGACTGCACATAAAGCACATCCCAAAAGAGGGTCAGGGCACTCCCTGGCAAGCAAAACCGACTTGCCTACTTTCTACACCATCTCCCAAAATATAGGGGAGGTGGACTTAGCGGCAGCAGCACTAGCAACCTAAAGAGACACGCTACAACTTCCGTCTAATCAGAGAGGGATAAGAGAGCGCATAAGATAAACATCTACAACTAACACCAAACATAACCCATTCTCGGATTAACCCCCTCAACCAAGTTTGAGGAAGCAATTCGGGAAAACTCACACAGTGAACAAATTTTACTTACCAGTTATTGTGAAAGTAATTCTATATTACTAGTCAGGTTAATTAACAATGATTAGGTGTAAGTTGTCTATGATCTTGTTAGCCAGCATCATCACCAAGTCGTCCATAACCGTGGACACGGCTCATCGATAAGATTATACCCTGCAGGGGTGCACTACTGGACCCGTACTCGTTCGATCAACCCCAAAAGCAGAGCCAGAAGCTAGGGCATCTCAACACGGCAAATCTCTTCTCTACAACCCATCCAGGGAACCGCATGATTGTGTGCACGGCTAATCAGGTCCAGTGCCCGCGGGATACGACCTTCATAGCACTCTAAGAACGTGCCACCCTATATGAGAATCGACTACTCCAGCATCATGAGATCGTTAGGTACCATATGCATGCATCAAATGGAAAGCCCGAACTACTTGCGGCGCCCTGGATAAGAAGCGGATTAGATCAAAGCCGGGGGGGGGTTCCATAGGGCCTCCCACAAGGGGTTAGTGCGCTCAAAATTGGATCCGAGGACAAGAACTGAGTTCCTAGGTCGACACTTAGCAGAACAAAGCACCTCGCAAGGCCTTCCGCCGGTGCCTTATCTTTTAATTATAATACCCCAATATAAGACAACATTTTATTAAGGTAGAATAACCTATCATGCTAAGGAGGTGAAATAAAATAAGACATACAGACGACTCGCACAAACAACTCTAAGCATGCGCTACGACTCGCAAGGCCAACAGATAAGCATGCAACAGGTATTAGGATGTGGGGATAAAGCTGTATGGGCTGCAGGATAAACATGTGATGGGATCGCAGTTCAAGAATCGATAACTAGGGTAGCAGAGATCAACGGCAGGAATGAAAGACAATGTATAGGTAAACAAGCAAACTTTGCTTGCCTGGAATCCCGCATGGAAGCAGATCTTGTCGTTGCTCACACATCTCAACGTCGTATCGGCGAAGAGGCAACAAACACTGGAAAGCGTAAAAGATGCATTTTACAACTACGGCAAAAGATCCAACATGCTCATGCGACAGATGAATGACATGGCAAGATGCAATTCGAGATGCACTTAATCCAAATTAAGCGGAACCGGGATTCCGACAATTTATTTTTAGGTGCAAGTTATTTATTTACCAGCAATATTAAATGTTGGTTAGCATGGCAACACATGGCATGGGTGATCTAATTAAATTAAATGGAATAGGGCAATATATATATATAGTGATTTGCACCACACATTCCATATTTATTATTTAGGTGATTTGCTACACTACAAACCAAAAAGATGCAACACATGCAAGTATGATGCGATATGCACAAGATAGATGCCATTTAATAAAATAGGTATAGGGTTAGGGTTTAGGTTCGCACGTCGGATCGGGTGAACTAGGGTTCAAAACCGACGTCTTCGGTCCGTAGAGGAAGTAGTCGTCGTGGAACCGGGGCATCGTCGTTTGTCGGTGTCGTGGAAGTGGTCGGCTAGTCGTACTCGGTCATCCTCGTTGACGGGCGCGGGCACGTAGGAGCACGACAACGGACACCGGAAGGAGAAACGCACGGGCGGGCACCGCGACAGGGACACGGGTGGTCACGGCGACGCGACACCGGAAGAAGCACTCGCACGCGCACGGGCAGCACCTCGAAGGGTGGACAACTCGGACAAAAGTGGCGACGAAGTTCTTGCGGACATTTTGTCGAACACCTTGCGGGTGGCGGACGCGAGGACACCACCGGACGGAGAAAACGGCGGAGCGGAGCGGAGACACAGAGCGGATGTATACGGGCGCGCGGGCGCGGCGGCAGCGCGGGCGCACGGCGGGCGACGACGGCGTGAGGGCATGGCACAGCCGGAGTAAGAGGAGCGCGGGCGCGCGGCGCGGAGGCGCGAGGGGGCGGCGGATGCGGCGGCGCACACGGGAGCGACGGAGGAGCAGGGGGCGCGGCCGGGAGGCGCGTGCTGCGGGGAGCGCTCGGGCCCGCTCGGGAGGAGACAGAGGCGCAGCGGATGGCGGCGCGCGGGCGGCAGGCGGTGGAGGGCGCGACGGCCGGAGGCGGCGGGTGCAGCAGCGCGGCGTCGGGCGGCGGGGACGGCGTCCGGCGAGCGGCGCGCGCTCGGAGCAGAGGCGGCGGCGGCCATGGCGCGGGCGGAGGCGGCCGACGCGGGAGGTTGGGGCGTGCGCGGGAGGGAGTCGGGGCGGCGACCAGCGGCAGCGGGGAAGCAGGGGCGCGGTGGCGGCCCGGGCGGGGAGACGGCGGCGGCGCACGCGGGCACGGCGGCGTGCTGTGGACGGGAAGAGGAGGCCGGACGCGGGGAGCGCGGGAGGAGAGAGGGCGTGGGGCGGCGGCGCGGCCGGCCGGTAGAGGCAGCGCGGCGGCCGGGCCGGAGGCGGCCGGGGCGGTGGTGGCGTCGGGTGGAGCGCACGGGCTCGTGCGGGGCAAGCTCGGGAAGAAGAAGGGTGCGGGAGGAAGGAGAGAAGAGAAGGGAAAGAGAAGGGAAGAAAAAAAAAGGAAAAGAAAGAAAAGAGGGGGAAAAAGAGAAAAGGAAAAAGGAAAAAGATGGAGGGGGTGGGAAAAGTTTTCAGGGGGACAATACCTAGGGTTTGGGGTTAGATGGGCTTGGGCTTTTTATTTCTCACCCATTTATTATTTTCTGATTTATATTTTTAAAATCAAAACGAAGAGGAATTTGAATACGAAACCTTTACAAAATATTTTTAGTTTTAACTAGGGAATTTAATAAACTAGTTTTTAACATATTTGAAAGAGTTGAAAATAACACATTTTTAATTAATTTGAAATGCATTTGAATTAATTATGGAAATTAAATTTAAATGCCACAAATTAAAATGATGAGATGAAATGCAATGTCATGTTGATGCAAAAAAGAAAAACACACCAAATTAAAAGGGGATAAATCCCGGGGCGTTACAGTCTTGTTCGGTTTCCTTGATCAACAATAGTTTGGTTGGCAATGAAGAAGGAGATAAGGTCATCCGGAGACATAGCCTTCTTGGCATCCAAGACTTGCATCATGAGAGTCATTTGCTTGTCATCGGGAGCAATTATTTGAAAAATCTTGTTCTTGATAAACTCATCATTCACATCAAACCCATCATTGTATTTGTCACACCCAAGGCCTTGGATCTTTACGCGAAGAACGTCAAGTCTTGAGTAGGCATCTCTAAGGTTCTCACCATCCTTGATCACAAACAAATCCATCTCACTCTTGGCATATTCATAGTTGGTCTTTTGGGTGATGGATGTTCCTTCTTGAAGAATCACAACTCTATCCCACAACTCCTTGGCGGACTCAATGCGGTGGACTTGATTGTAGAGACTTTTTGGAAGAGCACACCGAATCTTGTCACGGGCCGTGGAATTGAGTTGCCGAAGTACCCGTTCATTAGGTGTCAAGCTATTTGCATCCATGGGCACAATACCTTGCTCAACAATGTCCCAAAGCTCCTCGCACATACTGCGAAGATAAGATTCCATAGAAGATTTCCAAAAGGAAAAGTGAGTTCCATCATACATGGGTGGGGCACCACCATTAATCATGTTTGGCAATGAGATAGGAGGGAGAGGATACGTGTGACCAACGGCGCCGTATGCGGGGCTAAGTTTGGTTGAGGGAGCGCTCTCCACCTTATCCTTTCCATTGCCACTAGTGCTAGTGTCGGGGGAAAGAGATATGGCGGCCAAACGCTTCTCAACTTCATTAGCGACGTATAATTCAAAATTCTTGTTCACACGATCCTCAATGGTTTTCTGAAGGGCAGCTTCACGGGAGGCCCACTTGTCCTCCTCGGCTTTCCTTGCTAACTCCTCTTCAGAAGGATAATCCATCTCGCTCTTAAGGCGGTGAAGACCTTAAAAAGAGACCTCGGCTCTGATACCAATTGAAAGGACCGAGATGGTAACCTAGAGGGGGGGTGAATAGGTTTCTACAAATTTTACTTTTCTTTTCACAAGTTTTAGGCTATGCGGATAAATAAGATGTGCCTAACAAGTAGATGAAACAACCTATATGATGCAATACAATACTTCAAGCACGAAGGCTATCACAAATAAATCAACAATAGTGAAAGAGCTCGGATAGAAATAACCGAGGCACGCAGAGACGAAGATATAACCCGTGTTCCTTCTCTTGAGAGAGAAGTACGTCACGTTGGAGAGATGCGGGATACCACGAAGGACACCCGAGCGCCACGAAGGCTCACCTTCTTCTCCTTGAGCCTCTTCCACGAAGAAAGAGCTCAATCCACTATTGGTAGGCCTTGAGGCGGCCTCCGAACCTTTACAAACTTTCCCAAAGCAAGAACCACAACCCGGAAGCTTCCGGGCGACCCTAGCCGCCTAGGGTTTCAACAAAACCCAAGAGTAACAAGCAACTTGATGAACTCAAGGGGGAATCACTTTTGGCTTGGTGGAATCAAAGATCTAGACCTCCTCTTGGTTTTCACCAAAGGGATTTGAGTTTGAGTGGAGGGCTAGAGAGATCTTGAAGCTTTTGGAGTCAACAACAATGGAGGAGAGAGAGCTTAGCCTTTTTCGTGTTTGGGACTGGTTGACTAACCTCTTGGAGAAGAAGAGGTGGGCTTATATACTTGTCCATTAAAATATGGTCATTATGCAGAAAATCTGGTCCACCCGGTATGGATTCCGGTTTGCACCGGACTGTGTACCGGATGGGTCCGGGCCCATCCGGTACCAGATCCGGTATATACCGGATTCCATACCGGATGGCCAGTTTCCTGAACATGGCCAATATTTCAAGAGACAAGTATATTAAACTTTCTCATATTTTGCGGAGGCCTTAGGAGGTGTATGGAAAGTGATATGAAATAGAGTTGCAAGAGTTCATCCCCAATGAAAACAACAAGTTACCCCTCTTAATAGTGCGGTGATCCTATTGACTCAAGAAGTAAATAGAGAAAGATATAAATAACACCGTCACTTGATCATCCAAAAATGAGGGGCCTCCAATCTCCAACCATCATCATACGAGCGGACTAAAACCTGAGCATACACTTTAGAGATAGCATTAGTCCTCACTAACTCGAGTGTCATCTTAACCAAAATCTTAAGAAGGGACATGCCCTTTCAGGTATGTTCCTCCATCTTGAGTGATTGGGACTTTCTTAGATGTCTGTATTGCTCATACTTAATTTTATCTATGAAGTGTTCCTGATTGAATCAATCATATCATAAGGCTCCATTTGTTGAAACTGCTCTTTCAACTCTAGTACCATGCTTATGACCATGATGGTTTGCACTTCTATGAAAATGTCACGACGCTTACGAAATTCCTCATCTTCCTCTTCGCTAGCAGAATCTTCTGGTTCCACTCCTAATCCTTGTTCTATGACATATAGTATATTATTGTGTTTGAGAGTTTCTCTAAGTTTCTTGTACCAATAGATGAAGTTGGAACCATTAGCCAACAACGGAGAAATTCTAAGGAAGTGTTCGAAGTAGAACTTATCGCGAGGGTAGAGCACCATCTGCAGATATGATCGCAAAATAGGTAAGGATATGTTTATTTATAATCAAATTATTTAACATACTCCATTGAGATTATTATCCCTACAATAATTTTAGCGATTACATGACCCTAATTCGATGTACCACCCCCGATCGGCACGAGTGGCGGCACAGTTTCAAAGGTGGACATTGACATGTCGATCACAACAATCATGTGACTCATGCTCGATCTTTCGATCTTCCCGTGTTCCGAGACTATGTCTGTACATATTAGGCTCGCCAATTAAACCTCGGTGGTTTTTGCGCGTGCAACATGGCTTACACCCACTATATGCGAACGAGAAATGTATGACACCCGATCCTCATAACGTAGAACTTTCTTGGTGGTGCACAACGCGGGAGAACACAATTTTGGTATTTGTTAGGGATCATACTATTATAGCTACCGTTGTATATCTAAAATATAAGCAATCAATACGATGCACACACAACAACACAATATCAAATAATGTAATGAAGTGCGATATGACATGGTCGTGCGCCTAGACTCCATGGCGCCATGTGCCTGGACCGGGCGTCCCGGCATGGCTCCGAGTCTACGGTGCCTCGATTGCCTCAGACAGTACGAGTAATACAAAACTTACCGTAACCATGTCATATATAAACGCCTCTGGAAAACAAAGTTAGACGCTTCTAGCTTTATCTAGTTTTGCAAGTTTTATGTGGCTTCTAAGCTTTCGCGAGAGAACCGTTCCCTACCTACGAACTTCTGTACCACAACATCGATCAAACAATTGCATGTTTAAGTATCCCTTTCGGGCCCTCCATTGAAAATGCAAAGCCAACTAAAGAGAGAGAGACAGACACCCGCCAGCCACAAATACGGTGCAAGCCGTATGTCAGGTGTGGAACCAGTCTCACGTAAGCGTACACATAAAGTCGGTCTGGGCCGCTTCATCAACTCAATGCTGAAAGCAAAGCAAGTGCACGCTAGAGTGTAGCAAATAAAAGAAAGATGTCCCCATGTTCAACATGAGTTTCTAACCGTAGCAGAAAACAATAATTTTTCTAACTAACGAATACCGAAACTAGCCATGATCTATATATCTAGTAATGCGGTAACGGTGGTGGAACTAGTCACATACCACTTGTATACCGAATAGCGGGGATTACGCTCCCGCACAAGCGTTGCCGATGAAGACGACGTAGCCGACCTCTAGATCGCGAAGAACTTAGCGCGACGAAGTAGACGATGATGCGGCGATGTTGACGAAGACACGGTGTCAACGGGAAGGGGCGCGTCCAGCAGGTGGGGCGGCGGCCTTGGCGGCAGGGCAGGGCGGTGGCGAGACGGCGCCTCCGAGTACTCACAAGCATACGGAGCTTAACAACAACCCCCGGTCAATCAGATCCAGCTGAGATCGCAGGAGTAGATCTTTTCTGGAATCCCGCAGGGCAACGGCGCACTGCGGTATAGCTTCGTGGGAGAAAGAAAAAGAAGCGGGCGGAGAATTAACTCAAGCCGCCATATACAAAATTAATTGTACTAGCTAAGTGCCCGCGCGTTGCTACGGGTTTCTTTTAAAAAAAACTTTACGGGGGCAAAAGTTTTGCCCCATTTAATTAAATAAGGAGAGTGTTACAACGTGACACAACCACAAAGCTTACAACGGGACTACTCTCCCGTCAACGGGACAACAATTTAGTGAGGCATACACTCCCATAACCCTCGGGCTTTCACCTCATGTCCTCCTCTTTAGGGTTAAGATTGTCAAAGACTTCATAACCAATTTTCAGAAATTCACCTATGTTAATATTTTTAATAAGTTGGATATACATAGTAATAAACTTATTTAAATTCACCACAACAAAGTAAGGGCAGAAGTTTGCAAAATAGGAACACAATTAAGTTAATACATAGACCACAATCAACATGGGAATCGTAAATTCAAGCTATTGGTATCAAGCGGATCTAGCTTATTAGCTTCCCTTTTTATTGAAAATATACACCTTCGTCGAATAGTATTAAAAGGGGGAAATCATGTGAAAAACTGAACCCCACATCTCAAATTTAAGCACTGAGACCAGGGAGGATGTCAAAATTGATAATGAGGAAAGCAAAAAGATAATGTGTTAATATATATCCAGTGGTCATGGTCGCCGCAGCTGAGATGTAATCATCGCTAGGATTAATATCATTTCGATGTTCCTCTACTACACAGAGGAACCAAATCTGATAATCCCTTCGACCAAAACCTTAAAAATAAAACTATCTATGAACTCTCCCCTGTTAACGCAGTAATACATCTCTGATTCCGCTAGACCTAATGCTACACTTGATGAAAAACGCCCGTGTATCTTAGATAATGACAAGGAATTCGAGGATAATAGTACTCCCTAGTCGTAGTAGATCCATGTGGTATTATGTTCATATCAAACTTAAAAGCCTGCAATAAATTGTAATTCAACCAATAATATTATCCGAAATGTGATACAATGTAATCCGGTAACAAAATCTTAACTCACATTAGGTGTGATGTATTCTCTTGTCATTTCCAACGGCTCAATGTACAAAGAAGAAACCGCTAACGGCTACCCCAAAAGTGATTCTAAGTTATTATATGAGGGTGTAGTGTCTTAATTAACTAAGCTGATTAGCTGAGACTACTAAAAGAAAATAAGCTCTCACCAAGTAATATTGCATGGTAAGCTCTTTTAGCCACTCCATTCTTGGATATCAACTCATTTGGTGCCTGCCAATCACACCATCTATATTAATATAGTTTGTTAGATGAAGATCGATAGAAATATCATTCTTACTCTTTACTGGCATGATGACTTAACAAAATTAAGGCCTTTAAAAATGGTGTTAACACGTCAACAAAATACACCTGTATGAACACATACCAATGCCATGCAAATAGCATATTTCTCCGTTAGTATATGTTCAATTCATAAGACTTATTATGCAGAAAAGTATAGTTGTGCTCCGTTTATTCAATATGTTCAATTCGGAAGACTTAGTTTATGTCCGGGACTGTTAGCCTCAGCGATGGCGTGCTACAAGTTATACACTATCTTTTCAGGAAAGTTAACCTTTCTAAACATTTGCAAGGCTTAGCAAGTCCTTTAACGCTTACACAAAATACAGACCCCTCTCCATTCACTCTGACAGCACTGAAAGTTTTTGGTTTTCCACCGTCATACCGACACTGGTGCACACATGAAACATGTATGTATAACTCCCTTCTTTACAAAATAAAAGAATTTATAAAGACGAGGAGTTTCTTTCCAAGACATCAATTCACGAATACTCAATGCTCTATAAACAAACTGAATCACGGAAACTTGCAAGGTCAGGCTGTAGGAAACAATTGCACCTCTACATCAAGTGCCCGGACGTAGGATGACATCAAGTATGGAGAAGGCAGGGCAACGCGAAAGAACCTCTGGGATGCACTCATGCACAGGTCAATATGTAGAAACAATTTGATAGACTTCGGACAGACCAAAAGAAAAATCTGAGCTCAAATCTATAAGTCAATTGTATTTATGTCACTCACCGTGGGGAAAATGTTGAAGGACTGCTCGAGCCATACTATGCAGCCCGTCCTCGTCCGCGGGAGCCAGCGAGTCGGCGGCGGTGGCTCCTTCCGGATCGCCTATTTCCATAATGGCGAAGGGCGAAACTATAACCGAAAAATATCATTTCTCACCTTTTGACATCGTATTCAGATCTGCAGACGATGTGATGCTATCGTGTGGACGCAGTCGCAGATACCGTAGTGCAGCCTCCAACGCCGTAGCCGGCCGGCATCCACGCCGTCACGTCTCGTCCAGACACCGGAGCGTGAGCACCTGTCCATCGTCTTGTGGGTGCATACTATAACTTCCCAACGCGAACGCCATGGCGATCATTCGCCCCTGCATCGCCTCCCTATTGCCGACGTCGGCGTTCCGGAAACAGCCATCCTCGATGCATCTCCTCCATATGGCGAAGATCTCGTGCCGCTCAGACCGGTCAGGACCCTCCAACGCCACTGCATTGAGTATCTCCCGTATATCACATCGCCTCTGCCCTGGCCCTAGCCGTGCTGGTGGGCGGCAGGCCGGCCACACACCGCGTTGAACTCCGCGGCATAGTGTGGTAGCGCGTGCTCGCGCAGAGTGTGGGATAGTGGCATCCGAGACCTGAGGAACATGGAGGCGTTGGTGATGGCGTGGGTTAGGGTAGTTGCACGCGGAAAGGGGCGATGCGGAATCGAAGGGATGGGATACGAAATGGTGCCGAGAAATAAGGAGAGAGATTTGTAACGAGGGTGATTAGCGCGATGGGTTACCGGATGGCATTTGCTTTGTAGACCGTTTTTTTTTTCCTTTTCTTTGTTTCTAAACCGGTATATCACTTATAGGTGGCATGGCATGTAATTAATTAGAAGTGTGAGGGCATTTAACTTGTGACACCGTTCAGATTGTGACACCATACCACGTATTCTTCTTTAATAGTAAAGATTTTATATTGTATTTAAAAGAATTAATATGCTTATAAAGGGGGGAGGGGTGTGCAAACACCTTGCCTTCCCATGTGGGACTAAAAGAAAAGCAAGGAAAAATAAGTGGGAGGGGTGTTCGGCCGGCCATGCCATGGCCGAACGATGTGGGATCCCCCACATGGTTAGCCTCCCCCCACATGGGCCTCTCTTGGCCAATTAAGTGGGCTGCCCCCTTTTTCTCTTCTTTTAATTAATATTAAAATAATATAAAATACAATTAATTCATAATTAATATATTTACATATTATTTAATCTCCCGTGACTCCGAAACAATTTCCAGACCACCCGAACTTCTTTCGGAATGTCATTCCCGGAACCCTCCCGGAACCACCAGAACCTTTTCCGAGTTATTTCTCTCTCTCCTAAATCTATTATTCCAAATGATCTCCAAGTGTTGGTAAGACCTTAAGTCTTGTTACGTTACGGTTCGAGAATACTCTAGACATGGTCGAGACCCCTCGCTCGCCAATGACCGCCAGGGAGACCTGGATGCTTGTGACGGTCCCTCTGCATTCTACAAATATCGTTGTTGAACCATAAACATGATATTTATTTCTTTTATTTATTCGATACTACCTTGTCCGGGATATGATCGTTAACATCCGATGTCCTGTTTTATCTCGTTACCGACAAGGTTAATCAACTCGTCCGTAATATTCCATCTCCATGACCTAGTCATATGCTGCGCAGCATTTATAGACGTAATCTCACCGAGTGGCCCCAGAGTATATCTCCATTACGCGAATGAACAAATCCCGCTCTTGATCCATACGTCTCAACGTACTCTTTCGGGACACACAAGATACACCTTTATAGTCACCCATTTATGAACTGACGTTTGATGCACTTAGAGTATCCTACGGAGTAGCAATAAATATGATCTCACAGTATGAGGAATAAGCTATCATATTACTTTCCTATTGCAAATGATGAACATCGTAATACGATCCTTTTGTAATACTTTTTTTGCGTATGTCCATCACCTAATCTACTAATAAGATGACCGTATTGTCAACCGACGTGACTATCCATGATCAGGAAATCTCGATGAACAAATACCCAATGAACTAGTTTATATAGAGGCTTACTAGGGACTCTGGTTTATCTATGTATCACACGTGTATTAACTATTCTGATTAATACAGTTATTGCACGAAACTAAAACATATTATAAACTTATAAGATAATGCGATAAATATTTTATATTTATTTGCCTCTATGTCATATCTTCTTCGGGACTATGATGTTTAGCTGATTGATCTTGTAGAGATTTTTGTTGTGATTCCAACGAGCCCACGATCATATGAAAAAGTTATTCTCATTTTCATTATGGTTTTTCTGCAATTTTCAGAGGGGCGTAAGTTAAGGACTTTAGGCCGGAAATTTCCCGGCCCTTAGAAATTTCCGGTCGAAAGTTCTCGCCAAATCCAGTACCTCTTTTTGGGCGCGTCTAGGGGTTCCGGAAGTTCCGGGATAAGCACCGGAACTTCCGGCATGGGCAGGAAAACTGCCCCCAACGGTTGGAATTGGTGGGGGCTTATTTAAGGGTCATCTTGCACCATGGTTCCCAAGTTTTGGTGATCTCCCTCGTCCTCCATTGTTGACCTCCATAGTTTTGGGATGTCTCGGTCCCTCCAATGATTCTTGCTCCTTCTTGAGAGAAAAGAAAGAGGACATCTAGATATACATTTCCACCAATAAATTTCTCCTCTAAGTGAGGGGATCATAACTGATCAAGATCTTGGGATTCATTGTTGATTAAACACTAATTTTATTCTACATTTGTCAAATCTAAACCGGAAAAGTTTTAATCACCTATTCACCCCCTCCCCCCCTAAGGCGTCATCTGTTCTTTCATATATGCAGATTTTTTCTAGCGAGCAACCAGCAAAATGTATTTATCTTCCTGCTTATATCCTAGCTGTTGCATAAAATCAGTTAGCCACAACGTCTGCTTCACGTCCCTGAAAACAAACTACTTTGACATCGACATACAACTTTGATGAGCCAAATCCGCAAAAAAATCCAACATGATTGATTTCAAGGATGAATTGCTCCTCAAGTGGTCGTACAGGACATGCATTACGTCAAAATCTATAGCCAGTTCGGCCTATAATTTCATAGCCGCGATGAACTAGTTTGTCAAGAGGGTATTAGGGTTCGGTTTACTTACTGTACCGTGGAGGAGGACCTCCTAGCTAGGATCTGGAGCTTTCCCCCTTGCTTGTGGACGCCATCAACACAGGCGGCGCCTCTGATCTGAAGCCGGAGCAACAACTCCCTCCGTCGCCGTCGCCTTCCAGTTTGCCAGCGAGATAGAGGAGAGAAAGGTGGAAAGGAACGGGACATCGAATGAGAAAAGATACGATATGAAGAGGTTTACCGCAAATATCCAGAACCAGCCGTTAGGTCTACTGGGCCCCACTAATGAGGTGGTGTTGGTCAGCTCTAGCCAGACCAGACAATGACCTAGATTTAATCACTTATGGAACATTTAGGATCTAGATGTGCTTTGTAGATTTATGACCTACTTGACACCGAGAAAAATTTAAAATCGCTTGTGCATTTAACTCTATTTTTAAGGATCTTCAATGTTTAGGAGTAGACGGCGAATGGTAGGCATTTATAGATGCACACTTTTCACAAATTTTCTAGAAGTCGTGCCATATCGTGCCATATAACACGTGCAATCGGGTCATAATGCTTGCAACCATTTTCAAAACATAGTCATTGTGGGATCATTGTATATTTTGTAGAAAGAGAAAAATAATGTATCTTTCTTTGATATGAGATGATATCTATGTGAAAAATAAGCCTATTCGCTCCATCATTCTACATGTCTTTTTTAATCAAACACTCCAATTAGTTTTAATCATTATGTATGTTAATACAACAAATAATCTACTGTACAATATGTTTTTTTCTCTAGACGATGTGTAGCGCAGAAGAGAAAACCATTTTATCTACTATGCCTGTGCTTTCCTGTAAAAAGTACTCCCATGCAAATTAGAGTAGTTTTATTTTTAAGACCCATAGTGATATTTTTCTTCTTCCAATGGATCGACCCTCAAATGTCAACGTATAACTTTTGAAGGAAACGTGTCGTAGTAATATTCAGTTAAAAGATGATGATCTCGTTTCGGAATGGGTCGCACTGGTTTCACGTATGAAAAAGGAACCAAGTTTATCCATAAAATTCGGAATAATAAGTCGTGCACGCGCTTTTACACAATGATTTTGTTTGTTTGCCCCGCCGCGGAGTAGTTGGTTACGTCATATCACGAATAAGTTACGTATTCATGAAAGAGTTTATGAAAGAGTCCACAGTCCTCAACGAGGGCGGTTGCATTGCATACACCTAACTTGCCAACTTCCCTCACATGGGATATAATAAATAATAAATCCGACGGAACCTTGTTAACAGCACACACGGGAGCGCGTAACGAATTCTATGAACAAATCACCAACACATGGCCAGGACCAGTTCCGGCGAAGCTGTGAAATTTAAATTGAAAGCTGACTATAACCTGCTACAAACGGGCCTGATTGATATCCCATGATTTCAAGACCCACAGATGCAAAGTTCTGCAGTTTGGCTACTTACATTAGGTATGAGTCAGGCCCCTCAATTTCCGAGGAGTGCAAAAACATAAACCGGCTGGTGCCTAAAGCCGGCTAAATCAAACCGGCTAATCAAAGACAGTAAAACGGCGTAATCTTTTTTTTTTTTTGAACAAGGGGAAGAGGCTGAAGGGCCCAAGAGATTTCATTAAACGGCGGGAATGCCCCCCTAGATACAAAAAAATACCACAAAGCCCCTAGAGTTTACAAGAAAGATCCTAGAATAAAAACTGAAAACGCGATCAAGCCCTTCTTCTCCGCTACAGCAGCTCACGATGGTTGACCTCGAAGCATGGCCACCGTCGACAACACTGGGGACTACGCCACTTGGGTCGTTGTCAGCGTGGACAGCCACACCTCTACGATCAAAGATCCTCCGATTTGGCATCTTGGCCTGGAGTAAGAAAGAACTACAGTGCCTTCCACACACCGTAGTGCAGAGAGGCCTCTGATGACCACAAACCGCTCCGGCAACCTTGTCATTCGCGTGTCTTCTCCGCAGACGAGCTACATCTTCAAATCCCCAAGCCGCACCACCTAGGTCCGCCTCTGATCTTCCGCCTCCATGACGGCTCCAAGCAGCAGGCAAAGAGGACACCACAGCTTCACAAGAACCAAACCCCCAAGAAGAGGGCTCTTTGAGCTTATTCAAGCACGTACATTCGATTACCTTCCCCCACCGCGCCACCACCATGGGAGCACGCCGGGCAGGAACTTCTCCAGGCCATGGCCGTCGCTCGGAGATGACCGGATCAGGCACCAGGGGAGGGGACACGGCATAACACCGTCGGCCGCCGTAGCTTGGCTGTGGAGGGCCGCCTTTTGGCCATCAAAAGCGGATGCGAGGTGGACGACGCCACCACGTAGAGGCCTCCGCTGCATCACTCCAAATGTTACCCGCAGTCACCTGAATCTTCCACGCCAAGATTGCCCCCTCCCTTACCGCCACGGCCGGCCAAAGGAGTAGAGGAAGAAGAAGACACCAGACGACCCGGAGTGGCCGCGCTTATTGACCGAGCCCCAGCCACGCTCCCCACGCCGCACCACCTCGAGAGCTCGCCGAAGAAGCCCATCATCCCTCTTCCTTCGCCACGCCAAATCGGAGGAAGAGAAGGGCCCCCCGAAGATCTTATTGAAGGAGATGTCTGGCTGCTGCAACACCTGACCGCACCACTCCTGTCACCGGAGTAGCTCGTCGGAGAGGGCCACCACCAGGACAAGCCAGATGAGATCTCAAAGATCTAGCCGCCTACTCTAGACGCCACAAAGGGACGAACACCCTACACTCTAACATACTATACAGAGTAGACGGCCGGCCGCTCCCCCACCATCTTCTCCGGGCGGCTAGGCCGCCGGAGAGGAAAGGGAGAGGGGTCAAGAGCCAGCGGCGGACTCTCAAACACACGGAGTGAGGGAGAGAGGAGAAAGAAAAGAGAGCCCACCAGTGCGTTCAAAATGGTGTAATCGGAGTCAGATCTGTCTAAAGATTCTCCAAACATTGACAAGACATCCATGTCCAGTCAGCAGTCTCCGTAGTCTCCGACGTCCGGCCCCATGCTTACACCTGGTCCTCACCCAATATAAGGGGAGCCGGATCCCCACATCAGGGGGTTGTTCCCGGTGGAACCCGGAAAGGCTGATTCGTCCACAAGCCACCAGGCTCGCACAATTGATACCATCACTAAGTAGCATCATTGTAACCCGAATGTTCTCCATATACAAAATCATGCAGGAGTAAGGGGAATGTTCTCCAAACAAAATCATGCAGTAGTAAGGGTAGTAGTAAGGGTGTTATCTCCACGCGAGGGACCTAAACCTGGGTAGGTCTCGATGTTCACCGTGGTTGTGCCCAATCCCGTGCGGACGTCATCACCTCTGCAACCAATCGGCTCGACCCATCTAAGTTATCCCTTGACCTATGTCCTGATTTATACAACGACAACGTGAGAGCCACAGCATCCTTTTAGGACACACGCCATTTATTTCCGCTCACCGCTCACTCTCCTTCACTCCACTTACTCTACTCTCTCTTCTCCTCTCTCCATTCAGTGATTTTCCTTTCGCCAGCACATCAAGACTCAAGAGCACCACCGTGACAGATGGCAGCAGCAGGATGTCCATACTCCATATGTCTCACAATATACGGCACCCATAAATTTGGCTAGTTAACATGTACTACCAAGTTTGATATACGAAATGAAAAAACATGTTGCACTGCCGAAGCTGAATCTCTTCTGCAGGACCTTCGAATCCTTCAGACGTAGGGTTTTCAATTGCAAGTCGAATCCAAAGATGCCTACAAGTAGGGTTTTCCATTTTTAAAAGATCGAGCTAGAGCCACAATCAATTTTCGCTTGAGAAGGTACTAGTAAGGTTAATATTATGGTGTCTTTTCTACTAGCTGATTCTGGTTCAGAAGTTGTAGCCAGGAACCTCGTGGGCGATGTCCTGTTCTCTGCTACCTGTATGACTGAGAAGTTATTGTTGTGCCGAAGCTGAATCTCTTCTGAAAGACCTTCGCCGTAGCCTTGACTTCTACTGCTTAAATATTGTGTTTGGGAGTCGAACTGCCAATCAACCATCAACACAGGAGACCTCTCTGCCTCGTGTATGATCATCGCCCAGATAACTCAACAAACTAGACTCCTTGATACCGATTACCGAACGGGGCAGGTATTATGAATCGACTAGATCTCACAACGACCACTGCAGTTTCCACAAATTTTGCCAGAGAGATGGGACTGAATTTGAAAATACAAGCTATCCTGCACCGGTGACATGCAAGCACAAACAGATTATAAAAGCAGCTCAGCACACTAATACAATAGAAAATGATATAGGTACAGCATATATATAGGACATATTCATACTACACCCGGGTGTAACTACACCCACGTGTGTTCCACACGAGTATGAAGTATCTATCATACCGGGAGGTATTTAACATGTAGTATATATAAAAACCTTTGCACAAAATGTCTACATTTCTCACAGCAAACTTACAAAGAGCAGAAATATCCACACATATTTCTGGACGAATGTCAGAGACTCATACCTTGTACGTACTGATATAACCATTCCAGACACTTAAAGAAAGGACCACCATGAAAACCATCGTATATCTGTGAAGAGACTGCACACTGCAATGGAGTAGTAGCAAACATACCAAGGTCTCCAAGGATGCATCTTGTTTACAGATACTTGATGAGAAGCCAAACAATCACAGCGAGCAGTACTATGGCGGCAACAGATAGAAGCAGGCACATGCACGAGCAGCCACCTTTGGTGCGCTTGTTCAGAATTGCAAGCCTCTTTTGCACACGCTGGATTAAGAGGGCTCCGTAAATGTCACATCCATATAAGCTGAACTAAATGATAGTATCAAACAGTAGTTACCTGAAGACGAGAGTTTGTAACGTCAACATGATCTTCCAGGTCATCCTGCAACATGGAGAAAGCAATTATTCATCCATTATTGGAAAGACAACATGCATGTGGTTCTTTTAGGGGCAATAGCACTAACAATCAATCTTGTATGCAGAGTAAGTTCTTCATTGACTGCTAATGCAATATGTTTTGTGCTCAGAACTGTCTCCTCTAGCCTTTCAAGACCCTCATCCTGTTCTGCAAATTGTTAAAACAGAGAAATAAGCTACTACACAATGGTTATCACCTACACAAAAGCCAAGTACTTTTAAGAGTATATGTCGTGGTATCGGCATAATTGATAGGAGACGGGGTCCTCTAGCCTACGTATGGATTGTGGGGAAGAAGGTTGGTGTCGTCGAGGACGGGATTGAACACGGCGAGTTTACCCAGCTTCAGATCCCGCAGCGGTGACGAGATCCTACGTGCTGCTATAATTCACTATGAGACAATAGCCGTGAACAGGTTACAATGTGTATGATGCGTATTGAAGCGTGCCCTAAAGGCTTCCTGGTGGCCGGCTTATATAGGCGGCCAGACCCCAGCATACAAGGCAAGTACTTGTCCGGCAAGTAATCAGATTCCTAGACCTAGCCGGCTTAGTTGCCGCCTTCCGTCTTGGGCTTGGTGGCTTGATGGGCTTCGACCTTACGCCTTCTTGGACCGTCCGCCTACTTCCTTGTACGTCAGCTATCTGGGCCGCCCGGCAGGCTTCAGCCTTACCACCCTTGGGCCACCCTGGACTAGCCGGATTGATCAAGGTTGGAGACACCCCTAGTTGATATATCCCCAACATTAGCCCCCAGAAAGGTTGAAGTTCTCCAGGCGCCGGCTTCTTCTTGATACTTCATCTGCCAATGTTGGCGGCTGCAGGACTTGAACCATTCTGAAAATCAAAAAAGGGGGCAAGTGTGTCCTGAAGTTGGCACATGGCCGCCTTTGTCCAACATGGGAAAAGACGGCTAACCGATAGTTTCGCCGGGAACATTTGTTGACGGATATCGCTAGGCGGCTCATGACAGTTTGAAACTGGCCTAAGCGAAAATCTCGCCATGATCACAAAATCGCGGGAAAATGGGAGGCGTGGAGATCGTGCGATCATGCGCTGCAGTGGATGTTGGACACGTGTCCGACTAAAAACACTGTTGCACAGGAAGCTACGCCCGGCTCGATAAATAGGGAGCCGAGCGGTTCATTTCGGCACCCCAGCTCTTGCACTCCTCGACCCTTTGCTCTCCCGCTCTCCCGCACCTTTCTCCGAGCGAACTCCGGCGAGCGTCCTCCTCCGGTGACCTCTGCCCACGGCGATGTCCACCGGTCAAAACATCCCCTTCGCGGCGTCCGGCGGTCCTACATCCGACACCTCGTCCGCGGCGGCGATGGGCGGCGCGGCGTCGCGTCCTGCGACGGTGGCGACGGGCAATGTCGCCGCCGTTGCTTCTCACATTCCCGCCGCGCGCACGCCGGCGGCGGTCTCTTCGGCTCCTCCACCCTTAGCCGCGGCGACGGCGGCGAGAGGCGCTTCGGCCGACGAGGAAGAGGAAGCGGCGGACCTCGGGTCACGCTACTGGCTTCCCTCCATCGTCGACGAGGCGACCCTTCAAGACCTGGAGGCCGTTGGCTACCTCCGAACTCGGTGGGGCTGGTGAAGGCGGTGGAGGGCGTGCCCATGCACACCCACGACAACCCTCCCATCGAGGTAGACATCTTGCTTCTTGCCCCTTTTTGACAGTTTCGCCGGCTAACTTGAGTTCCATTAATACTTGTCTTCTTTCTCAGATCTCCGACTTGGGGGAGGATGACCTGGCTCCCGACTTCTACGAGTCGGAAGCCGGGAAGACCAAGAAGCGCAAGGCATCCGGCGCCGCTTCCTCTACGGCGATCGCCGAGAGGAAGAAACGGATCGCAACGGCTACCGAGCCGGTTCTCGTCAAGGTTGACGAGAACGCGGGGATTAACATCCCCCGAAGGTACTCAATTTGGCCTTTAATAGTCGACGAGCTTCTTTAATACTGGCACCCAACTGACTCTGCTTGCTGTTTATTGACAGGGAGAGGGTCGCAACTTCCCGGTTGCCGACCAGGCTCCTTTCCAAGGGTAAGCGGCCTCAAGGCAGCTCGCCTGCTACCATGCCGCCAACTCCCCAGCCCCGGGCCGACAGCTTTATGGGCGATGCTCATCGCCAGCCCCCGACTCTTGCTTCTGGCGCGCCGCCAAGGACCTTCTCCGCTGACCGCGCCCCCAAGACTCCCCTTCTTTTGGCTGAGGCTACGGCCGATGAAGCCGTCCAATCGTGTGCCGCCAAGGAGGAGTTGCTGGAGGTGGCTGCCGGCGGGTCCCAGAGGGCAGCCCCGACTGCAGGAGGCGGCAAGGTTAGGGACCCTTGGTCCACCTTTAAAGAGGCCAAGGAGTCAGCCTTGACTTTTGCCAACTTCACCTCCCAGGCCTTCGCCGACTTGGAGGGCGACCTGTCTGTAAGTTTTTATAACTTCGGCATATACATAGTCTTTCCCCCGAGCACTTAGATGGCAGGTCCAAAAAATTTGGCTGCCGGCTTAGTGGTTATTCGACAATATGTTTTATGCCTTTGCTTTTTCCTGCAGGGCCTCTTGTCCGCCAACGTTGAGCTTGTCTCCTCCCGATTCAAGATAAACCGGCGGTGCCGCGATCTGAAGAAGGATTGCGAGGCCAAGGACCTGCGGATTGCCGAGTTGGAGGCGGCCCGCAAAAAAGATGAAGGTAGAGTTGATCTTTTTTGCCTTCAGCCATCTTTTCAACTTATGTTGCCGTCAATCATTTAGTTAGCGAATCCATATTTGTAGAACTGCTAGACCACGCCCAGGATATACTGAAGGCGTCCACTGATATGCAAGCTCTTATGAATGAAGCTTCCGATTTGGCGGCCGCCAACTTGGCGATGAAGGAGGATCACCAGAAGGAGATGGAGGCCCAGCAGCTGAAATTTGCGCAGGAATCTAGCCAGCTTACTGGTGAGCTGGATAGCCTGCGCAAGAAGTTGGCGGAGGCGGAGAAGACGGCTGCCTAGGAAATCTCCAAGCAGACTTCTCGCGCCCAAACTGTTGAGGACGCGTTGGCGGCTCATATGATTGAGCTGTCCGCTTTACATAACTCGGCCCTTGGTAATTTCTCACTCCTTATTTGATTTTGCCACTTTGCTTAGCCTGAGCCAAACTGATGGTTTCATTTTTGATACAGTTCCCGCCGGTTTAGGCGACGACAAGGTTGTCGGCCCCCGCCTGGATCGCCTTGCGCGTCTAGGCGAGCTGATCACCGAGACTTGGGTAGCATCCAAGCGGTTTGCCGCCAAGTTCTTCATCTCCTCCGGCAGCCAGGAACCGACCGAATTCAGCGACGTGCCCAACATGTTGGAGCAGGCTACCAAGCTACACAAGAGCTCGCTGAAGTCGGCGGCGCGGGGTGGTGCCAAGACTGCGCTTGGACTATTCATGGCGCACTACCCCGAGGCGGAGATAGAAGCCGTCACCGAAGGCATGCCGTCTACATATGAAGACGGCAGCGAGGTCGAGCCGGCCGCTGTTCTGGACAGCGTTGCCGGCTTCGCCACGCGTGTTGCCGACATGGTGGATACTTCGATCTTCTACCGGCGCCATCCTGTGCCTGCCGCAGGGGAAGCTGGAGCTGCCGGCACGGCCGAGGCGGAGGGGAGTGACAGTTCTGGGGCTGAAGTTGTCAGCCCCCAAGCCTAATGTAGACGCCCCCCCGAGCCGTAGTTTCCTTTCCTTGCCTCCTTCTGACATGATTTGTCATGTCTGAAAAAATGCAACTTTAACTTGTAATATTTGTATATACTTTTGTTGTTGCTCTGCTAGGCGGGAAACTAGCTGACAAGTTTTATTTTGTCTTATTTATATGGCCCGCCTTAATTTTACCCTGACTTATATGTTTGACTTTTTGTATGTTGACGAACCTCAGCCGGTAACTTTAGCTGAAACAACCAGGACTAAGCCATGCGTTTAGGATCAGAAACCAAAGTCAACATATTGGTGTCAAAGACATACTACTAGGCGAACCACACATAAGTAATCAGAGGTAAAGGAATTAGGCGGCGCAAAAAGTTTATTTTTGCTTTAGGTTGGCTCGAAAGCTGCAAGTATCTACCAGTTTGAACCTTTGCACGGAGCTAGAAAAATAGGTAACTTAGATACATAGGGGAAATATGATTGCAAGAAAAGACAAAAGATGGCATGCTTCTCAACACAGATGAGGAACCATAGACTTTTATTTCATAATCATATATAACTTATTACAATTATAAATTGCTAAGTGTAGAAAGGACGTAGCTGCTCAATATTCCAAGGCCGTCTTGTTTGTTCGAACGGATCGCCAATGCCTCTTTTGCGCTTGGTTCCCCTTTTTCCGGCCGCCTTCTTGCGCCTCTTCTTTTCTTCTTCGTCGCGGATGTCGGCCAGGTAGTAGGAACCATTGAGCAGCGCCTTTGTGACTATAAACGGTCCTTCCCATGACGGGGATAACTTGTGCAAGCCTTTTCTGTCTTGAATTAGGCGGAGAACCATGTCACATGTTCTGAAGCTTCGCTTCCGCACTCTCCGGCTATGATAGTGGCGAAGTTGTTGCTGGTACAAGGCGGAGCGATGTAGAGCGATGTCTCTTTCTTCGTCTAGCAGGTCTAGGCTATCCTGTCTTGCACCTTCTACGTCTTGCTCGATGTAGGCTTGAACCCTTGGTGAATCGTATTTCATGTCGGTAGGTAGCACCGCCTCAGCGCCATATACTAAGAAGAAAGGAGTGTAGCCGGTAGACCTGTTTGGCGTTGTGCTCAAACTCCATAGTACCGACTGTAACTCATCTGCCCAAGCGCTGGCTGCCCTGTGTAATGGAGCTTCGAGACGAGGCTTAAGTCCTGATAAGACTAGGCCGTTTGTACGCTCTACTTGCCCGTTGGATTGAGGGTGTGACACGGATGCCAAATCAAGCCGGATACCCAGATCACTGCAGTATTCTTCTATGTCGCCTTGAGATAGGTTGCTGCCATTATCAGTGATAATGCTGTGTGGAACTCCAAAACGAGAGATAATTCCCCAGAGAAAATTGGTGGCTGTTCGTGCGTCAAGTTTGCTGATCGGCTTAGCCTCGAGCCATTTGGTGAACTTGTCGACAGCGACCAATAGGTGGGTATACCCACCACTCGCCTTCTTGAAGGGACCCACCATGTCTAAGCCCCAGACCACGAACGGCCAGGTGATTGTAATTGTCCTGAGTTCTTGCGCCGGTAA